>OZ024813.1:121022368-122289032 GCA_964017055.1 Chloromyia formosa | reverse complement strand
TGGCAAAGTGACCCCTCGACTGCCAAACATAAAAGTGCCTGTAACTCCGTTATTTGAGCAGTTAGAGGGGTCAAACTTGCACTTTTTCAAAAGGCTCTCTCTCCGAAACTACGGCAGCTAGAGAGTTGAATTTTGGCTTAAAATGCAGCCCGAACCCTGCCCCAAAAACTAAAAATACCATTCCGGACGGAAAGCTGCGAAAAACCGCGAAAATTTCGTGGCAAAGTGACCCCTCGACTGCCAAACATAAAAGTGCCTGTAACTCCGTTATTTGAGCAGTTAGAGGGGTCAAACTTGCACTTTTTCAAAAGGCTCTCTCTCCGAAACTACGGCAGCTAGAGAGTTGAATTTTGGCTTAAAATGCAGCCCGAACCCTGCCCCAAAAACTAAAAATACCATTCCGGACGGAAAGCTGCGAAAAACCGCGAAAATTTCGTGGCAAAGTGACCCCTCGACTGCCAAACATAAATGTGCCTGTAACTCCGTTATTTGAGCAGTTAGAGGGGTCAAACTTGCACTTTTTCAAAAGGCTCTCTCTCCGAAACTACGGCAGCTAGAGAGTTGAATTTTGGCTTAAAATGCAGCCCGAACCCTGCCCCAAAAACTAAAAATACCATTCCGGACGGAAAGCTGCGAAAAACCGCGAAAATTTCGTGGCAAAGTGACCCCTCGACTGCCAAACATAAAAGTGCCTGTAACTCCGTTATTTGAGCAGTTAGAGGGGTCAAACTTGCACTTTTTCAAAAGGCTCTCTCTCCGAAACTACGGCAGCTAGAGAGTTGAATTTTGGCTTAAAATGCAGCCCGAACCCTGCCCCAAAAACTAAAAATACCATTCCGGACGGAAAGCTGCGAAAAACCGCGAAAATTTCGTGGCAAAGTGGCCCCTCGACTGCCAAACATAAAAGTGCCTGTAACTCCGTTATTTGAGCAGTTAGAGGGGTCAAACTTGCACTTTTTCAAAAGGCTCTCTCTCCGAAACTACGGCAGCTAGAGAGTTGAATTTTGGCTTAAAATGCAGCCCGAACCCTGCCCCAAAAACTAAAAATACCATTCCGGACGGAAAGCTGCGAAAAACCGCGAAAATTTCGTGGCAAAGTGACCCCTCGACTGCCAAACATAAAAGTGCCTGTAACTCCGTTATTTGAGCAGTTAGAGGGGTCAAACTTGCACTTTTTCAAAAGGCTCTCTCTCCGAAACTACGGCAGCTAGAGAGTTGAATTTTGGCTTAAAATGCAGCCCGAACCCTGCCCCAAAAACTATTTAAAAATACCATTCCGGACGGAAAGCTGCGAAAAACCGCGGAAATTTCGTGGCAAAGTGACCCCTCGACTGGCAAACATAAAAGTGCCTGTAACTCCGTTATTTGAGCAGTTAGAGGGGTCAAACTTGCACTTTTTCAAAAGGCTCTCTCTCCGAAACTACGGCAGCTAGAGAGTTGAATTTTGGCTTAAAATGCAGCCCGAACCCTGCCCCAAAAACTAAAAATACCATTCCGGACGGAAAGCTGCGAAAAACCGCGAAAATTTCGTGGCAAAGTGACCCCTCGACTGCCAAACATAAAAGTGCCTGTAACTCCGTTATTTGAGCAGTTAGAGGGGTCAAACTTGCACTTTTTCAAAAGGCTCTCTCTCCGAAACTACGGCAGCTAGAGAGTTGAATTTTGGCTTAAAATGCAGCCCGAACCCTGCCCCAAAAACTAAAAATACCATTCCGGACGGAAAGCTGCGAAAAACCGCGAAAATTTCGTGGCAAAGTGGCCCCTCGACTGCCAAACATAAAAGTGCCTGTAACTCCGTTATTTGAGCAGTTAGAGGGGTCAAACTTGCACTTTTTCAAAAGGCTCTCTCTCCGAAACTACGGCAGCTAGAGAGTTGAATTTTGGCTTAAAATGCAGCCCGAACCCTGCCCCAAAAACTAAAAATACCATTCCGGACGGAAAGCTGCGAAAAACCGCGAAAATTTCGTGGCAAAGTGACCCCTCGACTGCCAAACATAAAAGTGCCTGTAACTCCGTTATTTGAGCAGTTAGAGGGGTCAAACTTGCACTTTTTCAAAAGGCTCTCTCTCCGAAACTACGGCAGCTAGAGAGTTGAATTTTGGCTTAAAATGCAGCCCGAACCCTGCCCCAAAAACTAAAAATACCATTCCGGACGGAAAGCTGCGAAAAACCGCGAAAATTTCGTGGCAAAGTGGCCCCTCGACTGCCAAACATAAAAGTGCCTGTAACTCCGTTATTTGAGCAGTTAGAGGGGTCAAACTTGCACTTTTTCAAAAGGCTCTCTCTCCGAAACTACGGCAGCTAGAGAGTTGAATTTTGGCTTAAAATGCAGCCCGAACCCTGCCCCAAAAACTAAAAATACCGTTCCGGACGGAAAGCTGCGAAAAACCGCGAAAATTTCGTGGCAAAGTGACCCCTCGACTGCCAAACATAAAAGTGCCTGTAACTCCGTTATTTGAGCAGTTAGAGGGGTCAAACTTGCACTTTTTCAAAAGGCTCTCTCTCCGAAACTACGGCAGCTAGAGAGTTGAATTTTGGCTTAAAATGCAGCCCGAACCCTGCCGCAAAAACTAAAAATACCATTCCGGACGGAAAGCTGCGAAAAACCGCGGAAATTTCGTGGCAAAGTGACCCCTCGACTGGCAAACATAAAAGTGCCTGTAACTCCGTTATTTGAGCAGTTAGAGGGGTCAAACTTGCACTTTTTCAAAAGGCTCTCTCTCCGAAACTACGGCAGCTAGAGAGTTGAATTTTGGCTTAAAATGCAGCCCGAACCCTGCCCCAAAAACTAAAAATACCATTCCGGACGGAAAGCTGCGAAAAACCGCGAAAATTTCGTGGTGGCAAAGTGACCCCTCGACTGCCAAACATAAAAGTGCCTGTAACTCCGTTATTTGAGCAGTTAGAGGGGTCAAACTTGCACTTTTTCAAAAGGCTCTCTCTCCGAAACTACGGCAGCTAGAGAGTTGAATTTTGGCTTAAAATGCAGCCCGAACCCTGCCCCAAAAACTAAAATACCATTCCGGACGAAAGCTGCGAAAAACCGCGAAATTTCGTGGCAAAGTGACCCCTCGACTGCAAACATAAAAGTGCCTGTAACTCCGTTATTTGAGCAGTTAGAGGGGTCAAACTTGCACTTTTTCAAAAGGCTCTCTCTCCGAAACTACGGCAGCTAGAGAGTTGAATTTTGGCTTAAAATGCAGCCCGAACCCTGCCCCAAAAACTAAAAATACCATTCCGGACGGAAAGCTGCGAAAAACCGCGAAATTTCGTGGCAAAGTGACCCCTCGACTGCCAAACATAAAAGTGCCTGTAACTCCGTTATTTGAGCAGTTAGAGGGGTCAAACTTGCACTTTTTCAAAAGGCTCTCTCTCCGAAACTACGGCAGCTAGAGAGTTGAATTTTGGCTTAAAATGCAGCCCGAACCCTGCCCCAAAAACTAAAAATACCATTCCGGACGGAAAGCTGCGAAAAACCGCGAAAATTTCGTGGCAAAGTGACCCCTCGACTGCCAAACATAAAAGTGCCTGTAACTCCGTTATTTGAGCAGTTAGAGGGGTCAAACTTGCACTTTTTCAAAAGGCTCTCTCTCCGAAACTACGGCAGCTAGAGAGTTGAATTTTGGCTTAAAATGCAGCCCGAACCCTGCCCCAAAAACTAAAAATACCATTCCGGACGGAAAGCTGCGAAAAACCGCGAAAATTTCGTGGCAAAGTGACCCCTCGACTGCCAAACATAAAAGTGCCTGTAACTCCGTTATTTGAGCAGTTAGAGGGGTCAAACTTGCACTTTTTCAAAAGGCTCTCTCTCCGAAACTACGGCAGCTAGAGAGTTGAATTTTGGCTTAAAATGCAGCCCGAACCCTGCCCCAAAAACTAAAAATACCATTCCGGACGGAAAGCTGCGAAAAACCGCGAAAATTTCGTGGCAAAGTGGACCCCTCGACTGCCAAACATAAAAGTGCCTGTAACTCCGTTATTTGAGCAGTTAGAGGGGTCAAACTTGCACTTTTTCAAAAGGCTCTCTCTCCGAAACTACGGCAGCTAGAGAGTTGAATTTTGGCTTAAAATGCAGCCCGAACCCTGCCCCAAAAACTAAAAATACCATTCCGGACGGAAAGCTGCGAAAAAACCGCGAAAATTTCGTGGCAAAGTGACCCCTCGACTGCCAAACATAAAAGTGCCTGTAACTCCGTTATTTGAGCAGTTAGAGGGGTCAAACTTGCACTTTTTCAAAAGGCTCTCTCTCCGAAACTACGGCAGCTAGAGAGTTGAATTTTGGCTTAAAATGCAGCCCGAACCCTGCCCCAAAAACTAAAAATACCATTCCGGACGGAAAGCTGCGAAAAACCGCGAAAATTTCGTGGCAAAGTGACCCCTCGACTGCCAAACATAAAAGTGCCTGTAACTCCGTTATTTGAGCAGTTAGAGGGGTCAAACTTGCACTTTTTCAAAAGGCTCTCTCTCCGAAACTACGGCAGCTAGAGAGTTGAATTTTGGCTTAAAATGCAGCCCGAACCCTGCCCCAAAAACTAAAAATACCATTCCGGACGGAAAGCTGCGAAAAACCGCGAAAATTTCGTGGCAAAGTGACCCCTCGACTGCCAAACATAAAAGTGCCTGTAACTCCGTTATTTGAGCAGTTAGAGGGGTCAAACTTGCACTTTTTCAAAAGGCTCTCTCTCCGAAACTACGGCAGCTAGAGAGTTGAATTTTGGCTTAAAATGCAGCCCGAACCCTGCCCCAAAAACTAAAAATACCATTCCGGACGGAAAGCTGCGAAAAACCGCGAAAATTTCGTGGCAAAGTGACCCCTCGACTGCCAAACATAAAAGTGCCTGTAACTCCGTTATTTGAGCAGTTAGAGGGGTCAAACTTGCACTTTTTCAAAAGGCTCTCTCTCCGAAACTACGGCAGCTAGAGAGTTGAATTTTGGCTTAAAATGCAGCCCGAACCCTGCCCAAAAACTAAAAATACCATTCCGGACGGAAAGCTGCGAAAAACCGCGAAAATTTCGTGGCAAAGTGACCCCTCGACTGCCAAACATAAAAGTGCCTGTAACTCCGTTATTTGAGCAGTTAGAGGGGTCAAACTTGCACTTTTTCAAAAGGCTCTCTCTCCGAAACTACGGCAGCTAGAGAGTTGAATTTTGGCTTAAAATGCAGCCCGAACCCTGCCCCAAAAACTAAAAATACCATTCCGGACGGAAAGCTGCGAAAAACCGCGAAAATTTCGTGGCAAAGTGACCCCTCGACTGCCAAACATAAAAGTGCCTGTAACTCCGTTATTTGAGCAGTTAGAGGGGTCAAACTTGCACTTTTTCAAAAGGCTCTCTCTCCGAAACTACGGCAGCTAGAGAGTTGAATTTTGGCTTAAAATGCAGCCCGAACCCTGCCCCAAAAACTAAAAATACCATTCCGGACGGAAAGCTGCGAAAAACCGCGAAAATTTCGTGGCAAAGTGACCCCTCGACTGCCAAACATAAAAGTGCCTGTAACTCCGTTATTTGAGCAGTTAGAGGGGTCAAACTTGCACTTTTTCAAAAGGCTCTCTCTCCGAAACTACGGCAGCTAGAGAGTTGAATTTTGGCTTAAAATGCAGCCCGAACCCTGCCCCAAAAACTAAAAATACCATTCCGGACGGAAAGCTGCGAAAAACCGCGAAAATTTCGTGGCAAAGTGACCCCTCGACTGCCAAACATAAAAGTGCCTGTAACTCCGTTATTTGAGCAGTTAGAGGGGTCAAACTTGCACTTTTTCAAAAGGCTCTCTCTCCGAAACTACGGCAGCTAGAGAGTTGAATTTTGGCTTAAAATGCAGCCCGAACCCTGCCCCAAAAACTAAAAATACCATTCCGGACGGAAAGCTGCGAAAAACCGCGAAAATTTCGTGGCAAAGTGACCCCTCGACTGCCAAACATAAAAGTGCCTGTAACTCCGTTATTTGAGCAGTTAGAGGGGTCAAACTTGCACTTTTTCAAAAGGCTCTCTCTCCGAAACTACGGCAGCTAGAGAGTTGAATTTTGGCTTAAAATGCAGCCCGAACCCTGCCCCAAAAACTAAAAATACCATTCCGGACGGAAAGCTGCGAAAAACCGCGAAAATTTCGTGGCAAAGTGACCCCTCGACTGCCAAACATAAAAGTGCCTGTAACTCCGTTATTTGAGCAGTTAGAGGGGTCAAACTTGCACTTTTTCAAAAGGCTCTCTCTCCGAAACTACGGCAGCTAGAGAGTTGAATTTTGGCTTAAAATGCAGCCCGAACCCTGCCCCAAAAACTAAAAATACCATTCCGGACGGAAAGCTGCGAAAAACCGCGAAAATTTCGTGGCAAAGTGACCCCTCGACTGCCAAACATAAAAGTGCCTGTAACTCCGTTATTTGAGCAGTTAGAGGGGTCAAACTTGCACTTTTTCAAAAGGCTCTCTCTCCGAAACTACGGCAGCTAGAGAGTTGAATTTTGGCTTAAAATGCAGCCCGAACCCTGCCCCAAAAACTAAAAATACCATTCCGGACGGAAAGCTGCGAAAAACCGCGAAAATTTCGTGGCAAAGTGACCCCTCGACTGCCAAACATAAAAGTGCCTGTAACTCCGTTATTTGAGCAGTTAGAGGGGTCAAACTTGCACTTTTTCAAAAGGCTCTCTCTCCGAAACTACGGCAGCTAGAGAGTTGAATTTTGGCTTAAAATGCAGCCCGAACCCTGCCCCAAAAACTAAAAATACCATTCCGGACGGAAAGCTGCGAAAAACCGCGAAAATTTCGTGGCAAAGTGACCCCTCGACTGCCAAACATAAAAGTGCCTGTAACTCCGTTATTTGAGCAGTTAGAGGGGTCAAACTTGCACTTTTTCAAAAGGCTCTCTCTCCGAAACTACGGCAGCTAGAGAGTTGAATTTTGGCTTAAAATGCAGCCCGAACCCTGCCCCAAAAACTAAAAATACCATTCCGGACGGAAAAGCTGCGAAAAACCGCGAAAATTTCGTGGCAAAGTGACCCCTCGACTGCCAAACATAAAAGTGCCTGTAACTCCGTTATTTGAGCAGTTAGAGGGGTCAAACTTGCACTTTTTCAAAAGGCTCTCTCTCCGAAACTACGGCAGCTAGAGAGTTGAATTTTGGCTTAAAATGCAGCCCGAACCCTGCCCCAAAAACTAAAAATACCATTCCGGACGGAAAGCTGCGAAAAACCGCGAAAATTTCGTGGCAAAGTGACCCCTCGACTGCCAAACATAAAAGTGCCTGTAGCTCCGTTATTTGAGCAGTTAGAGGGGTCAAACTTGCACTTTTCTCAAAAGGCTCTCTCTCCGAAACTACGGCAGCTAGAGAGTTGAATTTTGGCTTAAAATGCAGCCCGAACCCTGCCCCAAAAACTAAAAATACCATTCCGGACGGAAAGCTGCGAAAAACCGCGAAAATTTCGTGGCAAAGTGACCCCTCGACTGCCAAACATAAAAGTGCCTGTAACTCCGTTATTTGAGCAGTTAGAGGGGTCAAACTTGCACTTTTTCAAAAGGCTCTCTCTCCGAAACTACGGCAGCTAGAGAGTTGAATTTTGGCTTAAAATGCAGCCCGAACCCTGCCCCAAAAACTAAAAATACCATTCCGGACGGAAAGCTGCGAAAAACCGCGAAAATTTCGTGGCAAAGTGACCCCTCGACTGCCAAACATAAAAGTGCCTGTAACTCCGTTATTTGAGCAGTTAGAGGGGTCAAACTTGCACTTTTTCAAAAGGCTCTCTCTCCGAAACTACGGCAGCTAGAGAGTTGAATTTTGGCTTAAAATGCAGCCCGAACCCTGCCCCAAAAACTAAAAATACCATTCCGGACGGAAAGCTGCGAAAAACCGCGAAAATTTCGTGGCAAAGTGACCCCTCGACTGCCAAACATAAAAGTGCCTGTAACTCCGTTATTTGAGCAGTTAGAGGGGTCAAACTTGCACTTTTTCAAAAGGCTCTCTCTCCGAAACTACGGCAGCTAGAGAGTTGAATTTTGGCTTAAAATGCAGCCCGAACCCTGCCCCAAAAACTAAAAATACCATTCCGGACGGAAAGCTGCGAAAAACCGCGAAAATTTCGTGGCAAAGTGACCCCTCGACTGCCAAACATAAAAGTGCCTGTAACTCCGTTATTTGAGCAGTTAGAGGGGTCAAACTTGCACTTTTTCAAAAGGCTCTCTCTCCGAAACTACGGCAGCTAGAGAGTTGAATTTTGGCTTAAAATGCAGCCCGAACCCTGCCCCAAAAACTAAAAATACCATTCCGGACGGAAAGCTGCGAAAAACCGCGAAAATTTCGTGGCAAAGTGACCCCTCGACTGCCAAACATAAAAGTGCCTGTAACTCCGTTATTTGAGCAGTTAGAGGGGTCAAACTTGCACTTTTTCAAAAGGCTCTCTCTCCGAAACTACGGCAGCTAGAGAGTTGAATTTTGGCTTAAAATGCAGCCCGAACCCTGCCCCAAAAACTAAAAATACCATTCCGGACGGAAAGCTGCGAAAAACCGCGAAAATTTCGTGGCAAAGTGACCCCTCGACTGCCAAACATAAAAGTGCCTGTAACTCCGTTATTTGAGCAGTTAGAGGGGTCAAACTTGCACTTTTTCAAAAGGCTCTCTCTCCGAAACTACGGCAGCTAGAGAGTTGAATTTTGGCTTAAAATGCAGCCCGAACCCTGCCCCAAAAACTAAAAATACCATTCCGGACGGAAAGCTGCGAAAAACCGCGAAAATTTCGTGGCAAAGTGACCCCTCGACTGCCAAACATAAAAGTGCCTGTAACTCCGTTATTTGAGCAGTTAGAGGGGTCAAACTTGCACTTTTTCAAAAGGCTCTCTCTCCGAAACTACGGCAGCTAGAGAGTTGAATTTTGGCTTAAAATGCAGCCCGAACCCTGCCCCAAAAACTAAAAATACCATTCCGGACGGAAAGCTGCGAAAAACCGCGAAAATTTCGTGGCAAAGTGACCCCTCGACTGCCAAACATAAAAGTGCCTGTAACTCCGTTATTTGAGCAGTTAGAGGGGTCAAACTTGCACTTTTTCAAAAGGCTCTCTCTCCGAAACTACGGCAGCTAGAGAGTTGAATTTTGGCTTAAAATGCAGCCCGAACCCTGCCCCAAAAACTAAAAATACCATTCCGGACGGAAAGCTGCGAAAAACCGCGAAAATTTCGTGGCAAAGTGACCCCTCGACTGCCAAACATAAAAGTGCCTGTAACTCCGTTATTTGAGCAGTTAGAGGGGTCAAACTTGCACTTTTTCAAAAGGCTCTCTCTCCGAAACTACGGCAGCTAGAGAGTTGAATTTTGGCTTAAAATGCAGCCCGAACCCTGCCCCAAAAACTAAAAATACCATTCCGGACGGAAAGCTGCGAAAAACCGCGAAAATTTCGTGGCAAAGTGACCCCTCGACTGCCAAACATAAAAGTGCCTGTAACTCCGTTATTTGAGCAGTTAGAGGGGTCAAACTTGCACTTTTTCAAAAGGCTCTCTCTCCGAAACTACGGCAGCTAGAGAGTTGAATTTTGGCTTAAAATGCAGCCCGAACCCTGCCCCAAAAACTAAAAATACCATTCCGGACGGAAAGCTGCGAAAAACCGCGAAAATTTCGTGGCAAAGTGACCCCTCGACTGCCAAACATAAAAGTGCCTGTAACTCCGTTATTTGAGCAGTTAGAGGGGTCAAACTTGCACTTTTTCAAAAGGCTCTCTCTCCGAAACTACGGCAGCTAGAGAGTTGAATTTTGGCTTAAAATGCAGCCCGAACCCTGCCCCAAAAACTAAAAATACCATTCCGGACGGAAAGCTGCGAAAAACCGCGAAAATTTCGTGGCAAAGTGACCCCTCGACTGCCAAACATAAAAGTGCCTGTAACTCCGTTATTTGAGCAGTTAGAGGGGTCAAACTTGCACTTTTTCAAAAGGCTCTCTCTCCGAAACTACGGCAGCTAGAGAGTTGAATTTTGGCTTAAAATGCAGCCCGAACCCTGCCCCAAAAACTAAAAATACCATTCCGGACGGAAAGCTGCGAAAAACCGCGAAAATTTTCGTGGCAAAGTGACCCCTCGACTGCCAAACATAAAAGTGCCTGTAACTCCGTTATTTGAGCAGTTAGAGGGGTCAAACTTGCACTTTTTCAAAAGGCTCTCTCTCCGAAACTACGGCAGCTAGAGAGTTGAATTTTGGCTTAAAATGCAGCCCGAACCCTGCCCCAAAAACTAAAATACCATTCCGGACGGAAAGCTGCGAAAAACCGCGAAAATTTCGTGGCAAAGTGACCCCTCGACTGCCAAACATAAAAGTGCCTGTAACTCCGTTATTTGAGCAGTTAGAGGGGTCAAACTTGCACTTTTTCAAAAGGCTCTCTCTCCGAAACTACGGCAGCTAGAGAGTTGAATTTTGGCTTAAAATGCAGCCCGAACCCTGCCCCAAAAACTAAAAATACCATTCCGGACGGAAAGCTGCGAAAAACCGCGAAAATTTCGTGGCAAAGTGACCCCTCGACTGCCAAACATAAAAGTGCCTGTAACTCCGTTATTTGAGCAGTTAGAGGGGTCAAACTTGCACTTTTTCAAAAGGCTCTCTCTCCGAAACTACGGCAGCTAGAGAGTTGAATTTTGGCTTAAAATGCAGCCCGAACCCTGCCCCAAAAACTAAAAATACCATTCCGGACGGAAAGCTGCGAAAAACCGCGAAAATTTCGTGGCAAAGTGACCCCTCGACTGCCAAACATAAAAGTGCCTGTAACTCCGTTATTTGAGCAGTTAGAGGGGTCAAACTTGCACTTTTTCAAAAGGCTCTCTCTCCGAAACTACGGCAGCTAGAGAGTTGAATTTTGGCTTAAAATGCAGCCCGAACCCTGCCCCAAAAACTAAAAATACCATTCCGGACGGAAAGCTGCGAAAAACCGCGAAAATTTCGTGGCAAAGTGACCCCTCGACTGCCAAACATAAAAGTGCCTGTAACTCCGTTATTTGAGCAGTTAGAGGGGTCAAACTTGCACTTTTTCAAAAGGCTTTTCAAAAGGCTCTCTCTCCGAAACTACGGCAGCTAGAGAGTTGAATTTTGGCTTAAAATGCAGCCCGAACCCTGCCCCAAAAACTAAAAATACCATTCCGGACGGAAAGCTGCGAAAAACCGCGAAAATTTCGTGGCAAAGTGACCCCTCGACTGCCAAACATAAAAGTGCCTGTAACTCCGTTATTTGAGCAGTTAGAGGGGTCAAACTTGCACTTTTTCAAAAGGCTCTCTCTCCGAAACTACGGCAGCTAGAGAGTTGAATTTTGGCTTAAAATGCAGCCCGAACCCTGACCCAAAAACTAAAAATACCATTCCGAACGGAAAGCTGCGAAAAACCGCGAAAATTTCGTGGCAAAGTGACCCCTCGACTGCCAAACATAAAAGTGCCTGTAACTCCGTTATTTGAGCAGTTAGAGGGGTCAAACTTGCACTTTTTCATAAGGCTCTCTCTCCGAAACTACGGCAGCTAGAGAGTTGAATTTTGGCTTAAAATGCAGCCCGAACCCTGCCCCAAAAACTAAAAATACCATTCCGGACGGAAAGCTGCGAAAAACCGCGAAAATTTCGTGGCAAAGTGACCCCTCGACTGCCAAACATAAAAGTGCCTGTAACTCCGTTATTTGAGCAGTTAGAGGGGTCAAACTTGCACTTTTTCAAAAGGCTCTCTCTCCGAAACTACGGCAGCTAGAGAGTTGAATTTTGGCTTAAAATGCAGCCCGAACCCTGCCCCAAAAACTAAAAATACCATTCCGGACGGAAAGCTGCGAAAAACCGCGAAAATTTCGTGGCAAAGTGACCCCTCGACTGCCAAACATAAAAGTGCCTGTAACTCCGTTATTTGAGCAGTTAGAGGGGTCAAACTTGCACTTTTTCATAAGGCTCTCTCTCCGAAACTACGGCAGCTAGAGAGTTGAATTTTGGCTTAAAATGCAGCCCGAACCCTGCCCCAAAAACTAAAAATACCATTCCGGACGGAAAGCTGCGAAAAACCGCGAAAATTTCGTGGCAAAGTGACCCCTCGACTGCCAAACATAAAAGTGCCTGTAACTCCGTTATTTGAGCAGTTAGAGGGGTCAAACTTGCACTTTTTCAAAAGGCTCTCTCTCCGAAACTACGGCAGCTAGAGAGTTGAATTTTGGCTTAAAATGCAGCCCGAACCCTGCCCCAAAAACTAAAAATACCATTCCGGACGGAAAGCTGCGAAAATTTCGTGGCAAAGTGACCCCTCGACTGCCAAACATAAAAGTGCCTGTAACTCCGTTATTTGAGCAGTTAGAGGGGTCAAACTTGCACTTTTTCAAAAGGCTCTCTCTCCGAAACTACGGCAGCTAGAGAGTTGAATTTTGGCTTAAAATGCAGCCCGAACCCTGCCCCAAAAACTAAAAATACCATTCCGGACGGAAAGCTGCGAAAAACCGCGAAAATTTCGTGGCAAAGTGACCCCTCGACTGCCAAACATAAAAGTGCCTGTAACTCCGTTATTTGAGCAGTTAGAGGGGTCAAACTTGCACTTTTTCAAAAGGCTCTCTCTCCGAAACTACGGCAGCTAGAGAGTTGAATTTTGGCTTAAAATGCAGCCCGAACCCTGCCCCAAAAACTAAAAATACCATTCCGGACGGAAAGCTGCGAAAAACCGCGAAAATTTCGTGGCAAAGTGACCCCTCGACTGCCAAACATAAAAGTGCCTGTAACTCCGTTATTTGAGCAGTTAGAGGGGTCAAACTTGCACTTTTTCAAAAGGCTCTCTCTCCGAAACTACGGCAGCTAGAGAGTTGAATTTTGGCTTAAAATGCAGCCCGAACCCTGCCCCAAAAACTAAAAATACCATTCCGGACGGAAAGCTGCGAAAAACCGCGAAAATTTCGTGGCAAAGTGACCCCTCGACTGCCAAACATAAAAGTGCCTGTAACTCCGTTATTTGAGCAGTTAGAGGGGTCAAACTTGCACTTTTTCAAAAGGCTCTCTCTCCGAAACTACGGCAGCTAGAGAGTTGAATTTTGGCTTAAAATTCAGCCCGAACCCTGCCCCAAAAACTAAAAATACCATTCCGGACGGAAAGCTGCGAAAAACCGCGAAAATTTTGTGGCAAAGTGACCCCTCGACTGCCAAACATAAAAGTGCCTGTAACTCCGTTATTTGAGCAGTTAGAGGGGTCAAGCTTGCACTTTTTCAAAAGGCTCTCTCTCCGAAACCACGGCAGCTAGAGAGTTGAATTTTGGCTTAAAATGCAGCCCGAACCCTGCCCCAAAAACTGAAAATACCATTCCGGACGGAAAGCTGCGAAAAACCGCGAAAATTTTGTGGCAAAGTGACCCCTCGACTGCCAAACATAAAAGTGCCTGTAACTCCGTTATTTGAGCAGTTAGAGGGGTCAAACTTGCACTTTTTCAAAAGGCTCTCTCTCCGAAACTACGGCAGCTAGAGAGTTGAATTTTGGCTTAAAATGCAGCCCGAACCCTGCCCCAAAAACTAAAAATACCATTCCGGACGGAAAGCTGCGAAAAACCGCGAAAATTTCGTGGCAAAGTGACCCCTCGACTGCCAAACATAAAAGTGCCTGTAACTCCGTTATTTGAGCAGTTAGAGGGGTCAAACTTGCACTTTTTCAAAAGGCTCTCTCTCCGAAACTACGGCAGCTAGAGAGTTGAATTTTGGCTTAAAATGCAGCCCGAACCCTGCCCCAAAAACTAAAAATACCATTCCGGACGGAAAGCTGCGAAAAACCACGAAAATTTCGTGGCAAAGTGACCCCTCGACTGCCAAACATAAAAGTGCCTGTAACTCCGTTATTTGAGCAGTTAGAGGGGTCAAACTTGCACTTTTTCAAAAGGCTCTCTCTCCGAAACTACGGCAGCTAGAGAGTTGAATTTTGGCTTAAAATGCAGCCCGAACCCTGCCCCAAAAACTAAAAATACCATTCCGGACGGAAAGCTGCGAAAAACCGCGAAAATTTCGTGGCAAAGTGACCCCTCGACTGCCAAACATAAAAGTGCCTGTAACTCCGTTATTTGAGCAGTTAGAGGGGTCAAACTTGCACATTTTCAAAAGGCTCTCTCTCCGAAACTACGGCAGCTAGAGAGTTGAATTTTGGCTTAAAATGCAGCCCGAACCCTGCCCCAAAAATTAAAAATACCATTCCGGACGGAAAGCTGCGAAAAACCGCGAAAATTTCGTGGCAAAGTGACCCCTCGACTGCCAAACATAAAAGTGCCTGTAACTCCGTTATTTGAGCAGTTAGAGGGGTCAAACTTGCACTTTTTCAAAAGGCTCTCTCTCCGAAACTACGGCAGCTAGAGAGTTGAATTTTGGCTTAAAATGCAGCCCGAACCCTGCCCCAAAAACTAAAAATACCATTCCGGACGGAAAGCTGCGAAAAACCGCGAAAATTTCGTGGCAAAGTGACCCCTCGACTGCCAAACATAAAAGTGCCTGTAACTCCGTTATTTGAGCAGTTAGAGGGGTCAAACTTGCACTTTTTCAAAAGGCTCTCTCTCCGAAACTACGGCAGCTAGAGAGTTGAATTTTGGCTTAAAATGCAGCCCGAACCCTACCCCAAAAACTAAAAATACCATTCCGGACGGAAAGCTGCGAAAAACCGCGAAAATTTCGTAGCAAAGTGACCCCTCGACTGCCAAACATAAAAGTGCCTGTAACTCCGTTATTTGAGCAGTTAGAGGGGTCAAACTTGCACTTTTTCAAAAGGCTCTCTCTCCGAAACTACGGCAGCTAGAGAGTTGAATTTTGGCTTAAAATGCAGCCCGAACCCTGCCCCAAAAACTAAAAATACCATTCCGGACGGAAAGCTGCGAAAATTTCGTGGCAAAGTGACCCCTCGACTGCCAAACATAAAAGTGCCTGTAACTCCGTTATTTGAGCAGTTAGAGGGGTCAAACTTGCACTTTTTCAAAAGGCTCTCTCTCCGAAACTACGGCAGCTAGAGAGTTGAATTTTGGCTTAAAATGCAGCCCGAACCCTGCCCCAAAAACTAAAAATACCATTCCGGACGGAAAGCTGCGAAAAACCGCGAAAATTTCGTGGCAAAGTGACCCCTCGACTGCCAAACATAAAAGTGCCTGTAACTCCGTTATTTGAGCAGTTAGAGGGGTCAAACTTGCACTTTTTCAAAAGGCTCTCTCTCCGAAACTACGGCAGCTAGAGAGTTGAATTTTGGCTTAAAATGCAGCCCGAACCCTGCCCCAAAAACTAAAAATACCATTCCGGACGGAAAGCTGCGAAAAACCGCGAAAATTTCGTGGCAAAGTGACCCCTCGACTGCCAAACATAAAAGTGCCTGTAACTCCGTTATTTGAGCAGTTAGAGGGGTCAAACTTGCACTTTTTCAAAAGGCTCTCTCTCCGAAACTACGGCAGCTAGAGAGTTGAATTTTGGCTTAAAATGCAGCCCGAACCCTGCCCCAAAAACTAAAAATACCATTCCGGACGGAAAGCTGCGAAAAACCGCGAAAATTTCGTGGCAAAGTGACCCCTCGACTGCCAAACATAAAAGTGCCTGTAACTCCGTTATTTGAGCAGTTAGAGGGGTCAAACTTGCACTTTTTCAAAAGGCTCTCTCTCCGAAACTACGGCAGCTAGAGAGTTGAATTTTGGCTTAAAATTCAGCCCGAACCCTGCCCCAAAAACTAAAAATACCATTCCGGACGGAAAGCTGCGAAAAACCGCGAAAATTTTGTGGCAAAGTGACCCCTCGACTGCCAAACATAAAAGTGCCTGTAACTCCGTTATTTGAGCAGTTAGAGGGGTCAAGCTTGCACTTTTTCAAAAGGCTCTCTCTCCGAAACCACGGCAGCTAGAGAGTTGAATTTTGGCTTAAAATGCAGCCCGAACCCTGCCCCAAAAACTGAAAATACCATTCCGGACGGAAAGCTGCGAAAAACCGCGAAAATTTTGTGGCAAAGTGACCCCTCGACTGCCAAACATAAAAGTGCCTGTAACTCCGTTATTTGAGCAGTTAGAGGGGTCAAACTTGCACTTTTTCAAAAGGCTCTCTCTCCGAAACTACGGCAGCTAGAGAGTTGAATTTTGGCTTAAAATGCAGCCCGAACCCTGCCCCAAAAACTAAAAATACCATTCCGGACGGAAAGCTGCGAAAAAACCGCGAAAATTTCGTGGCAAAGTGACCCCTCGACTGCCAAACATAAAAGTGCCTGTAACTCCGTTATTTGAGCAGTTAGAGGGGTCAAACTTGCACTTTTTCAAAAGGCTCTCTCTCCGAAACTACGGCAGCTAGAGAGTTGAATTTTGGCTTAAAATGCAGCCCGAACCCTGCCCCAAAAACTAAAAATACCATTCCGGACGGAAAGCTGCGAAAAACCACGAAAATTTCGTGGCAAAGTGACCCCTCGACTGCCAAACATAAAAGTGCCTGTAACTCCGTTATTTGAGCAGTTAGAGGGGTCAAACTTGCACTTTTTCAAAAGGCTCTCTCTCCGAAACTACGGCAGCTAGAGAGTTGAATTTTGGCTTAAAATGCAGCCCGAACCCCTGCCCCAAAAACTAAAAATACCATTCCGGACGGAAAGCTGCGAAAAACCGCGAAAATTTCGTGGCAAAGTGACCCCTCGACTGCCAAACATAAAAGTGCCTGTAACTCCGTTATTTGAGCAGTTAGAGGGGTCAAACTTGCACTTTTTCAAAAGGCTCTCTCTCCGAAACTACGGCAGCTAGAGAGTTGAATTTTGGCTTAAAATGCAGCCCGAACCCTACCCCAAAAACTAAAAATACCATTCCGGACGGAAAGCTGCGAAAAACCGCGAAAATTTCGTAGCAAAGTGACCCCTCGACTGCCAAACATAAAAGTGCCTGTAACTCCGTTATTTGAGCAGTTAGAGGGGTCAAACTTGCACTTTTTCAAAAGGCTCTCTCTCCGAAACTACGGCAGCTAGAGAGTTGAATTTTGGCTTAAAATGCAGCCCGAACCCTGCCCCAAAAACTAAAAATACCATTCCGGACGGAAAGCTGCGAAAAACCGCGAAAATTTCGTGGCAAAGTGACCCCTCGACTGCCAAACATAAAAGTGCCTGTAACTCCGTTATTTGAGCAGTTAGAGGGGTCAAACTTGCACTTTTTCAAAAGGCTCTCTCTCCGAAACTACGGCAGCTAGAGAGTTGAATTTTGGCTTAAAATGCAGCCCGAACCCTGCCCCAAAAACTAAAAATACCATTCCGGACGGAAAGCTGCGAAAAACCGCGAAAATTTTGTGGCAAAGTGACCCCTCGACTGCCAAACATAAAAGTGCCTGTAACTCCGTTATTTGAGCAGTTAGAGGGGTCAAACTTGCACTTTTTCAAAAGGCTCTCTCTCCGAAACTACGGCAGCTAGAGAGTTGAATTTTGGCTTAAAATGCAGCCCGAACCCTGCCCCAAAAACTAAAAATACCATTCCGGACGGAAAGCTGCGAAAAACCGCGAAAATTTTGTGGCAAAGTGACCCCTCGACTGCCAAACATAAAAGTGCCTGTAACTCCGTTATTTGAGCAGTTAGAGGGGTCAAACTTGCACTTTTTCAAAAGGCTCTCTCTCCGAAACTACGGCAGCTAGAGAGTTGAATTTTGGCTTAAAATGCAGCCCGAACCCTGCCCCAAAAACTAAAAATACCATTCCGGACGGAAAGCTGCGAAAAACCGCGAAAATTTCGTGGCAAAGTGACCCCTCGACTGCCAAACATAAAAGTGCCTGTAACTCCGTTATTTGAGCAGTTAGAGGGGTCAAACTTGCACTTTTTCAAAAGGCTCTCTCTCCGAAACTACGGCAGCTAGAGAGTTGAATTTTGGCTTAAAATGCAGCCCGAACCCTGCCCCAAAAACTAAAAATACCATTCCGGACGGAAAGCTGCGAAAAACCGCGAAAATTTCGTGGCAAAGTGACCCCTCGACTGCCAAACATAAAAGTGCCTGTAACTCCGTTATTTGAGCAGTTAGAGGGGTCAAACTTGCACTTTTTCAAAAGGCTCTCTCTCCGAAACTACGGCAGCTAGAGAGTTGAATTTTGGCTTAAAATGCAGCCCGAACCCTGCCCCAAAAACTAAAAATACCATTCCGGACGGAAAGCTGCGAAAAACCGCGAAAATTTCGTGGCAAAGTGACCCCTCGACTGCCAAACATAAAAGTGCCTGTAACTCCGTTATTTGAGCAGCTAGAGGGGTCAAACTTGCACTTTTTCAAAAGGCTCTCTCTCCGAAACTACGGCAGCTAGAGAGTTGAATTTTGGCTTAAAATGCAGCCCGAACCCTGCCCCAAAAACTGAAAATACCATTCCGGACGGAAAGCTGCGAAAAACCGCGAAAATTTTGTGGCAAAGTGACCCCTCGACTGCCAAACATAAAAGTGCCTGTAACTCCGTTATTTGAGCAGTTAGAGGGGTCAAACTTGCACTTTTTCAAAAGGCTCTCTCTCCGAAACTACGGCAGCTAGAGAGTTGAATTTTGGCTTAAAATGCAGCCCGAACCCTGCCCCAAAAACTAAAAATACCATTCCGGACGGAAAGCTGCGAAAAACCGCGAAAATTTCGTGGCAAAGTGACCCCTCGACTGCCAAACATAAAAGTGCCTGTAACTCCGTTATTTGAGCAGTTAGAGGGGTCAAACTTGCACTTTTTCAAAAGGCTCTCTCTCCGAAACTACGGCAGCTAGAGAGTTGAATTTTGGCTTAAAATGCAGCCCGAACCCTGACCCAAAAACTAAAAATACCATTCCGAACGGAAAGCTGCGAAAAACCGCGAAAATTTCGTGGCAAAGTGACCCCTCGACTGCCAAACATAAAAGTGCCTGTAACTCCGTTATTTGAGCAGTTAGAGGGGTCAAACTTGCACTTTTTCATAAGGCTCTCTCTCCGAAACTACGGCAGCTAGAGAGTTGAATTTTGGCTTAAAATGCAGCCCGAACCCTGCCCCAAAAACTAAAAATACCATTCCGGACGGAAAGCTGCGAAAAACCGCGAAAATTTCGTGGCAAAGTGACCCCTCGACTGCCAAACATAAAAGTGCCTGTAACTCCGTTATTTGAGCAGTTAGAGGGGTCAAACTTGCACTTTTTCAAAAGGCTCTCTCTCCGAAACTACGGCAGCTAGAGAGTTGAATTTTGGCTTAAAATGCAGCCCGAACCCTGCCCCAAAAACTAAAAATACCATTCCGGACGGAAAGCTGCGAAAAACCGCGAAAATTTCGTGGCAAAGTGACCCCTCGACTGCCAAACATAAAAGTGCCTGTAACTCCGTTATTTGAGCAGTTAGAGGGGTCAAACTTGCACTTTTTCAAAAGGCTCTCTCTCCGAAACTACGGCAGCTAGAGAGTTGAATTTTGGCTTAAAATGCAGCCCGAACCCTGCCCCAAAAACTAAAAATACCATTCCGGACGGAAAGCTGCGAAAATTTCGTGGCAAAGTGACCCCTCGACTGCCAAACATAAAAGTGCCTGTAACTCCGTTATTTGAGCAGTTAGAGGGGTCAAACTTGCACTTTTTCAAAAGGCTCTCTCTCCGAAACTACGGCAGCTAGAGAGTTGAATTTTGGCTTAAAATGCAGCCCGAACCCTGCCCCAAAAACTAAAAATACCATTCCGGACGGAAAGCTGCGAAAAACCGCGAAAATTTCGTGGCAAAGTGACCCCTCGACTGCCAAACATAAAAGTGCCTGTAACTCCGTTATTTGAGCAGTTAGAGGGGTCAAACTTGCACTTTTTCAAAAGGCTCTCTCTCCGAAACTACGGCAGCTAGAGAGTTGAATTTTGGCTTAAAATGCAGCCCGAACCCTGCCCCAAAAACTAAAAATACCATTCCGGACGGAAAGCTGCGAAAAACAGCGAAAATTTCGTGGCAAAGTGACCCCTTGACTGCCAAACATAAAAGTGCCTGTAACTCCGTTATTTGAGCAGTTAGAGGGGTCAAACTTGCACTTTTTCAAAAGGCTCTTTCTCCGAAACTACGGCAGCTAGAGAGTTGAATTTTGGCTTAAAATGCAGCCCGAACCCTGCCCCAAAAACTAAAAATACCATTCCGGACGGAAAGCTGCGAAAAACCGCGAAAATTTCGTGGCAAAGTGACCCCTCGACTGCCAAACATAAAAGTGCCTGTAACTCCGTTATTTGAGCAGTTAGAGGGGTCAAACTTGCACTTTTTCAAAAGGCTCTCTCTCCGAAACTACGGCAGCTAGAGAGTTGAATTTTTGCTTAAAATGCAGCCCGAACCCTGCCCCAAAAACTAAAAATACCATTCCGGACGGAAAGCTGCGAAAAACCGCGAAAATTTCGTGGCAAAGTGACCCTTGACTGCCAAACATAAAAGTGCCTGTAACTCCGTTATTTGAGCAGTTAGAGGGGTCAAACTTGCACTTTTTCAAAAGGCTCTTTCTCCGAAACTACGGCAGCTAGAGAGTTGAATTTTGGCTTAAAATGCAGCCCGAACCCTGCCCCAAAAACTAAAAATACCATTCCGGACGGAAAGCTGCGAAAAACCGCGAAAATTTCGTGGCAAAGTGACCCCTCGACTGCCAAACATAAAAGTGCCTGTAACTCCGTTATTTGAGCAGTTAGAGGGGTCAAACTTGCACTTTTTCAAAAGGCTCTCTCTCCGAAACTACGGCAGCTAGAGAGTTGAATTTTGGCTTAAAATGCAGCCCGAACCCTGCCCCAAAAACTAAAAATACCATTCCGGACGGAAAGCTGCGAAAAACCGCGAAAATTTCGTGGCAAAGTGACCCCTCGACTGCCAAACATAAAAGTGCCTGTAACTCCGTTATTTGAGCAGTTAGAGGGGTCAAACTTGCACTTTTTCAAAAGGCTCTCTCTCCGAAACTACGGCAGCTAGAGAGTTGAATTTTGGCTTAAAATGCAGCCCGAACCCTGCCCCAAGAACTAAAAATACCATTCCGGACGGAAAGCTGCGAAAAACCGCGAAAATTTCGTGGCAAAGTGACCCCTTGACTGCCAAACATAAAAGTGCCTGTAACTCCGTTATTTGAGCAGTTAGAGGGGTCAAACTTGCACTTTTTCAAAAGGCTCTCTCTCCGAAACTACGGCAGCTAGAGAGTTGAATTTTGGCTTAAAATGCAGCCCGAACCCTGCCCCAAAAACTAAAAATACCATTCCGGACGGAAAGCTGAAAAGAGTTGACCCCTCGACTGCCAAACATAAAAGTGCCTGTAACTCCGTTATTTGAGCAGTTAGAGGGGTCAAACTTGCACTTTTTCAAAAGGCTCTCTCTCCGAAACTACGGCAGCTAGAGAGTTGAATTTTGGCTTAAAATGCAACCCGAACCCTGCCCCAAAAACCAAAAATACCATTCCGGACGGAAAGCTGCGAAAAACCGCGAAAATTTCGTGGCAAAGTGACCCCTCGACTGCCAAACATAAAAGTGCCTGTAACTCCGTTATTTGAGCAGTTAGAGGGGTCAAACTTGCACTTTTTCAAAAGGCTCTCTCTCCGAAACTACGGCAGCTAGAGAGTTGAATTTTGGCTTAAAATGCAGCCCGAACCCTGCCCCAAAAACTAAAAATACCATTCCGGACGGAAAGCTGCGAAAAACCGCGAAAATTTCGTGGCAAAGTGACCCCTCGACTGCCAAACATAAAAGTGCCTGTAACTCCGTTATTTGAGCAGTTAGAGGGGTCAAACTTGCACTTTTTCAAAAGGCTCTCTCTCCGAAACTACGGCAGCTAGAGAGTTGAATTTTGGCTTAAAATGCAGCCCGAACCCTGCCCCAAAAACTAAAAATACCATTCCGGACGGAAAGCTGCGAAAAACCGCGAAAATTTCGTGGCCAAGTGACCCCTCGACTGCCAAACATAAAAGTGCCTGTAACTCCGTTATTTGAGCAGTTAGAGGGGTCAAACTTGCACTTTTTCAAAAGGCTCTCTCTCCGAAACTACGGCAGCTAGAGAGTTGAATTTTGACTTAAAATGCAGCCCGAACCCTGCCCCAAAAACTAAAAATACCATTCCGGACAGAAAGCTGCGAAAAACCGCGAAAATTTCGTGGCAAAGTGACCCCTCGACTGCCAAACATAAAAGTGCCTGTAACTCCGTTATTTGAGCAGTTAGAGGGGTCAAACTTGCACTTTTTCAAAAGGCTCTCTCTCCGAAACTACGGCAGCTAGAGAGTTGAATTTTGGCTTAAAATGCAGCCCGAACCCTGCCCCAAAAACTAAAAATACCATTCCGGACGGAAAGCTGCGAAAAACCGCGAAAATTTCGTGGCCAAGTGACCCCTCGACTGCCAAACATAAAAGTGCCTGTAACTCCGTTATTTGAGCAGTTAGAGGGGTCAAACTTGCACTTTTTCAAAAGGCTCTCTCTCCGAAACTACGGCAGCTAGAGAGTTGAATTTTGGCTTAAAGTGCAGCCCGAACCCTGCCCCAAAAACTAAAAATACCATTCCGGACGGAAAGCTGCGAAAAACCGCGAAAATTTCGTGGCAAAGTGACCCCTCGACTGCCAAACATAAAAGTGCCTGTAACTCCGTTATTTGAGCAGTTAGAGGGGTCAAACTTGCACTTTTTCAAAAGGCTCTCTCTCCGAAACTACGGCAGCTAGAGAGTTGAATTTTGGCTTAAAATGCAGCCCGAACCCTGCCCCAAAAACTAAAAATACCATTCCGGACGGAAAGCTGCGAAAAACCGCGAAAATTTCGTGGCAAAGTGACCCCTCGACTGCCAAACATAAAAGTGCCTGTAACTCCGTTATTTGAGCAGTTAGAGGGGTCAAACTTGCACTTTTTCAAAAGGCTCTCTCTCCGAAACTACGGCAGCTAGAGAGTTGAATTTTGGCTTAAAATGCAGCCCGAACCCTGCCCCAAAAACTAAAAATACCATTCCGGACGGAAAGCTGCGAAAAACCGCGAAAATTTCGTGGCAAAGTGACCCCTCGACTGCCAAACATAAAAGTGCCTGTAACTCCGTTATTTGAGCAGTTAGAGGGGTCAAACTTGCACTTTTTCAAAAGGCTCTCTCTCCGAAACCACGGCAGCTAGAGAGTTGAATTTTGGC
The DNA here is from genome assembly GCA_964017055.1 of Chloromyia formosa. NCBI lineage: Eukaryota > Metazoa > Arthropoda > Insecta > Diptera > Stratiomyidae > Chloromyia > Chloromyia formosa. The sequence continues at coordinate 122,266,038 of OZ024813.1, read as the reverse complement.
TTAAAATGCAGCCCGAACCCTGCCCCAAAAACTAAAAATACCATTCCGGACGGAAAGCTGCGAAAAACCGCGAAAATTTCGTGGCAAAGTGACCCCTCGACTGCCAAACATAAAAGTGCCTGTAACTCCGTTATTTGAGCAGTTAGAGGGGTCAAACTTGCACTTTTTCAAAAGGCTCTCTCTCCGAAACTACGGCAGCTAGAGAGTTGAATTTTGGCTTAAAATGCAGCCCGAACCCTGCCCCAAAAACTAAAAATACCATTCCGGACGGAAAGCTGCGAAAAACCGCGAAAATTTCGTGGCAAAGTGACCCCTCGACTGCCAAACATAAAAGTGCCTGTAACTCCGTTATTTGAGCAGTTAGAGGGGTCAAACTTGCAATTTTTCAAAAGGCTCTCTCTCCGAAACCACGGCAGCTAGACAGTTGAATTTTGGCTTAAAATGCAGCCCGAACCCTGCCCCAAAAACTAAAAATACCATTCCGGACGGAAAGCTGCGAAAAACCGCGAAAATTTCGTGGCAAAGTGACCCCTCGACTGCCAAACATAAAAGTGCCTGTAACTCCGTTATTTGAGCAGTTAGAGGGGTCAAACTTGCACTTTTTCAAAAGGCTCTCTCTCCGAAACTACGGCAGCTAGAGAGTTGAATTTTGGCTTAAAATGCAGCCCGAACCCTGCCCCAAAAACTAAAAATACCATTCCGGACGGAAAGCTGCGAAAAACCGCGAAAATTTCGTGGCAAAGTGACCCCTCGACTGCCAAACATAAAAGTGCCTGTAACTCCGTTATTTGAGCAGTTAGAGGGGTCAAACTTGCACTTTTTCAAAAGGCTCTCTCTCCGAAACTACGGCAGCTAGAGAGTTGAATTTTGGCTTAAAATGCAGCCCGAACCCTGCCCCAAAAACTAAAAATACCATTCCGGACGGAAAGCTGCGAAAAACCGCGAAAATTTCGTGGCAAAGTGACCCCTCGACTGCCAAACATAAAAGTGCCTGTAACTCCGTTATTTGAGCAGTTAGAGGGGTCAAACTTGCACTTTTTCAAAAGGCTCTCTCTCCGAAACTACGGCAGCTAGAGAGTTGAATTTTGGCTTAAAATGCAGCCCGAACCCTGCCCCAAAAACTAAAAATACCATTCCGGACGGAAAGCTGCGAAAAACAGCGAAAATTTCGTGGCAAAATGACCCCTCGACTGCCAAACATAAAAGTGCCTGTAACTCCGTTATTTGAGCAGTTAGAGGGGTCAAACTTGCACTTTTTCAAAAGGCTCTCTCTCCGAAACTACGGCAGCTAGAGAGTTGAATTTTGGCTTAAAATGCAGCCCGAACCCTGCCCCAAAAACTAAAAATACCACTCCGGACGAAAAGCTGCGAAAAACCGCGAAAATTTCGTGGCAAAGTGACCCCTCGACTGCCAAACATAAAAGTGCCTGTAACTCCGTTATTTGAGCAGTTAGAGGGGTCAAACTTGCACTTTTTCAAAAGGCTCTCTCTCCGAAACTACGGCAGCTAGAGAGTTGAATTTTGGCTTAAAATGCAGCCCGAACCCTGCCCCAAAAACTAAAAATACCATTCCAGACGGAAAGCTGCGAAAAACCGCGAAAATTTCGTGGCAAAGTGACCCCTCGACTGCCAAACATAAAAGTGCCTGTAACTCCGTTATTTGAGCAGTTAGAGATGTCAAACTTGCACTTTTTCAAAAGGCTCTCTCTCCGAAACTAGGGCAGCTAGACAGTTGAATTTTGGCTTAAAATGCAGCCCGAACCCTGCCCCAAAAACTAAAAATACCATTCCGGACGGAAAGCTGCGAAAAACCGCGAAAATTTCGTGGCAAAGTGACCCCTCGACTGCCAAACATAAAAGTGCCTGTAACTCCGTTATTTGAGCAGTTAGAGGGGTCAAACTTGCACTTTTTCAAAAGGCTCTCTCTCCGAAACTACGGCAGCTAGAGAGTTGAATTTTGGCTTAAAATGCAGCCCGAACCCTGCCCCAAAAACTAAAAATACCATTCCGGACGGAAAGCTGCGAAAAACCGCGAAAATTTCGTGGCAAAGTGACCCCTCGACTGCCAAACATAAAAGTGCCTGTAACTCCGTTATTTGAGCAGTTAGAGGGGTCAAACTTGCACTTTTTCAAAAGGCTCTCTCTCCGAAACTACGGCAGCTCGAGAGTTGAATTTTGGCTAAAAATGCAGCCCGAACCCTGCCCCACAAACTAAAAATACCATTCCGGACGGAAAGCTGCGAAAACCGCGAAAATTTCGTGGCAAAGTGACCCCTCGACTGCCAAACATAAAAGTGCCTGTAACTCCGTTATTTGAGCAGTTAGAGGGGTCAAACTTGCACTTTTTCAAAAGGCTCTCTCTCCGAAACCACGGCAGCTAGAGAGTTGAATTTTGGCTTAAAATGCAGCCCGAACCCTGCCCCAAAAACTAAAAATACCATTCCAGACGGAAAGCTGCGAAAATCGCGAAAATTTCGTGTCAAAGTGACCCCTCGACTGCCAAACATAAAAGTGCCTGTAACTCCGTTATTTGAGCAGTTAGAGGGGTCAAACTTGCACTTTTTCAAAAGGCTCTCTCTCCGAAACCACGGCAGCTCGAGAGTTGAATTTTGGCTTAAAATGCAGCCCGAACCCTGCCCCAAAAACTAAAAATACCATTCCGGACGGAAAGCTGCGAAAACCGCGAAAATTTCGTGGCAAAGTGACCCCTCGACTGCCAAACATAAAAGTGCCTGTAACTCCGTTATTTGAGCAGTTAGAGGGGTCAAACTTGCACTTTTTCAAAAGGCTCTCTCTCCGAAACCACGGCAGCTAGAGAGTTGAATTTTGGCTTAAAATGCAGCCCGAACCCTGCCCCAAAAACTAAAAATACCATTCCGGACGGAAAGCTGCGAAAACCACGAAAATTTCGTGGCAAAGTGACCCCTCGACTGCCAAACATAAAGGTGCCTGTAACTCCGTTATTTGAGCAGTTAGAGGGGTCAAACTTTCACTTTTTCAAAAGGCTCTCTCTCCGAAACCACGGCAGCTAGAGAGTTGAATTTTGTCTTAAAATACAGCCCGAACCCTGCCCCACAAACTAAAAATACCATTCCGGACGGAAAGCTGCGAAAACCGCGAAAATTTCGTCGCAAAGTGACCCCTCGACTGCCAAACATAAAAGTACCTGTAACTCCGTTATTTGAGCAGTTAGAGGGGTCAAACTTGCACTTTTTCAAAAGGCTCTCTCTCCGAAACCACGGCAGCTAGAGAGTTGAATTTTGGCTTAAAATGCAGCCCGAACCCTGCCCCAAAAACTAAAAATACCATTCCAGACGGAAAGCTGCGAAAACCGCGAAAATTTCGTGGCAAAATGACCCCTCGACTGCCAAACATAAAAGTGCCTGTAACTCCGTTATTTGAGCAGTTAGAGGGGTCAAACTTGCACTTTTTCAAAAGGCTCTCTCTCCGAAACCACGGCAGCTAGAGAGTTGAATTTTGGCTTAAAATGCAGCCCGAACCCTGCCCCAAAAACTAAAAATACCATTCCGGACGAAAAGCTGCGAAAACCGCGAAAATTTCGTGGCAAAGTGACCCCTCGACTGCCAAACATAAAAGTGCCCGTAACTCCGTTATTTGAGCAGTTAGAGGGGTCAAACTTGCACTTTTTCAAAAGGCTCTCTCTCCGAAACCACGGCAGCTAGAGAGTTGAATTTTGGCTTAAAATGCAGCCCGAACCCTGCCCCAAAAACTAAAAATACCATTCCGGACGGAAAGCTGCGAAAACCGCGAAAATTTCGTGGCAAAGTGACCCCTCGACTGCCAAACATAAAAGTGCCTGTAACTCCGTTATTTGAGCAGTTAGAGGGGTCAAACTTGCACTTTTTCAAAAGGCTCTCTCTCCGAAACCACGGCAGCTAGAGAGTTGAATTTTGGCTTAAAATGCAGCCCGAACCCTGCCCCAAAAACTAAAAATACCATTCCGGCCGCAAAGCTGCGAAAACCGCGAAAATTTCGTGGCAAAGTGACCCCTCGACTGCCAAACATAAAAGTGCCTGTAACTCCGTTATTTGAGCAGTTAGAGGGGTCAAACTTGCACTTTTTCAAAAGGCTCTCTCTCCGAAACCACGGCAGCTAGAGAGTTGAATTTTGGCTTAAAATGCAGCCCGAACCCTGCCCCAAAAACTGAAAATACCATTCCGGACGGAAAGCTGCGAAAAACCGCGAAAATTTCGTGGCAAAGTGACCCCTCGACTTTCAAACATAAAAGTGCCTGTAACTCCGTTATTTGAGCAGTTAGAGGGGTCAAACTTGCACTTTTTCAAAAGGCTCTCTCTCCGAAACCACGGCAGCTCGAGAGTTGAATTTTGGCTTAAAATGCAGCCCGAACCCTGCCCCACAAACTAAAAATACCATTCCGGACGGAAAGCTGCGAAAACCGCGAAAATTTCGTGGCAAAGTGACCCCTCGACTGCCAAACATAAAAGTGCCTGTAACTCCGTTATTTGAGCAGTTAGAGGGGTCAAACTTGCACTTTTTCAAAAGGCTCTCTCTCCGAAACCACGGCAGCTAGAGAGTTGAATTTTGGCTTAAAATGCAGCCCGAACCCTGCCCCAAAAACTAAAAATACCATTCCAGACGGAAAGCTGCGAAAATCGCGAAAATTTCGTGTCAAAGTGACCCCTCGACTGCCAAACATAAAAGTGCCTGTAACTCCGTTATTTGAGCAGTTAGAGGGGTCAAACTTGCACTTTTTCAAAAGGCTCTCTCTCCGAAACCACGGCAGCTAGAGAGTTGAATTTTGGCTTAAAATGCAGCCCGAACCCTGCCCCAAAAACTAAAAATACCATTCCGGACGGAAAGCTGCGAAAACCGCGAAAATTTCGTGGCAAAGTGACCCCTCGACTGCCAAACATAAAAGTGCCTGTAACTCCGTTATTTGAGCAGTTAGAGGGGTCAAACTTGCACTTTTTCAAAAGGCTCTCTCTCCGAAACCACGGCAGCTAGAGAGTTGAATTTTGGCTTAAAATGCAGCCCGAACCCTGCCCCAAAAACTAAAAATACCATTCCAGACGGAAAGCTGCGAAAACCGCGAAAATTTCGTGGCAAAGTGACCCCTCGACTGCCAAACATAAAGGTGCCTGTAACTCCGTTATTTGAGCAGTTAGAGGGGTCAAACTTTCACTTTTTCAAAAGGCTCTCTCTCCGAAACCACGGCAGCTAGAGAGTTGAATTTTGGCTTAAAATGCAGCCCGAACCCTGCCCCAAAATCTAAAAATACCATTCCGGACGGAAAGCTGCGAAAACCGCGAAAATTTCGTCGCAAAGTGACCCCTCGACTGCCAAACATAAAAGTGCCTGTAACTCCGTTATTTGAGCAGTTAGAGGGGTCAAACTTGCACTTTTTCAAAAGGCTCTCTCTCCGAAACCACGGCAGCTAGAGAGTTGAATTTTGGCTTAAAATGCAGCCCGAACCCTGCCCCAAAAACTAAAAATACCATTCCAGACGGAAAGCTGCGAAAACCGCGAAAATTTCGTGGCAAAGTGACCCCTCGACTGCCAAACATAAAAGTGCCTGTAACTCCGTTATTTGAGCAGTTAGAGGGGTCAAACTTGCACTTTTTCAAAAGGCTCTCTCTCCGAAACCACGGCAGCTAGAGAGTTGAATTTTGGCTTAAAATGCAGCCCGAACCCTGCCCCAAAAACTAAAAATACCATTCCGGACGAAAAGCTGCGAAAACCGCGAAAATTTCGTGGCAAAGTGACCCCTCGACTGCCAAACATAAAAGTGCCCGTAACTCCGTTATTTGAGCAGTTAGAGGGGTCAAACTTGCACTTTTTCAAAAGGCTCTCTCTCCGAAACCACGGCAGCTAGAGAGTTGAATTTTGGCTTAAAATGCAGCCCGAACCCTGCCCCAAAAACTAAAAATACCATTCCGGACGGAAAGCTGCGAAAACTGCGAAAATTTCGTGGCAAAGTGACCCCTCGACTGCCAAACATAAAAGTGCCTGTAACTCCGTTATTTGAGCAGTTAGAGGGGTCAAACTTGCACTTTTTCAAAAGGCTCTCTCTCCGAAACCACGGCAGCTCGAGAGTTGAATTTTGGCTTAAAATGCAGCCCGAACCCTGCCCCACAAACTAAAAATACCATTCCGGACGGAAAGCTGCGAAAACCGCGAAAATTTCGTGGCAAAGTGACCCCTCGACTGCCAAACATAAAAGTGCCTGTAACTCCGTTATTTGAGCAGTTAGAGGGGTCAAACTTGCACTTTTTCAAAAGGCTCTCTCTCCGAAACCACGGCAGCTAGAGAGTTGAATTTTGGCTTAAAATGCAGCCCGAACCCTGCCCCAAAAACTAAAAATACCATTCCAGACGGAAAGCTGCGAAAATCGCGAAAATTTCGTGTCAAAGTGACCCCTCGACTGCCAAACATAAAAGTGCCTGTAACTCCGTTATTTGAGCAGTTAGAGGGGTCAAACTTGCACTTTTTCAAAAGGCTCTCTCTCCGAAACCACGTCAGCTAGAGAGTTGAATTTTGGCTTAAAATGCAGCCCGAACCCTGCCCCAAAAACTAAAAATACCATTCCGGACGGAAAGCTGCGAAAACCGCGAAAATTTCGTGGCAAAGTGACCCCTCGACTGCCAAACATAAAAGTGCCTGTAACTCCGTTATTTGAGCAGTTAGAGGGGTCAAACTTGCACTTTTTCAAAAGGCTCTCTCTCCGAAACCACGGCAGCTAGAGAGTTGAATTTTGGCTTAAAATGCAGCCCGAACCCTGCCCCAAAAACTAAAAATACCATTCCAGACGGAAAGCTGCGAAAACCACGAAAATTTCGTGGCAAAGTGACCCCTCGACTGCCAAACATAAAGGTGCCTGTAACTCCGTTATTTGAGCAGTTAGAGGGGTCAAACTTGCACTTTTTCAAAAGGCTCTCTCTCCGAAACCACGGCAGCTAGAGAGTTGAATTTTGGCTTAAAATGCAGCCCGAACCCTGCCCCAAAAACTAAAAATACCATTCCAGACGGAAAGCTGCGAAAACCGCGAAAATTTCGTGGCAAAGTGACCCCTCGACTGCCAAACATAAAAGTGCCTGTAACTCCGTTATTTGAGCAGTTAGAGGGGTCAAACTTGCACTTTTTCAAAAGGCTCTCTCTCCGAAACCACGGCAGCTAGAGAGTTGAATTTTGGCTTAAAATGCAGCCCGAACCCTGCCCCAAAAACTAAAAATACCATTCCGGACGAAAAGCTGCGAAAACCGCGAAAATTTCGTGGCAAAGTGACCCCTCGACTGCCAAACATAAAAGTGCCTGTAACTCCGTTATTTGAGCAGTTAGAGGGGTCAAACTTGCACTTTTTCAAAAGGCTCTCTCTCCGAAACCACGGCAGCTAGAGAGTTGAATTTTGGCTTAAAATGCAGCCCGAACCCTGCCCCAAAAACTAAAAATACCATTCCGGACGGAAAGCTGCGAAAACCGCGAAAATTTCGTGGCAAAGTGACCCCTCGACTGCCAAACATAAAAGTGCCTGTAACTCCGTTATTTGAGCAGTTAGAGAGGTCAAACTTGCACTTTTTCAAAAGGCTCTCTCTCCGAAACCACGGCAGCTAGAGAGTTGAATTTTGGCTTAAAATGCAGCCCGAACCCTGCCCCAAAAACTAAAAATACCATTCCGGCCGCAAAGCTGCGAAAACCGCGAAAATTTCGTGGCAAAGTGACCCTTCGACTGCCAAACATAAAAGTGCCTGTAACTCCGTTATTTGAGCAGTTAGAGGGGTCAAACTTGCACTTTTTCAAAAGGCTCTCTCTCCGAAACCACGGCAGCTAGAGAGTTGAATTTTGGCTTAAAATGCAGCCCGAACCCTGCCCCAAAAAATAAAAATACCATTCCGGCCGCAAAGCTGCGAAAACCGCGAAAATTTCGTGGCAAAGTGACCCCTCGACTGCCAAACATAAAAGTGCCTGTAACTCCGTTATTTGAGCAGTTAGAGGGGTCAAACTTGCACTTTTTCAAAAGGCTCTCTCTCCGAAACCACGGCAGCTAGAGAGTTGAATTTTGGCTTAAAATGCAGCCCGAACCCTGCCCCAAAAACTAAAAATACCATTCCGGACGGAAAGCTGCGAAAACCGCGAAAATTTCGTGGCAAAGTGACCCCTCGACTGCCAAACATAAAAGTGCATGTAACTCCGTTATTTGAGCAGTTAGAGGGGTCAAACTTGCACTTTTTCAAAAGGCTCTCTCTCCGAAACCACGGCAGCTAGAGAGTTGAATTTTGGCTTAAAATGCAGCCCGAACCCTGCCCCAAAAACTAAAAATACCATTCCAGACGGAAAGCTGCGAAAACCGCGAAAATTTCGTGGCAAAGTGACCCCTCGACTGCCAAACATGAAAGTGCCTGTAACTCCGTTATTTGAGCAGTTAGAGGGGTCAAACTTGCACTTTTTCAAAAGGCTCTCTCTCCGAAATCACGGCAGCTAGAGAGTTGAATTTTGGCTTAAAATGCAGCCCGAACCCTGCCCCAAAAACTAAAAATACCATTCCGGACGGAAAGCTGCGAAAACCGCGAAAATTTCGTGGCAAAGTGACCCCTCGACTGCCAAACATAAAAGTGCCTGTAACTCCGTTATTTGAGCAGTTAGAGGGGTCAAACTTGCACTTTTTCAAAAGGCTCTCTCTCCGAAACCACGGCAGCTAGAGAGTTGAATTTTGGCTTAAAATGCAGCCCGAACCCTGCCCCAAAAACTAAAAATACCATTCCAGACGGAAAGCTGCGAAAACCGCGAAAATTTCGTGGCAAAGTGACCCCTCGACTGCCAAACATAAAAGTGCATGTAACTCCGTTATTTGAGCAGTTAGAGGGGTCAAACTTGCACTTTTTCAAAAGGCTCTCTCTCCGAAACCACGGCAGCTAGAGAGTTGAATTTTGGCTTAAAATGCAGCCCGAACCCTGCCCCAAAAACTAAAAATACCATTCCGGACGGAAAGCTGCGAAAACCGCGAAAATTTCGTGGCAAAGTGACCCCTCGACTGCCAAACATAAAAGTGCCTGTAACTCCGTTATTTGAGCAGTTAGAGGGGTCAAACTTGCACTTTTTCAAAAGGCTCTCTCTCCGAAACCACGGCAGCTAGAGAGTTGAATTTTGGCTTAAAATGCAGCCCGAACCCTGCCCCAAAAACTAAAAATACCATTCCGGACGGAAAGCTGCGAAAACCGCGAAAATTTCGTGGCAAAGTGACCCCTCGACTGCCAAACATAAAAGTGCCTGTAACTCCGTTATTTGAGCAGTTAGATTGGTCAAACTTGCACTTTTTCAAAAGGCTCTCTCTCCGAAACCACGGCAGCTAGAGAGTTGAATTTTGGCTTAAAATGCAGCCCGAACCCTGCCCCAAAAACTAAAAATACCATTCCAGACGGAAAGCTGCGAAAACCACGAAAATTTCGTGGCAAAGTGACCCCTCGACTGCCAAACATAAAGGTGCCTGTAACTCCGTTATTTGAGCAGTTAGAGGGGTCAAACTTTCACTTTTTCAAAAGGCTCTCTCTCCGAAACCACGGCAGCTAGAGAGTTGAATTTTGGCTTAAAATGCAGCCCGAACCCTGCCCCAAAATCTAAAAATACCATTCCGGACGGAAAGCTGCGAAAACCGCGAAAATTTCGTCGCAAAGTGACCCCTCGACTGCCAAACATAAAAGTGCCTGTAACTCCGTTATTTGAGCAGTTAGAGGGGTCAAACTTGCACTTTTTCAAAAGGCTCTCTCTCCGAAACCACGGCAGCTAGAGAGTTGAATTTTGGCTTAAAATGCAGCCCGAACCCTGCCCCAAAAACTAAAAATACCATTCCAGACGGAAAGCTGCGAAAACCGCGAAAATTTCGTGGCAAAGTGACCCCTCGACTGCCAAACATAAAAGTGCCTGTAACTCCGTTATTTGAGCAGTTAGAGGGGTCAAACTTGCACTTTTTCAAAAGGCTCTCTCTCCGAAACCACGGCAGCTAGAGAGTTGAATTTTGGCTTAAAATGCAGCCCGAACCCTGCCCCAAAAACTAAAAATACCATTCCGGACGAAAAGCTGCGAAAACCGCGAAAATTTCGTGGCAAAGTGACCCCTCGACTGCCAAACATAAAAGTGCCCGTAACTCCGTTATTTGAGCAGTTAGAGGGGTCAAACTTGCACTTTTTCAAAAGGCTCTCTCTCCGAAACTACGGCAGCTAGAGAGTTGAATTTTGGCTTAAAATGCAGCCCGAACCCTGCCCCAAAAACTAAAAATACCATTCCGGACGGAAAGCTGCGAAAACCGCGAAAATTTCGTGGCAAAGTGACCCCTCGACTGCCAAACATAAAAGTGCCTGTAACTCCGTTATTTGAGCAGTTAGAGGGGTCAAACTTGCACTTTTTCAAAAGGCTCTCTCTCCGAAACCACGGCAGCTAGAGAGTTGAATTTTGGCTTAAAATGCAGCCCGAACCCTGCCCCAAAAACTAAAAATACCATTCCGGCCGCAAAGCTGCGAAAACCGCGAAAATTTCGTGGCAAAGTGACCCTTCGACTGCCAAACATAAAAGTGCCTGTAACTCCGTTATTTGAGCAGTTAGAGGGGTCAAACTTGCACTTTTTCAAAAGGCTCTCTCTCCGAAACCACGGCAGCTAGAGAGTTGAATTTTGGCTTAAAATGCAGCCCGAACCCTGCCCCAAAAAATAAAAATACCATTCCGGCCGCAAAGCTGCGAAAACCGCGAAAATTTCGTGGCAAAGTGACCCCTCGACTGCCAAACATAAAAGTGCCTGTAACTCCGTTATTTGAGCAGTTAGAGGGGTCAAACTTGCACTTTTTCAAAAGGCTCTCTCTCCGAAACCACGGCAGCTAGAGAGTTGAATTTTGGCTTAAAATGCAGCCCGAACCCTGCCCCAAAAACTAAAAATACCATTCCGGACGGAAAGCTGCGAAAACCGCGAAAATTTCGTGGCAAAGTGACCCCTCGACTGCCAAACATAAAAGTGCATGTAACTCCGTTATTTGAGCAGTTAGAGGGGTCAAACTTGCACTTTTTCAAAAGGCTCTCTCTCCGAAACCACGGCAGCTAGAGAGTTGAATTTTGGCTTAAAATGCAGCCCGAACCCTGCTCCAAAAACTAAAAATACCATTCCAGACGGAAAGCTGCGAAAACCGCGAAAATTTCGTGGCAAAGTGACCCCTCGACTGCCAAACATGAAAGTGCCTGTAACTCCGTTATTTGAGCAGTTAGAGGGGTCAAACTTGCACTTTTTCAAAAGGCTCTCTCTCCGAAACCACGGCAGCTAGAGAGTTGAATTTTGGCTTAAAATGCAGCCCGAACCCTGCCCCAAAAACTAAAAATACCATTCCGGACGGAAAGCTGCGAAAACCGCGAAAATTTCGTGGCAAAGTGACCCCTCGACTGCCAAACATAAAAGTGCCTGTAACTCCGTTATTTGAGCAGTTAGAGGGGTCAAACTTGCACTTTTTCAAAAGGCTCTCTCTCCGAAACCACGGCAGCTAGAGAGTTGAATTTTGGCTTAAAATGCAGCCCGAACCCTGCCCCAAAAACTAAAAATACCATTCCAGACGGAAAGCTGCGAAAACCGCGAAAATTTCGTGGCAAAGTGACCCCTCGACTGCCAAACATAAAAGTGCCTGTAACTCCGTTATTTGAGCAGTTAGAGGGGTCAAACTTGCACTTTTTCAAAAGGCTCTCTCTCCGAAACCACGGCAGCTAGAGAGTTGAATTTTGGCTTAAAATGCAGCCCGAACCCTGCCCCAAAAACTAAAAATACCATTCCGGACGGAAAGCTGCGAAAACCGCGAAAATTTCGTGGCAAAGTGACCCCTCGACTGCCAAACATAAAAGTGCCTGTAACTCCGTTATTTGAGCAGTTAGAGGGGTCAAACTTGCACTTTTTCAAAAGGCTCTCTCTCCGAAACCACGGCAGCTAGAGAGTTGAATTTTGGCTTAAAATGCAGCCCGAACCCTGCCCCAAAAATTAAAAATACCATTCCAGACGGAAAGCTGCGAACACCGCGAAAATTTCGTGGCAGAGTGACCCCTCGACTGCCAAACATAAAAGTGCCTGTAACTCCGTTATTTGAGCAGTTAGAGGGGTCAAACTTGCACTTTTTCAAAAGGCTCTCTCTCCGAAACCACGGCAGCTAGAGAGTTGAATTTTGGCTTAAAATGCGGCCCGAACCCTGCCCCAAAAACTAAAAATACCATTCCGGACGGAAAGCTGCGAAAACCGCGAAAATTTCGTGGCAAAGTGACCCCTCGACTGCCAAACATAAAAGTGCCTGTAACTCCGTTATTTGAGCAGTTAGAGGGGTCAAACTTGCACTTTTTCAAAAGGCTCTCTCTCCGAAACCACGGCAGCTCGAGAGTTGAATTTTGGCTTAAAATGCAGCCCGAACCCTGCCCCAAAAACTAAAAATACCATTCCGGACGGAAAGCTGCGAAAACCGCGAAAATTTCGTGGCAAAGTGACCCCTCGACTGCCAAACATAAAAGTGCCTGTAACTCCGTTATTTGAGCAGTTAGAGGGGTCAAACTTGCACTTTTTCAAAAGGCTCTCTCTCCGAAACCACGGCAGCTAGAGAGTTGAATTTTGGCTTAAAATGCAGCCCGAACCCTGCCCCAAAAACTAAAAATACCATTCCAGACGGAAAGCTGCGAAAACCGCGAAAATTTCGTGGCAAAGTGACCCCTCGACTGCCAAACATAAAAGTGCCTGTAACTCCGTTATTTGAGCAGTTAGAGGGGTCAAACTTGCACTTTTTCAAAAGGCTCTCTCTCCGAAACCACGGCAGCTAGAGAGTTGAATTTTGGCTTAAAATGCAGCCCGAACCCTGCCCCAAAAACTAAAAATACCATTCCAGACGGAAAGCTGCGAAAACCGCGAAAATTTCGTGGCAAAGTGACCCCTCGACTGCCAAACATAAAAGTGCCTGTAACTCCGTTATTTGAGCAGTTAGAGGGGTCAAACTTGCACTTTTTCAAAAGGCTCTCTCTCCGAAACCACGGCAGCTAGAGAGTTGAATTTTGGCTTAAAATGCAGCCCGAACCCTGCCCCAAAAACTAAAAATACCATTCCAGACGGAAAGCTGCGAAAACCGCGAAAATTTCGTGGCAAAGTGACCCCTCGACTGCCAAACATAAAAGTGCCTGTAACTCCGTTATTTGAGCAGTTAGAGGGGTCAAACTTGCACTTTTTCAAAAGGCTCTCTCTCCGAAACCACGGCAGCTAGAGAGTTGAATTTTGGCTTAAAATGCAGCCCGAACCCTGCCCCAAAAACTAAAAATACCATTCCGGACGGAAAGCTGCGAAAACCGCGAAAATTTCGTGGCAAAGTGACCCCTCGACTGCCAAACATAAAAGTGCCTGTAACTCCGTTATTTGAGCAGTTAGAGGGGTCAAACTTGCACTTTTTCAAAAGGCTCTCTCTCCGAAACCACGGCAGCTAGAGAGTTGAATTTTGGCTTAAAATGCAGCCCGAACCCTGCCGGCTTAAAATGCAGCCCGAACCCTGCCCCAAAAACTAAAAATACCATTCCGGACGGAAAGCTGCGAAAAACCGCGAAAATTTCGTGGCAAAGTGGCCCCTCGACTGCCAAACATAAAAGTGCCTGTAACTCCGTTATTTGAGCAGTTAGAGGGGTCAAACTTGCACTTTTTCAAAAGGCTCTCTCTCCGAAACTACGGCAGCTAGAGAGTTGAATTTTGGCTTAAAATGCAGCCCGAACCCTGCCCCAAAAACTAAAAATACCATTCCGGACGGAAAGCTGCGAAAAACCGCGAAAATTTCGTGGCAAAGTGACCCCTCGACTGCCAAACATAAAAGTGCCTGTAACTCCGTTATTTGAGCAGTTAGAGGGGTCAAACTTGCACTTTTTCAAAAGGCTCTCTCTCCGAAACTACGGCAGCTAGAGAGTTGAATTTTGGCTTAAAATGCAGCCGAACCCTGCCCCAAGAACTAAAAATACCATTCCGGACGGAAAGCTGCGAAAAACCGCGAAAATTTCGTGGCAAAGTGACCCCTCGACTGCCAAACATAAAAGTGCCTGTAACTCCGTTATTTGAGCAGTTAGAGGGGTCAAACTTGCACTTTTTCAAAAGGCTCTCTCTCCGAAACTACGGCAGCTAGAGAGTTGAATTTTGGCCTAAAATGCAGCCCGAACCCTGCCCCAAAAACTAAAAATACCATTCCGGACGGAAAGCTGCGAAAAACCGCGAAATTTCGTGGCAAAGTGACCCCTCGACTGCCAAACATAAAAGTGCCTGTAACTCCGTTATTTGAGCAGTTAGAGGGGTCAAACTTGCACTTTTTCAAAAGGCTCTCTCTCCGAAACTACGGCAGCTAGAGAGTTGAATTTTGGCTTAAAATGCAGCCCGAACCCTGCCCCAAAAACTAAAAATACCATTCCGGACGGAAAGCTGCGAAAAACCGCGAAAATTTCGTGGCAAAGTGACCCCTCGACTGCCAAACATAAAAGTGCCTGTAACTCCGTTATTTGAGCAGTTAGTGGGGTCAAACTTGCACTTTTTCAAAAGGCTCTCTCTCCGAAACTACGGCAGCTAGAGAGTTGAATTTTGGCTTAAAATGCAGCCCGAACCCTGCCCCAAAAACTAAAAAATACCATTCCGGACGGAAAGCTGCGAAAAACCGCGAAAATTTCGTGGCAAAGTGGCCCCTCGACTGCCAAACATAAAAGTGCCTGTAACTCCGTTATTTGAGCAGTTAGAGGGGTCAAACTTGCACTTTTTCAAAAGGCTCTCTCTCCGAAACTACGGCAGCTAGAGAGTTGAATTTTGGCTTAAAATGCAGCCCGAACCCTGCCCCAAAAACTAAAAATACCATTCCGGACGGAAAGCTGCGAAAAACCGCGAAAATTTCGTGGCAAAGTGACCCCTCGACTGCCAAACATAAAAGTGCCTGTAACTCCGTTATTTGAGCAGTTAGAGGGGTCAAACTTGCACTTTTTCAAAAGGCTCTCTCTCCGAAACTACGGCAGCTAGAGAGTTGAATTTTGGCTTAAAATGCAGCCCGAACCCTGCCCCAAAAACTAAAAATACCATTCCGGACGGAAAGCTGCGAAAAACCGCGAAAATTTCGTGGCAAAGTGACCCCTCGACTGCCAAACATAAAAGTGCCTGTAACTCCGTTATTTGAGCAGTTAGAGGGGTCAAACTTGCACTTTTTCAAAGGCTCTCTCTCCGAAACTACGGCAGCTAGAGAGTTGAATTTTGGCTTAAAATGCAGCCCGAACCCTGCCCCAAAAACTAAAAATACCATTCCGGACGGAAAGCTGCGAAAAACCGCGAAAATTTCGTGGCAAAGTGACCCCTCGACTGCCAAACATAAAAGTGCCTGTAACTCCGTTATTTGAGCAGTTAGAGGGGTCAAACTTGCACTTTTTCAAAAGGCTCTCTCTCCGAAACTACGGCAGCTAGAGAGTTGAATTTTGGCTTAAAATGCAGCCCGAACCCTGCCCCAAAAACTAAAAATACCATTCCGGACGGAAAGCTGCGAAAAACCGCGAAAATTTCGTGGCAAAGTGACCCCTCTACTGCCAAACATAAAAGTGCCTGTAACTCCGTTATTTGAGCAGTTAGAGGGGTCAAACTTGCACTTTTTCAAAAGGCTCTCTCTCCGAAACTACGGCAGCTAGAGAGTTGAATTTTGGCTTAAAATGCAGCCCGAACCCTGCCCCAAAAACTAAAAATACCATTCCGGACGGAAAGCTGCGAAAAACCGCGAAAATTTCGTGGCAAAGTGACCCCTCGACTGCCAAACATAAAAGTGCCTGTAACTCCGTTATTTGAGCAGTTAGAGGGGTCAAACTTGCACTTTTTCAAAAGGCTCTCTCTCCGAAACTACGGCAGCTAGAGAGTTGAATTTTGGCTTAAAATGCAGCCCGAACCCTGCCCCAAAAACTAAAAATACCATTCCGGACGGAAAGCTGCGAAAAACCGCGAAAATTTCGTGGCAAAGTGGCCCCTCGACTGCCAAACATAAAAGTGCCTGTAACTCCGTTATTTGAGCAGTTAGAGGGGTCAAACTTGCACTTTTTCAAAAGGCTCTCTCTCCGAAACTACGGCAGCTAGAGAGTTGAATTTTGGCTTAAAATGCAGCCCGAACCCTGCCCCAAAAACTAAAAATACCATTCCGGACGGAAAGCTGCGAAAAACCGCGAAAATTTCGTGGCAAAGTGGCCCCTCGACTGCCAAACATAAAAGTGCCTGTAACTCCGTTATTTGAGCAGTTAGAGGGGTCAAACTTGCACTTTTTCAAAAGGCTCTCTCTCCGAAACTACGGCAGCTAGAGAGTTGAATTTTGGCTTAAAATGCAGCCCGAACCCTGCCCCAAAAACTAAAAATACCATTCCGGACGGAAAGCTGCGAAAAACCGCGAAAATTTCGTGGCAAAGTGACCCCTCGACTGCCAAACATAAAAGTGCCTGTAACTCCGTTATTTGAGCAGTTAGAGGGGTCAAACTTGCACTTTTTCAAAAGGCTCTCTCTCCGAAACTACGGCAGCTAGAGAGTTGAATTTTGGCTTAAAATGCAGCCCGAACCCTGCCCCAAAAACTAAAAATACCATTCCGGACGGAAAGCTGCGAAAAACCGCGAAAATTTCGTGGCAAAGTGACCCCTCGACTGCCAAACATAAAAGTGCCTGTAACTCCGTTATTTGAGCAGTTAGAGGGGTCAAACTTGCACTTTTTCAAAAGGCTCTCTCTCCGAAACTACGGCAGCTAGAGAGTTGAATTTTGGCTTAAAATGCAGCCCGAACCCTGCCCCAAAAACTAAAAATACCATTCCGGACGGAAAGCTGCGAAAAACCGCGAAAATTTCGTGGCAAAGTGACCCCTCGACTGCCAAACATAAAAGTGCCTGTAACTCCGTTATTTGAGCAGTTAGAGGGGTCAAACTTGCACTTTTTCAAAAGGCTCTCTCTCCGAAACTACGGCAGCTAGAGAGTTGAATTTTGGCTTAAAATGCAGCCCGAACCCTGCCCCAAAAACTAAAAATACCATTCCGGACGGAAAGCTGCGAAAAACCGCGAAAATTTCGTGGCAAAGTGACCCCTCGACTGCCAAACATAAAAGTGCCTGTAACTCCGTTATTTGAGCAGTTAGAGGGGTCAAACTTGCACTTTTTCAAAAGGCTCTCTCTCCGAAACTACGGCAGCTAGAGAGTTGAATTTTGGCTTAAAATGCAGCCCGAACCCTGCCCCAAAAACTAAAAATACCATTCCGGACGGAAAGCTGCGAAAAACCGCGAAAATTTCGTGGCAAAGTGACCCCTCTACTGCCAAACATAAAAGTGCCTGTAACTCCGTTATTTGAGCAGTTAGAGGGGTCAAACTTGCACTTTTTCAAAAGGCTCTCTCTCCGAAACTACGGCAGCTAGAGAGTTGAATTTTGGCTTAAAATGCAGCCCGAACCCTGCCCCAAAAACTAAAAATACCATTCCGGACGGAAAGCTGCGAAAAACCGCGAAAATTTCGTGGCAAAGTGACCCCTCGACTGCCAAACATAAAAGTGCCTGTAACTCCGTTATTTGAGCAGTTAGAGGGGTCAAACTTGCACTTTTTCAAAAGGCTCTCTCTCCGAAACTACGGCAGCTAGAGAGTTGAATTTTGGCTTAAAATGCAGCCCGAACCCTGCCCCAAAAACTAAAAATACCATTCCGGACGGAAAGCTGCGAAAAACCGCGAAAATTTCGTGGCAAAGTGGCCCCTCGACTGCCAAACATAAAAGTGCCTGTAACTCCGTTATTTGAGCAGTTAGAGGGGTCAAACTTGCACTTTTTCAAAAGGCTCTCTCTCCGAAACTACGGCAGCTAGAGAGTTGAATTTTGGCTTAAAATGCAGCCCGAACCCTGCCCCAAAAACTAAAAATACCATTCCGGACGGAAAGCTGCGAAAAACCGCGAAAATTTCGTGGCAAAGTGGCCCCTCGACTGCCAAACATAAAAGTGCCTGTAACTCCGTTATTTGAGCAGTTAGAGGGGTCAAACTTGCACTTTTTCAAAAGGCTCTCTCTCCGAAACTACGGCAGCTAGAGAGTTGAATTTTGGCTTAAAATGCAGCCCGAACCCTGCCCCAAAAACTAAAAATACCATTCCGGACGGAAAGCTGCGAAAAACCGCGAAAATTTCGTGGCAAAGTGACCCCTCGACTGCCAAACATAAAAGTGCCTGTAACTCCGTTATTTGAGCAGTTAGAGGGGTCAAACTTGCACTTTTTCAAAAGGCTCTCTCTCCGAAACTACGGCAGCTAGAGAGTTGAATTTTGGCTTAAAATGCAGCCCGAACCCTGCCCCAAAAACTAAAAATACCATTCCGGACGGAAAGCTGCGAAAAACCGCGAAAATTTCGTGGCAAAGTGACCCCTCGACTGCCAAACATAAAAGTGCCTGTAACTCCGTTATTTGAGCAGTTAGAGGGGTCAAACTTGCACTTTTTCAAAAGGCTCTCTCTCCGAAACTACGGCAGCTAGAGAGTTGAATTTTGGCTTAAAATGCAGCCCGAACCCTGCCCCAAAAACTAAAAATACCATTCCGGACGGAAAGCTGCGAAAAACCGTGAAAATTTCGTGGCAAAGTGACCCCTCGACTGCCAAACATAAAAGTGCCTGTAACTCCGTTATTTGAGCAGTTAGAGGGGTCAAACTTGCACTTTTTCAAAAGGCTCTCTCTCCGAAACTACGGCAGCTAGAGAGTTGAATTTTGGCTTAAAATGCAGCCCGAACCTTGCCCCAAAAACTAAAAATACCATTCCGGACGGAAAGCTGCGAAAAACCGCGAAAATTTCGTGGCAAAGTGGCCCCTCGACTGCCAAACATAAAAGTGCCTTTAACTCCGTTATTTGAGCAGTTAGAGGGGTCAAACTTGCACTTTTTCAAAAGGCTCTCTCTCCGAAACTACGGCAGCTAGAGAGTTGAATTTTGGCTTAAAATGCAGCCCGAACCCTGCCCCAAAAGCTAAAAATACCATTCCGGACGGAAAGCTGCGAAAAACCGCGAAAATTTCGTGGCAAAGTGACCCCTCGACTGCCAAACATAAAAGTGCCTGTAACTCCGTTATTTGAGCAGTTAGAGGGGTCAAACTTGCACTTTTTCAAAAGGCTCTCTCTCCGAAACTACGGCAGCTAGAGAGTTGAATTTTGGCTTAAAATGCAGCCCGAACCCTGCCCCAAAACTAAAAATACCATTCCGGACGGAAAGCTGCGAAAAACCGCGAAAATTTCGTGGCAAAGTGACCCCTCGACTGCCAAACATAAAAGTGCCTGTAACTCCGTTATTTGAGCAGTTAGAGGGGTCAAACTTGCACTTTTTCAAAAGGCTCTCTCTCCGAAACTACGGCAGCTAGAGAGTTGAATTTTGGCTTAAAATGCAGCCCGAACCCTGCCCCAAAAACTAAAAATACCATTCCGGACGGAAAGCTGCGAAAAACCGCGAAAATTTCGTGGCAAAGTGACCCCTCGACTGCCAAACATAAAAGTGCCTGTAACTCCGTTATTTGAGCAGTTAGAGGGGTCAAACTTGCACTTTTTCAAAAGGCTCTCTCTCCGAAACTACGGCAGCTAGAGAGTTGAATTTTGGCTTAAAATGCAGCCCGAACCCTGCCCCAAAAACTAAAAATACCATTCCGGACGGAAAGCTGCGAAAAACCGCGAAAATTTCGTGGCAAAGTGACCCCTCGACTGCCAAACATAAAAGTGCCTGTAACTCCGTTATTTGAGCAGTTAGAGGGGTCAAACTTGCACTTTTTCAAAAGGCTCCGTTATTTGAGCAGTTAGAGGGGTCAAACTTGAATTTTTTCAAAAGGCTCTCTCTCCGAAACTACGGCAGCTAGAGAGTTGAATTTTGGCTTAAAATGCAGCCCGAACCCTGCCCCAAAAACTAAAAATACCATTCCGGACGGAAAGCTGCGAAAAACCGCGAAAATTTCGTGGCAAAGTGACCCCTCGACTGCCAAACATAAAAGTGCCTGTAACTCCGTTATTTGAGCAGTTAGAGGGGTCAAACTTGCACTTTTTCAAAAGGCTCTCTCTCCGAAACTACGGCAGCTAGAGAGTTGAATTTTGGCTTAAAATGCAGCCCGAACCCTGCCCCAAAAACTAAAAATACCATTCCGGACGGAAAGCTGCGAAAAACCGCGAAAATTTCGTGGCAAAGTGACCCCTCGACTGCCAAACATAAAAGTGCCTGTAACTCCGTTATTTGAGCAGTTAGAGGGGTCAAACTTGCACTTTTTCAAAAGGCTCGAACCTTGCCCCAAAAACTAAAAATACCATTCCGGACGGAAAGCTGCGAAAAACCGCGAAAATTTCGTGGCAAAGTGGCCCCTCGACTGCCAAACATAAAAGTGCCTTTAACTCCGTTATTTGAGCAGTTAGAGGGGTCAAACTTGCACTTTTTCAAAAGGCTCTCTCTCCGAAACTACGGCAGCTAGAGAGTTGAATTTTGGCTTAAAATGCAGCCCGAACCCTGCCCCAAAAGCTAAAAATACCATTCCGGACGGAAAGCTGCGAAAAACCGCGAAAATTTCGTGGCAAAGTGACCCCTCGACTGCCAAACATAAAAGTGCCTGTAACTCCGTTATTTGAGCAGTTAGAGGGGTCAAACTTGCACTTTTTCAAAAGGCTCTCTCTCCGAAACTACGGCAGCTAGAGAGTTGAATTTTGGCTTAAAATGCAGCCCGAACCCTGCCCCAAAACTAAAAATACCATTCCGGACGGAAAGCTGCGAAAAACCGCGAAAATTTCGTGGCAAAGTGACCCCTCGACTGCCAAACATAAAAGTGCCTGTAACTCCGTTATTTGAGCAGTTAGAGGGGTCAAACTTGCACTTTTTCAAAAGGCTCTCTCTCCGAAACTACGGCAGCTAGAGAGTTGAATTTTGGCTTAAAATGCAGCCCGAACCCTGCCCCAAAAACTAAAAATACCATTCCGGACGGAAAGCTGCGAAAAACCGCGAAAATTTCGTGGCAAAGTGACCCCTCGACTGCCAAACATAAAAGTGCCTGTAACTCCGTTATTTGAGCAGTTAGAGGGGTCAAACTTGCACTTTTTCAAAAGGCTCTCTCTCCGAAACTACGGCAGCTAGAGAGTTGAATTTTGGCTTAAAATGCAGCCCGAACCCTGCCCCAAAAACTAAAAATACCATTCCGGACGGAAAGCTGCGAAAAACCGCGAAAATTTCGTGGCAAAGTGACCCCTCGACTGCCAAACATAAAAGTGCCTGTAACTCCGTTATTTGAGCAGTTAGAGGGGTCAAACTTGCACTTTTTCAAAAGGCTCCGTTATTTGAGCAGTTAGAGGGGTCAAACTTGAATTTTTTCAAAAGGCTCTCTCTCCGAAACTACGGCAGCTAGAGAGTTGAATTTTGGCTTAAAATGCAGCCCGAACCCTGCCCCAAAAACTAAAAATACCATTCCGGACGGAAAGCTGCGAAAAACCGCGAAAATTTCGTGGCAAAGTGACCCCTCGACTGCCAAACATAAAAGTGCCTGTAACTCCGTTATTTGAGCAGTTAGAGGGGTCAAACTTGCACTTTTTCAAAAGGCTCTCTCTCCGAAACTACGGCAGCTAGAGAGTTGAATTTTGGCTTAAAATGCAGCCCGAACCCTGCCCCAAAAACTAAAAATACCATTCCGGACGGAAAGCTGCGAAAAACCGCGAAAATTTCGTGGCAAAGTGACCCCTCGACTGCCAAACATAAAAGTGCCTGTAACTCCGTTATTTGAGCAGTTAGAGGGGTCAAACTTGCACTTTTTCAAAAGGCTCTCTCTCCGAAACTACGGCAGCTAGAGAGTTGAATTTTGGCTTAAAATGCAGCCCGAACCCTGCCCCAAAAACTAAAAATACCATTCCGGACGGAAAGCTGCGAAAAACCGCGAAAATTTCGTGGCAAAGTGACCCCTCGACTGCCAAACATAAATGTGCCTGTAACTCCGTTATTTGAGCAGTTAGAGGGGTCAAACTTGCACTTTTTCAAAAGGCTCTCTCTCCGAAACTACGGCAGCTAGAGAGTTGAATTTTGGCTTAAAATGCAGCCCGAACCCTGCCCCAAAAACTAAAAATACCATTCCGGACGGAAAGCTGCGAAAAACCGCGAAAATTTCGTGGCAAAGTGACCCCTCGACTGCCAAACATAAAAGTGCCTGTAACTCCGTTATTTGAGCAGTTAGAGGGGTCAAACTTGCACTTTTTCAAAAGGCTCTCTCTCCGAAACTACGGCAGCTAGAGAGTTGAATTTTGGCTTAAAATGCAGCCCGAACCCTGCCCCAAAAACTAAAAATACCATTCCGGACGGAAAGCTGCGAAAAACCGCGAAAATTTCGTGGCAAAGTGGCCCCTCGACTGCCAAACATAAAAGTGCCTGTAACTCCGTTATTTGAGCAGTTAGAGGGGTCAAACTTGCACTTTTTCAAAAGGCTCTCTCTCCGAAACTACGGCAGCTAGAGAGTTGAATTTTGGCTTAAAATGCAGCCCGAACCCTGCCCCAAAAACTAAAAATACCATTCCGGACGGAAAGCTGCGAAAAACCGCGAAAATTTCGTGGCAAAGTGACCCCTCGACTGCCAAACATAAAAGTGCCTGTAACTCCGTTATTTGAGCAGTTAGAGGGGTCAAACTTGCACTTTTTCAAAAGGCTCTCTCTCCGAAACTACGGCAGCTAGAGAGTTGAATTTTGGCTTAAAATGCAGCCCGAACCCTGCCCCAAGAACTAAAAATACCATTCCGGACGGAAAGCTGCGAAAAACCGCGGAAATTTCGTGGCAAAGTGACCCCTCGACTGGCAAACATAAAAGTGCCTGTAACTCCGTTATTTGAGCAGTTAGAGGGGTCCAACTTGCACTTTTTCAAAAGGCTCTCTCTCCGAAACTACGGCAGCTAGAGAGTTGAATTTTGGCTTAAAATGCAGCCCGAACCCTGCCCCAAAAACTAAAAATACCATTCCGGACGGAAAGCTGCGAAAAACCGCGAAAATTTCGTGGCAAAGTGACCCCTCGACTGCCAAACATAAAAGTGCCTGTAACTCCGTTATTTGAGCAGTTAGAGGGGGTCAAACTTGCACTTTTTCAAAAGGCTCTCTCTCCGAAACTACGGCAGCTAGAGAGTTGAATTTTGGCTTAAAATGCAGCCCGAACCCTGCCCCAAAAACTAAAAATACCATTCCGGACGGAAAGCTGCGAAAAACCGCGAAAATTTCGTGGCAAAGTGGCCCCTCGACTGCCAAACATAAAAGTGCCTGTATCTCCGTTATTTGAGCAGTTAGAGGGGTCAAACTTGCACTTTTTCAAAAGGCTCTCTCTCCGAAACTACGGCAGCTAGAGAGTTGAATTTTGGCTTAAAATGCAGCCCGAACCCTGCCCCATAAACTAAAAATACCATTCCGGACGGAAAGCTGCGAAAAACCGCGAAAATTTCGTGGCAAAGTGGCCCCTCGACTGCCAAACATAAAAGTGCCTGTAACTCCGTTATTTGAGCAGTTAGAGGGGTCAAACTTGCACTTTTTCAAAAGGCTCTCTCTCCGAAACTACGGGCAGCTAGAGAGTTGAATTTTGGCTTAAAATGCAGCCCGAACCCTGCCCCAAAAACTAAAAATACCATTCCGGACGGAAAGCTGCGAAAAACCGCGAAAATTTCGTGGCAAAGTGACCCCTCGACTGCCAAACATAAAAGTGCCTGTAACTCCGTTATTTGAGCAGTTAGAGGGGTCAAACTTGCACTTTTTCAAAAGGCTCTCTCTCCGAAACTACGGCAGCTAGAGAGTTGAATTTTGGCTTAAAATGCAGCCCGAACCCTGCCCCAAAAACTAAAAATACCATTCCGGACGGAAAGCTGTGAAAAACCGCGAAAATTTCGTGGCAAAGTGACCCCTCGACTGCCAAACATAAAAGTGCCTGTAACTCCGTTATTTGAGCAGTTAGAGGGGTCAAACTTGCACTTTTTCAAAAGGCTCTCTCTCCGAAACTACGGCAGCTAGAGAGTTGAATTTTGGCTTAAAATGCAGCCCGAACCCTGCCCCAAAAACTAAAAATACCATTCCGGACGGAAAGCTGCGAAAAACCGCGAAAATTTCGTGGCAAAGTGACCCCTCGACTGCCAAACATAAAAGTGCCTGTAACTCCGTTATTTGAGCAGTTAGAGGGGTCAAACTTGCACTTTTTCAAAAGGCTCTCTCTCCGAAACTACGGCAGCTAGAGAGTTGAATTTTGGCTTAAAATGCAGCCCGAACCCTGCCCCAAAAACTAAAAATACCATTCCGGACGGAAAGCTGCGAAAAACCGCGAAAATTTCGTGGCAAAGTGACCCCTCGACTGCCAAACATAAAAGTGCCTGTAACTCCGTTATTTGAGCAGTTAGAGGGGTCAAACTTGCACTTTTTCAAAAGGCTCTCTCTCCGAAACTACGGCAGCTAGAGAGTTGAATTTTGGCTTAAAATGCAGCCCGAACCCTGCCCCAAAAACTAAAAATACCATTCCGGACGGAAAGCTGCGAAAAACCGCGAAAATTTCGTGGCAAAGTGACCCCTCGACTGCCAAACATAAATGTGCCTGTAACTCCGTTATTTGAGCAGTTAGAGGGGTCAAACTTGCACTTTTTCAAAAGGCTCTCTCTCCGAAACTACGGCAGCTAGAGAGTTGAATTTTGGCTTAAAATGCAGCCCGAACCCTGCCCCAAAAACTAAAAATACCATTCCGGACGGAAAGCTGCGAAAAACCGCGAAAATTTCGTGGCAAAGTGACCCCTCGACTGCCAAACATAAAAGTGCCTGTAACTCCGTTATTTGAGCAGTTAGAGGGGTCAAACTTGCACTTTTTCAAAAGGCTCTCTCTCCGAAACTACGGCAGCTAGAGAGTTGAATTTTGGCTTAAAATGCAGCCCGAACCCTGCCCCAAAAACTAAAAATACCATTCCGGACGGAAAGCTGCGAAAAACCGCGAAAATTTCGTGGCAAAGTGGCCCCTCGACTGCCAAACATAAAAGTGCCTGTAACTCCGTTATTTGAGCAGTTAGAGGGGTCAAACTTGCACTTTTTCAAAAGGCTCTCTCTCCGAAACTACGGCAGCTAGAGAGTTGAATTTTGGCTTAAAATGCAGCCCGAACCCTGCCCCAAAAACTAAAAATACCATTCCGGACGGAAAGCTGCGAAAAACCGCGAAAATTTCGTGGCAAAGTGACCCCTCGACTGCCAAACATAAAAGTGCCTGTAACTCCGTTATTTGAGCAGTTAGAGGGGTCAAACTTGCACTTTTTCAAAAGGCTCTCTCTCCGAAACTACGGCAGCTAGAGAGTTGAATTTTGGCTTAAAATGCAGCCCGAACCCTGCCCCAAAAACTAAAAATACCATTCCGGACGGAAAGCTGCGAAAAACCGCGGAAATTTCGTGGCAAAGTGACCCCTCGACTGGCAAACATAAAAGTGCCTGTAACTCCGTTATTTGAGCAGTTAGAGGGGTCAAACTTGCACTTTTTCAAAAGGCTCTCTCTCCGAAACTACGGCAGCTAGAGAGTTGAATTTTGGCTTAAAATGCAGCCCGAACCCTGCCCCAAAAACTAAAAATACCATTCCGGACGGAAAGCTGCGAAAAACCGCGAAAATTTCGTGGCAAAGTGACCCCTCGACTGCCAAACATAAAAGTGCCTGTAACTCCGTTATTTGAGCAGTTAGAGGGGTCAAACTTGCACTTTTTCAAAAGGCTCTCTCTCCGAAACTACGGCAGCTAGAGAGTTGAATTTTGGCTTAAAATTCAGCCCGAACCCTGCCCCAAAAACTAAAAATACCATTCCGGACGGAAAGCTGCGAAAAACCGCGAAAATTTCGTGGCAAAGTGGCCCCTCGACTGCCAAACATAAAAGTGCCTGTAACTCCGTTATTTGAGCAGTTAGAGGGGGTCAAACTTGCACTTTTTCAAAAGGCTCTCTCTCCGAAACTACGGCAGCTAGAGAGTTGAATTTTGGCTTAAAATGCAGCCCGAACCCGGCCCCAAAAACTAAAAATACCATTCCGGACGGAAAGCTGCGAAAAACCGCGAAAATTTCGTGGCAAAGTGGCCCCTCGACTGCCAAACATAAAAGTGCCTGTAACTCCGTTATTTGAGCAGTTAGAGGGGTCAAACTTGCACTTTTTCAAAAGGCTCTCTCTCCGAAACTACGGCAGCTAGAGAGTTGAATTTTGGCTTAAAATGCAGCCCGAACCCTGCCCCAAAAACTAAAAATACCATTCCGGACGGAAAGCTGCGAAAAACCGCGAAAATTTCGTGGCAAAGTGACCCCTCGACTGCCAAACATAAAAGTGCCTGTAACTCCGTTATTTGAGCAGTTAGAGGGGTCAAACTTGCACTTTTTCAAAAGGCTCTCTCTCCGAAACTACGGCAGCTAGAGAGTTGAATTTTGACTTAAAATGCAGCCCGAACCCTGCCCCAAAAACTAAAAATACCATTCCGGACGGAAAGCTGCGAAAAACCGCGAAAATTTCGTGGCAAAGTGACCCCTCGACTGCCAAACATAAAAGTGCCTGTAACTCCGTTATTTGAGCAGTTAGAGGGGTCAAACTTGCACTTTTTCAAAAGGCTCTCTCTCCGAAACTACGGCAGCTAGAGAGTTGAATTTTGGCTTAAAATGCAGCCCGAACCCTGCCCCAAAAACTAAAAATACCATTCCGGACGGAAAGCTGCGAAAAACCGCGAAAATTTCGTGGCAAAGTGGCCCCTCGACTGCCAAACATAAAAGTGCCTGTAACTCCGTTATTTGAGCAGTTAGAGGGGTCAAACTTGCACTTTTTCAAAAGGCTCTCTCTCCGAAACTACGGCAGCTAGAGAGTTGAATTTTGGCTTAAAATGCAGCCCGAACCCTGCCCCAAAAACTAAAAATACCATTCCGGACGGAAAGCTGCGAAAAACCGCGAAAATTTCGTGGCAAAGTGACCCCTCGACTGCCAAACATAAAAGTGCCTGTAACTCCGTTATTTGAGCAGTTAGAGGGGTCAAACTTGCACTTTTTCAAAAGGCTCTCTCTCCGAAACTACGGCAGCTAGAGAGTTGAATTTTGGCTTAAAATGCAGCCCGAACCCTGCCCCAAAAACTAAAAATACCATTCCGGACGGAAAGCTGCGAAAAACCGCGAAAATTTCGTGGCAAAGTGGCCCCTCGACTGCCAAACATAAAAGTGCCTGTAACTCCGTTATTTGAGCAGTTAGAGGGGTCAAACTTGCACTTTTTCAAAAGGCTCTCTCTCCGAAACTACGGCAGCTAGAGAGTTGAATTTTGGCTTAAAATGCAGCCCGAACCCTGCCCCAAAAACTAAAAATACCATTCCGGACGGAAAGCTGCGAAAAACCGCGAAAATTTCGTGGCAAAGTGACCCCTCGACTGCCAAACATAAAAGTGCCTGTAACTCCGTTATTTGAGCAGTTAGAGGGGTCAAACTTGCACTTTTTCAAAAGGCTCTCTCTCCGAAACTACGGCAGCTAGAGAGTTGAATTTTGGCTTAAAATGCAGCCCGAACCCTGCCCCAAAAACTAAAAATACCATTCCGGACGGAAAGCTGCGAAAAACCGCGGAAATTTCGTGGCAAAGTGACCCCTCGACTGGCAAACATAAAAGTGCCTGTAACTCCGTTATTTGAGCAGTTAGAGGGGTCAAACTTGCACTTTTTCAAAAGGCTCTCTCTCCGAAACTACGGCAGCTAGAGAGTTGAATTTTGGCTTAAAATGCAGCCCGAACCCTGCCCCAAAAACTAAAAATACCATTCCGGACGGAAAGCTGCGAAAAACCGCGAAAATTTCGTGGCAAAGTGACCCCTCGACTGCCAAACATAAAAGTGCCTGTAACTCCGTTATTTGAGCAGTTAGAGGGGTCAATCTTGCACTTTTTCAAAAGGCTCTCTCTCCGAAACTACGGCAGCTAGAGAGTTGAATTTTGGCTTAAAATTCAGCCCGAACCCTGCCCCAAAAACTAAAAATACCATTCCGGACGGAAAGCTGCGAAAAACCGCGAAAATTTCGTGGCAAAGTGGCCCCTCGACTGCCAAACATAAAAGTGCCTGTAACTCCGTTATTTGAGCAGTTAGAGGGGTCAAACTTGCACTTTTTCAAAAGGCTCTCTCTCCGAAACTACGGCAGCTAGAGAGTTGAATTTTGGCTTAAAATGCAGCCCGAACCCTGCCCCAAAAACTTAAAATACCATTCCGGACGGAAAGCTGCGAAAAACCGCGAAAATTTCGTGGCAAAGTGGCCCCTCGACTGCCAAACATAAAAGTGCCTGTAACTCCGTTATTTGAGCAGTTAGAGGGGTCAAACTTGCACTTTTTCAAAAGGCTCTCTCTCCGAAACTACGGCAGCTAGAGAGTTGAATTTTGGCTTAAAATGCAGCCCGAACCCTGCCCCAAAAATGATACAAAGTATCTACACTGCATGCAGATACATCGGAACATGGATATGTCTTTGGCTACCGACTGCGTGGAACCTGTTGTGTTGAAGATATCGACGTAAGTTTTATAAAGATCCCAGTGTAGTTATACTGGATGAATTCATTCGACAAAACACGTCCCACGCTTTCGGTAGGCATAAGATGTACCGATGTATCTGCATGCAGTGTAGATACTTTGTATCATTTTCAAGACATACCGTCCTGCATAGTGTACAGGAGAATACAAATTAACCCAACTGTTGCCCCGTGTGTGGATCAAACGATCATAAACTCTACATATTTATATGCGCCTGTGCTTCGTTAGTACGTCAATCCGCGATCGATCGCGTCAAGCAGCGGTCTAGCTAAACACACTTACTATTAGATACTTAGATAGTACTCGTCTAAGTCTAAAGACGGTAAGCGCGACAACACAATTTCATTGCATTAACGTTTACGTTATCCGCGCTGCACAAACTGCATCATCTGCACTATTCTCCTCACTAAATCAGAATTGTGTTAGTTGATATATCATCGATCGTGAAAGTACGCGGTATGCGCGATACAAGTACGGTCGTAAGTTCCTTACATCCACGGGAAAAACACGTTGGTGACCTTGGTGACACTGATTTCAGTCGGCTGGATGGGATTGGCCATCACAAGAAAGGGGTGGATCCGCCGCGGAAGTGTAGTCCAAGGTCCGTGGAGCAAGCATCTCTTTCACACTGTCGCCGATGACGAAGCAACGTCCATCCATTGAACTTCTTCGACTCAACCGTCTCTCCATTGCCTGCATACGAGTGTGTGTGTATGTGTGTGTGTGTGTCAAGCTGAAGCTATTTCCCGACCTACCCCAACGATTTTCTTACTGAGTCAGGTTAGTGACTAATTGATGAAAACAAAAAGATTGCTGTGAAGGAGGAGCCATAGCGCTGTGCACGAGTGAAGAGACAGGTTGTCTAGATGTGACTGGTGTTGTGGGCAGATTTGAATCACGAGGGGATGGCAGTTGAATGATGTTGACTTGTTTTATGGGTGCCTGGTTGTTTAGTCAGTTCATGATGCGAAGTTTTTCGATTTTCGTGAGTTCCCTTTGATGACTGACTCGGATTGACTGAGGATCGGCCACTACATTCATATAACTCGGAAAAATTTTCAATGGGCTTGTTTCCTCTTCTGACCCCCGAGTAGAAAAACAGACATTTCGTGTGACGGACAGATTTTTAGGATGACCCCCAGCTATAAGACATATCCATGTCAAAACTAAAAATACCATTCCGGACGGAAAGCTGCGAAAAACCGCGAAAATTTCGTGGCAAAGTGACCCCTCGACTGCCAAACATAAAAGTGCCTGTAACTCCGTTATTTGAGCAGTTAGAGGGGTCAAACTTGCACTTTTTCAAAAGGCTCTCTCTCCGAAACTACGGCAGCTAGAGAGTTGAATTTTGGCTTAAAATGCAGCCCGAACCCTGCCCCAAAAACTAAAAATACCATTCCGGACGGAAAGCTGCGAAAAACCGCGAAAATTTCGTGGCAAAGTGACCCCTCGACTGCCAAACATAAAAGTGCCTGTAACTCCGTTATTTGAGCAGTTAGAGGGGTCAAACTTGCACTTTTTCAAAAGGCTCTCTCTCCGAAACTACGGCAGCTAGAGAGTTGAATTTTGGCTTAAAATGCAGCCCGAACCCTGCCCCAAAAACTAAAAATACCATTCCGGACGGAAAGCTGCGAAAAACCGCGAAAATTTCGTGGCAAAGTGGCCCCTCGACTGCCAAACATAAAAGTGCCTGTAACTCCGTTATTTGAGCAGTTAGAGGGGTCAAACTTGCACTTTTTCAAAAGGCTCTCTCTCCGAAACTACGGCAGCTAGAGAGTTGAATTTTGGCTTACAATGCAGCCCGAACCCTGCCCCAAAAACTAAAAATACCATTCCGGACGGAAAGCTGCGAAAAACCGCGAAAATTTCGTGGCAAAGTGACCCCTCGACTGCCAAACATAAAAGTGCCCGTAACTCCGTTATTTGAGCAGTTAGAGGGGTCAAACTTGCACTTTTTCAAAAGGCTCTCTCTCCGAAACTACGGCAGCTAGAGAGTTGAATTTTGGCTTAAAATGCAGCCCGAACCCTGCCCCAAAAACTAAAAATACCATTCCGGACGGAAAGCTGCGAAAAACCGCGAAAATTTCGTGGCAAAGTGACCCCTCGACTGCCAAACATAAAAGTGCCTGTAACTCCGTTATTTGAGCAGTTAGAGGGGTCAAACTTGCACTTTTTCAAAAGGCTCTCTCTCCGAAACTACGGCAGCTAGAGAGTTGAATTTTGGCTTAAAATGCAGCCCGAACCCTGCCCCAAAAACTAAAAATACCATTCCGGACGGAAAGCTGCGAAAAACCGCGAAAATTTCGTGGCAAAGTGACCCCTCGACTGCCAAACATAAAAGTGCCTGTAACTCCGTTATTTGAGCAGTTAGAGGGGTCAAATTTGCACTTTTTCAAAAGGCTCTCTCTCCGAAACTACGGCAGCTAGAGAGTTGAATTTTGGCTTAAAATGCAGCCCGAACCCTGCCCCAAAAACTAAAAATACCATTCCGGACGGAAAGCTGCGAAAAACCGCGAAAATTTCGTGGCAAAGTGACCCCTCGACTGCCAAACATAAAAGTGCCTGTAACTCCGTTATTTGAGCAGTTAGAGGGGTCAAACTTGCATTTTTTCAAAAGGCTCTCTCTCCGAAACTACGGCAGCTAGAGAGTTGAATTTTGGCTTAAAATGCAGCCCGAACCCTGCCCCAAAAACTAAAAATACCATTCCGGACGGAAAGCTGCGAAAAACCGCGAAAATTTCGTGGCAAAGTGACCCCTCGACTGCCAAACATAAAAGTGCCTGTAACTCCGTTATTTGAGCAGTTAGAGGGGTCAAACTTGCACTTTTTCAAAAGGCTCTCTCTCCGAAACTACGGCAGCTAGAGAGTTGAATTTTGGCTTAAAATGCAGCCCGAACCCTGCCCCAAAAACTAAAAATACCATTCCGGACGGAAAGCTGCGAAAAACCGCGAAAATTTCGTGGCAAAGTGACCCCTCGACTGCCAAACATAAAAGTGCCTGTAACTCCGTTATTTGAGCAGTTAGAGGGGTCAAACTTGCACTTTTTCAAAAGGCTCTCTCTCCGAAACTACGGCAGCTAGAGAGTTGAATTTTGGCTTAAAATGCAGCCCGAACCCTGCCCCAAAAACTAAAAATACCATTCCGGACGGAAAGCTGCGAAAAACCGCGAAAATTTCGTGGCAAAGTGACCCCTCGACTGCCAAACATAAATGTGCCTGTAACTCCGTTATTTGAGCAGTTAGAGGGGTCAAACTTGCACTTTTTCAAAAGGCTCTCTCTCCGAAACTACGGCAGCTAGAGAGTTGAATTTTGGCTTAAAATGCAGCCCGAACCCTGCCCCAAAAACTAAAAATACCATTCCGGACGGAAAGCTGCGAAAAAACCGCGAAAATTTCGTGGCAAAGTGACCCCTCGACTGCCAAACATAAAAGTGCCTGTAACTCCGTTATTTGAGCAGTTAGAGGGGTCAAACTTGCACTTTTTCAAAAGGCTCTCTCTCCGAAACTACGGCAGCTAGAGAGTTGAATTTTGGCTTAAAATGCAGCCCGAACCCTGCCCCAAAAACTAAAAATACCATTCCGGACGGAAAGCTGCGAAAAACCGCGGAAATTTCGTGGCAAAGTGACCCCTCGACTGGCAAACATAAAAGTGCCTGTAACTCCGTTATTTGAGCAGTTAGAGGGGTCAAATTGCACTTTTTCAAAAGGCTCTCTCTCCGAAACTACGGCAGCTAGAGAGTTGAATTTTGGCTTAAAATGCAGCCCGAACCCTGCCCCAAAAACTAAAAATACCATTCCGGACGGAAAGCTGCGAAAAACCGCGAAAATTTCGTGGCAAAGTGACCCCTCGACTGCCAAACATAAAAGTGCCTGTAACTCCGTTATTTGAGCAGTTAGAGGGGTCAAACTTGCACTTTTTCAAAAGGCTCTCTCTCCGAAATTACGGCAGCTAGAGAGTTGAATTTTGGCTTAAAATGCAGCCCGAACCCTGCCCCAAAAACTAAAAATACCATTCCGGACGGAAAGCTGCGAAAAACCGCGAAAATTTCGTGGCAAAGTGGCCCCTCGACTGCCAAACATAAAAGTGCCTGTAACTCCGTTATTTGAGCAGTTAGAGGGGTCAAACTTGCACTTTTTCAAAAGGCTCTCTCTCCGAAACTACGGCAGCTAGAGAGTTGAATTTTGGCTTAAAATGCAGCCCGAACCCTGCCCCAAAAACTAAAAATACCATTCCGGACGGAAAGCTGCGAAAAAACCGCGAAAATTTCGTGGCAAAGTGGCCCCTCGACTGCCAAACATAAAAGTGCCTGTAACTCCGTTATTTGAGCAGTTAGAGGGGTCAAACTTGCACTTTTTCAAAAGGCTCTCTCTCCGAAACTACGGCAGCTAGAGAGTTGAATTTTGGCTTAAAATGCAGCCCGAACCCTGCCCCAAAAACTAAAAATACCATTCCGGACGGAAAGCTGCGAAAAACCGCGAAAATTTCGTGGCAAAGTGACCCCTCGACTGCCAAACATAAAAGTGCCTGTAACTCCGTTATTTGAGCAGTTAGAGGGGTCAAACTTGCACTTTTTCAAAAGGCTCTCTCTCCGAAACTACGGCAGCTAGAGAGTTGAATTTTGGCTTAAAATGCAGCCCGAACCCTGCCCCAAAAACTAAAAATACCATTCCGGACGGAAAGCTGCGAAAAACCGCGAAAATTTCGTGGCAAAGTGACCCCTCGACTGCCAAACATAAAAGTGCCTGTAACTCCGTTATTTGAGCAGTTAGAGGGGTCAAACTTGCACTTTTTCAAAAGGCTCTCTCTCCGAAACTACGGCAGCTAGAGAGTTGAATTTTGGCTTAAAATGCAGCCCGAACCCTGCCCCAAAAACTAAAAATACCATTCCGGACGGAAAGCTGCGAAAAACCGCGAAAATTTCGTGGCAAAGTGGCCCCTCGACTGCCAAACATAAAAGTGCCTGTAACTCCGTTATTTGAGCAGTTAGAGGGGTCAAACTTGCACTTTTTCAAAAGGCTCTCTCTCCGAAACTACGGCAGCTAGAGAGTTGAATTTTGGCTTAAAATGCAGCCCGAACCCTGCCCCAAAAACTAAAAATACCATTCCGGACGGAAAGCTGCGAAAAACCGCGAAAATTTCGTGGCAAAGTGACCCCTCGACTGCCAAACATAAAAGTGCCTGTAACTCCGTTATTTGAGCAGTTAGAGGGGTCAAACTTGCACTTTTTCAAAAGGCTCTCTCTCCGAAACTACGGCAGCTAGAGAATTGAATTTTGGCTTAAAATGCAGCCCGAACCCTGCCCCAAAAACTAAAAATACCATTCCGGACGGAAAGCTGCGAAAAACCGCGAAAATTTCGTGGCAAAGTGACCCCTCGACTGCCAAACATAAAAGTGCCTGTAACTCCGTTATTTGAGCAGTTAGAGGGGTCAAACTTGCACTTTTTCAAAAGGCTCTCTCTCCGAAACTACGGCAGCTAGAGAGTTGAATTTTGGCTTAAAATGCAGCCCGAACCCTGCCCCAAAAACTAAAAATACCATTCCGGACGGAAAGCTGCGAAAAACCGCGAAAATTTCGTGGCAAAGTGACCCCTCGACTGCCAAACATAAAAGTGCCTGTAACTCCGTTATTTGAGCAGTTAGAGGGGTCAAACTTGCACTTTTTCAAAAGGCTCTCTCTCCGAAACTACGGCAGCTAGAGAGTTGAATTTTGGCTTAAAATGCAGCCCGAACCCTGCCCCAAAAACTAAAAATACCATTCCGGACGGAAAGCTGCGAAAAACCGCGAAAATTTCGTGGCAAAGTGACCCCTCGACTGCCAAACATAAATGTGCCTGTAACTCCGTTATTTGAGCAGTTAGAGGGGTCAAACTTGCACTTTTTCAAAAGGCTCTCTCTCCGAAACTACGGCAGCTAGAGAGTTGAATTTTGGCTTAAAATGCAGCCCGAACCCTGCCCCAAAAACTAAAAATACCATTCCGGACGGAAAGCTGCGAAAAACCGCGAAAATTTCGTGGCAAAGTGACCCCTCGACTGCCAAACATAAAAGTGCCTGTAACTCCGTTATTTGAGCAGTTAGAGGGGTCAAACTTGCACTTTTTCAAAAGGCTCTCTCTCCGAAACTACGGCAGCTAGAGAGTTGAATTTTGGCTTAAAATGCAGCCCGAACCCTGCCCCAAAAACTAAAAATACCATTCCGGACGGAAAGCTGCGAAAAACCGCGAAAATTTCGTGGCAAAGTGACCCCTCGACTGCCAAACATAAATGTGCCTGTAACTCCGTTATTTGAGCAGTTAGAGGGGTCAAACTTGCACTTTTTCAAAAGGCTCTCTCTCCGAAACTACGGCAGCTAGAGAGTTGAATTTTGGCTTAAAATGCAGCCCGAACCCTGCCCCAAAAACTAAAAATACCATTCCGGACGGAAAGCTGCGAAAAACCGCGAAAATTTCGTGGCAAAGTGACCCCTCGACTGCCAAACATAAAAGTGCCTGTAACTCCGTTATTTGAGCAGTTAGAGGGGTCAAACTTGCACTTTTTCAAAAGGCTCTCTCTCCGAAACTACGGCAGCTAGAGAGTTGAATTTTGGCTTAAAATGCAGCCCGAACCCTGCCCCAAAAACTAAAAATACCATTCCGGACGGAAAGCTGCGAAAAACCGCGAAAATTTCGTGGCAAAGTGGCCCCTCGACTGCCAAACATAAAAGTGCCTGTAACTCCGTTATTTGAGCAGTTAGAGGGGTCAAACTTGCACTTTTTCAAAAGGCTCTCTCTCCGAAACTACGGCAGCTAGAGAGTTGAATTTTGGCTTAAAATGCAGCCCGAACCCTGCCCCAAAAACTAAAAATACCATTCCGGACGGAAAGCTGCGAAAAACCGCGGAAAATTTCGTGGCAAAGTGACCCCTCGACTGCAAACATAAAAGTGCCTGTAACTCCGTTATTTGAGCAGTTAGAGGGGTCAAACTTGCACTTTTTCAAAAGGCTCTCTCTCCGAAACTACGGCAGCTAGAGAGTTGAATTTTGGCTTAAAATGCAGCCCGAACCCTGCCCCAAAAACTAAAAATACCATTCCGGACGGAAAGCTGCGAAAAACCGCGAAAATTTCGTGGCAAAGTGACCCCTCGACTGCCAAACATAAAAGTGCCTGTAACTCCGTTATTTGAGCAGTTAGAGGGGTCAAACTTGCACTTTTTCAAAAGGCTCTCTCTCCGAAACTACGGCAGCTAGAGAGTTGAATTTTGGCTTAAAATGCAGCCCGAACCCTGCCCCAAAAACTAAAAATACCATTCCGGACGGAAAGCTGCGAAAAACCGCGAAAATTTCGTGGCAAAGTGGCCCCTCGACTGCCAAACATAAAAGTGCCTGTAACTCCGTTATTTGAGCAGTTAGAGGGGTCAAACTTGCACTTTTTCAAAAGGCTCTCTCTCCGAAACTACGGCAGCTAGAGAGTTGAATTTTGGCTTAAAATGCAGCCCGAACCCTGCCCCAAAAACTAAAAATACCATTCCGGACGGAAAGCTGCGAAAAACCGCGAAAATTTCGTGGCAAAGTGGCCCCTCGACTGCCAAACATAAAAGTGCCTGTAACTCCGTTATTTGAGCAGTTAGAGGGGTCAAACTTGCACTTTTTCAAAAGGCTCTCTCTCCGAAACTACGGCAGCTAGAGAGTTGAATTTTGGCTTAAAATGCAGCCCGAACCCTGCCCCAAAAACTAAAAATACCATTCCGGACGGAAAGCTGCGAAAAACCGCGAAAATTTCGTGGCAAAGTGACCCCTCGACTGCCAAACATAAAAGTGCCTGTAACTCCGTTATTTGAGCAGTTAGAGGGGTCAAACTTGCACTTTTTCAAAAGGCTCTCTCTCCGAAACTACGGCAGCTAGAGAGTTGAATTTTGGCTTAAAATGCAGCCCGAACCCTGCCCCAAAAACTAAAAATACCATTCCGGACGGAAAGCTGCGAAAAACCGCGAAAATTTCGTGGCAAAGTGACCCCTCGACTGCCAAACATAAAAGTGCCTGTAACTCCGTTATTTGAGCAGTTAGAGGGGTCAAACTTGCACTTTTTCAAAAGGCTCTCTCTCCGAAACTACGGCAGCTAGAGAGTTGAATTTTGGCTGCTTAAAATGCAGCCCGAACCCTGCCCCAAAAACTAAAAATACCATTCCAGACGGAAAGCTGCGAAAACCGCGAAAATTTCGTGGCAAAGTGACCCCTCGACTGCCAAACATAAAAGTGCCTGTAACTCCGTTATTTGAGCAGTTAGAGGGGTCAAACTTGCACTTTTTCAAAAGGCTCTCTCTCCGAAACCACGGCAGCTAGAGAGTTGAATTTTGGCTTAAAATGCAGCCCGAACCCTGCCCCAAAAACTAAAAATACCATTCCGGACGAAAAGCTGCGAAAACCGCGAAAATTTCGTGGCAAAGTGACCCCTCGACTGCCAAACATAAAAGTGCCTGTAACTCCGTTATTTGAGCAGTTAGAGGGGTCAAACTTGCACTTTTTCAAAAGGCTCTCTCTCCGAAACCACGGCAGCTAGAGAGTTGAATTTTGGCTTAAAATGCAGCCCGAACCCTGCCCCAAAAACTAAAAATACCATTCCGGACGGAAAGCTGCGAAAACCGCGAAAATTTCGTGGCAAAGTGACCCCTCGACTGCCAAACATAAAAGTGCCTGTAACTCCGTTATTTGAGCAGTTAGAGAGGTCAAACTTGCACTTTTTCAAAAGGCTCTCTCTCCGAAACCACGGCAGCTAGAGAGTTGAATTTTGGCTTAAAATGCAGCCCGAACCCTGCCCCAAAAACTAAAAATACCATTCCGGCCGCAAAGCTGCGAAAACCGCGAAAATTTCGTGGCAAAGTGACCCTTCGACTGCCAAACATAAAAGTGCCTGTAACTCCGTTATTTGAGCAGTTAGAGGGGTCAAACTTGCACTTTTTCAAAAGGCTCTCTCTCCGAAACCACGGCAGCTAGAGAGTTGAATTTTGGCTTAAAATGCAGCCCGAACCCTGCCCCAAAAAATAAAAATACCATTCCGGCCGCAAAGCTGCGAAAACCGCGAAAATTTCGTGGCAAAGTGACCCCTCGACTGCCAAACATAAAAGTGCCTGTAACTCCGTTATTTGAGCAGTTAGAGGGGTCAAACTTGCACTTTTTCAAAAGGCTCTCTCTCCGAAACCACGGCAGCTAGAGAGTTGAATTTTGGCTTAAAATGCAGCCCGAACCCTGCCCCAAAAACTAAAAATACCATTCCGGACGGAAAGCTGCGAAAACCGCGAAAATTTCGTCGCAAAGTGACCCCTCGACTGCCAAACATAAAAGTGCCTGTAACTCCGTTATTTGAGCAGTTAGAGGGGTCAAACTTGCACTTTTTCAAAAGGCTCTCTCTCCGAAACCACGGCAGCTAGAGAGTTGAATTTTGGCTTAAAATGCAGCCCGAACCCTGCCCCAAAAACTAAAAATACCATTCCAGACGGAAAGCTGCGAAAACCGCGAAAATTTCGTGGCAAAGTGACCCCTCGACTGCCAAACATAAAAGTGCCTGTAACTCCGTTATTTGAGCAGTTAGAGGGGTCAAACTTGCACTTTTTCAAAAGGCTCTCTCTCCGAAACCACGGCAGCTAGAGAGTTGAATTTTGGCTTAAAATGCAGCCCGAACCCTGCCCCAAAAACTAAAAATACCATTCCGGACGAAAAGCTGCGAAAACCGCGAAAATTTCGTGGCAAAGTGACCCCTCGACTGCCAAACATAAAAGTGCCCGTAACTCCGTTATTTGAGCAGTTAGAGGGGTCAAACTTGCACTTTTTCAAAAGGCTCTCTCTCCGAAACCACGGCAGCTAGAGAGTTGAATTTTGGCTTAAAATGCAGCCCGAACCCTGCCCCAAAAACTAAAAATACCATTCCGGACGGAAAGCTGCGAAAACTGCGAAAATTTCGTGGCAAAGTGACCCCTCGACTGCCAAACATAAAAGTGCCTGTAACTCCGTTATTTGAGCAGTTAGAGGGGTCAAACTTGCACTTTTTCAAAAGGCTCTCTCTCCGAAACCACGGCAGCTCGAGAGTTGAATTTTGGCTTAAAATGCAGCCCGAACCCTGCCCCACAAACTAAAAATACCATTCCGGACGGAAAGCTGCGAAAACCGCGAAAATTTCGTGGCAAAGTGACCCCTCGACTGCCAAACATAAAAGTGCCTGTAACTCCGTTATTTGAGCAGTTAGAGGGGTCAAACTTGCACTTTTTCAAAAGGCTCTCTCTCCGAAACCACGGCAGCTAGAGAGTTGAATTTTGGCCTAAAATGCAGCCCGAACCCTGCCCCAAAAACTAAAAATACCATTCCAGACGGAAAGCTGCGAAAATCGCGAAAATTTCGTGTCAAAGTGACCCCTCGACTGCCAAACATAAAAGTGCCTGTAACTCCGTTATTTGAGCAGTTAGAGGGGTCAAACTTGCACTTTTTCAAAAGGCTCTCTCTCCGAAACCACGTCAGCTAGAGAGTTGAATTTTGGCTTAAAATGCAGCCCGAACCCTGCCCCAAAAACTAAAAATACCATTCCGGACGGAAAGCTGCGAAAACCGCGAAAATTTCGTGGCAAAGTGACCCCTCGACTGCCAAACATAAAAGTGCCTGTAACTCCGTTATTTGAGCAGTTAGAGGGGTCAAACTTGCACTTTTTCAAAAGGCTCTCTCTCCGAAACCACGGCAGCTAGAGAGTTGAATTTTGGCTTAAAATGCAGCCCGAACCCTGCCCCAAAAACTAAAAATACCATTCCAGACGGAAAGCTGCGAAAACCACGAAAATTTCGTGGCAAAGTGACCCCTCGACTGCCAAACATAAAGGTGCCTGTAACTCCGTTATTTGAGCAGTTAGAGGGGTCAAACTTGCACTTTTTCAAAAGGCTCTCTCTCCGAAACCACGGCAGCTAGAGAGTTGAATTTTGGCTTAAAATGCAGCCCGAACCCTGCCCCAAAAACTAAAAATACCATTCCAGACGGAAAGCTGCGAAAACCGCGAAAATTTCGTGGCAAAGTGACCCCTCGACTGCCAAACATAAAAGTGCCTGTAACTCCGTTATTTGAGCAGTTAGAGGGGTCAAACTTGCACTTTTTCAAAAGGCTCTCTCTCCGAAACCACGGCAGCTAGAGAGTTGAATTTTGGCTTAAAATGCAGCCCGAACCCTGCCCCAAAAACTAAAAATACCATTCCGGACGAAAAGCTGCGAAAACCGCGAAAATTTCGTGGCAAAGTGACCCCTCGACTGCCAAACATAAAAGTGCCTGTAACTCCGTTATTTGAGCAGTTAGAGGGGTCAAACTTGCACTTTTTCAAAAGGCTCTCTCTCCGAAACCACGGCAGCTAGAGAGTTGAATTTTGGCTTAAAATGCAGCCCGAACCCTGCCCCAAAAACTAAAAATACCATTCCGGACGGAAAGCTGCGAAAACCGCGAAAATTTCGTGGCAAAGTGACCCCTCGACTGCCAAACATAAAAGT
Organism: Chloromyia formosa; assembly: GCA_964017055.1. Classification (NCBI taxonomy): domain Eukaryota; kingdom Metazoa; phylum Arthropoda; class Insecta; order Diptera; family Stratiomyidae; genus Chloromyia; species Chloromyia formosa. The sequence continues at coordinate 122,226,046 of OZ024813.1, read as the reverse complement.
GCCTGTAACTCCGTTATTTGAGCAGTTAGAGAGGTCAAACTTGCACTTTTTCAAAAGGCTCTCTCTCCGAAACCACGGCAGCTAGAGAGTTGAATTTTGGCTTAAAATGCAGCCCGAACCCTGCCCCAAAAACTAAAAATACCATTCCGGCCGCAAAGCTGCGAAAACCGCGAAAATTTCGTGGCAAAGTGACCCTTCGACTGCCAAACATAAAAGTGCCTGTAACTCCGTTATTTGAGCAGTTAGAGGGGTCAAACTTGCACTTTTTCAAAAGGCTCTCTCTCCGAAACCACGGCAGCTAGAGAGTTGAATTTTGGCTTAAAATGCAGCCCGAACCCTGCCCCAAAAAATAAAAATACCATTCCGGCCGCAAAGCTGCGAAAACCGCGAAAATTTCGTGGCAAAGTGACCCCTCGACTGCCAAACATAAAAGTGCCTGTAACTCCGTTATTTGAGCAGTTAGAGGGGTCAAACTTGCACTTTTTCAAAAGGCTCTCTCTCCGAAACCACGGCAGCTAGAGAGTTGAATTTTGGCTTAAAATGCAGCCCGAACCCTGCCCCAAAAACTAAAAATACCATTCCGGACGGAAAGCTGCGAAAACCGCGAAAATTTCGTGGCAAAGTGACCCCTCGACTGCCAAACATAAAAGTGCATGTAACTCCGTTATTTGAGCAGTTAGAGGGGTCAAACTTGCACTTTTTCAAAAGGCTCTCTCTCCGAAACCACGGCAGCTAGAGAGTTGAATTTTGGCTTAAAATGCAGCCCGAACCCTGCCCCAAAAACTAAAAATACCATTCCAGACGGAAAGCTGCGAAAACCGCGAAAATTTCGTGGCAAAGTGACCCCTCGACTGCCAAACATGAAAGTGCCTGTAACTCCGTTATTTGAGCAGTTAGAGGGGTCAAACTTGCACTTTTTCAAAAGGCTCTCTCTCCGAAATCACGGCAGCTAGAGAGTTGAATTTTGGCTTAAAATGCAGCCCGAACCCTGCCCCAAAAACTAAAAATACCATTCCGGACGGAAAGCTGCGAAAACCGCGAAAATTTCGTGGCAAAGTGACCCCTCGACTGCCAAACATAAAAGTGCCTGTAACTCCGTTATTTGAGCAGTTAGAGGGGTCAAACTTGCACTTTTTCAAAAGGCTCTCTCTCCGAAACCACGGCAGCTAGAGAGTTGAATTTTGGCTTAAAATGCAGCCCGAACCCTGCCCCAAAAACTAAAAATACCATTCCAGACGGAAAGCTGCGAAAACCGCGAAAATTTCGTGGCAAAGTGACCCCTCGACTGCCAAACATAAAAGTGCCTGTAACTCCGTTATTTGAGCAGTTAGAGGGGTCAAACTTGCACTTTTTCAAAAGGCTCTCTCTCCGAAACCACGGCAGCTAGAGAGTTGAATTTTGGCTTAAAATGCAGCCCGAACCCTGCCCCAAAAACTAAAAATACCATTCCGGACGGAAAGCTGCGAAAACCGCGAAAATTTCGTGGCAAAGTGACCCCTCGACTGCCAAACATAAAAGTGCCTGTAACTCCGTTATTTGAGCAGTTAGAGGGGTCAAACTTGCACTTTTTCAAAAGGCTCTCTCTCCGAAACCACGGCAGCTAGAGAGTTGAATTTTGGCTTAAAATGCAGCCCGAACCCTGCCCCAAAAACTAAAAATACCATTCCGGACGGAAAGCTGCGAAAACCGCGAAAATTTCGTGGCAAAGTGACCCCTCGACTGCCAAACATAAAAGTGCCTGTAACTCCGTTATTTGAGCAGTTAGATTGGTCAAACTTGCACTTTTTCAAAAGGCTCTCTCTCCGAAACCACGGCAGCTAGAGAGTTGAATTTTGGCTTAAAATGCAGCCCGAACCCTGCCCCAAAAACTAAAAATACCATTCCAGACGGAAAGCTGCGAAAACCACGAAAATTTCGTGGCAAAGTGACCCCTCGACTGCCAAACATAAAGGTGCCTGTAACTCCGTTATTTGAGCAGTTAGAGGGGTCAAACTTTCACTTTTTCAAAAGGCTCTCTCTCCGAAACCACGGCAGCTAGAGAGTTGAATTTTGGCTTAAAATGCAGCCCGAACCCTGCCCCAAAATCTAAAAATACCATTCCGGACGGAAAGCTGCGAAAACCGCGAAAATTTCGTCGCAAAGTGACCCCTCGACTGCCAAACATAAAAGTGCCTGTAACTCCGTTATTTGAGCAGTTAGAGGGGTCAAACTTGCACTTTTTCAAAAGGCTCTCTCTCCGAAACCACGGCAGCTAGAGAGTTGAATTTTGGCTTAAAATGCAGCCCGAACCCTGCCCCAAAAACTAAAAATACCATTCCAGACGGAAAGCTGCGAAAACCGCGAAAATTTCGTGGCAAAGTGACCCCTCGACTGCCAAACATAAAAGTGCCTGTAACTCCGTTATTTGAGCAGTTAGAGGGGTCAAACTTGCACTTTTTCAAAAGGCTCTCTCTCCGAAACCACGGCAGCTAGAGAGTTGAATTTTGGCTTAAAATGCAGCCCGAACCCTGCCCCAAAAACTAAAAATACCATTCCGGACGAAAAGCTGCGAAAACCGCGAAAATTTCGTGGCAAAGTGACCCCTCGACTGCCAAACATAAAAGTGCCCGTAACTCCGTTATTTGAGCAGTTAGAGGGGTCAAACTTGCACTTTTTCAAAAGGCTCTCTCTCCGAAACTACGGCAGCTAGAGAGTTGAATTTTGGCTTAAAATGCAGCCCGAACCCTGCCCCAAAAACTAAAAATACCATTCCGGACGGAAAGCTGCGAAAACCGCGAAAATTTCGTGGCAAAGTGACCCCTCGACTGCCAAACATAAAAGTGCCTGTAACTCCGTTATTTGAGCAGTTAGAGGGGTCAAACTTGCACTTTTTCAAAAGGCTCTCTCTCCGAAACCACGGCAGCTAGAGAGTTGAATTTTGGCTTAAAATGCAGCCCGAACCCTGCCCCAAAAACTAAAAATACCATTCCGGCCGCAAAGCTGCGAAAACCGCGAAAATTTCGTGGCAAAGTGACCCTTCGACTGCCAAACATAAAAGTGCCTGTAACTCCGTTATTTGAGCAGTTAGAGGGGTCAAACTTGCACTTTTTCAAAAGGCTCTCTCTCCGAAACCACGGCAGCTAGAGAGTTGAATTTTGGCTTAAAATGCAGCCCGAACCCTGCCCCAAAAAATAAAAATACCATTCCGGCCGCAAAGCTGCGAAAACCGCGAAAATTTCGTGGCAAAGTGACCCCTCGACTGCCAAACATAAAAGTGCCTGTAACTCCGTTATTTGAGCAGTTAGAGGGGTCAAACTTGCACTTTTTCAAAAGGCTCTCTCTCCGAAACCACGGCAGCTAGAGAGTTGAATTTTGGCTTAAAATGCAGCCCGAACCCTGCCCCAAAAACTAAAAATACCATTCCGGACGGAAAGCTGCGAAAACCGCGAAAATTTCGTGGCAAAGTGACCCCTCGACTGCCAAACATAAAAGTGCATGTAACTCCGTTATTTGAGCAGTTAGAGGGGTCAAACTTGCACTTTTTCAAAAGGCTCTCTCTCCGAAACCACGGCAGCTAGAGAGTTGAATTTTGGCTTAAAATGCAGCCCGAACCCTGCCCCAAAAACTAAAAATACCATTCCAGACGGAAAGCTGCGAAAACCGCGAAAATTTCGTGGCAAAGTGACCCCTCGACTGCCAAACATGAAAGTGCCTGTAACTCCGTTATTTGAGCAGTTAGAGGGGTCAAACTTGCACTTTTTCAAAAGGCTCTCTCTCCGAAACCACGGCAGCTAGAGAGTTGAATTTTGGCTTAAAATGCAGCCCGAACCCTGCCCCAAAAACTAAAAATACCATTCCGGACGGAAAGCTGCGAAAACCGCGAAAATTTCGTGGCAAAGTGACCCCTCGACTGCCAAACATAAAAGTGCCTGTAACTCCGTTATTTGAGCAGTTAGAGGGGTCAAACTTGCACTTTTTCAAAAGGCTCTCTCTCCGAAACCACGGCAGCTAGAGAGTTGAATTTTGGCTTAAAATGCAGCCCGAACCCTGCCCCAAAAACTAAAAATACCATTCCAGACGGAAAGCTGCGAAAACCGCGAAAATTTCGTGGCAAAGTGACCCCTCGACTGCCAAACATAAAAGTGCCTGTAACTCCGTTATTTGAGCAGTTAGAGGGGTCAAACTTGCACTTTTTCAAAAGGCTCTCTCTCCGAAACCACGGCAGCTAGAGAGTTGAATTTTGGCTTAAAATGCAGCCCGAACCCTGCCCCAAAAACTAAAAATACCATTCCGGACGGAAAGCTGCGAAAACCGCGAAAATTTCGTGGCAAAGTGACCCCTCGACTGCCAAACATAAAAGTGCCTGTAACTCCGTTATTTGAGCAGTTAGAGGGGTCAAACTTGCACTTTTTCAAAAGGCTCTCTCTCCGAAACCACGGCAGCTAGAGAGTTGAATTTTGGCTTAAAATGCAGCCCGAACCCTGCCCCAAAAATTAAAAATACCATTCCAGACGGAAAGCTGCGAACACCGCGAAAATTTCGTGGCAGAGTGACCCCTCGACTGCCAAACATAAAAGTGCCTGTAACTCCGTTATTTGAGCAGTTAGAGGGGTCAAACTTGCACTTTTTCAAAAGGCTCTCTCTCCGAAACCACGGCAGCTAGAGAGTTGAATTTTGGCTTAAAATGCGGCCCGAACCCTGCCCCAAAAACTAAAAATACCATTCCGGACGGAAAGCTGCGAAAACCGCGAAAATTTCGTGGCAAAGTGACCCCTCGACTGCCAAACATAAAAGTGCCTGTAACTCCGTTATTTGAGCAGTTAGAGGGGTCAAACTTGCACTTTTTCAAAAGGCTCTCTCTCCGAAACCACGGCAGCTCGAGAGTTGAATTTTGGCTTAAAATGCAGCCCGAACCCTGCCCCAAAAACTAAAAATACCATTCCGGACGGAAAGCTGCGAAAACCGCGAAAATTTCGTGGCAAAGTGACCCCTCGACTGCCAAACATAAAAGTGCCTGTAACTCCGTTATTTGAGCAGTTAGAGGGGTCAAACTTGCACTTTTTCAAAAGGCTCTCTCTCCGAAACCACGGCAGCTAGAGAGTTGAATTTTGGCTTAAAATGCAGCCCGAACCCTGCCCCAAAAACTAAAAATACCATTCCAGACGGAAAGCTGCGAAAACCGCGAAAATTTCGTGGCAAAGTGACCCCTCGACTGCCAAACATAAAAGTGCCTGTAACTCCGTTATTTGAGCAGTTAGAGGGGTCAAACTTGCACTTTTTCAAAAGGCTCTCTCTCCGAAACCACGGCAGCTAGAGAGTTGAATTTTGGCTTAAAATGCAGCCCGAACCCTGCCCCAAAAACTAAAAATACCATTCCAGACGGAAAGCTGCGAAAACCGCGAAAATTTCGTGGCAAAGTGACCCCTCGACTGCCAAACATAAAAGTGCCTGTAACTCCGTTATTTGAGCAGTTAGAGGGGTCAAACTTGCACTTTTTCAAAAGGCTCTCTCTCCGAAACCACGGCAGCTAGAGAGTTGAATTTTGGCTTAAAATGCAGCCCGAACCCTGCCCCAAAAACTAAAAATACCATTCCAGACGGAAAGCTGCGAAAACCGCGAAAATTTCGTGGCAAAGTGACCCCTCGACTGCCAAACATAAAAGTGCCTGTAACTCCGTTATTTGAGCAGTTAGAGGGGTCAAACTTGCACTTTTTCAAAAGGCTCTCTCTCCGAAACCACGGCAGCTAGAGAGTTGAATTTTGGCTTAAAATGCAGCCCGAACCCTGCCCCAAAAACTAAAAATACCATTCCGGACGGAAAGCTGCGAAAACCGCGAAAATTTCGTGGCAAAGTGACCCCTCGACTGCCAAACATAAAAGTGCCTGTAACTCCGTTATTTGAGCAGTTAGAGGGGTCAAACTTGCACTTTTTCAAAAGGCTCTCTCTCCGAAACCACGGCAGCTAGAGAGTTGAATTTTGGCTTAAAATGCAGCCCGAACCCTGCCCCAAAAATTAAAAATACCATTCCAGACGGAAAGCTGCGAACACCGCGAAAATTTCGTGGCAGAGTGACCCCTCGACTGCCAAACATAAAAGTGCCTGTAACTCCGTTATTTGAGCAGTTAGAGGGGTCAAACTTGCACTTTTTCAAAAGGCTCTCTCTCCGAAACCACGGCAGCTAGAGAGTTGAATTTTGGCTTAAAATGCGGCCCGAACCCTGCCCCAAAAACTAAAAATACCATTCCGGACGGAAAAACTAAAAATACCATTCCGGACGGAAAGCTGCGAAAAACCGCGAAAATTTCGTGGCAAAGTGACCCCTCGACTGCCAAACATAAAAGTGCCTGTAACTCCGTTATTTGAGCAGTTAGAGGGGTCAAACTTGCACTTTTTCAAAAGGCTCTCTCTCCGAAACCACGGCAGCTAGAGAGTTGAATTTTGGCTTAAAATGCAGCCCGAACCCTGCCCCAGAAACTAAAAATACCATTCCGGACGGAAAGCTGCGAAAAACCGCGAAAATTTCGTGGCAAAGTGACCCCTCGACTGCCAAACATAAAAGTGCCTGTAACTCCGTTATTTGAGCAGTTAGAGGGGTCAAACTTGCACTTTTTCAAAAGGCTCTCTCTCCGAAACCACGGCAGCTAGAGAGTTGAATTTTGGCTTAAAATGCAGCCCGAACCCTGCCCCAAAAACTAAAAATACCATTCCGGACGGAAAGCTGCGAAAAACCGCGAAAATTTCGTGGCAAAGTGACCCCTCGACTGCCAAACATAAAAGTGCCTGTAACTCCGTTATTTGAGTAGTTAGAGGGGTCAAACTTGCACTTTTTCAAAGGGCTCTCTCTCCGAAACCACGGCAGCTCGAGAGTTGAATTTTGGCTTAAAATGCAGCCCGAACCCTGCCCCAAAAACTTAAAATACCATTTCAGACGGAAAGCTGCGAAAAATTGCGAAAATTTCGTGGCAAAGTGACCCCTCGACTGCCAAACATAAAAGTGCCTGTAACTCCGTTATTTGAGCAGTTAGAGGGGTCAAACTTGCACTTTTTCAAAAGGCTCTCTCTCCGAAACCACGGCAGCTGGAGAGTTGAATTTTGGCTTAAAATGCAGCCCGAACCCTGCCCCAAAAACTAAAAATACCATTCCGGACGGAAAGCTGCGAAAACCGCGAAAATTTCGTGGCAAAGTGACCCCTCGACTGCCAAACATAAAAGTGCCTGTAACTCCGTTATTTGAGCAGTTAGAGGGGTCAAACTTGCACTTTTTCAAAAGGCTCTCTCTCCGAAACCACGGCAGCTAGAGAGTTGAATTTTGGCTTAAAATGCAGCCCGAACCCTGCCCCAAAAACTAAAAATACCATTCCGGACGGAAAGCTGCGAAAAACCGCGAAAATTTCGTGGCAAAGTGACCCCTCGACTGCCAAACATAAAAGTGCCTGTAACTCCGTTATTTGAGCAGTTAGAGGGGTCAAACTTGCACTTTTTCAAAAGGCTCTCTCTCCGAAACCACGGCAGCTCGAGAGTTGAATTTTGGCTTAAAATGTAGCCCGAACCCTGCCCCAAAAACTAAAAATACCATTCCGGACGGAAAGCTGCGAAAACCGCGAAAATTTCGTGGCAAAGTGACCCCTCGACTGCCAAACATAAAAGTGCCTGTAACTCCGTTATTTGAGCAGTTAGAGGGGTCAAACTTGCACTTTTTCAAAAGGCTCTCTCTCCGAAACCACGGCAGCTAGAGAGTTGAATTTTGGCTTAAAATGCAGCCCGAACCCTGCCCCAAAAACTAAAAATACCATTCCGGACGCAAAGCTGCGAAAACCGCGAAAATTTCGGCGCAAAGTGACCCCTCGACTGCCAAACATAAAAGTGCCTGTAACTCCGTTATTTGAGTAGTTAGATGGGTCAAACTTGCACTTTTTCAAAAGGCTCTCTCTCCGAAACCACGGCAGCTAGAGAGTTGAATTTTGGCTTAAAATGCAGCCCGAACCCTGCCCCAAAAACTTAAAATACCATTTCGGACGGAAAGCTGCGAAAAACCGCGAAAATTTCGTGGCAAAGTGACCCCTCGACTGCCAAACATAAAAGTGCCTGTAACTCCGTTATTTGAGCAGTTAGAGGGGTCAAACTTGCACTTTTTCAAAAGGCTCTCTCTCCGAAACCACGGCAGCTGGAGAGTTGAATTTTGGCTTAAAATGCAGCCCGAACCCTGCCCCAAAAACTAAAAATACCATTCCGGACGGAAAGCTGCGAAAACCGCGAAAATTTCGTGGCAAAGTGACCCCTCGACTGCCAAACATAAAAGTGCCTGTAACTCCGTTATTTGAGCAGTTAGAGGGGTCAAACTTGCACTTTTTCAAAAGGCTCTCTCTCCGAAACCACGGCAGCTGGAGAGTTGAATTTTGGCTTAAAATGCAGCCCGAACCCTGCCCCAAAAACTAAAAATACCATTCCGGACGCAAAGCTGCGAAAACCGCGAAAATTTCGTCGCAAAGTGACCCCTCGACTGCCAAACATAAAAGTGCCTGTAACTCCGTTATTTGAGCAGTTAGAGGGGTCAAACTTGCACCTTTTCAAAAGGCTCTCTCTCCGAAACCACGGCAGCTGGAGAGTTGAATTTTGGCTTAAAATGCAGCCCGAACCCTGCCCCAAAAACTAAAAATACCATTCCGGACGCAAAGCTGCGAAAACCGCGAAAATTTCGTGGCAAAGTGACCCCTCGACTGCCAAACATAAAAGTGCCTGTAACTCCGTTATTTGAGCAGTTAGAGGGGTCAAACTTGCACTTTTTCAAAAGGCTCTCTCTCCGAAACCACGGCAGCTGGAGAGTTGAATTTTGGCTTAAAATGCAGCCCGAACCCTGCTCCAAAAACTAAAAATACCATTCCGGACGGAAAGCTGCGAAAACCGCGAAAATTTCGTGGCAAAGTGACCCCTCGACTGCCAAACATAAAAGTGCCTGTAACTCCGTTATTTGAGCAGTTAGAGGGGTCAAACTTGCACTTTTTCAAAAGGCTCTCTCTCCGAAACCACGGCAGCTAGAGAGTTGAATTTTGGCTTAAAATGCAGCCCGAACCCTGCCCCAAAAACTAAAAATACCATTCCGGACGGAAAGCTGCGAAAAACCGCGAAAATTTCGTGGCAAAGTGACCCCTCGACTGCCAAACATAAAAGTGCCTGTAACTCCGTTATTTGAGCAGTTAGAGGGGTCAAACTTGCACTTTTTCAAAAGGCTCTCTCTCCGAAACCACGGCAGCTAGAGAGTTGAATTTTGGCTTAAAATGCAGCCCGAACCCTGCCCCAAAAACTAAAAATACCATTCCGGACGGAAAGCTGCGAAAAACCACGAAAATTTCGTGGCAAAGTGACCCCTCGACTGCCAAACATAAAAGTGCCTGTAACTCCGTTATTTGAGTAGTTAGAGGGGTCAAACTTGCACTTTTTCAAAAGGCTCTCTCTCCGAAACCACGGCAGCTAGAGAGTTGAATTTTGGCTTAAAATGCAGCCCGAACCCTGCCCCAAAAACTAAAAATACCATTCCGGACGGAAAGCTGCGAAAACCGCGAAAATCTCGTGGCAAAGTGACCCGTCGACTGCCAAACATAAAAGTGCCTGTAACTCCGTTATTTGAGCAGTTAGAGGGGTCAAACTTGCACTTTTTCAAAAGGCTCTCTCTCGGAAACCACGGCAGCTAGAGAGTTGAATTTTGGCTTAAAATGCAGCCCGAACTCTGCCCCAAAAACTAAAAATACCACTCCGGACGCAAAGCTGCGAAAACCGCGAAAATTTCGTCGCAAAGTGACCCCTCGACTGCCAAACATAAAAGTGCCTGTAACTCCGTTATTTGAGCAGTTAGAGGGGTCTAACTTGCACTTTTTCAAAAGGCTCTCTCTCCGAAACCACGGCAGCTAGAGAGTTGAATTTTGGCTAAAAATGCAGCCCGAACCCTGCCCCAAAAACTAAAAATACCATTCCGGACGGAAAGCTGCGATAAACCGCGAAAATTTCGTGGCAAAGTGACCCCTCGACTGCCAAACATAAAAGTGCCTGTAACTCCGTTATTTGAGCAGTTAGAGGGGTCAAACTTGCACTTTTTCAAAAGGCTCTCTCTCCGAAACCACGGCAGCTAGAGAGTTGAATTTTGGCTTAAAATGCAGCCCGAACCCTGCCCCAAAAACTAAAAATACCATTCCGGACGCAAAGCTGCGAAAACCGCGAAAATTTCGTGGCAAAGTGACCCCTCGACTGCCAAACATAAAAGTGCCTGTAACTCCGTTATTTGAGCAGTTAGAGGGGTCAAACTTGCACTTTTTCAAAAGGCTCTCTCTCCGAAACCACGGCAGCTAGAGAGTTGAATTTTGGCTTAAAATGCAGCCCGAACCCTGCCCCAAAAACTAAAAATACCATTCCGGACGGAAAGCTGCGAAAACCGCGAAAATTTCGTGGCAAAGTGACCCCTCGACTGCCAAACATAAAAGTGCCTGTAACTCCGTTATTTGAGCAGTTAGAGGGGTCAAACTTGCACTTTTTCAAAAGGCTCTCTCTCCGAAACCACGGCAGCTAGAGAGTTGAATTTTGGCTTAAAATGCATCCCGAACCCTGCCCCAAAAACTAAAAATACCATTCCGGACGCAAAGCTGCGAAAACCGCGAAAATTTCGTCGCAAAGTGACCCCTCGACTGCCAAACATAAAAGTGCCTGTAACTCCGTTATTTGAGCAGTTAGAGGGGTCAAACTTGCACTTTTTCAAAAGGCTCTCTCTCCGAAACCACGGCAGCAAGAGAGTTGAATTTTGGCTTAAAATGCAGCCCGAACCCTGCCCCAAAAACTAAAAATACCATTCCGGACGGAAAGCTGCGAAAAACCGCGAAAATTTCGTGGCAAAGTGACCCCTCGACTGCCAAACATAAAAGTGCCTGTAACTCCGTTATTTGAGCAGTTAGAGGGGTCAAACTTGCACTTTTTCAAAAGGCTCTCTCTCCGAAACCACGGCAGCTAGAGAGTTGAATTTTGGCTTAAAATGCAGCCCGAACCCTGCCCCAAAAACTAAAAATACCATTCCGGACGCAAAGCTGCGAAAACCGCGAAAATTTTGTGGCAAAGTGACCCCTCGACTGCCAAACATAAAAGTGCCTGTAACTCCGTTATTTGAGCAGTTAGAGGGGTCAAACTTGCACTTTTTCAAAAGGCTCTCTCTCCGAAACCACGGCAGCTAGAGAGTTGAATTTTGGCTTAAAATGCAGCCCGAACCCTGCCCCAAAAACTAAAAATACCATTCCGGACGCAAAGCTGCGAAAACCGCGAAAATTTCGTGGCAAAGTGACCCCTCGACTGCCAAACATAAAAGTGCCTGTAACTCCGTTATTTGAGCAGTTAGAGGGGTCAAACTTGCACTTTTTCAAAAGGCTCTCTCTCCGAAACCACGGCAGCTAGAGAGTTGAATTTTGGCTTAAAATGCAGCCCGAACCCTGCCCCAAAAACTGACAATACCATTCCGGACGGAAAGCTGCGAAAACCGCGAAAAATTCGTGGCAAAGTGACCCCTCGACTGCCAAACATAAAAGTGCCTGTAACTCCGTTATTTGAGCAGTTAGAGGGGTCAAACTTGCACTTTTTCAAAAGGCTCTCTCTCCGAAACCACGGCAGCTAGAGAGTTGAATTTTGGCTTAAAATGCAGCCCGAACTCTGCCCCAAAAACAAAAATACCATTCCGGACGCAAAGCTGCGAAAACCGCGAAAATTTCGTGGCAAAGTGACCCCTCGACTGCCAAACATAAAAGTGCCTGTAACTCCGTTATTTGAGCAGTTAGAGGGGTCAAACTTGCACTTTTTCAAAAGGCTCTCTCTCCGAAACCACGGCAGCTGGAGAGTTGAATTTTGGCTTAAAATGCAGCCCGAACCCTGCCCCAAAAACTAAAAATACCATTCCGGACGGAAAGCTGCGAAAACCGCGAAAATTTCGTGGCAAAGTGACCCCTCGACTGCCAAACATAAAAGTGCCTGTAACTCCGTTATTTGAGCAGTTAGAGGGGTCAAACTTGCACTTTTTCAAAAGGCTCTCTCTCCGAAACCACGGCAGCTAGAGAGCTGAATTTTGGCTTAAAATGCAGCCCGAGCCCTGCCCCAAAAACTAAAAATACCATTCCGGACGGAAAGCTGCGAAAAACCGCGAAAATTTCGTGGCAAAGTGACCCCTCGACTGCCAAACATAAAAGTGCCTGTAACTCCGTTATTTGAGCAGTTAGAGGGGTCAAACTTGCACTTTTTCAAAAGGCTCTCTCTCCGAAACCACGGCAGCTAGAGAGTTGAGTTTTGGCTTAAAATGCAGCCCGAACCCTGCCCCAAAAACTAAAAATACCATTCCGGACGGAAAGCTGCGAAAAACCGCGAAAATTTCGTGGCAAAGTGACCCCTCGACTGCCAAACATAAAAGTGCCTGTAACTCCGTTATTTGAGTAGTTAGAGGGGTCAAACTTGCACTTTTTCAAAAGGCTCTCTCTCCGAAACCACGGCAGCTAGAGAGTTGAATTTTGGCTTAAAATGCAGCCCGAACCCTGCCCCAAAAACTAAAAATACCATTTCGGACGGAAAGCTGCGAAAAACCGCGAAAATTTCGTGGCAAAGTGACCCCTCGACTGCCAAACATAAAAGTGCCTGTAACTCCGTTATTTGAGCAGTTAGAGGGGTCAAACTTGCACTTTTTCAAAAGGCTCTCTCTCCGAAACCACGGCAGCTGGAGAGTTGAATTTTGGCTTAAAATGCAGCCCGAACCCTGCCCCAAAAACTAAAAATACCATTCCGGACGGAAAGCTGCGAAAACCGCGAAAATTTCGTGGCAAAGTGACTCTCCGAAACCACGGCAGCTGGAGAGTTGAATTTTGGCTTAAAATGCAGCCCGAACCATGCCCCAAAAACTAAAAATACCATTCCGGACGGAAAGCTGCGAAAACCGCGAAAATTTCGTGGCAAAGTGACCCCTCGACTGCCAAACATAAAAGTGCCTGTAACTCCGTTATTTGAGCAGTTAGAGGGGTCAAACTTGCACTTTTTCAAAAGGCTCTCTCTCCGAAACCACGGCAGCTAGAGAGTTGAATTTTGGCTTAAAATGCAGCCCGAACCCTGCCCCAAAAACTAAAAATACCATTCCGGACGCAAAGCTGCGAAAACCGCGAAAATTTCGTCGCAAAGTGACCCCTCGACTGCCAAACATAAAAGTGCCTGTAACTCCGTTATTTGAGCAGTTAGAGGGGTCAAACTTGCACTTTTTCAAAAGGCTCTCTCTCCGAAACCACGGCAGCTAGAGAGTTGAATTTTGGCTTAAAATGCAGCCCGAATCCTGCCCCAAAAACTAAAAATACCATTCCGGACGGAAAGCTGCGAAAAACCGCGAAAATTTCGTGGCAAAGTGACCCCTCGACTGCCAAACATAAAAGTGCCTGTAACTCCGTTATTTGAGCAGTTAGAGGGGTCAAACTTGCACTTTTTCAAAAGGCTCTCTCTCCGAAACCACGGCAGCTAGAGAGTTGAATTTTGGCTTAAAATGCAGCCCGAACCCTGCCCCAAAAACTAAAAATACCATTCCGGACGGAAAGCTGCGAAAAACCGCGAAAATTTCGTGGCAAAGTGACCCCTCGACTGCCAAACATAAAAGTGCCTGTAACTCCGTTATTTGAGCAGTTAGAGGGGTCAAACTTGCACTTTTTCAAAAGGCTCTCTCTCCGAAACCACGGCAGCTAGAGAGTTGAATTTTGGCTTAAAATGCAGCCCAAACCCTGCCCCAAAAACTAAAAATACCATTCCGGACGGAAAGCTGCGAAAAACCGCGAAAATTTCGTGGCAAAGTTACCCCTCGACTGCCAAACATAAAAGTGCCTGTAACTCCGTTATTTGAGCAGTTAGAGGGGTCAAACTTGCACTTTTTCAAAAGGCTCTCTCTCCGAAACTACGGCAGCTAGAGAGTTGAATTTTGGCTTAAAATGCAGCCCGAACCCTGCCCCAAAAACTAAAAATACCATTCCGGACGCAAAGCTGCGAAAACCGCGAAAATTTCGTGGCAAAGTGACCCCTCGACTGCCAAACATAAAAGTGCCTGTAACTCCGTTATTTGAGCAGTTAGAGGGGTCAAACTTGCACTTTTTCAAAAGGCTCTCTCTCCGAAACCACGGCAGCTAGAGAGTTGAATTTTGGCTTAAAATGCAGCCCGAACCCTGCCCCAAAATCTAAAAATACCATTCCGGACGCAAAGCTGCGAAAACCGCGAAAATTTCGTGGCAAAGTGACCCCTCGACTGCCAAACATAAAAGTGCCTGTAACTCCGTTATTTGAGCAGTTAGAGGGGTCAAACTTGCACTTTTTCAAAAGGCTCTCTCTCCGAAACCACGGCAGCTAGAGAGTTGAATTTTGGCTTAAAATGCAGCCCGAACCCTGCCCCAAAATCTAAAAATACCATTCCGGACGCAAAGCTGCGAAAACCGCGAAAATTTCGTGGCAAAGTGACCTCTCGACTGCCAAACATAAAAGTGCCTGTAACTCCGTTATTTGAGCAGTTAGAGGGGTCAAACTTGCACTTTTTCAAAAGGCTCTCTCTCCGAAACCACGGCAGCTAGAGAGTTGAATTTTGGCTTAAAATGCAGCCCGAACCCTGCCCCAAAAACTAAAAATACCATTCCGGACGGAAAGCTGCGAAAACCGCAAAAATTTCGTGGCAAAGTGACCCCTCGACTGCCAAACATAAAAGTGCCTGTAACTCCGTTATTTGAGCAGTTAGAGGGGTCAAACTTGCACTTTTTCAAAAGGCTCTCTCTCCGAAACCACGGCAGCTAGAGAGTTGAATTTTGGCTTAAAATGCAGCCCGAACCCTGCCCCAGAAACTAAAAATACCATTCCGGACGGAAAGCTGCGAAAACCGCGAGAATTTCGTGGCAAAGTGACCCCTCGACTGCCAAACATAAAAGTGCCTGTAACTGTTATTTGAGCAGTTAGAGGGGTCAAACTTGCACTTTTTCAAAAGGCTCTCTCTCCGAAACCACGGCAGCTAGAGAGTTGAATTTTGGCTTAAAATGCAGCCCGAACCCTGCCCCAAAAACTAAAAATACCATTCCGGACGGAAAGCTGCGAAAACCACGAAAATTTCGTGGCAAAGTGACCCCTCGACTGCCAAACATAAAAGTGCCTGTAACTCCGTTATTTGAGCAGTTAGAGGGGTCAAACTTGCACTTTTTCAAAAGGCTCTCTCTCCGAAACCACGGCAGCTGCAGAGTTGAATTTTGGCTTAAAATGCAGCCCGAACCCTGCCCCAACAACTAAAAATACCATTCCGGACGGAAAGCTGCGAAAACCGCGAAAATTTCGTGGCAAAGTGACCCCTCGACTGCCAAACATAAAAGTGCCTGTAACTCCGTTATTTGAGCAGTTAGAGGGGTCAAACTTGCACTTTTTCAAAAGGCTCTCTCTCCGAAACCACGGCAGCCAGAGAGTTGAATTTTGGCTTAAAATGCAGCCCGAACCCTGCCCCAAAAACTAAAAATACCATTCCGGACGGAAAGCTGCGAAAACCGCGAAAATTTCGTGGCAAAGTGACCCCTCGACTGCCAAACATAAAAGTGCCTGTAACTCCGTTATTTGAGCAGTTAGAGGGGTCAAACTTGCACTTTTTCAAAAGGCTCTCTCTCCGAAACCACGGCAGCTAGAGAGTTGAATTTTGGCTTAAAATGCAGCCCGAACCCTGCCCCAGAAACTAAAAATACCATTCCGGACGGAAAGCTGCGAAAACCGCGAGAATTTCGTGGCAAAGTGACCCCTCGACTGCCAAACATAAAAGTGCCTGTACCTCCGTTATTTGAGCAGTTAGAGGGGTCAAACTTGCACTTTTTCAAAAGGCTCTCTCTCCGAAACCACGGCAGCTAGAGAGCTGAATTTTGGCTTAAAATGCAGCCCGAACCCTGCCCCAAAAACTAAAAATACCATTCCGGACGGAAAGCTGCGAAAACCGCGAAAATTTCGTGGCAAAGTGACCCCTCGACTGCCAAACATAAAAGTGCCTGTAACTCCGTTATTTGAGCAGTTAGAGGGGTCAAACTTGCACTTTTTCAAAAGGCTCTCTCTCCGAAACCACGGCAGCTAGAGAGTTTACTTTTGGCTTAAAATGCAGCCCGAACCCTGCCCCAAAAACTAAAAATACCATTCCGGACGGAAAGCTGCGAAAACCGCGAAAATTTCGTGGCAAAGTGACCCCTCGACTGCCAAACATAAAAGTGCCTGTAACTCCGTTATTTGAGCAGTTAGAGGGGTCAAACTTGCACTTTTTCAAAAGGCTCTCTCTCCGAAACCACGGCAGCTGCAGAGTTGAATTTTGGCTTAAAATGCAGCCCGAACCCTGCCCCAACAACTAAAAATACCATTCCGGACGGAAAGCTGCGAAAACCGCGAAAATTTCGTGGCAAAGTGACCCCTCGACTGCCAAACATAAAAGTGCCTGTAACTCCGTTATTTGAGCAGTTAGAGGGGTCAAACTTGCACTTTTTCAAAAGGCTCTCTCTCCGAAACCACGGCAGCTAGAGAGTTGAATTTTGGCTTAAAATGCAGCCCGAACCCTGCCCCAAAAACTAAAAATACCATTCCGGACGGAAAGCTGCGAAAACCGCGAAAATTTCGTGGCAAAGTGACCCCTCGACTGCCAAACATAAAAGGGCCTGTAACTCCGTTATTTGAGCAGTTAGAGGGGTCAAACTTGCACTTTTTCAAAAGGCTCTCTCTCCGAAACCACGGCAGCTAGAGAGCTGAATTTTGGCTTAAAATGCAGCCCGAACCCTGCCCCAAAAACTAAAAATACCATTCCGGACGGAAAGCTGCGAAAAACCGCGAAAATTTCGTGGCAAAGTGACCCCTCGACTGCCAAACATAAAAGTGCCTGTACCTCCGTTATTTGAGCAGTTAGAGGGGTCAAACTTGCACTTTTTCAAAAGGCTCTCTCTCCGAAACCACGGCAGCTGGAGAGTTGAATTTTGGCTTAAAATGCAGCCCGAACCCTGCCCCAAAAACTAAAAATACCATTCCGGACGGAAAGCTGCGAAAACCGCGAAAATTTCGTGGCAAAGTGACCCCTCGACTGCCAAACATAAAAGTGCCTGTAACTCCGTTATTTGAGCAGTTAGAGGGGTCAAACTTGCACTTTTTCAAAAGGCTCTCTCTCCGAAACCACGGCAGCTAGAGAGTTGAATTTTGGCTTAAAATGCAGCCCGAACCCTGCCCCAAAAACTAAAAATACCATTCCGGACGCAAAGCTGCGAAAACCGCGAAAATTTCGTGGCAAAGTGACCCCTCGACTGCCAAACATAAAAGTGCCTGTAACTCCGTTATTTGAGCAGTTAGAGGGGTCAAACTTGCACTTTTTCAAAAGGCTCTCTCTCCGAAACCACGGCAGCTAGAGAGTTGAATTTTGGCTTAAAATGCAGCCCGAACCCTGCCCCAAAAACTAAAAATACCATTCCGGACGGAAAGCTGCGAAAACCGCGAAAATTTCGTGGCAAAGTGACCCCTCGACTGCCAAACATAAAAGTGCCTGTAACTCCGTTATTTGAGCAGTTAGAGGGGTCAAACTTGCACTTTTTCAAAAGGCTCTCTCTCCGAAACCACGGCAGCTAGAGAGTTGAATTTTGGCTTAAAATGCAGCCCGAACCCTGCCCCAAAAACTAAAAATACCATTCCGGACGGAAAGCTGCGAAAAACCGCGAAAATTTCGTGGCAAAGTGACCCCTCGACTGCCAAACATAAAAGTGCCTGTAACTCCGTTATTTGAGCAGTTAGAGGGGTCAAACTTGCACTTTTTCAAAAGGCTCTCTCTCCGAAACCACGGCAGCTGGAGAGTTGAATTTTGGCTTAAAATGCAGCCCGAACCCTGCCCCAAAAACTAAAAATACCATTCCGGACGGAAAGCTGCGAAAACCGCGAAAATTTCGTGGCAAAGTGACCCCTCGACTGCCAAACATAAAAGTGCCTGTAACTCCGTTATTTGAGCAGTTAGAGGGGTCAAACTTGCACTTTTTCAAAAGGCTCTCTCTCCGAAACCACGGCAGCTAGAGAGTTGAATTTTGGCTTAAAATGCAGCCCGAACCCTGCCCCAAAAACTAAAAATACCATTCCGGACGGAAAGCTGCGAAAAACCGCGAAAATTTCGTGGCAAAGTGACCCCTCGACTGCCAAACATAAAAGTGCCTGTAACTCCGTTATTTGAGCAGTTAGAGGGGTCAAACTTGCACTTTTTCAAAAGGCTCTCTCTCCGCAACCACGGCAGCTCGAGAGTTGAATTTTGGCTTAAAATGCAGCCCGAACCCTGCCCCAAAAACTAAAAATACCATTTCAGACGGAAAGCTGCGAAAAACCGCGAAAATTTCGTGGCAAAGTGACCCCTCGACTGCCAAACATAAAAGTGCCTGTAACTCCGTTATTTGAGCAGTTAGAGGGGTCAAACTTGCACTTTTTCAAAAGGCTCTCTCTCCGAAACCACGGCAGCTGGAGAGTTGAATTTTGGCTTAAAATGCAGCCCGAACCCTGCCCCAAAAACTAAAAATACTGTAATGTTGGATGGTACTTTTTCCATAGTGTAATAAGAAGTTAGTTAATTAAATTGGATGATTTCATTTATTAAGTGACTTTATACCTTTACTAATGACTGCAAGATGCAATCTTATTATTACGGCGTAATCGCCAATCTTTCCCTAATAGCTGGTGAGTCTGTGAGTCGCCAATTGCAACTTCCAATTACAGACTGCCCTTCCCTTATACAATATCGCCTATTTATACTATCACTTATTACTAACACATGTTTTCTTACAAATTAGTCATTACTATACCTATTCCCTATTCCCATGCTCCAGATTCACCTAAAAATCAAGTGACATCATCACAATAACTTTTGACCTAATTTCCGGTCACTTATTGTGATATGGAGAAAGTAAACGTGATTCACAAGCAATGCAACTAAAGTATGCAAGAATCAAGCAGTGCAATATGACACCAAGAATGCATGCTCAATAATTGCTTTTGCTTACTTCGTTGCTTGTTTGTTTACAAACGAAGAAAATACTATTCTTAAGGTGAGTGTACACCATATGTACACTACACCCATGGGGTTTTTGGTGATTTGTGTTATACAAATCATAATAATAATTATAATACTACTCCACGTGTAGGGTATCTGGAACATGAGGTTTACAATATCCTCTTAATATTTTACATATAATTTTTTTTTTTTTTTTTTTTTTTTTTTTTTTTTTTATATATATATATATTGTTATTGAATGTTAATTACTCAAAATTTTTTTAGTCTATTCTTATGTATTGTTTTAGGAATTCCCTTATAATCTATTGTTACATTTGTATTATCAATACTTATTACATTAAATGGTCCCACATAAGGTGGTTGACCTTTCTTTTTTGTTTTCATTCTTTACTAATACCTTATCGTTAACTAATATTATAAGTGGGTTTACATTTTTATCTTTCTTAGTGCGGTTAAGTTTTGTTAATTCAATAAGTTCACGGGCTTTAGATACTGAAAATCTGAGTCTAACTTTAAGTTCATTTGCATAATTATCGAGATTATATACTGTGTCATTAGTTGTAAGAATATCATTGGGCAGAGTAGGTAATTTACCGAAAACTAACTCAAAAGGACTGTAGTTATTATTTACGTGTGGCGTTATATTATACGCGAAAGTGTAATATGGTAACCAAACGTCCCAATTCATATCCTCAGCAAAAGTTAGCATGTACTCATTTAATACACGATGATTTCGTTCTATAGCACCCAAAGTTTCGTGATGATATGGTGTAGAGAAAATCTGTTTGATTTTTAGCATATCGCAAATTTCTTTTAATAATTTGTTAGTGAATTCAGAACCCATATCCGACTTTAGTACTTTAAATAAACCATGAGTTAAAATTAAGTTTTCTACTAGAGATTTAGCTACGTTTTTGGCTTCTTTAGTTTCTAAAGGCGCGGCAATAACGAATTTTGATAGCTCGCATTGCATGGTTAATATATATCGGTAACCGTTTGATATTCGAAGTGGTCCTACAATATCTATACAAATGGTTTCAAAACTTGTAGATGGCGTATCTGTTTTTATCATTCGTTCTTTAGTATGACGTATCTGTTTATTAATTTTACATTTTTCACAATTGCTTACGTAATCTTTTATCATCCTATTCATATTTTTCCAACAGTATCGTTGTTTAAGTTTTAAGCATGTTTTTCTGACTCCGAAGTGTCCTCCGTGTGGCGTATCATGATACTCTTTAATTAATTCTTTTTGACGACTAATTTCTTTGATGTTTTCAGGGGCTTTATAAATAATTATATTTACTTTCACGTGAAAATCTTGTTGCAACATATTAATAATATATTTAAATTTTTCAATAGACAATGCTTGGAAAATTTCATCATTTGTTGGTATGGCTAGCGTATGAATTTTCCAATTAAGCGCCGTTTCCAATAGCTTCTTCATGATAGGCACGTATACCATATCAGAATTATCGCTATTGTTGGTATGCTTCGCATTGTAGGATGAAATGTTAGACGCTTTATTAACGGAAACGTATTTCCTGTTAACACTATCGCTGTCATATATACATATTGCATCCTTTGTACGTACAATTTTTGGTTTATTTCCATTTCGGATAATAAACTTCAGTTTAATAATATTTCGGATATCCGTCAATGATGTACACTCCCATACTCGAAGTTGATCAGGCTCCGATTGTAATCTGGGTAGGTCATCCTTATTATTCACATTATTATTTTTATAGTGCACTTTGTTGTCTGACTGTTGTTTAGCCGACATCCCCCTTGTTATCGCCAAAGTTTTCTTTATAGTATTATCGTTGTCGAGCGGAATCATTTTCTTTAAAATGTCTGAATTCAGTTCTATTCGAGACAAAGCGTCTGCATTGGTATTTATTTTACCTTGCTTGTAAACTATTTCAAAATCATAATCTGATAAGTCAAGGCGAATTCTAGTCAATTTGGAAGATGGGTTTTTATGAGTAAAAAGAGAAATAAGTGGCCGATGGTCGGTGACCACAATAAACCTTCTACCGTACAGGTAAGGACGGAAAAAATTTATTCCCCAATGGATTGCTAATAATTCTTTTTCTATGATGGGTTTGTTCAAATCATGTTTTCCTAAGGATTTGCTTGCAAAAGATATCGGTAAATCGCTACCAATTTCTCCTTGTGACAACACTGCACCTAATGCATGACTAGATGCATCTGTTGTGACGATAAATGGTTTAGAAAAATCCGGGTATTGCAATATCGGAGGTTGAATTAATTTGCTCTTAAGGGTTTCAAATGCTATTTGACAATTATCATCCCATTTAAACGTAGCATTCTTTTTTAGAAGTACATTTAAACATCTAGCAATGTCTGCGAAATTTTTTATAAACCTTCTGTAATAATTACAAAAAGCTACAAATCGACGAACTTCATCGGCATTTTTCGGTACAGGATAATTTTTTATTACATCGTTTTTCGATGGGTCCGTTCTTATGCCTTGGCTAGTTATCAAATGCCCTAAGTATACTACTTCCGATTTTAGAAATTGACACTTGCTAGCATTCAATTTAAGATTATATTGTCGTAACCGTGTCAGGGTTTTGATAAGATTATCGTTATGATGCTTGACACTACAGCCGAAAACTATAATATCATCAACATATAAGAAAGCCTCAGATTCCAAACCGGTCAGAGCTATTGTAAGCATTCTTTGAAAACTAGGAGATGATATCGTGAGACCGAATGGGAGTCGTTTGAATTGAAAATGACCCTTGTCAGTAGAAAAGGCTGTCAGTGGTCTCGATTCCTTTTCCAACTCGATTTGATGAAAAAAGCTGGTCATATCAAGCGTTGAAAAGTATCTAGCTCTTCCTAGCCTGTCTAAAACATCTTCTAAACGCGTTAAAGGAAATTTGTCATTTATAACCTTATTATTCAAACGTCTGAAATCCACAACAAGTCGCCATTTCATTCTACCATCAGTACTCTTCTTAGGTACTATAAGTAATGGAGAATTGTAAGGGCTAACCGATGGTTCAATGATGTCATTGTCCATTAATTCATTGACTTGAGTATTGATTTCCTCCAACTGTGCATGCGGTAATTTGTAATTTTTCGTATACACAGGAATATCGTCTGATGTAATAATTTTCTGTTTATAAAAATTGTTGACTGTTAGCTTATCACCCTCGATATGGAAAATATCTTGAAATTCTGTAATAATTTTTAGGAGACTATCCTTAGTTTTTTCGTCAGTCGCGCCCGTTTCTATCCCGCTAAGCAGTTTCTGTAGGCGCTCATGACTTTTGTCCTTCCGAGATATACTAAGGATTTCATAATTGCTAAGTGGTTCTATATTGATGTTGAAATTTTCAATAGTCGCTGAAAAGTCGTTGGCATTTAGTATTTTAATGTGACATATGCCTTTTGCTGGGACTATTGTATTTGCCACAAATACACCTGGATAAATCTCTTTACCACAAACTAAACTATCACCTTCCCTTGTTAGATTAATAGGTACAACTGCTTCTGTTCTTGGGGGTATTTTCCATTGAACAAGTTTCAATGCTTTCATGTTCATTGGAATGATAATTTCCTCATTATCAATAATGAAAGTTATTGTATAGGTCTCAAAACATATTTTAGAATAATGTTTTTCTAAAATGTCCCTTCCAATAATTCCATCCGTGAAAATTGGAAAATCTTCACCTACTATATGGAAAATATTTTCTGAAACATATTCCCCTAAAAGTAGCTTCAACCTTGCTGTGCCTAGAGAAGTGACAACTTCACTGGTTATGCCATTTAGTTTGCATTGAAAATGATCGTTTAACTCGTTTAAATTAATATTATTACTTTTGCAAATAGAAATATCTGCTCCCGTATCTATCAAGAAAGTCAGATTGTGTTGTAAATTTTTGCATTTTATTGTTATATAATTGGATCCGCTATTAGATATATTGAATATTTGCTTTCCGGGAAGGCCAAATTTTTCATTTACTGTTGTTCCTCTCCGGAGAGCTGTCCGTTTCCCTGGTCCTGAATGATATTAACGTTTCTTGAATTATTTTGGTTATTATTCCAGTTGCCGTTGGATCTTCTGTTATTGTTGGAGTTATTCCCGTTATTCCAGTTATTGCGATTGTTTCCGTTATTGCTGTTACTCCAATTACTACTGTTATTCCGGTTATTCCCGCTATTATTGTTATTGTTTCTATTATTTCGGTTATTATATCTGATATTGTTGTTATTTTGACGGTTATTACTACTATAATTATTGTTATTGTTATTATTGTTACCGTAGTTTCTGTTATTATTATTTCGGTTGTTATTGTTATTTGGCTTCGCGTTGCCATTGTTCATTAACATAATTCTTTTGTTATTAACGCTTCGTTTTTCAAGTTCTACTGTTAGGTTTGCGGCTTCCATAATATCCTTTGGTCTAGACGCGAAAATAGTGTTTTGATACTGTTCGTTTACACCATTCAAGAAAATTGTTAATGCTAATTTCTCATTTATCATAGCTACTGCTTTTTTAGAATGTTCGGTTGCTAAAGAACCCAATTCATCGATTTCCAAAGAAGTAAGCTCACTAGTTAATTTCAAAATTTTATCTCTAAAAGCAATTGCAGATGATTTGAGTTGGAGCATATTATGCAAATCTGTTTGGATACTTGTGATAGTTCTGGTGTTCCGAAAATTAGCTTTTAGCCTAGTTGAAAAATCCTCGAAAGTTGTTGGTAGACCAGTCCCCAATGACGTTCTTACAACATCAGACAATTTTGCATTACAAACAAAATTTATTAATTCTTTTTTTCCTTCATCATTAAATGTTTTATGAAGGAGTTCGATATGCGTTAGAAAAGCATGAAGATTTTTATGGTGTCCTTCAAAAAGTGGAATAACTTTGTGTGCCAAAGCTAAATCAAAATTACTCGCCATGATTGCAAGTTGTTTTAAAAACAAGTTTTTGAGTTCTTCGTAAATACTTTTAAAATAAATTTTTAGATCAAGAACATCCAATTTGGTACTTGAAAAAAAATCTTTTAACTGAGTTCTTGTATTCTCAAGAGCCTCTAGTTTTGATCTAATAGTTTGTTCTTTATAAGGTTTGTTAATTGATTTCTTGGCGTTGTTTAACTCCTTTTTTGATTCTTCAATCAGGGCTTTTACATGCGAAAAAGTGGATTGTTCTGACTTCTCAACATCAGACATTACTCAGTGAAATACCAAAAAAAATGAAAGGTGTAAATTTGAATTGTATATGTGGAGTCTATTAATTAAATATTTGTTGTTCTATTAACATATTTTCGTACATAATTATTATGGTATCTATTATAAAAGTAAAATAATACTAATGCTATAGCAAACACTGCTGACGTGGTGATTGCCTGACGATATTCGGTCATCATAGATCCGGTGTTTACTGAAGAGCAGTTCCCCATATTTAATTATTGTATTATTATTAATGTTTTTTTTTTTTTTAAATTTTTAAGTTTCATGGATATATCCTCAGCTTCCTTGAATAGAGCTCGCTTTTGAGCGGAGTCCGTCACCAATGGGATGATACCAAAAATTCTAGCCTTCTCCTGACGGAGTCGCACTCGTTTTCCGCCTCTGGTGCGTGTAATAGCCGCTTCCGCAGGTTGTGGTGTCGTCAGCTGTGGTCGTTGAATGTATCTCCGCTTTGGTCCTAGATGGGGTAGATCGTCTTCCGTCGCCTGCAAAATTGCATCCTCGTAAGTTTTCCTCTTCTTTTTAACGACAGGAGCGGCAGGGTCTACTGGTTGCTGAACTGGCGCTTTTTCTTCTGTATCGGGATTAATCTTCGACGGAATATACTGCGGTGCTTGCCTATTTACTTCGACGGAATATTTCTCTGCGGTGCCAAATAATTTGCTGAAATAGTCATCTATCTCACGGTGCTCTTCCAATGAAAAATTAATGTCGAGCAAGTCCTTGTCCATTGTTCGATGATTGGCAGGATCGCCATGTAATGTTGGATGGTACTTTTTCCATAGTGTAATAAGAAGTTAGTTAATTAAATTGGATGATTTCATTTATTAAGTGACTTTATACCTTTACTAATGACTGCAAGATGCAATCTTATTATTACGGCGTAATCGCCAATCTTTCCCTAATAGCTGGTGAGTCTGTGAGTCGCCAATTGCAACTTCCAATTACAGACTGCCCTTCCCTTATACAATATCGCCTATTTATACTATCACTTATTACTAACACATGTTTTCTTACAAATTAGTCATTACTATACCTATTCCCTATTCCCATGCTCCAGATTCACCTAAAAATCAAGTGACATCATCACAATAACTTTTGACCTAATTTCCGGTCACTTATTGTGATATGGAGAAAGTAAACGTGATTCACAAGCAATGCAACTAAAGTATGCAAGAATCAAGCAGTGCAATATGACACCAAGAATGCATGCTCAATAATTGCTTTTGCTTACTTCGTTGCTTGTTTGTTTACAAACGAAGAAAATACTATTCTTAAGGTGAGTGTACACCATATGTACACTACAATACCATTCCGGACGCAAAGCTGCGAAAACCGCGAAAATTTCGTGGCAAAGTGACCCCTCGACTGCCAAACATAAAAGTGCCTGTAACTCCGTTATTTGAGCAGTTAGAGGGGTCAAACTTGCACTTTTTCAAAAGGCTCTCTCTCCGAAACCACGGCAGCTAGAGAGTTGAATTTTGGCTTAAAATGCAGCCCGAACCCTGCCCCAAAAACTAAAAATACCATTCCGGACGGAAAGCTGCGAAAAACCGCGAAAATTTCGTGGCAAAGTGACCCCTCGACTGCCAAACATAAAAGTGCCTGTAACTCCGTTATTTGAGCAGTTAGAGGGGTCAAACTTGCACTTTTTCAAAAGGCTCTCTCTCCGCAACCACGGCAGCTCGAGAGTTGAATTTTGGCTTAAAATGCAGCCCGAACCCTGCCCCAAAAACTAAAAATACCATTTCAGACGGAAAGCTGCGAAAAACCGCGAAAATTTCGTGGCAAAGTGACCCCTCGACTGCCAAACATAAAAGTGCCTGTAACTCCGTTATTTGAGCAGTTAGAGGGGTCAAACTTGCACTTTTTCAAAAGGCTCTCTCTCCGAAACCACGGCAGCTAGAGAGTTGAATTTTGGCTTAAAATGCAGCCCGAACCCTGCCCCAAAAACTAAAAATACCATTCCGGACGGAAAGCTGCGAAAAACCGCGAAAATTTCGTGGCAAAGTGACCCCTCGACTGCCAAACATAAAAGTGCCTGTAACTCCGTTATTTGAGCAGTTAGAGGGGTCAAACTTGCACTTTTTCAAAAGGCTCTCTCTCCGAAACCACGGCAGCTAGAGAGTTGAATTTTGGCTTAAAATGCAGCCCGAACCCTGCCCCAAAAACTAAAAATACCATTCCGGACGCAAAGCTGCGAAAACCGCGAAAATTTCGTGGCAAAGTGACCCCTCGACTGCCAAACATAAAAGTGCCTGTAACTCCGTTATTTGAGCAGTTAGAGGGGTCAAACTTGCACTTTTTCAAAAGGCTCTCTCTCCGAAACCACGGCAGCTAGAGAGCTGAATTTTGGCTTAAAATGCAGCCCGAACCCTGCCCCAACAACTAAAAATACCATTCCGGACGGAAAGCTGCGAAAAACCGCGAAAATTTCGTGGCAAAGTGACCCCTCGACTGCCAAACATAAAAGTGCCTGTAACTCCGTTATTTGAGCAGTTAGAGGGGTCAAACTTGCACTTTTTCAAAAGGCTCTCTCTCCAAAACCACGGCAGCTAGAGAGTTGAATTTTGGCTTAAAATGCAGCCCGAACCCTGCCGCAAAAACTAAAAATACCATTCCGGACGCAAAGCTGCGAAAACCGCGAAAATTTCGGCGCAAAGTGACCCCTCGACTGCCAAACATAAAAGTGCCTGTAACTCCGTTATTTGAGCAGTTAGAGGGGTCAAACTTGCACTTTTTCAAAAGGCTCTCTCTCCGAAACCACGGCAGCTAGAGAGTTGAATTTTGGCTTAAAATGCAGCCCGAACCCTGCCCCAAAAACTAAAAATACCATTCCGGACGGAAAGCTGCGAAAAACCGCGAAAATTTCGTGGCAAAGTGACCCCTCGACTGCCAAACATAAAAGTGCCTGTAACTCCGTTATTTGAGCAGTTAGAGGGGTCAAACTTGCACTTTTTCAAAAGGCTCTCTCTCCGAAACCACGGCAGCTAGAGAGTTGAATTTTGGCTTAAAATGCAGCCCGAACCCTGCCCCAAAAACTAAAAATACCATTCCGGACGCAAAGCTGCGAAAACCGCGAAAATTTCGTGGCAAAGTGACCCCTCGACTGCCAAACATAAAAGTGCCTGTAACTCCGTTATTTGAGCAGTTAGAGGGGTCAAACTTGCACTTTTTCAAAAGGCTCTCTCTCCGAAACCACGGCAGCTCGAGAGTTGAATTTTGGCTTAAAATGCAGCCCGAACCCTGCCCCAAAAACTAAAAATACCATTTTAGACGGAAAGCTGCGAAAAACCGCGAAAATTTCGTGGCAAAGTGACCCCTCGACTGCCAAACATAAAAGTGCCTGTAACTCCGTTATTTGAGCAGTTAGAGGGGTCAAACTTGCACTTTTTCAAAAGGCTCTCTCTCCGAAACCACGGCAGCTGGAGAGTTGAATTTTGGCTTAAAATGCAGCCCGAACCCTGCCCCAAAAACTAAAAATACCATTCCGGACGGAAAGCTGCGAAAACCGCGAAAATTTCGTGGCAAAGTGACCCCTCGACTGCCAAACATAAAAGTGCCTGTAACTCCGTTATTTGAGCAGTTAGAGGGGTCAAACTTGCACTTTTTCAAAAGGCTCTCTCTCCAAAACCACGGCAGCTAGAGAGTTGAATTTTGGCTTAAAATGCAGCCCGAACCCTGCCGCAAAAACTAAAAATACCATTCCGGACGCAAAGCTGCGAAAACCGCGAAAATTTCGGCGCAAAGTGACCCCTCGACTGCCAAACATAAAAGTGCCTGTAACTCCGTTATTTGAGCAGTTAGAGGGGTCAAACTTGCACTTTTTCAAAAGGCTCTCTCTCCGAAACCACGGCAGCTAGAGAGTTGAATTTTGGCTTAAAATGCAGCCCGAACCCTGCCCCAAAAACTAAAAATACCATTCCGGACGGAAAGCTGCGAAAAACCACGAAAATTTCGTGGCAAAGTGACCCCTCGACTGCCAAACATAAAAGTGCCTGTAACTCCGTTATTTGAGCAGTTAGAGGGGTCAAACTTGCACTTTTTCAAAAGGCTCTCTCTCCGAAACCACGGCAGCTAGAGAGTTGAATTTTGGCTTAAAATGCAGCCCGAACCCTGCCCCAAAAACTAAAAATACCATTCCGGACGCAAAGCTGCGAAAACCGCGAAAATTTCGTGGCAAAGTGACCCCTCGACTGCCAAACATAAAAGTGCCTGTAACTCCGTTATTTGAGCAGTTAGAGGGGTCAAACTTGCACTTTTTCAAAAGGCTCTCTCTCCGAAACCACGGCAGCTAGAGAGCTGAATTTTGGCTTAAAATGCAGCCCGAACCCTGCCCCAACAACTAAAAATACCATTCCGGACGGAAAGCTGCGAAAAACCGCGAAAATTTCGTGGCAAAGTGACCCCTCGACTGCCAAACATAAAAGTGCCTGTAACTCCGTTATTTGAGCAGTTAGAGGGGTCAAACTTGCACTTTTTCAAAAGGCTCTCTCTCCGAAACCACGGCAGCTAGAGAGTTGAATTTTGGCTTAAAATGCAGCCCGAACCCTGCCCCAAAAACTAAAAATACCATTCCGGACGGAAAGCTGCGAAAAACCGCGAAAATTTCGTGGCAAAGTGACCCCTCGACTGCCAAACATAAAAGTGCCTGTAACTCCGTTATTTGAGCAGTTAGAGGGGTCAAACTTGCACTTTTTCAAAAGGCTCTCTCTCCGAAACCACGGCAGCTAGAGAGTTGAATTTTGGCTTAAAATGCAGCCCGAACCCTGCCCCAAAAACTAAAAATACCATTCCGGACGCAAAGCTGCGAAAACCGCGAAAATTTCGTGGCAAAGTGACCCCTCGACTGCCAAACATAAAAGTGCCTGTAACTCCGTTATTTGAGCAGTTAGAGGGGTCAAACTTGCACTTTTTCAAAAGGCTCTCTCTCCGAAACCACGGCAGCTAGAGAGCTGAATTTTGGCTTAAAATGCAGCCCGAACCCTGCCCCAACAACTAAAAATACCATTCCGGACGGAAAGCTGCGAAAAACCGCGAAAATTTCGTGGCAAAGTGACCCCTCGACTGCCAAACATAAAAGTGCCTGTAACTCCGTTATTTGAGCAGTTAGAGGGGTCAAACTTGCACTTTTTCAAAAGGCTCTCTCTCCAAAACCACGGCAGCTAGAGAGTTGAATTTTGGCTTAAAATGCAGCCCGAACCCTGCCGCAAAAACTAAAAATACCATTCCGGACGCAAAGCTGCGAAAACCGCGAAAATTTCGGCGCAAAGTGACCCCTCGACTGCCAAACATAAAAGTGCCTGTAACTCCGTTATTTGAGCAGTTAGAGGGGTCAAACTTGCACTTTTTCAAAAGGCTCTCTCTCCGAAACCACGGCAGCTAGAGAGTTGAATTTTGGCTTAAAATGCAGCCCGAACCCTGCCCCAAAAACTAAAAATACCATTCCGGACGGAAAGCTGCGAAAAACCGCGAAAATTTCGTGGCAAAGTGACCCCTCGACTGCCAAACATAAAAGTGCCTGTAACTCCGTTATTTGAGCAGTTAGAGGGGTCAAACTTGCACTTTTTCAAAAGGCTCTCTCTCCGAAACCACGGCAGCTAGAGAGTTGAATTTTGGCTTAAAATGCAGCCCGAACCCTGCCCCAAAAACTAAAAATACCATTCCGGACGCAAAGCTGCGAAAACCGCGAAAATTTCGTGGCAAAGTGACCCCTCGACTGCCAAACATAAAAGTGCCTGTAACTCCGTTATTTGAGCAGTTAGAGGGGTCAAACTTGCACTTTTTCAAAAGGCTCTCTCTCCGAAACCACGGCAGCTCGAGAGTTGAATTTTGGCTTAAAATGCAGCCCGAACCCTGCCCCAAAAACTAAAAATACCATTTTAGACGGAAAGCTGCGAAAAACCGCGAAAATTTCGTGGCAAAGTGACCCCTCGACTGCCAAACATAAAAGTGCCTGTAACTCCGTTATTTGAGCAGTTAGAGGGGTCAAACTTGCACTTTTTCAAAAGGCTCTCTCTCCGAAACCACGGCAGCTGGAGAGTTGAATTTTGGCTTAAAATGCAGCCCGAACCCTGCCCCAAAAACTAAAAATACCATTCCGGACGGAAAGCTGCGAAAACCGCGAAAATTTCGTGGCAAAGTGACCCCTCGACTGCCAAACATAAAAGTGCCTGTAACTCCGTTATTTGAGCAGTTAGAGGGGTCAAACTTGCACTTTTTCAAAAGGCTCTCTCTCCAAAACCACGGCAGCTAGAGAGTTGAATTTTGGCTTAAAATGCAGCCCGAACCCTGCCGCAAAAACTAAAAATACCATTCCGGACGCAAAGCTGCGAAAACCGCGAAAATTTCGGCGCAAAGTGACCCCTCGACTGCCAAACATAAAAGTGCCTGTAACTCCGTTATTTGAGCAGTTAGAGGGGTCAAACTTGCACTTTTTCAAAAGGCTCTCTCTCCGAAACTACGGCAGCTAGAGAGTTGAATTTTGGCTTAAAATGCAGCCCGAACCCTGCCCCAAAAACTAAAAATACCATTCCGGACGGAAAGCTGCGAAAAACCACGAAAATTTCGTGGCAAAGTGACCCCTCGACTGCCAAACATAAAAGTGCCTGTAACTCCGTTATTTGAGCAGTTAGAGGGGTCAAACTTGCACTTTTTCAAAAGGCTCTCTCTCCGAAACCACGGCAGCTAGAGAGTTGAATTTTGGCTTAAAATGCAGCCCGAACCCTGCCCCAAAAACTAAAAATACCATTCCGGACGCAAAGCTGCGAAAACCGCGAAAATTTCGTGGCAAAGTGACCCCTCGACTGCCAAACATAAAAGTGCCTGTAACTCCGTTATTTGAGCAGTTAGAGGGGTCAAACTTGCACTTTTTCAAAAGGCTCTCTCTCCGAAACCACGGCAGCTAGAGAGCTGAATTTTGGCTTAAAATGCAGCCCGAACCCTGCCCCAACAACTAAAAATACCATTCCGGACGGAAAGCTGCGAAAAACCGCGAAAATTTCGTGGCAAAGTGACCCCTCGACTGCCAAACATAAAAGTGCCTGTAACTCCGTTATTTGAGTAGTTAGAGGGGTCAAACTTGCACTTTTTCAAAAGGCTCTCTCTCCGAAACCACGGCAGCTAGAGAGTTGAATTTTGGCTTAAAATGCAGCCCAAACCCTGCCCCAAAAACTAAAAATACCATTCCGGACGGAAAGCTGCGAAAAACCGCGAAAATTTCGTGGCAAAGTTACCCCTCGACTGCCAAACATAAAAGTGCCTGTAACTCCGATATTTGAGCAGTTAGAGGGGTCAAACTTGCACTTTTTCAAAAGGCTCTCTCTCCGAAACCACGGCAGCTAGAGAGTTGAATTTTGGCTTAAAATGCAGCCCGAAGCCTGCCCCAAAAACTAAAAATACCATTCCGGACGCAAAGCTGCGAAAACCGCGAAAATTTCGTGGCAAAGTGACCCCTCGACTGCCAAACATAAAAGTGCCTGTAACTCCGTTATTTGAGCAGTTAGAGGGGTCAAACTTGCACTTTTTCAAAAGGCTCTCTCTCCGAAACCACGGCAGCTAGAGAGTTGAATTTTGGCTTAAAATGCAGCCCGAACCCTGCCCCAAAAACTAAAAATACCATTCCGGACGGAAAGCTGCGAAAAACCGCGAAAATTTCGTGGCAAAGTGACCCCTCGACTGCCAAACATAAAAGTGCCTGTAACTCCGTTATTTGAGCAGTTAGAGGGGTCAAACTTGCACTTTTTCAGAAGGCTCTCTCTCCGAAACCACGGCAGCTGGAGAGTTGAATTTTGGCTTAAAATGCAGCCCGAACCCTGCCCCAAAAACTAAAAATACCATTCCGGACGGAAAGCTGCGAAAACCGCGAAAATTTCGTGGCAAAGTGACCCCTCGACTGCCAAACATAAAAGTGCCTGTAACTCCGTTATTTGAGCAGTTAGAGGGGTCAAACTTGCACTTTTTCAAAAGGCTCTCTCTCCGAAACCACGGCAGCTAGAGAGTTGAATTTTGGCTTAAAATGCAGCCCGAACCCTGCCCCAAAAACTAAAAATACCATTCCGGACGGAAAGCTGCGAAAACCGCGAAAATTTCGTGGCAAAGTGACCCCTCGACTGCCAAACATAAAAGTGCCTGTAACTCCGTTATTTGAGCAGTTAGAGGGGTCAAACTTGCACTTTTTCAAAAGGCTCTCTCTCCGAAACCACGGCAGCTAGAGAGTTGAATTTTGGCTTAAAATGCAGCCCGAACCCTGCCCCAAAAACTAAAAATACCATTCCGGACGGAAAGCTGCGAAAACCACGAAAATTTCGTGGAAAAGTGACCCCTCGACTGCCAAACATAAAAGTGCCTGTAACTGTTATTTGAGCAGTTAGAGGGGTCAAACTTGCACTTTTTCAAAAGGCTCTCTCTCCGAAACCACGGCAGCTAGAGAGCTGAATTTTGGCTTAAAATGCAGCCCGAACCCTGCCCCAAAAACTAAAAATACCTTTCCAGACGGAAAGCTGCGAAAAACCGCGAAAATTTCGTGGCAAAGTGACCCCTCGACTGCCAAACATAAAAGTGCCTGTAACTCCGTTATTTGAGCAGTTAGAGGGGTCAAACTTGCACTTTTTCAAAAGGCTCTCTCTCCGAAACCACGGCAGCTGGAGAGTTGAATTTGGCTTAAAATGCAGCCCGAACCCTGCCCCAAAAACTAAAAATACCATTCCGGACGGAAAGCTGCGAAAACCGCGAAAATTTCGTGGCAAAGTGACCCCTCGACTGCCAAACATAAAAGTGCCTGTAACTCCGTTATTTGAGCAGTTAGAGGGGTCAAACTTGCACTTTTTCAAAAGGCTCTCTCTCCGAAACCACGGCAGCTGCAGAGTTGAATTTTGGCTTAAAATGCAGCCCGAACCCTGCCCCAAAAACTAAAAATACCATTCCGGACGGAAAGCTGCGAAAACCGCGAAAATTTCGTGGCAGAGTGACCCCTCGACTGCCAAACATAAAAGTGCCTGTAACTCCGTTATTTGAGCAGTTAGAGGGGTCAAACTTGCACTTTTTCAAAAGGCTCTCTCTCCGAAACCACGGCAGCTAGAGAGTTGAATTTTGGCTTAAAATGCAGCCCGAACCCTGCCCCAAAAACTAAAAATACCATTCCTGACGGAAAGCTGCGAAAACCGCGAAAATTTCGTGGCAAAGTGACCCCTCGACTGCCAAACATAAAAGTGCCTGTAACTCCGTTATTTGAGCAGTTAGAGGGGTCAAACTTGCACTTTTTCAAAAGGCTCTCTCTCCGAAACCACGGCAGCTAGAGAGCTGAATTTTGGCTTAAAATGCAGCCCGAACCCTGCCCCAACAACTAAAAATACCATTCCGGACGGAAAGCTGCGAAAAACCGCGAAAATTTCGTGGCAAAGTGACCCCTCGACTGCCAAACATAAAAGTGCCTGTAACTCCGTTATTTGAGCAGTTAGAGGGGTCAAACTTGCACTTTTTCAAAAGGCTCTCTCTCCGAAACCACGGCAGCTCGAGAGTTGAATTTTGGCTTAAAATGCAGCCCGAACCCTGCCCCAAAAACTAAAAATACCATTCCGGACGGAAAGCTGCGAAAACCGCGAAAATTTCGTGGCAAAGTGACCCCTCGACTGCCAAACATAAAAGTGCCTGTAACTCCGTTATTTGAGCAGTTAGAGGGGTCAAACTTGCACTTTTTCAAAAGGCTCTCTCTCCGAAACCACGGCAGCTAGAGAGTTGAATTTTGGCTTAAAATGCAGCCCGAACCCTGCCCCAAAAACTAAAAATACCATTCCGGACGAAAAGCTGCGAAAAACCGCGAAAATTTCGTGGCAAAGTGACCCCTCGACTGCCAAACATAAAAGTGCCTGTAACTCTGTTATTTGGGTAGTTAGAGGGGTCAAACTTGCACTTTTTCAAAAGGCTCTCTCTCCGAAACCACGGCAGCTAGAGAGTTGAATTTTGGCTTAAAATGCAGCCCGAACCCTGCCCCAAAAACTAAAAATACCATTTCGGACGGAAGGCTGCGAAAAACCGCGAAAATTTCGTGGCAAAGTGACCCCTCGACTGCCAAACATAAAAGTGCCTGTAACTCCGTTATTTGAGCAGTTAGAGGGGTCAAACTTGCACTTTTTCAAAAGGCTCTCTCTCCGAAACCACGGCAGCTGGAGAGTTGAATTTTGGCTTAAAATGCAGCCCGAACCCTGCCCCAAAAACTAAAAATACCATTCCGGACGGAAAGCTGCGAAAACCGCGAAAATTTCGTGGCAAAGTGACCCCTCGACTGCCAAACATAAAAGTGCCTGTAACTCCGTTATTTGAGGGTCAAACTTGCACTTTTTCAAAAGGCTCTCTCTCCGAAACCACGGCAGCTGGAGAGTTGAATTTTGGCTTAAAATGCAGCCCGAACCCTGCCCCAAAAACTAAAAATACCATTCCGGACGGAAAGCTGCGAAAACCGCGAAAATTTCGTCGTAAAGTGACCCCTCGACTGCCAAACATAAAAGTGCCTGTAACTCCGTTATTTGAGTAGTTAGAGGGGTCAAACTTGCACTTTTTCAAAAGGCTCTCTCTCCGAAACCACGGCAGCTAGAGAGTTGAATTTTGGCTTAAAATGCAGCCCGAACCCTGCCCCAAAAACTAAAAATACCATTCCGGACGGAAAGCTGCAAAAAACCGCGAAAATTTCGTGGCAAAGTGACCCCTCGACTGCCAAACATAAAAGTGCCTGTAACTCCGTTATTTGAGCAGTTAGAGGGGTCAAACTTGCACTTTTTCAAAAGGCTCTCTCTCCGAAACCACGGCAGCTCGAGAGTTGAATTTTGGCTTAAAATGCAGCCCGAACCCTGCCCCAAAAATTAAAAATACCATTTCGAACGGAAAGCTGCGAAAAACCGCGAAAATTTCGTGGCAAAGTGACCCCTCGACTGCCAAACATAAAAGTGCCTGTAACTCCGTTATTTGAGCAGTTAGAGGGGTCAAACTTGCACTTTTTCAAAAGGCTCTCTCTCCGAAACCACGGCAGCTAGAGAGTTGAATTTTGGCTTAAAATGCAGCCCGAACCCTGCCCCAAAAGCTAAAAATACCATTCCGGACGCAAAGCTGCGAAAACCGCGAAAATTTCGTGGCAAAGTGACCCCTCGACTGCCAAACATAAAAGTGCCTGTAACTCCGTTATTTGAGCAGTTAGAGGGGTCAAACTTGCACTTTTTCAAAAGGCTCTCTCTCCGAAACCACGGCAGCTAGAGAGTTGAATTTTGGCTTAAAATGCAGCCCGAACCCTGCCCCAAAAGCTAAAAATACCATTCCGGACGCAAAGCTGCGAAAACCGCGAAAATTTCGTGGCAAAGTGACCCCTCGACTGCCAAACATAAAAGTGCCTGTAACTCCGTTATTTGAGCAGTTAGAGGGGTCAAACTTGCACTTTTTCAAAAGGCTCTCTCTCCGAAACCACGGCAGCTAGAGAGTTGAATTTTGGCTTAAAATGCAGCCCGAACCCTGCCCCAAAAACTAAAAATACCATTCCGGACGGAAAGCTGCGAAAACCGCGAAAATTTCGTGGCAAAGTGACCCCTCGACTGCCAAACATAAAAGTGCCTGTAACTCTGTTATTTGAGCAGTTAGAGGGGTCAAACTTGCACTTTTTCAAAAGGCTCTCTCTCCGAAACCACGGCAGCTAGAGAGTTGAATTTTGGCTTAAAATGCAGCCCGAACCCTGCCCCAAAAACTAAAAATACCATTCCTGACGGAAAGCTGCGAAAACCGCGAAAATTTCGTGGCAAAGTGACCCCTCGACTGCCAAACATAAAAGTGCCTGTAACTCCGTTATTTGAGCAGTTAGAGGGGTCAAACTTGCACTTTTTCAAAAGGCTCTCTCTCCGAAACCACGGCAGCTAGAGAGTTGAATTTTGGCTTAAAATGCAGCCCGAACCCTGCCCCAAAAACTAAAAATACCAATCCGGACGGAAAGCTGCTGGCAAAGTGACCCCTCGACTGCCAAACATAAAAGTGCCTGTAACTCCGTTATTTGAGCAGTTAGAGGGGTCAAACTTGCACTTTTTCAAAAGGCTCTCTCTCCGAAACCACGGCAGCTAGAGAGTTGAATTTTGGCTTAAAATGCAGCCCGAACCCTGCCCCAAAAACTAAAAATACCATTCCGGACGGAAAGCTGCGAAAACCGCGAAAATTTCGTGGCAAAGTGACCCCTCGACTGCCAAACATAAAAGTGCCTGTAACTCCGTTATTTGAGCAGTTAGAGGGGTCAAACTTGCACTTTTTCAAAAGGCTCTCTCTCCGAAACCACGGCAGCTAGAGAGTTGAATTTTGGCTTAAAATGCAGCCCGAACCCTGCCCCAAAAACTAAAAATACCATTCCGGACGGAAAGCTGCGAAAAATCGCGAAAATTTCGTGGCAAAGTGACCCCTCGACTGCCAAACATAAAAGTGCCTCTAACTCCGTTATTTGAGCAGTTAGAGGGGTCAAACTTGCACTTTTTCAAAAGGCTCTCTCTCCGAAACCACGGCAGCTAGAGAGTTGAATTTTGGCTTAAAATGCAGCCCGAACCCTGCCCCAAAAACTAAAAATACCATTCCAGACGGAAAGCTGCGAAAACCGCGAAAATTTCGTGGCAGAGTGACCCCTCGACTGCCAAACATAAAAGTGCCTGTAACTCCGTTATTTGAGCAGTTAGAGGGGTCAAACTTGCACTTTTTCAAAAGGCTCTCTCTCCGAAACCACGGCAGCTAGAGAGTTGAATTTTGGCTTAAAATGCAGCCCGAACCCTGCCCCAAAAACTAAAAATACCATTCCGGACGGAAAGCTGCGAAAACCGCGAAAATTTCGTAGCAAAGTGACCCCTCGACTGCCAAACATAAAAGTGCCTGTAACTCCGTTATTTGAGCAGTTAGAGGGGTCAAACTTGCACTTTTTCAAAAGGCTCTCTCTCCGAAACCACGGCAGCTAGAGAGTTGAATTTTGGCTTAAAATGCAGCCCGAACCCTGCCCCAAAAACTAAAAATACCATTCCGGACGGAAAGCTGCGAAAACCGCGAAAATTTCGTGGCAAAGTGACCCCTCGACTGCCAAACATAAAAGTGCCTGTAACTCCGTTATTTGAGCAGTTAGAGGGGTC
Source organism: Chloromyia formosa (assembly GCA_964017055.1). NCBI lineage: Eukaryota > Metazoa > Arthropoda > Insecta > Diptera > Stratiomyidae > Chloromyia > Chloromyia formosa. The sequence goes on along the minus strand of OZ024813.1, from coordinate 122,188,651 downwards.
AAACTTGCACTTTTTCAAAAGGCTCTCTCTCCGAAACCACGGCAGCTAGAGAGTTGAATTTTGGCTTAAAATGCAGCCCGAACCCTGCCCCAAAAACTAAAAATACCATTCCGGACGGAAAGCTGCGAAAACCGCGAAAATTTCGTGGCAAAGTGACCCCTCGACTGCCAAACATAAAAGTGCCTGTAACTCCGTTATTTGAGCAGTTAGAGGGGTCAAACTTGCACTTTTTCAAAAGGCTCTCTCTCCGAAACCACGGCAGCTAGAGAGTTGAATTTTGGCTTCAAATGCAGCCCGAACCCTGCCCCAAAAACTAAAAATACCATTCCGGACGCAAAGCTGCGAAAACCGCGAAAATTTCGTGGCAAAGTGACCCCTCGACTGCCAAACATAAAAGTGCCTGTAACTCCGTTATTTGAGCAGTTAGAGGGGTCAAACTTGCACTTTTTCAAAAGGCTCTCTCTCCGAAACCACGGCAGCTAGAGAGTTGAATTTTGGCTTAAAATGCAGCCCGAACCCTGCCCCAAAAACTAAAAATACCATTCCGGACGCAAAGCTGCGAAAACCGCGAAAATTTCGTGGCAAAGTGACCTCTCGACTGCCAAACATAAAAGTGCCTGTAACTCCGTTATTTGAGCAGTTAGAGGGGTCAAACTTGCACTTTTTCAAAAGGCTCTCTCTCCGAAACCACGGCAGCTAGAGAGTTGAATTTTGCAGCTAGAGAGTTGAATTTTGGCTTAAAATGCAGCCCGAACCCTGCCCCAAAAACTAAAAATACCAATCCGGACGGAAAGCTGCGAAAAACAGCGAAAATTTCGTGGGAAAATGACCCCTCGACTGCCAAACATAAAAGTGCCTGTAACTCCGTTATTTGAGCAGTTAGAGGGGTCAAACTTGCACTTTTTCAAAAGGCTCTCTCTCCGAAACCACGGCAGCTAGAGAGTTGAATTTTGGATTAAAATGCAGCCCGAACCCTGCCCCAAAAACTAAAAATACCATTCCAGACGGAAAGCTGCGAAAACCGCGAAAATTTCGTGGCAAAGTGACCCCTCGACTGCCAAACATAAAAGTGCCTGTAACTCCGTTATTTGAGCAGTTAGAGGGGTCAAACTTGCACTTTTTCAAAAGGCTCTCTCTCCGAAACCACGGCAGCTAGAGAGTTGAATTTTGGCTTAAAATGCAGCCCGAACCCTGCCCCAAAAACTAAAAATACCATTCCGGACGCAAAGCTGCGAAAACCGCGAAAATTTCGTGGCAAAGTGACCCCTCGACTGCCAAACATAAAAGTGCCTGTAACTCCGTTATTTGAGCAGTTAGAGGGGTCAAACTTGCACTTTTTCAAAAGGCTCTCTCTCCGAAACCACGGCAGCTAGAGAGTTGAATTTTGGCTTAAAATGCAGCCCGAACCCTGCCCCAAAAACTAAAAATACCATTCCGGACGGAAAGCTGCGAAAACCGCGAAAATTTCGTGGCAAAGTGACCTCTCGACTGCCAAACATAAAAGTGCCTGTAACTCCGTTATTTGAGCAGTTAGAGGGGTCAAACTTGCTCTTTTTCAAAAGGCTCTCTCTCCGAAACCACGGCAGCTAGAGAGTTGAATTTTGGCTTAAAATGCAGCCCGAACCCTGCCCCAAAAACTAAAAATACCATTCCGGACGGAAAGCTGCGAAAAACCGGGAAAATTTCGTGGCAAAGTGACCCCTCGACTGCCAAACATAAAAGTGCCTGTAACTCCGTTATTTGAGCAGTTAGAGGGGTCAAACTTGCACTTTTTCAAAAGGCTCTCTCTCCGAAACCACGGCAGCTAGAGAGTTGAATTTTGGCTTAAAATGCAGCCCGAACCCTGCCCCAAAAACTAAAAATACCATTCCGGACGGAAAGCTGCGAAAACCGCGAAAATTTCGTGGCAAAGTGACCCCTCGACTGCCAAACATAAAAGTGCCTGTAACTCCGTTATTTGAGCAGTTAGAGGGGTCAAACTTGCACTTTTTCAAAAGGCTCTCTCTCCGAAACCACGGCAGCTAGAGAGTTGAATTTTGGCTTAAAATGCAGCCCGAACCCTGCCCCAAAAACTAAAAATACCATTCCGGACGGAAAGCTGCGAAAAACCGCGAAAATTTCGTGGCAAAGTGACCCCTCGACTGCCAAACATAAAAGTGCCTGTAACTCCGTTATTTGAGCAGTTGGTCAAACTTGCACTTTTTCAAAAGGGTCTCTCTCCGAAACCACGGCAGCTAGAGAGTTGAATTTTGGCTTAAAATGCAGCCCGAACCCTGCCCCAAAAACTAAAAATACCATTCCGGACGGAAAGCTGCGAAAAACCGCGAAAATTTCGTGGCAAAGTGACCCCTCGACTGCCAAACATAAAAGTGCCTGAAACTCCGTTATTTGAGCAGTTAGAGGGGTCAAACTTGCACTTTTTCAAAAGGCTCTCTCTCCGAAACCACGGCAGCTAGAGAGTTGAATTTTGGCTTAAAATGCAGCCCGTACCCTGCCCCAAAAACTAAAAATACCATTCCGGACGGAAAGCTGCGAAAAACCGCGAAAATTTCGTGGCAAAGTGACCCCTCGACTGCCAAACATAAAAGTGCCTGTAACTCCGTTATTTGAGCAGTTAGAGGGGTCAAACTTGCACTTTTTCAAAAGGGTCTCTCTCCGAAACCACGGCAGCTAGAGAGTTGAATTTTGGCTTAAAATGCAGCCCGAACCCTGCCCCAAAAACTAAAAATACCATTCCGGACGGAAAGCTGCGAAAAACCGCGAAAATTTCGTGGCAAAGTGACCCCTCGACTGCCAAGCATAAAAGTGCCTGTAACTCCGTTATTTGAGCAGTTAGAGTGGTCAAAGTTGCACTTTTTCAAAAGGCTCTCTCTCCGAAACCACGGCAGCTAGAGAGTTGAATTTTGGCTTAAAATGCAGCCCGAACCCTGCCCCAAAAACTAAAAATACCATTCCGGACGGAAAGCTGCGAAAAACCGCGAAAATTTCGTGGCAAAGTGACCCCTCGACTGCCAAACATAAAAGTGCCTGTAACTCCGTTATTTGAGCAGTTAGAGGGGTCAAACTTGCACTTTTTCAAAAGGCTCTCTCTCCGAAACCACGGCAGCTAGAGAGTTGAATTTTGGCTTGAAATGCAGCCCGAACCCTGCCCCAAAAACTAAAAATACCATTTCGGACGGAAAGCTGCGAAAAACCGCGAAAATTTCGTGGCAAAGTGACCCCTCGACTGCCAAACATAAAAGTGCCTGTAACTCCGTTATTTGAGCAGTTAGAGGGGTCAAACTTGCACTTTTTCAAAAGGCTCTCTCTCCGAAACCACGGCAGCTAGAGAGTTGAATTTTGGCTTAAAATGCAGCCCGAACCCTGCCCCAAAAACTAAAAATACCATTCCGGACGGAAAGCTGCGAAAAACCGCGAAAATTTCGTGGCAAAGTGACCCCTCGACTGCCAAACATAAAAGTGCCTGTAACTCCGTTATTTGAGCAGTTAGAGGGGTCAAACTTGCACTTTTTCAAAAGGCTCTCTCTCCGAAACCACGGCAGCTAGAGAGTTGAATTTTGGCTTAAAATGCAGCCCGAACCCTGCCCCAAAAACCAAAAATGCCATTCCGGACGAAAACCTGCGAAAAACCCCGAAAATTTCATGGCAAAGTGACCCTCGACTGCCAAATATAAAAGTGCCTGTAACTTCGTTATTTGAGCAGCTAGAGGGGTCAAACTTGCACTTTTTCAAAAGGCTCCTTTTTCAAAACCCCGGAGGCTAGGGACTTGAATTTTAGCTTCAAATGCAGCCTGAACCCTGCCCCAAAACCAAAAATACCATTCCGGACGAAAACCTGCGAAAAACCCCGAAAATTTCATGGCAGAGTGACCCCTCCACTACCAAATATAAAAGTGCCTGTAACTTCGTTATTTGAGCAGCTAGAGTGGTCAAACTTGCACTTTTTCAAAAGGCTCCTTCTCCAAAACCCCGGAGGCTAGAGAGTTGAATTTTAGCTTCAAATGCAGCCTGAACCCTGCTCCAAAAACCAAAAATACCATTCCGGACGAAAACCTGCGAAAAACCCCGAAAATTTCTTGGCAAAATGACCCCTCGACTGCCAAATATAAAAGTGCCTGTAACTTCGTTATTTGAGCAGCTAGAGGGGTCAAACTTGCACTTTTTCAAAAGGCTCCTGCTCCAAAACCCCGGAGGCTAGAGACTCTAATTTCAGCTTCAAATGCAGCCTGAACCAAAAATACCATTCCGGACGAAAACCTGCGAAAAACCCCGAAAATTTCATGGCAAAGTGACCCCTCGACTGCCAAATATAAAAGTCCCTGTAACTTCGTTATTTGAGCAGCTAGAGGGGTCAAACTTGCACTTTTTCAAAAGGCTCCTGCTCCAAAACCCCGGAGGCTAGAGGCTTGAATTTTTACGTTGTATTCCCAGCACTTCTGGAGTATCAGTTTGACTGAGAAGAGCTGATCGGTTGTGGAGCGACCAGGTCTGAAACCGCTTTGATATTCGCCAATGACTCGTTCTGCGTACGGTTTTATTCTATTTTCCAGAATTTTCGTCAAAATTTTATAGGACGTACAAACTAGTGAGATGCCCCTGTAATTCTCACACCGCAGTTTATCTCCCTTTTTATGAATTGGACAGATGATGCTTCTGCGCCAATCGTCTGGGATCTCCTCGTTCTCCCATACTCGCAGGAGTAATTGATGTATGGCATCAACTAGACTCGTTCCACCGAATCTTAGCAGTTCAGCTGGAATCTCGTCAGCGCCCGGCGCTTTATTTCGTTTTAGTGACCGCAACGCGAGATCAACTTCCTCTACTGTCGGGGGTTGAATGGGTGGGCCTAGATCAACAATATCGTCGAGAGCTTCCTGTGTGGGGATGTTAGATGGTCGGTTTAGAAGCGCTTCAAAATAAGAAGCCCATCGTTTGTTAATACCATCGGTGTCGCTGCTGATGTTTCCATCCTTGTCCTTACAAAGGCTAGTCCTGGGTTGGTAGCCGTTCTTAATTGTATTTACTAGTTTGTACGCTTGTCTGGTGTTCCTATTAGCTAAGTTTTCGTTTATGTTCAGCAACTGCTCGTCAAAGTATTTACGTTTCTTACGTCTAATTATTCTATTCGATATTCGCCGTAGCTCGTCATATTTTTCTCTTCTGGCTCTGGTTCTTCGTTGAATCCATTGTCTGTAGGCCTCGTTTTTCGCGTCAAGTGAGTCTTTGCATTCTTCGTCGAACCAGTCATTTCGCGCTCGCCGGGCTTTATATCCCACGACCTTCTCTGCGACATCCTTGATGGTACCCTTGAGTTCTTCCCAGAACCCATGGACGCCTATGTTGCTGATGTTGTGTAGCATAGGTGATAGTTTTTCCTCAAGGGCGGTAGTATACGCCACCGCTGTAGCATCACTCAAGAGCTTATCAACCGCAAAGATTTTGGGAGGGCTGATTCTCGATTGGTGCACTGAGGAAATTCTACATCTGTAGGTCGTCTTCACCAAGTGATGATCTGAGTCGCAGTTTGCTCCTCGATAGGAGCGGACATCCATCACACTAGACGCCCATCTCCTGCAAATGAGGACGTGGTCAATTTAGTTGACGGTAAGTGCGTCTGGAGACTTCCAGGTCTGCTTGTGAATGCGTCGACGCGGGAAACACGTAAAGCTTACGACTAGATTCCTGCTGCAGGTGAAGTCGATAAGTCGCTGGCCGTTATCGTTACATTCTTCATGGAGATTGTGGCCTCCAGTGGTCCCCCGGTGCCAACTTTCATTTCCGACTTTCGCGCTAAAGTCTCCCAGCAGTAATTTGACGTCGTTTGTTGGAAGTGAGTCGAAGAGAGTCTCAAGGCGGGCGTAGAACTCGTCTTTTACTGCGTCTTCTTTAACTTCAGTGGGGGCATGGACATGGATGAGCCAGAGATTGAAGAATCGAGTCTTGATGCGAATCGCACGAGTCATGAATGGGCGAAACACGTGGAGTGTGGGATTTGATGTATATAGAGTTATACCCCCGCAGAAATTCGTAGTTCGTTCCGTTGCCGTTTGGTGGTGCAGCTCAAAGAGATTATATTTATTAGAGTCTGCACGGTACCTTTTCAGTACAAACTCTGTTGAAGCCGGCAATACATTCACATTAGTTTCATATCCGTACGCACAATTGAGAAAGCTCCGCGCACTCTCTCACTTAATCAAAAGAAAAGGCTGAGTACCTGCAATTTTTAGTATCGAATTGATTTAAATTATTCCCGACTACAATATATTTTTAGCATATCTTTATGTTTTTTCTATTTCGATACATAGAATATGATTATCCAATTGCAATACAACGTTTCCCCCAAGTTGTAACTCCTTCCACTCCACGTAGTTAAATTTTCTATTCATATCATAAATACAAATTGCACACAATGATTCTTTTCCACAACCCTACACACACATTTCAACTGAACGATTGCGCATGATTCGCTCAAGAAGAAGAAGAAATATCCGCCGTTGCAATTGTGATGAATTTTCAATCAAAACAAAGTTTCGATCGGAAAAATCGGAAAAGTGTGAAAGTCGGCGTATTTTGTTTCCGGAATATAGTGGAGATATTAAAATACATAAACTTTGAGTGAAGTGTCTATGGCTCAATCATCTCAAATATTGAGAACCTGGTACTGGTAAATTAGATGGTTGCGTTTGTTTTGGAGTGCACTAAAAGTGATTTTAAATCCATGTTGTTAAAACCGTCCGTCCGTTTTTATACCCTAGACTTATAGTATAGGGTATATTGTTTTTGTCACGACGAAAATATGTAACACCTTAAAGGAGGCTCCGGAGGTATAGCAATGGATATATATAAATGATCAGGATCACCTCCTGATTTGATTTAGCCATGTCTGTCTGTCTGTCTGTCCGTCTGTCTGTCCGTTCGCACGATAACTTTCGATAGAATGAAGCTAGAGCCTTGAAATTTTGGTCAAATGTTGGTAGTATAATCTAGTTGGATGGTATTGAAATTGGGCATGATCAGGCCAAGAGAACGCCTACCTCCCCTACATATGTAAGATAATTAAATGTATCTATAACTTCCGATTAAAAAATCATGAAAAGCGCTAGCTTTGGTATATTGCTAGTAAGGGTAATTTTATACTCTCCTGGGAACATAAAATCGATCAGTTGAAAACTAACGGTAATTTTCTTACAAAAACCCCATACTACCCTACTTTTCAGGTTTTTTGTCTATAACTCTTGAACCAATTGACGTAGACATCTGATTTTTGGCATGTAACCCTGAGGGAAGAAGCTGCTTTAGGTTCTGTAAGTTGGGCATAATCAAATCAAAGGAACACCTACCTCCCCTACAAATTTCAAAAAATTAAATATTCCTTTAATTACGATAACTTTCGATAGAATGATCCTACCGAGTTCAAAATTTGATGGAATGTTGCTAGTAAGACTTACTTAGTTGGTATTGAATATGGGCAAGATCCGACCCAAGGAACCCCCACCTCCCCTACAAATGAAACTTCAAATAAGCGATAACTTTTGATAGAATGAAGCCAGTGACTTGAAATTTTGCACAAAGGTTTGAAGTGAGATTGGGTTAGTTGGCATTAAAGATGGGTAACATCCGACCTAAGGAACCCCTACCTCCCCTACAAATGAAACTTCAAATAAGCGATAACATTCGATAGAGTGAAGCTAGAGACTTGTAATTTTGTTTAAATGTTTGTAGGATGATCTTATTGGTTGGTGCCAATGATGAGCAAGATCCGACCCAAGGAGCCCCTACCTCCTCTACAAGTGAAACTTCAAATAAGCAATACCTTTCGATAGAATGAAGCTAGCGCCTTGAAAATTTCGACAAATATTTGTAGAATGGGTTAGTTAGTTAATTGATTTTGAGAATGGTCAAGATCCTACTGAATGAGTGCCAACCTCCCCTATGAACTGGCCATATAGCAGACCCATTCTTAATGCATATGGTCGTTGCCAATTGGTACTTTTGGTATCTCCACTAGGTCTGTACAAGTCTAGGGTATATACGCTTCGGACTCCGGGCCGAAGCGAAGCTTCGGCCTGGTTATGAATTAAAATTGAAAATTTATTGTGTAATAATATAAGTGCAGTGGTTTTTATAGTTTACAACGGTCTGGAGTTTCCGCGGTAAGTGTTTTAAAGTGAAACTGTCAATCGGTCGGCTCATTAAGTATGCTTTTATTTCCTTATACAAGTAAAAGTGTTTTATAAGTTTTGAACTTAAATGTTCACTACATCCTTCGCAATATGCGGTTATGTAAAAATTTTCCACAATTGTGAGTGTTTTAATTGAGAAAATGTGATATTGCTTGTTGTGTGACAGTGCGTGAACATCTTTTTTCGCTCTTTATTACGACCGTCTATCGATTTCCCAAAAGATTATAGAATAATACGATAACTAGTGTTATTTTCTTACTATATGCAAAAAGAAATATGAGAAAACACGTAAATTTCATTTATAAATTTACAAAATACTGCTAAAACCGGGTCAGCTGACATAACTTGTCAAAGGCGGCACGAAAAAGTACTTCTTCCGGCGGGGGCTCCGGTTTGAATTGGAAATGGAATGTGTGAAATGTTTTGCCATCATCCATGATTTGTGTACATGTGTAAAGTGTACGATTGACTGCTTTTGAAAACATGATAGGATCAGATAAATTGCAAGCATAGTAAGATATATGTAAAGTACAATAGTATATCTGTAAGTGGAAAATAGATTGTGGATATAATGTATCTGACGGGATTTTAAGATGGGTAATAGATCGAAAAAATGATGATTCGTTGCCACAGCACATGAGATGGAGTTAGCGAAAATTAATTGGTTATCATTCTGATTTCGGTCTTTTATGTAGATGCTTCGGTATGAGTCGTGTGCGTCGAATGTGTGAGTCAAATGCGTGTCTCTTTCACTTACGGAGACATAAAGCTACGCCATCTCTGTTGCTCACTGTCGTTTACTAAATAAGTGATAAAGTATCAGGTACGCGAAAACCTGCCCATTGTTATTGGCCAGGTGCTTATCGTGGAACTAAAAGGCGATTTAACTAAATCGTGAAAATTATCCATTCGCACTTGTGCGATACTGCGGGTTGTGCATTAACAGTCGCTTTTGAGGGCTTCGCTCGCTCCGCGCTTAAGGGATCACAACCCTCAGTATCGCACAAACATGAACGCTCGCTTCGCTCGCTCTGGGTTCAATAGTACCTTGTGTGGGCTCCGGTCGCTTCGCGCTTAAGGGATCACAACCCTCAGTATCGCACAAGTGTGCATGGATAATTTCGGTTTGGAACGAGCTGGGCTAGCTCCCCTCCTAGGGCGTTGCGAACCCCCGCATGTAGCCCTAGGTTGCCCGTTTCACTCTTTGTACATGTACCTGCAGCCGTTTCGTGCTAGCATATCTGCATCCAGCAATGTTTTTTTCCCACCCCTGAATGGCCACCCTGTTTTCATGGGGAAATACTCGTCCGATCGAGCTGGTTCGAACTACAAGGTAATTTTGGGTCGCTGATTCCGAATCCGAAGTCCAAAAAGAAAAAAAAATTGGTGCTGCCCACCTCAGAATGGTTACCCTGTTCTCGTGGGGAAACAATCATACAATGCACGACTCTAGACATCTCGTGTGCCAACACAAAAATTGCGCTTATAGCTTATCATTCACTTATGATACTCGTATATTCGCCTCGTGTACATACAAAAATGCATTAATTTTTGTGTAAAAATGACCATGAATCCTTCGACCATTATGTAATATACTACTTTTATTGCGAAACAGTGCAAGAATAAGAATTTGTTTAGTAATCATTAACGATTTCACCATCGATACCTCTTAATAACACGAGCCCCCAAATTATTAGCCAAAACCGAGGGCGACTATGGCTCTACTTCAACAAACTCACTAATACATACTAACCCACTCGCTCACCGCGGCTTCAGCTAAAATGCACGGTGATCACTCCAGTCTTTATTCCTCCATGGTGCAGCTCGATAAAAATCTCAAAGCTCACAACTTTTGTTTCCTTCGCGCGAGATAGATATTTAAAGTAAACATGAAATTTTGCGTTATGTAAAACAAATCATTTAATTTCATTATTTTCTATTCGTAAAAAACAATTCACAATCAAATATATTACAATTTTATAACTAGGTTAGGTTAGGTAACAGGGTTGCTGAAGACAGCACACTTAGACCAGAAAACATAGGTCCATTGTGATACCCTAGGAGAACCAAACAGCAACGTATTAGAACCACCCGGAGCCGCTGACGAAACGAAGGAGTTGTACCACCTCCACCTCCGCCAGCTCCCCAAGATGGTTGTAAAAGTATTTACCAATAGTTGACCTTCTCAACTGCGCAAAAGCAGGGCACTCGCAGAGTAGATGAGTAATACTTTCCTCTTCCTCCTCGTCCCCACAGCTTCTGCAGTAATCAAAGAAAGGAAGCCGTAGCCTCCTGGCATGTTCGCCGATAAGGCAGTGTCCAGTAACGGAGCCGACCACCAGGCTGATCTGGTATTTAGTCAGCGACAGTAGTTTAGTAGTGCGGTTGATATTCTGCCTCGGCCAGATTAGCTTGGCATTATAGCAGGAAGCGCCATCAGTCCACCTAAGGTGGGATTCCCTGATCGCAGCTGATTTCATTCTGGATTTTACCAGGGCAATCGGTGTAGCGATATCGCTGCTAAGCTGCAGAGCCACGTCGGTGGCACCCCTCCAGGCGAGCTCATCAGCCCTGCAATTACCAGAAAAGCCATGATGGCCAGGTATCCAGCACAGGATAATATCGAAGAAATCACCCATCTCCGCTAGCCTCCCCCTGCACTCCGATAGGCTTTTCGAAGTGCAGAACCCTGATTCGAGGGATTTTATTGCGGCTTGACAATCCGTAAAGATAGTGATTTTCGTCGTGGAGATCGCGTGAAGACTCAGCCAAGTCACCGCTTCCCTAATCGCAAAAATTTCCGCCTAGAAAGCACTGCAGTATTCCGGTAGCCGGAAGGATAGGTGAAGGTTCAGCTCCTCAGAGAATACTCCAGCACCCACACCTTCGGCAGTTTTCGACCCGTCCGTGTAAATTTCCAGCGAGTGCGGTATAGATGGACCACCACTTTCCCACAGACTCCGCGATGAAATCAGGTTTATGTGATTCTTCATGAACCATCGCTTTGGTGAGATGTAATCAATCGACTCAGGAATCTCTGCGTCGTTCAAGATCGTTGAGTGACCGGTTCCCAAGGTTATCCACTGGTAGGTCTCTCTAATTCTAATGGCTGAGTTCGCCGCCATGAGCTTCCCCTGAATATCCAACGGCGACAGGTTGAGCATCATATCCAAAGCAGCAGATGGGGTTAATCGTAGAGCACCACTGATCGCCAGACAAGCTGTTCTCTGCACCTTGGCTAATAATTTAAAGTTAGCTGCCTTTTGAAGGGCATTCCACCAGACTACGACTCCATACAGCAGTATGGGGCGAAGCACTGCCACATAGAGCCAGTGCAGAACTTTGGGTTTCAAACCCCATCTTTTGCCTATAGCCCGCCTACAGCAATAAAGAGTAGTAGTAGCCTTGTCCGTGCGCTTCTGGATATTCAGTCTCCAATTTAGCTTACTATCCAAAATGAGGCCAAGGAAGTTAGCACTCTCCGCGAAAGCAAGTCTCACCCCCTCCAGAACAGGAGGCATCACTGGTGGAAAGCTGCGTTTCCTGGTGAAAAGGACTAAGTTGGTCTTATTTTATAACTATCTTTTAATTAATACAATAATTCAAATTGTCCTATTCTACTCAAATTCCATGGTACATAATTATCAAATAATTGTAATGCAATGAACTAACTGAAATGCATGTAAAATGAAACCGGAAAATAGAAAGCTACGCCAGCAATCCGAGGGTTTTGTAGTGTCCCATGCCAATAGGAAGTGAACTGTCCTACCATGGGATGCTTGTTAAAACGACATTGCAAATTGCAGCGACCAGCCTACTCCCCCCCCCCCCCCCCCCCTCCCTCTCACTCCACTCCCAGCAATCTTTACCCTTTCAGAAATGGTTAACTCTAATTCGCTCTGCGAAAAACAATATGCAAGTATTAGTCCAGGCTGGGAAGTCGGAAAAATAGGCCAGTCAAATTAGCCAATTTTGGGACTCTTTAATAATAATGAGGGAAATATCTGGAAATAGTTTTAATCCCTTCCATAGATACTGAGTACATAAAAACTTAATTTGCACGGTCGTAGAAGGTGAGCTTAACTTTTTTAAGGCGAAAATCCGAGAAATTTGAGCCCTTTTTTAAATATTATCGTTATAAATCCTAAACGGTGCCTCGGGTCGAAAAACCTAGCAGGAATAAATTAAAGACCGTTGAATTCTGCGTTCAATGCACTGCTCAAAGTTGAAATTCGGTTCAGTAGCGTAGTCAAAATTGATAGTCAAAAAATGACAATTTTCGAGGCTCCCGAAAAATATCACACTTTTTCACTTTTCAAGCTCACAGATCTTTACAACGGATCCTCCAAATGGAAAAGCTTGTCTGTAAAAGTTGGCGACAATTTGATTGTGAGCCTAACGTGGCCAATATTTTTCAATTCGGGCCATTTTTAGAGTGGCTATGAGCAAAAATTCAAAAATTAATGCTCATTGATTTATGCCTTAAAAGCTCTATCTCGGTAAGTATTTTATAACAGCTAGAAGTTTCATTTTAGTCTCAAATTGTAGATAATTTATTCCAGTTAAATAAAATTTTACAAGATTTCGTGTGAGACCAATTTAGGAGATACTAAAAAGAAACAGGACAAGCCAAACAATTAGGCACATTTTCAACATGGTGGCGGGGTCCGTGGTGTTAGGGGGGAAATAGAAAACTCGAATTTTTAAGCAGAGTACCAACTCAAACAATATATAAAAAATCGAAACTACCCTAATCAAAGCAACCAGTGTTATAACGATTTGACTGACCAAAGTAATTTAACCTTTGCAAAATCATCGACTTTTTTTTAAATAAAAACGCAATTACTCAAAAACTATACCCGCTAGCATATTCTAGTAAAGAATGAATCGCAGGTAATATCTTACCCTAAAAACAGAAAATAGCCTGTAGAAATCAGATAAACTGTTAATTAGATATGGCCTTGGAAAATAAAATAAAAAAAGTGTGATCAAATTATTTTTTTTAATTAAAGGGCTGTAAATGACTCGAAATTTAAAAATTAGTATCATACAATGTTAAAACAAATTGTTTACAACAAAACAGGAAGTTTTTATTTTTGATAAAATTAGTATAATATTTAGGTGAAAACTCGAGAAAAATAAGATAAAACAGCAAAATGTTGATCGTGGGCTACATATCCTTGTTATTTTTTCGAACTATTTTATATCTAATAAACAGTTTATCTGATTTCTACAGGCTATTTTCTGTTTTTAGGGTAAGATATTACCTGCGATTCATTCTTTACTAGAATATGCTAGCGGGTATAGTTTTTGAGTAATTGCGTTTTTATTAAAAAAAAAGTCGGTGATTTTGCAAAAGTTAAATTACTTTGGTCAGTCAAATTGTTATAACACTGGTTGCTTTAATTATGGTAGTTTCGATTTTTGATATATTGTTTGAGTTGGTACATTGCTTAAAAATTCGAGTTTTATATTTCCCCCTAACACCACGGACCCCGCCACCATGTTGAAAATGTGCCTAATTATTTGCCTTGTTCTTTTTCTTTTTAGTATCTCCTAAATTCGTCTCACAAGAAATCTTGTAAAATTTTATTTAACTGGAGTAATTTATCTACAATACAATTTGAGACTAAAATAAAACTTCCAGCTGTTATATTTTACTTACCGAGATAGAGCTTTTAAGGCATAAATCGATGAGCATTAATTTTTGAATTTTTGCTCATAGCTACTCTAAAAATGGCCTGAATTGAAAAATATTGGCCACGTTAGGCTCACAATCAAATTGTCGCCAACTTTTACAGACAAGCTTTTCCATTTGGAGGATCCGTTGTAAAGATCTGTGAGCTTGAAAAGTGAAAAAGTGTGATTTTTCTCGGGAGCCTCGAAAATTGTCATTTTTTGACTATCAATTTTGACTACGCTACTGAACCAAATTTCAACTTTGAGCAGTGCATTGAACGCAGAATTCAACGGTTTTTAATTTACTCCTGCTAGGTTTTTCGACCCGAGGCACCGTTTAGGATTTATAACGATAATGTTAAAAAAAAGGGCTCAAATTTCTCGGACTTTCGTCCTCCAAAAGTTAAGCTCACCTTCTACGACCGTGCACACTCAGTTTTTATGTACTCAGTATCTATAAAAGGGATTAAAATTATTTCCAGATCTTTCCCTAATTTTTATTAATAATATTTAATTTGACTGGCCTATAATACCTGAAAGATTTTTTCTTCATTGAATTCATTAAAAAGACTTCGAGAAAGCGAGAGACTCTATATATTTTTTCACATTTTTGGATGTATCTTTTTATCTACTGCACAGATCAGAGCAAATGAAAGAAAAGGCACACCCTTGGGACACAGTCAATCCGTGAGAAAAGAAACCACACCTCGATACGCTCCCTACGAGGCTGTAGCCCTGTCAAGGAACAACAAGATCAACGAGAACAAGAATAATTTGAAAAATAGCGATTTTCAAACTGTCATATCTCGGTTGCTTTTCGTCATATCGACATCAAATTTGCAACACTTCGTAAGACGGCCGGAGAGAGTGGTCATACTAAATTGAAGCCCCCACAATCACCTGGAGCCGCAGCTACAGAGGTCCGAAAACCCGTACTTGTTGTGTCCCGTAAACATAGTCTTGGTCACTTTTTCGAATTTGTTTTTTCGATTTTTTTCGTTTTTATTTGGCGGGCGGGACGCTCCCGCGTCCCTAGAACATTTCTATTTCGGTTAGATGTGTTATTACGATTGTTGTTGTTACTTTCAAATCGTTTACTCTGTTTGACTTGCATTACTCTCATGTCAGAGTACGATCTCTCAAGTTCCAAAGCCAAATTTGCAGCGTCAATCAGAGTTTTCGGTTGAGCTGCGAATATTAAGGTGTTCGTTTAAACCATTTTTGAACACAGTTAACGCATATCCATCGTTCATTTTCGGAATGACGGATTTCTCTGCTTCTGTCGCTTGAGAGCCAAGCTCTTTTACTCGTAGATTATTGAGTTCGGATATTAAATTAAGTATTTTGTCTTTATAAATGTCAACGGATAAGTCTTTTTGTGAAAAATTTGAGAGAATTGAATGTACTTGCGGAATAGTTAGTGTACTCTTGTATCGACTTTGAAGACAAGACTTGAGATCAGAAAGAGTTTTTGGTTCTTGAAATGAACAAATTGCAGTTTTTATTGTGTAAGAGAGTTTTACGTGATAGGCAAATTCTATCAATTTTTGTTGGTGAATTTTATCCAAACCATCGTGTATAATTTCGACTATTTTTAGGAAAGAATCGAGTTCCCTATACCATCGAAATACGGAATAGCTTTTAGTGCAGTGTCAATGTTAAATGTTGTCATTGTAACCGGAATTTGATTGATCAGAAATTGAGTTGCTTGTGAATGTTTTGATTCAAAATCAGATTCAATAGTTGAAGTGGCTGGATGGATCTGAAATTATGAGTTGTGAATTTTTTTTTATTTCTAATAATTGTTTCTTTTATTCTTCTAGTGTCTCCCTGGTATACTTTCTATTTGGATTTTTTTTTAGGTTTGTCAAAATTCTGTTGAGCTCTTCAATTAATTCTTACATAGCAAGGAATCGGGAAATGTGCCAATTTGCTTATACATTTCGGATAAAAATGATCAAATTGAGAAAAATAAAAGTGTTACTATGTATTCGAAAAATAAAAGTGAGAGTTTTTTAATTATGTTTTTTTTTATTGTTGTTGTCTAATTTCTGCCGAATTTCAGCGATTTGTTCATAGATTCGTTGTGCTGCATGCCAGGGCGGTGGCGGTTCTTCCCGTAACAATGATAAATAGTGGGCCAATAATTTTTTATTTCGGCACCTTTGTCCTCCTCTTTTTCTCTTTGCAACGGAAGTATCCACTTTTGGAACAGTTGTCAATTTCTCCTCAAGTGCAGTTGATTGGTTTTTTATCCCTCGTCGACGTCGATATTCTTCAATAGTCAGTTTTTGTGGTCCTGGCTTATATATCTTCTTAGACGGGACGTAAGGCGGTGGCTCGATGTTATCGTTTATTCTCTTCGTCGGAACGTATGGCGGTGGCTCGATGTTATCGGCTCCGTTGGGTGAATAATCATCTTCCGTTTCGGTATTGGTCATTTTCAGCAACTACCGTTTGTTAAATTTCCAATTTGGCAGGATCGCCATGTAATATCCGAGGTCGCCATGCAATTTCCGAAAATATGGAATCGTGAAGCTGTCAAACCGTGCGCTTGTGTTTGGATCTGTCGCCTTTCTAAACTTGCATAATTCTTGTTTTCTGAAGTGCTGTATCCTCCGCTTGTCGCGTATCGCTTATTTTTGCCTTCCCGCAATCAGTTCAAAAACGTTTCCGCGAATCCCAGTGTTGTTTGCTTCATAAATTTGCAATTTGCAAAACTCCACTGCCTGCCTTGTTGTTTTTGTTAATCCAAGCAACAACATTTAATGAACTTTTTCTCCTTGCTAAAGAGTGTCAAACTGAGTGTAGCTTAGAGTGCGGATTACATTTTGGATCAAGCTGATAACATATTTTAGTGCAGTGAACAGTGCTGTGTTATATACACTTAAGAACTTTTTCTTTTATGCTAAAGAGTGCCTAATTGAGTGTAGCTTAGAGTGTGGATTATATTGTGGATCAAGCTGATAACACATTCTAGTGCAGTGAACTGTGCTGTGCTATAAACAGTTTGACAATTTTTGACAATTTTTGCTTTTTAGCCCTTTTATTCTTTGAACACTATGGAGTGCTCAGCCAAAACTTGTATCGATAAGGCTGATAAATCACCTGCCATTATTTGTGCCGGATTTTGTGGTAAGCAATTTCACAGCAAATGTGTTGGCTTCACGGGTACAGTCGGTGATGTCATTCGCGATCCTGACACTGGTGTCTACTGGTTTTGCTCTGTATGCAGAGCCATGTCGATGGCAACGTATGTAGATAGGTTGAAGAACGCAAACCTTGCTCTGGAGACAACTTAGTCGGAATTAGCTTCCGCTCAAGCTAAGCTAAGCTCAGCTCTATCGGATGTTGCTCCGCTTTTAGTTCCAGTTGATCCAGTATAAGCTAACCAGAGCTTATTAGATCCAGTCGGCGTGACTACTCGCTCACAACTTAAAACTAATAGAAGCTTACAATCTCCTCGTCAATCGCCTCAACAGTCACCTATTCCACCAACTCAAGTCGAACCAACTCAACGGCTTGAACCAACTCTCCATGTTTCGTTACCTCCTCAATCTCATCATCAGCATCGTAAGAGTCATGAACAGCCTTCATCCGTGCCCCCTACTGAGTGTTTGGTTGTCCAATCTCCGCAACCTATTTCGTCTTCACTTCCTCCACCTCCAACGATCAACGTTACAACTTATGTATGGTGTTTCTCTGTTGCCAAGTAATGCTTGTGGGTCTCTTCGTGTCTGTTCTCCGCCTCGTCAGTTATTTGTATCCCGGCTTGCGTGATACAACTGAACTTGAAGTTCATAACTATATTGTGAGCAAGCTTGGCTACAATCCATCTTTGCTAAACTGACAAAAGCTAACGAAAGATAATATTCCTAATAAGGTTGTTGCATCTTTCAAAATTACGCTACCGCACGACATACAGATGCCTTGCAATGACTCCTTCTGGCCACCAGGTGTTTTAGTCAAGGACTTCGTAAGGAGAAATTTTCCTCGCCGACGAGACGACCGAACTCCGAAGTAATTAAAACAAACATTTTTTCTCTGTATTACCAAAATGTACGCGGCTTAAGGACCAAGCTTCGTGACCTCAATCTATCTGCTTTAACTGCTCAGCATGACATTCTGTGTTTGTCCGAAACTTGGCTAAATTCATCTTTCAGTAGTGGAGAGTTCCTCGAAAATTTTGTTGTCTTTCGCTGTGATCGCAATTACGAACTTTCTGGCGGGTCTCTTGGTGGTGGTGCTCTTATCGCCTTGAGAGCCAACATTGAGTGCACCCTACTATCTGTCACTACTAATGAACCTTATGACTGCGTAACTGCCATAATTCGTGCTTCTAGTTCAACTTTGCTCCTCGTCTCTTGCGTTTACATACCGTGTAATGCTGCCTTGCCAGTCTATGAGAGTCTCTTCTCTCATTATGCTAACATCATCAATATCTTACACCCCGATTCTCCTATTATTATCTGTGGTGATTTTAATATGCCATATTTTAGCTGGCCTGATTGCCCGGGGCTGCCTTTATTCTCCTCGTCGCCTAGACTTTTCTTGGCGCTCTCATCTTTTATGGATTTCTGTGCTCTGTCACAACACAATGTTACTCGCAACTTTATGGATCGAACTCTAGATCTCGTCCTTAGTAACTTTCCTTTAGACTGCCTGTCCACCAGTTGTATTGCTTCTCCTTACGTCCCCTGTGATCCTTTCCACCCTCCACTTGAGTTTGATATAAAGATCTGCACTAAATCCACTTGTGGGCGTGAAAAGAACCCCCGTCTTAACTTTCGAAAGGCTAATTATGATGCTATCTTACTTAGACTGAATGAAGTTGACTGGTCAAATATTTTGCTTGCTTTAGATTGCAATAGTGCCGTCGATACCTTCTACACCATTTTATACAATATAATTCATGAGTTTGTTCCACTGTACTCTTCATTGCATCGCAAAGGACCAATATGGTTTACTCGAAGCATATATAAAAGTATCAACAAAAAAAAACCGTATACGTTCTCGATATAAACGTTTCAAGCGTCATTCGGACCTATTATTTTTTCGTCAACTTCGAACTAAAACCAAATGCCTCATACGTGATGCACGAACTGCTTACCTTGATAGCATCGAAAACAGTGTCCGCAACAATGAGAGCCAGTTATTCTGGTCCTACGTAAGAAATATGAGATCTTCTGGTTCCTTCCTACGTTGATTTCCTCATATCGTCCCTTAAACGCAGTTCGTCTTCCGGGCCTGATGGTTTACCCAATTGTTTCCTTAAAAAAATTCATAGCCCCATACCCCTACCACTAGCCATACTGTTCAATAAAAGTCTTCAAGAAGGTATTTTCCCCTCACATTGGAAGTCGTCCTACATAGTACCTATTCCCAAAGCAGGTAATCCTAATGATGCCACCAATTATCGCCCTATCTCCTTGCTCTCTAGCTGCTCTAAACTCCTGGAACGGATAGTTTTTGATTTCATTTACGACAGCTTTGGACACTTAATTTGTCCAAATCAGCATGGGTTCTGCAGGAATAAGTCTACAGTTACTAACTTGGTCGAATTTGTCGACTTTGTCGCTAAATCTTTTGACAAACATCTTGACGTCCATGTCATATACACAGACTTCTCCAAGGCTTTTGATACGGTCAGTCATGGGATTTTGCTCAATAAGCTGCTCAATCTAAATTTTCCATTTCTACTAGTTTCATGGCTCTCCTCCTATCTTTCTGACCGTTCATCCAGCGTCGTTGTCAATGGTACAGTTTCGTCTTCCTTTTGTCCATCGTCTTTTGTTCCGCAGGGTTCTATCCTAGGTCCACTCCTTTTTATATTTTTTATTAACGATCTGCCATCCCTTTTCAAAAATGTTTCTTTATGCGGACGACTGCAAACTCTACTCGGCAGTATCTTGCCCGGAAGACTGCCTTACGTTACAATCAGACATCAACCTTTTATATGATTGGTATCATACTAACCAGCTGCACCTTAATGTCTCCAAATGTAAGGTAATGGTTTATTCGCTGAAATCCAATCCTTTGTCATTCTTTTATCAAGTGAATTCCTCCTACCTTGACAATGTGTCACTGTATAAGGACCTTGGCGTCACTTTTGATTCAAGGCTTCGATTCAATTACCACTATGAACTTATAATCAAAAGGGCATCGAAAATTGCAGGATTTGTCTTACGCTGCTCGCATGATTTTCGCTATATCTCCACCTCTGTAAGCCTCTTTGTTTCTCTTGTCCGTAGTATTTTATTGTAGAATACGCCTCTGTCGTATGGCCCCCCTCGTATTCAGTTTCAATCACCTCTATTGAATCCGTTCAATGGAAATTTACCCGAGCCTTAATATACAAATTTCATCTTTCTTACTACTATTTTACTACTTTGCCTTAACCCCTAGCGGGGCATAGCGCGTCAACTACTCCTGCGCGCCATCGTACTCTGTTCTGGGCAATGGGGCGCAACTCCCCAAAAGACTTACCCAGTACCTGACACTCCTTTGCCACAGATCGACGCCATGTGATTCGAGGACCCCCTCTTGGTCGGCCTTGGTTGGAAATGGGGTTCCATTTCATGGCATGCATAGCAATGCAGTTATCACTCTTCCGCAATGTGTGACCTATCCACTGCCATTTTCGCCTGCGTATCAATTCGTCGATTGGCATCTGACCCGTACGCCGACTTAGCTCTTCATTTCATATTGTTTCGGGCCAGAAAATTCTTAAAATTCGACGAAGACATGAGTTGACGAAAACTTGCAGCTTTCTGGTAACTCCTACGGAAACTTTCCATGTACTGCTCCCATACAAAAGCACTGATAGTACCAGGGAGCGAAACAGGCCCAGCTTGGTCTTGATGCTGAGATAACTGCTCTGCCAGATTTTGGACAGCATGCCGTATGCGCGTTTAGCCTGGTTGATACGACGAGCGATGTCCTGCTCCAAACCACCATTTTCGGCAACAATGCTACCCAGGTAGACGAAGTTGTCCACCTTCTCCACAGGCTGCCCATTAATATTGATGGCAATAGGTGTCGGATTTCTTTTTCGCAACGGCGGGCTAAGAACCTTGGTCTTGTTGGTATTAATCTTTAGCCCAACCTTGCTTGCCTCCCTCTCGAGATCTAACGCCATTGCGGACAGATCCATGATTTTGTGGGAGAGTAGGCATATGTCGTCAGCGTAGTCAAGATGTTGTAGATAAGATGTCAAAGTCCATTGAATTCCTCTGTCGAGTCCGGATAGGGCTGCATGCAACACATCGCCGATCACAATGAGGAATAGGATCGGTGAGAGGATGAACCCCTGCCGAACTCCACTGCGAATCTCAAAGTCCCCCGACACCTTACCTTTATGCAGAACGCGACATTTCGCGCCGTCATAGGTTGCCTTAATAATAGCCACAAGCTTCTCAGGGATGCCTCTCCTGCGCAAGGCCGCCCATATAGAATCCCGGTTCACACTATCGAAAGCCTTTTCGAAATCGATGAAAAGCAAGTGAAGCGGAGAATCGTATTCAGCGCATTGCTCGATGATGATTCGCAAGTATTAATGTGATCGACACAGGAGAATCCGGATCGAAAGCCAGCCTGCTCTTCATCAATTGTGCTTTCTAAGTGGGCCTTTAGTTTTTCCAGGACGATTTTAGCTATTATCTTGGCAACGGCAGGAAGCGAATGCCTCTCCAATTATTACAGTCTGTGAGGCTACCCTTCTTTGGAAGTTTGATGATCAAACCTTCCTTCCACTCAGTGGGAAAGGTCTCTGTATTCCACGCTTTATCAACAAGTGGGTGCAGCAAATCGGCAGTTACGCTTGGCGCTGCTTGATAAAGTTCGGCAGGGATATCGTCAAGTCCGGCGGCCTTTCCTCGTTTTAGTGCAATAATTGCAGTGACTATTTCCTCTTTAGTCGGGGCAGTGGACCGTATACGCACATTTTGATGGTTAGCTAAATTATCTATATGAGGGGGAACTTCACCAGAGGTTACACGGTTCAAGACCGCGGCGAAGTGTTCTTTCCACCGCCTCATTTGATCTTCTTCCAAGATAAGTAGCTTTCCATCACTATCTTTCACCAGATGTTGGCAGGAGTTACGACCACCTGTAAACTCCGTGATGACACCGTATATGGCGTTTAAGTTGTTACTTCTAGCCGCTTCTTCTGCTGACGCTAAAAGAGAATTGGCATAAACTCTTTTATCGCGTCGCACACTACGCTGAACTTCTCGAGCTTTCTGACGGTAAAGGAGTTCGATGCTGCTTCGATTGTCGTCTGATGCTGCAGCCAAACGAACTTTCAGCTCCTTTCTTTCAACAATCCGCTGCCATGAAGCGTCGGACATCCAGGGATTATTCCGGCAATCCGGGTTTTGGCCAAGGATGGTATTTGCGCTATCAATGTACGCATTTTTTATGGCATCCCAGTTTTCGTTTATGTCACTATCTGGGTGACTAGTTATCTCAGCCGCTTTTTGCGCAAGATGGTCATTATATTGTTGTAAGACAGCTGGATTTTTTAGTCGAGCCGTGTTGAATTTGCGGGGCCTGGATCTTTCGTCGCTGGGGCGGCGCACGGCTGCAATACGCAATCGAACATTAGCGATCATAAGATAATGCTCTCTTCCCATCCCAATATCGGCACCCTTCTTGTTTCGCACGTCCAGGAGGCAACTCTTGAATCTTTTACTAATGGCAAAATGGTCGATCTGATTTTGTGTTCTGCGCCGATCAACAGAGGACCAACTGATTTTGTGGTGGTCCTTATGCTCAAACATAGTACCACCGATGAAGAGACTGTGAAAGTTGCAGAACTCTACAAATCTTTCACCGTTGTCATTACGATCACCAAGACCGTGTCTCCCCATCACATGTCTGAGCCCATAGTTATCGGCGCCAACTTTCGCATTCAAATCACCCATAACCATTATAATGTCACCTTTAGGTGTTCTGCTCTGAACGGCGTTTAGTTCTTCGTAGAAGGAGTCTTTTGCCAAGACATTGTCGGGTTCAGTAGGGGCATAACATTGTATTATTGAGATGTTCCTCATTTTGGTCCGGAACCTGGCGGTCAAGACCCTGTCAGAGACCGGTTCCCAGGATAAGAGACAGTTTCGCGGGGCTCTGGTTAAAAGGAGCCCCACACCTGACTCACGACGACTACCGGTAGCTTTACCGGAGTACAACATTACAGTGCTGCCCGTTGGAGAGATGAATTCTCCGCTGTTCCACCATCTTATCTCACTAACTCCTAAGATATTTAATTTGTACCTCAGAAATTCACTCTCTAATTGAAGAAATCGTGCGTTCTGGGGACCTTCTGATCCATTGTCCAGGAGAGTACGCACATTCCAGAATCCAATCTTTGTCATTGTACGATAGCCAAAAGTCGTAACCGTTGAGTCAGTCCTTATCCGAGGCATAGTTGACGTTTCGTTAGCATATAAAGATTTCGGATAGTGCAAGTTGCTGGCATACACATCCTAACACTCCATTCCATTTTCTCTGTAAATAAGGGGCGAATTGGATGCTTCTTTTAATGACCGTCGTTTAAATTGGACAGCCGATTGCTGCGATTTTTCTACCACCTCCGTGTTGCTGGCCGTAATCCTCGCCATCCCGGATGTAATTATTTACGACGTTCAAACTACGATGTATCCGTCGCGCAATTTGGCGATTTGAATAGCCTTCATCCTTCAATACGTCAATTGTAGCTACTTCGTCGAAACTACTCGTTAAAGCAAGTAAACCTATACAATGGTCGCACTAGCATAAGTTGTTTTCATTTAAAAAACCTTAGCTGTACGGACCGCTTCACAGATTTCAAACATTTACCAAAATAACCGTTTATCGAAACAGTATAGCAAAAAATATGTGCCACTGAAATAAAGAGAAGTTGTAGCATTTATGAGTCAAAATAATATTGAACCTCAGCATTTTTCGCGGAGTGTATGTTGGAGCCACCGGAATCGGATCTCCATGTTATGTAGCTCCAATAAGACTTATCGGCTCAGAAGTTAATTTTTATCAGAAACAAATTTTAATTTCTAAAGGCTCTTCAGCGAATTTTATGTTAATCATTCATATTTACCGCTAAATTACATTCCCAAATTTCGTTGAAATCGGTCCACTGTTTCATACACCTTCACGACCTAGTACAGAAGGTGTTTTTATTGTTGTTGTTAATTGCCTTGACCCCTCCAGGGGTATGGGCGCGTCAACATCTTCTGCATTACTATGCCTTATTGACGTGTCGATAGCATACAGATTTCGAATAGTGCAGTTGCTAGCATGCACATCCCATTCGAGCCGTCCTTATACTGGCAAGCTCGGAACGCCGTGGCAGTTCTAGCATCCACAGACAATTTTTATTAACAAGGATTGAACATACGAGTATGTCTGTCTAGATTTGTAGCATTGTAAAGCGGTGACCGTTACCTTATGGCTACCGAGCATGTCAGTAGTACAGAAGGTGAAGAGTTCTAATTACTCCCAAATAAACATGTTTTTGGGTAAACCCAAGGAGAAGCGGATGGTAGAACGAGATCTCTTTCAATTTCAAATCAGCATGAAAAAAACACACTCTCTTCTCTTTAAATAATAATCTTTAACTTTTGATTTAATGTTTATCAACACATAATTGCATAATTAACAAACCAACCAATTTTGATAATTTTGAAATTAATCAAACATATTAAGCTCGTCAGCTCTCTTCAGCCAGTATCTCATGGCTTCTTGGAATCGAGGTGAAAACAATGTTGATTGCATGCTCGAATTCATCTTACCAGATGTTATATTCTCAAGAGTGTTATCTTGCGATGCGCTCATTGCCATTGAAACAACAGGAAGAATTCCGATTGCTACCAGTACTCCATAAACTTCCTTCTTTCGAATTTCGTCCACGATAAATTTTTCTGATGGGATGTCTTTATAGCCATTATAATCCAGTGTACGCTTGAACGCTTGGTAATAATACTCCTTGATCATGAATTCGTGGCGATTCCGAAGTACATCTGAAGTCGGACTAAGAGCCAGGAAATTATTAATATCGTTGCCTGGGCTACCGTATACACAGCACTGATAATCCACCTAATTATTAAAATAAATACGTGACATTAAAAACAAAATCTTGATCAACTACAAGTACTTACAAAAATAACATCTACAGGCTTTCCATCGCTTCCATATTTAAATAGGAAATTATTCGCCCACATATCGCCATGATTCAAAATACGGAACGTATCCTTTGAACAATCTGCTGCACCAAACGTTCTATCGGCAAGCGTATTATCCACACTAATTTTTTTCATTTTGGCTACAACATTTTCGTAGCCAGGCCAATTTTCGACTAGTTTAATTGTAGCTTTAAAATTTTGCCCTTGAGCTGCTTCAAAAGCGGCTGTCTTGACGGAAAATTCGGTATACATCCCATCTCGAAAAGTACTCATTTTTTCCGGGTTCTGAAAAGACAGTTAAATGCATATAATAACTTTTTTTCGGTCTGTTTCCAAACAAACTACGTGTATAACACGTTCGATTCGCCCGAACAAAGATCCATTTTCATACGGAACTACTGACCGGCCTTTGATATTGGTCTCGTTTGGGTTCATATCGTATCAGAGTTGAAAGTAGATTGGTTGATCGTCAACTTGTTTCTCAGCATTTGTCCCTAATATTTGTCTACAGAGTCCGTAATTCCACTCACCGAACTATCTGCATGGTGGCTGTTTCAATTCGTAGCAGATTCGTTCCGTTCGATTCATTTTGGATCATTCTTCGTTTGAATCGAACACGGCTGATGTAAAGCATTTTCAGCTCAAAAGTAACTTTCCGGATCAAATAAATAACTTTTCGTATGTTACTATTAGATTTCCTATTGAAGCAAACTAACTTCCAGACTTCGAATTTTGTATTTAATTTGTTTCGTCAGTTCATTTAATTGGTTTGAAATTTTGTTTATTTGAATAGAAAATCAACTACGTTTACTCAAAGCACAAACATAATTATTTATTTATGGAATGTCTTAATTTGTTTTGAAAATTTATTTATTTAATCCGGAAATTGATGTATTCGACTTGAGCAATATTTTATTTCAATAGGAAATCAGTGCTCTTGAATTGCAAATACAATAGGTATTTATGTAAATTACTTTTTGTGCATAAATCAATGAGAGAGCATGAAATTGTCCGAGTTTCTGCAGAACCAATTTGCAATGGTTCTCATCGAGACCTTTTTGACGATCACTTAGCCGATAACCGGAATCCTTGAGGTCCTCGAGAACGATTGTTTTTGGATCTTGCAATGCGGCAAAGTAGACCCTAGAACAAATACAAAATAATGATGTGTTATAATAGGCCAGTAAAACTAAGCCAATACGGGGGCTTTTTACTGAAAATTAGAGAAAGATCTGGAAATAATTTTAATTCCTTGTATAAATACTAAATATATGGAAACTGAGTTTGCACGGTCGCAGAAGGTGAGCTTAATTTTTGGTGGGCGAAAATCCGAGAAATTTGAGCCCTTTCTTAATATTATCCTTATAATTCGTAAACGGTGAATCGGTTCGAAAAAATACTTGTATGAGTAAATTAAGGAGCTAATTCTGTGTCCATTGCATTGCTCAAAGCTGAAATTTGGTTCTGTGGCGTAGTCAAAATTGATAGTCAAAAAACGACAATTTTCGAGGCTTCGGAGAAAAATCACAATTTTCACTTTTCAATCTCATAGATTTTTGAAACGGATGCTCTAAATGGAAAGGCTTATTTGTAAAAGTTGAAAACTATTTGATTGCAAGCCTAACGTGGTCAATATTTTTTAATTCGGCCCATTTTTAGAGTAGTTATGAGCAAAAATTCAATATGCCTGCTCTGCGATTTATGTCTTATAAAATCTATCTCGATAAGTATCATATATCACTTAGAAGTTTCATTTTAGTCTCAAATTGTAAATAGATAAATTACTCTAGTTTAAAAAAGCTTTGCAAGGTTTCTTGAAAGACCAATTTAGGAGAGACTAAGTAGATTGATTCGATTGACGACTTTTCTACTTTGTACCTACGAGGTGTGGGAAAGGGAGGGGGAGAAAGAAGTTGCAATTTTTCAATTTTTCGCATATATCTCGAAAGTCATTCATCATAGAAAAAAAGTTGTTTGGCGAAATTAAAGAGCGCTACATTTTCTATTTTGTATCTTTTGTAGTTTAAGAGATATATGCTTTTTAAAGTCGGTAATTTAAAAAAAATCACTTTTTTGCGTTTTTTCAAGCTTTTTTTCCTTTTATCTTTTATTGGACGAAAAAGTTGTCAAAAAAAAAAGTTGTAGAAAATAACATTTGCCACAAACTGAGTATAAAATTGTAATTGTATCTTAAACAGGTGGCAAGTTATAACCATTTATAAAATTTTCTTCAGATTCCGTATTGCCATTTCCATTTCACCTGGGGTATAACCCGAGGTGACGAGTGAAAATCGAGTGGAAAAAGTCAAGAAATTTTGGAACTTAAAATGAATGTTTGTTGATATAGGAGTATAGGTATAATACTAAAAGTTCTCATCGGGAGCTCGATCGCAGCGCGGGAGAAAATAGGGGTTTAAGGGTTTTTATACTCTAGATGAAATCTGAGAGTATTATAAGTTTGCCACAAAGTTTGTAACGCTAAGAAATAAGGCTCGCAGAAAAAAATGAATGATACAGAAGTTCATATTATCACTCGAATATCTCAAAACCGGATGTCCGTCTGTCCGTCTGTCCGTCTGTCCGTCTGTCCGTCTGTCCGTCTGTCCGTCTGTCCGTCTGTCCGTCCGTCCGTCCGTGACCTCTCTAGCTCGAGAACGCGTTGAGCTATGAAGTTCAAATTTTGCACACGTTATTTTTGACAAAAAATGAAGGCTAATTTCGTGAACGGGCTAAATCGCTGCACCCCTTCTACCCCCTCCCATACAAAATGACACATTTTTGAAAATTTACAATAATCAGATTTTCTCAGAAACTAGAAAACATATTGCTTTGAAATTTTTAATATATCACTTTTATGATAATTGTAACCTATGTTATAAAACTTATTGTAATCCTCACCCTCCTTCTACCCCCTCCCATACAAACTGCACTATTTCATGAAATACGTTAAGCCAATTTACTCAGTACGTATACAATTTATCGGGCTGAAATTTTGTACTTAACACTTAATTAACAATATCAGTTAGATTCAAAAAAATTAATCGATTACCCTTACTCCGTCTACCCCCTCCCATACAAAATGACACATTTTTGATAATTTACAATAATCAGATTTTCTCAGAAACTATAAAACATCTTGCTTTGAAATTTTGAATATATCACTTTTATGATAATTGTAACCTACATTATAAAATTTATTGTAATCCTCACCCTCCTTCTACCCCCTCCCATACAAACTGCACTATTTCATGAAATACGTCTTAACGACTTACGTCTTACGTCTTAACGATGCATCCGAGATTGCGACCAAAATTATTTATTGGCTTTAACCAGGTTCAAATTCATATAGA
This sequence comes from Chloromyia formosa, assembly GCA_964017055.1. Taxonomy (NCBI): domain Eukaryota; kingdom Metazoa; phylum Arthropoda; class Insecta; order Diptera; family Stratiomyidae; genus Chloromyia; species Chloromyia formosa. The sequence continues at coordinate 122,160,262 of OZ024813.1, read as the reverse complement.
GTATTGCATGATTGGGGTTTACCCCAATCGTAGTTCTTTTATGTTTTTTACAATAGTTTCTCCCTATCACAACTATCAATCCTTACAAAGAACTGGCTGAGGCAAAATTGAAAATACATAAAAAAAACGTACTTACGTACTTTAAAAACAGTTTCTGTCAAGTGCTTATTTGTTTCTTCAAAAAATTATAGTTTTTGTGATGTATTTCATCAAATAACGGGTAAAATACTAGTCGCACGAGGAAAATAAAGCAGATGAAATGTATTCATAACTAATATTACGTTTACACTATCCCCAGATTACTTCATCTGCGCCAGCTGAGATAATCTGCGACTGTCAAATACATACAATTTTGAACTCACCACACCCAGATTACGCTGCAGATGAAGTAATCTGGGGATAGTGTAAACGTAATATAATCAAGCTTTAATTTGAGATAAGTCAGATGACCGTAGATATGATAGTTATTTAGCAAAAGGAGAAATTTGAAAATTGCTTAAAGAATGGACTTCACGAAACACAAATGTAAGCATCGCTTAATAACTCCTAAGGCATGTGTCCTGCTGAAAAGTCTACCTTTTTTTAAAGAAGTATTTAATTTCCTAAACGTTGAAAATACTTTCTGAAAAGCGATCATCATCATCGTGGCGCGACAGCTCGACGTCGGGGCTTGGCCTTCAATTATCTCGATCACGTGACCGCGTCCTCCAATTTTGGAAGTCCAGTAGTTGAGCGGGGTCCACACCTACTGAGCTCTCCCAATGAGATCTCGGTCGTCCTTGCAGTCTCGCTCCGTCGACTCGTTCTGCATTCATTACTCTCTTTGGCATGCGATCATCGTCCATTCTTTGTACATGCCCTGCCCATTGAATTCGTTGTAGTTTGACGATTTTCGAAACTTCCAGCTCATCGTACAGTTCATACAACTCATGGTTGTACCGGATGCGCCATCCATCTCGATCGCAAACAGCCCCGAAAATTCGCCGCAGAAAATTGCGTTCGAATGTGTCTAGCATGTTTCCAGAGGAGATCCCAGACGATTGGCGCAGAAGCATCATTTGTCCAATTCACAAAAACGGAGATGAATTGCGGTGTGAGTATTACAGGGGCATATCACTAGTTTGTTCGTCCTACAAAATTTTGACGAAAATTCTGGAAAATAGAATAAAACCTTACGCAGAACGAATCATTGGCGAATATCAAAGCGGTTTCAGACCTGGTCGCTCCACAACCGACCAGCTTTTTACGGTCAAACTGGTACTCCAGAAGTGCTGGGAAAACAACGTAGACGTATACCAAATCTTTGTCGACTTCAAATAGGCATACGACAGTATCGATCGTGGTTTACTGTACAACATCATGCTGCAATTTGGTATACCGGCCAAATTAGTGCTACTGACTAAGATGAAGATGACCAACTCCGTCTCACAGGTCAGGATCCATAATAGACTTACTGATCTATTTGAAACACGCACTGGTCTGAAACAGGGCGATGGACTGGCACCGACGCTCTTCAACCTAACACTGGAATACGCTTTTCGGGCTATGAATATGGGCAACAGAAAGACGCTACTCATCAAGTCGACACAATTGGCAGCGTACGCCCACGACATAAACACCATGTCCCGAAGATTGGCCGACACACAAGAGCTTCTGCATACGCTCGATACTGCTGCAAAAGAAGTTGGACTACGTATCAACGAGGATAGAACTAAAATAATGATGCAATCGCCGACAATGACACCACACAATTAAGCATCAATGTGGGGGACCTCAACATCGAGTTTGCGAACGACTTCATATACCTGAGCTGCAACTTGTCAAGGAATGCCAACGAAACTGACGAAATCAAGCGACCGATACAGTTAGCTAATAAGACTTTTTTTCTCGGTTCGGCTCATAGTGAAATCGAAGCATGTGCACAGAAACACGAAGCTCCGCGTGTACAAAACCATTATACGACCAGTGCTATGCTATGGCTGTGAAGCATAGAATCTAACTCAAGCCTCTGGAAACATGCTAGATACATTTGAACGTAAGTTTCTGCGGTGAATTTTTGGGGCTGTTTGCGATCGAGATGGATGACGCATCCGAACTGTACGATGAGCTTTCGAAAATCGTCAAACTACAACGACTTCAATGGGCAGAGCATGTACAATGAATGGACGATGATCGCATACCAAAGATAGTAATGAATGCAGAACGAGTCGACGGAGCGAGACTGTCTAGAAGACCGAGATTGGGCTTCCAAAATTGGAGGACGCGGTCACGTGACCGAGATAATTGAAGGACAATGATCCAGGCGAGGAAAGCCCGACGTCGGGGTGTCGCGCCACCATGATGATGGTGATGATTCCCATTGTAATGGCTAGTCACGTGCACAACTTTCTCGCGAAACACGATTTCCGAGTTTCTTTGTGTAGAGGAAAGGTGTACTAAATCAAAGCTAAATACAACAAATAATTTTTGACGAAAAAAAAAATATTTTTCGGTCGTCTACCAGTACTAACGTTTTCTTTTCATGCGAAATTTCATACAAATACTGTCAACAGGATGTAACTGTTCACTGTATTTGTATGAAATTTTGGACGAAAGGAAAAGATTAGTACTAGGCATAAGCTGGCAAGTACTACCGTAAATTTTGAAAAAAAAAGTGCTATACATTTTTTCGCCAGTACGAAATTAGCACTAAATAGACCTAAATTTATTACACTTCGTAATATTCCATTTTTCTGCATTTTTTCAATTTTTTCGCAAAGGCGTGTGGACGTCACCCTTAAATCGCATATCCTATTATGAAACAGCTGAGCCGCTTTCAATATATCGCGTGCGAGAATCTTCAATGAGAGACCATTTGATTTAATAACGGATCTAGCTGCTGGACTTGTTATTGGTTGGTTACCGTGTACAATAGTATTGTACATAATCTTCCTATTGGTTGATAGTGGTGGTATAATGAGATAATGATGCTCTTCATGTAAAAAGTTGGTCATGATAGGCGTAGGGGCTCTGAAATATGAATATGGAATACCGGTTAGAGAGAGTTGAATTGCAACTGATTTGGATAGGTGGTCCATAAGCAGTCGTCAGAAAGAGGACAAAATATCTTTTTTGGGGGGAAAGAAAGAAGGGAAACCCGTTCCTTTCTGCTCTCGACAACCAAAAAAAAACGGATTTTTACGGCTTTTTGATCGCCAGGACGTGGATCTCGACGGTTGCGGAGGGAGTTTATTTTTTTAGAAAAACGCAGGATTTCTTTAGGAAGGTCAAAAGACGCGGTGGTCGACGGTTGTGAGGTAAAAAGTGGCCAATACGAAAATTGGATGAAGAAAAATTAAGAAAAAGAAAAAAAGATTTGTGTCGTGGTCATGGTGAGGTGTGACAACCAAGGTGTGAAATCTATAAAATTCTGATAGAGAAAACTTGGTGGCGCCTGGTGGAGTGAAAATCACGGTGTTCCCCGAAAGTTCTGAAAAGAAAAGCAACATAAACGAATTGCTAACCAGGAAATTGAGAAAAAAACATCTCCAATCTCACAATCGTCGACACGCGCATTTCTTCCTAACCTCACTGGAAATTTCGCATGACTTGCCAGTTTGCTTAACCCGATTCCTATACCTTACATCAAATATTACTGAAAAGATTGGAAGGAGATACAACACTACGGTTCGAAGTTTATCAAGTCAGTAGAGTTTATCAAGATAGCAGACTGTCAAGCTTGGTCATTGAGATATGTACGTAGAGGTTCTGCAAAATTCAAATTTCCCGTCAGCTATTTTTTTTTTATTTATTCGATTTCATTTTCATATATATTTTATGTGACGCTTTCGAGACGGCCTATTGTAAATGTATGTAAATGCCACGCAGGAATATATATGTACATCATATGCCGATATAACCACTTTGTTCAACAGCGACTCCAGCTCATCACAAAACGGCCGTTGCGGATGGAATGGGGTAAGTAAAAAAAAGATATCTGGCAATTTTTAAACCGTTTGAGTGCACCCCGGTTTTGCTTAATATCATATTCGTGCTGGCAATAATAAGACCAGTTAACGTAAATGTAAATTGTTCCTGGTTGGTTGAATAGTTCTGAAAGCGTAATTAAGTTCACTTAAATAATTGCTGTATTGACGCTTTGTATCTGAATAATAATTTTCATTATGCTGTGGTAAAACCATATCTTCAGCCTTTTCCATCTTGATCACCCCCGTTTCCATTCCAGGATGATAGCATGGGATGAGAAGTCGTCGGCAAGATTTGGGAGGATCCTAAAATATTGGGTGGGTTTTAATTAAGCCCTAGGTTATTATTACCATCAAACCTCAACAGCATGAGCTGGAAGAAGAAGAAGAAAGAAAGAGAATCCGACGCTCTTTCTTTCCGTGTTCTGTAATCCCATTTAAACTGGCTTTTTATATATATATATTCGTGGTGCGTTCACGTACGTGAACAAATAATGATCAGTAATGGCTAGGGACAACCAGTAGACAAGGACCCACCCCATTTTCAGGCAACTGAGCAGCCTACAAGCACGTACCGCCGTCCTTCTGGTTGCAACAACTCCACGCGTTCCCCAGTGTGGCCTCCCTGGGCCACCAATGATGTCGTTACAAGTTCTTTCAATTTTGCGTGCTACTTTTGCTCTGCTAGCTTAAAAGAGGTCAACTCCTCTGTGGGCAACACTTAATTTTTTTATATGTTTAAACATACTTACTTTGGGCTCATTTTCTTTCCCTGAAAGCCTTTTTCGATTTCGGGCAATACCGTAAAGTACATAATTGCCTCCTTTTCATGCACATCAATACTATCGCCTCCGAATATAGGAATATGAGGAACAACTTTCACAATTAGAGATACCGTTGTGGGTGTAGAGTTTCCAATTGTATACGCTACAACAACACGGTAAACACTGCTAAGGAAATTTTCCCCTGGCCCACTTCCCATAGAAAATTTCAGATCCATAACTTTTACATCTTTCGTTTTCAATCCATTTTCCAACGCCTTTTTGAAATAGTCTTTATTCAGGAATTGTGGAATATTGGCAATATCCATGATGGCGTTTAATCACTGATTTTAAAGTTTGCGAAATTATAAGATAATTAAAAATATTACACGTAAGTTCAATTTTCACTTATGAAATTTTCACCGGGTGCCGGTTTCGTTCGCCACTTGAAAGTATTACTGAATAATAATCATGTGAAAATGCAATCGCATCTACGAGTATGTACACTTGTTCAAATCTCCTGAATAAAAGAACAAATACGTAGTTCAAAGCAATTCACTTACTGACACTTTCCGATTATCATATTACTTACCTAAGTACATGCACTGAGTTACAATAAAAAAGTCATAAAATATTACAATGTTGCAGCTTTATCGGAAAATACAAAGCTCTATGAAACGTACAAACAAAGCTTCTATTAAACAATAATTAACAAAATCACGGATTTTAATGCAAAATCATTGTATGCCTGTAGTGGGATACGCGCTATGCCCCACAAGGGGTTAGGGCAATTGAGTAGTATGTAGTGGGATATACATAAATAGTAATAAACTTTCGTTATGTTGGAATTATAATAACTCTATACTATATAAATATTAAGAACACTTTGTAGTCAGTAACACATGGTTAGTGTTCGCTAAAACAACAAATTGACTTGTTCAAGCTTAATATGCATATTCATTATCTGGATTACTTCTGTCCAATTATAGAATTGTTGGACGACCCAGTAACACCTGGAGAAGATCAATTGAGAGAGAGGGTGCCTCAATAGGCGAGTCATGGAACGAGCTGAAAGCGACCGCGGCGAACAGGACGAGATGGAAAGTCGGCGTAGTTAATGTCCTATGCCCCACAAGGTTAACAGGAACTAGAGAGAGAGAGAGAAAGAGAGAGAATTATAGAAATTAAAGAAAAGAAAATATGTATTAGGTGTAGAAAAAGAAAATATATATCAGCGACTCTTAACTTACACAGGTAAGACTAAGAGTAACAACACGCTTCATAACAACAAAATAAACCTGAGCGTATGTTCTATCCCCAGTGTCGGGTTTAACTATCTTATCGCCGTGTTCAACTAATTGTAAATCGCTCGTAACAATTTATCATAATCTTTGACAGCGCATTTTCGACTGATACTGGATGTCACTCTTCGAAATGTCTGTGCCTCAAATAAGAATTATAATATTTTTATAAGTTTCCACCAAATTTTATGAATGCACCATCACCCGTTTGCGAGATATGTATTATATGGATAGATGGACAGACGGACAGACATTTGACATTTATAAGGGTTTTTTACTACAAAATCCTAAAGACGAAATTTTGTATTTTTGAGCCGTGTGAGAATACAATTGCGCCTGAAAATTAAAGTTTCAAGTTAATATTACGAAAACACGAGATCGTAAAATCAGTTTTCTTTAGTTTTTGTGAGATTAGATGACCGGAAAGACGAGAATTTAAAATTTATTCGTAAAAACTAGGGAAGATTGGATTTAAAAAAAAAACGTAATGACCACTTTTTTATTAAATTTTAAATTGTGCCACACCTTTTACATTTTACCAACAGCCTAGATAGCCAATATTGCCTAATCAAAAAGTCCTAGCTTATCATTCCGTTTCAATAAATATCGCATAGTGTCCTGATATCGCTTAGTCGAACAGGCAATCAAACTTTTTTGTTCAGCACTCTCCTTATCCGTTAAACTCTCAATAGAGTTATCCTTTGAAGCCTCCTTATCCATTCCAATTAAAGCTAAAATTCCTACTGCCGCACAAAATCCAAAAAACTCCTTACGATGTACCTCTGCTAAAATATCATCAAAGGTGGGTATATTTTGGAAGTCTAGGTCTTCCAACGTTTGACGAAATGATTTGTAGTAATATTCCTTCAGCATGTGCTCTCGCCTGTTCTCCAGGACGTCAAGCTGTACGCTTGTGTTCAAAAAATAATTGATATCAATTCCGGGACTTGAGTAGAAGCTGCCCTGAAAGTCAATCTGGAAATCAGAAGACGATTCTATTAAGACTAGCGGCTATGCAAGTATGTCACTTATTTTAAGATACTTACGAATAGTATGTCACTGGGATGTTTGGAAGATTCTGTCTTATACTTGAACATGAAATTGTTAACCCACAAGTCGCCATGATTGAGAACTTTGAGCTCATCAGGCGACGGTTCACCATTTTCGCCAAATCTGGTTAGAAACTCTGGTTCTAGATTTTTTAGCTTCTTCACAATTTGTTCATATCCTTTCCAGTTTTCGGCTACTTTAATGAGTGACTTAAAATTACCGACAAATACGCCTTGAAATATTTCAAAGTGAAAATGTCTTTTACTAAAAATTCCCACGTTGTATTGCTGCATATTGGATGGGTCCTAAAATATAAATAAAATATCGATTAAGTTTAAACATATCAAAAGGAACAAATTTATAGCTACAGATATCAACAAGCTATTACGAATAATATGACAGGACAAAATATGAAGAGAATATTTCATTAAAATTAGAGTTATATAAAAATTGAAACGACTCCAACCAACAAGTTTTCAGATTTAAGTAGGTGTAAATATAAATGACAGCAAACCCGTAGTAAATTATATTGGAAATAGCTTTTCTGCAATTCCAAAATATTATGGTCCTATAAGATAGAAGTGGCAACATCCCATCAACTTACCGAAAAGGAAGTTAATATGCGCCTCCAAACCTCACGCAAGACAAATCCCATATGTGAAACATTACAACACAGGCGAAAACTCAGTACATATTATTATCGATAGAGAAGAGTTCCAAAACACTAGCATGTCTATGATCAAATGGGGCGACCGGTAGCGCAGTGTGTTGAGGCATCAGTCTCATGTTTGACTACCGGCGTTTCGGGTTCGAATCTCGTCCAGGACGACGTTCGTGGCCATGGATGTGCAGGAGGTGCATGCTAGCAACTGCATTCTCTGAAACCAGCTTATGCCGACGAAACGTCAACTGAGCCACATGGAACAGTTGACGCGCAATGCCCCCCAAGGGGTTAGGACAATTTAGAGATGATCAAATGAAATCCAATCAATGATCTATTTTAGTACGTTACCTCGGTGGCTGAAGGAGGGCAACTACCGAGATAACGTCGTCTGTATTGACAGAGTCTTGAGGGGATTCGAAAAGATGAGAGACTATAGTTGAACTTTTTTGGGTTGTCGGTCCAACGTTCCATTCAGGTAATTTTGAAGCGAAACCATTAAGCTACGATTAAAGTTTAAAGTTTGGTGCGCTCGGTGACCGTGTTCGTTCGATCACCGCTCTACAATCTATAGAAAGGAGGCTCAGTCCATGACGCGAAAAAAAGCACAGTTTTCTGAACTACAGAGCTGAGACGTTTTTGATTTGTTGGATTCGCTCTTCGGAAATATCTGTTTTGAAAAATGATGACGAGTAACTACACTTCATGCAGATACATCGGTACATGGATATGCCTTATGGCTACCGAATGCGGGGAACATGTTTTGTCGAAGATATCGACATAGGTTTTATCAAGACTCCAGTACCGTCAATTATACTGGATGAAATCATTCGACAGAATATGTTTCACGCATTCGGTATCCACAAGACATATCCATATACCGACGTATCTGCACGCAGTGTAGATACTCATCATCAGTTTACTAAGGATGAACTACCAAATCAGAGGATATAAGAACTAAGCTTTAGACTACTTCTATCCTAAAGCTGGATCCTTCAATTTCATTTAACGGCAATCAATTGTTTCCCCTTTGATTACTTAATAAACAAAATTTTTCAAAAGTTCAGTATGTTTATAGATGCGGGACGTTGCAAGGTAGGCTATTTCCTCACGAGGCGAACATTTAAGAGCTTTGTGCTTGCATTTACCACCCACAAGATGATGACTGTTGAGGAACTCACTGTCGCTCATGGGAAAATAGATCTTCGGAGATCGTCGTCGAACATATCTACAATATTAGAAACTATGCACACATCGTGTGTGTAACTTCGTCGCCGAGAGTAATGAAATTTAAAAGCTTTTGCTCACACGCATTAGTCGGATTATTCCGACCAAGGTTACAAGGAGATGGACATGGAAACATTTGCAGTTGGCTTGTTTCAACTTCTGCTAGTCGGATGAGAATCGTGACATCTGGCTTGACGGACAAATTTTTAGGATGACCCCCAGCCATAAGACACATCCATGTCAAAACTGAATGTGAGTATAAATAGAACTGACACTACGCTCCGAGCTTGTCAGTATAAACACGGTTCAGATAGGAGGTGCATGCTAGCAGCTACGAGTCCGAAACGTAGATATACTATCGAAACGTCAACAAGGCAAAGAAATGCAAGAGATGTTGATGTGGCCATGCCCCTGGAGCTATCAAGGCAATTAACAACAACGCAAAGTTTACTAGAAAAATTCAAATCTTGAAAAACGTTGACAGTTGGCACTGTCAAAGAATCCTATACTGGCACCAGGAAGGAGTAAACACATGTTATGGTTTCTTGAAGTAAAGACAAAAAGAAAACCAACTCACTCCTCCACTTGGTGAAAAAATATTTGGACCACCCTAGTGCTAGAAATGTGGTTCCAATGTATCAGTGGAATACATACGAGTGTATTATCCGGTGGGTATTCAACTGCTATGCTACTGGTGCATCCAATAAATTGAACTGTTAAGGTGACAAACCCAAACAATGTTTAATTGGTTCATAGAGTGCGTAAGCGTTCTGAACGATGGGCAATCTGATGAGCTAGCTGGAACATCCTTTGGTACGCAGCTATTTGCTATGATTCTATTCTGAGGAATTCACCTGTGCACCATGAGAGGACTAATCGGAGTTGAGAGGGAGTGAATCAATTTAACATTGGAAAAGCCTTCAGTGTTTTAGGAAGACAAATCAATACACAGATGTTCTTCTTCCCAAAAACAGCATACGTATAAAAGTTTCGTACGGATAGAAGCACTCATCAGGTCTTCCATCTTTGCAGCTATCCGTGTACAAAACGACCACGAAAGTGTAAGAATTCTGTTAGTATAAGCCAGAAAGGCATGATTTTTAGATGAAAACTCGACCACTAAGCTTGGAGAAATTAAATAGAGGGAATTCGAGAATAAAAAATATTTGTCCCACTGGGGTTTTGAATCTCAAACGACCGTTTTTCGAGTAGCAAAAAATGCTGGGTACGTTGCGGAGCTAAGTTACAGACGCATACAAAGTTGGTGCGCAGAATGAAACCAAGTGTCACAAAAAATGCCAACACCTATGTATAAAAGGTTTTAAACTTAACCAGAACAGGAAAGGTTTTTTTTAATACGTTATTTTATCAGATATTAGAATTGTACTCACCTTGTCAGCAAAATAAAGTGAGGCAGCATGTGCAACACCCAATTTGGTCAACAGTACATTGCAATGTTCTTCATCCAGTCCCACTTGTCTGTCCGCCAATTTGTACCCACCTTCATTTAAATCCTCAAAAACAATTGTCTGAATGGGTTCATCTTGAGCATAATAACACCTGAAAAGATTCTCAATCATAAAGCAATCGACCCATATAGGCTGCTGGAGACCGATCTAATTGAGAGGCCTAAAGTATACAGCCGACTTTTGGGCTTTCACCGATGGGCCGATCTAATCGACACAGACAGTCGAATAAACAGAAATTCAGTCTAATCGACTGAAAATTTGTCTGTTCTTGTCGAGTTTTAGATTGCAGTCTAATCGGTGTGAACGCCATGATATACCACCATATAGGATTAGTCGGCTTCGGGCCGGTCGATTAGACAGACCTGTTCAGCGTGAAAGCAGCCATTATTCCAAAAAACTTACTTCGGTGCAAGTTTAATATTTAGCATTTTCTCTAGTTTGGGTATCATTTTAAAGTACATATCTGTCTCCTTTTTGTGCATTTTAATTTCTTCAAAAACCTTCCGTTCGCCGTCTGTTGGCATACTTTTGATGATAACACTCAAACGTTTCCGATTGCTGGCATTGACAACGACATCAATAACTGCACGATATATAAAGCTACAGTAGTTCTCGCCACCTCCACTTCCCATTGTAAAGGTAACCATTTCTATTATGAAGTCGTCTGCATGTAGGGTACTTTTCAGGAGTGCCCGAAAGAAGTCATGGTTAAGGTAGTTGGGAATGTCGACTTCGTTTTTTTGAATAAGCATCGTAAATGATCCTCACTGAAAAAAAAAATCTTTAAAAACGAGCGAGATACCGTAAATCTTCCGTATTTTGGTTGTTATATTTTTATAATTAGAACAGTCTTATCTGAAATTCAAATTTGAAAAAAACCTGCTTTTACTCAAAACGCCACTCACTTGCGTCCAAAATCCAAATTTTCCCCGATCAAAATTTCCTTGTCGAATCCATACAATGACAGGGAAAATTTTAGATTTGACCGAGGAGAATTTGGATTTTGGACGCAAATTCGTGTCCACCTTAAGTCCTTCCTCTAAACAGAAACATGGAATTACAGACTGTGACAGAGAAACTACTATAGGCAGTAAAAAAGTATACAAGTAAAATAATCATCATCATCGTGGCACGACAGCCCGACGTCGGGCCTTGGCCGCCTGGATCATTGTCCTCCAATTATCTCGGTCACGTGACCGCGTCCTCCAATTTTGGGAGCCCAGCAGCTGCGCGGCGTCCACACCTACTGAGCTCTCCCAACGAGATCTCGGTCGTCCTCGCAGTCTCGCTCCGTCGACTCGTTCTGCATTCATTACTCTCTTAGGCATGCGATCATCGTCCATTCTTTGTACATGCCCTGCCCATTGAAGTCGTTGTCGTTTGACGATTTTCGAGACTTGCAGCTCATCGTACATTTCATACAACTCATGGTTGTACCGGATGCGCCATCCATCTCGATCGCAAACAGCCCCGAATCAATAATCAATCTTTGCATTTTTGAAAGCACATCTCATATAGTTTGTTCCGCGATTTTTTTTGAAAATCGTATTATTTCGGTTACTATTTGGCCTAACCTCTAGTGGGACATAGCGTGTCAACTATTCCCATGTGGCTTAGTTGGCGTTTCGTTAGCTAACCTTGTTTCGGGCATGTTGCTAGCATGCACCTCCTGCCCATTTAGTCACATACCTGCAGCAAGTCGAAAAAGGTTGTGGCTTATTGTGACGCCTAGACCGTGGGATTCGAACCCGTGAATGACCTGATATTTCCTCATTTGGGGTGATGAAACCAATGCACTGGAGTACTGTTAAAGTCATTTTGAGTCCTTAGGGCGGGACGAAAGGACCTTCTTGGGCTTGCAATATAAATGAAATAGAAACAAAAGATAGCAAATATCGGTAACTTCTGAGTCTTGGTGATGATGCAAATCCTCTGGAGAAAAGGTACGTGGCTGATACAATGATTTGCTAATCATAGACAACTTGAAAGACGATTAGATTAAGAGATGGGCCGTGGTAAGCCCCCTTTGCTTACAGGACTAAGTCTGCCGTGACGATCAAGCTTGATTATCATAATGGATCTGCCTAAAACCTTGAGAATGAAGAAACTTATTTGACTTCCAGATAATCAAATACAAAATATTTCATGGGGGAAGCAAGCGAAGGCCTCACAATCGCAGAGAACATGCTGCTAAGTTTCGTCGTGCTCCTAACAGAAACCACAGGTGGAATCACATACGAAAAACATCGCTGCTAGATGATATCTCAAATTTGAGTGACCCGATAGAAGTCCGCAAATATGTATATTTCTGGTCTTAAGTCGACTCATGCTAAGTAATTATGCAGCTCGTTTACGAAAGTATCCTGCGATAAAGAGCTTTGGCTGTATCGGGCCTGGTAGGCTGTCCCAATGCGTTACGGTATTACCACAGAGCGGCTCGTGTCTTGAAGAGGTGTGGCTGAGACCAACCTGGCTCGTTCATTATCAGAAATATTGACGACCGTTGCACCAGTGTTGTACTATCGCAGCACTGATCGAAGGATATCGGGTAGGACCTCTTCAAATTTCCCTGTGATCTGATTACCAAATCGTCCGCGTATGCTTGTATTGAAAATCATTTTGTTGTATTTTAAGTTCCCATAATAAGATTTTTTCTGATAGTGGCGCGTTGCGTTCCTTCGAGTAAAGATGTAAATAGTTGGGCATTCGTGAGTGTGAGAGAGAGTCAATGCTTCTATGTGATCTTTAAGCGATATCCGTTTCAAACTTTTCCCTCGCGCAGAAATTAAAATCAAATCCGAACTTGCATGTTAGCCTCCTACCGAATCAGCTGCCAGCATCATTCTTTCAGCACCTACCATCAGGTACAGACATGGCTCGGAAACGTTCAGAAAACTGCGGCTGGAAACGGACTCAGATAGGATTACAGCCTGTGATGACTTCAGAGGTAATGATCCCCTCATTTCTTTTAATTTCATGTGCCTGTACAAATCGTGCTATAGAAAAACATGCTCAAACGTTACAGTCATTTCTGAAGACTTCAACAATGAGGAATACAATGACGACATTTATGACCTACCAACTTTGGTCCCTCTATCCCAACCGAGCAGATAAAAACATAACGTACAGGACTCAGAAGAAAACTCTTCCGATGGAGAAGGTAATAATGACATGCCCTCACCATATAAACAATCCAAAATAAAGACGAAGTAAAACAATATTGGGTGCATTCCTAGTTTAGTTATTGGTTCGTGTCTTCTACGCTCTAAAGGTCGCCACCCATGAACGAGCACAACCACGACCAAACTTCCATCGAACCATCAATTTCATAGAACGTGTGGGAAAAAAATTCCCCCTATTTCCACCGTTCTATGATATTTGATGGTTCGATGCGGAAGTTTGGTCGGTTGTGCTCGTTCATGGGTGGCGACCTTTAAACCTGGCACTTGAACACGCCATCCGGGTGATGAATGCGGACCACAGCGGCACACTGCTCTTCAAGTCGACGCAGTTGATAGCGTACGCTGACGACATCAACATCATGTTCCGAAACCTGCCCGACGCAGAAGAACTTCTAAATAATCTTGACACGGCGGCAAGAAAATTGAACTACGCGTTAACCAGGACAAAACCAAAGTAATAATAATATAATCAAGAACAAGGACGCTAGAACAAGGGAACATCAACATCGAAAACCCCATCATCGAATTCGTAGACGACTTCATTTACCTGAGTAGTAACGTGTCTAAGGACGCCAATGAAACTGATGAAATTAAGCGACGGGAACAATTAGCAAATAAGACTTTTTCTCGGTTCTCCCAATAATGAAATCGAAATACTAAACTCCGCAAATAGAAAACCATCCAAACGACCTGTGCTATGCTATGGTTGCGAAACCTGAACCCTTACTCAAGCCTACGAAAACATGATAAACACATTTGAACGAAACGTGCTTCGGCGAAATTTCGGAGCAGTTTGCGACCGAAATGGTTGGCGCATCCGGTACAACTATGAGCAGTACGATAAGCTTGAAGTTTTAAAAATCATCAAATTACAACGTCCACCATGTTAATTGCCTTGACCCCTTGCCGCACGAAACTGTCTCTTATCCTGGGGGCCGGTCTCCGACAGAATTACGACCGCCAAGTTCCGGACCAAAATGAAGAACATCTCATCTATGCCCCAACTGAACCTGACAATGTCTTGGCGAAAGACTCCTTCTACAAGCAACTAAACGCTGTTCAGAGCAGAACACCTAAAGGTGACATTCTAGAGGATATGGATGATTTGAATAAAGTTGGCGCTGATAACTATGGGCTCAGACATGTGGTGGGGAGACACGGTCTTGGTGATCGTAATGACAACGGTGAAAGATTTGTAGAGTTCTGCAACTTTCAGTCTTTTTATCGGTGGTACTATGTTTGAGCATAAGGACCACCACAAAATCAGTTGGTCCTCTGTTGATCGGCATAAAACACAAAATGAGATCGACTACTTTGCCATTAGTAAAAGATTCAAGAGTTGCCTTCTGGACGCGCAAAACAAGAAGGATGTCGATATTGGGATGGGAAGAGACCATTATCTTATGATCGCTAATGTTCGATTGCGTATTGCAGCCGTGCGCCATCCTAGCAACGAAAGATCCAGACGCCGCAAATTCAACACCGCTCGACTTAAAAATCCAACTGTCTTACATTATAATGATCATTTTGCGCAAAGAGCTGCTAAGATAACTAGTCACCCAGATAGTGACATAAATGAAAACGGGGATGCCATAAAAAATGCGTACATTGGCTGCGTTTCTATTTTGGTTCGTATCGAAACCGTGTCGACACGGTTTCATAGATACTTTGCGAAAACGCTACGATTTCAGACACCGATACCAGAATCTTTGAGAAGGCGAAAAGTATCCCGTTTTTTTCCCGATCTGATTACCCCTTCGACGATTCCTAGAGTCTTGACAGTTCGCTCTTGACAAGTACTGTCAGTCAATTCGTAAACAACTCTTTGTTGTCGTCGCTCGTCATTTTGTTTAGAATTTGTGTTTAAAAGTGGAAATATCCCTTGTTAAGTGGCGTATGTTTGTGTGAAATATATTTATGGCGGCACGGGAGTCGTGTCGTTCACCGGAGAAATCACGAATCGGAAAAGGGGCGATACAAAATGTACGAGAAAAAGTTTTTTTTTTTAAATGACATGTTCCACACACTTTTCTCCACGAGCCATTTCGCCGATTAAAAGTGCTGCTGTCATTTTTTTCATTTAACTCATTCTGAATACCAGCCTTTGGCTTAAACTAAACAGTTTCTAGACAGAAGTTTAAGATAATTTGATGACGAATAATTAGATGTTTTACTTTTGATCATACGACTCACGTGGGCTAAGGCAGAAGCCCAGAACTAAAACAAGACAAAACACCCCATAAATACCGTTAGAATATTTTTCAGGTGGTGTAAATTTGAATTTAAGCTCTCTAACTAAGCCTCTATCGATTTCTAGAAGTATATGCTGGCAACGTGCATCGTCCGAAACTGGTTTATGCCAATGAAACGTCAGCTAAGCCACATGGAATAGTTGACGCGCTATGCCCCACTATGGGTTAGGGTAAATGAGTATGCACTCAGAACTCACTATCCCCCTGGAGTAAATCGGCTGGTGCTTCAAGCCTGAATACAGTACTCGTTGTTTCTTATTTGGTTTACAAACGTTAGCTTATAGAAAACTTTCCCAAATGCGATATTTAAGAGACTTGCTTTGCTCTCACGTTTTGTGTGAAGATATTAAAAATTACTTTGTAGTTCAAAATATCTCACCTACTCGTAATTTACGGTGTACCAATTTTTTTATTCGCGGTCTATTATACGGATACTACATACATACATAACACAACTTGAAGGATATACAATAGTTGATTTACTCTCTATTAACAAACTAATTTTTAAAAGAGAATATTTTAATAAATTTCCATTCTAATTTAACAATCTGCTAGGGTTCGCGTCCAGTCCCGGGATGAAAGCTTCTTCAGGCACAGGCAAGGACATTTTGCCCTCCCCCCTTCCTCCTCTTCAAATATTTTCAAGACAGTTTTCCATATAAATTAGAATGATGCATAGCTTATTGTTGCATGTTTTTTTTAGCCGCCACTTTTATCCAAGCGGTTTCCCTTCATTATTGGCGACGTTTGGAGAAAAGTGGTTGAGAATGCCCCATTTTTGGGTGGGTTGTTTTGCTTAGCTCTAACTATCGGCATTGCGTCAGTGCATTTCTGGGAATACTTTAAGCTCGGCATGCACGTCGAACCAAATGACTTGCGACCAACACCGAACCATGCCATTATGGGCGGCCTTGCGCAGGAGAGGCATTCCTGAGAAGCTTGTGGCCATTATTAAGGCAACCTATGAGGGCGCGAAATGTCGCGTTCTGCATAAAGGTAAGGTGTCGGGAAATTTGAGATTGGAGTTCGGCAGGGGTTCATGCTCTCACCGATCTTATTCCTCATTGTGATCGGCGATGTGTTGCATGCAGCCCTATCCGGACTAGACAGAGGAATTCAATGAACTTTGACATCTTATCTACAACATCTTGACTACGCTGACGACATATGCCTACTCTCCCACAAAATCATGGATCTATTCGCAATGGCGTTAGATCTCGAGAGGGAGGCAAACAAGGTTGGGCTAAAAATTAATACCAACAAGACCAAGGTTCTTAGACCGCCATTGCGAAAGAGAAATCCGACTCCTATTGCCATCAATATTAATGGGCAGCCTGTAGAGAAGGTGGAAAACTTCGTCTACCTGGGTAGCATTGTTGCCGAAAATGGTGGTACGGAGCAGGACATCGCTCGTCGTATCAACCAGGCTAAACGCGCATACGGCATGCTGTCCAAAATCTGGCAGAGTAGTTATCTCAGCCTCAAGACCAAGTTGGGCCTGTTTCGCTCCCTGGTACTGTCAGTGCTCTTGTATGGGAGCAGTACATGGAAAGTTTCCGTATGAGTTACCAGAAAGGCAAAGTACAATAGTAGTACTCTCACTGAAAAATTAAGCCTAATAGTCGCCACACACGATCGCGCACGACCGAGCTTCCATTGAACCGTCAATTTCATAGATTGGTGTAAATGAGAATATTTTTTTTTCCGAATATTCTATTAAATTGCTGGCTCGATGTAGGTTCGGTCGTGGTTGTGCACGATCATGCGTGGCGAACTTAAGGTTCGAAATTGGGCCGCTCATGCATGTAAATTTGAACTGCGCGAATCACTTTCGATCGGATAAATCGCGAATTATGTATTATATTTAATTAAATGGAATTATATTACGAGTACATTCATTATTATCAAATTCACTCTCAGGCTTTGCTTTCCTCTTGGCGCCCTTTTAGAATCGGCGCCCCAGGCGACCGCCTGTTTCGCCTTATCCTTTGACTGGCCCTGCACAAGCCAGTTGAAAAAAAGAACTACCTATACACACAGACTGAATGAATGGATTTTTCGACCGCCCTATATAAAAATATAAATGGACGTATATACGTATCCATGTATAGTCCGATGTATGCTGTACGTTTTTTCGTTTGTCCGGGCACTTCCCGTATTCTGGTTTTAAGCAAACTTGATATGTAGGTTCCTTGTGAGACCCTGACACCGGCCCCCGTTTCTGATTACCGACTAACGGTGTATGTTTCAAACAAGAGTTACTCGCCTAGGTGTTTTCAAAGATCCTTCCCCCAGACATTTCCCGTATTCCGATTTCAAATTTCAAAATTTGATAGATAGCTTCCATGGGTTATTTTACGTAGAACACGGTGATATATTGGTCCTGCTGCAGGTATGCCTCAGGACAAAGGGACTCTGCTGATCATGAAATGAAACCGAAACCAAACTTCGTAGATACGCGTATCTCCTGAATCGGAACAATATATGCCCAATGCACTGGAATACTGTTCAAGGCATTTTAAGTCCTTCGGTCAGGACAAAATGACCTTTTTTTGGCATGAAGTGAAACGGATACCAGACTCAACAAATATGGGTATACTCTGGATCGAAATAGTTGTGGATCAAGTTGCGAGTAGACTCTGAGATAAAGATAACAGTTCAACCACCTAAAATTAAACTTGGTTCAACTTTTGTAAAGAAACACTTTTATTAACACAAAACACGAATCTATTAGAGGACTTCATCACTAAATTTCTTTTATTTGTTTGCGAATATTTATAAGTATAATTCTTACCTAAAAATAAATATTTAAAACAACTTTATAAATACTGAGAAAAGAAATTATTTAAGATAAAAACAAGGTGAAACTTGCACAACTAGAATTGAATAAAAGACTAGACTCTATTCGGATACATTTTCAAATATTTATACAACTAAATATTTCCAATTGGTCTTTAGAAATTACAGCAATCTATAAACAATTACATGACATGCAACTATTCGTCAGTAAGACACATAAGAAAACTAACATTTACCTGGTTGTTTAGGTCCAATTGTAATATCTACACTAGTAATCTCTGACTATATCTCTAAAACTGATTCAATAAAAATAGACATACATATATAATAGGTGTTCGTGTGTGATATTTTACGAATATTTAAGATTGAATGAAAACAAGTTTCTAGATTCATGTACAAAACATAAAATTGAATCATACAACAAAATACCATATACTCTACCAAGTTTACAAAACATACTTTACTGGTAGTAAAGGTTGATTTTGTGACTAAAGAGCCAATCTTAGTGTCACCACACACTGTCGGACTCGAATACGAACCTGGTACAAATGACCTCTGACAGACACGCACATCTCACATAACCGTCAAGAAAACCGGTCCACTTGTACCAGGTTCGTGTTTGAGTTCGAGTTCGACAGTCTGTGGTGACATTTAGGTCACAACAGATTGGTCTTGGAATATTTAAGGAAATACTCAGAGATTATTTATAAAAATTTAAACCATGTACATATGTTTATGTTGTATCTCACGGTACCAGCTTAAAGTTTAAAATACGTCATGCAAATAGGTCCGTCAAGAACGATAAGCGCATGCATTGGCGGATCCAGAGGAGGACCATAGGGGCCCGGGCCCCTCAAAATTTTTGGTATACAGAGTTTGGTTTTGAATATTCGAGGAAATATTCGAAAAGGATTTATCAAATTGACAGCGAGTGCTGAAGATACCGGCAAGGATTCAGTAGGATTTATTACGCGTTCCTTTCCGAGATTGCTTAGTGAGGCTCATTGTGCTTGTGTTGGCACACTAGTCCGGCAGCATGGCAGTGGGGACTTGTGAGCATGGATACCCAGCAAGGTGTAGTGCTTGATCCCTTTCTCTAGGACTCAGTTGCTTATGCAGGTCATATTACTATGTATATCTGGTAAATTTCCTGGTGTTTTAGTGAGGTATTTCAGAATGCTCTCTCAGAACAAACCATTTGATAGTGGGATAAAGAAAATAAAAGAAAAAAAACAGAGCTTGTTTTCTTCACAAATATTTTACATTACACTTTCAGTTGAGTCTCCTCTACTGCATGAATCGAGCCTTGTTTTAGCTGACAAATGTTGTAATGACACCCCCGACATGGGGTAGGAGACGGTGGAAGTCATCATATCAACAGCGGCGGCACCTGCTGGCGGGCGACTCAGTTCGGGAGGGTTGTGGCGGAGGGTTAGTGTCGTTGCTGACAGTGTCGTTCCATATTTGGCGTCAAACGTGGGGCCCATTTCTGGTCAAGAACAGGGCTAAAAAGGACCTGATTAGGCTCCTTTTTGGTTCTTCCACCGTTATGCATCCCCACAAGCACATTAAAGCTACTTGCTCTAAGTCTTAGGACTTAGCCATTTTTACTAAACGTATTTTCCCTTCAAGTAGCTGTGCTTTCCTCTGTTGCACCCCATCCTTCCTATAGAGTAGTTTGTCCTTTTAGCTTCAGTTCAACAAGGCATTCCTGGTGTTGCGTTTGTCTTTTGTGGGTTAGGCACGTACCTAAGGCCTCCATAAATGCTTTGAATTGCCGGCATTTGGAGCATCTTCGGTGACCGGACAAAGCGCGGAGGAGTCCTGGGTACCTTTCTGTTTGCCAGGATTGTCCGTTCAAGTGAGTTTAAAATTTTTGATTGCGTAGTATTCATCATCATCATCGTGGCGCGACAGCCCGACGTCGAGCCTTGGCCGCCTGGATCGTTGTCCTCCAATTTTGGAAGCCTGAGCTCTCCCAACGAGATCTCGGTCGTCGTCGTAGGCAGTCTTGCTCCGTCGACTCGTTCTGCATTCATTACTTTCTTTGGCATGCGATCATCGTCCATTCTTCGTACATGCCCTGCCCATTGAAGTCGTTGTAGTCTGACGATTTTCGTCTTGAGTTCTGCAACTTTCACAGTCTCTTCATCGGTGGTACTATGTTTGAGCATAAGGACCATCACAAAATTAGTTGGTCCTCTGTTGATCGGCGCAGAACACAAAATCAGATCGACCATTTTGCCATTAGTAATAGATTCAGGAGTTGCCTCCTGGACGTGCGAAACAAGAAGGGTGCCAATATTGGGATGGGAAGAGACCATTATTGAGATTCAGGCGCCGCAAATTCAACACCACTCGATTAAAAAATCCAGCTGTCTTACAACAATATAATGACCATCTTGCGCAAAATGCAGCTGAGATAACTAGTCACCCAGATAGTGACATAAACGAAAACTGGGATACCATAAAAAATGCGTACATTGATAGCGCAGATACCATCCTTGGCACAAACCCGGATTGCCGGAATAAGCCCTGGATGTCCGATGCTTCATGGCAGCGGATTGTCGAAAGAAAGGAGCTGAAAGTTCGTTTGGCTGCATCATCAGGCGACAATCGAAGCAGCATCGAACTCCTTTACCGTCAGAAGGCTCGAGAAGTTCAACGTAGTGTGCGACGCGATAAAAGAGTTTATGCGAATTCTCTTTTAGCCTCAACATAAGAAGCCACAAGAAGTAACAACTTAAACGCCGTATACAGTGTCATCAAGGAGTTTACAGGTGGTCGTAACTCCTGCCAACATCCAGTGAAGGATAGTGATGGGAAGCTACTTATCTTGGAAGAAGATCAAATGAGGCGGTGGAAAGAACACTTCACCGCGGTCTTGAACCGCGTAACCTCTGGTGAAGCTCCCCCTCATATAAATAATTTAGCTAATCATCAAAATGTGCGTATACGGTCCACTGCCCGACTAAAGAGGAAATAGTCACTGCAATTATTGCACTAAAACGAGGAAAGGCCGCCGGACTCGACGGTGTCCCTGCCGAACTTTATCAAGCAGCGCCAAGCGTAACTGCCGATTTGCTGCAACCACTTGTTGATAAAGCGTGGAATACAGAGACCTTTCCCACTGAGTGGAAGGAAGGTTTGATCATCAAACTTCCAAAGAAGGGTAGCCTCACAGACTGTAATAATTGGAGAGGCATTTGTGTGCTTCCTGCCGTTGCCAAGATTATAGCTAAAAATCGTCCTGAAAAGACTAAAGGCCCAATTAGAAAGCACAATTAATGAAGAGCAGGCTGGATTTCGATCCAGATTCTCCGGTGTCGATCACATTAACACCTTGCGAATCATCATCGAGCAATGCGCCGAATACGATTCTCCGCTTCACTTGCTTTTCATCGATTTCGAAAAGGCTTTCGATAGTGTGAACCGGGAATCTATATGGGCGGCATTGCGCAGGAGAGGCATTTCTGAGAAGCTTGTGGCTATTATTAAGGCAACCTATGAAGGCGCGAAATGTCGCGTTCTGCATAAAGCTAAGGTGTCGGGGGACTTTGAGATTCGCAGTGGAGTTCGGCAGGGGTTCATCCTCTCACCGATCCTATTCCTCATTGTGATCGGCGATGTGTTGCATGCAGCCCTATCCGGACTAGACAGAGGAATTCAATGAACTTTGACATCTTATCCACAACATCTTGACTACGCTGACGACATATGCCTACTCTCCCACAAAATCATGGATCTATTCGCAATGGCGTTAGATCTCGAGAGGGAGGCAAACAAGGTCGGGCTAAAAATTAATACCAACAAGACCAAGGTTCTTAGACCGCCATTGCGAAAGAGAAATCCGACTCCTATTGCCATCAATATTAATGGGCAGCCTGTGGAGAAGGTGGAAAACTTCGTCTACCTGGGTAGCATTGTTGCCGAAAATGGTGGTATGGAGCAGGACATCGCTCGTCGTATCAACCAGGCTAAACGAGCATACGGCATGCTGTCCAAAATCTGGCAGAGCAGTTATCTCAGCCAAGACCAAGCTGGGCCTGTTTCGCTCCCTGGTACTGTCAGTGCTTTTGTATGGGACCAGTACATGTACAGGTTTCCGTAGGAGTTACCAGAAAGCTGCAAGTTTTCGTCAACTCATGTCTTCGTCGAATTTTAAGAATTTTCTGGCCCGAAACAATATCAAATGAAGAGCTAAGTCGGCGTACGGGTCAGAAGCCAATCGACGAATTGATACGCAGGCGAAAATGGCAGTGGATAGGTCACACATTGCGGAAGAGTGATAAGTGATAACTGCATTGCTTTTGGAACCCCATTTCTAACCAAGGCCGACCAAGAGGGAGTCCTCAAATCACATGGCGTCGATCTGTGGCAAAGGAGTGTCAGGCACTGGGTAAGTCTTTCGGGGAGTTGCGTCCCATTTCCTAGAACAGAGTACGATGGCGCGCAGGAGTAGTTGACGCGCTATGCCCCGCTAGGGGTTAAGGCAAAGTAGTAGTAGTTTGACGATTTTCGAGACTTCCAGCTCATCGTACAGTTCATACAACTCATGGTTGTACCGGATGCGCCATCCATCTCGATCGCAAACAGCCCCGAAAATTCCCCGTAGAACCTTACGTTCAAACAAATGTATCTAGCATGTTTCCGGAGGCTTGAGTTAGGGTCCATGCTTTGCAGCCATAGCATAGCACTGGTCGTATAATGGTTTTGTACACGCGGAGCTTTGTGTTTCTGTGCACATGCTTCGATTTCATTATAGGGAGAACCGAGAAAGAAGTCTTATTAGCTAACTGTATCCGTCGCTTGATTTCGTCAGTTTCGTTGGCATCCCTTAACAAGTTTCAAATAGATCAGTAAGTCTATTATGGATCCTGACTTGTGAGACCGAGTAGGTCATCGTCATCTTTGTCAGTCGCACTAATTTGGCCGGTATACCAAATTGCAGCATGATGTTGTACAGTACTCCACGATCGATACTGTCGTATGTATGCTTGAAGTCGACAAAGATTTGGTATACGTTTACGTTGTATTCCCAGTACTTCTGGAGTATCAGTTTGACCGTAAAGAGCTGATCGGTTGTGGAGCGACCGGGTCTGAAACCGCTTTGATTTCGCCAATGATTCGTTCTGCGTACGGTTTTATTCTATTTTCCAGAATTTTCATCAAAATTTTATAGGACGTACAAACTAGTGATATGCCCCTGTAATTCTCACACCGCAGTTTATCTCCCTCTTTGTGAAATGGACATGGATGTTTCTGCGCCAATCGTCTGGGATCTCCTCTGGAAACATGCTAGACACATTCGAACGCATCCGGTACAACCATGAGTTGTATGAACTGTACGATGAGCTGGAAGTTTCGAAAATCGTCAAACTACAACGACTTCAATGGGCAGGGCATGTACAACGAATGGACGATGATCGCATGCCAAAGAGAGTAATGAACGGACAACCACAACGAGTTGACGGAGCGAGACTGCGAGGACGAGCGAGAGCTCGTTTGGAGAGCTCAATATATGCGGACAACTACTGGGCTTCCAAGATTGGAGGACGCGGTTATGTGACCGAGATAATTGGAGGACAACGATCCAGGCGGCCAAGGCCCGACGTCGGGCTGTCGCATCACAATGATGATGCCTTTTATAACCTTAATCCTTTAGCACGCTTACTTCCCTTTAGGACGACTCCATTTGCAACCTTCCGTTTCGCAACTGTAGTTTACTGTCTTCGACTATTCATCTTCCATCCCATCGTATTGTTTTACCTTGGGCATGAGTGTGAGTGACATGACGCAGAATTTTTACCTGATGCCCAACAAAAACAAAATCCATGTCAAAAAATCAAACAGTTTTTTTTGCCAGGAAATGCCAATTTTTATTCAGAGCTAATAATACTATAAGAGATCGCACTTCATACAAATTTACTGAAGGTTTTTTTGTAGTACATATGTTACGTATGTATTGAATTGTGACGTCATTTGTGGAGTATTTTCGTTCTTTTGGAGCGCAGGAAATTTTACCTCCGAAAGGAAAGTAGTCTCTAAGTAGCCACTCAATGGAGCGAAAGTATTCACCAGACGCGGCAGTAGTAGAGCTGCCGGATGATGAATGCACTGATCTTTACCCGTGGGGATTTCTCTATTTTATATATTATAGCAGCCACTCACGCACTGATGAAATTTTGTTTGTGTGTGTATTACACTTTAAAAATTATATTGTACTAAATAAAAACTTTTGTTCTTAATATAATCAATACTCTTTATCTGAACCAGGATAAAATTTCCTAATATTAAAATCTTCTAGGTGGTGGCTTGAGACCGCGATCGGATCGATGCGGTTTTGATACTGTCGGCTGGGCTTCGTTGCCTCTCGGCACGTTGTTCCCGTACAATCCTACATTGCATTCATCATCGCCGAAATTGGCCTGGTTATCGAATTGCAGGATAATTCTGAGTGTGTCCACAATGGTTGTATATTGATCGGGATGCCAATGTCGGCCCGCATGCAAAAAGCCAATGAATGCATTGGCTAGATGATTTTTGAACTGTGCAATAGTAGTCCACTCAACTTTTGGGATGCGAAATTGAATCCACTCATCAACCGAAAACATTTGACTATCACTAGGCAGATATTCATCGTCATCGTCATCACCGTAATCTAAATCACCGTCATCGTCATCGCCATCGCCGTCATAGTCGTCGACACATTCTTCGCTGGCGTTATCATGGCCCACAGGATCTAATGCACCGCAAAACAGCGATATATTCAGAGGAGTGACCATAGTGTTGTAGCGAAGTATCGCTCGTCTTGCACAACGCGACTTCTCGCTGAAAATCAGCCAATCGGTTGGAAGGTCTTTTGTATTATTTTGTGACGATCCCGGACCAGTGGTCGCACGCAGCACCGAGCTGGAGTGGAAATTTACTGAACCTTCATACTGTGTCCGGACTTTGCTTTGCTTGCGATCCACCCGGCCCACATTTGGATATAAGCCAGCAGTTAGACAGGCTCGTATCATGCTCCAGTCGTTTGAGTTAGCGTTGAGAACAGCGAGCGTAACGCCCGGCGGTAAAATAGTCCGCTTCACGTAGTCGAGAATCTGTCGTTGTACGCCCCACATCATCTCCAGCGCCGATTTCGACAAGTTGTAGTTATTGAGAAATTGCGACTCGGCCGCACGCGATCCACGGCTTTTTAGCCACATATGGTATAACCGAACTATGCCCATATGATCACTCATCGAGCTATCGGCCAACTTTCGACGCAACGCCGACGTACGACCGCGTTCCTCGCGATCCGACGACAACAGAAATGGATCTTTTGCCGACAAATAGACGGCAATGATGAGGACGGGATCCAGGCATCGTAGCAACGCGGCGTAGAGAAGACATTTGCCCAAATGCACGTCAAGCGGAATGTCGGCCAGTCGTCTTCCTAAAATTGTCAAATTTTCATTCTTGTCCATTGCACCCATCATAATCAGCTTCTGGATAGCATTTATAATGTTGATTTTAGACGGTGGCTCGAGCGCTTTACTTAAATATCCGACGATGGACACCTTATGGCCGCAAATAATCTTCGTATAGAGGCAAATCTCCAAGAGAGGAGTGCGGAGGAGCTCGGCGATCGGAAATTCAGTCATTGCTTCGTATTTGGCGGACGAATAAAGACGATAACAGATTCCGGTTTGAGTGCGGCCGGCGCGTCCAGCTCGCTGTTTGGCGCATGCTTTTGATATCTCCACGGACTTCAAGTAACTGGAACTCGTCGTTGAATCGAACACATGTTGCTTCACGCGTCCCGTGTCAATAACGTAGGATACATCGGGAAATGTTAGCGACGTCTCGGCGATATTCGTGGCCAGAATGATTTTGCGTACTGGGCACGGTTTGAAGGCAAGACGCTGGTCCTCGGTACTCATGCTGCTGTGAATTAAGAGCAAGCAATAAGAGCTCTGTGGAAGGGCTACTTCGATAAGCTCCCTCTGAGTCATCATATCACTGTAGCCGGGCAAGAAGACGAGTATGCTCCCCGGGAACTCGGCCTTGTGAATAGTGAGAATCAGTTCGAGCAATAGGCTGTGATCGATATCCTCATCGTCGCGATTTAAGAACTGACGTTGGTAGGCGAGTAGAACGCGAGCCCTTTCAAAGGCTTCGCTCGCTGCCTCTGTCGTGAGATCGGTTGAAAGGGCCGCAAGACTTGACTTCTTCAAACGCTCGAAACACAGCTTTTCCTTATGAACACGAGCATAGTCCAGAGCACTTTTACCCCACATATCGGTGCGGTGTACGTCCGCGCCTCTGGCAAGAAATCGTTCCAAATAACTCAAATTATTGCGCATGGCGGCCGCAATAAGTGGCGTAAATTTGCCGGTCGAATGAGCCACGTCCACAGGCATTCCCTCGCCATCAATCAGATAGACCAACTGTTCGAAATAATCCTCCACGTTGTGCTTCTCGACACCTTTGCCGCGGCACGCAGCGAGCAATGTATCGACATATTGGCGAGTGTCCTCGTCCAACTGCGACATTTCCTCGTCAGTGCTACCTGCGGGAACGACTTTGCGCTCAACACATTCATCCGGTGACATTTCGTTTAGAATTTTGCGCATAGCAGCCGTCTCGTAGTCGAGATAGAATAGGACATCTTCTAGAAAGAAGGTGCGTGTCTCGTAGCAGCTGCCCGGCACCCGAATCACCCGACAACCGTTGAAGTAACCGCTGAGCAGGTCTATGTTCATGGTGGCCGACATGAGCAGAACTTTGAGATTTCGATTGTGTTTCAATTCGTCGCGCACGGCGATCAAAAGGAAGTCAGTATTCTTGTCGCGCTCGTGAACCTCGTCGACGATGAGATGCGTGATGCCTTGAAACGCCTGACGTGTGTTGTTCATCAGCGAACGTAGAAAGCAGCCACTCGTGGCATAGACCAAATTGGAAGTGGGTCCAAAGTTATCTGCAATAAGTAAAGAGAGTACTCGTATATTACATAAGTACAAAATGTTGTTTGACTCTGCACAGATACTCACTTTCTAAACGAATCTGAAATCCAACCTGTTGTCCCAGCTTCTCTGACCGTTCGAACGTGACCCGCTCGGCTATAGTCACGGCCGCTATTCGTCTCGGTTGCGTGCAAAAAATACGGCACGGTTGCCGACGCTCGGCACACTCTTCCATTATATACTGCGGCACTTGGGTCGTCTTACCCGAACCAGTCTCGCCACTAATTACAATCACCTGTTCGCGATTGATAGCCTCGAGAATTTCTTTGCGATAAGCCGCTATGGGTAGCTTCGCACGTTCCCGCCTCATAGAAGAGGACACTCTACCGCGAGGCGGCACGAGCCGATAGTCGGTGTGAACACGATCAACTCCGGATCTTTTGTATGTCGGGGGCGCTATTACGAGATGATCAACCAGTGGCACATCCGTCGCACCCACGATCCGCATTGCTTCAAGTGCACCGGTCAGGATGCCCTGCGCCTGATTGCAAAGGAGAGGCTCAAAATTCGAATCGACAGCAGTGACGTTGACTCTCTTGTAGACGGTGAGGTAACGTTTTTCACCTTTGCCATGACTGCGCGACAGTAGACCCAGTCGCGGCGCGTAGTTATGTACGTAGGCGCGCTCGGCTTTCGTCAACGAAACCGGCAAATCCATCGTAGACTCTGATGACTGCATAAAGGTGGCAATTTTTTGTTGCAACTGAATACGGCTGGACTCGTCGATAGCCTCGAGTGGAGGTGGCTTGGCTTTGCGTCGTCGAACTTTTTCAGTGGTCGATACCAACGACGTATCAGAACCACCGGTAACAGGCACGGTTAACGTATTTTTCGTTTTTCTTCTCGGCATTGTGGTACGTACTTTTTGCGAAGATTATGTCTGATGGTACTGACTGCAAAAATCCGGAAAAAGGGACGTGTTTTCGTGTTCGGTTTAAGAACACAAGCACCCAACGATGTCTAAACAGTTAAAACTTCCGTAAACAAAAGAACAACTCTTGGCCAGCAGCCGGTGACTTTGACAATTTGACATTTCGCCAAGGGAACACATGAAACTGGTCAAAGCATGGAACGAAACTGCGGAAAACGGAATTGTGAGTAGAAGGGGATTTCCCTAATATGGCTGTAAAATTATTTGAAACCCGCTACAACATCCCTGGTTAGAGCGCGTTGACATGGTGTGCGTTCAGAAGGAACTGAGCAACTTCCGCTCAGCGAACATGTTCAGAACGAGCGGGTTCAGAAGTGACTGAGCAACTTCTGCTCGGGTGAGCATGATCAAATTTCACCGAGCAAGAAATATTTCTGCTCACTGATCAGTGCTCAGTGCTCACGTTCTTCTTCTTTTTCAACCTCACGCTCATGTTGCGAGTTTCCGAGTTTTGACAGTTATCAAATTGGTTGTTGTGTTTTCGCCGTTTTCGGCTTCTAGTTCTTTGGTTTTCGGGTGCTTTTGAATTTGTTTTCTCGTTGTTCGTGATTTTTGTAATGGACAGCGTGGGATTCATGTATTTTCCACTTTTCGGCACTTGACGTCTAAAATTGTCATCGTCAGCTTTCAGCTGGTCGATTTGTCAGCTGGTGAAGTAGCGTTCAGCAGGTGCAGACTCCAAACCGATCAGCTCCGGAGCTGCTCGCGAGCAGTTGCGGAGCTGCTCGCGAGCGGTTTATGCTCTTTTGCCACCTTCTGAACGCACTCATGATCAAACTACGATTTGACAAACTACCAACTTGAACGTGTGAACCCCTTGTCAAACTGGTTTGATGTCTTGTGCTTCTGTCAAACCGTAGTTAGACGGTGCTCAACTTTTCATCAAATTCTAGTTTGTCAAACCGTAGTTTGTTGAGCACCGTCCTACTACGGTTTGACAGGAGCACAAACCAGTTTGACAAGGGGTTCACACGTTCAAGTAGGTTGTGAAACGTGGTTTGTCAAACCGTTGTTTGATCATGTCAACGCGCCTAACGGCCGGTTGACACGTTCAAAGTACACTTTGGCAAAGTACGTTGACAACCTACTTTGAGGTTACTTTGAACGTGTCAACCCCCTTTCAAAGCAAAAGGTTGCCACACATGATCGCGCACAACCACGACTGAACTTCCATCGAACCATCAAATATCATAGAACGGTGGATATGAACACATTTTTTCTAAAGGTCACCACCCATTGACGAGCACAATCACGACCAAACTTCCATCGAACCATCAAATATCATAGAACGTGTGGAAAAAAAATTCCCCCTATTTCCACCGTCCTATGATATTTGATGGTTCGATGGAAGTTTGGTCGTGGTTGTGCTCGTCAATGGGTGCCGACCTTAATGAATTTGACGTGGTTCGATGTATGCTCGCGACTAAAATGCTTATCGTGTATATCGACCTTAAGGTAGCATAATGATCTTGAAAGTCGGGCCGTGCCATCTGGCGAAGAAAAAAGCCCCTCAACGAGCTAAGCAGCGGCCTATGCTTGCTGTAGCTCAGTTCGGGAGATGTGCACGGGGTTTTGGCCGCTCGTTGCCCTTGTCCTTTACATATTAACAAAAATCATAGGCCTGGTGAAGACAACACAAACAGGGGAGGTAAAAATGGGGAATGATAAAAAAATGAGGCAAGGATTGAATGGTTGACGGACGGCGCAGATTTCCTCGCGCTTGCATCGGGGTCCAGCCGTAATGGGACCTTCGGCCTCTGGTTTCGTATCACCGACAGATCTGGAAGCAGCACAACCAGACCAGAATATGGTTCATTACACAATTTTAGAGATATTTACCCTCACAGTCGGAACTTTTGTAAATGAAGTGCTAAGATTTTTAAATAGTAACAGCTTTTGCCGTTTATCCAATGATCCCGTTATAAAGTCAAGGCTCCGCCAACTTATTTGTGAGTTTCAAGACCCAATAAACCTTTTTTCAAGAATAAATTTTTATCAAAAGCCGCTAGTTTTTTAGGTACTGATTTTTTTTTTCATCACCACCCTATATATGCTGTTCACCAAGGATTAATGTCTGCTTCTTTGCAAAGCTCTGTGAAGCAGTTTTGTTTGCTTCTCTTGATCGCAAGCTTCAAGAGTTTGCTTGTGGCCTTCATTCCACCAATAATTTTTCTGCCGCTGGTATAAAAACTTCCCTTTTAGCACAGAGGCATCGCATGCTTCCACTACTTGCTCCGCAATCTGCCATGTCCTCTACTCTGCTAGTCCTTCGATGGGACCTTTTTGGAGCAAGACCTCCGTAAATGTTCTCTCATCGAAGGTCTTGCCGGACCATCCGTGGGTCATTGTGTAACCCGCTTGTCATCTCCGGTCTGCGCTCTGAGGTCGTGGAGACCGTTGTGAAGATGGACTGATGGTCGCTATACCCAGTACTCACTAACCCGCCACCCCACACTTTTTGTCTGGTGATCGATGACAGAGCCTACTCGGCCTTTCCTAAAGGTCGCCACATATGAACGAGCACAACCAGTACCGAACTATCGAACCATCAAATATCAGAACGGTGAAAATGAGCAGATTTTTTTCTATAGAGTTTGACGTGGCTCGATACATGCTCGCGACCAAAATGCCTGTCGTGTATGCCGACCTTAAAGGTGTTGCTGCCGCTCGAATTCATGAGAGCATTATCCAATTTCGAGGAAGCGTCGAGGAGTACGCGCCTTTTGGGGGCATGTAGATCAGTGCGTTGAATTGTCAGTCTGATATCTCATACTACCGGTCAGTTACGGATTCGAGTCCCGTCCATGTCGTGGCCATGGATATTTGTGTTGTTCCCCCTGTGGGGTGAGCCGTAGTAATAAGCCACAAACTTTCCCTACTTGACGCAGGTATGTGGCTAAATGTACAGGAGGTGCATGCTAGCAACATGCACCGTCCGAAACCAGTTTATGGTAATGAAACGTCAACTTATATTGTACATCGCTTCCAACGCAACCATGGATTGCCAATTATCTTGCGCGCAGGCAGTCCTACACCGAATTTAGAAGCAAGAAATCGAAACTTAGGACGATCAAACAAGGTGTGTCACAGGAGGAGTTCTGCCGCCCTCCTTGTTCAGCCTTTATTTATCTGGACTCCCAACACCACCTGAAGGAATTGTAAAATAATCATCTGATATGCCGATGACTGCTCCATTCTGGCAACGGGGAGCAACATCACGGAAATGTGCGAACGTATAAACGGTTACCTTGGAGAACTTAACGCTTTCTTCACAGGTAAGAATTTAACCGTTTCAGCGCCGAAATCCTCGCCAACCTTGGGCTCTATCATGTAATTCGATTCGAATCGAGTTGCTTTCGAATTGATGAAAATGCTATCATGTAACTCGAAAACGAATTTCTCTATTTCAAGAGCCATCGAGTATTCGAAACAGAATTTTTCATTCGAAGCGAGTTCTTGGAAGATTTTTGAAATTGGACAATTCGTTTTCGAGTTACATATATCACTACCATTTTTGTCCTTTCGAAAGCAATTCGTTTCGAATCGAATTACATGATAGGGCTATTTACCATCTGGATGAAGGAAGTTAAGGTGCAACTTGGGATCTCAAATGGCAATCAACCTATTCCTAACGTGAACCATCCTACCATCCGGCCACATCATCTCCCCATGCTTTCACTGTGTGCGACAAGATGCGCGGTAGGAATAGAATCCTCAAAGCCTTGGCCGGTAGCACCTGGGGCGAAGACAAAGAAACTTTACTGATCCCATACAAAGCGGTCGGAAAATCAGTGGCCAACTATGCGGCTCCTGTGTGGTCACAGAATCTCTGCAACACACAATGGCAAAATATTCAGGCTTGCCAAAATACCGTATCCGTACTGTAACCGGCTGTCTCCTGATGTCATCCCAGGATCATCTGCGTCAGGAAACCAAGATGATGCCTCTAAAGGTCGCCACACATGAATGAGCACAACCACGACCGAACTTCCATCGAACCATCAATTTCATAGAACGTGCGGAAAAAAAATGCTCCTCATTTCCACCGAGAGACCACAAGTTTCTTGCCAAACAACATCTGGTGGGTTGTTACCGGAGGGAGCACCCCAGCATCGACCTCATGGACAAGACGCCGCCACCAAGCCATGTTAGGCGTGATTTGAGGGACCTCGAAAGAGATGTCCAGAGGTAAAAAGAGGTACTTTGACAACGACACATACAGATCAGCAATCACCAAAATTTAGTTCTCTCTAGCCATTTCTCCTGAAGAGAGAATACTTCCGAGAGCAGCGAGAACGACACTTGCCCAACTTCGGTCAGGATGGCGTTCACGTCTTAACTCCTACCTATCTCGCATTGACCGGGATGTCACAAACACATGCCGCACCTCCAATGGTATACCTCACGAGATAGACTACAACTTCAATTGCCCAGCTGCACCCACACACCTCACTCCCAGGTCATTATGGGAGAACCCCGTAGAGGTAGCCATTTTCCTGTCCCTTGACACCGAGGAAGACGACGAACTATAGCATGTAACACACACACCGAAGTTCCGACCATTGCTACTACAACAAGCCACATGGGAATAGTTGACGCTCTATGCCCCGCTAGGGGTTAGGGTAAATACCTAGTAATGCGTTATTTTCACGCGGCTATTTGATTTACGTGTATATTTAATTTTTAGGATGCCTTAGCGGAAGGCAAGGAGGAAGACTTAGAGCTCGGTGAGAAAGCTCAGTCGATGCGGGAAGGAAAGCACTAAATCACAATTTTTTCTTACCATTTATTTCACACTTGGCATTTTAACGAGATCCTAAATACTGTCACATCATCTTAAAGCTTGACTCCTGTGCTCTGTTCGGAATCGTTTAATTTCGGTAAGCAAATTGCCTTTTCCTAACCTATCTTCGTTAAAAAATTTCACCAGACTCCACCTCGGACACGTCTTCTACATCTGACTCTTTCCTATAGTCACTAACTTCTGCCCTAGAACGGCTGCGACTTGAATCCATGCATTTACTTTCACGTCGTCGTCTGTCCGATTTGTATTCATTTCCTGAACTGCTATTGCTGCTGCTGCCATCACAGCCGACATTTTTCGTGGATCGACTTCGGCTTGTCGATCGTGAGCGTTTCCTCTTCTTCCGTTTGCGCTTCTTTCGTTTTCGCGACTCATCCTCGGACGAAGATCCGTCATCATTTGACTGAATCTCCCGTTTTCTATACTGCTTCGGCAAGTTAGACTCGTCGTCGGAGCTCAGCGAGAAGAAAGCCTTGCGAGCATTAATTCCGGTCGAATCATCGCCACCGGCCGCTTCACGTCCTTGCAGCTTAATGCTTTGCGATATTACACGCTTCTGGTGATCCAATTGTGGGAAGAGATTGCGAGCATTGTCCAGTGCTTGCTTAGCGGCTCTCATTTCAGCTTGTTGGATACTAGGTCCCGTGGCGCTGCTCAACCGTTTACCACGAAAATAGACGGCCACAGTGTACACACGCGTGTTAGTCGGTCCGATGCATTCGATCACTTTGTAGACGGGTATGTCGGGCTCTTCGCCGTCCATTGTGCGCAGCGTCAGGCAGCATTGTTGCAGACGCGATTTCGGATCGTTCCAGTCCTGGTTCATGATGAAGATTTGCAACCGCGGGAACAGACACACTTGACAAAAGGTTTCACAATATTCCAGGCCTTTGTCGACATACAGTGCGCCCAAGAATGCTTCCAACAAATCGGCTCGATCCTTTGTCTTCAGATCGGACTTGGGCCTGAGATAGACGGCGTACTGGGTCATACCCAAATCGTCACAAACCATCGCCTGCGTTTTGTTATTTACCAACGATGAACGCAGCAGCGACAGGTGACCTTCGTGATGCTCCGGGAAGTGTCGGTACAAATACTCGGAACAGATTAACTGTAGTACGGTGTCGCCCAGAAACTCGAGACGCTGATTTGAGCCCAGCGTCAAATGTGTAAATCCCATGCTGCGATCGGTGAATGCCCGAGCAAGCAGGCGAATATGCTTGAATTGAACTCCAATTGAAGCCTCGAATTTGGTCAATTCGTTCAGCATTTGGTACGATTCGATCCACTTTCGATCGCCCAGAGGCTCCTGCTCCTGCAACGGATGCGGCGGGTAATTCTCCCACACGTCCTTCAGTCGCTCGTCGTTCATCCACAGTGCTGTCGAAAAAACCCGATCGGCAATCGTGATACCGGCATCCAGTAGCAGTGCACCCATCAGAGCTTCAAAACAATTGGCCATGGCATGATTCAGTTCCAACTCATTGCACAAATCCGACCCGTGCGCGTACAACATGAACTGTTCCAAGTGGAAATTGCCAGCCAATACAGACAAGTGTTTGTTCTGGACGATGGCCGCTCGATAGGTTGCCAGGCCGCCCTCCTCAATGTCCGGGAACATGAAGAACAGGTGAATCGATGTCAGGAACTCTACTACAGCATCGCCCAGGAACTCCAAACGCTCGTTGTGCGTTATGTTGCTGTCCGTCTCGTACTCCTTGCCGAAGCGCGACATAATGTTGATGAGCGTGTTGATGCCTCGCTTCCGTGTATTCATGTAGTGAATTTTCCGATCGCCGTACTCAGGCTGTCGTATGCCACAGTTCGTGATGCTGTTGCGAGCGTGGTCCGGGTTCGTTCCGAAGTTCTGCTTATACGAAGGGTGCGTGAGTGCCAACTGTAGTAGATAGCGGTTCTCGAACTTATAGTCGATCGCTTGCTCCATCAAGTCCAGCGAACTGTGGAATCGAAGGTGCGTGGTCAGGACTGGGATAAGCATCGCGTGTTGTACGACGTCGCACATAATTCCAGTTCGGAAGAATCCCTTTGAGCTAATGGCGACCGTGACATTCCGTCTCATCCGACACTGATTTCGCATCTCAATCAATTTCTCCTCCTTAGCCTTCAGCTTCTGCTTATCCTCGTACGTCGGTTTCGACATGTTCGCCACCAAGTGCCTGTATTTGGAGTACTGGCGCCACACCTTCTGGTAATCGCGATTGCCAGCGTAGCTCAGTTGCGGAGGCCGGATCCCGAAGTGAACGATCACCGGATGCGGAAACGTATCCCTTTTCCCATCGGCGTCGTCTGGTAAATCGGAGACATCGCGATCCAACTGATCGACTCGGACAGAACAGGGTCGTCGCGCGGGATTCGTGACAACCATGCCCTTAATGAAGTCCACGTAGTCCTGCCACTCGTACTCGCTGATCTCATTCAACCGCTCCAGCGTGTGCCGATCCACCAAGGGCCCGGAACTGTCCAACAAATACTTGAGCACCTCGCTCATGGCCAGCACTTCTTTGCCGTTGTCCTCCAAGTCGCGAACGAAACGAGGCATGAAATGAAAGCACGGACAAATGGTCGCCGCGTCAGCCCCGGCCGGCATCAAATGAAAGTCGACCAGTTCCAGGAGTTCCCGAAACAGGTAGATAACTGCAATGGATCAATGATGGAGTCTATTTGATCTTTGCATGGGAGGGCAGGGCACTTACAGAATAAATCCAACTCTTCGACTACGTAGTTCTCAGGCGCCTTCTCCTCCACGTAGTGGATCATGTACTCGATGTTAAAGCGAATGACCTGAAATAGAATGCAAGCTATGAGAAAAGCAGCAGCGCGTCGCGACCGAATCTAAACGAACCTTGCACGTGGGCAACTCGCCGATCCGAGCGTGCGAGAACATCGAGAATCCTTCGAAAATGAACTCGTGTTGGTCGTGTTTGATTATGGTCGGCGTCTTCGTGAGGAAATTGGTCGGCGGCGAAATGGTAATTCGGTAGTGATAGAGCCGATCGGCATTATTCGAGTCGGGTTTGCATTTTGGGAAGCCTTCCTCGCCCGGATAAATGCCGTGCCGGATACCGGTGCGCCGCGACTTGATTGAGCATCGACACAGCGGACCATCGTTCATTTCTCCCGGCTCGTTATGCCACAGGTCGGGATGCAAGCGCTGCGGATGTGCAATCTTGTGCGTTAACTCCTCCATGGAGCAGTCGTCCTGGGGCTCGAACTCTTCCTCTGACGA
This sequence comes from Chloromyia formosa, assembly GCA_964017055.1. NCBI lineage: Eukaryota > Metazoa > Arthropoda > Insecta > Diptera > Stratiomyidae > Chloromyia > Chloromyia formosa. The sequence continues at coordinate 122,123,605 of OZ024813.1, read as the reverse complement.
ATCGGAAGACGAGCATTTACCACCTTTGCAAGACTCGAAACGGGACTTACATTTGTGACTGCACGGGCGCACATTGCGTTTTCGCGGTGGCGGATCATAGGGTGGTTGTTTTGCGCGCTCTCTCTCCACCCGATGAAGCAGTTGATCGTCAAACACCTGACACAAGGCCTGCAGCCGAGGAGTGGCCTCAACATTGCTTCCGTTTAGTCGTCGATAGTAGCGCTCGGCGGGAGATGACCGAATCCACGTGTCTCGTTCTTCGCAATCGGCGATTTCGGCCATCTTCTTGAGGATTTCCTCGGACGTTTCACAGAAGTTGGAGCGCCAGTTTTTCAGCAGCCGGTCACGCTCCGTCTCTGCCCGCCGCCCGGACGGGCGCGACGTATAATCCGCCCGCTCCCGGGAATGTTCAGGATAGTCAGGCGCCGCCAGGTCGGGTAAACTTCTCGTGCTGCTGAATCGAGAGGACTTGTGATCGACCGCCGCACTCACGGACGAGGAGCGGTACGAGTGACGGGTGTTGGTCCCCTCATGGCTGCTGGGACGCTCGCGAGAGCAACTGGCCGAACTGGGCCGTCGCGGCCTATCCGGGTACTTGCTGAATGATCTCGAGTCCGATAAGCTGCTGGTGGGCAATCGTGGAGATGCTGTTGCACTTTGCTTGACCGATGGCGGCGGACGTGCTAGCGGAGGCGGTAAACGGGTTGGGGGAAGAGGCGACACTTGAGGGCGTGCTCCATAGACTCCGTAAGTCGGAGGCGGTACGTTGGGATTGAAGCAGACAGGCGGTGGCGGAATATTACGATGGAATGACGGCAGGGGTGGAGTATAACGGAACGGAGGAGGTGGCACGGAGTATGGTGGTGGAATCGTACTTGGGAGAGGGATTTTGGCTTGAATTGTAGGCGGCGGTTTGGAAAAATCAGGTGGCGGTATGTTCATCTTGCTGCACGTTCAGTTTAGCGATTAAATGTACAAAACATCACTGCTATATGAATAGAACTCTACAATTTTATAATAGCCGGCAATATTGTGCGTACGGTTGAGAAGCTGTCAAAATAATCCTGATTTGACGGATTTGACAAAACAGCTGTTTGAAATGTTCGTGTACAGCGGTCAATACATTTGGTTTTCTGTATAAACGCCGGTTGACACGTTCAAAGTACACTTTGCCAAAAGGCAGGCCTTTGACCGGTCTGCAAATTTGTATGGAGATCCTACGAGATCCGGGGCGAATCGAATAGGCCTATTATATGACTTGGAAAGAATATCCGCCATTATGAATTACCACTTTACCAAATTGAAAATTAAAACAGAAACATATGTTCCTACTACAATTCTTTATTATTCTGCAGATACAGTATTTCGGAAGCAACTTAAATTACGTTTACACTATCCGCAGATTACTTCATCTGCAGCGTAATCTGGGTGTGGTGAGTTCAAAATTGTATGTATTTGACAGTCGCAGATTATCTCAGCTGGCGCAGATGAAGTAATCTGCGGATAGTGTAAACGTAATATTACTTCCTTCTTCAGTGCTTATGTTATGTGCTTATGAAACATAAGCACTGAAGAAGGAAGTAAGTTGCTTCCGAAATACTGTATCTGCAGAATAATAAAGAATTGTATTAGGAACATATGTTTCTGTTTTAATTTTCAATTTAATACGAACTACAAACAACGGTCAATCTAATATTACGTTTACACTATCCCCAGATTACTTCATCTGCTGCTTAATCTGGGTGTGGTGAGTTTAAAATTGTATGTATCTGACAGTTGCAGATTAAATCAGCCGGCGCAGATGAAGTAATCTGGGGATAGTGTAAACGTAATATAACGAGCACAACCACGACCAAACTTCCATCGAACCATAAAATATCATAGAACGGTGGAAATAGGGGGAATTTTTTTCCCACACGCCCTATGAAATTGATGGTTCGATGGAAGTTTGGTTATGGTTGGTTGTGTTATCAAGTCAAACTTGGACATAGTGAACGTGTCAACTGGTCTTTATCAAAAATTGACGTTGATGATTATTCTTGTAAAGTAAAACTTTAACAGAGTGTACTTTGAACGTAATAAGCGACTTTTGAAACATAATAACAAATCAACTAAAAGCGGCTTGGATTTATATTACGTTTACACTATCCCCAGATTACTTCATCTGCAGCGTAATCTGGGTGTGGTGAGTTTAAAATTGTATTAAGCAGCAAATGAAGTAATCTGGGGATAGTGTAAACGTAATATTATATTAGCAAGTAATGCATGTTTCCGAAACCACTTTACCGGCACTTCCAATAATTTAAAATTTTCGTCGGTCAGTTCGCTCCAGACGATGAACATTTGTCATATGAACACATATGTTTCTTGGCGCACGAATGACAAGAAACATATGCTCGCAAGTCTCTACTGGAATGCCAGTAGGAAATCAATTGGCCCAGGTGGCCAGCAGGTTTACTGGCCGGACAGTTCAGAGGCACGGGTGTTTACACATATGTCAGTGACAGCTATCAGTTACTTGCAACGCACTTGCAATGCCTGTAAAATGTACGTAAAGTAGCGTTTACACTTGCCAGTAGACCGTGCAAGTACGTACATTTTACAGGCATTGCAAGTAACTTGCAAGCTGTCACTTGCATATGTGTAAACACCCGTGCCTGTGAACTGCAAGGCCAGTAAACCCGCACGGCGCCTTGCAAGTAGCTGGCCTCTCGGGCCAATTGATTTCCTACAGGCATTCCAGTAGACTTGCGAACATATGTTTGCTGTCATTGGTACGCCAAAAAAGATCAAAGATCAACGTCGCCTGCAACTGAATGTCGCAATGGTAAATACGTGATAATAAAATTGACACTCAAGAAAAAATGCCAGCCAACTTGCAAGTCGAATTGTGCGTGTAAACACCTACTGGCACACGTCATGCAAGCAGCTACACGCAAGGCACTTGTCGACAAGTCTACAGGCATGCCGGTGCACTGGCAAATGTAAACGAGCCATGTTCAGCCCTGGTCCAAGCCTCACGATCTGCTGACATGCGCAAACGATACTTTACATATTCTTAAGGTCGCCACCCATTAATATTACGTTTACACTATCCCCAGATTACTTCATCTGCTGCTTAATCTGGGTGTGGTGAGTTTAAAATTGTATGTATTTGACAGTTCTATTACGTTTACACTATCCCCTGATTACTTCATCTGCTGCTTAATCTGGGTGTGGTGAGTTTAAAATTGTATGTATTTGACAGTCGCAGATTAAATCAGCCGGCGCAGATGAAGTAATCTGGTGATAGTGTAAACGTAATTTTCCAGATTAATATTACGTTTACACTATCCCCAGATTACTTCATCTGCGCCAGCTGAGATAATCTGCGACTGTCAAATACATACAATTTCGAACTCACCACACCCAGATTACGCTGCAGATGAAGTAATCAGGGGATAGTGTAAACGTAATATAAATCAGCCGGCGCAGATGAAGTAATCTGGGGATAGTGTAAACGTAATATAACGAGCACAACCACGACCAAACTTCCATCGAACCATAAAATATCATAGAACGGTGGAAATAGGGGGAATTTTTTTCCCACACGCCCTATGAAATTGATGGTTCGATGGAAGTTTGGTTATGGTTGGTTGTGTTATCAAGTCAAACTTGGACATAGTGAACGTGTCAACTGGTCTTTATCAAAAATTGACGTTGATGATTATTCTTGTAAAGTAAAACTTTAACAGAATGTACTTTGAACGTAATAAGCGACTTTCGAAACATAATAACAAATCAACTAAAAGCGGCTTGGATTTATATTACGTTTACACTATCCCCAGATTACTTCATCTGCAGCGTAATCTGGGTGTGGTGAGTTCAAAATTGTATGTATCTGACAGTCGCAGATTATCTCAGCTGGCGCAGATGAAGTAATCTGGGGATAGTGTAAACGTAATATTAAGCTACTTTCTTCCGTTTTTCATATGGATGGCAATGCTTTCGACACTTGGTTTCCTGAAATGACAATTCCCCAGGGTTGATTGTGGCCAACTTCCAACTGGAAACGTCTTTGACATCTGTCGCTTTCAGTCAGTCTGATTTTGGCCGTCGTGGGGTGGTGAGTCCGCTGGCGGTTGTCTGTCGTTTTTTTTGTTCCTTTTAAATCGCCGTCCGCTTGCCGCTATCGTGCGAATGTGCAAAACTTAGCAATACGTCGCGCGAATGCCGTCTTCCATACAATTCGAAATGTTGTGCAAATGATACACACAATCGACCGGTGCGCATTCCGCTTTCCAGCAACAGGCAAAAGTCCTCGCGAATCGTCTGTCTGCGGTCCCCCCAGTAGAGTAACCAGCCGGTGTCACCCCGGGAGCCGATGAAAGTGTTTTGGGGCCGGCCGTGTGGCGGTCTTTACGCGATTTGATTGATTTGTGTCCATAGTGTGCAGTGGCGCGATTCGGTGTTTGTTTGAGTCCTGTTGCGCTGTTGTTTGATGACAAGAAGAAAAACAACATGAGGAGAACGCTCAGTCGAAATCACTATTTCGTCCTGGGCTTTGTCGTGGGCCTGATCCTGAGTTTTTACATTCCGGAGAGTGCATGGGATCTGGTGCAGGACGAGTGTCCGCCAACGACTGACAGTCTTGTGGAGAAGTTTGGCGAAAATTTCGAACCACATTTGAATCTGATCAATAAGCCGCTGGAGGCCAAGAAGCTGGTAAGTGGATTCTTCACCTGGATTTTTGTAGGAAACCTTTTTTGCCAAGTCGTGGTGGTATTAGAGCAACAGGTGTCTGCTCGTCCTCGTACATAAAGGTGGGAAGAAAGTCGACAGCACTTAGTCACCGCTAGTGTTAACTCAAGAAGGTGTCGTGTTTGGTTGATTGGATCGGATGTGGGCTGACGAAGATTGGAGAACGAACAGCACTGCAATCGACCTCCACTGCTGTTCTTTAATCTTATTATAGCCGGCCTGGATCGTATGGCTCCAGTATCAGTCTCGTTTGCCCACCTTATTTGATTATTTTGATTTGATTAGCGGGCGCGTGCTAATCGAACGCTCTTCAGTAGTCGTAAGGGCTAGATTTGCAAAGGATGTGCTGAGAAGTTTGTTTTCGACATTCACATTATCGACAGCTTGACATTGGTAACAGCTAACAACATTAAATTGGACATTCATTTAAACGCCACTGATGGCTTAGCCATTGGGTAATTTGCGGAAACAAATTGTGGTGGAGAATTGTTTTCGTTAATTTTTTACGTTTTTTTGGTGTGCTGAACACGAATCGAAGGAGTTTGGAGTGGCATTTATAGTAAACAATCACCTCAAGCCGCACATTACTGACTTCAAACCCATAAATGAACGGCTGTGTGCGATCCGCATCAAGACTCGATTCTTCAATCTCTGGCTCATCACATGTGCACGCCCCCACTGAAGTTAAAGAAGACGCAGTAAAAGACGAGTTCTACGCCCGCCTTGAGACTCTCTTCGACTCACTTCCAACAAACGACGTCAAATTGCTGCTGGGAGATTTTAATGCGAAAGTCGGAAATGAAAGTTGGCACCGGGGGACCACTGGAGGCCACAGTCTCCATGAAGAATGTAACGACAACGGCCAGCGACTTATCGACTTCGCCTGCAGCAGGAATCTAATCGTAAGCTCTACGTGTTTCCCGCATCGACGCATTCATAAGCAGACCTGGAAGTCTCCAGACGCACATACCGTCAACCAAATTGACCACGTCCTCATTTGCAGGAAATGGGCGTCTAGTGTAATAGATGTCCGCTCCTATCGAGGAGCAAACTGCGACTCAGATCATCACTTGGTGAAGACGACCTACAGATGTATTGTAGAATTTCCTCAGTGCACCAATCGAGAATCAGCCCTCCCAAAATTTTTGCGGTTGATAAGCTTCTGAGTGATGCAACAGCGGTGCCGTATACAACCGCCCTTGAGGAAAGCGAAAGACTATCACCTATGCTACACAACATCAGCAACACAGGCGTCCATGGGTTCTGGGGAGAACTCAAGCGTACCATCAAGGATGTCGCGAAGAAAGTCGTGGGATATAAAGCCCGGCGAGCGCGAAACGACTGGTTCGACGAAGAATGCAAAAATTCACTTGACGCGAAAAACGAGGCCTACAGACAATGGATTCAACGAGGAACCAGAGCCAGAAGAGAAAAATATGACTAGCTACGGCGAATATCGAATAGAATAATTAGACATAAGAAACGTAAATACTTTGACGAGCAGTTGCTGAATATAAACGAAAACTTATTTTAGCTAATAGGAACACCAGACAAGCGTACAAACTAGTAAATACAATTAAGAACGGCTACCAACCCAGGACTAGCCTTTGTAAGGACAAGGATGGAAACATCATCAGCAACACCGATGGCATTAACAAACGATGGGCTTCTTATTTTGAAGAGCTTCTGAATCGACCATCTAACATCCCCACACAAGAAGCTCTCGACGATATTGTTGACCTAGGACCACCCACTCAACCCCCGACAGTAGATGAAGTTGATCTCGCGTTGCGGTCACTAAAACGAAATAAAGCGCCGGGCGCTGGCGAGATTCCAGCTAAACTGCTAAAATTCGGTGGAATGAGTCTAGTTGATGCCATACATCAATTACTCCTGCGAGTATGGGAGGATGAGGTGATCCCAGACGATTGGCGCAGAAGCATCATCTGTCCAATTCAGAAAAAGGGAGATAAACGGCGGTGTGAGAATTACAGGGGCATCTCACTAGTTTGCACGTCCTATAAAATTTTGACGAAAATTCTGGAAAATAGAATAAAACCGTACGCAGAACGAATCATTGGCGAATATCAAAGCGGTTTCAGACCTGGTCGCTTCACAACCGATCAGCTCTTCTCAGTCAAACTGATACTCCAGAGGTGCTGGGAATACAACGTAAACGTATACCAAATCTTTGTCGACTTCAAGCAGGCATACGACAGTATCGATCGTGGAGTACTGTACAACATCATGCTGCAATTTGGTATACCGGCCAAATTAGTGCGACTGACTAAGATGACGATGACCAACTCCGTCTCACAAGTCAGGATACAGAATAGACTTACTGATCTATTTGAAACGCGCATATACCTGGGCTGCAACTTGTCACAGGACGCCAACGAAACTGACGAAATCAAGCGACGGATATAGTTAGCTAATAAGACTTTTTTCTCGGTTCTCCCCATAATGAAATCGAAGCATGTGCACAGAAACACGAAGCTCCGCGTGTACAAAACCATTATTCGACCAGTGCTATGCTATGGCTGCGAAGCATGGACCCTAACTCAAGCCTCCGAAAACATGCTAGATACTTTTGAACGTAAGGTTCTACGACGAATTTTCGGGGCTGTTTGCGATCGAGATGGATGGCGCACCCGGTATAACCATGAGTTGTATGAACTGTACGATGAGCTGCAAGTCTCGAAAATCGTCAAACTACAACGACTTCAATGGGCAGGGCATGTACAAAGAATGGACGATGATCGCATGCCTAAGAGAATGAATGCAGAACGAGTCGACGGAGCGAGACTGCGTGGACGACCGAGATCTCGTTGGGAGAGCTCAGTAGGTGTGGACGCCGCGCAGCTGCTGGGCTTCCATAATTGGAGGACGCGGTCACGTGACCGAGATAATTGGAGGACAATGATCCAGGCGGCCAAGGCCCGACGTCGGGCTGTCGCGCCACGATGATGATGAACACGAATCCGGAGCTTTCCACCAAAATTTATTTGCGGAACATGGTCCAAATCTAAAAAAACCTCGAAATTTCGGTATTTTTTTGTTTTTTCGCTTATAACTTAAAAGCCGTGCATCCTAGCGAAAAAAAATTACGGATAAATTGAAGAGCATAAAATTCTAGCTACCTAAACGTCAAATTCGGTCCAGTGGTGTAGTCGCAATCGACAGTCAAAAAACGTCGACTTTTCCCAACTTTGCGAAAAACCTTGTTATGGTCACATTTGAACGTCTGTAACTTGAAAACGGCTACCAATACTAATACTACTAATAAATGCAACAAATAAAAGTTGTAGAGCATGAATTTCTCCATTCAGAAAGTACCTAATCTTTTTAATTGGTCAAAACAAAATTCAGAAATTCGAGATAACTAAAATCACGTTTTTGAACGAATGTTTCCTTATAGAACATTTCCGTACTTTTTTTTTAGTAGGTGCTGGTCATGATACAAGGAAGACATGCCGGCTCTCTGAAAACCTACGTCAATGGATCGTTCAATTGTATGAATACTTAGTTTTCCGGCTTTTATCTCTGTAACTATTAATCCTAGCAAAAAAAAACTTTCTGAGGCGAAATTGAAGATATATGTACATAAAAAATGTCTGAACAACTTTTTTCTATCTAAAATATATTAGTTTTCGAGATAATCTCATTCAATTCATTCTTTCGCACGAAATTGAAAAAGAAAACATATCAAGCAGAGCCAGCACAAGAGCATTGCATTGCAATCCTCACGACAGTATCGCTTCGCTTGCAGCACGCACACGATGCAGCGGTCTCTTGTGTGGGCTTTGCTTGATGTGTAAAATATGTTATTTGAGAAGCGAATTTCCTTTTGTGTTTATATCGCAATAATCTCAACCAGAGACCGCTGCACCGTGTACATCTACGCGTGCTGTTTCCTCAACAAGCGAACCGATACTGTCGTGAGAATTGCAATGCTGAGAGTTATGAACCACCACTCTCTCAAGTGTATACGAGCCATTGACGTGATGCGCAGAAAAATACGAAAATGAAACGCGGGAAGGCCATATCTTGTCTTCCTTGTATCATGGGGGCTGGTAATTCTTCAACAATTTCAATATTTGTTTGGTAAGGTGAAAAGTTCTCGGCCTGACAATGGAAGACTGCGATTATCAGTTAAAAAATGATTTTATTTTTCTACATAATCTTCCTTGACTTCAACACAACTTGGTCCAGCGTTTCTGCAACATCAGTATTCCTTCCCGGAAGTGAGAGTCTGGAAGGCTGTCAAAGTATTCATCTATGGCCTTCTTTATTGGATGCGAAGCGTTTCGCAGAAACAAATTTCTTCAAGTTTGGGAACAGATGTAAGTCTGAGGGTGCCAAATCAGGAGAAAAGGGGGGATGATCGAGCAAATCGTACCCCAAATCCCGCAGTTTTCCCATCGCCAACGCACACTTGTGTACAGGTACGTTGTCCTGGTGAAAGATGATTTTTTCTTCTTCAAGCCAGGCCAATTCTCGCGAATTTTTGCGTCCAACTGGTCAAGAAGTTTGGAGTAATATTCGCCTATCATTGTTCTGCCTCTTTCAAGGTAATCAATTAACAGGATCCCTTTCGCATTCTAAAACACGCTGGCCATGACCTTTCCGGCAGATGCTATCGACTTCGCTTTCTTTGGCGCTGAACCACCGGCTTCCACCCACTGCTTCGGCTTCCACCCACTGCTTCGACTGCTGTTTCGTTTTTGGCGTGTAGTGGTGGACCCAAGTCTCATCCATGATGACAAATCGACTCACAAAATCGGTGCAAAAATTGTTGCGAAACTCGTTTGCGCATTTGCTTTTGATCAAATGCGGCACCCATCTTGCGCAGAGCTTTCGCATCTCTAATTCTTTTTGCAAGATGTTTCGCACCCTTTCTTCCGATATCCCCACAACCTCAGCAATATAACTCACTTTCATTCGCCTATCGTCCAACATGATATCATGAACTTTTTCGATGGTTTCCGGTGTGATTGCGGTTTTTGGCCGTCCTTCACGTGGATCGTCTTCGAGGGACGTGTGACCACGTTTAAATTCAGCTGCCCAAGGAGGAAGGAAGGAGCAGAGTCCCCGTATACTTTTGTTAACTTCGGATGAATTTCCTTAGGGGTTATTCCATCCAAAATGAAGAATTTTATGACCGTACGATATTCAAGCTTTTCCATTTTAACGAAAAACACGTAAGACGTCTATTGCAAAAACTCGCGTAAACAAACTACTTGAGAGAACAAGTTGAAACTTGTCATACGAACTAATGACACGTGCACCCAGGCAGGAAACAAATAACGGTATTTCTGTGTTAGGCCGAGAACTTTTCACCTCACTCTCGTACATGTATATAAGTATTACAAAAAATCAAGTACACTACAGGTTTACAACCTTGGTTTTTTGGAAGGTCCGGATTGTGGGGACGGTGGTCTGGGTTCCGGTGGATGGGGTTCGTCGACTGACTCTTCCAACATTTCTTCGAGGTCCTCGCTGTTGTTGTGGTAGCGATGCTTCGAATACTGCAGTTCTTGAAATCAAAAACAGATACTTTGTCTAATCACTTTTTTATTATTGTTCCCTGACGCGTTTCGCTCTTTCGAGCATCTTCAGAGGGATTAATTTATTTGTTACAATTGCCTGTGTTCTTATACTATCTTAACATAGCGTGTACGTAACATTATTCAATACATCCTACTTAAGAGATAATAAAAAGGACATTTACCCTAATTACTGAAACAACCAGGATATAGAAGGTAATGTTACGTTAGTGTAGATGTTGTGACGCAATGTGATTCAGATTTAGCAAACGAGAATGGTTGAGGTCCTGATGGTTATTAAGTAGTGTTTTCCCCGGAGTCCTGTTCACTCTGTTTATTTCAAGGGCTTCAAGAAGGTTGAGTTTTTTCCCTTTTGAGCAGATATCTGGGGTTTAAAGTTGTTTCCAGCCTTATGACCACTTGGAATGCTGGAACAGTTCCAGCATTCCAAAGTGGTTACACACTTGGAAACAGACTTTTTAATGCGAAACCCCGCACAGACAAAAAGAAGAAACCGGGAGTATACAAACTAGAATGTCCCGAGTGCTTTGCAACATATGTGGGACAAACAGGCCGGTTCTAATTTCTCCAACTTTTCCGAACATCTAAAGGAAACAGGTCATAAGGCGGGAAACAACTTTAAACCCCAGTTCCTACATACCTGCTCAAAAGGGGAAAAACTCAACCTTCTTGAAGCCCTTGAAATAAACAGAGTGAACAGGACTCCGGGGAAAACACTACTTAATATGGACTATCATAAAGTGCAAATATCGTCAATCGAGTTTACTGCAGTTCTTCTTGCATCGAGGGGGTTTGGCAGCTCTTGGCCATTGAAAAACGATTCGTTCCGGTATGAAGAACCGGCTGCCGCAGGAACGTCGAAGTCCTCGTCGTCGTCCATGGCTGCAGAGCAGAGAGGTTCACATTCTCACGCTTACCCTCACAGTTGGCACAAAGCGTGGAGCAATGTGTCCTACACATGGCTTCTTGCATTTACAAGAAACTATGCGCGTAGATGCGGCATTCCTCGTGGTTGTTAGTTACTTCTGCTGCTGAGCTGCGTCCTCAGGAACGTATAGAGTCAGTCGTATTGTTAAGCGTGAGTATATGGGTCCAATTTGCTTTTGGGGTTCCTTCACATCGCTGTCTCCTTCTCCTCAGAGACAGAGACTATTTGTCGCCTGGGGTCCAGCTAACGTGACCATATGTTTTAATGTCCTTATAAAAAGCTTCCGCACACCGAATTGTCTCGTTTTCAATATGGGACTAATTTTCAGAAATTTTTGCCCAATCTTTGAAGTTGAAGTCTTCCGCGCTAATCAAACAACTTCTTCTCCCATTAAACAGCGTCATTGTCCTTATATTGATCGCAGCGTTTACTTGTGTCGGAGGACTCGCGCGCAAAATCCATAAAAGTTTGGATTTGTCGCCCGTTGACGGGCGTTTGTTCGAGGAGTGTACTCAAAAGAAACATTTTGCCGATTGATTTTGTGTGCAATGGAAGAGATCGTTAAGCAAATTGCGGCGCAAAGATGCCTGCAAGGGATGATCCCTGTCATTCGTAGCCGTTTAACCTTATTACTACATTTAGTCGAAATCGGCACATTATAATAAAACATATATGTAAAATACAATATGTATATGTAGAAAATAGAATCGGGAGATTTGCTGTTCAATTAAATTTTTTACTATTTATCACTGATCACGCATAAGAGCAAACTGGCGCATGTGGTTAATTGACGCTCTAAAAAAGCCCTTTAGTTACTTTTACCGGGTTTGCGGACTACACCCCCCCCCCCCCCCCCTCAATCAAATATATCAAAATTGTTAAAGAGTGCGGAGGGGTTATTTCATATGACATGTTCCCTCAATTTTTGAGGGATAATTCATATAATAATTGATTTTGCTTTGGGGGGGGGGGGGGTATATGTACTATATGTCATCCTCTTCGTCGGCAACCTTTTTAGGGCAGTGGGCCGCTTCCAAAATAAATATCTATAGGTGGGCCGCAATGTGAAAGGTGTCAGCGCAAGAAAACAGATCGGAATTCCGTTCCACCACGGTAGACGCGCGCAAATTGTTTAAAACTGGGAAAAATGTTCTTTACGAAAACGCCAACTTACGCGATTAAATACACGAATAATAATTATCGTAGTCAAGTCACTAGATTTGAACGACATTCGATTCAAGACGATCCTCTAAGTTTCAGTGAGAAAGGGCAGAGGAAATTTTGTTTAAGGAAACTTCGATGCTATATGAAGACGTCCTTGTCAAAAGAGGAAATAAATGATGCACTCTACTCTAGTCCACTATCATGATTCGAACGTCCGGACTCCCTGTTTTCAACATTTCAAGGCATACGCTTTTTCTCTGGCACGAGACTGACCTAAATTAAGTTGACCATCCGAATCAAGACTGCACTTGAATAGAGCCGATTTATTCATGATTTTTGTTTTCGCAACATCAAAATTACTAATTTGAAATTAAAGATTCGTTTACCGTGGTGTTAGCAACGGAATTTGGAATTTGGTCTTGCTCAATGCAATTATAATTTATTTATTTATATTTATTTTTTGTCAATTTTGTCGTGCTTTTAATGACATCTGCTACCGCAACGCCCAAATTGTCTGCCTTCAAATTTGTCGTTATTAGTGAGCCTACTGCCAGGCAAATAACCAACAAATTACTTGACTCGATTCCTTTTTCTATGATATTTACGCCATTGTATACATCTGTTGGGAACGTGCACAGGCACAGGGCCATTGCTTAGGAGCGCGAACTTGGCGATCGCCCTAGGCCCCGCGCTCCCTAAAGCCTCAAGCTACATCCAAGTTTTAAAAAAAAAATACCTAGCAAAAGTCATCAAGCCACCGAACAAGTGCGGTTTCACTTGAGACGGATACCCCATCAAAAATCCCGGATGTCTACTTTGGATCTCAAACGAGTAATATGCTGCGCATAGTTTTAAGTTCTGGGAAATATGGCAAATTACATATAATAAAGAAGCCATTACTTCTTTTTGATAATTGAACGATTGTTTACCCTGTTTTTAGCATCTACCGAAAGAAGAAGCATTCTCATGAACCAGATTGAAGAGCTCACTCTGAAAAGGTTTTCAACAATGATATGGAAAGATCCAACTTGATGACGTCTGTGATTCTTTGGCTGAAATTGCTGAATCTTCGAAAGATGCTCTTATTCAATCAGAAGCGCAATATTTGCCTGATCAAAGCCCTCCTGTGTTTGATTTTGTATTAGGACTTGGATATGATATGATCTTTTGCACCCTATAAACGCAGCCAGTAAATAATCGCTTCAATTTGAAAACTCTAACTTAACGTACATACGAGTAGTTCGTTATTGTCTGGCGGGCCGCACAAAAATTAATAGAGGGCCGCTGGTTGCTGACTTTTACCATATAGAGTCCTGACCAAATCCAATTAAGCAATTCGCTATCGTTTGATTTAAGCAAATGAGAGATTAAAATGACGAGTATCAACACTTCATGCAGATATACTACATCGGTACATGGATATGTCTTATGTCTACCGAATGCGCGGAACATATTTTATCGAAGATATCGACGTAGATTTTATCAAGATTCTAGTATCGTTAATTATACTGAATAAAATCATTCGACATTCCACGCATCCATGTACCGACGTATCTGCACAGTGTAGATACTCGTCATAAGTTCCCTGATGATGAACTACTAAGTAAGAGAATAAAGGTCCCAAAAATCGGCCTGAGTCTGGTTTCGTACCATGGTGTAAGGCACGAACTCATCAGGCGCCTCAACACCTCGTGCCTCGCACCATGGGAGAGGCGCGACCAGATCAGTGATGACTGGCTAGATCTCACTTTGCCTTATATACACTCAACAACACGACAAAGGGACGGATCATATCTCTGCGAAAACACACCTGGGCTTTCTGTGATATGGTGTTCTAGCATGCCGCTAATAGCAATTAAAAAGTGTTTGCGGGGAGCTGGCATCGAACCCATACCACTTATATGGGTCTTAACATCCGACTCCCCTTATACTATACTTCTTTGCGAATAAAGGTCCCAAAAATCGGCCTGAGTCTGGTTTCGTACCATGGTGCAAGGCACGAACTCATCAGGCGCCTCCACACCTCGTGCCTCGCACCATGGGAGAGGTGCTCTACTAAGTAAGAGGATATGAGAACTAAGCTGTAGACCGCTGTAGACTACTTTCATCCTAAAGCTGGACCTTTCAACGGTAATCAATTGTTTCGACTTTGATCACTCACACGTTCATTCTTTGCGAAGTAGGCAATTTCCTCACGAGGCGAACATTTCAGAGTTTTATGCTTGCATTTACCATCGAAAAGATGATGACTGTTGAGAAATTCACTGTCGTTCATGGGGGAAATATTGTAGATCTTCGGAGATCGTCGTCGAATATATCCGTTACAAACTATGAAATTTGAAAGCTTTTGTTCGCACACATTAGCCGGATCATTTCGACCATGGTTGTTTGCACAATTTGAGGCCGATCTGACGATATTTTGATCGTCAGCGTATGTGACTATCGTTGACGATTTTACTGATCTCTGACGATCAAATTTTATTTGCCGATTTTTTGGTGCGATTTTACTGCAATCCGAGCTCTAGATTAGTATCGTAGAGCGGTGACCGAACGCCCACGGCCACCGAGCGCGACAATATCATGTCAGTGTCAGATCAATCTGACAGGGCAATTGTTGGACAGCTGTCAAATTATTGATCGATTGTTGCTCAATAGCTGGCCTCAGCAAGTTTGAGCCGGTTTAGACGTCGCCGTCGGCTTGAAAACATCTGTTGATACATTGACGCAAAACATGTGTTTATGTGCCGACACTTCGGGAAAAGTAAACATTAGGTTTAAGTTAAACTTATCTTAAAACAATTTTGATGCGTCTCGAGGTAAAGAAAAATAAGTTAGGCTGCACATTTCGTAGGTGAATTTATTGTTTCGAAATTACTGAGAATTTATCGAACTTGTTTTGAAACAGTAGTTATGACAACACAACTGGATACACGGTGCATACGTATGGGTTTATTTTCCTTACTAACATATACGTACATCGTACAGTAAGACACAGTCAAAATGAACTACGCCATTTTTTTTCCTTTAATGCGTATTATTCGAAAATATTCAAATCCAAACGTATCAAAGAAATACAAAGCCAACACATTAGGGCAACTTTTGTCAAATTTGCAGATTTGTCAGTTCAAAGTACCATTGTAAAATTATCATTTGAACTTTCGATGAAAAATCGATTTTGATAGTTTGAACAGTTGTATCTTTGAATTAACGGTGAATTTCGAAACCGTGAAATTTTGTATGTTTTACGTGAAATTTTATGTAAGTAGTTTCAGAAAGTGAGGTCAAATCTCGGATTCAATAATTGGGAGAGTCGCAAATTTTGATTTTGTTCGGAAAGTCAAGCTTTTTGACATAATTTACAAAAAATGCTATAACTCTAACGGTTATCGATATCGACCGATGGATCGGCCTGTGTATGCGCTTATCGTTGACGATTTTTTTGAAAGTTCCATATTTTTTTGATCAGCTGATATTTTGTGACGATCCATCGGCCGATCAATCGACGGATCGCTCCGTGTATGTGGGGTATTAGTTATATTTGTGTTAATTGCTTTGACTCCTTTCCAGGGGCATGGGCGCGTCAAAATCTCTTGCATTACTATGCCTTGTTGACGTTTCGATAGCATATATTTTGGATCCGCGCCATCTTTATATTGACAAACTCGGAGCGCTGTGTGAGTTCTACTATTTTAGTACACACAGGCAGTTTTTTATTAACACGCCGAGGATTGAACTTTCGTCTCTCGAGATGTAGCATCGTAGAGCGGTGACCATGACCACACGGCTACCCAGCACGTCAGCTATATTTGCCAATATATATATTTTATTTATATCGATGGTGAAGGTACCCAACCTCCTATGTCAAAAATGGCATTTTTGCTGTCAGTTTACATAAGAGGTTGTACAAATTATAAAACACAACATTGACATAGAGGGTGTGGATGTGCTTCTATCGGTTTTTCACTGAAAACAACAAGATAGGCGGTTGAGCAATTGATGTAAAATCGAAAAATTGACATGGGAGGTTGTAAATCTTCACCATCGATATACTGACGATTTTTATATTACTTCGCGACATCAATAGCTGATAACATGGTCCATGCTTTTAACACTTCTTAATAATAAATAAATAACTGGGGCAACAGACCAATTAATGAGCCAGGGCCTCCAGATGAGTTAGCATCATCTCATTTACTATAGATCATGACGGCGTACTTGGAGTTGCGTGATCAGCAACACGCTCAACCGAGTTATTTACCCTAAAATAGGTACATACTCATTTAACAGCTGAGCGGGGTCATAGTCCGATACGTAAGTACCCTTTCATCAGAAAGACTACTGTCTTAAGCAGGATTCGAACCAGGGCCCAATACGCAGAAGACGAACGTGTTAACCGTTGAGCCTTTCGGACTTTGACACTTGTTCTGGAACAACTCTGTATATATGTTCACGGTTTTAACTAATAGTGGGTTTTAAATTGAGATCATGGCGCATCCCCCTTGCGTAAGCTACGATCGCTACGCGAGCTCCTCGAACCCTCAGTATACCGCCCTAGAACGCTCGCTTCGCTCTATACACTACAGTAGTAAAACCACTATCTATCTATCCATTAGTCAAGATGCGAATCACGATGCGTCGGTGAAATAGGAATATAATGTTTTTGAGTACTTTATTGTTGTAGTTGTTGTAGCAATGGTCGGAATTCAGTGTGTTAGTTGGTTACATGCCTACAGTTCGTCGTCATTCCCGGAGCACTGAGAGCAGTTGCGCCGAGATGTACTGCTCCCAGTGAACATAAAATGAAACCGGAATATAGAGGGCTACGCCCGCAATCCGAGGGTTTTGTAGCAAGCGCTTATTTTGGTATATAAATATCGGCTCCTTGCTCTTCTTGATACCACTTAGATAGACAAAAAAAAACTTAATTAAAATGTCTTACCCACTTACATTTTACATGCCAATTCATATTACGTGATTGTACCGAAACTTAGAACATATTATTGCCTAAGCCCTAAGGTGTTGGTTATCGTTAGCCATCAGTACTTTTGACCTCGAAAGTGTTTAAGGCATGCAGGGGTGTGCTAACTGTAACTACAGAAATAAGCTATTATTTACCTATTCTGAGAAGATATACAGATTCCATTATTTTCCATTTTATATGCTATTCCGAACCCACCTTCCTGTAAGTTTTCATAATTCTAACAGTCTTGAAATGCCACGGGGGGGGGGGGGGGGGGGGGGGGGGCAAATTACGAACTAATATTTTCTCCTCCCCCACTATTCCCCTTTCTACAAATTTCAAGAAAATGCGAAAAAATGGAATGTACTCAACATTACCTTTCTCACGACACCTCACTTGCCTACACCAGTCGATAAAAGAAAATTTGACCTTAATTTCACCTCTACTTGGACCCCTCCCCCTTCCACCCGGTAAAGTTTGCCAATTACGACGCAGCGCCCCCAACTAATCTTTACCCTTTCAAAAATTATTAATTAAATAACTGCAATTCGCACTACGAAAAACAACATGAAAGTAGTACTCACACCTATGAGGCCGGTAAGTGTAATTTTTGTGTGGATAGTGTCAAAATGCCTAACTTTAAATCAATGTACTATTATTAAATATTATGTGATTCTAATGAAACTTAGAGATATTATTGCCAATGATGTTGGTTATCATTGGCCATCAATATTTTTGACCTCGGGTGTGCCTAAGGCTTGCAGGGGTATGCTAACTGCAACTATAGAAATGTACTATTATTAACCTTTTTTGATGAGATATCAAAATTCTACGATTTTCGGTTTTCTATACTAGTAAAATGCCGCTCTCCTGCAAATTTTCATGTTTCTAAGTATAACGGTATCGAAATGCGAGGGGGGGGGGGACAAACTCGGATCACATATTTTCCCCTCTATCTCTTTTCCCCTTTTTTCAAATTTGATGAAAATACCGGAAATGAAATGTACTCGGTGTTACCTTTCTCATGATACCCCACTTGCCTATACCAGATGAAAAAAAAATTTTGACCTTCATTTCCCCTCTATGGGGACATCCCCTTAAAGTCAGCCTATTACAACGAATCGCTTTCTCCGGCGAATTATAATAATTCTACATTTCTATACTACAAAATCCTAAAAAGACGATACGAGGCATGTAACATACAAACAAACTTTCCTTCTTGCATTGAAGGGTTTTGGCAGCTCTTGGCCGTTGTAAAACGGATCGCTCCGGTGCGTAGAACCGGCTGCCACAGGAACGTTGAGTACTTTGTTGTTGTGTATAATTCGGTTGCGCAAAGAAACGCGGCTAATATAATACAAACAGAATTAGACTCGATGAGAATTAAACCAAATGTTTTAATACAAATAAACCTTGAAATATCAGCTGTCAAAATATGTATATACTCGTAGTAACAAGTTTGTTTAGCGTGAAGTTGACTGATAAAAAACAATTACCTTATTTAATTTTATCTTTAAAAAAAATACTTTGAAAAGAAAAAAATACGTTATACAGTAGACTCGTGAAAACGTGGACTATTAACAGCCACGACCTTCACCCTTTAAGACTGGTACTAACCTCTTCGTGCGACAATGTTGCACTTATCTCCCCCACGGAAAAGTGACAGTATAGACTTGCACACAGGACATTACCGCGGCTCTCTACACGACACGGCGGCGTGGCTCCCATCTACTCTAAACACCGGTTTTGAAGCGAAATAAAGTGCAAAGTAATTGTTTTCGCGTGAAAATTGCTCGTAATGATGTGGAGACGTTTTTTTTTCGAAAGAAATATGTTAGTACTGGGAGAGGGAAAATTTTTCGTGCGAACGCAACATTTGACAGTTTTTGTATGAGATTTCGCACGAAGAACTGATCTCATTACCTAGCTTCACGGGGGGTTTATGTTATGCGATTATTAAAATATTAATCAAATTCATATTGATATGATAATTCCTGAACCTAAAGGTCGCCACACATGATCGCGCAGAACCACGATCGAAATTGCATCGAACTATCAAGATTTATCCACTATTCGTTCCTGCAAAGCCATCAATACTGAGGAATATTGCGCTCAACTGGGCGAAATGCATCAGAAATTGACAGTTCAACGACCTAGGCTAGTCAACAGGGATGGAGTTATACTGCTTCATGACAACGCACGACCGCATGTATCGAGAACAACGATCCAAAAATCGAACGAGTTGCGCTATGAGACTCTTCCTCACCCACCATGTTCGCCAGACCTCTCGCCAACAGATTACCATTTCTTTAAACATTTGGATCACTTTTTGGCAGGAAAACAATTTAACAATGAAGCAGCTGTCAAAAATATCTACGAAGAGTTTCTTCGAACCAGAAACTCGGACCTTTACGAAACAGGATTAAATGCGCTTGTATCTCGTTGGGAAAAGTTTTTCGCATCCGCTGGTACCTATTTCGATTAATAAAATTATCTTCATAAAAAGTTACACCTGTTCAAAAATTTACTACTGAATCCAATATTTCATCTGCACCAACCTAATATTTTCAGCTTGTGAATAAAATTATTTTTAGTTGTGTAGTGATCAAAATCGATTTAGTTTTCCTATATGATGTCGAAGAATAAAAAAAGGGCAGCAGCCTTGAACGTGTTTGCAGCATTCTATCAGCAGGATTTGAAAAGAGTATAATTAAAACTTACATGTTGTTTGAAACGAAGAAACACGAGATCTGTAAATTTTCAAAAGAAATTGATCCAATATTGATGTCTGTAGCTGATGCTCGAGGCGTCAACTACTAGTTGACGCAATTGACCTGTCAATTGGCACTTGTGTTTCAAAAAAGTTCGTTTACATGATTGATGTAATCGCGTAAATTTTCGTTGACGGAAATTGGGGACAATCTAGGGGTCAACCAATAGATTGACGTAAAAAAATTGTGCCTTTACACGATTGATGTCAATTGAACATCAAAAAAACGTAAATATTGACGTCATCGTGTAATCCTAGCATAAGCCACATGGAATAGTTGACGCACTATGCCCTACTAAGGGTTAGGGCAAATGAGTAGTAGTAGTAGTAACATTGGGAAGTATCATGACTGTAAAAATATCAAATAAAACTTAACATGCGGCCTTTGTCATCTGATCAACCTTCACACTGTCCATGATTACAAGAACCCTTTCCCATAACGGATCCAGTTTACAACTAATCTGTGTACGCATACAGTGTGTGCGTACTTGTAAATGTTCTGTTAGACAAATGGAAACATTATTTGATTCAAGGTTTGGGTAATATTTGTCTTTTTTGTGTAATTGTGTGGTATGCTTTCTATTGTAAATGGTTGATATGTATGTTGTCAGAAAAATTGCTCAATCTTCTGCTTATTGTAATCTATTCACTTATCTATTAAACTTTTGAATATTCCGTACTAAAGAAGAGAAAGACAGTGTCAACTTTACTGTGGAATGATGGAGCGTTTATTTTATTTTCTTCAAAAATGAAGATTTTTTTCTAAGATTAATGTACATAGATACGTAAAATTCAAAAATTTGCAAATCAAACAACTAGTGATGTTGTAATACGCAAACCCATAGCGCCTAAAAGTATTCAGTTTCCGCTCCGAAGCGGAACATGGGGTACGAAGTTTAGTAGAGCTACTTTGTTTCCGAGACCGTTTTGACGAGAAGATTGCCAAAAAATTATGCCCCGTCAGCAGACAAAAAGGTAAAGTAAAACCGATCTGGTGGAATGCTATGATCTTCGAACTTAGAGCAACTTGCAGGAGATCTTTTACGAGTAATAAGGCGTAATCGTTTAGGCCGTAATCTGATTGGAGTTCCTATAAGAAAAGTCTTGGATTATTCAAGAAGGGACTAAGAAAAGTCAAACACAATAGGTTATAGAGGCTGCCGTACAGAGCACAGCTGGCAATACAATCCTTAGGGATTAGCCATCGATCCTGGATAGGAGCCCCACCTGTGGAATTCTGTAATACAGCGGTGACACCGGGAACAAAGCCTTATCTGGATCACAGGAGGAAGAAGAAGAAGTACAGAGCACAGCACACACAGACTACCACTGAGTCGGTTGTGATACCTCACAGTGTGTTGAGGCATCAGTCTCATGTTTGACTACCGGCGTTTCGGGTTCGAGTCCCGTCCACGACGACGTTTGTGGCCATGGATGTGCAGGAGGTGCATGCTGGCAACTGCATTCTCCGAAACCAGTTTATGCCAACGAAACGTCAACTGGGCCACATGGAACAGTTGACGCGCTATGCCCCACAAGGGGTTATGGCAATTGAGTAAAACCATGAGAGTTTAGTCGTCGAACCATGCGGATCTGTGGATGAAGCGATGTAGGTGACCTGCATTTACGTTTTCAAGTCATCCAGATCCATGAAATAGAAGTCACCAAAGTGTCATTTCTTCTACCGACCATCGCTGGACAGGTACACAGGAAGTGATGTATAGTTTGCTCCTCGTCCTCAGAGATTCTGCACTAATCATTGTAAGGAAGCCGGCTTAGCGTGCCCACCCATTGGGCAATGACCCGTAAATATTCCCACGACTTTTCTGAGATGCTTTCTCTCCAGCATCAGCAGCCCTGACGAGCGGCTAGGATGAAAGTTCGGCCAAACCAGTCTTGTAATGTGGCAAGTACAATAATATGACTAGGTATACTGACAGTTCGAAAACACCCGCACCACATTAGTCGTACCCGTCCGAGCCAGCTCCTATGCTTTGCAGTTACTGCTGCAGCCACTATGCCCAAAAATCCGACACAAAGTGATATTGGAGAAGTCACCGAGCTACTTGATAGCAGTACGACACCTCACTACGGTTTTTGAAATGGCCAGCTCCGCATCCAAGGATTTAATCGCCGCCTGGCTAACGGTTATAGATAGTAATATTCCTTAACGACACGATATTACAACGTAACCATGTCAAAACTTCGACAGTTGCATTGATCTCCACCCGAAAAACGCCGCAGAAAACTGGAAGACGAAGTGACAAGCAAACATCGAATTCCTTCGAATAGACTCCAGTGCATAAACCCTCCTCCGTTTTTGAGCCATCAGTTAAAAAGCGAATGGTTTCCAACTCTGGAGTACTTTCTTTCCTACACGCCAATCTTGCCGTAAAGGTATTAGGCTGTCGAGAGAGTACACCTGAGATGTATAATCCGCTTCTTCTGGAATGCAGATTGTTCAGTATAGCAGCGTTACCATTATAGTAGACTCTCTCTGTCCAATTTCCAGTTTCCCGAAGACGAATGGCCGTGATCGTAGCCACCTGCTCAGCCAAACACAATTCATGGAGGCTTCCAAGTGAGTGTATTGAGGGGTCCAGTGAGACCTCTCGGTTCTGCAAAGTTCTCTCCACAAATCCATATATTCTTAGCTATTTGTTGAAACAAGACGGTCCGTGGACATCCTCTTGTAGGGCAATGCTTAAACCTGCCTATTAGCTTGTCATTAATTCCTTTAAAATTGTTTTAAAGACTGCTTGATATCCACTTACGATATACCATTCCATCTAACTTTCTATGTACCTCACAACGTGCATACTGGAAGGGTAGGTCAGTGGACACGGCTCTACAGTCTACTGTAACAGTAAAAAAAATTGCCTAGGGAAAATTCACCGATTCGGTGTGCCATTATGACGGTTTTCTTCTTCGGTGTGAATAAAATGCCTTTTGCGCGGATATTTTTACACCTATAAGTAAATTTCAAAATATCCGGAATGGGTCAAATATTTCGATTGTGTTTATTCACACGTAAGCGCATATCCAAGATGTTCAGAATAAGTGGACATTGCGAGTATAAGTCAAAATGATTCAACCTCGCTATACAAAAATAATCAGGTAGAAGTCAATTCACCCTGCCGCTTGGTTTCATCCACACCATCAATTTCACTCATCAGGAGCTGCCATAATCCTTGGTGGAAGCAGCTCGACCAAATCAGGTTGCTATTCCGACCTAAATCGGAATACGTCCCTAAGTGTAATGCTTGCACCATATATAGTGTGCATACACGACACGAGTGCGAATTATCATCCGAAAAAAAAGCACGGACAACAACCAATGCCACAGCTGGTAGATTTGTATGTATTGATTCTCTTGTGTATCTCTCTAGTGTAGTAATATTTGTCAATCCATACAAATCTACTGGCGGAGGCGAAAGTTCTATGGAGTGATTACTCTTGTGCAGTATATAAGTACTATTTGGTCGAGCCTAAGGCTATCACTGATGCACTTTCTGATCTACTACTACTCTGTTGCCCTAACCCCTTGTGGGGCATAGCGCGTCTGTTCTATGTGCTCCAGTTGACGTTTCGTTGGCTTCGAAGAATGCAGTTGCCAGCATGCACCTCCTGCACATCCATGGCCACGAACGTCGTCGTGGACGGGATTCGAACCCGAAACGCCGGTAGTCAAACATGAGACTGATGCCTCAACATACTGCGCTACCGGTCGCCCCAAACTAAGGTTATAGAAGACTAGTGAAGAATTGTCTTTATGTTGACTGATTTTTCGTGGAAGAGGATAGCTATGTCAAGTCATTGTTGACTTGTAGTAGCAATTATCCACTTCACTCCTTCTTCTTCCTTGCCATTTCATACCACTCTGCGGCTTCGCGTTGCTCTGCCCGTGGTGTTGGCACTGGAGAAAGGTGGAGTTGGGTGGTACTAGTGTGCGGAAAATAAATTTATATGGACTTTCCTTTTACATTCGGCGGTGGTCTCCAGACCCGGCAACCCACTCACACACACTGACCTGTGGGAGGTCTTAAAGATGTCGAATAGTGCCGCAGGCTCATCTAGAGGTGTTATTATTGCCTGCACGTGATCGGTCCTTTTAGTCGCCTCTTACGATATCAAGGTAGGACTCACCTAGGGGTGCATATTCTAAACCCGTCACCCCATGGGTAAATTATCCACTTCACTCCATTCGTAAAAATTAGCTATGCGCTCATGCGTGACTAATAGAGGCAAATCTTCACTAGAAAACAGAACTTGTCCTCTTCACAAGGAAGTGCAGTGTACCTCCAATCGACCCTCCAATGGTAAATGGGACGCGGCTGGTTTTCGCTGATGAGGCTTATTCGGGATAAGAAACTAGGATGGAATATACAGGGTTAATAAAGCCACTATACTTCTGTAAGAGAGCTATAGGCAGGAAATGGGGCCTGCAGCCGAAAGTGCTGTATTGACTCTTTGGAGTTGTTCCATTCTAATGTATGGGGTAGTTATATGGTGGACTGCTGTGAAGACAGAGGCCAACCGTAATTTGCTAGGGAAGGTGAAAAGATTAGCTAGTGTGGTTATTTGTGGGTCTCTTAGAACCACTCCATCTGCTGTTTTGAACATGTTGATCAATCTGCTGTGAACATATGGCTGCAGTTGCGGACATCCGCCTTCGTGATACTGGCCAATGAATTGCCTTAGGGACTGGTCAAATTGCTGTTCTAAACAACTAAGGCTGGTCTTGCAGCAGGTGTCGTGGCTGGTCACGCGACTGATTGGTCTTGTATCTAGAAACTACTTTGTATGATTTTTTTGTGCTTTCAGAGAGTTTTGAGTTCAATGATCCGAAGACATGCAAATTTCAGTCTTGCAACAACAACCAAAAATGCGATAACTCTGTAAGGGTTGGTGATAGAAGCGCGTTTTTTTCTAAAATATCGATTCTATATGCATAGGTTGACTCATATGCCCCAATCTACCTGCAATGTATTTGCAACTTTGTGATTGTTAATAATAATAATGAGTTAATTGTGTACACATGAACACTTGCTATAAATTGCCTTCTTATAGTATTCCGATTTGACTAACTCATAAAACTTCCGTCATAACTATTTCTCTCTATCTATCTCTCTGGTTCCTGTTAACCCCTTGTGGGGCATAGGGCATTAACCACGCCTAATTTCCACCTCGTCCTATTCATCGCCATCGCTTTCAGCTCAATCCACGACTTGCCTATTGAGGCACCCTCTCTCTTAACTAATCTTCTCCAGGTGTTACTAGGTCGTCCAACACGGCGACTTGCGTTGGCTCCCTGCGGGTTCCAATTGAGGGCCTGTTGAGTAATGTTGTTCGGCCCTTTTCGGGGAGTGTGACTTATTCATTGCCACTTTCGCCTTTTAATGGAAGTGTCTATCCTGTCTTGACCAGTAATAGTAAGGAGGTCGTCGTTAGAAATGACCTCCGGCCACCGTATTTGTATGATGCGCCGTAGACACTGGTTCACAAAAGTTTGCAATCTAGTTGTTATCTTATTGGTCACCTTCCAAGTTCAACAGCCATATGGAAGCACCGATTTTACGTTGGTTTCGAAGATCCTAAGCCTGGTGCATCTGGAAATGTTGTTTTGCCAGATAGGAATCAAACTGAAAAAAGCTGCTCGAGCCTTGCTGATGCGAGACTGTACATCAGCATACGCTCCACCATCTGCTGTAACTACGCTTCCGAGGTAGCAGAAATTGTCAACTTTCTTGACTGCCTGCCCCGAAACACAAATTTCGCTTTGCCTTCCTGGATCCAAGCTCAAGTACTTAGTTGGCAGTGTTGATTTTCAGCCCCGCATTACGGCTCAGACATTTGGGCTACTTGATCCGATTTATTTCATAGAAATATCGTTAGCATAGTCTAGGTGTTGAAGGTATTTGAACAACTCCCATCTTATATTTTACCTTTGTTCTGGTGTTCTTGATGCGCGCTGTTCAGTACATCATTAATGGCAATTAACTATTTACTGTGCTTTAAAACACGAGTGCGTGTCACTTGACTATCGCCTGCAGCGCGGCGGCGCTTAGTAGTGAATTATCAAATTTTTATTGTAGTTGCACTTGACGTTTCAATAACAAGGCGCTTTGCCTTATCATTGCATTGGAAGCAAAATAAAAATTAAAAGAAAACAAATTAAAAAAGATAAGACCACGATAATGGACTGTTTTTTTTTATCTGGAACTGAAGCTGAACGTGAAAGGTAAACGAACAAGATAAAAATGAATCCGCAAACTAGAACATGACTGAATGGAAATTTTGCGATACTATAACAATACTTATACTTAGCAGAAATAAAACTATCAGTGATCAGCGGATTCCCTGTTTTTTTTTATGCTGGCAGTAATAATGGACTCGCAAGTGCATATAACCACACATCAACATAAAAGAACCACCCTGTGGTGTGGGGCGTAGAGGTATTATATTGTTCAAAAGGGACAAGACAACCTTAAGATCCATTCAATACCTTTCGAGAGCCTTCCCTTTCAGGTTGGAATGTGAGGACCAACCGCAGAACCTATTCAGATGTTAGTTTAGAAGCCTAGCCCCAGAGTCAAGTAATGGCACATTGGTTTTGATATAGCCGCATTAAACCAAGTCAAAACAAGCAGAAGAATTCCCCAACGCACTGAATGGGAAGGATATTCGGTCTAGTGAACAATAAAGTCTCAGGGTGGCTTAGCTTAGATTATCTGGCATCCAATGTATCGGAGGCAATCACATCCTCCTATGAGGAAAATTTTCCTCTTATCTAGGGACGCGGGAACGTCCCGCCCCGCCAAAGAAAAACGAAAAAATCGAAAAAAAAAAAAAATTGAAAAGTGACCAAGACTATGTTTACGCGACACAACAAGTACGGGTTTTCGGACCTCTGTAGCTCCGGTCCTGGATGCTTGTTCAGGCTCAAATTTGGTATGGTCATTGTCTCCGGTCATCTTACGAAGTGCTGCAAATTTGATTCCGATACAAGGAAAAACACGCGAGATATGATAATTTGAAAATGGCTATTTTTCAAATTTTTCTTGTGCTCGTTGTTCTTTGACAGGGCTACAGCCTCGTAGGGAGCGTATCGAGGTCTGCTTTCTTTTCTCACGGATTGCCTGTGTCCCAAGGGTGTGCATAGGCTATCATTTGCTCTGATCCGTGCAGTAGATAAAAAGATTATTACATCCAAAAATGTGAAATCTTATAGTAGAGTTTCTCGCTTAAGTTTTTTTTTGATAATTTGAATGCGACACAGGAAATCACTCGCAGAGATCGCATGCCGACGCAGTGACGACGACGGATGCAAAAGTCCGTGCGCTCGTCGGATGAGGAGAACCAAAAACAACAAAAACAACTCTGTTGTAAAAAATTCCCCGCCAAGAAAAACCTCTAAACCGCAAAAAGGATTGATATGAATACAATACCGCCAAAGTACTCGTAGCTTCGCGCCCCATTCTAGGGTCGGCATATTGAACGCTGATTGAATTAGTAAATTTCTTTCAAAGCTGATTGGCGGGGAGCTTCATAGCCATAGACAAAATGACCGTGATAATGACAACGATGTCGTTCTGATAAAATGATGGATATGTAGTTGCGTGCGGATCATGCTTTAGGCTCTTATGCCAAGTATTATTGACTTCTCGCCCGGATCTCGTTATAAAGCTTCCACCTTACAAAAGACTAAAAATGCACTTCAGGCCAGAAGTGATTAATAGACCATTTTCTACCCCGTTTTTCTTCAGATTGTTCAACTTATTTTGTTTAATGGAAGCTCCCCGCCAATCAGCTTTGAAGAAATTTACTAATTCAATCAGCGTTCAATATGCCAACCCTAGAGTGGGGTGCGAAGCTACGAGTACTTTGGCGGTATTGTATTCATATCAATCCTTTTTGCGGTTTAGAGGTTTTTCTTGGCGGGGAATTTTTTACAACAGAGTTGTTTTTGAGAGATGTAGCTCTACTGACTCTAGAGGCGTTCCATGGTGGAATTTTGAACTCTCTGCGCTACGCAAGAGTACTAGAAGACTCTTCAAACAAGCAAAGCGTACTGATGAGTGGGAACAGTACCGAGCCTCGCTCACACTCTACAACGAAGGTGTCCACAGATGATAAAAAAAGGAATTTACGTGTCGGACTATGAGCTCATTACCCCATTTATGAGGCAAATAACTCGGTTGAGCGTGTTGCTGATCACACATCTCTGCACACGACCGTCACGATCTAGAAAATGATATGATGCTAACTCATCTCGAGGCCATGGCTCAAATTGGCAAAGACCCCAGCACCAATTCCTTGCGCCGTTCTTGATCCATCAGTAAACCACATGATACACTTGGGGTCAGGGCAAAGATTACCAATATCCCATTCTCAGCGACTAGGGATGGAGACCAACAATTTCCTATCGAAGCAGAGTTCCGCAGTCATGTAATCTGATCTTGAGCATATCGGCATGCCATGAGGTACCGATTGTGCGCATGAACATCATAAATTAAATGCACTCGAAGAGCGCTTATAGCCGCAGATTTCTGAATAAAAATGTGCAGCGGAGTAAGTCAAATAATCGCCTCAATGGATGATGTACGAATGGATCCTGGTATACCCAGGCATGCAAGGCGTTGTAGTTTGCTACACAACTGTATGGGGCAACGCTGCTGCGTTTTGGGCCACCATACCAGCGTAGCATATATCACAACTGGTTGTACCAGCATCAGATAGGAGTGAGCCCCCATGTTTTTAAAAAAAAAAAGACCTGCAAGCTCACATGATCCGAGTGGCCTTACTAATGACAGTGTCGGCGTATTTGCTCCAGCTGAGCCTCCAGTCCAACGTGATGCCTAGACACTTGACTTCGGTGGAGAACTCGAGTACCGTCCAGCCTAGGCTGACCGAGCTTAAACTGAGTGAATGCGTGAATGGAACTCAGACGGGTTTTTGAGGGTTAACGCTCCAGCCAACTTCAGTAGGTTATCTGAGGATTAACGCTCAGGCCAACTTCAGTGTATAAGCGAAGGACTAGGTCGAGTGCTGCACCCATCACCTCCGTGGCGGTTGTTTCAAACTTTCCCCTTATTATTAGCGGCGTTTTTTTTGGGACAAAGCCGAGTAGAGCAGTATAAGCGGCAAAAAGAAAACGCTATAGGGCAGATCAGAGTAGCGAAGACGAAAACGGGGCATGTCTTTGCTGGGAGTGTGTCTTGGTCTAGTTTAGTATTCAAACGTCAACTCAAATTTCAAGAGGAAACTTAAATCCTTAGTACAGATACAATCGGAGAAATTTTCTTTGGGCAGCAGAATCATTTTGTTTGTTTACTATTCCATATAATTACACAAAACGAACATTTTATTGACAAGAAATGAATTTTTAGTGCTTCCCAAACTGTAAACCGCCAGAAAACTTCGACACTGCGCCGACTGTATTTCAAAACGTGGAAATGCTAACGGAGCAGCATCCTTGCACTAACCTTGTATCCAAAGCAGTTCAGATCAAATTGTTAGTGTAATTCTGTGGTGTTAGCTTGCTCTGCATGACTGTTAAAAAATGCGCCTATTATGGTTATATCATCGGCGTATCCGATACCATGATAACTACAATCACAGAGCCTGGCGAGTAACTCTTCTACCACAAGTGACGAGGGAAGTGGGCAACCCTGAGGGCAACCCTTAGCACAAATTGAGGTGCCTCCCAACGATGAGTAAATTTTGCGCCTGCGAAGCATATCGTTGACCGTTGATCGGGAGCGTTTCTTAAGGATTAAAATTCGAAACTGATATAAACTCAGTTTACAGCCGAAGTGTTCTGAGAGTATGTGGCGCCTACCGCACAACATCCATCGAGGTGCCCTATGGGAGTGATGATCCCAGTGGATATCCTTGCTTATGAAATGGGGCAACTTTGGAATGGCGGACATTTGGTTTCCATAAGAAATCAAACGGAGCGAAAACGAAAGGAGTTAGAACCTTCAACGGCAAAGTGGCAGAATCGATGGGATGAATCGATTAAAGAAAGGTGGGCTCATACACTTTTCCCAAAGATACAGATATAGATGGACTAGAAACATTGTAAAGAGAACCATCACCTAACGCAATTCCTTACAGGGTATGGAGGATATAGACAGTATCTACGGACTGGATAACTATTGTACTTCGAATGTCGCAGTTGTGTTTAATTTTTTCCATAAGTCCGTTCTTCATTGTCCAACTGGCAACGCAGCCGTTTATTATACTAGAGTCGTTAAAAATGTCTTAAACCGAAAGGAATACATACGACCATACGAGCACATACTGTGACTTGGCCAGTAAGAAAGTCTAATATTAACACAGCTGAGAGTTTGTGGGAATTGTTGTTTCAGCGAGCTTACGCAAATGGGCGACAGTTTTTTAATGTTACGCAACTGGAATCGGTTATTACTAGATATAGAATGACGAAGTTTCGATCAAGATATCCTTGATATCTTGTGGAATCAATACCAAAACAAATTTATGAATTAACTGGAAAATGGAGTGATATAATAAAGTATGGAAAATAATTTCACACATACAGTGGCTCACAGCTTATTTCGACCAGCACCTATCAAAAACTTCAACCACCAATAAAAACTAAACTAAAAAAGATATCAAAATTAATTATGCGCAGATTTCATTTCATTTTTTTTTTCTCAATATTTCATAACAATTAAAAACGAAAAAGTAACTAACAACAATGTCACAGCTTATTTCAACCAGGTAACAGATTCAATATTTAAATTAAGTTTAAAGGCACAAAACGAAAATTCAATATTTAGTATGACCACCCTTCTGGTCAAAACCCATTTTTAACCCCTTAGGCATTGAATCGACCAGTTTTTGTGTCACTTCTGGAGTAATTTTGGCCCAATGCTGTTTTGAGATCGCTTTTGGTGGATATTTTCCGCTTTCGGATGTTTGTATCCAAAATAGCCCACATATGTTCGATAACGTTCATGTCGGGCGACTGTTCCGGTGGTTGCATAACATGCGGACAGTTCCAAACCAGCCATGTCTGTGCAATACCCGACTTATGCTTCGGGTCATTGTCTTGATAAAATCTGAAGTCATCGCGAATGCCCAGTTTCTCTGAACTTTCAAGCAAATTAGACATAAAAATTTCGAGATAATGAGACTTATCCATTGTAGTCTCAATAAATTGCAAATTTCCAACTCCCGCTGCGGACGTACAGGCCCACATCATAACGCTGCCACTTCCGTGTTTGACTGTAGCTTTCATATTCTTGGTTTTCAATTCTGTATTTGGTTTACGCCAAACATATGAGGCTGCATCAGAGCCAAAAATATTAAATTTCGACTCATCAGCGAATATAACGGTATTCCAAAATCCAGAATCCTTATTCAAATGTTCCTTGGCAAATTTTAAACGGCTCTTCTGATTTTTGGCGCTTATAAACGGCTCCTTGCGCGCTATTCTGCCATGAGTTCAATGGCTCTCGTAGCACACGGCGAAAAGTTTCCGGGTGGCATGACTTGTCCAACTCAGCTTCCACTTCAGTGGTAATTTTTGGAGCGGATAGTTTTGGGTTTTCTAGGATTTTTCGGACAATATATCGCTTGTCCGTTGGGGGAAAAATTTTGTTGGCGGCATTTCTACCTTTATCGTGTGTCCTATTTTCGCGGACAAATCGGTATTATGATGCTCTGCACTGTAGAATCACTTAGTGCAACCATCTCATCAATTTTCCTGCGCGAATGGCAATCTCTAAAATGACTGAGAACAATTTCTCGCTGATCAATTGTCGTACGTGGTCCCATTTCGCAAAACTAGTTTCTCTGCACGATATTCTCAAAAAATTTAGCAAGACTGAACTTGAACACATTAGGAATATTAATGACTAAAACATAGAAAAATAAATAACCGCTGCATTACAAGATAACGGATCATTGCACAGCTGCAAAGTATTTGGTTGGAATAAGCGCTGGCATGGTTTTTGGTTGCGTTTTTCGTTTATAATTGTTTTAAAATATTTAAAAAGTAGATGAAGTCATATTTGATTAGTTTCAACATTAGACTAATAACCTGCCTTTAAATAACGTTGATATCTTCTCTACTTTAGGTTTTATAGGCAGTTAAAAATTCTCGTACTGGTCGAAATAACCTGTGAGCCACTGTAATTTATTATAAGATGGATTTCATTTTCAATTTTGAATAAGTAGTAAATATTCCAGGTTTAGGTCTTTATTATAGTTATGTATGTATAGTTGTAACAACGTTTCGCCCTATGGAATCGACAGGGTACATGATATACTGCGGTGTAATTGCAGTAGTTTATTACTTCTAAATCCTTTGTTAAAATAATTAGTTTCACTTTTTGGCCCGTACAATATATATTCATATACTTATGTATGCAACGGACGGGCATATAGTCCAAGGTATGCTGTACGTTTGTTTGTGCATTCGAATTCGGTATGTAGATTCCTTTTGTGACCCTGATCACGGCCCGGTAACAGTAATTTCGGTCATCGACTGGACTAACAGTATAGTCTGTGTTCAAACCGGAGTTACTCGCCTAAGTCTTTTCAAAGATCACTCCGCCAGGTATTTCCCATAGTCCGATTGGAACAAAATGTAGTAGGTAGCTTCCTTGGGTTATTACAAGGACCACACGGTGATATTTTGGTCTTGTCGCAGGACAAAAGGACTCTCTTGATCATGAAATGAAAAAAAAAAAACAAACCTGGAAGATATGGGGATATTCGGGATGATGAGACCAATGCACTGAAGTACTATTAAAAGAATTTTGAGTCCTTTGGCAAAAACTGATGCCATTTTGAGTCCTTTGGTTAGGAAAAAACGGCATTCTTGGCAATGAAGTGACTAATAGGCAAGATGGGTATATTATGACTAGGGCTGAAGTGTCGGTGAACATCATCGCTCTTTTTGTGTCATTACTTTATGAAATTGACATTAATTTACATGTTATTGTCGAAACATGCCACTCACTGTCGAACACAAACTCGAACAAGAACATGGTACAAATGGACAATGTTCTTCAGATTTGTGTGAAAAGTGTCTTGGGCCATCCGGAGGGCATTTGTACATATCATGTTCGTGTTCAACAATGTGTGGCCGGGGTTATGTAATCTGATGATGCTGTGAGGCGAAACGTTATTATATCTAACTATAATTAAGACCTAAAGCTGGAACTGAGTAATTAAAATCGGAAATAAATTTTTTTTTTCGAGTCAGAAATTCGAATTGCCGGCACTGTATACAATACCATGCATTCATCATTCATGTAGGCGTTTACAAATGCAAATTCTCGATTTTTATAAAACCCAGAATTTTATCTGATTTCCGAATAACTTGAATCATAAAAAATGTGCTAAATTTAGTGACTAAGCCGGAAGGGTTCACCACAGTCGTGCGTCAAATGATGCCAACATGCCGTAAACAGTTAACGCGTTTTCGTTTACCCCCAAAAAAATGGCCACCCTCTAAATTCTATGCTATTCCATTTCTTCGTTGAAAGATTTAAAGATAAAGACGATAAAGAATAATCGTGACCACCTCATATGTCCGGAAATATATTGGTCATATGTGTAGCACATAGCATGTTTACGTGACGTATTTTTTCTTTTTCTTTATTTATTACTTGTATTTGTTGAGATAATAACCGGCCTGACCATGGACATGCAGAGCTCATCGGCTTAACTGAAATCGAAATTAGACATGCGAATGCGCCGCGCCGGGTAAGAGGTAATCTAAACTCTTTTTTTATGGAAATATAAGTCAAGAATGGAAATCCTAATTGAAAGCGTTGAGTGGAAAAAATGTTTTATGATGACATGGTGAAATTTGGCGGCGGCAACACACGAAGGCGTGTGATTTTTAGCAATAGTCTAATTACAAAAGGGATGTTAAAATGTGATTTAATTTTATTGAAAATCCATTAGAGGTTAAAAATGCAAGGTCGATTGAATGATCGAGCATCTTTCCATTCTTATCAATTCGAAGTTCAGCATACAGCGGTCAAAAATGAACTTTTTGATTTTTTATACCCTTCACGGATGTGATAGGGTATATTAACTTTATCAAGAAGCTTGCAACGCACAGAAGGAAGCATCTCCGACCATATAAACTGTATATATTCTTGGTCAGTATGATGAGACGAGTCGATTAAGCTTTGTCCGTCCGTCTGTCTGTCCGCCTGGTTCTATTCTATGCAAACTAGTCCCTCAGTTTCAAAGGTATCGAGCTGAAATTTTGTGCCTTCTTTCTATTGCACGCTGCAAATAGCTCGGAACTAACGGAATCGGACCATTACGTCATATAGCTGCCATAGGATTGACCGATCCAAAAGTCCGTCTTTATGAGAAATACTTTTTATTTCAAAAGATATCTTTTTTTAAATTTCATATTATTCAATAGTCTTTCGACAAATGACATTCCAAAATTTGGTTGAAATTGGACTACTATTTCATATAATTCTCATAGAAACAGCGAAATCGGAACAAGCTTTGTTACTAATTTCAAAGTAGCAAATGCACCATAAATCAAAATCATAATTCATACCTTTTATTAAGAAATAGGCCAAGTATCCATACAGTAGCAGCACTACTACTTAATTGCCCTAACCCTTTGTGGGGCATAGCGCGTCAACTGTTCCATGTGGCCCAGTTGACGTTTCGTTGGCATAAACTGGTTTCGGAGAATGCAGTTGCCGGCATGCACCTCCTGCACATCCATGGCCACGAACGTCGTCGTGGACGGGATTCGAACCCGAAACGCCGGTAGTCAAACATGAGACTGATGCCTCAACACACTGCGCTACCGGTCGCCAGTAGGCACTGCAACCATGACATTACATATCATGAACCATATGCTGGTAGTGCTGCTTCCAGTGGTAGATCGAAGGCAGTATTGCTGAGTACTGAACTGTCGGTGGTACGAAACCAGAGGCCCAAGGTCTCATTACACCCGGACCCCGATGCGAGTGTGAGAACATCTGAGCCGTCCGCCAACCATCCCATCCTTCTGGCCCTATTTTTTTATTATTCCCCATTTTTGTTTCCCCTGTTTGTGTTGTCTTCCCCAGGCCTATGAATTTTTGTTAATACGTAAAGGACAGGCGCAACGAGCGGCGAAAACCCCGCCCACGTCTCCCGAGCTGAGCTACAGCAAGCATAGGCTGCTGCTTAGCTCGTTAAGGGGCCTTTTTCTTCGCCAGATGGCACGGCCCGACCTTCACGGTAACTATGCTACCTTAGGCTCCGTCCGCACGGGCATCTTCGGATGTCCGTCAATCCGTCTGTTACATACGCTATAGCCCTTATTATAACAAATGACCCTAAAACAAGCTATTAATAGCCTTCGTGGTAGAACGCCTGAATCCTGATTATCTCACGATGTCCTCTCCCAGAACCCTGGGATTACATAAGGTGTGATTGGTCTCGCTCGACGTCTTCCAAGCATCGTTGAAACTTCGTCTTGTTGCGAAAAGTCATTTTGTTTAAGTTATATTTGTCCCACGGTGTCCCAAAGAGACACATCGACCCACCGCAAGACCACTCTGCTTATACAGCAGTTTAACCAAATGTCGTAAATGTAATCGTCGTAAATATCGGAAGCGTCGTAAATGCCATAAACATCTTAAACGTCGTAAATGTCGTGAAAGTTGTAAAGTTAACTTGAAGCAACTTTGACGAACGTAACGTAACGTTGACTTAATTTTGGCGTAGCGTTGACGCAACTTTTCGCTATCATATTGCTGTCATATACCGATAAACGGTAACGTATCGGTTTTGTATCGCATCGTATTGGTATCATTATTGTATCGCACCACTTATGAATAAACGTCGTACACGGTGTAAACTGCGTATATGTTGGACGGAAACGACGTAAACGATACTACAGCTACTCGATGATGATACTCAATTTAACTTTGACGCAAAGTTGACTCAAGTTCGATGCAACTTTGGCGCACCATTGGCGCAACCTTGCGTTATCGTATCATCGATATCGCATTACTTACTGGTATCGATATCGTATCGATATTGTTATTGGTATGGTATCGTTATCACTTATCACTCTGACATAACATTGACGCAGCTTTAACGTAACAAAACGTTTACACGTTGACGTGACGTTGATGAAACCTTGACGCAGCTTTGACGCAATTTCCTTGATTCATAACGCTGAGGCTGATCAGAACTTCAAGTGGAGTGGTAACTCATATGTTACTTGATTTCATGCGTGTGTTGGTAGATGTTTCATCGGCAGTGACGAAAAGATTCTATGATCACTCCAGTTGATCACGACAATCACTCTCCTATCAACCATTTCATGGGTTTTACTCAATATTTTGGTTTACTGGTCCCAAAAGTACTATTTGAACATTCAACCCACCTTCTATCCATTAAGGGAATCAAATATTGGATGAATTTTATGAAACCATTTACACACCAGACGCGCCAGACTTGTCAACCATCTGGTCGCCATAGAATTAATTAGTTTTCTGGACCTCGGTGATGATGCTGCTCAGTTCATTTTTTTTTACCAGACTTAAAAGAGCCTCATTAGAAACCAATTTCTTCAGACAACGCACATTGCAGGATCCGAAAGAATAATTCGTTTAACGTAGTTGTCGTTGTTAATCCGTCAAATTTGAACATTTATTTCCAGATTTCCGGATACGGAGTTGTTTTACAAATACGGGCGGGTGTTGTCGGCCCATCACCTAACTCTATTCAGATGTAACGAATGTAATGGCTTATCATCATTTTTAAGGACAGTAGTGATTCCGCAGTGTGTTGCGACGTAATGCAAACTGATGCCACGAAATAGTTAAAAAAAAGGAAAGTGATGAAATATGGAAAATTAACTAGGGTATAAAAATACATAATATGGAAAATGTGGAACTAAAGAGAATAACTGATTTCATTACTTGATCTGCATAATTTTGCTTCGGTTGCGTGGCTCTCTACACACTTTTCTTGAAAGTGGAAAGTATCCATTTTGCGAAAAAAAATTGAAGTCCAATGGCACGTTTACTCGTAACATTATCTGCAACTTATTGATTCGTTTAAATTGCAATTTGCAGAGATTAAAGTCTTATCTTAAACTAATTTTTTTCCCCTGGTTTAGTAACAGTAACAAAGTCCAGGACAGTGACTTCACTGTGACGACAGCTTATTCCGTTTAAAAAGAGAATTTAATTCGCATGGTAGCGACCGACTTAATGTCTATAATATTATATGAGTAATCATCAATAAACACTTGACCTATGGTCGCCGTTTACATTTCAATCTGTTCTTGTTCCGAATCCATGCTGCTTATTGATTGATAATACAAATCAAATTGATATTTTATCGATTATGCGAGTATACGTAACTCAGATTAAGAAATTGGATTTATTTTAATTTTTTTTTTATTGTGATTTACAATTTGTCAGTGTTGGCTAAAAGGTTGTCCCAGTTTGGCCTGGTAATGTCTTCACTACCCGAATCATAATGTCATTCTAAAAGCAAAAATACTATGTTTAAGTTTGTTTCTACTCGTTAATTCCAGCTGTTATACACCATACCATGACTATAGACCAAGACAAGAACCAATGATCAATTGCATTTGCTCACAGTTCTAACACATATCACCCAAAAGTACTGGGTGGCGCCAAAGAAACGAAGGTGTTTGAATAGTCTATAATTCCTTTATTTTTGAATCAATGGAATGTCCCAAAAAATGTCAGACGACGAAAGAATCGTCACAGGTGACACATTTTGCTTTTATAAGTACGACCCGGAAAACTAAACAGAAGTCTATGGCAGTGACGTGCAGTGGAAATTTTTCATAGTCAAGCAGTTGGGCGCCCTAAAGCCAATTTAGCATAAACAAAAATGGACTGTACCTAGTCTAGCCATAAATATTGTTACAAGGTTTGGCAACCCTGCAGAAAGGAACCGTTATATTGCATTTCTTAAAAATTGAGCTAATCGCTATAGTACGCTTGTGCTTGATGCATTTGTTATCATTTGAGTTTAATTTTTAGTGTAGTGAACATGGATTGGGGTGACAAAGAAAATAGAATTGCTGTGATTGCACTTCATAAAGTAGGAATGCAACCAAGTGATATTTTTAAGACTCTGCATACCCTTGGTATAAGCCGAATGTTTGTATATTGGGCTATTGAAAGATTTAATGATACGTCTGGAGTAAGTGACCGTGAAAGAAGTGGCCGTCCGCGAACTACTCGAACACCTCAAGCGGTTAAAGCCGTGCGCGAGAGAATTCGCCGTAATCCTCTTCTGAAACAAAAAATTTTATCGCGTGAGATGAAAATACCCCAAAGAACAATTTCACGTATCATCAAAAGTGACTTGGGGTTGGGTGCTTATCGTAGATCTATCGGGCATTTACTAACAGATTCGTTAAAAAAAATAGAGTGGAAAAATCAAAACGATTACTTTGCCGGTACGCAAACCAAGAACACAGTAAAATTTTGTTTACGGACGAAAAAATTTTTACTGTCGAAGAAACATTTAATAAACAAAACGATAGGGTTTATGCTCACAGTGCCAGAGAAGCTTCTCAAGTTGCCCAAAAGGTTCAAAGAGGTCATCATCCAGCCTCAGTAATGGTTTGGTGGGGTGTTAGCTACAACGGGGTGACAAAGTTGCATTTTTGTGAGAAGGGCGTCAAAACGTCTGCCAAAATTTATCAAGAAAGTGTCCTTGAAAGTGTAGTGAAACCTCTCAACACGTCATTATTCAAAAATCAGCCTTGGAGTTTCCAGCAAAATTCTGCACCAGGTCATAAGGCGAAGTCAACCCAAAAATGGCTTGAAGAAAATGTTCCAGATTTTATTAAAGCTGAAGATTGGCCTTCCTCTAGCCCAGACCTGAATCCGCTGGATTACGAATTATGGTCTGTCTTAGAGCAAATGACGTGCTCTAAAAGACATTCTAATATCGAATCCTTAAAGAAGTCTCTTACACATGCAGTCGCCAACTTTCCGATTGAAGTCGTGCGTGCTTCCATAGATAAGTGGCCAGCTCGATTAAAGGCTTGTGTAAAGGCAAAAGGCAATCACTTCGAATAACTTGATGCAATTTCCGTTGTTGACAATGCATTTAATAAATAAACAATGATTTCTTAACATATACCACCTCTTTTATTGAACAGTGCTTCAAAAAGTTTGTAACAGTATTTATGGCTAGACTAGGTATAATAGAATATGGACAGTCACAAAAACATTTATACCAAGCGGCTTTAAGCCTTAAATAAATAAAATATTGGCACATATATTCTGTTGCTTGCAATTAAAACGAACTTTTTAAGAGTAATATTCGTATATTATTTATTATGCGATTAATAGCTTCACAGTATTTCGCAATTATTATTAGTTTATATTATATTATGATTATTATTACTTTAAAAGCAGTTCCTTGTCGTCGTCGTCGTTGCTCAACCAAGACTGTCCAAACTTCATACATACTTAGTCGATAGAGCCCGCCGCTCGGTCGCATGTGTGTGTGTGCTCCTAGACATCGGCAACATTCTCCCCCTCGTAAGAGAGCGATGAACAAGCGAGCTTACCCTTCGAATCATTACCGACGTCTAGTACCGCTATTTTGGCTGTGGGTCTCAGCATTACGGCATGTTCGGTCTTGACTGTAACACGTCTGACCTGCCCGTCCTTCGCTACCGTTGTGTCGATTATCCTTCCTTTAGGCCAACAGTTCCTGGGGAGATTGTCGTCAATGACAACTACAATGTCGCCTACTTTTACCGGGGGACGCTTCGTGAACCACTTACTTCGCCTGGCCAAGATTGGTGTGTACTCATTAATCCATCGGCGCCAGAATTTGTCGGCGAACGCCTTGGTTTGCTGCCATCGAAGTCGCAAGTCTCCACCATCAATGCATAGAGGCTTATACCCACTTGATGATCCAAGCAATAAATGGTTTGGTGTTAGAGCCTCGTCATCGCAGGATTCGATAGACACAAATGTTAGTGGGCGAGAGTTGATTATGAATTCAACTTCGCACAGTGCACTCCGTAGACTTTCGTCGTTGAAACCATCACAGCCCATGCTGTTAAGCACTGTTTTTATGGACCGTACGAGCCTTTCCCAGATTCCGCCCATGTGGGGAGCTGCGGGGGGATTAAACTTCCATTTTATCTCGTCGTATTTGAAGTACAGTTCTGAGTAATTTATATTTTTAACTTCTTCTTTCAGAATCTTTTCGGTTGCTTTGAAATTCGTCCCATTATCTGTGTATATTTCCCTAGGAATTCCCCGTCGGGATATAAAATTTCCGAGACACATGATGCAAGAGCTTGTGTCCAAACTGTGGGCCACTTCGATGTGTATGGCACGCACGGTGAGACACGTAAATATTACGCCCCATCTTTTTTCTCGCCTCCTTCCTACTGTTACGAATAGTGGTCCAAAATAGTCAATGCCGACATACGAAAAGGGACGCTCAAAACAGGCCAATCTTGCTGCTGGTAATGGTGCCATTTGAGGTACGTCTGGTGCAGCATGATTATTTTTGCAGCGTTGACACATCCTTCGTACCGATCGGTATAGTACGCGTAGTCGTGGTATGTAGTACTTGCTCCTGATATTGTTGATTACAGTCTCATGCGAGATATGGTGAAAACTCTCATGGAAGTGTCGTACAATCAGGAATGTTAAATGATGTCCATTTGGCAGAACAATAGCACCTTCGTAACTGTTGATATGATCCACCCTGCTCCGGATTCGAAGGATATCGTCGTGGTCTAAAACAATGTTCAAAGCGATTAGTTTACTGCTCTTCTCGATAGTCTTACCATGCTTCAGGGTGTAAATTTCCTGAAGATATTCGCTAAGTTGTGCCTGCTGGATCAGGATACGTTTAGCCTTTTGAATCACGTCGAAAGACAACTCTGTAATGGGGTTAGTCGATTTGCTGATTGTCGCTCTTAGTCTCTCAACGTAGAGAAAGAATGTTGCAACGGCACGATAAAGCCTCCTCCAGTCGGAAAAATATTCCACGTTCAATGGAATGATTTGTGGATTGCCTTTGCTGATATGAAACACATGCCGTCTCATCTCGCTGGTGTCCGCAGGTCCGAGGTCGTCACATTCTGGCCATCCACTTTCGTCTGCTAATAAGAACTCCGGTCCGGAGAACCACCTTCGAATTTGTATATTCGAAAGAACCGCTATTTTGGTCGCGTAGTCAGCTGGGTTAATCTTCGATGGAATATATTTCCATTGCGTTACGTTGGTTGACTCTAATATCTCGCCTACTCGATGCATAACATATGGTTGGAAACGTTTAGGGTCCATCCGAAGCCACTTCAAAACTGTTTTTGAGTCCGACCAGAAGAATATAGAGTCGATTGAAATACGACGCTTCTCGAGTACTTTAATAACTTTGTTTGCCATCCTAATTCCGATTATGGCTCCTTGTAGCTCGAGTCTCGGGATTGAGACAGGTCGGAGTGGTGCCACTTTCGATTTAGCCATGACTAAAGTGATATCCAGGCGATCGTCACACCGCGTACGAAGATAGCAGGCAGCAGCATAGGCATTTTCTCCGGCATCTACGAAAACATGCAGCTGAATATCGGAACTGTCCTTCAACAAAGGTGAATAGCAGCGTGGGATCTCGACAGATGATATGGTGGACATAGACGCTTTCCATTGACGCCACTTTAGAGCCAGATCCGTTGGAAGTTCTTCGTCCCATCCAATACCGGAACGCCAAATTTCTTGCAATAAGATTTTCAGTTCGGTCGTAAAACACGATAGCAAGCCCAATGGGTCGAATATTGACATAAGTACTTGCAGTGTCTCTCGCTTCGTTACCATTATATCTGGAGCAAATACGTCACGATGTAATCTCGCAAATCTGAATATATACTTGAAGGCGTCCTTGTTTGGGTCCCAATACATCCCAAGCACTTTTTCTGTCGTTGATAGTTCCACAAACGGCTGGGTTGTCGTTGTCGGCAGCTCCGCGAACTCGTTACCGAGCTGTGACAATACAGATTGGCGGTTCGATGTCCAGTTGCGTATGTTGAACCCCGCAGTCGCGTGTATTTGCTTCACCTGTTTCGCCAATTCGATTGCTTCATGTTCGCTGTAAACGCAGTCTATGAGGTCATCGACGTAGTGATAATGTTGGATTGACTCTACAGCACGCGGATACTTTGCTTTAAATTGTTCAGCATTTTTGTCACGTACGTAGTGTGCGATACAAGGGGCGCAGGATACTCCAAATGTTAGAGCGCGCATCACGTATACACTCGGATGATGTAGATCGTCGTTGTTATTGACCCAGAGAAATCGTTGCGCGTGCATGTCGTCAGGTTGTACGTTTATCTGGTGAAACATCTCTGCTATGTCTCCGCA
This sequence comes from Chloromyia formosa, assembly GCA_964017055.1. NCBI lineage: Eukaryota > Metazoa > Arthropoda > Insecta > Diptera > Stratiomyidae > Chloromyia > Chloromyia formosa. The sequence continues at coordinate 122,081,079 of OZ024813.1, read as the reverse complement.
GATCGCCACTTCGCCAGTTCGAAATGCAAGAAGAATGTCTACGAGTGAATTTAAGAGGTCTGGTCCACTTAACAAGAAATCGTTCAGTGACCAGCCGTTAGATTTTGCTGCAGCATCCCAAACCAAACGTACTTTGCCTGGTTTATTCGGATTGAGGGTGGTGAATATTGGTAGATACCAAGTCCGATCTGAGTTGATAGATACTTCTTCAGGCAATAGTTTTCTTGCGTATCCTTTAGTGACGAGGTTATCGATTTGTTCCTGGAAGCTTTTCTTTAATCCTGGGTCTCGGTTGAATTTTCTTTGGAGGCACATCAAACGTTTATGCGCAGCCGTGTAGCTTGCCGGCAATTTAATATCGTCTTTGCGCCAAAGAAGCCCAACTTCGAAGTGGCCGTCTTTTATTTGGGATGTCTCTCGTAAAATATTAATGGCTCTCGCGTCTTCATTTGATTGTAGCTTAACTGGCATCGACGAATCCAAATTAAACTGTTGCTTGACTGTCTCATGGAGTTCAGTAAGGCGGCGTTCACATTCGCATGTGTGGATATTAAGATGAGCTGCTCGGGGACCACATCCTCCTTGAATAGCCCAACCTAGGCGGCATTTCACGGCTATCGGCTGGCTAGAGGCTCCTTCGCGTATGATAAGAGGCACAGCGAGATTCCAATTGTCGGCGCCGATTAGAATGCCGGGCTTAGCGTTTTGATACGATTCAAGAGGAATTCCTCGCAGATGTTCATATTTGCGTTTGAGGTCATCCATATCCACTGTCTGATTTGGAAGTCCAAGCTTTCGAACGGTGTGAACGTTATTTAACTGGTAATGAGCGTGGTTTCCTTTTGCGGAGATATTAACCGACACTCTATTCGAAGTTCCTTCGATGCGCGTCGTATCACTAGTCCAACGTAGGCAAAGCGATTCTCTCTGCCCCTTCATTTCCAGCGCGTTGTAAATGTCTTCATCCATCAGTGTCACTGACGATCCCTCGTCGAGGAATGCAAATGTATCCATACTGCCTTTGTTGGTGTGAATTTTTATTGGCATAATTCGAAAGTACACCTTCTCGTCGTTGTTTATACCGGTATGCGCACTCACGACATTTTGATTATTTCCACTGTTATTATGTAGCAGTTGGTGGTGTTTACATTTACAGCCGTCAATTCCGCACTCCTTTGTAATGAAACATTTGCGGCGGTGTGTGTTGAGGCATAGGCGGCACAACTTTTTTGTTTTGACAGTTTCCCACCTTTGGCTTGTGGTCAAGCATATGAATTTTTCACAATGTGGGACCTTGTGATTGTCACCACAAACGGCGCACTGCACTTTTCGTTGTTCCGTGTCGCCGTCAGATGTATGTGTATTAAGCGAAGCTCCTTTCTTGTTGGATGTTGATACTGCCGGTACGACGGTGCTTGCTGCCTCAGCGAGTTGATAGATCCAGGCACTGAAAGCTTTAATGACAGGAGTTCGCTCGTCTTTCTGATGCATAGCCCAAATAAGTTTGTAGTGGTTAGGCAATTTATCTGTTAACTCACGCACGAGCATTGGGTTATGTAGATGTGTCTCCATCTGGCATGCTTCCATCGTCGAGCAAATGTCACACACACACAAGGCAAACTCGATTAACGATTCCAGCCGATCCTTTAATGGCGGCAATTTTCTCACTTTTTCCAGTACACGATCAAGAATATGCTCTGGTCTTCCGAAACACATCTTCAATGTCCGAATAATTTCGGGAACCATACTCGGCAGAAGTAATTTGTGTTTCACTATTTCTCGGGCTTTTCCTTTTAGGCACTTCTGGAGTCGAATTAAATTTTCGATATGCGAGTAGCCTGCAATGACCGTGCTGTTGTCGAAACTGCTGATGAAAATTGGCCATTCTTCTGGGTCACCGGAGAACTGCGGCAAGTCTTTTGGAATCGCCTGCCTGGCGGCAAGTTGTGCTGGTGTTGGATTCGGAATGGTAACGGATTGCGATGGCATTGTATGCGGCATGGTAATAAATTTCGCTGGTATTGGATTCGACACATGCACTTCGTGTGGATGTGGAGCTGCTGGTAAAGATGCACAAAACGATGTGGCAACGGGTTGTGATACATATGGCATTTGATATCCCAAAGATGTGCTGTCTCCGTATGAAGGTAGTTGGTAACGGGGATCGAAGAACCGTTGAGCGTTCATGTTCACGTTTGATGATTGGGGACGAAACGAAGATATCGGTTGGGTGAATATGGGAAACGGTTGTGCACACGCGCTTGCCGCGATAGAGAAAGTTGAAGCGGCGGCCTCTGCGGATTCCCATTCATGTCGTGGCGGTGGCGTAAAAGTACCCGGCGCCTTGGTAAATGTTGCCGTGCCGGCATATGCTGTGGTTGCAGGTGTGGTATTTTCGGGTACCGTCCGGCTGTAAGATTGCGCGGGAAATGCGTGGGTCGGCGATGATGATGCTTGCGGCAAACGAGATATTTGCTGAAGCGCGTGAAAGTCGATGGTCGTTGTCGGAAGAGCTGCGGCGCTCATTGTAACACTTGCCGGATTAGATTCACAGGATTCACAGTTCCAGCTTAAATTGGCAATATTACTGTCCACTCCAACACACTCGAAATGATACCATCGATCACAGTTATCACATTGGACCATGCGGTCACTTGATCTGTCCGTGTTGCTACCCGCGCACTTACGGCACTTTTCCTCTTGGTCCGACATTGAGCTTAGCAACTGAATGCTTTTAAAGATTTGTTGCTTGCAATTAAAACGAACTTTTTAAGAGTAATATTCGTATATTATTTATTATGCGATTAATAGCTTCACAGTATTTCGCAATTATTATTAGTTTATATTATATTATGATTATTATTACTTTAAAAGCAGTTCCTTGTCGTCGTCGTCGTTGCTCAACCAAGACTGTCCAAACTTCATACATACTTAGTCGATAGAGCCCGCCGCTCGGTCGCATGTGTGTGTGTGCTCCTAGACATCGGCAACAATTCGGAATACAAAAAAAAAAAAAAATAAATAAAATATTACTAATAAAAAAAATGATAAATAAATATTATGTTAATTAAGACTAAGAAAAATTCAGGGGTATTTGAAATAAATAAATATTCTTTCGCCATTGCCATTTATTTGTATTCCAAATCTATGCGCCGTTCTTTAAGTAAAAACTCTTTAATCACATTATCAAAAAAATCGTTTTCTCTTCGCATTTGTATAAGAAGATCCTTTTCAACCGCAATTAAAGCAAGATCCGAAAGTCGTTCTTGGGATTGGCGATTTCTCAAAAATGTGTGAACGCGCTTTAGTGTTGAAAATGACCTTTCCGCAGTTGCCACTGTGACTGGAATTGACGTTAATAATTTTGCTAAAATATGAACTTGCTTAAAACCGTTTGCGACATAAGGCCGTTTTTGAAAATAATCGAGAATTTTACTAGGATTCGCGTTTTTAAACTCATCTGAAGAATAAATAACTTTTAGCTCATTTTTCAACTTTATTCTGTCGAAAAATTGACCGTGATATTCAATAAGTGAGTCAAAATTTTTATCGGGAAAATTTGACTTGAATTTAGAAAAATAATTCGGTTCAAGCAACTCTAAAAATGAAAGATCTTTAAACGAATGGAATCGATCTCGAATTTGCCCGAGAATAACATCTATAATCTCCCGAAATATCCGCCGTAAATTTTGTAAAGGATCTATCGCATTTCTACATTTCTTACGTGGTGGCTGATATTCTGCTGTAACTGTCGAATAGAAATTATCAAACTTTTTAGAAAAGTCATTTTCAAGCCAATTTTCAAATTCAATAATTTTTTGGCTTGCATATGAAATGTTTACCACTTTGCTCTGAATAATATTAAATAATATATCAGTTTTCGAAAAAATTTCAGAAAAAATTAACAGATATAATTGAAAATCTGACTCTGCGAATTTTTGTAAGTATATATCGGAAAAAGTCAAGGAATCGCCATCCCAGTGTTGAGAACCATTCGAAATTGTCTCAAAAACTGTACAAATTTCATGCTTATGTTCAAATATAACGTTAATAATACGCGAATGATAATGCCAACGCGTTTTGGAAACCGATGGTAAACGACGATTTACTATATTTGCAAAAAGGTCCGACCTTTTAGTGGATGTATTAAAAAATGATGCGATTTTATTGATGTGCGCGAAAAATAATTTAATTTCCGGAATAAACTCAACTGCTTTAGACAATACTAGATTTAGTGAATGAGCGTAACATGGAACGAAAATTGCCGATTTATGTTTTTCCCGAATTAAAGTCTGAACTCCACGAATTTGAGAACTCATTACTGCTGCGCCATCGTAACATTGTGCAATTAATTTCTTATCGATATTAAAATTTTGCAATTGTTTTAAAATGTGAGAGCTTATTGCTGTAGCTGTACGATTAGCGCTTATATCCAAAAATCCGATAAATCTTTCTTCAATCTCATTTGATATTGTATATCTAAAAATCATCGTTAATTGTTCCCGACCGCTAACATCTGGCGTTTCGTCGACCATTACAGCTACAAATGGAGCCTCCTTTATTTCCAAATTGATTTTATTTCGAACCACATTAGCTATAGCGGAAACAAGATCGTTTTGGATTCTATTAGACAAACCCGAAAACGCTGCATTTGCTTTTATAGAATCTATGTGGGACTCAATTATCGGATCGTACAAACTCAAGAAATTCACGGTTTCGATAAAATTACCACGATTATTTGAAGAAGAGTCTTCATTATTTCCGCGAAAAGGAAGCTCCTGTTTTGCCAAAAAAATTACAGTATCGATTAAACGTAAATATTACGATTACGCTCAACTTTTTCATTATGCAAACTAACAGATATTGCCACCTGGTTACTAAGCATAAACTCTATACGCTGAGAACCAAAATTATCTAATTTAATTAACGACTGAAGATGTTTTTCGGAACTTGAATGCTTTGCTGCTGAGCCCGTAAAATTATTCAAATCACTAAATCCAGCTTTATTCCAAACAGATTTTTCATTCGTGAACAAAAGACACGGCCAGCAAAATAACTTATTTAATTTACAGCTTCCCGTTAACCAAATGTACTTTTCATACGTTTCGATATGGAATTTTCGCGTAATATTTTTTAATTTAAACTCTAAACTAAGATCTGGCTTCGGTCTATCCGATTCTATAATTTCTCTTTTCTTGGCAAAGGAAAGAGTTGAAAATCCCGCTTTTAGTACGAAATCCGTCGCGCAGCAATACTCCGACATAATGCGAAAAGAAAACTTACCACTTTTATCACAAATCAAATCAATTAAATCACTACAAACGGTCAAAAAACTTCAAATCACAATTTAATCAAAATCACCCGATTGCACTGATTTCCTCTTTTAAATTGCAACGGAAAATCCATTACATAACAAAAACAAAAGCTCTACTGGAAAAATCAAATTCCCATAAACATTCCCTGCATTGGCAACATTTCATTAACAAGCATCATTGGGCTTTATCCCACACACAAAAGCAGTCGCGCCAGTGCTTGACTTGTCTCATATAAATTTGCGAACAAAACAAAAAAAAATCGTTGCCCAATGTACTACCGAAATCCAAGATTCCCATTTTCTGGAATCAACATGTCTCTAGTATTTGGATGCACACATGGTACATGCATCTAAAGATCTAGGCACATTTTCCTATTCTAAGTTTGGTGTCTATGGTGTGCAAAATGTGGGAGGTTTGAATATTATCTAAAGTAATTGAACGAATGTTTTTTAACCAAAAGAAGGCGCGAATCAGAATTTGAATGTGTAAAGGAATATTTGAATGATAATATGTATTCTTCAGCTTAAAGAAAAACATTGACTGAAATGATGATATGTGTATTGGTGTAAGCAAAGTTTATTATTGAATTGCTTATTTCGGTAAGTCAAGCAGTTTGCAATTGCTTACTACGAGTGCACGTCACTGGTCTATGGTATGAAGCCCATAAGGCGCCAAGTCATCCATTCAAACAACTGGGGAAAAGTCGGCAACAAAAGTTATGATGTCGATTTACTTCACCGGCGCAAAAATTCTAGCTGCTATTCCCTTGGAAACTGGTCAATTTACTAGAATTTACTAGACAAATATAGCGAAAAGGGGATCTGCGGCGATACTTCCTACATCACGATAATGCTCCAGGCTGATACTGGTCAAATCAACCAACTTTATTGCTAGTTTGGTCAACAAATGATCTTAGCCGGAAAGTCAATAAGCTGAAAAACCGACTCCGGGTTTTTGTTTGGACTGGTTAGTAAAAACACAAATTAAAAGTCATTGACTTTGGGTGGGTGGGCGCAAGGATGGAGTGCAGCCTTTCAAAGATTTATCTTTTCGCAATTATCTCGGAAACAGTTGGTCCTATGAAAAACAAAAATTATAAAAATTGTAGCTGGCATAATGTAGAAAGAAAATATGTAAGAATATTCACAAATTTTCAAATCTAAGTTTACATGCCGTTCGAAAGTTAACATAATCGGGCAACTTTTATCAACTTTGCAGATTTGTCAGTTCAAAGTACCGTCACAATATTATCTATTGAATTTTCGATAAAAAACCTATTTTAACATTTTTTTAACGTTTGAACAATGTACCTATCTTTGAATTAGCGGTGATCTTTCCAACTGGGAAAAAGTTTATATATGTATATGAAATTTTATGTAGTTTCAGAAAGTGAGTTCAAATCTTCGATTAAATGATCGGGGGAGTGGAAAATTTTGATTTTGCTCCACCAGTCCAGTTTTTTGACAACAATTTACAAAAAATAACTCTGTAACGGTTAAAGGGAGAGTGTCCATGTCATATGTTAATTTTCCTCAAATGAACCCTACTATATACCATTAAAGTATTCACCATCAAGAACGGTACATGATATGTAAATCATTTTAACGCTTTCGTGGTTGTTTTTTTTATTTACTAGTTCTTCAACAACCTATCTGTTTTGTTTGGAAATCACTCAGGGTGGTATATTGAAATTCCTTTCAATTAAAATTTTTTTCACTTGCAAACATTCGGCATAAGATACTCGTACACACAGACCAGACAACAAAACGATTGCTAAAATCGTCTGCACCAATTCCACGGCCTGTCGTCTCAACTCTCAACTTCCCACAAACCAAATCACGACCAACGACCATCCAAATTGGCTCAATTTGATTGTAAACGGCTAATTTGTTGGGCGTTTCTACAAACGACAATATGCTCCAGGCAAATTCATTTATTTCTCTTCGGTCTACCAATTATAGAAAATTAAATACACCGCTAAACGGCTAAACTGAACGAGATACAACGAATACGATGAGGAGAAATGACCTGTCTTGGAATCAGTGCAAGAGAATTATCTATTATCTCGAGCAGCGATGGACGAAAGAAGACTGCATACATCTGGCCTGCATGTGGACGGATTCTTCGCTGCCTTCTACGATGGGTTTCTTCTTTCAAGGGCCATTGAAATGAAGAAACCATCACTTAGCCTCACTGATACCAAAGTGTCCTTAGAAATTAGATGGGTTCTGGAGTGCACCACAAAGAAAGTGAAGACGACTTTGCTGGTGGCTAGGCACATTTCCTTTTTTATGTTTTTTTTTTCTTCTGATTTTTACTCCTGTTTCATTGAATTTTTCTGTAGCACCCACGCGTTGATTCATTCAAAGAATCCGATATTCATTTCATTCATCTCAGCCGTGTGGTGCGTTAAGATTAAGAAGCATAATCAATTTTAATTTAAATGTTGAAGCAGCAACATACACTTTAATGTGAAAAATACCAAAATATGTAGAGGCAAAATGATCTTTTTTAATTTTAGAACCATTACGTCTAAGCAAAGTAATGAATTCGACCTAGAAAATTTATAAAAATGTGCATAGAATCAAAGACGATATGGCTATGGCTTTTGTTTAGACAAATTCGAGGTTAATAGACGTTAAACTTTTACATCCGCTAGACGTATGGACCATATTCTCAAAGAATCATTTCTAGGACCTGGCCATCGTCAACAGTGAGTCTCTTGAATTTCCCCTAATTTCAAATAGCACCCATCCACTCTGCTTATTGGTGGACTGGTTATTCTGTTAGACTAGCATTGAATGTCATAAATGTAATCCATCTCTAAATCTCTTGTATCTGAACAATTGAACATACACTTGTGCATATACGAGTACATCGGAAACACAATCTCTTATCATATCTTATCGCACGTCTAAGTATGTACATATAAAGATTTAGATTTGCATACAGTATCCTGAGTTATTCAATCCAGAGAATGATGGGGACAAGATGGCGGGAAAACAGTATTAGTATTTGTAGTTGACCACTTTGCATATTTATGTAGGTATTTTGTGTCAGCAGCGTCATTTGGAGGTGAGGAAGAAGATACATAAAATACAATATTATTGCTTGGACTTATTACGAAAGATTATCAGACATTTTTAGTTCTTTATGAATGAATGTCTTGTAATTCAGACTGAACGCAGGAAGAGCTTGTCTTGATGCATCAAGGCTGGACTCTTAAATAAAAGCTGTAATAGGTAGATATGTCTACCTCTATAATGCATGGGGTCCAATTCCAATCGCAATGACCAACACCAAGTGACAATGAAACGCTTGAACGGAGATAACGCTCAAGAAAATTTCTGATTGAGAATTATTGCTACTTAGGCCAGTAGTTGGGTGTTTTCGCTCGGAAATAATTTCTGGTAAAGCTCTTAATATTTTATTCCTTTCAGATAAGTCCCGTCATGACTATTCTAAGTCTTCCCCCTCGGTGAAGGTGTGTATTCCGAGAAAACCGCACGAAACTGCATGAAAAATGCTCTTTTTTCAGTTTTTAGCCTGTCCCATTCCCACATATGTATTCATACATATGTTGACGGGCATATGCGATGGTCAGGAGGGGCATACTAGCAACTGCACCTCCGAAAAATAGATACGAGTATGATATCGAAATGTCAACAAAGGCATAGAAATGCTAGAGATGTTGACGCGCCCATGCCCCGGAGGGGTCAAGGCAATTAACATGCTGTGCGTTAGTCCGAGCACTTCCTGTGACCTGATTTTAACCAAATTCGGTATTTAGGTTCCTTGAGTAACCCTGATCTCGGAACGGTGATAAATTCGGTAAATGGACTGGACTGGACTAACGGTATATTCTGCTGTGTTCAAACCAGAGTTACTTGCCTAAGTCTTTTCAAAAATCACTCTGGTCCGATTTCAACGAAATTTTACAAGTCGCTTCCTTGGGACACGGTGATATTTTGGTGCTGCAGCAGGTTTGCGTCAGGATAAAAGGACCTTCTTGACAATAAAGTGATATCAAGATGGGTATCATATGACACTGTTTGTTGAGGCGAATGCATTAAACTACTGTTGAAGTCATTTTGAATCCTTTGGTAAGGAAAAAGGTCATTCTGTAGAATAAGCGTTGATGGAATTTTGAGTTTTCTGGTGAGGAATTCTTGGCAATTAAGTAATATATTGGCAAGATGGATATCATATGACTGAGGGTGTTGAGGCGAATGCACTAGACTACCGTTGATGACATTTTGAGCCCTTCGGCGAAAAAAAAGACATTTTTGGCAATGAATTGACATACAGGCAAGATGGGTATGAAATGACTGGGGGTGTTGAGACGAATGCACTGGTCGAATGAATGTATTTCGAGTCCGTTGGTGATGGAAAAAAGGCATGTATCTGTTGCTCAGTAGATGCCGTATCTGTTGGTGAATAGATACTTTATCTGTTGCTCAGTAAAGTAATCGGCGCGATAAGGACAACATTTTTCAAAGAAAATCATAGACAACTTAAAAAATAGTGGATCAAAATATAAATGTATTTAGATGGGACGGGCCTAAAGTGCCGATGAACATCATCGCTATTCTTGTGTCATTTACGTGTGACTTCAAAATTGTAAACTTTTCCGGAAAAAACAATCGGATAACAAAAAATCAACACGAAATCTCCTACAAATAATGTCTAGGAGGTTTCTTAATTATACAAATACATTAGATGGGTGCTAAATGGCGTTCAAATCTGTTGAAATTTCCAAAAGAGGTTAATAACTAGTCCAACTGCGCACGTTTTATGGAAATCGCTTCACTTTTAACATATTCATCTGGCAGATCCTCTTCTTCATTCGACATGAGTGTTTGTTCACTGACGTTACCATCTGTAGTATCCTGTTCAGTGGGAGCATTTGACCTTTGCAACTTCCACAAATGGTTGAGCATTTGAAGCCGCCAATTTTCCAACTTTTTGGGAATGCTCTTCACAGAGTAACAGAGTACATATTGTTTGGTAACCCGGCTTTTCATTGTTTCATAAAGTAAGGCTTTGCCGGTGGTGGTGCCAATGCTGTAGGCATGGTTAGAAGATCTGTGTCTTCACCTACAAGCACAACACATTCACTTTCTTCTGTAGCTGCTTTAGCAGTTGTGATTATCAGGCGGTCTGCATCCTCCTTCGCTTGCTTAAATGAAAAGTCTCACTTTCAAGTCTCTAGGTCAGTATGGTAAAAAGCTTTCCTTTATTAATTTTTCCGAAAAACTTAATATTTTTTTTTTTGCAAAAAAAAATAAAAAAAGAGCATTTGTCGCGTAGTTTCGTGCGGTTTTCTCGCCGAAGGCGCGAATTTAGAATAGTCGTGATGGGACTCACCTGAAGCGATTAAGACCACCAGGATTTTTTTTTCCAAATTACGGTTTTATTTATGCCACATATGATCTAACTCGAATCACGTGAAAAAAAAATTGTTTGAAGCGTGGTAGCCCAATTCAGACACCAGAAATACTCAAATTTACAAAAAAGAAAATGAAACAAATTGTGTAGTACAACTATACTGTGCTAAGGCTCGCTTTTTTCAAGAGCCATTTAGAGCAGAGCAGGTTAAGATCCCACGATTACAGTAAAAATTTGATCTGATCTGCTCTGGATAAGAAAACGTCAGTGCAAGAATGCTGCTCCGTTAAGTAGTCTGCGTTTTGAAATGCAGGTGGCGCAGGTGTCCAAGTTTTCGAACTGTTTACAGTTTGGGAAGCACATAAAGTTAATTTCCTGTCAATAAAATGTCCGTTTTGTGTAATTATTTGGAATAGTAAACATACAAAATAATTTTGCTGCCTAAAAGAAATTTGTCCGATTGTATATGTACTAAGCAATTAAGTTTTCTCTTGAAATGTGAGTTGACATTTGAATTCTAACTAAACCAAGACACACTCCCAGCAAAGACATGCCCCGTTTTCGTGTTCGCTACCCTAATTCATTTTTTTTACCGCTTAACCTGCTCTACTCTACTTTGTGTGAAAAAACGCAACTAATATAAAACGGATATAAATGCTGGATTTCCTTAGAATAAGAATAAAGTTGCCATGTTGTTGAATGTTAGGACTCATTTCGAACCCGTTTTCTTCTCTTTTCAGGCGAAAAGTGTGATACGACCTCGTTTCTACTCCTCCGAGCTGGGAATACGTGAGAAACTCTTCATCGGTGTTATGACCACGCAGGACAACATCAACACTTTAGCGACCGCCTTTAATCGAACCGCTGCCCATTTAGTGAATAAAATTAAATTTTTCATAAATGCTGACAATGTCAAATCCAATTTCAAGTTGAAAAACATTGTCGGCTTCACAGACACACGCGAAAATCTTCGTCCTTTTCACATTCTCAAATACATTGCCGATAATTATTTGGATGAGTACGACTATTTTTACATTGCGCCCGATACAGTGTATGTGGATGCACGTAAACTGAAAACACTCCTGTATCATATCAGTAGTACGTTCGACGTGTATATGGGACGCAGATGCGATATTACGGAGGGTATTGGATTGGATACATTCGGTATCGAAAGTGAACGTAATTATTGTGATTTAGATGCCGGCATACTGTTGAGCAGTAGTGTAATTCGGAAAATTCGCGCTAACTTGGATTGGTGTGTACGAAATGCCATCTCGAATTACCACAGTATTAACATTGGAAAATGCGTCAAGTATTCGAGTAAGATTATCGAGTGCCAGGATCAATTTCAGGTGAGTTGTGGGTTTTAATACATATTGTACTTACTCGTACATGCGTACTTTGCACTTTTTTTATTTAAAAAAAAGTAAACATTCGAGTAGAAAACACATTTTCATGACGAATATTTTTTTTCTGGTTACTTATATTTATCTCAAATGTAGAATTATTACATTTTCGTGGAAGATGAATCGTAAAATAGATAAATACGAATGTTTGTTAGTTGCTATTTTTAAGTGATATTCTCGTATTTCATTTGAAGATGGCTTATCTTCAACTCGGGGGGTAAAAATCCTCTTCCATAGTCCTCCTCGTGTGCGCCTCCTGGAACGGCAGCGGTCGTTGACCATTGCTAACCAAGTCAAGCCGCCAGTAATGACGGTGCGTTGATTTGGTTGAGGTAAACATTCCCCTGTTGTGTGTGGGCGTAAGAATAATACCACGACTTTTTCCTTTCCCGGCCTGTCGTAGAAACCTGCAAAACAAAGGACAGGATGTTGCATTATGCGGAATTAAGAGCTGGAATTGTATCATAATTTTGTACGCATGACTTCGAAACAATTCGACCATCTTCTGGCTATAGTGACTCCACTTATTAAAAAGCAGAACACGAATATGCGCGAAAGCATTTCACCAAAGGAGTGACTTGTGTTGACACTTAGTTACTTGGCCACCGACGAGAGTTTTGAGTCTCTGAAATTTGACAATGGCAATTTTCTACACGAAATTAACATACACAAATTGTTTTCGAATCACGAAATATGCGCTCCGATAACACACGACACACACAGGAGGTGCATGCTGGCAACTGCATTCTCCAAAACCAGTTTATGCCAACGAAACGTCAACTGGGCCACACGGAACAGTTGACGCGCTATGCCCCACAAGGGGTTAGGGCAATTGAGTAGTATAACACACGACTGGATGCGACTTTGATATCTATCTAGAAGTCAGCAAACTGCCTGCAAACTATATAATTATCTTACGAACCGTCTAATGGTTGAATATATAGTATATCCTGCAAACATTTGTAAACGAAACATGCACAACATGGTTTGTAGAAGTGTAATAATAAAATTTGACACCTACAAACGTGCTACAAACATTTGCCGTTCGGAGGCAGTTTGAAGGTGTTTGTAGATTTACAAACTAGTGATGTGTAACACAGTAACGAGTCGTTCTTTTTGAACGACTCAACAGAATGAGCGAAAGACTCGGCACAATGAATTAGCCTCCGAGTCGTTCAATTTAAAAATGACACACTGTAAAATGAAAACTCAAATTAAACCCCGCATAAATACTACGCAACGCATAGAAAATCCACGCTCATTCAAAATTTCTGATAACATATGTATTACATTTATTCATATCCCATCCTAATATCTATCTATTAAACCAATCCCATCTAAATCCATTCATAATCATCTCTATGCACTATGCATTGCACGCATTGTGTACCTATATATGTATGTACTTCTAAATATACCCACAACACCCCATGCTGATGCTGACTGAAAGCAAATGAAAAATCATTTGCGTACGTCGCACCGCACATCCAAGTTTTCCCAGATACATAAAACAAACCCAACATTCTAAAACAAAAGTAATCGTCTTGTATCATCATCTCGAGTTCAACTTTAGATGAAAACGATACCAAACCAACAACCAGGCAATTTTCTCTGTGTACTGTGGTACGAAAATGAGTTATTCGCAATGTTAGTTTTGAGTTTTAACACAAACAGCACACTTCTATATTTCACTCACTCTGTGCTGTGAGACATACTGGGCTGTGGTGATAACACAAACATTGATTATTTGTGTAATTCAGTATAGACTCAAATTCAGATGTTTCACTTACGATGCGCATACTACAATTACTCAAATTTTCTGTCAAATGAGGAATTCATTGCATGGAGCTTTTAGAACAGAGTGGAATGATTTGACTGACTCCGAATATAGGGTCAAAAAAGAGAAAAAACAATTGGGGTCGCTCACCCCGCCTGGCAACCCCGTTTTCATGGGAAATAGTGGTCCGATATGGCTGGCTCGAACTAAAGGACATTGGGGGGGGGGGGGGGGGGGGGGGTCGCCGACTCAGAATCTGGGGTCAAAAAAGGCAAAAAAAATTGGAGTCGTCCATCTCAGATTCGCAATCCCGTTTTCATGGGAAATAGTGTTCCGATCTGGCTGGCTCGAACTAAATGGCGATGGGGGTCACCGACTCCGAATTGGGGGTAAAAAAATAAACGAAAAAACTGAATTTTAAAAAACTACGACTTTTATTGAATATGTTTCAGACTCTTTGCATGACTCTTTTTGAACGACTCATTGGAAAGAGTCAGAGCCTATGTGCTAGCATAGTGAAAAGAGTCATTATGATCACTACTACAAACGTTTGTAGATCCTACGAATCGTCTAATGATACCTTTACACATCTAATTCGTTTTTCAGCTGGAGTGTGTCACCACTGAAACCAATTACATATTCCAGAAGCATACTCTTTAAACAGCTCATAAAACTAATCGATTAATGAAGCTTCTTTAAAAAATGGTCACGTAACACACTATCAACACATCACTATAAAAAGTCTCTAGTTAAATTAAATAGCACCGCCCTCTATTTTCATATAAGCTTCCCTTCTTTCTATGACTAGTGTTTTTATTTGTTATCTTTTGATTCAATTTCAATTCTAATCCTATTCATAAAACGTGCAAAGCTAGCATTTCGAATTTATGAATGAAATTGTTCAAATGACACACGAGCCAGCGTACAGACCAAGACGACAAAAAATGATTATGTTGTGAATGTGCACGACGACGACGACAGTGTAAAATTTTAATGACAACAGCAAAGTGTAAAGATGTATCAAATGTCGGATGTGACACAGAAATTTATTTATTATAGTTGAGAATTTTTATTTTTAATGATTTATCTGACCATGAAAACTTATTTAATGAGAGTTTTCAATTAAAAAATGGGATTGCATGTTGGTTTGCAAAGCCTCGTCCTGGAGATGATTATCGTTAAATTTGGCTCTTTATTGGCTATTTATTATACCCTAGACCTTATAAGGTATACCGTATACCTATTGTTATTGTCACGACGAAAATATGTAATACTTTAAAGGAGCCTCCGTAGGTATGGTGATGTACAATATACGAGGGTAAGTACTTAGCCTTACCGCCCGATGGCGCCACTATCGCAAGGGAAATTTACTATCGTGTAGTACATTCTCGTAGACGGCTACTGTCAAAATTTCAGCCGAATCGGACTTGTAGTTTTGTTTTGCCCGCGTACGGGCGTGCCCGCGTACGGGCGTGTTCGCGGATTTTAGAAAAATGGAAACAGAGCAATATCGGTCGGTGATTCGATTTTTGTTTTTAGAAGGGAAATCGCGCAGTGAAATCAAAGAGCGCTTGGATGCTGTGTACGGTGATTCTTCTCCTTCGATGGCGACCGTCAAAAATTGGTTTAACGAGTTTCAACGTGGTCGCACGTCGGTTTTGATGAGCCACGCCCAGGTGCCCCGAAAACGGCTACCACGGAGAATAACGTGACAAAAATCCACGATCTCGTATTGGCAGACCGCCGATCGAAGGTGTGCGAGATAGCTGAGACAGTAGGCATCTCAAAAGACCGCGTGGGTCATATCCTCCAAGAAATTTTGGGCATGAGAAAGCTGTCGGCGCGATGGGTGCCGCGTTTGCTCACTCCGGACAACAAGCGCAACCGTGAAACCACTTCAGAGCGGTGTTTGACGCTTTTTAAGCGCAATCCGAAGGAGTTTCTGCGTAGTTTCGTGACCGTCGACGAAACATGGATCCACTGGTACACACCAGAGACCAAGGACAGTCGAAACAGTGGACTTCACCCAGCGAACGTGCTCCGAAGAAGGCGAAGATTGTCCTATCGGCCGGAAAGGTGATGGCCACCATTTTCTGGAATTCACAAGGGTTGATCTACATCGACTACCTGGAGAAGGGCAAAACGATCACTGGGCTCTACTATGCCGAATTATTGGGCCGAATTGCAGAAAAAAACGAACGGCGAAGATAAAAGTGCTCTTCCACCATGACAACACACCGGCTTACACCTCCGCCGTCGCCACGGCCAAATTGGTCGAATTGGGCTATGAACTGCTGCCCCATTAACCGTATTCTCCAGATTTGGCCCCGTGTGACTTCTTTTTGTTTCCAAACTTGAAAAAGTCACTCGCCGGGCATAAATTTGAATCGAATGAGGAGGTCATCGCCGCCACTGAGGCCTACTTTGCAGACCTCGAGAAAACGTATTTTTCAGACGGGTTAAAGAAGTTGGAGCATCGCTTCGCTGGGTCAAGTGTATCGAGCTAAAAGGAGACTATGTTGAGAAATAAATCGCCACTTTCCTTTTGTAGGCTAAGTACTTATCGGACCGCCCTCGTATATATAAATTATGAGGGTCACCTCCTAATTCGATTTAGCCATGTCTGTCCGTTCGCACGGTAACTTTCCATAGAATGAATGCATCTATAACTCCTAATTAAATGTATCTATAGCTCTTACTTTGGCAGATGACTCGAAAGGGTCATTTTGTACTCTCCTGTAAAAATGAGATTGATCAATTGGAAAATAACGGTAGTTTTCTTACAAAAAGCCCCGCATTACCCTGCTTTTCAGGGTTTTTGTCTATAACTCTTGAGCCAATTAACGTAGGGAGTTGATTTCTGATACGTAAGCATCAGATGAGAACCTGCTTAAGTTTTATTAAGATGGGCATAATCAGGCCAAAGGAACGCCTACCTCCCCTACAAATGTCAAAAAATCAAATATTCCCTAACTTCGATAACTTTCGACAGGATAAAGCTAGCGAGTTACGGATGTTGATAGTAAGATCTAGTTAGTTGGTACTGAAAATGGGCAAGATCCGACCAAAGAAACCTCTACCACCCCTACAAATGGAACTTAAAATAACCGGTAACTTTCGATAAATTGGAAAGTATTCGATAAAATGAGGCTGGTGACTTGAAATTTTTGTCAATTGTTTGTAGTTGAATCTAGCTGGTTGATTTTGAGATTGGGCAAGATTCTACTGAATGAACGCCAACTTCCCTTATAAATGTTAGTTCGAATATATGTAGATATATGTATAACATCCGAATGGATGAACGATGAAACCTATCATTGGATCCACACACACAGTTCAAACTGATCATATTACGAAGCTCACTTTTAATGCATGTGGCCGTTACCAATTGGTACTTTTGGTATCACCACTAGGTCTGTACAGGTCTAGGGTATATACGTTTCGGACTCGCTTCGCTTCGGCCTGGTTATACCCTAGACTTTTAGTATAGGGTATATTGTTTTTGTCACGACGGAAATATGTAACACCTTAAAGGAGGCTCCGGAGGTATAGCAATGTATATATATAAATGATCAGGATCACCTCCTGATTCGATTTAGCCATGTCTGTCTGTCTGTCTGTCTGTCTGTCCGTCTGTCTGTCCGTTCGCACGATAACTTTCGATAGAATGAAGCTAGAGACTTGAAATTTTGGTCAGATGTTGGAAGTATAATCTACTTGGTTGGTATTGAAAATAGGCATGATCAGGCCAAGAGAACGCCTACCTCCCCTATATATGTAAAATAATTAAATGTATCTATAACTCCCGATTAAATAAACGTAAAAAGCTCTAGCTTTGGCAGATTGCTCGTGAGGATAATCTTCTACTTCCCTAAAAAACTAAAATCGATCAGTTGAAAACTAACGGTAATTTTCTTACAAAGAGCCCCGTACTACCCTAATTTTCGGG
The DNA here is from genome assembly GCA_964017055.1 of Chloromyia formosa. NCBI lineage: Eukaryota > Metazoa > Arthropoda > Insecta > Diptera > Stratiomyidae > Chloromyia > Chloromyia formosa. The sequence continues at coordinate 122,063,244 of OZ024813.1, read as the reverse complement.
TTTTTTGTCTATAACTCTTGAAACAATTGACGTAGACACCTGATTTTTGGCATGTAACCCTGGCGTAAGAAGATGCTTAAGTTCTAGTAAGTTGGGCGTAATCAGATCAAGGGAACGCCTACCTCCCCTACAAATTTCAAAAAATTAAATATTCTTTTAATTACGATAACTTTCGATAAAATTACACTAGCGAGTTGAAAATTTGACAAAATGTTGTTAGTGGGATCTACTTGGTTGGTATTGAAAATGGGTAAGATCCGACCCAAGCAACTCCTACCTCCCCTACAAATGCAACTTCAATAAGCGATAACTTTTGACAGAATCAAGCCAGCGACTTGAAGTTTTGGTCAAATGTTTGAAGTGAGATCGGGTTAGTTGGTATTTAAGATGGGCTAGATCAAACCTAAGGAACCCCTACCTCCCCTACAAATGAAACTTCAAATAAGCGATAACTTTCGATGGAGTGAAGCTAGAGACTTGAAATTTTGTATAAATGTTTGTAGCATGATTTTATTTGTTGGTAGCAATGATGAGCAAGATCCGACCCAAGGAACCCCTACCTCCCCAACAAGTGAAACTTCAAATAAGCGATAACTTCCGATAGAGTGAAGCTAGAGGCTTGAAATTTTGTTTAAATGTTTAAAGCATGATCTTATTTGTTGGTGGCAATAATGAGCCAGATCCGACCCAATGAACCCCTACCTCCTCTACAAGTGAGACTTCAAATAAGCAATAACTTTCGATAAAATGAAGCTTGCGACTTGAAAAATTCGACAAATATTTGTAGAATAGGTTAGTTAATTGATTTTGATAATGGTCAAGATCCTACTGAATGATTGCCAACCTCCCCTATAAACTGGCCGTATAGGAAACTCACTTTTAATGCATATGGTCGTTACCAATTGGTACTTTTGGTACCACCATTAGGTCTGTACAAGTCTAGGGTATATACGCTTCGGACTCCGGGCCGAAGCGAAGCTTCGGCCTGGTTTTTATTTTATTTCGGAGCGTAATGGCGTTATGTGGTTTACAAAAAAAAGTATAAATCATCTTCTATTTCTCGTAATGGCATTATTAGAAGCATTCCAGCGAAGAATAATGGTGAAACGATTAAATGAAATAATATGTATGTATATAGCTAGGAAAGAATTGAAAGCTTGGATATCCTCCTGGAAGAATGCAGTTTATCCAAACAAGTAAGTCATTTCCCTGCTAAATGACATCACGGAACAATGGAACATCGATAAAACCTTTTGTTAAGATGGTCGCCATCGACCCAATACCACTTATAAGGGCCTTGGCATGCACGTCGTTGCCCTTTTCAGTCTATGTGCATACAACATCCTTAAAAGGAAACTTCCTCGGAAGGGGAAACATTTTTCCCACTATGAAAAATTGTTCCAGCGTCTCTGTTTGAAAACTAGAATTTGAACCCTGGTAATTGAAGAAAAAGAATAATTAAAAGTCGCATTTCCGTAAACAAATTACATTTTGTTGAGTGCCTCAGACTAGAAGATAGCTGCTTGACGATAAAAGCAGCTCGAAGGATATCGGCATCACCACACAATAATCTCATTCCGTCGTGGACTTTCCATAATCCGAGATGATTTTCATACATAGATCTCGAGCTCAGAGAGATTAGGTCGGTTGCTTTTTTGACATGATAACGTCTCACAGCTCAAGTTCACCCACAGTATTCGGATAGCTCACTAAGTTAGTGGGATGAAAATGCTGTAAAAAAGTTTTAATTTTCTTTAAGGCCGCCATGTACGTTCCGGAATTCTTCTCCGGAAAAATTGATCAGGCCTGGCCTTGAGAAATTCCGGAACATGTATGTAGACACTTGGCGAGCTCAGGTGGCCTTCAAGCGGCCGGATGCAAAATCTGGTTAGGTCAAGCCTTCACCACCGACGTTCTGAAATTCCTCCCCGAAAAAACTGATCAGGTCTGGCCGTATACGTTCAGGTTTACCTTAAAGTATACCTTGAGGTATACCTGGACAGGTCTACCGTAGTGTGTGTTGTCTCGTAGCACAAGCATCCAGACCTGAATGGGCGTCAAGACCTGAACGGGCGTCCAGACCTGCACAGTTGTACCTGTGCATGTATACCTCAAGGTAAACCTGAACGTATGTGGCCGACCTTAAACCGCACACTGGATCACGCATCAGACCATCCATCAGACCACGTATCAGAGCAGCTATTCGTTTTTCACAATTATACCCTAGACCTTATAGTGCCAAGTGTATTTCGAGTAGGAACCTCACACTACCAAATTTTAGCATACACCTTTTTAAACCTATCTATGTATTTGAAATTCGTATTGCAGTACACCGAACGCGCCTTGAATTACGAGCGCATAGTGTTCAGTAAGAGAAATGGATGGATATGGATTTAGATAGATAGATGCTATATCTATAAAGTCTCCTCGTTATGACAAATAACAATTTTGTATCATACAATATAACGAGTAGTTGGTCTTATATGAGGTCTAATGGCTGGTCTAATGCTTGGTCTAATGGGCGGTCTAATGCTTGTTCTCATGCGTGGTCTAATAGACGGTGGCGTGGTTTAATGGATGGTCTAATAGCTGGTCTGATAGTGTGGTCTAATAGGCGGTCTAATGGCTGGCCTAATGCGTGAACTGATGCGTGGTCTAACGGCTGGTCAGTCTAATATATAAGAGATGTTAAGGCGCCCATGCCCCTGGAGGGGTCAAGGCAATTCATAACATCAACTAAACGGCTGGATTCCATCGCAAACCGAATCGGTGTTTTCTCAACAGCGGAATTTACTGCGGACCAGTTTTTTTGTCCTTTGAATATTTTTTTCACCATCTTAATAAATGTCTATCCAGAACGTTAATATAAAATTATTGTATACAAAAGCACTGCGACGGTCGGGAGGAAAAATAAACTACCGCATGGAAGATGTTGCCATCATTCTCTCTTGGCTTCGGATAATAATTATCTTCCGAATTATTTAATGAGAGCTTATATAAATACTTGAGCACGCAACTGTGCGTACTTGTTCGTAGAAACAAGTAACATATGTTTAAATACACCCAATTGCAAATAATCCGCGCCAGAAATAGCAAATTTAGTAGAAAAGGCGATGAAAAATGCGATATAGGCACATTTTCGATTAACTTCTGTTATTGTTGGAATGAAGCTACTATAGCGCAAAGCAACACAATTTATACTATATTTAAAATTAGATTAAAGTTACTCAATTAAACGTTTTGTATCATTGACATCATTGTGATTCTGATTGTGCTATGTACAATAGTTGTCATCAGTTCAGTGGCGTCGCTATGCCATGGATAAAGGAAACCCCCTCTTTTTACCTAGCGTTGAAATCAAAAACAGAAATACCTATTCAAACTACTGTTCACTGGATCATCCGAACTGAGATAATAGTCTACGAATCGGGTAGAAAATAAATTAACCCGGATAACCCTCAATTAACCTCCACCGCAGTACAAAAAAAAAAACACGCCTAATATGTGTAGAATTTTTCATCACCTATATAATGGACGGGTTAATGGACATCCAAAGAAGCCCGTGGGGACGGAGCCTAAGGTTGTGTGGTGACTGTGAAGGTCGGGCAGTGCCATTTGGCGAAGAAAAAAGACCTTCAGCGAGCTACGCAGCGGCCTATGCTTGCTGTATAGTAGCTCAGTTCGAGAGACGTAGGCGGAGTTTTCGCTGCTCATTGTCCCTGTCCTTACGTATTAACTAAAACTCATAGGCCTGGACGTTCGTGGCCATGGATGTGCAGGAGGTGCATGCTGGCAACTGCATTCTCCGAAACCAATTTATGCCAACGAAACGTCAACTGGGCCACATGAAACAGTTGACGCGTTATGCCCCACAAGGGGTTAGGGCAATTGAGTAGTGTTACCAACCAAGTAGTTCCCCATGCCTATTTATGCACAAAATGTGTAAATAATCTACTGGGTGTACGATTTATTGGGTCTTCTTCGGCTGCGATACAACATCAGCACTGTTCATGCAAGGGAAAACCAAGTTACTGGAGACTCTTGCGAAGAATCCAAATGTTCCTGGCGTTGTTGAAGTATTCAAGGATTTGAGCGCTACTCAGGAGATGGTTGCAGCAGCTGGGGTGCGTTTTCTTTTCTCACTGTGCGACTATAGTGAGAAGAATGTCTCTTTGCTGAGCTACCAAAAGATACACTTCGTACAAGAAGTAAGCATTAAGGTATAATACAAATATTGCTGCTTTGCCACCATCAGCAGCTGCAGCACGACTGCACTCTTTAAGAGTATCATATATCACCAGGTTCAGCAATAGTTGGGGTTGACAAAACCCCTGAAGAGTGGGAATGTAAAACACCAAATTATGGCTTATCCCTTGGTGATTTGTTGGATCTTGTGTCCTGCAAATGCGCAAACAACTGCAAACGATATTGTGGGTACAAGAAGGCAGGGTTTTATTGCTCCACGACGTACCTCAGCTGTGAGGGGAACTGAAACAGCATTGCAGTAGTGAGTCCAAACCAGGAAGACGAAGTTCTCGAAATCGAGCTGGGGAACATTCCGTCGCATAGTTGTTCGCATCTTTGGCAAATAGTAGGTTTTAAGTTAAGATGATTCTGCACACCCCTTGCGTGGGCTCTGCTCGCTACGCGACCTTCGCGGCTTAAAGAATAGCTACCCTCAGTATGCAGATCTTGAAGGCTCGCTTGACTAGCTCTACGCTATAGCGGTAAATCTACTATAGCCAAGACGCGAACCACGATGCGTTACCCGGGGGGAAATAGAATTATTCCAAAATGTGTTTAGCGACCCCAAAAACATGAAGATACCGAAAATCAAAAATCAAAACTCTACCAAAACTTTCCTTTATGTATTTGCCCTTTTTAAGCACGTAATGCATTTGCACCAAAACACACTTTAAATCCAGTATAGTTCAGTGACATCAGACACCATAGTATTAAAATTCAAAAGCTAATTTAGTTTATTATTTTATTTTAGTATTATCTAAAATATCGGTCTACGCTCAATAAAACTGACACCAAATTCTTTTTATTACGTTCCGGGGGTTTGAATTGAATTTTGATGGGAAATAAAACGATTATGGTGGCATAGATAGAATTCATTGCACGCACTGTTTTCGCATGCAGTGTTTGCTAATCATATTTCGAGAATCGGTATGGCTTTTAATTGTCAAAAAAAAAGAATGAGTAAATCAATTGATTTTTCACTGACACATTTTGTAGTCCCCAAAACTTGAATGGGCCAAGTTGGATTGTGCTCAGCCGTATTAGGGTGTATTCAGTGTAAAAGCAGGAGAAACCTTATAGAGAATCGAAAATAAAATGAGCCGATGAAGTGATTTGCAATTGTGGGTATAGTTTTCCCTCGCTCCAACTCGGCTTCTACTCTTAAGCTACGTTTAGACAAGAGAGAAAGACTGGTAGAGCTTTACAAAAAAAATTTGCTCTACCAGAGACGTCTCTACTATAAATTCCCGCTACGTAAACTCTGTGGAGGGTGTTTACATACTCTACCCTATTTTTCTCTCTGGTAGATATTGGTAGAGTGTTAAACCACATTCTGAAAATAAATCAGTTTGGTATCGTTTGATGTGAAGGCATTATTCCCTAATTAAACATGCGATCTTCGAGTTTGAATGTTATGCCAGGATTTCGTAGAGAAAGGGTGCCGTCAGTTGACGGCGATGAATGAAAAACCCCACCGCCAAAAGACGGCCGCAGTATTGCGGTGACGCTAAAGACGTTCATTTCAGTCGACCAAATAGCATTTTCACCCATTTTTGATTGATAAATCAACACAGTTCACCGTTTGAAAAACGTTCAGCTACGTGTTGTCAACTTTACAGCGGTCGTTCTGAAAATGACGACAACGCCCTGATGGCAGGGGTGCATCCTCTCACCGATCCTATTCCTCATAGGGATCGGCGATGTGTTGCTTCCAGTCCAATCCGGACTAGACAAAAGAATTCAATAGACCTTAACATCTTATCTACAACATCTTGACTACGCTGATGACATATGCCTACTCTCCCACAAAATCATGGATCTGTCCGCAATGGCGTTAAATCTCAAGAAGGAGGCAAGTAATGGGCTAAAGATTAATACCAACAAGACCAAGGTTCTTAGCCCGCCATTGCGAAAAAGAAATCCTGCACCTATTGCCATCAATATTAATGGGCAACCTGTGGAGATAGTGGACAACTTCATCTACCTGGGGAGCATTGTTGCCGAAAATTGTATTACTACGGAGCATGACATCGCTCGTCGTACAAGTATCAACCAGGGTAAATGCGCACACGGTATGCTGTCCAAAATCTGGCAGAGTAGTTATCTCAGCATCAAGACCAAGCTGGGCCTGTTTCGTTTCCTGGTACTTTCTGTGGTTTTGTATGGAAGCAGTACATGGAAAGTTTCCGTAGGAGTTACCAGAAAACAATTTGAAATGAAGAGCTGAGTCGGTAAACGGGTCAGATGCCAATCGACGAATTGCCAATTTACATCCCATGAAATGGAACCTTATCTCCATCCAAGGCCGACCTAGAAGGGGTCCTAAAATCACCATGGCGTCGATCTGTGAGTGTAAGGCGCTGGTTAAGTCGTTTGGGCAGTTGCACCCCATTACCCAGAACAAAGTACGATGGCACTCAGTGTTAGTAACGCTGTCTAGGAAACCATCACATTTAGTTTGCATAGGGAACGTTTTCGTGGAGCCAATCAACGCTAGATGACGGCGTCAACTAACTGCACCGTTTCTCTGGGAAACCTTGGCTTTAGATGAACAATTTTGGTACCACCCCGAAGTAGAGGCGAAAAGTTAAAGTTTACGCAAAGCTCGCTTGGCTTTGTGCTTGCATTTACCACCCACGATGGTGACTGATGAGAAACTCTATCACTCATGGGGAAATGGACATTTGAAGATGGTCGTCGAATATATCCGTTATAAACTATGCATATATCGTTTGCGTTTATTCTTCGTGGAGAGCAATAAAATTGCTTCGACACTCTAGCTCGCGCCTTTTCACAAAAAGTTACAAGGGGATTTCTATATGGAATTTGCATAATTTGCTAAATAGCTTAACTTCGTGTGTACCAAACGTCTCCCGAACTGAGCTACAACAAGCACAGGCCGCTGTTTAGCTCGTTGAGGGGCCTTTTTCTTCGCCAGATGGCACAGGCCGACCTTCATGGTCGTAGGCTACCTTAGGCTCCGTCCCCACGGGCATCTTCGGATGCCCACCAAATCGTCCATTACATATTTGGCGCCTAACGTTGTCAAGTTGGGGGTTTCCAACAATGTTGACGCAAGAAACCCATGGTTGGGAGGGCAGGGCCGCGCCGGGCCCATGTAGAGCCGTTCAAGATCAAAAGGCTCATCTGGCTTGTAAGGGTGAAGGATCTATCCTGATTGGACGGTATTACCGTCTTCGTTATATCTTCGGTTCTGTGCCTTTTTGCAGTTTGGCTGATGCAGCCCTGTGTCCCTGCACGGGACTTTGTGTCTTTTTTTCGTATTTTTGGGAGTATGACGTTCGTTGGCACAGTTAGGTTTCTCTTTGTGTATCTTGTTCTTTTGGTAGGTTATTTCGCGTTCTTTTCTTTGAGTAACGAGCAGACGTTCGTTATCTTTCTTTGTTGATAATGGAGGAGGCCGGTGACTGCCGTGTTTTTCCCACTCCACTACTCCCGACAGCTGAGCTGGTCTGCCAGCGTACGCCACAGGTGGTCCTCGGAGAGTGGTGCCTTGACACTTGGTGTCCGACAGGCCTTCACGGCCATACCAACCTTCGTCCTCCGGTATCCATTATTACACTCTTTACCCTGGAGACTTGTGGCATCTGGAAACTTTTTGTGCCCAGAAGGTTTATTCTGTGATAAGTGGCGTTATCGATTTTCTGAGGAAAGACCAAAAACAATTTGTATGAACTTGTGGATGATTTCGGTAGTTCGTCACAATTTAATTTTGATGGGTTAATCAATAGTGGTAGTAGTAGTAGCAGTAGCTTGAATCATCAAATATGCTCGTTAACCAACAGGGACATCAGTTTATCCAAGGTATAAACTGCCCGTTAAATATTTCGTTTTTCTCATACGCCCGTTAAATTACCAAGCCAAAGAGTGTCGTACGCATCTCAAAGGTCAAATTATGGCAAAATCAGCTGATTTTCTTGGCGGAATTCTACCGTCTGTATATTTTATCCTAGACGCATTTTTTAACGACCGAGCAGAGTAGATTGGGATAACATCACACAATTACACTAACAATTTGATTTGAGCTGCTGTGGATAAAAGATTATTGCAAGAATGCTGTTCCGTTAGTATTTCCGTGTTTTCAAATGCTTAAAAAAATGCATTTCCTGTCAATAAAATGTTCGTTTTATGAAATTATATGGAGGAGCCAACATTCAAAATGAGGGGAAATTTGTCCGATTGTACTATACTGTATTAAGGATCTAAGTTTCCTCTTGAAATTTGGGTTGACATTTGAATGGAAACTTAAATCAAGACACACTCCTAGCGAAGACATGCCCCGTTTTTGTCTTCGCTACTCTGATCTGCTCTGTAGCGTTTTTTTCGCCGCTCTAATCTGCTCTGTACAAAAAGAACGCAACTTCTATGTCTGTACGGTCTCTCAGCATTCATTTGTGGCCGAGTTTGTTCCAAATTCCCTTCTATCGAATGAATTTCCAGTAACTCTGTTCTTTATGGCCAATTCAATTGTTCTCATTTGAATGTGCAGAAGTAAACAGTTTTAACTGTCAAAATCTCAACAGCCGGTATCATGTGTTGGGTTTTTGCTTTGGATAAACTTTTAACCGAAGGCCAGGTGCCGAGTTTCTTTTTTTGGACTAAACCGTTAATCGTAGGCTAGGTGACGATTAGCGTTTATCCGATCAATAATGCTAACCAGACATTGAAAAAAAAGTGTGCTAATTGGCAATTTATTGTTATGATGAATTTTATTCGGACATTGAGCAACCGATAGACTTCCATATTTGCAATAATTTGATCAAAAACTGGTGCATACAAGCCAGAGCTTTCAAATTGCATAAATCTCGGCCAAGAGTCAGTACGCATGACCTTTTCTGCGATCGATATATCGGTCATAGCACTTCCACTTGCTCTTCTTGTAAGTTGTAAATGTAAACACAATGGTTTGAAACATTCTCCTGCGGTAACAATTCCATACTGGTGGAGTCCCTTGCCTGCAAAAAAAATCTGTCGTCCACGGAGGTGGATTGGTTGATTGATTGTCATTGAATGCATATATGTAAATTCAATTGAATCTACGTTCGTCCTTCTCTGATCCCGAGATCCATCTCCAATACAATATTACTACACCCACCGTCCGCGTCTATATGCAGCGGTTTAAAAACGGTCAGAATTTACAACTTCACTTATTTATTTAAAATAAGTAAATATCATTTGAAAAAAATTGATATGGCACTTACCTCTATAAAAACACAAAACCTCACAAATCACAATTTTTGATTAAGTTTCGATAATCGAATTCTGATAGAAAGTAAGAAAAAAAAACAACGATTTAAACAATATTTCTTTTCTACCTCAACTGACGTCATAACGCATTGCAGATAGGAAAATTTAGTGGGTCGCAAATTTGTTTCCTTGTTGAACTTGCATAATCCTACGCACCTAAGTAATTAGATTTCTCTGCTTGATTATCTTTCCATGGCGTTTTTTTTGCATTGCGCGCAGATAGATAATCGCTTTACGATTCATACTGAAGCATTCATCTGGGTTATTCATAATATGCAGGATTAATTTTTGTAATAATGAATAGGTTTTTCATGGGCCGAATTAAATATATATTATGTACATACATACTCGTATTCACGATTAGGAGACAACGCGATGATTGAATAAAAGAATTATAAAATATAGATAGATACACCAAGCAAATAGGAAATTTGGTTATCAATCAACCATTCATATGGTGCACGAGTTGGTTATCAGATGTCTTCTGGGTACGACTTGCCACTACAGTGCACTATCGACAACAACTAAACTAACACAGTGGAGTGTATTTAGTATTTTTATTTGGTTAAATCGTTACGCGTTGGGTCGCTGCTACTTTTGACACTTTTACGGATATTAATTGGCAGATAATGTTCCACTCTGGACTCGACACTCCACTGTTTATCCTGTCAGTTAGAGATAGTAATTGATATTGAATGTAAATAAGATAGCTGACCTTGAGGCGTTCTTCGTTTTAGGAACGATGCGTTAAATAATCATCCAGACCCGGTGTAAAGAAGCCACTATCATCATCACTATCAGTTTAACTGACGATATTCCTATAGGAAAATCAAACAAGAATCTTCCGGAAAGAACTGACGATTATTTGAAGCGCTGACTAAAATCTGTAGGGAAAATTGACGATGTTACTTCAGAAAAAATTGACGATAATCGTTAGCACTTCAGATTATCGTCAGTTATTCCTACAGATTCTCGATAGCGCTTCAGATTATTGTCAGTTATTCCTAAAAATTTTTTGTTAGCATTTTACGCTCGTATGAACGCTAACGGGCGGCTTTAACACCAAGCCGACCGATCATATACTCGTAGATATGGTATCTCCTGATTCGAGGTTTTGGGACCAATGCACTGGAGTACTGTTGAATTTTCAGTCCTTTGGTCAAGACTGATGACATTTTGAGTCATGAGGTGAACAACCTAGACTATGTAACGAGAGCATTCATACTGGTATGGCGGATAACTGAGGCATTGGCGGTCGATTCGAATTGTGAAGAATTTTACCTGATCAATTTGTTTAGAATCTGGAGAATCTAACAATCTAAAATGCTGCTTTAGTGGCGTGATCTAGCATGTTGGGGACACTGTTCAAATGTCATGGAAAACAAACGTAATTTTATTCATTAAAGCGTCGAACGAAAGCTTTGTTTTGTTGTTAAACATGTAAAATATTTTCAACCTGCATTACTTTGTATTTGTTTGATTTCTTTCCTACGTCACCGGCAAGGAAACTTCAGGTGACCAAAAATTCACCCCGCATCATCCGTTACTGAGCTGGTCCACCTGCATGCGTCAGCCCGTCAGCCTCGACTTCAGGTCGAGGTTTTTGTTTGGTCTGAAAGATGAGGCATAACCTCAATTCCGTAAGCATGTGCTAGACAACAAGAAGAAGAAAATATGGCATATCGTGCTGTCATAGTCGCTGCTTTCAATGTGGATCGGAAGGCAGATTACCCTAGACACAGCCGACGCCGCGCTGCTGCGATTGCATCTCCCGAAAATCTAATCAGCCCATTACACAGATGCAGAAATCCGTCAGTGGGATGTGGGCAGTCTGGACAGAGTGCGGGCACTCGCAACAATCGCATCTGTCCATATGGCTCGCATTATCACTGGCTGGTGTTTACTTTGACAGATTTTTTCAGAAGTCTTCACCATTTTCTAATGGTTCACCGTTAAACTATCCTTTATTAATTACAAAAATAATAATGAGCAAAGAATAGCGGAAAAAAACTTGTACAAGGCATGTCCAGAAAGCAAGAGTACTAATTTATTTAATTGAATTAATTAAAAAAAAATTTAATTCATTTAAATTAATTAATTATTTAAAAAAAAGTGATATTGAAGGTATACGTAGTCGTGCCATAAGTTCTGTCCCTAAGTTCTGTGAATACGCAGGTGTTATAGGACTGACGCTCGCGAGCAGCTTTGTTCACAAAACATAGAGTGGACCCTGTATTGCAAAATATTTCCCAGTTTGGGTCGTTTCGTCGTGGAGTTAGCATGAAGTGGAGCGTGAAGGAAAATCGTATCACTGTGTTCGCGCTGCACAAGTGCAACAAATCTCTAGTAGAGATTTCCAATCTGCTAAAACCTTTGAAAATTTCTCAAAAGTTTGTTTACCGGTGCATCAAACGGTGCGACGAGATCTCCTCAATCGACGACATAGCTAGAAGTGGCCGCCCGCGTACCTTGAGGACGCCAGCAGCTGTGAAAGCCGTAGCTGCGCGAATTCGTCGAAACCCTCTTCAAAAACCGAAAATTATGGCCCGAGAGATGAAAATCTGAAAAAAGATGATGTTCCGCATTATCAAATAGGACCTGAAAATTGGAACTTACAGAAGAACTACAGGACAGCTTCTGACACCAGCTTTGAAAAAGATACGAGCCACAAGAGCGAAGGTGTTACTTCAGCGACACGCGAACGCGGGACACAGGCGATTCCTTTTTGGTGATGAATTTTTTTTTTTACGGTAGATGAAAAATGACAGAGTTTACGTCCACAGTTTTCGGGAAGCTGTCGAAAAAATTCGAAGGGTCCAAAGAGGCCACCATCCGGCTTCAGTCATGGCTTGGTGGGGCGTTACGTACGATGGTGTCACCCAGCTGCATTTTTGTGGACAAGGGGTGAAAACCAAAGCAGCGATCTATCAGAGCAATAATTTGGTAAAGGTAGTCAAATCATTAAACGACACTCTGTTTAATGGACAAGACTGGTCGTTTCAGCAAGACTCAGCGCCAGCACACAAAGCTAAAACGAACCAGAGGTAGTGTACCGACAATCTTTCCGACTTCATAGCTGCTGTCGATTGGCCTTCTGGAAGCCCCGATCTCAATTCGCTGGACTACCGCACGTGGAACTACTTAGACGAGAGGGCCTGCAGCACACCTCATTGAAATATCGAGTCGTTTAAGTTCGATTTAAGAAAAACAGTTGCTTCTAGTCCCCAAGGAGTGATGCGTGCTGCGATTGACGTGAGTGGCCTGAACGATTGAAGAAGTGTGTAAAAGCCAAGAGTGGTAATTTCGACCGAGTAACATCGATGGTGAAGATTCATAACCTCCTATTTAACGAGTTTTTAAAATATTTATACATCAATTGCTCAACCGCCTATGTTGTTATTTTCAGTGAAAAACCGATAGAAGCAGCAACATCCAAACTCTCTAGGCCAATGTTATGTTTTATAGCTTTTACAGCCTCCTATGTAAACTGACTACAAAAATTCCATTTTTATTTTAACATAGGAGGTGGGGTATCTTCACCATCGATATGTTACTTATTTCTCCACGTAGTCGACTTCCCGTTTTGGCAGGCTTTAAGCCGTGGCACATGTTTTTTGATTCCCTCCTCATAGAACTCTCCCGCTATCCTCCTTGGTCCACTTCAAGATCTCTTGTTTCACTTCCTCATCGGTTGAAAAACTTTTTCCACCTATGTGAGCCTTCAGGAAGGTGAAAAGATGAAAATCTGAAGGCGCCAAGTCAGAGGAGTATGCAGGATGGTTCAAAATGTTCGAACCAAACGAATTCAAATTCGCCTTAGTGGAGTTGGCCATGCTTGGGCGGGTGTTGTCGTGCAACAAAGACACTTCCTTCGTCAGCATTCCTTGTTTTGAATTGCTCTTTTGAGGTTTTTTTATGGTATCACAGTATCGTGCTGAATTAATCGTCTCCCCTGAGACAAAAATTCGATCAAAATTATCCCTTTTCGGTCCCAAAACAAAGATGCCATGACTTTTTTTGCCCGAAATTGAGGTTTTGAATTTTTTGACAGATACGGAACCAGTGTGCCGCCACTGTGCAGACAGTCTTTTTATCTCAGGGGTGTAATGAGCCACCCATGTTTCATCACCAGTCACAATGAGCGCAGAAAATCCTCACCTCCAATTCAAATCGCTCAAGCGCTAGCAACCCGATTCAATTTGTGCTGCTCTGTCATCAGTTGTTTCAGAACCCATTTTGCGCAATCCCAGTGTTTCCGTAATTGTCTCGTGTTAGAGAAATCTGTAGATTTGTGAAAACATCGCAGACATTTCATCCACTGCCAATCGGCGGTATTCACGAGCAGCTTCCTCAATTTTTTGCACCAGGACCAACCCATCAGTCACAGGTCTTCCACTTCTTTGATTTTCATGAATATAGTAATTGTTCTTCTTTCAATAAACTGACGATACCACTTAAACACGTTCGTTCGGTTCATAACACCTTCGCCATTAACAGTTTTTGATCCGAACAGAAATTTCCGTCGGCGTTTTTCCTTCCGCGAGAAGGAACCTTATGACTGACCTCGCACTTGGCGGGATTTCTTATTGAGATATTTCACAGAATCGGGCACTACGAGGCGAGTTTTGGTACTAACGAGGGTCGCCGGTGCTCGTTGTGTTCAAGGAAATTCCCACTACTACTCAGTGTTGCCAACTGTTGAGAAAAAAAATCTCACGGCGCGAGAGCTCAACAGTACTCTTACTTTCTGGACATGCTTCGTTTCTGTATGGTGGCTGTTTAAATTCGCTCGTTGTAGATTCGTGGCGATTTTTTTTTCATTCGTGGTCGGTCTGAGACCGAAATCCAGTGAAACGAACGCGACTATTATCGAGTAATAAGCAATTTTGTCGACTGTAAAATCAATCTAAAAAAGAACACAATATGTAATTAACACCTTTTTCCTCATGGGTGTAAAAACACACACGCCAGTCAGCAAGTTCATTGTTGGTGTCGAAGGTTATCAACCCCCTGTCGTCAATGAAAAGCTTGCATCAATCTTTTTAAGTCAATTAAACGCCATTTAATTAGTATATGGGGTGCAAAGAAAGGTAGACCGTTGGCTCTCGCATTCGTGTCCGATCAATTCTTACCAATTAAGCGTTTTATTTTGATGGAGTACGAGTATATAGAAAGACAAATTCAGCTTTCTTATAGCCTACGAAAACGCGCTTGCAAATTCATAAAGGAAATACTGCAATTATGACTCTTGTTCATTGATGATGAAGATGAGCCCCATTAGTGATCATGGTACGGTACGGACGTTTTATGTTCCTATTTCAAACACATAAATTGAAATTTATGGACTAGTTGATGTATGGGCAACATCGAAGCATCACTTAGAAAAGTGTAACGTCTTCTGTAATTGGAAATAATTTCGCCAACGGTGTAGATAGGACATTTGAAAAGTTTCGCCCTTTTGAAAGTACACGAATATTTTGAGAAATATTATTTCCCAGCGTAGCCACCTAACTAGAGTTTAGTTAAACGTTTCTCCCAATCAATTATTTGGGTACCCTTGAAAAATACTGGTTCACAGCGTTTTGGACTTCGACATTTGACCTGTATTAGGTGCGTTTTTTTTGTACAGATTGCAAGATAACCGGCAAAAAAAACTTTATGGAGCAGATTAGAATAGCGAAGACGAAAACGGGGCATGTCTTTGTTGGGAGTGTCTCTTGGTTTAGTTTAGCATTCAAACGTCACCTCAAATTTCAAGAGGAAACTTAAATCCTTAGTACAGATACAATCGAACAAATTTTTGGTTGGCTGCCGAATCATTTTGTATGTTTACTGTTCCATATAATTACACAAAACAAACATTTTATTTACAGAAAATGAATTTTATGTGCTTCCCAAACCGTGAACTGCCCGAAAAATTCGACACCTGCGCCGCCTGCATTTACTACTACTTAATAGAGAAGAATTCTTGCACTAACCTCCTATCCAGAGCAGCTAAGATCAAATTTTCTGCGTAATTGTGTGGTGTTAACTTGCAGAGTACGATGGCGCGCAGGAGTAGTTGACGCGCTATGCCCCGCTAGGGGTTAAGGCAAAGTAGTAACTTGCTCTGCTCTGCATAGCTGTTAAAAAAAATAACTTGCCTATTGTTTCCTCCGGATGTAGTCCGGATGGCGCAACGGTTAGCACGTTCGCCTTCAACGCACTGGGCCCCGGTTCGATTCCGGGGACTTACGTGTCGGACTATGAGCCCACTCAGCTGTTAAATGAGTACCCATTATGGGGTAAATAACTCGGTTGAGCGTGTTGCTGATCACATACCTCTGCACAAAAACCGTCACGATCTAGAAAATGAGATGATGCTAACTCATCTCGAGGCCGTGGTTCAAATTGGACTGTTGCGCCAGTTATTTATTTTTTATTGTTTCCTCAGATTTTTTTTTCATTTGAAAACAGAAAATAGTCACTGGATGTAGCGAATGGGGTCGATGGATGGATTAGACCCTACTTGGCCAAAATAGGGTCGTTTCTTCTTCATTTCGGCATTCAATTGATCTAGTGATGCAGCGTAGGATTCGTTTATGGCTTTACCTTTCTCAAGATAACCAATTAAAATGATGCCGATCGTGTGAAAAGACCCTTCATACTGTTTACCCTAACCCCTAGTGGGGCGCAGCGCGTCAGCTATTCCCAAAGGGCTTAGTTGACGTTTCGTTAGCATAAACTGGTTTCGGACGATGCATGTTGCTAGCATGTTCCTCCTGCCCATTTAGCTGCATATCTGCGACAAGTCGGGAAAATTTGTGGATTATTGTTACGCCCAAGACCACAGGGGGAAGACAACACAAACACCCATGGCCACAACGTGAACAGGACTCGAATCCGTAACTGATCGGTAGAATGACACATCAGACTGACGCCTCAACACATTGTGCTACCGGCCAATATAATACCGATTTCTGCTTTGATCAATCATACCAAATCGACATTGGTAGTTTATCCTGAACCAAAAATCCTTTTCATTCAACTACGATTGCATGCATTTTGTAATGTGCTCATCGCATTTTCGCCAGAAGAAATTGCTGCGCCAACATAATTCGCGTAAGGGGAATATGTGAATACGGGCTCTCCGCTGCAAACTACAATGCCGGCAGAAGCAATCGCAGCGGCGAAGGCATCAGCTCTGTCTTGGGTAATCTGCTTGCGAGCCACATTGAAAGCAACGACTATGGCAGCACAAAATGTCGTATTGTTTTCCGCCAATACGTTAATTGCGAGATTTTTCTCATTATTTTGCAAAAAAAAAAAATAGTAGCTCTTAAGTAGTTGTTGTGAATGTTGAAAATACGAGTATTCTATAATTTTTAGCAACAAAGCAAAGCTTTTGTTTTACGATTTAATGCATTAAATCACGTTTGTTCTTTCTGACATTTGAAAAGTTTCCCCAGCATACCGCTAGATCATACCACCTAGATCTTGGTGGGGATCTTGGAATTTGCCGAAAACTTCGTTTGACGTCGTGACAATAACGAGGATATCGGATTTATATTCCTCATCCAGCCAATGAGCGGTTGCCAGATGCAAACCGCACAGGCATTGAACGAAATCTAGGGAGTTTTGGATGGAGATTCGGTAGCGAAAAGACGGTCTAACTCAAAAACCGAGATTGCCCTCCTGCCTCTCGAAAGCTAGCCGGAAGTGGGTGGCAGGAGCGGGCAAAGATGACGCTTCAGGTCGACGAACAACCCTCTCATCAAGGTTTGCGCTAAATAAGGTGGCCAATCAGAGGGATTGATGTCCTCTTTTCGTAAAATCAATCCTGTCTCACGAAAGCTTGCCGGAAGTGGGTGAAATTGTAAAAATAAGTTTGATCATACGCCCTAATTACATACCTATCCTACCACCCACTTCCGGCAAGCTTTCGTGAGGCAGGAAAGAGGACATCAATCTCTTTGATTGACACCTAATTCAGCGCAAATTGCGATGAGGGTTGTTCGTCGACTTGAAACATCACCTTCGCTCGCTCTTGCCACCCACTTCCGGCAAGCTCTCGCTTGAATCCGAAGAAAACGGAACTTGTTCTTTTTACACGAAAGTACGTGATACCTCCAGTAGTGTCGACTGTGCTGCAGCGTACGTACCTCGTTTTTGCTGATAGGGCGAACTTGACTTTGGATAAGAAATTATCATGGATACTCAATTTGCGGGAGAGGGTTATAATAAGGCTACTGTGAGATAGCCATAGGTAAGAATTGGGGCCTGCAATCGAAAGTACTACATTGGCTAAGAAGCTAATCGTGTTCTGCTGGGAAAGGTGCAAAGACTGGCTAGCGTTGCTATTTGTAGGGCTCTTAGAGTTACTCCTTCTTCCGCCCTGAATATGTTGCTTAACCTGCTACCACTGGACATTTCTGGTGAACAGATGGCGGTGTGTACGGCTATTCGACTTCGTGACACTGGTCAATGGTTTACTTCAAATGCTGGACATGCTGCGATTCTGGCCAACTTTGATATTACGGCAATGACTGGCTACACCACTCCTAAGTACATGCTTGAGAAGAATTTCGTCAGTCTGATCATCATCATTATCATCGTGGTGCAACAGCTCGACGTCGGGCCCTGACCGTCCTCCTATTTTCTCAGTCAACTTTGGACGGCCAGCAGTTGTTCGGTATCATCTACTGAGTCTGTCCAACGAGCTCTCGGTCTTCCTCGAAACCTTGCTCCGTCGACGCGTCGTCCATTGAATATTTTCTTTCGATTCTCGAAAATTCCAGTTCATCGTACAGTTCGTACAGCTCATAGTTGTACAGGATGCGCCATCCATTTCGGTCGTAAACTGCTCCGAAAATTCGCCGTAGAAACTTACGTTCAAATACGTTTATCGTGTTTTCGGAGGCTTGAGTAAGGGTCCTGGTTTCGCAGCCATAACATAGCACAGCATAGCACGTCAGTCGTCAGTCCGATACAGTCACAATCAATGGAAAGAAAACTCAGTTCCGCTGCCCAATTCAATTGAAATCTACACAGATGGATCCATGTAAGAGGGAGTAGAGGCGGATCCGTTCTCTGATGCACTTAACATAAGCATCTCCTTTAGAGCTCGCCCCACAGCAAACTTTTTAGTTCGCAGAAAAACTAAATAATCTAGACAGAAAAATAGAACACACGGCGGTTTGTGAGACCGCGCACCATAGATATATATTAAACAGATATGAAATAGGCACAGAGTGGGGGTAAAAATTTGAATATCGAGTTATGGCTGACATATCCGTGCCTGCGCAGTGAAATGCGCACAACACGTATTAATATTTGGCCCAGGGACCCAAGGAGCGAGGGGCCAAATGCTTCGCAAATGTCAAAATTGTGGCTGAGTGGCCGATGGCGTAACGACATTTACCGAACGTATGGCGACCGTGTGCAAATGGGTAGCAGTGCGCATGCGCGGCTTGGTTCGAAAATAACCTGAAGCACAGAGTGGGGATAGTACTATTACCGATCTATTTAAATCTATGCCGCGCACACAGCAAACTCAACTATTTGGTAAGCGCTGTAAGCGCGATCTTATAAAACGTGTGTTCTATTATTCTGACTGAACTAAAATATTTAGTTTTTCTGCGAACTAAAAAGTCTGCCGTGGGCACGAGCGCTTAGTCTCCCTGAATACTGCAGTGTTATTCACGCCGAGGCTACGGCTATTACTTTGCTTTGATAGTACGTGACATCAACTGGTGATATATAGTAATAATCTTCACCGACAGCCAAGCTCTTATAAAATTGAACTGGGTCTGACTAAATCAAAGATCGTGGCGAAATGTCGCTCAATGCTGACGGAGATGAGTGACTTCTTTAACCTTTTTTTTATGTAGGCCGAGTCTTGGTGATTTAGTTGGTAACTGTAGGGCAGAAGAGCTCGCCAGGGAAGGCGCAACTGGTGAGGCTGCACTGATTCATCGGACCATCTATATACCCATCGCTGCTTGTAAACTAGCTTTAAAAACGATTAGCAGGACTAAGATAGACAAATAGTAACACATACCTTTCAACAAAGCTACTGTAGCTCAGATTGGATCCTAGGCGCTCCGCCAAAGTGCTGTTGTTGAATAGGCAACATATCAAAGGAGGGGGTGCTGTCACTGGAGTTCGCATACTAGGGGAGCACGCATCAAGAATCCGTTTCCCCTACAACAACTGCTGCGGAAGCTCCGACGAAGAATACGAAGAGGAATGTATTTTTCATCTTCTCTGTTCCGGTCCTGCTCTGGCAAGAAGAAGAAAGGAATTTCTTGGATCCCACTTTTTCACTGAGCTGGATGACCTGGCTTATATTGATGTTGATCAACTCTATCGATTCATTATCAGCTCTAGCTGGTTCATGGAGTAAAATGGTATGGTGAAGAGTTTCCCTGTTTCACAACGAACCCTATTGCGGTCCGTGTGTGCTGTAGCTAATACAGCAGCCCTTGTACCTAACCTAACGATGGAGGAAGTCAAACGCTGCGTTAAACCCGCCCCACGACACCTGATTATTGAGTTGGTTTGCGAGTATATATCGCTGGCAGTACTTTGGAGAGGGATTTACTTACTTTTTTTTGCTCCGGCCTTGACCACCTATGTTTACCCCTCGTCCTCGGACTACCATCATTACAATGTCCACAAAAGCCCCACCGCCGTGTCGCCGCGCCGGTCGGCCTTCTTGTTGTCATCTAGCGCAGTTCTCGCGTAATACGCGATGATAAAACTTGTTCATTCACTTATTATTAACTCAACAAAGTAATTAGTTCGGCTGTGTTGGATGATCTTGACTTGAACAGTTTTAATTGGTACTACAGCAAATTCACGGCTAATTGCTCCAAAGTTCATTCGTTTGGAGTTGAAGGCAAAGACGATCGTCGATATTAATACATACATACATACATATAGTACATACATGTATCAACATTCTCATTTTTTTTATTATTTTTTTTTTATCATTTAATTTTTGTGTCTCTCCTCCTTTTTCCAAGAAAAGTAACTAACATGCATATCGTTTTGGACCTGCAAGTATAATTTGGTTTTTCCTTTCTTTGTTATTTTCAGGGTGTTGAAATACCATCGTATAAACTGGAGAATACAAAACTATTCAAAGATCTGAATGTGCTAACGAGAGAAGCTAATTTTCGTGATGCCGTCAGTTTGTATCCAGTGAATAATGTCGATGACTTCTACATATTGCATGCTCATTCTTCACGAGTAAGTACATACATATTAGTTGTGTTTTTTTTAAACTAGAACAGAACAGTATAGCAGCAAATATACAATGCAAAACAGAACAACGAAAGGGCAATTTTGGAAATACATATTAAATACCTAAGAGAAAACTTAAATTCTTATTTACTGCCAAATTTTATTTGGGCGACAGATTCATTTAGATTTTTTTTTTTTGCTATTCCATGAAATTACACAAAACCAACATTCCTTTTAATTTATTTCCTATCAATAAAATATTAATTTGGTTGATTTTGATGATATAAATGATTATGCACACTACCGGAGATTTTAATAAATCTCGAAATCTAAGCAAATCTACTCCCAAATTTTCAAGATTTACCATATATTTATTTAGATTTCCTAATCTAGATTTTGAACAAAATTTAAAACAAATCTCGTCCCAAATCTCGTACATATTTTCCCCTGAATTTGGGTTTCACCACATTTCGCCACAATTTATGCAATATTTTCTAGTGAATTATCAATGAAAAAGAGGAAGAAGGGATCACATGACAGTTGTTTGTTATGAAAGTCGGGGACGCACACATGTACTATACATGGATGGAGTGGAGACCATCACACCACACCATGGTTAGGTCAAAGAACTAGAAGATAATATGGAACGGGGGTTTTCACACAGAGCCCATACGTGTTTGAAACATAAATGTTATTCCGTCACTCTCCCCCTCTTTGAGTTTGTAGAACGATTGTGTCAGTTTGGACACAAACGTCATTGGACGATTGTGTCACTTTGGACAGAAACGTCATTCCAAAGCCATCTGATCAAAAGTTTTTGTCGTATCGTCAGTTTCGCGACTAAATACCAGTGTTCTCGCCTTGTGTTTAGCCGATTTGACATTAATTACTCGATTCCAAACGAATTTAAAAGTGATTGTGCCGATAATTAGCGCGTGTCATTGCCGTGAACTTTTATAAAACTAATAATGAAGTGCGTTGTACCGGGTCGCGAAAACACCACGTATTTACGTCCAAATTGCGTATCGTTTCACATGTAAGTATATATTTATATGATTTGTGATGAAGTCTCCTTAAAATCAACTGGTAATTTTCACGGTGTTCATTTACAATTTGCATTTTTTACGAATTCGGTCCAGTGTAAGCAAACAAGAATCGCCGACTTGACTTTTGTCATCCAAATGACTTTTGTCTTTTGTTGTGTGCCATTGGCGTAGTCTAAAATATTTTTTTTAGGGGGGCTGGTAAATTTGATATTGAAATTAAATTTTTAATATACATTATATATTTACAGTTTTCCGCAAGATAGTACCACAAGGTCGTTGTGGTTAAACAATTTTAATTGAAGGAGTTTGAAAATACGCAAAAACAGTCGGTAAATGACGGTAAGTACTAATTCACTCACAATTAAATAAAAGTAATCATGTTTTTTTCTAATTTATTGTATATTCTAGGTTTCTGCCATTCTAAAATCGAAAACACGTTCGAACGGAAAGTCTTTCGGCAAATTTTCGGAGCAATTTATGACCGAGATAGCTGGCGCATCCAGTACAACCATGAACGCTACGATGAGCTGGAAGTTTCCAAAATCGTCAAACTACAACGTCTTCAATGGGCATTACATGTACAACGAATGAACGATGTTCGCATGCCTACACAAGTAACGAACGGACGACGCGTCGACGGAGCGAGTCTGCCAGGAAGATCGAGAGCTCATTGGGAGAGCTCAGTATATGCCGACGCCGAGCAACTACTGGGCTTCTAAGATTGGAGGATGTGGTCACGTGACCGAGATAATTGGAGGACAACGATCTAGGCGGCCAGAACCCGACGTCGGACTGTTGCGTCACGATGATGATGATATGCAAAATGCAGAATCATTGATGACATCGTTCATCAAATCAGCATCGGAGCAAATGGTAGTAGCATGTATGTGCATTTGTACTCATCATCATCGCGGCGCGACAGCCCGACGTCGGGCCTTAGATGCAGGTGGTGGTGCATTTGTACTAAATACATGGAATTTTCATTGCAATAAAATGTCAGTCAATATCTTCAAAACATTTTGTATGTAAATCATTTGGGTTATATTATTATACGTTCACACTACACCTACATTATTTCATCTGTGCCAGCTGAAATGAATCTGAAACTGTCAAATCCATACGATTTTAAATTCACAACACCCAGATTAAGCCGCTGGTGAAGCAATCTGGCTATAGTGTAGACGTAATATAATTTCTTCTCGTCAGGTGCTTTGGAAGCTCAGAATATGATCGAGTTGACTGAAGTTCTAAGTATTCAATTTTTCGCATTAGTCGTCAATCTACCCTTTTTATGACAGCGGGGACCGGACTAAATTTAATACTTAGTTTGAAAGGTCAATCCATATTAAATCAAGCCCAAAACTATCAATTTTGTATTGGTAAGAATACGGTATTTTGCACGACATAAAGTCGTCTCACCATGCGTCCATTTGGACGCGGACCAGAATGTAATCTGTCATGAACTTTTGTTAAAATCCATAAAAAAAATACTAGTCAATGTAGCCACGATGAAAATACTCCAAATATACAAGGGGGATTCACACTCCCTGTCGTATATGTCGTAAACTTCTGTCATCTCCTTAGTAAAATGACAGAAGTTTACAACTTTACGACAAATACAACGTTTACGACGTGAGCATGAATCCCCCTACTATAAATATACCTTTGCCACAGGAATGATTTATGGTTGCTATCATCATCATCATTGTAGCGCGACAGTCCGACGTCGGGTCTTGACCCCCTGCATTTTGGATAAATACATTTTTGCCGGAATTTTTTGTGACACTTGGTTTCATTTTGCACACCAACTTAGTATGCTACAGCTTAGCTCGATAACGCACCGGGCATTTTTTTGCGGTCTTCTACGTTTCAATCCCCGCAACTGGACCAAATATTTTTTTATTCTCAAATTCTCTCCCGAGCTAAGCTACAGAACAGATTCATACCAAGTTGGTGTGCAGAATGAAACCAAGTGTCACAAAAAAATCCAATTAACACTGAAATAATTCGCATTTGCACATTGCAAGAACATTGAATACATAAAAGTAAAATTTTTGCCGATAATTTAATTCAAATTTACGCGCCAAATCAATGCCCCCAATACAGAAAAATTGCCTACGCCTTTTAGATCTTTGTTGGTGTGCAGCATCTTTCATAGTATGTGTGAAAATCACTAAAAATGTATTCAAAAATTTTGCCGAACAGCCGCCCTTTGGGTTAGGTTATATAGGCTGCCACGGGGATCCATGGCACACTTAGATCCGGAGTTGGGTCCATTGTGTTACCAGAAGGGAATGTCTTGTCCCTGGTACCTACTACTTAAAACCAGTTGGAACTTTTAATGAATCCATGGAGCCGGATAATCTCCATATTCGCCTATTCTCCCAATTTTGCATAGAAGAATTCACCAAAGTGTACCCTTCTTTTACTTGTCAGTGCGGAAATGGTTTCCTCCTCGTCCTCGCAGCTACGACATAAGTTGTTGTAGGGGAGCCGAAGCCTTCTGGCATGATCGCCAATAAGACAATGGCCGGAGATGGCCCCCACCTAAGGTAGCATAATGACCGTGAAGATCGGGCCACGCCATCTGGCGAAGAAAAAGGCCCCTCAACGCTCGGTGGCCGTGGTCGTTCGGTCATCGCTCTACGATACTAATCTAGAGCTCGGAGTTCAAATCTCGGCGCGACCAAAAACTGCCTGTGGGTACTAATAGAACTCTCACAGTGCTCCGAGCTTGTCAGCATAAAAAGACGGCGCGGATAGGAGGTGCATGCTAGCAACTGCACTTCCGAAAAAGTAAATATGCTTTCGGAACGTCAAGAAGGCATAGAAATGCTAGAGATGTTGACGTGCCCATGCCCCTAGAGGGGTCAAGGCAATTAACAACGAGCTAAGCAGCCTATGCTTGCTGCAGCTCAATTCGGGGGACGTGGACCGAGCTTTCGCCGCTCGTTGCCACTGTCCTTTACGTATTAACGAAAAATTCATAGGCCTGGGGAAGACAATACAAAAATGTGAGGCAAAAATGGGGAACAATAAAAAAAAAATGGGGCGATAAGGATGGAATGGTTGGCGAACCGCGCAAAAGCCCTTGTGCTCGCAGCGGGGTCCAGATGTAATGGAACTCTCGGTTTCGTACCACCGACAGATCATTACTCATCAGGTGCTGCCATCGATCTGCCGGTGGAAGCAACAGCAGACCAGAATATGGTTTATTACACATCTCAAATCGAGCCGTTTTAACAACGGCGAAGTGCCGGCTGTCACACACTCTTCTATCGCTACTACAACCGCCGTTGCTCTGATGAAATATCCAACCCCATTCCTAAGCGTGCTTATCCTTTACGTAGCGCCCGACTAGCCATTCGTGAACATCCTCATCTTCTTGAACTCAGCAGCAGTCGCACCGCCAAATTCTATGACTCGTTCGTATCCAGGACAACACGAATTCGGAACAATCTGCCATCTTTTGTTTTCCCCTGCAACTATGACTATTTAAACGGAATGTACACCGCCACCTTACACAAACTCAACCCATCTCCCCACTACCTTAATTCCCTTACCGCCAACGCTGTGCTCTCGTATCAAAGAGTTTTCACTAAGTTCGAGTTCGAGTGATACTTAGGCTTAGGTATCAACATAAAAAAATGGGATCCAGGAAATCGAGTCGTTGCCGATCAATCGCTATAAACAGTGGTCGTTATATCCATTCAAAAATACATTGGAAGGGCTTCGTGAATCACTGGACTTTGCATTTTCGTCGTAATAGCCGAAACGTCGTTATAACCGTTGCCGCTATAAACGATACACAATTGGGTGCGTTTTCAAAACGAAACAGTGTCGACACTGTTGCATGTGTGACAGAGATGTAAAATGGGTGGTATGCATAAAGTGAGTCGAGTGGAGTAAAGCTGAGTTGACAGAATTCCACTCAATTTTCACTATGGAGCGGAGAGTAGTTTTATGCATACAACTTTTTCACTCGATTCACCGAACATACCAGACTCAGGAATGTCCTCAATAGACTTCACTCTTGAGTATATCCTTATTATTATGCATACCACCCAATGTTGTGCACCCGTGAGTGAGTGAGAGAGTCGCGCAACAGTGTCAACACTGTTTTGTCTTGAAAACGCACCCAATGTATTACAGGACAAGTTTCTTGCACCAGCTGTCCATTAAGAATTATCGGGGACAGTGTTGTAAGTGTAAGTGGATGTTCACACTGCGTGCGATGCCGAGCCGAGCCGGGTCGAGCGATGCAATGCGATTGCAAGCTTTTAAAGCAAGAAAATGGAAAGTCTTCAATTTTAAATGGAATCACGCTTTGAGTGTACACACTGCGCGCGATGCAATGATGAGCCGAGCGATGGCCCGATGTTTTCACAAACTTCTTTGCTTTTTCGTGCGAGTACCGGCTGCTGATTTTTTGCGATGGAATTTAATGGGCTTTGCGATGGAGTTTATGGGCTTTGCGATGCTTTGCGATGTGAAGCTTTTTGGAGCCAGTATGGTGCAAGTACGAGCTGTAAAGTAATATTTGATGTAAGATCACACTGAAAAAAATGCATGTATGTCTGCTTTTATACCATAGACTTTTAGGCGCGGCGGTGTAGCAGTGTATACATGGAAATTATGAGGGTCATCTCCTGATTCGATTTAGCCATATCTGTCTGTCTGTCTGTCCGTTTGCACGATAACTTTCGATAGAATGAAGTTAGAAACTTGAAATTTTGGTCAAATGTTTGTAGTAGTAGTTTGATCTAGTTGGTTGGTATTGAAAATGAGCAAGATCCGACCGAAGGAACCCCTACAGATGAAATTTCAAATGAGCGATAACTTTCGATAGAATGAAGCTAGCGACTTTAAATTTGGTTCAAATATTTGGATTTAGATTTAGTTAGTTGGTATTGGAAATGGCCAAGCTCCGTCCCAAGCAACCCCTACGTCCCCTACAAATTAAACTTCAAATGAGCGATAACTTTCGATACAATGATGCTAGCGACTTGAAAATGCGACAAATATTTATAGTGTGGGTTGCTAGTTGATTTTGAGAATGGGCAAGATCCTATTGAATGAACGGCAACCTTCCCTATAAACGTTAGTTCAAATGTAAATATCCAAAATTCGAATGGATGAACGATGAAACATTTCATTGGATCCACGCCCACAGCTCAAACTGACCATATGGGAAATTCACTTTTAATGCAATGGCCGTTGTCAGTTGGAAGTTTTGGTATCACAACTAGGTCTGTACAAGTCTAGGGTATATACGCTTTGGACTCCGGTTTTGATTCAGTATGGCTCAAATGAAAGGTTATTACCACCGTAATAAGGTCGCGTGGTTTCACAAGCGGTTTGAGCAGCGGACACCGCTGCGTATAAAGGCATAGAGCAGAAGCGGCGGTTTACATATTTAGTGCCGGTGCACATGGACGTCGAAATGCCGTCTGACGCTGCGTCACTTTCAATCGGATAGGAAGAAATACATTACGGGCAATGAAGCGATGCACATGGCCGCAGATAGCTATCCGATAACTATCGGCGCATCGGCGGCATTTTGCCGCCGCGATAGCTATCTGGGATGACGCTGGTTTCTGCTCCTATCTGCGTCATTTCACGCGTCCGCATATCAATTTTTAATAAGCCAGCCCACATAAATTCGAACCCGGAACACGGACACGGTCACAATGTTTGATTTGTATGATGTTTCTTAAACCATTCGCTTGAGGATCACTTTTAAGTGCCAATTAATTAATTGTTAATCGTTGATCGTGACTACTACAATTGACAATTAATTTTGAAAAAAAAATGGTGGGGAGGGAGCTCTCAGCTCGGACGGGGGTTTGTAAGGGGTGTGAAAATGGTGTTAAAAATGCGATATTCCTTATATTTTAGAAGTTATGGCCAAAAAACAGTTTATTTAAAACTAAAAATAACATAAATTGTAAATTCAGGTTCGCTATTATGTGGCCCGGCTTATATAATACAGAGTGACGCTGTGTCCTATCGCATCATGTGAATTGAAATGCAGATAGGTATCAAAGAGGGAGGAGCTTAAGTGACGAGGCGTCCGACGTCATTTGGACGTCCATGTGTACCGGCTCTTACACTGAATTCAAATGCAATCTCGCCGCTCCACAAACCGCGGCGGTGGCCGCAACGGCAAGTCGAGTGGTTTATACATTCATCGTCCTGAAGCCGCCGCGGCTGCCGCTTTTAGCGTTTATACACAGCGGTGCGCCGCTGCTCAATCCGCTTGTGAAACCTCTCGTCTGAGGTCGCGGAAGAGATGATGAAATTCACCAACACTGGGCCTTTCTTCATTAATGGGATGCACCTAATGGCGACGCCCTTCCATTTTTAGAGCACTGTTTTCTAACAGAAATAAATTTACCGGGTCAAGCACAAACGACATGATGTCGAACAGATTCTATTCCTTGAACTAAATTGGTCTCTACTCTCCATCATTGCGTGCAGTGAACATCCCGGATCATCTTTGCATCGCAAGCCATCGTTCGGCTCGGCATCGCACGGCGTGCAATGTGAACACCCACCACATCGCATCGCTCGACCCGGCTCGGCTCGGCTCAGCATCGCACGCAGTGTGAACATCCACTAATGCGTGCGCTTATGCCGACGCCGTTCTGTTGTACACATAAAACGCTGCTTTTAGTGTTTTCTCTTTAACATAGTATTCTTCTACAATTACCAATCAGGGAATTGATTTACTGCAATCTAGTAATGCACTTTGTGGTGGATCAGTTTAATTTCTGTGGTTTAATGAAGAGTTGATTGCATATACATAATATATCTTATCTTAATAGCACTCACTGATAGGACATATTAAGTTTATCATAAAATTTGCAATGCATAGATGGTAGCATCTCCGACCATATAAAGTATATAATGAACGCCATTAGTCTCCCAGAAACGACAGTTCGCATTCGATATTATTCTCATGGTTTTAAGATGGCTTCTGAGATAACAGCTTGGCCTGTCTCAGGCTATGGAGAGTTTCACATTGGGGAATGGTTTCAATGCGCCTCCAGTCTCCGATGGGTTTTCTTATGTTACACGGCAGAACCCCGAAAAGAGCTCCGGTCCACAAAAAGGCGTGTCCTAGGCTATCCTGGCAAATTCGTCAGCCTCTTCAAGAATTTCAGCCGACGTGGCCAGGGACCCAGAATAAGGTCACTCTGTTTGGCCAATCCACTTCTTGTAGCATGACACTCTAGCTTAGGTGTTACTGACCCTTAAGTCAACGGCATAATAGCCGCCGGACTATCAGTAACGATGGCTATCTTCTTGTTCATCTTCAGGCACAGCTCCGCTCCGACCTCAATGGGATGAGCTTCTGAACTTGCGTTGAAGACCGTGGCAAACACTCCATACGTATGAAAATTCTATGGTTTGGCCCCAGCACATGTACCCTTATCGGTGATTTACTTTATGGTTTGTGATGGTGGAATGTTCCTGATCCTAGTTGCATCTACTTTCAATAGCGGTTGTAAATATGTAGTTGATTCCAGGCGGGTCTGTTTCAGCAAGTGTGGTGACAGCATGCTGACTTCGTTGCTCTCATTCAGTCAACTTTCCTGTTCTGAGTTTAACTTTGTGCGGGCATGGTATGCTGTTAAGGTGTGAGTTCCAAGGCAACGACTGAGCGACTTGCGTTTGCGACTGTGAAAAAAAAAAACTATCATAATGGAGCACTATTCGTGTGTATTTTATGTGAAAGTACAGTCGTACAACTACAGCTTGCATTCGACGATCCCGTAAACTTTAAAATACACAAGAATAGTGCTCCGTTATGATAGTTTTTTTCACAGTCGCAAACGCAAGTCGCTCAGTCGCTGTCTTGGAACTCAGACCTTTAGTGTTGAAATAGCTAGTTTTGCTTTTGCTCTCAGTAGTATTTATATGCAGTCGTGGAAGGTCAATGATGGTTTGTTTTTTTTATAGCAGAAGGACCGTGTACTTTGAATTTGTTCTTCAGGCTACTACAGTGAATCGACACTATCACTTGAAAGTGATGCAATGATTGCGAGAGGTAGTAAGGAAAAAAACAGCTGAAATACGGACGACTGGCTGCTTTACTACGCCAATGCACCTCTCCGCACAGCACTGAAAATTAGGTTTCTGATAAAAACATCATGACAGAAATATGAATAAAAAATGAATACTCGTAACTGTGAAGAGTATCATACCTTCGACAAGAAAGCCGAAGACTGGCTTCTTTCTAGATTACGTTTGGTGTAATGCTCAATTGTGGTCTAAAAGTAGTGCATTGCAACATAGGGATAATATTTCAGCAGCACAGAATAGATAGACTGTAAATAAGTCACGCTAGTTTTATGTTAATTTAAATTTGAACGTACGCTCGTACCAATTATTGATCTTATCTCGCTTAACTTCGTTTGCAGCTTTCTATACAATTTCAACAAAAGTCATTGAAATTACCGTGAAAATCCGGCTAAACCCTACAGGCGAACGCTTCAACGAGCTTATTACCATCGACATGAACTTGCTTTAACTCAGTTCTGGAGATGCTTATCTTTTCCCCTTTCGTTGTTCTTTAGTCCAACGTTTCGTACACGATCAGTTCCGATCTCAAACAAAATTTGGGGGTCGTCAATTTTTTCTTCCCGCCGAGGGGAGCCGCCGCGCTCTTCTCTACACATCAACACACGATGTCAGTCGTGCGCTAGTGTAAAAACCCTCCGGCTCATCTTTGCGTGTTTCGTCTACGAAAATGAAAATCTCTGTTTTAGCGATCAAATTGCATGTGGTCAGAAGTTTCTATGTGTCATGCATAGAAGGATTTGTGATAAAAAAATAAAAAAATGGAACTAATCCTGCTTGGTGATCCTCAGACCTCCGTGATCCTGGATCGGATCACGATCTAGGACCAATGATCCGGATCGGATCATGGTCTGCGATCCGGATCGCAGGATCGGATCATTGATCTGGGATCAGCGCAACACTGATCCTAACCTCTTTCATCGCGTAGATTTCTGTGTGGAAAACGCTGATTGATGTCAAGCTCTTCGGGGTGAACTCCGGCATCCACACCACTGGCATCTTTGGAACCGTCTGTGTATATATTAAAGGAGTTAAGTTTGGGAGGATCAAAAAGTCATTTTGAGTCCTTTGGTGAGAAAAAAGGACAGTCTTGGCAATGAAGTGATATATGTAAAGGCAACATGGGTATCATATGACAGGTAGTCATGAGGCGAATGCAGTACTACTGCTGTTGATGGTATTTTGAGTCCTTTGGTCAGGTATTCGCCTGATAAATATGGGTATTTCCTTAATCAGGCGATAAGGATAACATTTTTCAAAGCAAATCGTAGACCTTGAATGCAAATGGATCAAAATTAAAATGTATTTAAATGGGACGGGCCTAAAGTGCCGATGAAAATCATTGCTCAATTTGTCCCATTTTGCTAACCTTTGGGTAGTTATTTTAACATAACTATTTTAGTTATTTTTATGTTTCGACCCAACCACGTCACGTGTCATTTTTCGCACGCAGTGACGTGTTTCGATAGATAAAAAAAAAACTGATTCACATCGATAGTGAATGTGGAGCTTTATATGACAAAAATATTAAGTACTTAGGTTAGGTTAGGTTACTGGGGCTGCCATGAATTCCACGCCACACTTAGACCATAACTAGGTCCGTTGCGATACCCTTGATTCGTAACACTAGACCTCCGCGAATCATTTGAGCCAGCCAGAGCTGACTATGAATCGGCTTAGCAGGTGAATGTCCACCCCAGCCAAGTCCTCCAGGAGCGTAAAGCACTTAGATCCCAAGATTGACCTCCTTCCCCATGAAAGTGCCGGACAGGTACAGAGCAGATGGAAAACGCTTTCCTCCTCCTCCACATCAACGCAGCTTCTACAGTAGTCATAGTGCGGAGCTCCAAGCCTCCTAGCATGTTCCTCCAGCAGGCAGTGTCCAGTGACAACACCCACCGTAATGCTTAACTAGCTTCTGTTCAGCGGCAGCAGTCTCCTAGATTTAACTTAGGCCACAGGCTTCTGGCTGTTTGACATACCCTGCCATATTTCCACCTAAGGTTTGCTTTCAGGAGTGCTGCCGAAGACATCGCGTGCTTGCAGGAGCACATCGATATACTTAAATGTGCCTATAAGAGTCGTAGAACTCCCCAGTGGACCCACTTCGCGCGAGTTCGTCCGCCCTACAGTTACCAACGAAGCCGCTGTGACCCGGGATCTAGCACAGTGTGATGTTGAAATAATCCCCCATCATCATAAGATCCGAGCAGCATTCGGCAACTGTTTTAGAGGTGGTTGCCACAGATTCCAATGCTCTAACCGCGGCTTGGCTATCCGTAAAGATGGTGACGTCCGTAGTGGACACAATGTTGCGACCCAGCCACGCCACGACTTCTATAAATGCAGAAAGCTTCGCCTGTAAAACATTGCAGTGATCTGGGAGAAACAAATGTCCGGCCCGGTAGAGTACACACCTATGCCATGCCAACGCCACTATCATTTTTGGAGCCGTGCGTGTAGAAACAAATCGTGTCTGTCAGTACAAACCCTTCATTCATCCAAATACTACGTGAAGGGATCTTGACTTTGAAGTTTTTACCAAAGGTGTACGACGCCACTGCGTAATCTGTCGAAGCTGGGGTCACCCTATTGTAGAGGACAGATGAGTGCCCCGTCCTTGATGCAGTCCATTGACCAACCTCCCGCAGACGTATGGCCGTATTAGTAGCTATTCGCTCTCCTAGAATATCGAGAGGTAGCAAGTTGAGTAACACGTCCAATGCAGCGGAAGGAGTTGTCCGTAGGGCACCGCTAATAGCCACATCAGCTGCTCTCTGAACCTTCCCCAACAGAGTTTGATTTGTCCCGATACTAAGGGCTTTCCACCAAACGATCACTTCGTACATCAGTATCGGTCTTATCACAGCAATGTACAGCCAGTGCAACATTTTAGCCTTTTAGGCTGTAAGCCCCATCTCTTCCCCACAGCCTTTTTGCAGCAGTACAGTGCGACAGTCGCTTTATTGACGCGTTCCTGGATGTTAAGCCTCCAGCACAGCTTCTTAACAAAAATTATTCCCAGAAGTTTAGCCTTATCGGAGAAAGTGAGTACTGCGCCTCCAGTCGATGGAGGTTCTACTGGAGGGATCCTTAGTTTCCTTGTGAACAGAACGAGCTCTGTCTTAGTCGGATTCACGCCAACACCGCACATATTAGTCCATCTGGTGATCACTGAAAGGGCACTACTGCAGGAGTTCACTAGAAGTGCCAGGGAACTTACCAGACACTGCCACGCTCACATCATCTACGTAAGCAGTGACCTTGAAACCCATCCTCTCCAGTTCAATAAGCCAGCTAATGATCCATAAGAGAGGTGAGAGCACACCACCCTGTGGTGTACCTCTGGAAATCTTCCTACGAACAGTGCAAGTACTTAGACATACGATTATATGTATGTACACGTCTTCACTTCATCTGTACCCAAAATGTCCGGACTGACACAACGTGCTGCCTAGTCTATATCTATAAGCACTTTAACTAGCAATTGTTACCAATGATGGCTTCGCTGACCTTCACGATTTGACCATTAAGTAAATAGGAACCCACACTGTTTATGTGAACGTGACTATGCTCAAGGCTAATGGCTCATCATTACCCCGTCTCATCGGGAGCCCATCTGGGTCTATTTTCCAATTTCCAGTGTTAAAACTAGCCATGTAGACATGTGTATTTATGTCTGACCTATTTTTAACCCACCTGTCGAACGCACGAGTTCTTTCCCTCCCTCATTCGAATCTTCATACACAAGCCAGATTTTTTTAGTGCTAATTATCAATTAAACTTGAAAGTGATCCTGTCGAGTTCACTCTTTATTAGCTAAATGTGGAGGTGATCGTACTGGATTGATGACGATAATATGTGTCTGTGGGCATTTGTTTCTGGAATGATGTTATGTTTCTTCCATCACTTCTTTTTATTTTCACCGCGGCTTCTCTGAAATATATTTGGCGAAAGTTTATGCAAAATATTTGTTTATTGAACTATGGGAAAAAATATACACGGACTTTAACCTAAATTATGTAGCAATAAACACAAACACTAAATCGGTTTCCTCTCAATCTCGTTTTAGATAAATCTCGAATCGTTGAAAAATCAAACACTTGCCCTGGAACGAAAAACATTTCACATATCCAATGGAACCATTTCGAATAATATTTTAGAAATTCGCTGGCCACTGGGCGTGCCAGCCCCCAGCAAACCGGAAACTCGTCACGATCTTCTCGCCTGGAATCTTCTCAATTTGACGCACACATTCTATCAGAATCATAAATCCGTTGTGACGCCACTGTCTCGAATGGATTCCGAAGATTTTCGTAAGATATTGAATAAGAGTTTAACGTATGCCAAATATAAGTATCCTGATTTAAAATTTGATACGCTACATACTGCATATAGGAGATTTGATCCAATACGTGGTATGGATTATCAGTTGCATTTAAGATTCGCGGATACGAAAAAGAATCGGATTGTAACAAAAAGGTAAGTCATCAAGTTCCATTGATCAGATCGAATATTATGTACTCAAAAGAAAACTTAATCGGATCCTTTTTTTCTAGCTTCGAACTCGTTAAACCTCTGGGTCGAGTTGAGATCGTCCCATCGCCATATGTTACCGAAAGTACTCGAGTAGCCATTCTACTGCCGATATTCGAGCATCAAGTCGAGCAATCACTGGAGTTTGTTAAACGATATGAACGGACATGCATGGAGAATCAGGATAATACATTTTTAATGATGGTACAACATTTTATAGCGAAAACCCATATGTATTGTCTTATGGTCTTCGTTTTCCCATTTAGATTTTTCTTTATGGCTTGGATTCACCCAGCAAAGGAGACGCCGATGATTTTGGCGAATTGAAAGATTTAGCTGTGGACCTGTCCAAGAAATACAAAACGGATGGCTCGCGCATTGCGTGGGTTTCGATACGTTTGCCTGCTGATTATAGTAGGCCACCCCCAACGGATGATATTATGATAAATTCAATGTATGGAAGAAATCAGATACTCAGTTTAGCTGTAATTGATTTGGCATTGCGTAAAATCGGTTTAGAGAGTCTCGTTATGATTGGATCAAATTCGATGGTTTTTAAGGCGGATTTTCTCAATAGGGTAAGTTGGACTGTTTGATCTTTATTTAATGAGACATTGCTTTGTGTCAAGTGTAGAGCACCTGATCGTATGAGAAGTAGCAATTTTGATCGCCCTGTCCAGGAGTCTTGATTTAAATAGGGCCGCCTCAACTTTGACAGTATATAGTCCTGGGAGCTTCTGGGCAATTGAAGATGTGCTCAACATCATTGCATCATCGTTGCACGCCGGGCAGTTATTTGGAATGTCGTGGACGACGTGAGCAAGTATGAGTTTAGACGAGAGCACCAGTCAGATTGGAGTTGAGCAAGTGTAGTCCTTGTTAATCTGAGCAGTCTTCTCTCGTTCGGAGATAGGGTTGGCGGCCGCTCCAAAAGTACTGGGTTTTTATTTACTCCTGCGCTCGATACCTGTACCTTCTCTTTGTGCAGCGTTGCGATGGCAGGTTTGTATGTAGATCCATCGAGTCTCTGGACTTCCCTTTCGAGGTCGGTCAGGCGCTCAGGCTGTGTCTGATGTTTCGAGATGGCAGTGTATTGTCCATAAGATTTTAATTCGGTAACATCCTATCAACCAGGTACTGTTTTGCGAGGAGATTGTTGTGAAATCTTGTCGGCAGCGTGTTGGTCTCGTGATGAAGATGATCTTGAGATGACCTGTCACTGTGGGTGGAACAGAGTTTTGACAGGAGTGCATGTTCTTCTAGTACGTACGTGCTCTGAGACCACGGGAGGGAGCTGCAGAAGTGGCCATTGATTTTCCAAATTGTTTTGTAAGTTACCTGTAGGGTCTCCTTATCCTTCCCCAGGAAATTCCGGCTATAGCTGTGAGAACTTTGTTCCGATCTCTCATTTTGTTACAGACTGTTAATGCATGGCCCAATGATGTTGCCATGCTATCAAGAGTAACACCGAGAATTTTTAGGTGGTTTATTGTGGGGATAAGTTGATCGCCAACTGATATGTCTAATAATATAATTAAAATCTTCCAAATTTCGGGAAATACCAACGACAACATTAATAGGTTGAGGGTGATTGTTAGGTACTCTATGGCTGGCGACTCGAGATTCTTAACCATGATCTTGTGAATGTCGGCGGGTTCTAAGGCTTTTAAGCTCTTGGCTTTTCTGACAGCTGAAGTATGTAACTTCGTCAGAGATGAATCGAAGCGTTTGGTCGATGGAGAGGTTGCGACTTCTTTTGCATATTTTGTGCATTTGTCTGGCTATCTGCTAACGCCAACAGTTTTGTTGCCGAATTCAATGGTAACGTTCCCTTTGTGTCTTGAGGGATTTGTAAGGACTTTGACGGTGGACCAAAGCTTGCTGGCGCCGGATTTTAGATCATCCAGCGGCTGATGTAGGCAAATCGGGACGGATTATCAGTATTCTACCTACTGGAATTAGTAAGTTTAGCAGCAGCGTTTAGAACTCGTCTTAAGCTGGTTTGACCTACACGCAGTTCAGATGGTGTTGATAGGGCGATAATATGCGCATTGGTGTAGTTTTTAAAGCCATCTTAATTTAATGTATTTTAATTAATGAAGGTGCGGTGATCTGCAGGTTAGTTGGCCTGTCGAGTGTGATGATAATTGGGAGAAGATCGGAAGACAGCGTAAGAATGGACTCACAGTGGGCATAATTGATGAGGCTACACTAGCTGTAGATATCTGGCAGGGGGCTGATGTTGACTTTGTATCCCGAAAGACAGCTGGACTGGAATATTTCAATTTCAAGAAGTTCTCCACCTGCGTTTGTCTGTCGATCCCCTCTCAAAATGTTGTAGTTACCATGAGAGTTAAGTGACAAGTTGGTGTTGAGTTTCGTCCCCTGTATACTCCAATCATGATACAATGTCTATCCATGGAGGCTGTAATTTCAGCGATCTTGTGCTGTAGCCCATTACAGTTGAGTTGCACCAGCGACGAGGCTAATTCCCGTCACCGAAGACCTGTACAGGTCAATGATAACCTTTTTTGTAGCCTAAATTGGAAGATACGAATCTCAACGACATATGGTTCTAACAAGACGGCGCTACGTACCACACAACGCATGCAACAATGGGTGCAGCTTCTGAAAAACACCTGGAGCCCAGGAACTAGTATACGTTGCAGCTCCTGCAGCATAATGGGCATTATGCCGTCTGGCCCAGGTGATTCGAAGGGGGAGAAGCTGTTGACTGTCCAGGATATTCTCTCCTCTGTGACGAAGTATTGCACAAATTCACTCTGCGAGCACTCCGCATCACGTTCTCCGTGCAGGTTTTTTTTTGCAACCAGAAATGTGTGTGTGTTCAGAAGGAGCGCGCGACGAACGTGAACTGGCGAAAGCGAATGTAAAAAAAAAACTAAACAATAATTTTATTCCCAAAAAAATAGATCTTTATTGACTGCTTCGAATCTTAAGACTGACATAAAAGTTGTTTCTTACATTACCATTACAATTTGTGCTTACGGGTAAAGTCTAAATTCTACCTGGAAATATGCTATGTTGCATATTGTACATTAAATTAATCGATCGTTGATTGATTCTGAAATATGATGATTGGTATAGAAATTTTTAATTGTACTTTGGATTGAAATTATGAAATTGGACTTGGAATTGCAATTACGCTGACCAATCAATATTTGGTATGAGATATGAAGTTGAAGTCAAAGGTGATTGCACCGCTGACGTAACCCGCGCAAGGGATAGATACGAGTAATGTGATCGAATACTGCTTCCAATAAAACAAAAAAAAATCAATGTTACCTTATACAAAACAGGTTTTATTTAAATTTAAAGTTCGGCGCCCTTTATGGAAAACCCTATATTTACCAGTAGTTCCGACGCATATTATTATCAATTTATACAAATTCCGCCTTTTCATCAATTTCTGCCACTTTCAGGTGCGTATGAATACAATTCAGGGCTTCCAAATTTACTCGCCTATCGGATTTATGATGTACCCCTGTAATTTTGCGCATTTCTGTAAGATATGCGATAGCTGTGATGTAAGCCAAGCGGCTGGCTATTTCGATAATGCAAATTATGATGTTGTGTCTTTTTATAGTCGTGATTATGTTGAAGGTAAGAAGCATTTCACGAAGCGATTTCATAGTCATTCTCATTCATCATCTCTTTTCTTTTACAGCTCGGAAAAAAATCGAGAGCGTTGTGCCTATCGTTCGCAATGATAATGATATCGACAATTTAAAACATCGATCCGATCGCAATATTAACAATGTGATCGACATGTTTGTCGCAACCCAACTCCCCATTCATATCTTACGTGCCGTCGAACCAAATCTTCGTTTTGGCGAAGCAATACGACGATATTTTGAAAATAAAGATGCCATGATACCCAAGTGTCCTTTAAGTGAACAGAAAAGTGATGATAGTAGTATAAGTAGCGTGAATGACAATTGCATTCACTTAGCCTCTAGGAAACAGATTGGTGACGCTATTGTAAGGTACAGAGAGAGGATAAGTGATACAGTCAATTAATTTTTTTAAGAGAATGGAAAATGATGATAATGCTCAATTATTTGTAAGGCAATTTTTATTATAATTATATTATTTTAAAATTTTAATTCTAATTATTGATACGATCACTACATTATTATTATTGTATTGAGTGTAAGCAAAATGTCAAATGCCATTTTTGACATTGCTGTAAATGAGCGAGTTATATTTGTTTTAACTCATCTCTTCAGTCGTCGATTGTTAGCGTTTATTTTATAACTATTTGTATTTGCCTCTTATTTATTTATTTTTCCAAAAGTTCCTCTTATTTGCCCCACTATGACGTTTGTTTCGTTTTCGTAAATTGTTTAGATGGTAGCTAATCAAAATCAATTTTCATTTATGCGTTACTACTATCATAAATCGAAGAACTGAAATTTGTTATACTGTTTATTGCCAAATACTATTATTGTCATTAATTAAGAGCAGCTTTTATTCGTTAGTCATTCCTAAGGAGTCAGGTTAGTTGTCATCGTATGAGGTTGTGTACGATTTGATTAGTTTTTTTTTAATATGTAAGAAATAAAGAGAAATGTGAATGGGAGCTACTATACTAAAAAAAATGGAAAATATATTTGTAAATAATTCGATTTTATTTATTAATTGAATTTTCGCAACATTTGCAGATTTAAGGTATTAAGGTATTTATGCTGGCTTATGAGGAGAGAAAATCACTCAACTGTTGATTTATTGCAAATAGTAGGAAAGGTAAGTTTCTGCGAATACTCGCATAACTTTTGTTGAAAGTATTGTAAGTAGTAAGTCATACCATTGGATTGGTCGATTGGTCCGCTATCACCATGACTTAGTAGCTTTAATTGCCCTAAATAGCGGTTTCTCCATTTAGCCATATTAAAGAATTAGAGTACCGGTGTTTGGATGTGGAAAACATCGTGATACCAGTGGTGAATATCAAGTAATGCGAAAATAGTGGGAATGACTATCCGGTGTTCTGTTTGGCGATTATTCGCAATATACACATTTACATTTCCGCACAAGTATTGAAAATACTTTCAAGACTCGATATCTTCAAATCCCCGGGGCCTGATGGTATATCACCTTTAGTTCTGAAACACTGCGCATATTCGTTAGCAAAACCTCTTCGTAAGTTATACAGTAGATATTCAATGACAAAAGACCTTTTCCATAGTCCTTCACGTGGGCGCCCCTGCTAACGGCACTGTTTCAAACCGGTGACGGCCAAATCATCGCGATAAGACAGTTTGGAAAAAGGCAGATAGCTGTAGCCTGAATGGCTGACCAACACCTAAGCGTCTCAGGTCTAGTAGGATGGAATGACTTGCGTAGTTGGACTTGCAACATAGTTGTGTGAATTCCATCAAGTTTATTAAACCATCTGAAGCAGCTATCTTCCGAGGCCATTACCTGAATGGGGTTAAGCGATGTGCTGACAACTCGTCCTTGTAAAAACCACTCCACGTCAAGAAACCTGGAACTAAAGCCTCGGATTGGACGGATCAACAGCGACGACCACGCAAATGACTAAATGATTATTCTTTCGGATCCTGGAATGTACGCTCCCTGAACAAACCGGGGGCCGAGAAGGCCCTCTTTCAACAGGTTGAAAGATACAAACTGAGCATTACTGCAGTCCCTGACACAAATCGGCTTGGCAGCGAGATCAATGACAAGAAATCGCACACAATTTTTACAAATGGCAAACCATCGGGCCGCAAGGAGTTTGGGGTAGCATTTATAGTAAACAATCACCTCAAGCCGCATATTAATGACTTCAAACCCATAAATGAACGGCTATGTGCGATTCGCATTAAGACTCGATTCTTCAATCTCTGGCTAATCAATGTGCATGCCCCCACTGAAGTTAAAGAAGATGCAGTAAAAGACGAGTTCTACGCCCGCCTTGAGACTCTTTTCGACTCACTTCCAACGAACGACGTCAAATTGCTGCTGGGAGACTTTAACGCGAACCATCATATAACTAGTGGGCTATTCTAAGCCTCCGAAAACATATGAACTCAAAATAATGGTGTTTAATTTAAATCCAAATTCATTAAAATAATAAATAGTGTGGAGTTCGCGCACATCATTTCGATTTAATTAATGCTAAACACATTCGAACGGAATGTCATTCAACGAATTTTCGGAGCAGTTTGCAACCGAAATGGATGGCGCATCCGATACAACCATGAGTTGTATGAACTGTACGATGAGCTGGGAGTTTCGAAAATCGTCATACTACAACGTCTTCAATGGGGCATGTACAACGAATGAACAATGCTCATGAACGGACGATGAGTCGACGGAGCGAGACTGCGAGGAAGACCGAGAGCTCGTTAGGAGGACGCGGTCACGTGACCTAGATAATTGGAAGACAACGATCTAGGCGGCCAGAGCCCGACGTCGGGCTGTTGCGCCTTGATGATGATGATGATGATACATGGGAGTAAGGTGGTTCGCGACCACATACAGTAAAACTCCGTTAAATCGAACGCCGTCATTTCGGTTGAAGAAATTTTTTTTTTTCTTTCGGGAGGCGAGGTAGGAATATAAGGTGGGACGCGACTCCAAAATATACTACATATAGTAAAACCCCGATTAACCGAGTCAGGAGTGCAGCCCCGTTGTCGTCTTCGCTACTCTAATCTGGTCTATAGCGTTTTTTGCCGCTTATCTTGCTCTACTCTGATCTGTACAAAAAAAACGCACCTAATCCACACGGATTCTTGCTTTCGTTCTAGACGTGATCTTTTAGGGTGAGTCGTGGTTTTATCGCAAACCGACCACGTGTCCTTTGACTATGTAATTTGAAAGTCGTCACTGCACCACAATAAAAATGGAATCGCTGTTACAGTTATGGTGGATCTTTACTG
Organism: Chloromyia formosa; assembly: GCA_964017055.1. Lineage (NCBI taxonomy): Eukaryota > Metazoa > Arthropoda > Insecta > Diptera > Stratiomyidae > Chloromyia > Chloromyia formosa. Next base: position 122,021,927 of record OZ024813.1, on the reverse strand, counting down.
TAGGTGGTATCCGGATCCGATTTCGCTGTTGATATGAGAAGGAATATCAGATATTAATTCAGTTGTGTCAGCTGTGGATACCAGGTATATGCAAAGAGCCTACTTCCAAGCCATTTTTTTTTTTCAAACACATCGCGATCATCAGCAGAGGGTTTCGCTTTGAAGAAGGGTTAATCTACAGGTGTTGTAGATAGTACTCGTACTTTTTCTAAAATATAATAAACGCACCTTAATAGATTCGAACTAAAAATATGGGAAACAAACACTGAGTGCTAAAATCGCTAATAATCTTAATCGACCCATGAAATCATTTATCTTTTTTTCCCATAATATTATTCCACTGAAATTCTTACAGCACGTTGTTGGTGCCAAAAACGAGTGTAAAAATCTAATTAGTTCCGATATAATCAGATAACTAATCTACAATAATCAATGAAATGGAACTCCCTGACCTGGGTAAGCTCAGCATACCTAGCGAAGTCGAAAACCGCTTTGAAGCCACTTTGGCGAATATCCTCGCTAATGCATTTACTAACGACTCGCCGATAATAAAACAACATAATTTCTCGGATAGCTACTGAATCAGGAATCCTTTGTCTCGAAACGAATATTAAATGATTATTTGGACTGTATTCACACATATCCAATTTGTTACGAACGAACTGGAGTGGGTCATTGCGAGTCTAAGTCAAAATGACTCAACCTCGCTATCCACTACCATAAGAAATAATCAGCTGGAAGTCAATTCACCACGTCACTTGATTTCGTCCACAACCTGGCTTGGTCGGGCTGCTTCCCCCATGGATTAAGGCAGTTCCTATTGAGAGGAATCCAGGGTGTGGACGAAACCAAGCGACAGGGTGAATTGGCTTCTAGCTGATTATTTTTGTGTGGTATTGGATAGCGAGGTTGAGTCAATTTGACTTAGACTCGCAATAATCCACTCCACTTTACGAGTATTCTTATTAAATGCTTATATTCGCTAAGAATGAGATGATGACCTGTTGAGTGTCGAGAATGGAGGTCCTGCGTTTGTTCACTGTTCTTCACTACAAGTGAATTATAAAGGCTCTCTATCTTTCGGTTCTTGGTGATCGTTCGCTACGTGAATCTTTGGAAGCTGTACTTTATCTAACACTATTACTAGCATAGCAATGGCTTGTTGGCGTTTCGGTAACGTATAAATTCGGGATACTGATATTGACTAGCTTGGAACGCTGTGGAAGTTCTAGTAGTACGCACAGGTACATTTTTATTTTATTAACGCTCCGGGCAAGCATCGTAGAGTGGCGACCGATACCTCACGGCCACTGAGCGCGTCATTACTATGATCTAAATATTTGGAGAGGCGGAAGCTCAGTGCGTTGAGCGTAGCTTTTACCGGCTATTTGCGAGCTCGAATATCGCAGTAGTCATGTATGTTTGTGTGGTCTTCCACCTGTAGTGTGGGGCGTAAGAGTGAGCCACAACCGTTTCCGACTGGTCGCAGATATGCGGCTAAATGGGCAGCTAGCAACATGCATCGTCCGAAACCAGTTTGTGCTAACGAAACGTCAACTAAGCCACACGGGGAATAGTTGAGGCGCTATGGAGTTAAGAGCAAATAGTAAATGATTTAAATACTCGAAACCATGAATTAAAAAGAGAAATTATTTTATTTCACAATCAAAATACTGTATACTGTATTAGTCTTTCACCTCGTTAAAAAGAAAACCGAAATTTGTACCTGGCGGAAACTCTTCTGGATCTTTTCCTCTGTAAAATAAACCAAAAATCCGTATGAAATTAATAAGAAAAATTATCTTTTCACTTTTTTCTTACTTTCTGAACAAAATAGCATTTGCAGGACCAAGCAAAGTGGCATCATTCCCATCAATCACCAAGCAAGTTCCCTCGCGCAAAGCCAAACAGGGCCGTTCGTTGACCATTAAAAATTCCAAAATTCTTTCCTCGCGTGTCTCTCCGAAATGCGTTTTTTCCGGTTCCGGGTCCAAATAGTGAGGATTAATATGGTATGGCACAAGTTTAAGCGCTTCAAATGATCCGGGAAATACAATAGGCATATCATTGGTTGTTTGTATGCTTCGGGCAGCAACGTTCGTCCCGGCACTACTTCCAATGTACGGTATACCGTCGTCAATGATGCGACTACGAATTACGTCGATCAATTTTCTATCGTACAAATGTTTGAGCAAAAGGAATGTATTTCCGCCGCCAATGAAAATGGCTTGAGCCTTCTTCACAGCCGCAACAGGATCGGGCGATGTATGTATTCCGTCGACCTTAAAGCCCCACTTTTCCAGTATCGTTCGGACCTTTTTCGTGTAGCCATCGTGATCGCCGTTTGCCAGGGCATACGGTACAAAAAGGACGTGTTTGGCATTGTTCCTGGAAAGTAATAGGAGATGTTAATATGAAAATTAGTGACTTAAAACACTTAAAGTAAATTGAGTTGATGTATAATACATATAGAAAAGCAAACTTTGAACTCACGAATCACATCATTTCCAAAAAACAAGGGAATAATTTACTCGTATTTAGTAAGTATCGGTGGAACATTCCCATTTTGCGATTAACAGGCTATTTCTCTCTATCAGACAAACCCTAGCTAGGTTTGTGTGCAGGCTATTTTGGGTTGTATAGGATAAATTGGATAGAGGCTGCTAACGAAACTTCAACTATGCCTCGGATAAGGACTGACTCACCGATTACGACTTTTGGCTATCGTTCAATGAAAGAAGATTGGTTTATGGAATGCGCGTAGTCTCCTAGATAATGGATCAGAAGGTCACCAGAATGCACGATTTCTTCAATTAGACAGCGAATTTCAGCGGCATAAATTAAACATCTTAGGAGTTAGTGATGATAAGATGGACGAACAGCGAAGAATTTATCCCTCCAACGCGTAGTACTGTAATGTTGTACTCCGGTAAAGCTACCGGTAGTGGCCGTGAGTCAGGTGTGGGGCTCCTTTTTACTAGAGCCACACAAAGCTCTTTCTTATCCCTGGGATCCGGTCTCCGACAGAATCATAACTCCCAGATTCTGGACCAAAGTAACATCACAATTATACAATGCTATGATCCAACTGAACTCGCCAATGTTGTGGCAAAAGATTTCTTCTACGAACAACTTAAAGTCGTCGAAAGCAGAACACCCAAAGGTAACAATGTAATGGTTATGGGAGATCTGAATGCAGGATGATAACAATGGTCTCAGGCATGTGATGAGGAGACACGGTCTTGGTTACCGAAACGACAACGGTGAAAGATTTGTAGAGTTCTGCAACTTCCACAGCCTCTTCATCGGTGGTGCGATGTTTAAACTAAGAACTGCAACAAAATCAGTTGGTTCTCTGTTAATCGGCATCCAACACCAAATCAGATCGACGACTTTGCCATTAGTAACAGATTCAAAAGTTGCCATCTGGACGTGCGAAACTCAAGAGGAGTCGATATTGGAATGGGAAGAGATCATTATTTTATGATCACTACTATTCAACTGCGAATAGCAGCTGTGCGCCGTCCTAGTGACGAAATATTCAAGTGCCGAAAATTCAACACCGCCCGACTCAAAAATTCAGCTGTCGTACATCAGTATACCGAACAGAAAGCACCTGAGATAAGTAGTCATCCAGGTAGTGATTTGAACGAACACTAGAATGTCATCAAAAAAGCGTACAACAGCGCACCCTTGGCACAAATCTGGATTGCCGGCATAACCCTTGGATGTCCGACGCATCATGGCAGCGGATTGTTGAAGGAAACAGCTGAAGGTACGACTAGCTACAGCGATAAACAACTATCGAAGTAGCATAATAGAGCTCCTTTACAGTCAGAAAGCTCGTGAAGTCCAACGTAGTGTGCGACGTGATTAAAGAAAGTGTACGAACTGTCTACAGAAGAAGCTTCAACAAGCAACAACTTAAACGCCGTATACGGTGTGTAATGAACCACCTGCAATAAACCATATTCTGTTCTAGTAGTGTTGCTTCCACCGGCAGATCGAAGAACGCACTTGATGAGTACTGATCTGTCGGTGGTACGAAACCAGAGGCCGAAGGTCCTACTACATCCGCACCCCGATGCGAATGCGAGGGCATCTGTGCCGTCCGCCAACCATTCCTTATCGCCCCATTTTTGCCTCTAATGTTTGTGTTGTCTTCCCTAGCCTATAAATTTTTATTAATAAGTAAAGGACAGGGGCAACGAGCGAAAACGCCGCCCACATCTCCCGAACTGAGCTATAGCAAACATAGGCCGCTGCTCAGCTCGCTCCCCATGGGCATTTTCGGATGCCTACCAAACCGTCCATTACAGGTGTCATCAAGGAGTTTAAAGTTGGTCGCAACTCCTATCGACATCCGGTGAAGGACAGTGACGGAAAGATACTTATGTCAGATGAAGAACAGATGAGGCGGTGGAAAGGGCATTCTGCCGGTTTTGAACCGTGTACAGGCGACCACAGTCCGCCGTCGTGCTGTTGCGCCACGATGATGATTAGAACCGTGTAACTTCTAACGAAGTTTCCCCTCATGTAGACGTTTAGCTGACCATCAAAATGTGCGTATACAGTCATAAAAAGGAAATAGTCATTAAAATTATTGCATCGAAACAAGGTAAGGGCGCCGGACTCGACGGCATTCCTGCCGAGCTTTATCAAGCAGCGCCAAGCATAACTCCCGACTGCTGCACTCGATTGTTGATAAAGCGTGGAACACAAAGACCTTTCCCACTGATACAATAATTGGAGAGGTATTTGCGTGCTTCCTGCCGTTTAAAAAATAATAGCTAAAATCGTCCTGAAAAGACTAAGAGAACATTTAGAAAGCACAATTGATGGAGAGCAGGCCAGCTTTCGGTTCGGATTCTCGAGAGGGAGGCAAGCACGATTGGGCCAAAAATTAACACCAACAAGACCAAGGTTGTTAACCCGCCGCGCCGTTGCGAAAAAGAAGAAATCCAACAAACATATCAGTATCAATAGACGAATTTGTCTACCTAGGAAGCATTGTTACCGAAAATGGAGGTACGGGACAGGACATCGCCCGTCGTATCAACGAGGCTAAATGCCCATTCGGCAATCTGGAATTGCAGTTATGTCAGTGTTCAGACCAAGCTGGGCTTTTTGTGGTCCCTGATACTGTCTGTGCTGTTGTGTAGGAGCAGTACATGGAAAGTTTCCGTATAGGTTACCAGAAAGCTGCAAGTATTTGTTAACTAATGTCTTCGATGAATTTTGACAATTTTCTGGCCCGAAATAATATCAAATAAAAAGCTGAGGGTCAGATGCCAATCGACGAATTGATACTCGAAGAAAATGGCAGTGGATAGATCCAACAGTGCGGAAAAGTGGTTGCTGCATTACTGGACATGCCATGAAGTGGGACCCCGATTCCAATGACGGCAAACGAAGGGGTTGTCCTAAAATCTCATGGCGGCGATCTGTGACGGAAGAGCGTACCATCGTGTCGTGGGGGCAGTCCCATTACCCAGAACCGAGTACGATGGCGCGCAGCCCCAATAGGTTAAGGCAAAGTAGCAAGCACTCTCAAAAATATACATAAAGCAACATCGAACAAAACAAATAATCGATAACAGTGCAAAAGCATAGCCATATGAAAATTGACACTTCGCATCGTCTTGGCTCCGATTAACTTGAACTCGTGTCAACTTTCGCCATTCGAAATACATACATTGGTTCAACTTTGACAGCGGCCACTACGCCCGCTAAGAAAAAGAATAGGCGTCAACGTAGACCTCCTATGCCTCATCCCGACTCTCCAGGGGGCGCTCACGACCCGCTCAGGAGAGGTCTATGTGGTGCGGCTACTAGGAGGTATGTTAGATACCTGGAGCTGGGCCATGCTCCTGAAGAAGCTAGGAATCTAGCTCAAAAGCCTCTTCCTGAATCAATGATCAGGCGTGACCCTCCTAAGAGGCAAAGGTCTACAGAGGACAATAAGGACTCTGTCCATAAAAAACACAAGCCGGTGCAACAGTCACCAGAAGTAGATCCCTCAAGGAATCTTGCCCCCAACCCCCGCAGGACATTTCCCCCAAAATCATCAGCACGTCAGGCTAGCAACACCATGCAATTACGTGACTCTCGCACTCAACCTGAGAGTCAGACACGTAAACCCCCAGCCAATAGTAATAATACCAGCAGTGTGCCAAGGGGCAAGAGCTGGTCTCTGCCGCAATCGCAAGGGGGCTCCGCTACAGCCGCTCACAGAGCAGCTGGCTACGGGGCATGTGTCTCCTACGCGAAGGTAGCGTCGACGGAGCGAGTTGCTGTTCTCCCGCTCAACTACCCCGCCTCAGCTCTGACTCCTGAACAACAGACTATCGTGCAGGACGCCATAATGGATAGAGTACTCGTAGAAGAGGCCGCCAACCCTGAGTTTGGGGGCATTCGCTTTAAACCAGGGTACATCTTGATCGAGTGCGATAATCACCAAACCAAGGAATGGCTTATCTCCATCGTTGCCTCTTTGAAACCCTGGGAAGGAGCCTCGCTACGTGTGGCTACGGGAGAGGAAATTCCCCGTCACAGGGTGGTGAGTGTTTTCTTCCCGAAGAGTGGGCAATCGACGGCGGAGACAGCCATCAGGTTCCTGGGTAGACAAAATGGAGGTGTACAAGCAGAAAACTGGAGGATCATTAGAGAGGAGAAACAAGGAGATGGCCTCTCAGTGGTCGCCTTAGTAGATCCACGGTCTATGGAGATAGTAAGGCAGCGCAACTTCTGCCTATCCTTCAGGTTTGGGAAGGTTAATGTTCGCATGAGGAACCGGAGGAAACCTGAGAGTGTGGTGGCCGTAGCCGACCCCTTGGTCACCCTCCCCAGCGACAACGAGCATAGATCCACGAAAGCCACACCCGCTGTCCCTACCTCATGCAGTCTCAAGCCTACATCCTGTGTACCTGCCGAACCGCAGCCTGGTACAAGTAGGGAGTGCAGAAGGGGCAATGCTGCTCTAGCCTCGACAACCATCAATGACCTCATGGAGACTGAGCCTATCCCTTCTAGTTCCGAAGGTGAAGGATACGAATTCGATTCCGATGATGCGACAATCCTCTGATCCGAGCACTGGCGTGATCCAAATTAATCTACATCACGCCAAAAATGCCTCGGATATTTTGGTAGCCAGGTTCATAAAAGAAGACCTAGGGGTGGCCCTCATTCAAGAACCATGGCAGGTCAACGGAATAATTAAAGGCCTAAGAGTAAGTAACACTACCTTAATTTACGACTCTGGTTCCACCCGACCAAGAGCCTGTATCATCTTAAAGAACACCATAAAACATATCTGCCTTACAGACTTCACTAGCTGTGATCTAGTGGCAGTAGTTATTGGATCGACCGATGGCAGTAAAAAACCAGGACTTGTCATCGCATCGGCCTACCTTCCCGGTGATACTGACATACCATCTTCAGAAATACGTAGGCTCGCCGATTACTGCAGGGGAAGAAATCTACCCCTACTGATCGGCTGTGATGCGAATGCCCATCACGCAATCTGGGGCAGTACTGACACAAACCGCCGAGGTGAGTACCTTCTAGAACTTATTACTAGTCTAGATCTAAACATTTTTAATAGAGGAGACAGCCCTACTTTTGTCACTAGAAACAGGCGCGAGGTCCTTGACATTACGTTTGGGACTTACAACATCTCAAATCGAATACAGAATTGGCATGTCTCGGATGAGCCATCTCTGTCCGATCACAGGCACATTTGTTTTAACATAGCAGCATTAAACCTAGCCAAAACAAGCAGAAGGATTCCCAAACGCACTGACTGGGAAGGATATTCGGTCTCTCTGCGTGAGAAACTCGATCTGGTAGACAATAAAGTCTCAGGGTGGCTCAGCTTAGATTCCTTGGTATCCAACGTATTGGAGGCAATCACATCCTCCTATGAAGAAAATTGCCCTCTAAGTAGCTCTACTGACTCTAGAGGCGTTCCATGGTGGAGCTCCGAACTCTCTGCGTTACGCAAAAGCACTAGAAGACTTTTCAATAGAGCTAAGCGTACTGGTGAGTGGGAACAGTACCGAGCCTCGCTTACACTCTACAACAAAGGTGTCCGCAGTGCCAAGAAACGCAGTTGGGTTAGGTTCTGCGAAGGTGTAGATAATACCAACAAGGCTGCCAGACTACATCGTGTTCTGGCTAAAAAAGGCACCAACCAAGTCAACACCCTAAGAAGACAAGATGGCAGCATCACACAGGATGCCGAGAGCACAGGTAATTTGCTTCTTGAGACCCATTTTCCTGGGTGCGTCAGTCTAGATGAATATAACAGCTACTCGGTCGACATGGGGGTGCGCTACGAGGCATCCCGCGCCGACTGGAGTATTGCCAAAAATATCTTCACTTACAATAAAGTAAAATGAGCCATTGACTCTTTTGACCCATATAAATCGTCTAGTACGGATGGAATCTTTCCCGCTCTGCTACAGAAAGGAAAGGATATACTAATCCCCTACCTCCTAAGTATATTCAGAGGTAGCTTTGCTCTAGGTTATATCCCAGATTCCTGGAGATCGGTTAAAGTAGTCTTCATCCCAAAAATGGGCAATCGTCCCAAAGATGACCCCAAATCATATAGGCCTATCAGCCTGACCTCCTTTATGCTCAAGTCTATGGAGAAAATCCTTGATGCTCACATCAGGTCTACACTTCTCACAAAATTCCCGCTACACTGTAAACAGTTTGCTTACCAGTCAGGTAAGTCGACTGAAACTGCTCTACACTGTTTAGTTGGAGAAATTGAGGCCACCCTGGCAGTAAAGGAGACGGCAGTTTGTGCCTTTTTGGATATCGAAGGTGCTTTCGACAACACATCTTTCTCTTCCATTGACTCTGCGCTTAGAGCAAAGGGAGCGGATGAAACGACGGCACTATGGATAAAAAGGATGCTATCATCCAGAAAGGTCATCACAGAGATAGGAGACTGCACTTTAACAGCAAACGTCACTCGAGGATGCCCGCAAGGCGGGGTACTATCTCCTCTCTTGTGGTGCATCGTAGTAGACAGCTTACTGTGGAAGCTTACAAAGATGGGATATTCAACTCAGGGATATGCCGATGACCTGGTCATAACTGTTAGAGGAAAGTTTGAAGAAGTCCTAACGGAAATTCTTCAATCGGCATTAAACACAGTACAAAAATGGTGCAATGACAACGGCCTTCGAGTCAATCCGGCTAAGGCAGTTGTTGTCCCCTTTTCGAAGAAAAGAAATCCCAGACAAATGAGATGTCCTACAATATACAACTCTCCAGTGCTCCTGGCGGATTCCGCCAAATACCTCGGTGTTACTCTAGACAGGAAATTACTCTGGTCGGAACACCTACAGACAATATCGGACAAAGCCATTAAGGCCCTATGGGTTTGTAGGCAGTTTGCGGGTAAGACTTGGGGAACAAGCCCTCGCATAATCCTTTGGATCTATAAGGCGATTGTCAGACCAATTGTTGAATATGGAGCTGTTGTTTGGTGGAAAAAATCAACCACCAAAGATGGCAAAACCAAACTGGGTAAGATTCAGAGACTAGCATGTCTCACAGCCACGGGGGCTATCCGCAGCTGCCCGACTGTAGCTCTTGAAGCGCTACTCGACCTTCCGCCGCTTCACATTCATATAAAGGCGGAGGCAAAAATAGCAGTAGCAAGACTAAAAGCTTGCCAGAATTTCCTCAAACTAAACCCTGAGCAGACCAACTGGGTAAATGAGGACCATGTACTCAGTATGCCATCAGACCATTTGGCTAGGGAGCTTTGCTTTAAAATTCCATTCTCAACCGAAATATGGAGCAGAGAGGATTGGAATCTGAAGCTCGACACTCTCCCCTCAAACGTTGTTACGTGGTACACAGATGGATCTAAAACAGGGGCGGGCGTCGTAGGTCCGTCTCACAAGATATCCATTCCAATGGGAAAGTACGCCACGGTATTTCAGGCGGAAGTTCACGCAATCGAGACTTGTGCGAACACATGCTTAGCAGCTGGATACCAAGGCAGGAATATTGCAATCTTCACTGACAGCCAGGCGGCGATCAAAGCACTAAGTAACTTCTCCGTCTCGTCGAAAGTGGTGCTTAGTGGTCGTGAAGCCCTGCAGAGATTAGGCTCCGTAAATAAGGTTACCATTTACTGGGTCCCCGGACACGCTGGTATCCCAGGAAACGAAACAGCGGACGAGTTGGCCAGGGGAGCATCTGCAACCCCACTCGTCGGTCCGGAGCCATACTGTGGAATTCCCTTGTGTAGTGCAAGACGGCACATCAGGGAATGGGAACACTCAGTAACCATCGCGCACTGGGATAATACCCCTGGTCTTAGACAGGCCAAGCTGTTTATAGCTGGCCACTCACGCAACCGTACCCACGAACTGCTGAGACTACGCAGAAACCGGGTTAGAACTATTTGTGGGCTCCTTACGGGTCACTTTACCCTGAGGGGTCATCTGCATAGAATGGGAATTGTCTCTGACCCAAGCTGTCGCTTCTGTGAGAGCGAAGATGAGACTTCCCAGCACATTCTCTGTGACTGTGATGCACTTCATCTCCGACGCTTGAAGTGCTTCGGCGATGCATTCCCTGAAGCGGAAACGATTGCCTCACTAACATTCGAACAGCTGAGCAGATTTGTTGGGATGATTGGTCTCGAGAATTAGTCAGATCACTAATCTGCGTAGACTTCAGGGTGTAGCACAATAGACTTCCGGGTCGCAGTGCTTGTTGGCCCTCTGGGACAACTGCCCTCCATCTAATCTAATCTAATCTAACTTTGACAGCAGAATTCGTCTTGTTCACGCAAAAAAGCTCGGAGCGCAGTGGGATTTCTATTAATACACACCGGCAGTTTTTGTTCGTGCCTAAGATCGAACCTCCACTCTCTAGATCTGGGGTCGGCAAGCTCCGGCCCGCGGGCCAGATCCGGTCCACCTCTGGTTTTCATCCGGCCAGCGAGTTAGTACTGTTCTTGACATGGAAAAAAATTACTGTGGTATGGAAAACAATCGAATTTATGCAAATGGTTTGGAAAATATTTTTTTTTTAACGCTACGTATTTTGTATAAATTACAGAGAGAATAATATAAGCATCATGATCGCAAATAAAATGACACGAAAAGAGCGATGACGTTCATCAGCACTTTAGGCCCGTCCCATGCAAATACATTTTAATTTTGATCCATTAGCTTTTAAGTTGTCTATGATTTTCTTTTAAAAATATTGTCCTTATCTCCCCGCTTAATTTACTGAGCAACAGATATAATATCTATTGCCCAGCAGACATAGTATTTATTCACCGACGAATGTAGAATCTATTGATCAAAAGATACAGAATCTATTGAGCAACAGATACAGTATTTATTGAGCAAGAGATACAATACTTATTCAGCACCAGATACAGTATCTATCGACCAACAAATACAGCATCTACTGAGCAGCACGTACAGTATCTATAGGCTAATAAATGTAGCATCTATTAAGCAACAGATACAGCATCTACTGAGCAATAGGTACAGTATCTACAGGCCAATAGATATAGCATCTATTGAACAACAGATACCTGTCCTTTTTCCCTCACCAAAGGATTCGAAAACCTTCAGCAGTAGTCTAGTGCATTCGTCTTAACACCTCGAGTCATATGATACCCATTTTGTCCAGATATCACTTTAACGACAAGAAGGTCCTTTTATTCAGACGTAAACTTGCAGTAGGACCAAAAAATCATCATGTATTATTTATAACAGCCCCAGGAACCTACGTGTCAAATTTTGTTGGAATTGGATTACGGGGAAGCCTGGAAGAGTGAATTTTTAAAAGACTTAGGCGAGTAACTCTGATTTGAACACAGCAGAATACACAGTTAGTCCAGTCGATGACCGAATTTGCTGCCACCGTTCCGAGATCAGGGTCACTCAAGGAACCTACATACCGAATTTGGCTAAAATCGGACCACGGGAAGTGCTGGGACTAACGCACAAAGAAACAAACGCACTATGGATCATTGCATATGCCCGTCCATCATATGAATATATGGGACGGGCCAAAAATATCAAATCCTGGCCAGATTGTTGGTGTATCATATTGTAAAAACCGAACGTTGCTGGGGTGGTTGAACTGAACACTAGAATCTGAGTCGCTGTTGACGTCTGGCCTCGCGTATATTAGGGTAGATTCTTTGGCCTGTAAAATGTAGTACATTACATTACAGTTTAGAAGCCGGGTATTCAGCCACGTAGAATGGATCAACATTCTACGTGGTTGCCTACCCGGCGCTCAAGAATTTTATTTGAACAATAGTGACAGGGGCAATGAGAGGGTAAAACCCCGCTCACATTCTTTTCTGTTTCCTTTCTATATCTACTCGGTCTTAGGATCATTAAAAATTCACAACACGAGTTGGACTCATTTCGCCGGCCCTGCTCAAAAATATCATAAATAGATTAATTCTGCAGTTGAGTAATCATTTATGGAACAATAAATGTGGCCAAGTTGATTACACTTATCAGGAGGCTGGTCAACAAATACATTCCTGCAACGAGTAATTAGATTTTTATATAGCACTTTAATTAGTGCAATGCACTATTCACATAACAGTCGCACTGAAGTAGGGGAGTGATCATTTGATTAAGCGACGGACAATGCTCTTTTCTCCCATCCAGACATAATCAGCTGCTTTCCAATACAAACTATAAATAGAGGCGTAGCGAGATGCCACGAAATGAGTGGTATCAATCTCGAACAAATAACGTCAATTTACTTTTACAGCACGAAATATCAATAAAATTTGTTTGTATGATTGATTTATACTATCGATTAATCCGGGCAAAGACGGTAGCAACAAAACTCAGTGCTCCCACAAATATCTACACACTTATTGCCTCACTCGTAAACAATAAACGGTCGATTATCACCAAATGATATCAAATTAGTTTCTAATCAAGGCAATTAATTCTAATAAATTAACAGTTACATACTTGGAAAGTATTTTCTCGATATGGGATCGTACGTGCTCCAAATAGCCACCTCCTTTGTAAAGTGATGAGGAGGACAAAAGGACTTGTCGCTTCGGCATCTCAGGATCTCCAGGAAACTGCTTGTTGGAAAGCCGAAAGAAAACGCTGTCGCCTTTAGTCCAGCTGATGAAATTCCAATGCACGAGCCAGTCAATGACTCGATACCGTCCGCAAGAGAGCCAATCGATCTCACAACCGGTACCAGCTACGTCAAGTGTATTACTGCCAAGAGATTCGAGAATGTTGGAAGCAAGTTGTTATTCTATGTAGCTGCTATAGAGCGTCTGTCGACTTGTCGATCATTCTCTTCGACTACGTACGATTTGCTTATCACACGTTTCGTGGTAAAAATTCATAGTACAATAAAATTATCCAAGAAAAAATTAACTTATGCCATTTATTTTTGTAATACGAGTATGTAGTGTGGTTGAAGAGTCTTAAACACAGTTTGTTACAAAATTGATCGCATGGGTCCGAAAAGTACGAAAAAAGAGGGTCAAATTTTGTTTCATCGACTATAGGGCATATTTGGATGTCATACTTTCCATTTTTGATTTTTTCCCAATTTGAAGCAGCTACGACGGAGTCATCATCATCACCGTGGCGCGATAGCCCGACGTCGGGCCTTGGCCGCCTGGATCGTTGTCCTCGAATTATCTCGGTCACGTGACCGCGTCCTCCAACCTCGTCCTCGGCGTCTACATATACTGAGCTCTCCCAACGAGATCTCGGTCGTCTAGGCAGTCTCGCTCCGTCCACTTGTTTTGCATTCATCACTCACTTTGGCATGCGAACATCGTCCATTCGTTGGACATGCCCTGCCCATTGAAGTCGTTGTAGTTTGACGATTTTCGAAACTTCCAGCTCATCGTACAGTTCATGCAACTCATGGTTGTACCGGATGCGCCATCCATCTCGATCGCAAACAGCCCCGAAAATTCGCCGTAGAGCCTTACGTTCAAATGTGTCTAGCATGTTTCCGGAGGCTTGCTTGCTTGCTTCGCAGCCGTAGCGTAGCACTGGTCGTATAATGGTTTTGTACACGCGGAGCTTCGTGTTTCTATGCACATGCTTCGACTTCATTATGGGGAGAACCGAGAAAAAAGTCTGATTAGCTAACTGTATTCGTCGCTTGATTTCGTCAGTTTCGTTGGCGTCTCTTGACAAGTTGCAACCCAGGTATATGAAGTTGTTCACAAACTCGATGTTGAGGTACCCCACATTGATGCTCGGTTGTGCAGGTGTCCTTGTCGTCGATTGCATCATTATTTTAGTTGATACGTAGTCCAACTTCTTTTGCAGCGGTATCGAGCGTATGCAGAAGTTCTTCTGCGTCGGCCAATCTTCGGGACATGATGTTGATGTCGTCGGCGTACGCTGCTAATTGTGTCGACTTGATAAGTAGCGTATTGCTATTGTCCATATTCATAGCCCGAATAGCGTATTCCAGTGCTAGGTTGAAGAATGTCGGTGCCAGTCCATCGCCCTGTTTCAAACCAGTGCGTGTTTTAAATAGATCAGTAAGTCTATTCTGGATCCTGACTTGTGAGACGGAGTTGGTCGTCGTCAACTTTGTCAGTCGCACTAATTTGGCCGGTATACCAAATTGCAGCATGATGTTGTACAGTACTCCACGATCGATACTGTCGTATGCCTGCTTGTATTCGACAAAGATTTGGTATACGTTTACGTTGTATTCCCAGCACCTCTGGAGTATCAGTTTGACTGAGAAGAGCTGATCGGTTGTGGGGCGACCAGGTCTGAAACCGCTTTGATATTCGCCAATGATTCGTTCTGCATACGGTTTTATTCTATTTTCCAGAATTTTCGGCAAAATTTTATAGGACGTACAAACTAGTGATATGCCCCTATAGTTCTCACACCGCAGTTTATCTCCCTTTGAACAGATGATGCTTCTGCGCCAATCGTCTTGGATCTCCTCGTCCTCCCATACTCGCAGGAGTAATTTATGTATGGCATTAGCTTGACCCGTGCCACCGAATTTTAACAGTTCAGCTGGAATCTCGTCTTTTTTTATCGTTTTAATGACCGCAACGCGAGATCAACTTCCTCTACTGTCGGGGGTTGTATGAGTGGGCCTAGATCAACAATATCGTCGAGTGCTTCCTGTGTGGGGATGTTAGATGGTCGGTTTAGAAGCTCTTCAAAATAAGAGGCCCATCGTTTGTTAATACCATCGGTGTCGCTGATGATGTTTCCATCCTTGTCCTTACAAAGGCTAATCCTGGGTTGGTAGCCGTTCTTAATTGTATTTACTAGTTTGTACGCTTATCTGGTGTTCCTATTAGCTAATTTTTCGTTTATATTCAGCAACTTCTCGTCAAAGTATTTCCGTTTTTTACGTCTAATTATTCTATTCGATATTCGCCGTAGCTCATCATATTTTTCTCTTCTGACTCTGGTTCCTCGATGAATCCATTGTCTATAGGCCTCGTTTTTCGCGTCAAGTGAATTTTTGCATTCTTCGTCGAACCAGTCATTTCGCGCTCGCCGAGCTTTCTATCCCACGACCTTCTCTGCGACATCCCTGATGGTACCCTTGAGTTCTTCCCAGAACCCATGGACGCCTCTGTTGCTAATGTTGTGTAGCGAAGGCGATAGTCTTTCCTCAAGGGCGGTAGTATACGCCACCGCCTTAGCATCGCTCAGAAACTTATCAACCGCAAAGATTTTTGGAGGGCTGATTCTCGATTACTCAATTGCCCTAACCCCTTGTGGGGCATAGCGCGTCAACTGTTCCATCTGGCCCAGTTGACGTTTCGTTGGCATAAATTGGTTTCAGAGAATGCAGTTGCCAGCATGCACCTCCTGCACATCCATGGCCACGAACGTTGTCGTGGACGGGATTCGAACCCGAAACGCCGGTAGTCAAACATGAGACTGATGCCTCAACACACTGCGCTACCGGTCGATTCTCGATTGGTGCACTGAAGAAATTCTACGAGTACATGTGTAGGTCGTCTTCACCAATTGATGATCTGAGTCGCAGTTTGCTCCTCAATAGGAGCGGACATCCATCACACTTGACGCCCATTTCCTGCAAATGAGGACGTGATCAATTTGGTTGACGGTATGTGCGTCTTTCAGGTCTTGCATGTGAATGCGTCGATGCGGGAAACACGTAGAGCTTACGATTAGATTCCCGGTGCAGGCGAAGTCGATAAGTCGCTGGCCGTTATCGTTGCATTCTTCATGGAGACTGTGGCCTCCAGTGGTCCCCCGGTACCAACTTTTATTTCCGACTTTCGCGTTAAAGTCTCCCAGCAGCAATTTGACGTCGTTTGTTGGAAGTGAGTCGAAGAGAGTCTCAAGGCGGGCGTAGAACTCGTCTTTTACTGCATCTTCTTTAACTTCAGTGGGGGCATGCACATTGATGAGCCAGAGATTGAAGAATCGAGTCTTAATGCGAATCGCACATAGCCGTTCATTTATGGGTTTGAAGTCAGTAATGTGCGGCTTGAGGTGATTGTTTACTATAAATGCTACTCCAAACTCCTTGCGGCCCGATGGTTTACTACTTGTAAAAATAGTGTGCGATTTCTTGTCATATTGATCTCGCTGCCAAGCCAATTTGTTTCCTGGATTTCCTGGACTGCAGTAATGCTCAGTTTGTACTTTTCGACCTGTTGAAGGAGGGCCTTCTCGGCCCCCGGTTTGTTCAGGGAGCGTACATTCCAGGATCCGAAAGAATAATCCTTTAGTCGTTTGCGCGGTCGTCGTTGTTGATCCGTCCAATCCGAGGCTTTAGTTCCAGGTTTCTTGACGTGGAGTGGTTTTTACAAGGACGAGTTGTCAGCACATCGCTTAACCCCGATTCAGGGGATGGCCTCGGAAGATAGCTGCTTCAGATGGTTTAATAAACGTGCTGGAGTTCACACAACTATGTTGCAGGTCCAACCACGCAAGTCATTCCATCCTACTAAGCCTGAGACGCTTAGGTGTTCAGGCTACAGCTATCTGCCTAACGGTCTTATCGCTAAAACTTGGCCATCAGCGGCTTAAAACACTGTCGTTACCAGGGGGCACCCACATGGAGGACTATGGAAAAGGTCTCCCCCCCCCCCCCCAGCTACGACGGAGCAAGGGGCGAAATAGGCGACAAAATGCTAGAAATTTCATTGCACTACAATGCATGTAATATCGTTAAATATTAAGCGATTGATATGAAACTTATATGTCCATGATGTTATTCGCCATTTATTGCTATTGCTTCTACCTTCTAGGCACACAGCTCCCATCCACGCCGTCTTTATACTGACAAGCTCGGCGCACTGTGGCAGTTCTAGTAGTGCCCACATGCTATTGTATTTTTATTAACGCGCCGAGGGTTGAATGTCCGTCTCTCTAGATGTGTAGCATCGTAGAGCGATGACCACACGGCTGCCGAGCACATCAAAATTATCCAATTCTCCCAGGTTCAAGCAAGCTCAAAGAAATTAATGCTAATATGTACTATTATCAATTTGCTTTTAGAAAATATGAAAATTTTGTATATTCATATGATAAACGATATTGTAGACACAATTCATGCCAAGTCTCATTGAAATCGTGTGATACTATATAATTTATCGATAGTTCATGCAATGTAGTGCTAGCATTTTTCGCCAATTTCGCCCCTGACTCTGTTGTCGTTACTTATTATCCCCTTTAATAATGACACCCAACATGACTATAGTCGATGAAAGAAAAATCACCACCTTTCTGTGTACTTTACGAACCCTTCCAACCAATAATTTTTGTAACAAACTGAGTTCTAGACTTTTAAGCCACACTACAGATTACAAAAAAAAAAAATTGTCCTTAGGCTATTTTTTTCTAATTCAAATCTAATTTTATTGCACTATTATAAGTTTTTAGTCTAGAGATCTCCCAGAAGAGTATACGTTCTTTGTTTCGTCACAATGACTTATACTTACGATTCTTACTGGATGCTTGGTACCGTGGTTATTGACCTATATTCAGAATGAATTAAAACTCGTTCACAGTGTTGGAGAACAGTAGTAGAATATGTATAAAAAAAATTCAATTAATGTCTTAACGCTAATCAACAAAGAAAATAGTGAAACTTAGTATGTAATGCTGTAATTTTCTGCTTTTCTGGCTAAGTTGTATCCTGTTTAATAATTTTGAGTTTAGTTTAAATGTACTGGCTGAGGATGACAGTAAGCAATGTCGAAATGCATCCGAAAAATCAATTTATTAATAATTTCAATTTAATTAAAAAAATTTAAATATCAAAGTAAATAAGGTAAATTTTATTACATTTTACCTTTTTCGCTTCCCTGCCTAAAGGGCTGGTCATTGCATTCGGAGCTTGTTTGCGAGTGACTAACTCTTGCCATCTTCGTTGATGCATGGAGTCTATCCACTTCCCGACCTTTGCTCCAATCATACCGTTCCCCAGAGCAGCTCTGCGTTCTGGTCCAATGAAAGTCGCCGCAGATTCCTGTTTTGCTAGGGCATCCGCCGCCTTATTTCCTGTTGAACCTATGTTTCCTTTTACCTATATCAGTGTAACCTCATTTTCAGATTCACATGTGTTGAGCTTTCGGACACACTCTAGTACCAATTTAGAGTTTATGTTCGTCTCTTTCTCGGGTTATTGCGTTTTTAGCAATGTAAAATCGACGCAGTATTCGACTTTTTGCCGCACAAAAAGCCTATTTTCCAACATTCAAAGGGCTATAACTTCCAGAAATTAAAAAGTAGGATAAAATGATGTTAGCACAATTTGATTACTATAAAATAAGCCTTTTTTTAAAGCCGGACAAGTACATTATGCATGGAAAAATTTAAGAAAAAGGTGATAGAAAATAAAAATTATTTGAAACAAAACAACAATTTTAGTTTTATTTTTTTTTTAACAATTAAAGCATTTGTCTGATTTTTACCAAATAAATTTTATATTTTAGGACAATACACTAGCTGCGATTATCATATTATTTGAGAGTTCCAGTTAGCATAGTTTCCGAGATATTGAATTTATAGTCGTGCAAGGCGAGGAATTTTGAAGAAAAATGAAAATACCTGTGGCGGTTTAAGAATTCGGGAAAGTGTTCCTGAATATTTTTTTACTGGAAATTTTATAGAGAATCATGTCGCAGTGCGTTTATCAGGCAGTTTCCGGACACCCTGTATAACTATTGTACTAGTCCTACATACGTTGCTTGCATCTCAAATTAAAGATAATTGGATAGCATATTAGATTTTCGAAAAGTTTTTTCGAAGGATGAGTACTTTTTTCGATATTTCTCAATATCACAGAAGAGAGAGTTAGAAGAAAATGAAAAAGAGCGAGAGAAATAAAGTAATTCGGCACAAGTGTCGAAGTAGGAAGGAGATGGGAGTTTGACATCTCATGTGTTGGCTATATGGACTGGGCGGGTGTTCCGCGGCGGAGAGACAAAATGGAATGTTATTGTTCACAAAGGAGAAATAGGGGGAACGTAAGTTCGACATATCATGTGCTTCTATTTGGACTGAGCGGGCGTTGCGCAGTAGAGAGCGTGTGTCTCTCTGTTTAGTTTTTACTAGTTCGTATGTGGTGGAATTACGTCGAGAATTTAGTGTACAGTATGGTGGTTTCATCTCCTTCTATATTTCTCTGTGCTCAATATGCATAACCAAAACGAAGAGCTTTTCTTCAGAAAAGCTTTATATGCTTATTTTTTTGGAAATTGATACTCTTCTAAAAACTAGTAGACGACTTTTCAGCAGGGCACATGCCTTAGGAGTTATTACGCGATTTTTACATTTGTGTTTCGTGAAGTCCATTTAAAGCAATTGGTTTTCTCCTTTTCTAAGTAGGTATCATATCTACGGTCATCTGACTTATCTCAAATTTAAGCTTGTAAGCTTGTTTAGTTTTGGGAAAATTTGATCCTCTTTATTTTCCTCGTGCGACTAGTATTTCACCCGTTATTTGAGGAAATAAATCGCAAAAAGAATGATATTTTTAAGGAACAAACACTTGACAAAATCTGTTTTTCAAGCGAGATTATCTTGAGGACTATGTAAGATACGGAAATGTGACTCCAACATTTCTTATGTATTTTTTTGTGCTCTTCGATTGTGACTCAGCAAATTTTTGTTAGGATTAATAGTTGCCGCAATAAAATTGAAAAACTAAAAAAAAAACATTTACTTCATTGCCCTAACCCCTTGTGGGGCATAGCGCGTCAACTGTTCTATGTGGCCCAGTTGACGTTTCGTTGGCATAAATTGGTTTCAGAGAATGCAGTTGCCAGCATGCACCTCCTGCACAGCCATGGCCACGAACGTCGTCGTGGACGGGATTCGAACCCGAAACGCCGGTAGTCAAACATGAGACTGATGCCTCAACACACTGCGCTACCGGTCGCCCCGTTTATTTCACGCGCGGCGGTCGAGCTTCCGGTGAGGACTTCTAGCATTATATACTTCTAGTATTAACCAATATTCATGCTAAGTTTCAAAATTTCTTAAATTTTTCCACTCGATTTTCATTCGTCACTGGGGTACTCGTATAATTGGAAATGGCAATACGGAATCTGAAGAAAATTTAATAAATGGTTATAACTTGCCAGCTTTTCAAGATACAACAATGAATTTCATACTGATTTTGTCGCAAATTTCATTATCTGAAACTTTTTCTTTGACAACTTTTTTGTCCAATAAATGATAAAAAAGATAAAAAGGGAAAAACTTAAAAAACACAAAGAAAAAAAATGATTTTTTTTAAATACCGACTTTAAAATGCGTATATTTCTAAACTATAAAAGATACAAAAAATATTATAGTATACACTTAACAATCTTATAGGAAATTTAGTTTTCTTTAATTTTGGCCTGTAACTTGTAACTGTAAGATGAACGACTTTCAAGATATATGCGAAAAACTGAAAAATGGCGTCTTCTTTGTCCCTCCTCTCTTTTCCACACCTTGTAGATCCGGGGACTTTTAGTAAGTTTGCCTTTTAACTAGTCCAAACAAAACCCCATAGTACATTTTCGTGGTACCGACATTCCCATCTAGAAAGTCTTATTGCCTAGGGTACTTACTCAATCGCCTTAACTCCTTGTGGGCATAGCGCGTCAACTGTTCCATGTGGCCCAGTTGACGGTTCGTTGGCATAGAGTAGCTTCGGAGAATGCAGTTGCCAGCATGCACTTCCTGCTCCCCCATTTAGTCGCCTACCTGTAACAAGTTGGGAGATGATGTGGCTTATTATTACGTCCGCACCACAAGGGGAAGGCAGCACAAACGCCCATGGTTACGAACGTCATCTTGGGCGGGACTTGAACCCAAAACCCCGGGAGTCAGACATGAGACTGATGCCTCTACGCACTATGAGCTACCGGTTGCCCTAAAGTATTAATAGGTATTACATCGTATGACAATATTACTAATATCCGTATAGCGGCCACTACTTATGCAGGCTTTCCGAAGTTTGTGGTTTATCTCGAACACTCATTGCGCCCCAATTTACCTTCGATTTTGGCATAAATGCAACTAGATTTTGTAGTTTTCTCTCAAAAATTTACTCCTTTCCAGCAAATCTCAAGCAAGCCGTCCACTGGAAACGTATTTGAGCGACAACGAGCTTCCGCGACACAAGCGTCAACAAGCAGTATTGAGCGCCAGATCGAAAGTTGATGATTTTCATAGACATGCGTCGACTACAAGCATACTTGAGCGAAGCGGCTACGAGCGTCTACGTGCGCCACGCGACCCGAGCGCCAGATTCAGATGATTTGGTGCTCGTGTTGCTTGGGGAATGTATGCGAAAGAAGCTTTATGCCGATTGATTTTATGTGCTATGGAAGAGATAGTTAGCAAACTGAGACTCGAAGAAGCCTGTAATGGATGACCCCTGTCGCTCTTAGCCGCTTATTTTGACATTTGCCTCACCGACCGTGCCAAGAAGGAAACGTTGCGCGTCTTTCGCGATTTCCAGACAAGTTGGATATCGAAGACCCTTACCGCACTTCGACGGTATATTAAATTCACGAATCGCGTGGAAATTATAGGCGCGTATAGAAGAATGGGTATGGTGACTCTATACGTATATGGAGAATGCTTTGGTCTCTTTTATTTATTTATTAAGCGAGTCCTAATTTGTTTTTGGCAGCCAAAATTTCATAAAACGACCACTGCAAGGCGATGACATTCGGTTGGCTCATTGGGTATTAGGAGCTCGAGAGCGTCCAAAACGTCAAGTCGCTAGATTCATTCATTCATTCGAAAAATATCATGCAAGCAGATTGGAGGGACAGACAGACCTAACTGAGAAGGTGACTCTGATAATAAAAATTAATGAATGTCTCTATAGATGTTCTTAATGGGCGTTCAAACTACTAGACCGATTTAGATGAAAATTTCACAGTTTGTTCTTATTAGTCCTGGGAGTGTTTAGAGCCTCCCGCTAGCTTGCTTTTAGAATAAAAATTAAATGTCTACAGCGGTTAAAGGGTTAACTACTACTACTAGTTTGCCTTAATCCCTTAATGAACTACCCCTGTGCGCCATCGTACTATTCTGGGCAACGGGGCGCAACTCCCCAAATGACTTACCCAGCCCCTTACACTCTTTCGCCACAGATCGACGCCATGTGATTTTAAGACCCCCTTTTGGTCGGCCCTGGTGGGAAATGCGGTTCCATTTCATGACCTGTAAAGCAATGCAATTATCATTCTTCCGTAATGTGTGACCTATCCACTACCATTTTCGCCTGCGTATCAATTTATCGATTGGCATCTGACCCTACGCCGACTTAGCTCTTCATTCGATGTTGTTTCGGGCCAAAAAATTTTTATAACTCGACGAAGACATGAGTTGACGGAAAGAGTTAAGCAATCGAAAAATTGTTCATAGATGGTCCGGAAGTGTAGGGGAGAGAGGATCAAGGGTCCTCTTTCCAGTCTTCCTTGAGTATTTTGAAAATTAAGCGTTCTACAAAAAAAAATGTCTCAAGGCCAAATCAGAATACATAAAATTTTCTAAAAAAAATTATAAATCATATCCCTGACTATAAAATTGTATATGATACTATAGACCAGGGGTTGGCACACTTCGGCCAGCAAGCCAAATCGGGCCCGTCTCTGGTTTTCAACAGGCTCACGAAAAAATATTGTATTTGACATGGAAACACTAAACTTATGCAAATAGTTCTAAAGCGATTTTTTTATCATAACGTATTTCGTTTGAGCGGAATTTAAATCAATTTATTTGCTACGTTGGAGACTTAATTAGAATAATCAATCAATCAAATGGCAATCCCTGTCCAGACCCCATATGTATCATAGGGTAAAAACCGAACAGAGAATCTATGGTGGGGTCGATGGACTGAAAACCAGGATCGCAAAAGCTATGGATATGAAAGTCTGGTCCAGCATATATTAAATTTATAACCATGCCATTGAGGTCTGCGCCGGGAAGATCTAAATTCAGAGGCATATTGTTATTGTTATTGTAGTAGTAGTAATGGTCAGATCAGGAGTTCGTTGTGTGAATGCGTTACATGCTATAGTTCGTCGTCTTCCTCGGTGTTAAGGGAGAAGTAGTGTTGGGAGCAGTTGCTGCCAATAAACACAAAAGACGAATACAAGCATGTATAGTAACGCATTGACACATTTCCTTCTTGCATTGAAGGGGTTTGGCAGCTCTTGGTCGTTGTAAAAACGGGTCGCTCCGGTGCGTCGAACCGGCAGCTGCTGTCGTTAGTATTGCCATCTGTGAAGGTATGTAATAATGTAAGCATTAGCATACCTATATAATCGTATCACAAGATCTTGTTGATGCTGGTGAAAGAGTGCCTTGAGGTCCTTGCATGTGTGGTGTACTCAAACCAGGATACTCTGTCTGCCTATTATGTTACATGCAAAGAATTTGCTAGAATTTAAGAAATTACAATAAAATGATGTTAACACGATTTGATCATAATAAAATAGAGAATTCATTTTTGAAACTGGACAAGTATTGTACATTATGCCAAGTATTACAACGGAAATCTAGTGCTGAAGTCGATATCCATTTTGGGCAGCACGATTCCTCGTTCGTAGCTTCGGCGTCAAACTTTGGTTCTAATGAGCCAGTTTAATGACACAAGTTTTTTTCGTGGGCATCCTGGAGGGGTCAAAGCAATTAACACACATACATAACACATACATGATGGCGGAAAACCACTCATCCTCGATCAAAACAATAGCTGTATTTTTTTTTTAACTTTTATCTGGTACAGGTCAGGATATCTCCATGTGTTACAACAACAACTTAAACCTGTACGGGGCAGTGGGGCGGCTAACCTGAACTCGATAGATTATACAATTGTACCAGCAAAATGCGCCTATAAGTATGACTGTTAATAATTTGTTATTATTCTCCATTTATGCCTCCCCTGTTTGTGTTGTCTTCTCCAAGGCTATGAATTTTTCTGAATACGTAAAGGATAGGGGCAACGAGCGGCAAAAAACCCGTTCACGTTTCCCTGAAACTCTGATGGAACATCAAGGACCAAAATTCAAATTAAATAAAAAACAATGAAATTTTCCTGTATTTTAGGATTTTTTTAGGATAGCTGATCTAAGTCATTGGTATAGATTAGCAATGACCTACCACAAAGTGCACTTTTAAATAAAAAAAAAAACAGTTTTTTGTTGTTGTGGTTGTTTTATCTCATTGTCTTCGATTCATACTTCGTAGATTTACAGTCATCTCTGAAATATTTCAATTAGACGAAAAACAATAGACGACTATTTGGAATTTAAAATTTTCGAATACATAATTTTCACATAACAGTCAAATTTATTCTAGGATGTACATACGAGTACTAACTATGACTTTATTGCTTTGCTAAGCCTTTTTTATCTTGGAATCATTGAAGCTACTTGTATTAACTTCTGTCTTGATTATTGCACGATTTAAAATACATATATTGTATAAGGACACTTAAATCTAGTCAAGTTTTACTAAAAAAAACAAAATGAACATTAGTTGGAGCAAAAAATATAATAACGTTGGTAACTAATTGAAACGAACTCCAACAAATTGTCAGTTTTCAGTTTTTCTTTCTTTTTTTTTCTAAATTATATAACACAAGAGTAACATTTGGACAAACAATAACTATCTAAAGATTCATGTAATAATATTTGTAACTAAATTCACTAAAATTTATCATCTAGATCGAGAATACCCGACACATTAATATTAATAATTGGTTTATCCAGATCCATTAGGGGCGGCGTTTTCGGTGGTTCGGACAGCGAGAACGATGGCATATCCAAGCTTAGACTCTGTTGCTTCTCATCTAGGATTCCTTGATCCAAGTTCAAGATTCCGTCCGCCTTGAAATTGTCCATGCTAAATTGATCGACGTTGAGAAACTTCATTTCGTCATAGGCCGTTGGTGAACTGTCCAAATTCAAGCTGTTCGGATCGCTCATATGATGAACATGCGATAAACCATGGTCCGATGCAATCGACGTCATGTGATGTTGTGATTGCAACGATTGCGATTGTGAGTGCTGTGAGAGTGACTGGGATTGAGGTGCCGGGAAACTGGACCACTCCAGCGTCAAATTGTTACGATCCATTCCCAAGTGATCGATATTCAAATTCAGGAAAATATTTGGCGACAGACGACCTGGCGACAGAGGTCCAAGAGTAATCTTTGATTCTGGATCCAGAGAGTGTTGGTTGAGTAAAGGCTCAGACAGGAGGCCACTATCTGGAATGAATTATAGGAGATAATTAATGTAAGTACATATTGCTTAGCTGATCTGTTAAGATCGACATTCACTATTGAACCGAGCTGTTTTTTGGTTGCTCCAAACTACGTCATTTTCATAGGAACGTGGTTTATTTCGATTGTAAATGTAGACATTAAGTAGCTATAACCATTATATTTTCTTTTGTTCGCATGAGTCTTAAATTTCTGTAAAGCGAGTGTGAATTTTCGATTTCTATAAATTGAAAGTTTAATAGTCGAATGGTTGTTACAGGAGCTTTTGTTGGAGCGGGTTCCGCCTGTAGGACGATGTATTCTATTTGTTGTTGTAGCAACGCCTGCTAGCGTTGAAGGGGCAGCCCTTGGCCGTTACTGATGACCGGGTCGCTCCGATGCATAGAACCGGCTGCCGTGGGAGCCAGGGATCCTATTTGTCCTAACCCCTAGTGGGACATAGCGCGTCAACTACTCCTCAGAGGCTTAGTTGACTTTTAGATAGCATATAGCTGGTTTTACACACACACACCAACCTCTTGGCCATTTAGCCGTATTATGTAACAAGTCGGAAAAGGTTGTGGCTTATTCTTAAGACCCACATCACAGGAATAAGACAACACGAATAACGATGATCACGGTGGGATTTAAACCCGCGAAAACCGGTGTGATAAGGCATCAGCCTGACGCTTCAACGCACTGAGCTACCACCACCAGTCAGTGATGCGAACATGGTAATGGTATAGAGTTCCGAGAACTTTAACTGAAGATTTGACGATGAGGAAGGGTATGTGTTAATTGCTTTGACCCCTTCAGGGGCATGGGCGCGTCAACATCTCTAGGATTTCTATGCCTTGTTGAAAGAAAAGAGCTGAAGGTTCGTTTGGCTGTGGCATCGAACGACAATTGAAGCAGGATCGAACTCTTTTACCGTCAGAAAGCTCAATACGTTCAGCGTAGTGTGCGACGAGATAAAAGAGTTTATGCGAATTTTCTTCTAGCCTCAGTAGAAGAAGTCGCAAGAAGTAACAACTTCGATGCCGTATACGGTGTCATCAAGGAGTTTTGAACCGTGTCACCTCTTGTGAAGTTCTCCCTCATATAGATAATTTAGCTAACCATCAAAATGTGTGTATACGGTCCACTGCCCTGACAAAAGAGAAGTTAGTCGCTGCAATTATTGCACAAAAAAGTGGAAAGGCAGCAGGACTCGACGATATCCCTGACGAACTTTATCAAGATTCGCAGTGGAGTTCGGCAGGTGTCCTCTCACCGATCCTATTCCTCATAGTGATCGGCGATGTGTTGCATGCAGCCCTATTCGGACTAGACAAAGGAATTCAATGGACATCTTTTTAACATCCTATCTACAACATCTTGCCTACTATAGTATAATACCAAGAAGACCAAGTTGAAGTTGTTCACCCTCTCCACAGGCTACCCATTAATACTGATGGCAGTAGGTTTTCTTTTCGCATTGGCGGGTTAAGAACCGCCATCGCGAAAAAGAAATCTTACACCTATTGCCATCAATATTAATGGGCAGCCTGTGGAGAAGGTGAACAACTTCGTCTACCTGGGTAGCATTGCTGCCGAAAATGGTGGTACGGAGCAGGACATCGCTCGTCGTATCAACCAGGCTAAATGTGTATACGGCATGCTCGCTGTCCAAAACCTGGCAGAGCAGTTATCTCATCATTAAGACCAAGCTGGGCTTGTTTCGTTCCTTGGTACTGTCTGTGGTTTTGTGTGGGAGCACTATATGGAGAATTTCCGTAAGAGCTACCAGAAAGCTGCAAGTTTTCGTCAACTCATGTCTTCGTCGAATTCTAAAAATTTTCTGAAACGAAACAATATCGACTGGAGAGCTAAGTCAGCGTATGGGTCAGATGCCAATCGACGATACGAAGGCAAAAAAGGCAGTGGATAGATCACACATTGAGGAAGGATGATAGCTGCATTGCTTTACATGCCATGAAATGGAACCCCATTTTCAACCAAGGCCGACCAAGAGGGGGTCCTAAAATCACATGGCGTCGATCTGTGGCGAAAGAGTGTAAGGCGCTGGGTAAGTCGTTTGGGGAGTTGCGACCCATTGCCCAGAATAGAGTATGATGGCGCTCAGGAATGGTTGACGTGCTATGCCCCACTAGCGGTTAAGGCAAAGTAGTAAGTTTCAGATTGGTGCATACGTTGAAATAAACTCCTCCAAATATGCAATCCGGTCAGTTTTTCCGGATCGATTTTGAATTGTACATCCAGCCGCCTTGAGACCGCCTGCATAAAATTTTTAGTGGCGTTTTTTTTTGTAAACCTGGTGTTAATAGGTGTGCTTCGGAGTGATATATTGATTTGGAGGGTGAAACAGCGACTGTAGGGTTCGCGCTAGGCTTGAGCTCCCTAATCACATTTAGGTCCATGGCACCCCACAGCCTTGATCTGCAGTAGGCCCCCCAGTGATTCTGCCCGTATATATTGGCGCCCAACGTGGCTGGAAAGAATTTTGAAGCATCGGAAAGCACGAAGCTCATACACCCACCTCTACTTTTGTACAAATATTTGAACAAACATTTTAAGAGTAATGAATGCAGAACGAGTCGACGGAGCGAGACTGCGAGGACGACCGAGATCTCGTTGGGAGAGCTCAGTAGGTGTGAACGCCGCGCAGCTGCTGGGCTCCCAAAATTGGAGGACGCGGTCACGTGACCGAGATAATTGGAGGACAATGATCCAGGCGGCCAAGGCCCGACGTCGGGCTGTCGCGCCACGATGATGATGATTTTAAGATCGAGTGTTGGCTCGAAAATATTGTAATTACCGTGACATGGGTGGGCATTAACAACTCGATCATAAAATTTTTGTTCTAAATTTTTAATAAAAATTTACTAGTATATTATTGCAGTTGCGCAAAACGAGTTTAAGCACATGCAAAGTGTATTGGATAGAGCTAATCTACGCGCGCGCTTTTATGCCGCCGCAAAGTTTTATGGAACACAACTTCTCCGCGGCTCAATAGCGATGACAGATTTCGTTTCCATTTGTTCTATGGACGATCGGAGATTTTGGCAATACATAACGCACAGTGTAGTGACAGTGACGGTTTACGCCTCCAGTACTCCACAAAATGCCGTTGCCGCGTTCATTACATTTTGCAAGTAGCATTCCTGACGCAAGATCTCAGCGTAAAATCGTGAAGCTGTAATTTGGCCTTTACGCTAAACTTTATTTCCAACATGAAATGGAACAGAGTACCGGTTTTTCGCTCGTCCCATATGAAAATATAACGGACGTCGGGCTGTCGCGCCACGATGATGATGGTGATGATGCTGTTTGTTCTTTAGTTCGTTTGTCCGGACACTTCTCATGTTCTTATCTTAACCAAATTTGGTATGTAGGCTCCAAGGTGTGACCCTGATCACAAATTGGAGAGTGCAATTTTTATCATCGACGGGAATAATGGTATATTCTGTTGTAGTCAAACCAGAGTTACTCGCCTAAGTCCTTGCAAAGATCGCTCCTCCAGGCATTTGCCGGGCCCGATTTCAATCAATGTTGATACGTAACTCCCTCGGATTGTCGCGCTCGGTGGCCGTGATCGTTCGGTCACCGCTCTAGAGCTCGGAGATCAAATCTCGGCGCGATCATAAACTGCCTGTGAGTACTAATAGAACTCTCACAGTGCTCTGAGCTTGTCAGTATAAAGACGGCGCGCATAGGAGGTGCATGCTAGCAACTGCACTTCCGAAAAGTAGATATGCTACCAAAACGTCAACAAGGCATAGAAATGCTAGAGATGTTAACGCGCTCATGCCCCTGGAGGGGTTAAGGCAATTAGAGAGAGAGAGAGCTCCCTCGGATTACTATAAATACCACACGGTTATATTATGGTCCTACTACTACTACTTTGCCTTAACCCCTAGTGGGGCATCATAGGACAAAAATACTCTCTTGATCATGAAATAAAACAGAAACCAAACCTAGTAGATATGGGTATCTCCTGATTCGGGGTGATGGGACCAAAGCACTGGAGTACTGTTGAAGGCATTTTGAGTCGTTTAGTAAGGACTGATGGTATTTTGAGTCCCTTAGTGAGGGAAAAATGACATTCTTGGCAATGAAGTAATATCTAGGCAAGATGGCTATTATATGAGTGGAGCTCAAGAGGCGAATGAACTAGACTTCTGCTGATGGTGTTTTGAGTCCTTTGTTCAGGAAAAAGGACATTCTTGCATTCGCCTGGTATATATACTATTCAATTGCCCTAACCCCTGGTGGGGCATAGCGCGCCAACTGTTCCATGTGGCCCAGTTGAGGTTTCATTGACGTAAACTAGTTTCGGAAAATGCTGTTGCCAGCATGCCTGGTATATAGGTATGAGTGTCTACTCAATCAAGGCGATGAGGACAACATTTTGCAAAATAAATCATAGACAACTTGAAAGCTAATACATCAAAATTTAAATATATTCGCAAAAGACGAGCCTAAATTGCCGATGACATCATCGCTCTTTTTGTGTCAATATTAGCCCGTTCCGCCACCTCCACTTATATTTGCTGCAGTAGCCTTGCTTTGCCGTGCGAATCCAGTAAATCGTCTGCACCTACCGGTTGAGCGTAGTGATATTCTTCAGAAATGTCATAACGACCCAATAGCGGGACATATGGGTTCGAAAAGAACCATGGATAGAATGGGACAAGATTTCTACTAGCCAAAGATGTCTGTTGACATCGAACGACATGTAAACCGGTGTAAGATCTGTCAATCGGTTGAAGTGGAACGGACACGATCGTTCGGTCAAATGGTTTCCACTGAGGGAGAGGCGAAGGCACCCTGGGAAATGATGTGCGTCGACCTTATAAGACATCTGTCAACATCGAAGGAAAGAAATACGTGTATCCTTACCATTCTGGACTATTTCTCAGGTTTCCCTTCTCACCCTGGGTGAACCGTGTTCTTAAGCCAGAATCCGTCCACGACAACGTTCGTGGCCATGGATGTGCAGGAGGTGCATGCTGGCAACTGCATTCTCCGAAACCAGTTTATGCAGAGAAACGTCAACTGGGCCACATGGAACAGTTGACGCGCTATGCCCCACAAGGAGTTAGGGCAATTGAGAGAGATAAGTTTCAAAGTAGAGTACTGTGAAGGCTTTACCACAAAATGCATAAATAAAAAAAAAAAAATCGTTTAGATTTAGGTACCTAATCGTAAAATACGTGAAATGAAATCATCATAATAATTTAAATGCGAATATCTGCTCTGGAGGTATTTACAGCTAGGACAACGGAAGCACAGTGAAATTGATACCCCACACTGCACATTGGTGTAGAATATGAGAGGTTATAACTTAGTAAAGCAATATCCTCTTACACTTGTATATCGACAAAGTAGAAGCACTCTCTAAGTATGTATGCACATATATACGAGTACAATATTTTTAAGCCAGCTCACGTACAAGCTTACGATTGAGCATTTCTCCAGGCTCTTTTTTAACGAAAATACCGCAATTTGTTTTTAAAGAATGTACGTAACTATTTTTATGCAATGAAAATTCGTATTACTTACTACTTGTCATTTGCGATGAACTATGTCCGTTTCCCATCGAATCGTACGCCATCCCATTCATATCCATATTAGTTTTGACGATATTCTTCTCTTGTTTACGCCATTTTGCCCGGCGATTCTGAAACCAGACTTGAACCCGTGCCTCGGTCAAATCGATACGTACGGCCAACTCTTCCCGGAAGAAAACATCCGGATAATGAGTTCGTTGAAAGGCTCGTTCAAGCTCCTGCAGTTGAAGGGAATTAAAAGTGGTCCTAAATATTCATTATCCGAGTCGAGGGGATCATAAGAGGCAAGAAGCATGCAAAGAGAAGTCAGAAGAATAGGAAAAGAATAGTTTAGAATTTTAACTCATTACCTGTAACGACGTTGCTTTCGTTTCATCGTTATTCGGACGTTTGTCGTCTTTCGTTCGCTGTCCCCAACAAACGCCAAAGCGGAATCCGTATAGGGCTTCGTGACAAAATGTTCCACATGTACACAGTGTTTGTACCGGACAATGTTTACTTCATTCGTCGAAACTATTGATTTTGTTTCTAAAATTACCTGAGACCCTCTTCTTTGTTCCGAGGGCGTCACATGTAAATCATATTTTAATTTCACCAAGTACTCGTTTTGATCACATATACTTTTATTGCACCGATAATGTTATTTACCATAGCTACATATTTTTAAAATTTTAATCCTTACGAAATATTACGGACACTCTCTTCAAAAATCGAATTCGAAAGGTTTTTTTCTTTTCTACTTAAACTTACTGCTAGAAGGCACTTATACGACTAAACAAGGGACAGACGATTTTCTCATGAACTCTAGTGAAAATAAAAGTTGAAAGGTGGCGAGGAAGACCTAAAAGTGCATTTTTTTTCTAGTTTCCTCTTTCGTATATTGTTCTCATAGACAAATCGTACTATGGTCGATTGCAGTGGCGGATCCAGAGGGGGCCATGGGGGCCCGGGCTCTTTCCAAATTATTTGGTATCTATATATAAAACGGAAATATTCGAAAATGATTTATAAAAATGTTGGTGAATGCAATAGACACCCGAGGCTGGGTTTCTTTGCGAATTCACTTAATGAAGCGTATAGTGCTGGTATTGGCACACTTGCATGCGAGCATTGTTTCAACGAAGATTTGTGAGCAAGGATACCCCGCAGGGTGGAGTGATTTCTCCCATTCTCTACTACTACTTTGCCTTAACTCCCTAGTGGGGCATAGCGCATCAACTACTACTAGTCCTTTTCCGAGGCATTGTTGATGTTTCGTTAGCATTTAAGAGATTTTGGATGGTGTAAGTTGCTGGCATACACATCCTGTCCTTTTCAGTCGCCTTCTACGACATGGCGGGAAAAGTCATGGTATTATTCTTACGCCCCATACCCAGTGGCGTAGATAGCTTTTAAGGGAAGGGATATGCCATCGGCACCACAACATGTCAAACCATATACCAATAACGACACTTCTCAATTATCTTCGAAGTACTCATTAAAAACGGATAGTTGATGAAATACTTGAAGAGTATTATCAACCAAATTATCAGGAGATTTGTAGTGATATCCTTGAGGAAAGGTCAGAAAAGCTTTCGGTCCATTCGATCGCTTACTGACCAGATAAAGTCACGCTGACCCCACCCCACGTTGGGCGCCGAACCTTCTCGATTATTTTCTACCGTGAATTATCACTGATATATGTACCTATATATAGATAGGTACTCGTTTGATACCTTTCACGCGAAGGGTATCATACCTTCGATAATTTTGATCCGTTTTGCATTTATAACTTTGAAATTAGCAGTAAAACTTGTTTCGATTCCACTGTTTCCTATGAGAGATATATGAAATAACGGGCCGATTGCGACTACATTTAGGAATGTGGTTTGGCGGTAAATATGATTGACTATTGTCAAATTTGTTATCTGCGATAAATATCTGCAGATGCAGAAACATTTTCCTTACACAGACTCTTTGACCGATCGTTCCTATGTCAACTATATGACGTGCTCAATAGCTTTAAAACTATGAAAGTATTTTGCATAGAACCAGACGGATAGACAGGCAGACGGAGTTAATCGACTAATCTCGTTATACTGACGAAGATTATGGGTTATACAACTATGCTTCCGTCGTTTTTTTTTTTCAAAGTATTCAAAGTACTGTCCATCGCTAGCGACAACTTTCGCCCATCTCTCTGGCAAATTTCGGATTCCATCTCGGAAAAAGGAGGCGTCTTTCGACGCGATCCATGATTAGAGCCATTTTTCGACTTCCTCGTACGAACGAAAATTCTGAGCAGCCAGGCCGTGCACCATGGAACGAAACAGATGGTAGTCGGAAGGAGCGATGTCTGGGGGTACGGCGGGTGGGGCAAGATTTCCCATTTCAGGGTTTCCAAGTATGTATGTCTTGACCAATTTTCGACGTGTGGCCGAGCATTGTCATGCTGGAGGATGACTTTGTCGTGTCTCTCTTAGCACTGTGGTTGTTTTTCCTTTAATGCTCGACTTAAACGCATCAATTGCGTTCGGTGCCGATCTCCTGTGATAGTTTCATTCGGTTTCAGTAGCTCGTAGTATGCATATCACACCGAGCTGGTCCCACCAAATACAAAGCATAACCTTGGCGCCGTGAATATTCGGTTTTGCCGTCAACGTTGAGGCATATCCGGGCATTCCCCACCACTTTCTGCGCTTGGGATTATCGTAACGGACCCATTTTTCGTCACCGGTTACGATGCAATGTAGAAATCCCTTCCGATTCTGCCCTTGAAGCAGTTGTTTGCATGCAAATAATCGCCGTTCACTATCTCTCGGTTTTAACTCGTACGAAACCCAATTTCCTTGTTTCTGAATCATGCCCATGGCCTTGAGGCGTTTCAAGGTGGCTTGCTGAGTCACTTCCAGTTGCGTTTGGCACGAATCTTCATCGAGCAGTGCTTCCAATTCGTCGTCTTTGAAATTTTTTCTTTCCCACCCGCATGATTGTCCTCGACATTGAAATCGCCACTTTTAAAACGTTGAAACCACTCACGACATGCTCTGTTACTCAGAGCAACCTCACCGTAAGTATCTGAGAGCATTCGATGAGCCTCAGCTGCAGTTTTTTTTCAAATGGGAACAGAAGATTAAAACTTCCCGCAAATGACGAGAACTTGGCTCGAAAACAGTCATTTTGGATCGCGAATCTTATTAAAAATGCGAACAAATTTTACTAATGCGGGGATGTCGATACGTTCACAGACGTCGAAACTCACTTTTTGACACTTTTGGACTACGTATTTTGACCAGCCCTCACCAATGCAGCCGTCTGTCGGAAAACGGCGAAAGCAAAGTTGTACACCTAATATACAATACATATACATATATGTACATATATATGATCGGAGATGCTTCTTTCTCTGTGTTGTAAACTTCATGACAAAGTGAATATACCCTTCTTCAGGAAGAGTATAAAAGGCCATGAGGTTACCCTTAGGTAGCTTATAGTAACCTTAAGGTAGCTTCTAGGCACAGTTCAAAACAGTTTTGTTTCTTGCTAACTAACTAACTAACGGTACGTATTCGATTGCTCACTTCTGTCTTATTAACTAGATAAAATAACACCGATCACACACTGGACGGGGAGTGACTCGGTGCGTTATATCCCACACAAGGTGAAAGATTTTGGATTTTTTTCTAAACTGAATGTTTGAAAAAAATATACAAAGCTAACTACAAAGCTTTAATCATTTGAGAAGTCTACTTTGTTTTGTAATTAAATGCAGATTAAAATGTAATCTATTGTAGACTTTTTCCCAGCTTTTAATCCTCTAAATTAAAAATTAATAGATTTTTACTAAAACTTGCAAAGTTTAGTCCTGACCAGGTTAAAAAATTTCTCGCATTAATTTTTAGTCAGAGTGAAATGAAAATATAAAAAATCACAATGTTTTTTTTTAGTTTCAAGCTTTAGCATAACTACTCGCTGTCAACTCAAAATATTATGCTACGTGGCCGAGCGGTCTAGGTTGCAACACTACAACACGGAGTTCACAAGTTCGATTCCCCGCCACGGCGAAAAAAGTTAAAACTGACTGGCTAACCTGCGATGGGCTTAACAAAGAATTTGGGAATTCGGAAAACTGAAAAACTAATGGAATTGAAAAAGAAAACTTACAGAAGGGTTAAAAAAATGCAGCAGATTTAATGTTCTTTTCTATATTATAATATCTGCAGATTAAAACCTACTGCTTTATATACTCGTATATGAATCTAGCTTAAACTAACTTCAATTTATTACAATGTAAAATCTTTTCGGTCGGACCATATACCAAATGCCAAAAAAATTTAAATTTAGCCCAAAATTTTTTACCGTGCACACTAACCCCACATTGGACGCCTAAACTCTTCGGAAATTTTATACGGTAAATTTTCAATGACGTAGGATCAAAAAAGCCATCAGCCATCTGGTTAATGTCATCACGGATGAATGGCTGAAAAAAGAAACCACGCCATAGAGAAAACGTCGTGAAATTACGCGGCTTCGATAAATCCGACTGAACTTCTAGTTAAGTTCTTGTGTTTTAGTTTTAAATGATTTAGAGTTTTAAGTTAAAAATCAGCAGTTACTATACGCCAATTTTTTTATTAGTATTGGTTTCAGCAACAAATCTTTTTCATAAAAGTTTTCTGTACTGGTCACGTGAAGATAAATTGCCAATTCGGGTGTTGCGTGAAGAGCATGGTGAACTAAGGGTAGATATGATTCTGTATATGTCTAATATGCATTTTTCCTATTAATTGAATAGCACGTTAAAATAGTTAAAGCCGGTACTGCTTATACTCATTTGCCCTAACCCCTAGTGGGACATAGCGCTTCAACTATTCAACTGTTCCACGTTTCGTTGGCATATGTAAACCAGTTTCGGACGATGCACGTTGTCAGCATGCACCTCCTGCTCCCATTTATCAGCGACAAGTCGGGAGATGTGGTGGCTTATTATTAAGCCCAGCACCACAGGGGGAAGACAACACAAACATCCATGGCCACAAACGCCGTGGACGGGACTTGAACCCGTAACGACCGTAGTCAGACATGAAACTGACATCTCTACGCACTGAAGCCTCCGGTCGAAATACTGCTACTGGTACTGCTTATGATAAGAGAAGTATTTCTAAGATAATTGCCCACGGCATTCAAACTGACGAAGCTTGAATGCATTTTATACTTCTGTTCATCAACATTCTATTTCTGCATGAGTTTTGTATTGAAATCGTTATGAGTTCATCATTTAGTTTTGTGTGGAATTAAGGCAGTTTTTTTTCCTTAAACTCCGGATAAGGACAACATAGAAGTAAGGGGATTGATCCCCTTAATCCCCCTTTTATCTACGCAAATGCCCACACCACAGAGGGAGGAAAGGTGCAAAGATTGGCCGGCGTTGCTTTTTGTGGTGATCTTTAGGATTTCTTCTGCTGCTTTTACAACATGCTGTTTAACCCGCTACTTCTTGATATTTTTGCTGAATAGGCGGCTGTATACGGTCACTCGACTGCATGCCACTTACCATAGTTTACTTCAGGTTCTAGGCACTACTACTTCTACTGACTACCAAATGTGCGCTTGACCAGTTTTTTGTATTTTCGATAAAATCACGCAGACAATGCCTGCGTTCACGTTCTTGAGCGTTGCAGTTATTCAGCAATTGGAATGGAAAGAAGAGAACGCGCTTCTGTTGCCTGATTTAATAGAAATCAATACAGATGGTTGCAAGAATTAGGGATCGGAGTTTTCTCTGTTGGGCTTAACCTAAATCTATTTTTCAGTCTCCCTGAATTCTGCAATGTATTCTATGCCAAGGTTACGACGATTATGGAAGCTCTGACCTGGCTGGGCTATCATGTGAAATGAGCTAGAGATATTGTAAATTTGACATGCAAGCTGCAACTAAATCCCTCAAACCGTGTCTGACTTCGTTAAAGATTGTAGCGGAATGTCGATCAATTCTTACGTAGATGGGTCCGTTATTTCAGCACTTTTTTATGAATTGTGAAGTAGACGAACTCGCCAAGCAGGGTACAACAAGTGATGCTGCATCAATTTGTCGAAAATTTATTCACTATTGCTGCTTCCAAACAAGCTCTAAAATTTGATTGATTTTAATGAAAAGGCAACAAATCAAAGCTCTTGTGGGAGTCATCACTGGGCATTGCGTAGTCAGGGAGCACGCGATGAGACTTCACATCCCCTGCAATGACTGCTGTAGAAAGTGCGGTGGCGAAGACAGTATTTTTTATGTTCGCTGCACCTGTCCAAGTCTGAGAGGAGTATGAGGAAGACATTTTTGGGACTCCACATCTTTCCTGAACTAGATGACTTAACTAATATTGGAGGTGGCAAAATTCATCGTTTTATTGGAAGTTCCGTCCGATTCAATGATTACGATTGTCGACTGCTGAGTCCCTGGTGGTAACAGAATGAGCCACATTGCAGGGCCACGGTAAGCAAGATAGCACTTATATCTAATCTTACTTTTATTTTATTGATTGTACGTTTATCTTTGCACGCTTCTCAATAAAGAGGAATCCGTCCGCGCTTTCAATAGACGCATCTTGCTGACAAAAAATTAATAAATGTGGACATATCCTTAGCTCTCTAGGAGACAAATAAAGTCGGGCCCCTCCCAGCTCGATTTTTAGATCCGCCACTGGTCGACTGTTATGGGAATTGAATAGGAGCAATTCTAGGTGTGTACTCGTATGTATCGTCGAATAATTTGTATTTGTCTGTGTTTTCTTATCTGCAAATATGTGAAAATGAATATACCACATGATATCATGGCAGACTATAGGGTTCTTGTCAGTTAGCGGAAATTTTAGATTGATATGATGACAGGTCTTTCCTATCTGAATTCGTTTAAGAATCATCGTTTTGGGTCCATTTTTCTTATTTGAAAAATACACCTTCGATTGATCCAAGAAAGAAATTGCTGCATATTTGCTCCACTTTTAAGTAATGGTGGGAATCATCTTGAATATTTGTCTTAGGTAGTCACACTATTCGGTGTATACGGTTGTTGTTGTTGTGGTGGCGATGCTTCGATTACTTCAGTTATTCTTACATCGAAGGGGTTTGGCAGCTCTTGGCCGTCGAAAAACGGGTCGTTCCGGTACGAAGAACCGGCTGCCGTAGGAACGGGTGTATACGGTCGAGAGTATACGTATCCCTCTCAACAATAAATTTTTAGCCATTGTAATGGACCGGTTGGTGGGCATTCAAAGATGCCCATGGGGACGGAGCCTGAGGTTGCCATAATGACCGTGAAGGTCGAGCAGGGCCAATTGGCGAAGAAAAACGCCGCTCAACGAGCTAAGTAAGCATAGGCTTGCTGTAGCTCAGTAGTAGTAGCTTTACGTATTAATAAATATTCATAGTCCTGGGGAAGATCAATCTGACGACGGATCGTCACAAAGTATCTGACGGTCAAATTTATATGGAACTGTAAAAAAATTGTCAACGATAGGCGCGTACACTGTGCGATTGCTGTGACGATCACAATATCTTCATATCGCTTTGACGACGGATCGCATGGTGCATGCGGGGGTTTGCTCTTCACTTTCGCAAAACAACCAACGCAACTTGACTTCTCCTTCTGCAAATGAACGTGGATGTAAGACCCCCATAGACAATGCGATTCATCGTCAGATGACAATGCTATTCATCGTAAGATCAATCTAATGATGGATCGCCAAAAAGTATTGACGACTAAAATTATATGGAACTGTAAAAGAAATCGTCAACGATAGCTATGTACATACACTGTGCAATCAATGTGACGATCACAATATTGCGTTACCGATCTGACGACGGATCTTATCGTATATGGGGGGCCTTACTTTTCACTTTTTTCGTATGCATTGTGTATCGACTAGTGAACACAATACACACGCAAGTGAAATACGATGGGCAACCTTTGCTTAATTTATACTTAGTCCCAACTCTGTCTATTGTTCCTCTATGTTGACACCTCTACGCACCGAGCTACCGGTCGCCCCAAAAATTTAATTATGAAGTGTGTGACAACGAGAATGGCGTTCAGCAGCTGCAGACTCCATAACGGAGCGGTTGCGGAACCGCTCGCCAGCAGTGTATGATTTTGGGTAACTTCTGAACCCACCCAATGATCACAATGCCTAATTGATCGTCTTGAACGGCAAACACGACGCGACGTAGATAAGTCTCGGCCACCGAGCATAATATTTATTACATAGTTAATGGCCATATTCACAGCCTGCATATTCATACTACGCGAACACAGATCGGAACAAACTACTCTCCTGAAAGCCGTCTCCAATCCTTGCAGGAGCCCCCAAGGAATCGCCGCAAACAAAAAAATCGTCTGCTCAGTCACCGTCTCCAATTTCGCCATGGCTTATTTTGGTACCACATACATTTATTTTGGAAACACCGAAACAAATATTTTTGTAAAAAAAAAAATCGAACAAAACATACCGGTCACGCATCAAAATTTAGTTCATTACAGCATTTCGGCTTATTTTTGCAGAGTTATGCTAGGTACTAAGATTTTTCGTGCGAAGTCTCATGCTGTCAAGGGTGACACTAAGAATTTTTGGGTGGTTAATTGTGGGAATAGTTTGACCATCTACTGTGATATCCTCTTGTAGCTTCACTTCCTTGGTCGAGGACGGCAGTGGTCGTTGACCATTGATAACCAAGTTAAGTGTGGTAATTTGGTTGAGGTAAACATTCCCTCTGTGATGTGGGGCGTAAAAAAAATTCCGCGGCTTTTCCTTTTGCCGTACTCAGTTGCCCTAATCCATTGTGGGGCATAGCGCGTCAACTGTTCCATGTCGCCCAGTTGACGTTTCATTGGCATAAACTAGTTTCGGAGAATGCAGTTGCCAGCATGCACCTCCTGCTCCCCCATTTAGTTACCTACCTCCGACAAGTCGGGAGATGATGTACCTTATTATTATGCCCCGCACCACAGGGGGAAGACAACACAAACATACATAGCCACGAACGTCGTCATGGACGGAGTTCAAACCCGAAACGCCGGTAGTGAGACATGAGATTCGTGCCTCTACGCGTTGAGCTACCGGTCGCCCAAAAATCTTCTACATGCTAACGAAACGTCAACGGACGCGCTATGCCCCACTGGGGGTTAAGGCAAAGTAGTAGTATCGTCATCTTTGTTAATCGTACTATTGTAATTTTACTGGTATATCAAATTGCAGCATGATGTTATGCAGTACACCAGGATCGATACTGTTGTATGCTTGCTTAAAATCAACAAAGATTTGGTACACGTCAACGTTGTATTCCCAGCACTTTTCCAGGATCTGCGCGAGCGTGAAAAGCTGTTGGTTGGTTATAGATCGGCCAGCGTCGTTCAGCGTACGACTTTATTCTATTTTTCAGAATTTTCGTCACTTTCGTCGCTCGCTCTGACATTTATTCCCAGTTCGCCGTGGCATTTATTGCCAGCTCGCCGTGGCATTTATTTCCCGCTCCACTCCGGCGCTCTTTTCCGTTTCGAATCCCTGGTTGTAACTATCTGTAAAATATTTTTTTTCGATGTGAATTAGCGGCTATCGCGGTTTTTATTTCTCCGTAAATCATTCGCGTTTCTATCACGTCTGATGTGGTTTTCGTGGCTTTCACTGAAGTTTTGTATGAATTTCACTAGTGAGAATCCACAGCGACTAGGTCGTGTTGGT
Source organism: Chloromyia formosa (assembly GCA_964017055.1). Taxonomy (NCBI): domain Eukaryota; kingdom Metazoa; phylum Arthropoda; class Insecta; order Diptera; family Stratiomyidae; genus Chloromyia; species Chloromyia formosa. The sequence continues at coordinate 121,980,895 of OZ024813.1, read as the reverse complement.
GTGAGGGTAGCTTAATATTGTAATTCTTAGAACTGCTTACGTAGATACGACACAAATTCATCGATGATAACCAGCACAAAAAAAAAATATTCTGTCACTCCCATCATCATAATAATTACATCACACACTCCTATTCAAACGCCGACAGTAAAAGAAAAATATCCACACCTTTTTAACATTTGCTACATAAACGTGACTTTATTCTCTTGGTCTCATAGAGCCACCATTTGAATGTATATATAAAAAAAATCCATTTACAGAATATATATTGATAAATATACAAATGCACAAATCCACCAGCCCAATGCGGGGAATCTACCCCTTCTACGACAGAAAAAACACGCAAATTCTGACAAAACAAAGTCAACCGTTTCAAATTAACAATTTGCATTTGTATATTTGCGTTCGTAACAAAGAAACTGCCAATTGCATCGATGTGATTTTGCCAACACATATGATTGGGCGCTAAACAATACACACGATTGTTGTTGTCCCAACAAATATCATCACATTACTTTTTTAATATCTTTTTTGTTTTCTTTGTAATATATATAAAATATTTTTTTCTGGTTTTTATTATTTTTGTAAAATTACATAGACATAACTATGCTACAAATATCATAAAAATACTTTTTTTTTATCCACGTGTTCTTTTATTTACTACTTTTTTATTTTCTAAATGGTATTCTGTTTTTGTCTGGATTTATATACTCGCATATATATATTCTTTTTGTATAAGCCTTTTACAGCAACCAACCAAAGAGCCAAAAGAAGATATTGTGTGTTTTTTCAATATTGTTATCAGCCTCTCATCTCCACGCACATCCATACAAATTACAAAAAACGTATATATAATTACTATTTTTATGCATATGTATAAAAACACACACTGTTTACACAGAAACTGAGTAGTTTTGCTCAGGATATTGATAAGAATTTTCTGTAAATTAAAAAAGAATGTGTGATAATAATTGTTGCGGCGTTGTTAAAACAGAGGATGGTATAGGATAATATTGAACTATTTCGAAAGACTATGGAGCAACAACATTTGACAGATCATGCGAGGAAACGAACATCATCACAATTTAAAAGGTCTATGTCTACCGGTATCCCACTGCAACGCGCCCTTTCGACCCCAAAACTTAAATAAAACAGAAAAACGAACAACGAAGGAACTAAACATTGGACTGGCAAATTATGTTTTTCCATAATCTTTCGCCAAAATCTTGAATCTTGACATCACAAATAAAACGAGAATATTTTCAAAAAAAGAAAAATTCAATAACGAAATAAAAATTCAATTTGTTTAAAAAAATATCGTATATATATATAGATAAACTAAACTATGAAACAATCATATCATTCATAGACGAACCGGTATTGTAATTTGACGATTTCAATGAATTGTTTATGTCGCGGCGGAACATCGAAAGATTTTGGGTGAAGCTGAAATGCAAAGACAAAAAATAATGTGGTGAGAGATGGTCAAAAGGATTATGTATATAGGTATATTTTGATTTTAGTTGCTACACTTACCGTTCCCTGTTCTTCACAGTCAAATTTCTCTCAATGTCTTCCATGAGTGCATTGAACCACTGCACCATAAATTCTTGCTTATCAATAAGCTGAGCACGAATGATGTTTTCTTTGAGCGATCTGTGTGGAAAGAATCGTGTTAGAATTTTATAACAAAAAAACATTTAAATATATATATATTTAGAACGACCTCGGTTATTGCAACACTCGATTTGCGCAACTCCTCGGTTTTCGCAACACTTAAATTTTAACGTTGTTCACTTTATAAGTGCAATTAACCTCAAAATATTGACTCGATAAGTGCAACTTTTTATACATTATGTTGTTGTTATTTGGGCCCAGTACAATGGCGGATTTACAGGGGGGAAAATTAGAGAAATTTCTGCTCTCAAAAACTTCCAATCAGATTTTTGGAACATTCCTAGTTCACCGGGGACTGGGCGACGCATAGTGTTTTGCGTCTTTAACCAATAGTGGGTGTTTAATTCAGATGATTTCGTATTACTCAGTGATAAGGAAGAGTTTTTGGAAAAAATAGGGATCTCTTTACTGGGTTAGGGAAAATACCTGAAACAGTTGCAATAAGACTGAAAGACAATTCAAAGCCAAAACTTCATTATAGAAAGAGGGTACCACTGGCATTATTGGACAGACTTGAAAATGAAATCAATAAACTAGTGCAAGAGGAAATCATTTCACTTGTAGATTACTCTACTGACTGGGTAAATAATTTGCAAGTCGTGGAAAAGCCAGATGGGTCGTTACGAATTTGCTTGGATCCCAAGCCACTCAATGAATGTATTCGCCGGGACCATTTTCTTATCCCCACAATTGATGATTTCACGTCACGATTGCCGAACAAACGGGTATTCACAATGCTTGACCTTAACAGTGGATTTTGGCAACTTGAGTTGGATAAGGAAAGTTCCGATCTTACTACATTCATGACTCCATTTGGTAGGTTCAGATTCAATAGGGTTCCTTTTGGGGTGAACTGTGCACCAGAAATATTTCAACATAAAATGGTCAAAGCATACCAGGAGTTATGGTATATTTTGATGATATTGCGATTGCAGCGGAAAGTGAGGAAGAGCATGACGCTACTCTGTTAACAGATCTTGAACGTGCTCGAAAACTTAATATCCGCTTTAATCCTAAAAAAAATCAGTATCGGAAAACTGACGTGGTATTCATGGGTCATGTAATATCAGAAGGAAGAATTAAACCTGAAAGCAAGTACTGTGACGCAATTGTGATAGCAAGCGACTCTTGGCGTTGCTTAAGTATTTGGGCAAATATATTCCCAACTTGTCTCAGAAAACGGCTGAGCTTCGAAGGCTAACCCGAAACGATGTGAAATTTGAGTGGAATGACAAACATTCAAAAGAATTGGAGAATATTCTTAGAATAATCAATTCTGGGCCGGTGTTGACGGTCTATGATCCAAAGCAGGCTGTTATTGTTCAAACGGATGCATCGAAGGATGGTCTGGATTGTGTACTTATGCAGAACGGTCATCCAGTTGCTTATACCTCGCGGACACTTAGTAAGAGTGAGCAAAAGTGGGCTCAGATTGATAAATAACTTTTGGCTATCACCTTTGCGTGTTAACGTTTTCATTATTACCTTTACGGTAGGGACTTTACAATCCATGAATGACACAGCACACTTAGACCATATATGGGTCCGTTGTGATACCCCAGGCATTTATCAACCTGTATACTAGAGTTTAATCATTGAACCAGCCGGAACTGATAATGAAATTAAGGAGCTTATTGATATCCATGTCTTTAAGGTCATCCAAATCTCCGAAAAAGAAGGACCCAAGAATCTCATGCCTTCTTACGGCTAAGGCAGGGCAGGCACAAAGAAGATGGAAAGTACTCTCCTCCTCATCTTCGTCATCGCAACTCCTACAAAAATCCCTGTAAGGAAGTTGGAGTCTTCGGGCGTGTTCGCCTATCAGACAGTGTCCAGTTATAACTCCCACCAACACACTGATGTGCTTTCTTCCCATTGACCGAAGTTTGGAAGAGCGGCTAGGATCGATGTAAGGCCACATCAGTTTTGTTATTTGGCATGTGCTGCTGGTACTCCATCTGGTGTTAGACCTGCTAACCGCATTAGCCATTATAAACATTTTACAGGGAGCCGTGGGCATTCCAATTTTGTTAGGCTCCGAAATCATCTCCCTTGTCCCTGCTCGAGCAAGCTCGTCGGCCCTGGAGTTGCCAGCGAAACCGCTGTGACCAGGAGTCCAGCACAATACAATGTTGAAGAAATTCCCCAGCTCAATGAGAGACAAGCGGCATTCTTCCACCAACTTGGATGAGGTGGAAACGGAATCGATAGACCTTATTGCTGCCTGACTATCTGTGTATATAACGATATCTCTAGAGGTTACGATGTTATGTTCCACCCATGTCAGAACTTCCAATATCGCCGAGACCTCCGCCTGGAAAACGCTGCAGTGATCCGGTAAACGAAGTAAAATAAAGACTTTCAGGCTTTCGGAGTATATACCGGCACCTACTCCTTCGTCATTTTTAGAGCCATCCGTATAGAAGTCAATAGAATCCTGTCCTGCGGGGACAGTATCTACCCAGCGGCTCCGCAAAGGAATCAGACTTGTAAAGTTCTTTCCGAAAGCAAGCTTAGGAGACGTGTAGTCGGTCGTTATGGGAATATCCAGGTTGTTCAGAATAGTTGAGTGGCCGGTACTTAATGTTGCCCAGTGACCAGTCTCGCGAAGGCGAATGGCCGTATTTGCAGCTACTTGTTCAGCAAAAATATCTGGTGGCAGTATGTTTAACAGCACATCGAGAGCAGCGGATGGTGTAGTTCTAAGAGCCCCAGTTATTGCTATGCAAGCTAAACGTTGGACCTTACCCAACAGATTGCGATAGGCCGCTATACGTAGTGCCGTCCACCAAACAATAACACCATGTAAAAGTATGGGACGCAAGACTGACACAAATAGCCAGTAGACAACCTTTGGCTGCAGGCCCCATTTCTTACCAATGGCTCTCTTACAAGTGTAAAGCGCCATATTAGCCTTATTCACACGTTCTTGTATGTTCAGCTTCCACGAAAGTTTCTTATCTAGGATTACACCCAGAAACTTTGCTTTATCAGTGAACACCAATCTCGTCCCTTCCAATAGTGGAGGTGTGAGATCAGGAACTCTGTATCGCTTTGTAAAGAGAACAAGGTCTGTTTTGTCCGGGTTTACCCTAACGCCAGCATAACTTGCCCAAATTGATAGAATAGGTAGAAAGTGCATTCTTTATTATTTCACAGAGAACGTTTGGAAACTTGTCCGAAATGGCAATATCGTCCGCATAGTGATCATAAACCCTTAGAAATCCTAATGAAGCGTGACATAGATGATGTTTCTGCACGTTTACAGCATATGTTTTTGTTTCTTTTAAAGTACTCTAAACTAGAAATCACAGAAAATCATAGAAAATAAATGTTGGTGTCTGACTGCTTGTCGCGAGCACAAGTCTCAGACGTTTGTGAAAATAAGGAATTAGCAGCAGTAATTCACTGCGTTGTAGAATCAGTTTGTATATCAGAGGAAAATTTTAAATTGTATCAGCAAATGCTGAAAAAAGACGACAGTCTACTTTAAGTACTATATGTAAGTACTACTGTGTACAAATATAACCCGGAATTTTGTTAAAATTTTTGAAATTCTTTCTTAAAAATCTATTTCATCGCCTTCGAAGTAATCCCCCTCGGTTGCAATGCACTTATGCCGGCGAATTTTCCACTCATCAAAACACTAAATTAGTGCGACTGACAAAGATGACGATGACCAACTCCGTCTCACAAGTCAGGATCCAGAATAGACTTACTGATCTATTTGAAACACGCACTGGTTTGAAACAGGGCGATGGACTGGCACCGACGCTCTTCAACCTAGCGCTGGAATACGTTATTCGGGCCATGAATATGGACAACAGCAAGACGCTACTCATCAAGTCGACACAATTAGCAGCGTACGCCGACGACATCAACATCATGTCCCGAAGATTGGCTGACGCAGAAGAACTTCTGCATACGCTCGATACCGCTGCAAAAGAAGTTGGATTACGTATTAACGAGGGTAAAACTAAAATAATGATGCAATCGGTGACAAGGACACCTGCACAACCGAGCATCAACGTGGGGGACCTCAACATCGAGTTCGTGAACAACTTCATCTACCTGGGTTGCAACCTGTCAAGGGACGCCAACGAAACTGACGAAATCAAGCGACGGATACCGTTAGCTAATAAGACTTTTCTCTCGGTTCTCCCCATAATGAAATCGAAACATGTGCACAGAAACACGAAGCTCCGCGTGTACAAAACCATTATACGACCAGTGCTATGCTATGGCTGCGAAGCATGGACCCTAACTCAAGCCTCCGAAAACATGCTAGACACTTTCGAACGTAAGGTTCTACGGCGAATTTTCGGGGCTGTTTGCGATCGAGATGGATGGCGCATCCGGTACAACCATGAGTTGTATGAAATGTACGATGAGCTGCAAGTCTCGAAAATCGTCAAACTACAACGACTTCAATGGGGAGGGCATATACAAAGAATGGACGATGATCGCATGTCTAAGAGAGTAATGAATGCAGAACGAGTCGACGGAGCGAGACTGCGAGGACGACCGAGATCTCGTTGGGAGAGCTCAGTAGGTGTGGACGCCGCGCAGCTGCTGGGCTCCCAAAATTGGAGGACGCCGTCACGTGACCGAGATAATTGGAGGACAATGATCCAGGCGGCCAAGGCCCGACGTCGGGCTGTCGCGCCACGATGATGATGAAAACACTAAGTCCTATTTCGGTATGGCCTTCAGCACATTCTTCGATTCGGATTGAGTCTCTTCTATCGTGTCATAACGGTGTCCCCGGAGCGGTCATTTCATTTTGCTGAATAGCCAGAAGTCACATGGAGCTAAATCAGGCGAATACGGCGGTTGCGGAACAATATAGGTGGAATTTTTGACGAAATGGTCACGAATAACGAGTGCAGTGTGAGATGTTGCGTTGTCATGGTGCAAAAACCAAGAGTTTTTCCACAAATCCGGCCTGTTGAGGCGAATAGCTTCACGCAAACGACGCATAACACTCAAATAATATTCCTTGTTGACAGTTTGGCCCAGTGGAAGAAATTCGTAATGCACAACACCACGATAATCGAAGAAAACCGTCAACATGACCTTAATTTTTGAGCGACTTTGGCGCGATTTTTTCGGTCTTGGCTCCCCTTTGGCACGATATTCTCTTGATTGATCGGTTTTTTTGGGGTTGTAAGCATAAATCCAAGTTTCATCGCCCGTAATAATGCGTTTTATCTTGTCCTGATAGTCGGAAAGCATTGTTTCACACATGTCAATGTGACGCTGTTTTTCCAAAAAATTGAGGGTTTTTGGAACCAAACGAGATTTGACTTTTTTGAGGCACAAAACTTCCTTCAAAATGGTGTTGACTGATCCATTCGAAATGCCAACGATATCAGCAAGCTCTCTAGTTGTCAATCGACAATTTTGGAGCACCAATTCCTTAATTTTCGCGACGTGCTGCTCGTCAGTTGATGTTCTTGGTCGTCTTTGATGTGGTTCGACTTCAATGCCTTCACGACCCTCTTTGAACATTTTATGCCATTGGTATACTTGTGTTTTAGACATAGCCGGTTCACCGAAGGCTTTTGTAACATTCTGAACGTTTCCGCAGCAGAAATATCATTTCTAACACAAAATCTAATCGAACTTCTTTGTTGAATATTTTCTGACATGGTAAAAATCGAAAAAGTTAATTTTGGTTGTTTACGAAAACGAGCGTCACTCTTCAACTAATCAAGATATTAACCTAAAAACCTAAAAATTCCGGGTTATACGAGGGGTGTATGATAAGTACCCGTGTTAGGCAAGAAAACGCATTACAAAAAAAAATTTTTTTATTTATTTCTCAATATAATCTCCTTTCAGCTCGATACATTTAGTCCAGCGATATTCTAACTTTTTCAAGCCATCCAAAAAATATGATTTATCGAACTCCGCAAAATAGGCCTCTGTTGTGTCGATAGCCTCCTTATTCGAGCCGAATTTCTTTCCTGCCAACGATTTCTTCAAGTTTGGAAAGAGGAAAAAGTCACAGGGGGCCAAATCAGGGGAATATGGTGGGTGAGGCAGTAATTCGTAGCGCAATTCAAACAGTTTTGCTGTGGCGATTGCGGACGAGTGAGCAGGTGCGTTGTCACGGTGAAAAAGGACTTTTTTTTTTCAATGCTTTCAGTGCTTCGAAGTTCATGGGATTCCGTTTTTGCTCCACTGTTAGGAAACGCGGCACCCATCTCGCCGATAGCTTTCTTATGCCCAATTTTTCGTGAAGGATATTTTGTATGCGTTCAATTGAGACGTGTACAATGTCAGCAATCTCTCTGACCTTCATTCGACGATCTGCTAACACAATATCATGGATTTTATTGACCATATCCTCCGTAGTCACCTCAATCGGACGGCCTGGGCGCTCTTCATCAAAAACGGATGTTCGGCCACGCTTGAATTGATTAAACCAATATCTGATGGTAGTCGTCGAAGGTGCATGGTCCTTATAAACGGCACGCAACTTCACTTTGATTTCCTCACACGTCTTCCCATCCAAAAAAAGAAATCGAATCGCTGATCGATATTGCTCTTTCTCCATGATTGCAAATAAACACGAACTTGATGAATTTCAACAGCTGTCAAAACAAAACTACTCGATAAATCTGTCTGAAATTGATGATTGATACATGATGGCATAAACATTTTGCGTCAATGTTGCCATCAGTCGGTAAACACGGGTACTTATCATACAGCCATCGTATTTGTACACAGTAGTATTTCAAACAAGCACAATATTAGCTCCATATTTACGCAATGTACGCAATATACAATAGCACCTAGGTACTCAATAACAGTTTGCGCAAGCAAGTTTAAGTGTAAAAATCAGAGTGTATATTCTATCCTCCCGAAAAGTTGGCTTGTGAGTTACAATTTTAAAACTTTTAAGGTAGTTTATTTTGCAAAAATAATATTAATTCCGCTTTTCATATTGAGGTTGATAATTGTTCACCTTCACTACTTATAAACGCAGCTGAAGTTCTTTGCTTCCCTAGGCTAACGACCAAAGACTAATACGACGTCATCTGGATGAAATCTTGTGTTTGTCTTATTTTAGGTCCCTTTCTTTTATCCTGTAATATAAATTCCACAAATGCTACCTTAACTAAATCATTGTACTTACCTGAAGTAATCTTCATATAGCAAAATAAGAACTAGCAAAGGACGGGACATAGACCACTGGTTTCGACAATCTTCCGACATTACAAGGTTCAACAGTGTCGACAAAATGCCTTGTAAAATTTCTGAATGCATATCAACCATCTGAGAAATTCATTAGCATACATTACGAAATGAAAGATTTTCAATTGCATAAGAAAAATATAAAACAAAACGTCTCCAACTTACATTCAGAAATTGGGTGTTCTCTATGGATACCCCATGTCGTACTTTTTTATTCGGGAATGTCGAAACTGCAATTCGAAAGGAAACCCAAATGCATGTTAGTTGAATTGCCAAACACTTGTCGAACGCTAACAACTCACCCTTCATTTGTAGCTGTTTGAAGATGTATGATACAATGTGGTCTAGTGCAGAACAGCAAGATGTACAAACTGCTGTATCTGTTAATGGGTAAGTACATGCTATGTAGTCCTTGTCAGTTTTTTTCATAGATCGATACAAACCTAAAGCGGTCAATCCTTTCGATATACTCTGAAGGATATATAAAAATGCGCGAGGTTCTAAGGAAGCTATAAATGTAATATGATCTTGTGCTAAGCAGTCGAGAAGAAGATAGTATGTGGTTGATAATTTCGGATATTCCTACGATAAGAAGACAAGTAAAGCATATTATGAGTACCTACAAAAACACGCACAGGCAATCACAACACCACAAATATCGCATATCTACGTACCAAAAGTTCATTTTGTGGTATTGACATTATCATTTTGGCCGTTATATTCAGTACATTGTCCAACGTGTCATCGCCATACAATTTAAAAACGCCAAAATTCACATAATTTCCACTCAGTGCATGCTTTAACATTTGAAAGCACACGGAAATTCCTTTCAGACGCATGGCATAGTGTTGTTCGCGGGGAACATCAATATGCAATATGCGATTACCTAGATACAGGACGATATCAATCAAATACACGGAAAACTTGCAAGTTTCGAGATAAATTGTTTACCATAGGTACAAATAAGCTTCGAACATTCCCTAAATAGAAGGATGCCATTCGGACTAGAAACATTCCCTTGCAGCCGCTGTGACCTACAATTCACAAGTTCAGCGAATAATTTTAAGATGGGCGTAGTCACTGATGGATCGTGAGCCCAAATCCCTACAGCACGTAGTAAGATTGGAGTGTAGTCAGGATATCTGTAATTAGATTGCATCGGTTCGTTTCATTAGCACGTGCGCATGTTGGAGAGGAAGTGAGAATTTTGTAAAAATAACGATAAACAGTAAAAATTGTATGATAATGGAAATATGCTTCGGTTTGTTTTCCATGATTTCGGACGTCTAATCCCTAATTGGTGTTGGATAGTTGTGCCGCAGCCTCTCGTCGTGTAGGAAAAAATATGTTCAAGTTCCTAGTTGATACACATATTTCGATTTTTGTTTCCAAAGTTGAGTATTGATCATTGTTTTATTGTTCTACCAATGAGTAGTCCCTAAGTTTGCACGTCCTATGGTTTATTTAGTGATTTCGATCCAGTGGACAGTCAAAAGCAATATAAACAGCTTGTATGATCTAAATGCAAGAAAAGTCTCGCAACAATTATGTTAACGCCCATAGATTGTCATCGCTCTACTCGATCATTTTCCACGAGAACTTTACGCTTACCAATTCACTTACTACCCATCGTTGTTCCTTTTTCTTACATCGATGAAATTCGCTTGGAATAAAATGTCTCGTGAAATATTTATGAAACAAAACAATCGCGTGTAGTTAAATCAGTATTAAATCCACTAAAACAGAAATGCAACTTACATCCAATCAAAGAACATCGAATATGGACTTTTTGCTATCAATGCATAGGCCAGCCCTCGTAAATCGCGTGCAAGTCCAATAATCGCTTTCTTTGTCTCTTCCGTCGGGTAAACATTTTGATCCATTAGAACGGACCCTATCGATTCAAACTGATCTGAGAGTGCAAAACGACAAAAATTCATATACATACAACAGCCTATGTGTCAATTGCAATTACTAACTTGTTAACGGTGCCATAAAACTATAAAAACGATCCTCATCCTCGCCCAAGTCAATCATCAGAACTCGTCCTAACGATGTATAAAACATGCTACGGCAACGCATTTCGCTAAGTGATGTGTTTGTACTAAGAAATGAAAAATGCTCGCCCTGGAAATTAGAAAAAAAAAACGAATAAGTCGACGCCCAGCTGGCTTGATGGCAAAAAATTATCGAACCGTGTGATTATTTAACACGAACTGAATCTCTTCAAGTTTTGCCAATTTTCGTATGCAGGAATAGCTCAATGAGAGATCGTTTAGTAGACACAGTGTTTTTGAGATAATTTGTTCGGAACGGCCCCAAAATTTTAAATTTGTTATTCTGGAAAAAATAGAGAAATCGCATTAGGTCAATGGCGTCATGCGACCATGTGTCTTACATTTTTCTGTTTATCACACTTAAAAGCATTTGCTCGTCGTTTAAACCTAAAACCTCTGATAAACGCTTGTACACTTTTGCCTTTTGTATTTGCTCGTTGATGTGTATTTTGCGCACTTGTTCCAAAAAACTCATAATTGCTAGTTCAAGTTTTTCGCATGCAGCTTGCGGTAGTCTGGAATCCGTCAAGTTCATTAATTGAAGTACCTAAAATGGGGCGAAAAGGAATTAAGTATTGTAGATCGACTCGCAGGACATGCGTGGGTATGGAAAATCGCCAACACACTTACCCTGATCACGAGCTCTCCGTCCATAATGTCCTGCTCTTCATTGGCACTGAAAGATAAACGACCTCCTATCGCCGAACCTATGATGTATACGAGCCAGGTTAACTGAAGCTCGTGAATAGTTATTTCCATTGCATTTGAGGTAGGATTTTGAATCAGTTCTTGGTATGCCCGTGCCGTCTATAAATAGCCCCAAGTGTTGACTGTTGGTTTTGTTATGTCTGGACATAGTACTTACTTGATCGAAAAGTTGTACCAGGAGCGTACATGTTTTCTCATATTCACAGCGTTCTATGACAGACAATTGTTCTAACTGTTGTTGCACCATTCCTAAATCATCAAGAGGATCCTCCAAATCATCCCTAGATGATTAATGCAAATGTTAGTCATTAAATAGAATTCGTTACTGCAAATACGGTTGCAATTTACCTGACTATCACACGTACTGATTCAACCCTAGATGTAATGTAAGCCTTGGTAACTTCGGGTGTATAAGTGTCCAGCAAATGTGGCTCTGCCGCCTTTACATAAGGAACTGATGCTACCATTCGTTGCCACAGCGATAGTAAATAGTGCACACTGTTTGGAGCAAATTGCCACATCTGAAAATAAGGAGAAATATATTGAAGTAGTAGCTTAAGAGTATGTACTATATGAATACTCTTCCACAAAATCATGGATCTGTCCGCCATGGAGTTAGATCTTGAGAGGGAGGCAAGCAAGGTTGGGCTAAAGATTAATACCAACAAGGCCAATGTTCTTAGCCCGCCATTGCGCAAAATAAATCCTCCACCTATTGCCCTCAATATTAATGGGCAGCCTGGGGAGAAGATGGACAACTTAGTCTACCTGGGTAGCATGGTTGCCGTAAATGGTGGTACGGAACAGGACATCGCTCGTCGTATCAACCAAGCTAAATGCGCATATAGCATGCTGTCCAAAATCTGGCAGAGCAGTTATCTTAGCATCAAGACCAAGCTGGGCTTGTTTCACTCCATGGTACTGTCTGTGCTTTTGCATGGGAGCAGTACATGGAATGCTTGGGGTACTATCGTTGTACATGTCGCTGTCGTTTATTAGTCCAGGCTATGAGCGAAACCGGGTGTGTGTTCATCTTTTTCTTAAAATGTTTGGGAGTTGATAGTTGTGGATAGCGATAAAGATTGAGGTTGCGGATGATAAGGAAAATATGGTTTTCGGATTGCTTATGGATGTGCGGGGTCGCCTTGTTTGGGGTATTACCATTGTACATGTCGCTGCCGTATATTATTATAGTCCAGGCTATGAACGAAAAATATGAAAAATAAATAAAGAACTGCACAACCGAGCATCAACGTGGGGGACCTCAACATCGAGTTCGTGAACAACTTCATCTACCTGGGTTGCAACCTGTCAAGGGACGCCAACGAAACTGACGAAATCAAGCGACGGATACAGTTAGCTAATAAGACTTTTTTCTCGGTTCTCCCCATAATGAAATCGAAGCATGTGCACAGAAACACGAAGCTCCGCGTGTACAAAACCATTATACGACCAGTGCTATGCTATGGCTGCGAAGCATGGACCCTAACTCAAGCCTCCGAAAACATGCTAGACACTTTCGAACGTAAGGTTCTACGGCGAATTTTCGGGGCTGTTTGCGATCGAGATGGACAACCATGAGTTGTATGAAATGTACGATGAGCTGCAAGTCTCGAAAATCGTCAAACTACAACGACTTCAATGGGCAGGGCATGTACAAAGAATGGACGATGATCGCATGCCTAAGAGAGTAATGAATGCAGAACGAGTCGACGGAGCGAGACTGCGAGGACGACCGAGATCTCGTTGGGAGAGCTCAGTAGGTGTGGACGCCGCGCAGCTGCTGGGCTCCCAAAATTGGAGGACGCGGTCACGTGACCGAGATAATTGGAGGACAATGATCCAGGCGGCCAAGGCCCGACGTCGGGCTGTCGCGCCACGATGATGATGATGAAATAAAGAACTACCAGTTCAGCGCTCACCTCACAATAAAGAAATTCGCTTCGCAGTTAATATTGGCACCCGTTTACTTTTGACTCCAAAACTATGAGTGATCAGGAGTTTAATGTAAAATTAGTGGCGGAAGTAGAATTATTGTATTTGCCTGAATTATATAATTTTAAAATAAGAGGTTCCAGGAAAGATGTGACTTGCCTGAATTATATAATTTTAAAATAAGAGGTTCCAGGAAAGATGTGACGGAGAAGGCCTGGAATGAAGTAGCAAAGGTAGTTCAGATTTCAGGTAAGTAAAAATGGCACCATCAATTGCAAAAATGCACTATTTAAAAAAAAGGAACATTCCTAGTTGACGCTGCGCAGCATAGTGGTACATATGTGGGGGAGGTAGGCGCTCCCTTAGCTGGATCACGTCTATTTTCAATACCAACCAACAAGATCTACCGTACAGGTGCAGGTCTCCATGAAGCTGTTGGTGATCCGTTTCAACTCCCAAAGTTAAAGTTAAAACGAAAACACACCCGGTTTCGTTCAGCGCCAGCGACATGTACAACGAGAGTACCCCAAGCAAGTCGACCCCGTACATGCATACGCAATCCGAAAATTATATTCCTCTTGCCGTCCACAACGTCAACCTTTATCGCTATCAACACCTCAACATGCACACACAAGATCCCCGCAAGCAAGCCGCCCCGCGGATCCACAAGCAATAGCCGTGTACAATGACCACTTCAGTCAGCCGACATGCACAACTCGCGACTTTAGTAGCGGTCATGTGAAGACTACGACTACAGTCTCGAGACTCCAAGTCTTCTTCTCTCAGCCGCCGAGTATTGTAGACTTCAGTATCCCCGTGTGAGCAGTGCCTCGTAATCGGCTCGTCTGCGATTCGATCTCCACTTCTCAAGTAAATCGATTCGCTTACGTGCCGACCAATGGCCGACCCGTGTGAGCATCTCCATACATTTGCTTGGGAATTGGAGTTCAAATCGCAGACGAGCCGATTACGAGACGGCCCATTGTGAGCAAACAGTCGGCGTACGGGTCAGATGACAATCGACGAATTGATACGCAGGCAAAAATGGCAGTGGATAGGTCACACATTGAGGAAGCATGATAACTGTATTGCTTTACATGCCATGAAATGGAACCCTATTTCCAACCAAGGCCGACCAAGAGCGGGTCCTAAAATCACATGGCGTCGATCTGTGACAAAAAAAAAATGTAAGGCGCAGGATAAGTCATTTGGGGAGTTGCGCCCCATTGCCCAGAACAGAGTACGATGGCGTGCAGGAGTGATTGACGCGTTATGCCCCACTAGGGGTTGTTGCGAACCACTGCACAACATTTTTCCAGCTGATCCAATTTGCATTGCAAACTCTGACGGCTTTCCGCTTGCCAGCTGATTAACGTTCCCGGTAGCTTACCATCATAGCAATATATGTACGTACTTTGGCGGGACGCTAACGGAGAGTAGCAGAGATCGTCTCTGTGTAGTGTTATGTTGCATGTAGCCGTCTCGTCATTATGCCACATGCAATTGTTTGTAGCATGGATGGGGCTGTCTCTGTGCTGCGTAATTGTGTACAGAGAGGATCTCGGTATGTGAGAATTATGCCGCTACTAGCGGAGAGATAGCACAGCTGATACGAGATCGTCTCTGTGCAGCATGATTGCTGTATAGAGGCAATTGTTTCTATACTGATAACAGATGCAATTGCCTTTGTACAGCATGGAGACGCACGGGGGGGATTTCGCATTCGTGTGTTGTCTCGGTGCTGGCAGACGTAAAGTCGTTAGCATTGTTATAGTATGTTGTTGTTATTATGCACGTCAGCTGTTCACACTGCAGTTTGATGCCGTATAATGACGATGGCGGTAACGGTAGCTGATGGATGGTGAAAAAACTGGATGGTGGTAGTCATTGAACCCCAATGACATCGGCCGGTTTTTTTTTGTGAGTCGGAGAATGGAGGGACGTGCCGTTTTTTGGAAAGGAGGATTTTTGATGGAAGTGTGGGTGGACGTTTCTTGAGAAGGGGACGGATTTTGAACGCCGAAGAATTCGGTTGGATTTTTGATCGTGAGTTTTGGATTTTTGGTTGGTGGGTTGATGAGGATGTTGTGAAAGACGTTGGTTTCGTTTTTAGGGTTTTGTATTAAAAACAAAACCCTTATGAAATCAGTCAAATGTCTGTCCGTCTGTCCATGAAATATCTCACGAACGGCTAAAGCTACATACATGAAATTTTGTGGGAGTATGTAGAATTATTATAATTCGCCGGAGAAAGCGATTCGTTGTAATAGGTTGACTTTAAGGGGATGTCCCCATAGAGGGGAAATGAAGGTCAAAATTTTTTTTTCATCTGGTATAGGCAAGTATCATGAGAAAGGTAACATTGAGTACATTTCATTTCCGATATTTTCATCAAATTTGAAAAAAGGGGAAAAGAGATAGAGGGGAAAATATGTGATCCGAGTTTGTCCCCCCCCCCCCCCTGGCATTTCGATACCGTTATACTTAGAAATATGAAAATTTGCAGAAAGGCGGAATTTTACTAGTGTAGAAAACCGAAAATCGTAGAATTTTGATATCTCAACAAAAAAGGTTAATAATAGTACATTTCTATAGTTGCAGTTAGCATACCCCTGCACGCCTTAAGAACAGCCGAGGTCAAAAATATTGATGGCCAATGATAACCAACATCATTGGTAATAATATCTTTAAGTTTCATTACAATCACGTAATATTTAATAATAGTACATTGATTTAAAGTTAGGCATTTTGACACTATCCACACAAAAATTACACCTACCGGCCTCATATGTAGGTGTGAGTACTACAATACTTTCATGTTGTTTTTCGTAGTGCGAATTGCAGTTATTTAATTAATCATGTTTGAAAGGGTAAAGATTAGTTGGGGGCGCTGCGTCGTAATTGGCAAACTTTATCGAGTGGAAGAGGTCCACATAGAGGCGAAATTAAGCTCAGATTTTTTTTTATCGACAGGTATAGGCAAGTGAGGTGTCGTGAGAAAGGTAATGTTGAGTACATTCCATTTTTTCGCATTTTCTTGAAATTTGTAGAAAGGGGAATAGTGAGGGGGGGGGGGTATTAGTTCGTAATTTGCCCCCCCCCCCCCCCTGACATCTCGAGACTGTTAGAATTATGAAAACTTACAGGAAGGTGGGTTCCGAATAGCATATAAAATGGAAAATAATGAAATCTGTATATCTTCTCAGAATAGGTAAGTAATAGTTTATTTCTGTAGTTACAGTTAGCACACCTCTGCATGCCTTAAACACGTTCGAGGTCAAAAGTACTGATGGCCAACGATAACCAACACCTTAGGCAATATTAGTTTCGTTACAATCACGTAATATGAATTGGCATGTAAAATGTAAGTGGGTAAGACATTTTAATTATGTTTTTTTTTTGTCCATCTGAGTGGTATCAAGAAGAGCAACGAGCCGATATTTATATACCAAAATAAGCGCTTGCTACAAAACCCTCGGATTGCGGGCGTAGCCCTCTATATTCCGGTTTCATTTTTAATTTGAGATTGGAACGAACGTTGAAGAAAGTGAAGTGGGTGATTCTGTTTAGAAATCAGAAAGTCTGTTCAACATTGAAATTTTGAAAATCCGACGAGGGCCCTCTACTGCTTTTTAGATCGAGTTTTTTTTTGTTTTATTTCCCAATTGTTTCTAGTTTGTTTTTGCTTCTTCCCATTAATTCATTTTACAAGTTTTATTTAAGGAATCAATTTTTTATTTTCATCATTTTCTATTAGTTTCTCCTCTCCTTTCACTTCGTATTTTCTATATTTAACGTACGTAAACACTAGTTTTTTTTGAATTGTTTATGATTGTCTTTTGGTTATTAGGAAATACACTAGTTTATAATGTTTAAGTAATTTTTTCTTTTCGTTGGGTTGGTCCGTGTCCCGAAGGATGGACACATTCCTTTCCTCTTTCTAATCCTTCCTTCGGTTGTTTTATGTTTTAGTAAAGGTGGCTTAACTAGAACCATTGTGCACTGGCTCAAAATCCACGACTTTACGCTGGTCTAGCAGGGACATGAGCCACCGAGCCAGATTGCACTTTGGTCAGAAAATATTCTTGTTGCAGTGACGGCGGCTCGACAAAGCCGTGATTCGCAACAGGGTTAAGGGAAAGTAGTAGTATTATCTTGGAACAGAGTACCAGTTTTCTCTGTGGAATATTTTAATCTCTCACCACACACCATCAAGTGTTTTACGGATGATTCAAAGACGATAGAAAGAACTAGTGCAGATATTTTGTCTCCACTCGTTGGAGCCGCTATACCTAAGGGTAGGTTCCCTACTGTCTTCCAAGAAGTGGTTTATGCTAATGACGTGTGCGCGGACTTTGCCTGGCAGCATGTTATCATAATAAAAGCATATCAATCTTTACAGGCAGTTATTCGACTCTTATTGCTCTAAATAAGGCCACCTATTTAGAGCCATAAGGGCCGAATAACAGCCTGTAAAGATTGCTATGCTTTCATCATGTCACATCACACATTACAAAAAATGGAACAGTTTTCGCGCAGTTTTCTCGGAACGCACTTCTCCGCGGATGGGGAAAACTTAGAATAGTCATAATGGGACAATTGAAGCAACTAAAACAATTAAACCTTTACCGGGTTTATTTTCCGAGCGGAAATTATGCATCATCAAATATCAAAGAGACTTCTCATTTTCACTTACCTGTAATGATTGAACCGTAAATTTAGCAATCAATTGAATTGCTTCGGGATAGCATTCCACTTGTATTAACTCGCCGAGTTGATAGTTTGATTTCAATCTTGCAAGCAGCCGACAGAACTCATGGTAGTTATCAGGATCGCTTAAGCCCTAGGGAGTATACCATTTCAATATTTACTAATTACATCGTTACATCAAAAAACTCACTTGTAAACTCTCCAATATATTTTTCACGCCACTGATCAATACTGTTAGAAATTTGGTACGCTCATTGTTACTGAACAATGATCTTCGAACCGAAGTCACCTGCGTTTGAAAAGAAAGGATTATCAAGTCATCACTATTGTTCATACATTTATGTAATCCTGTTTCTTACTTGAACAAGGCAACCGAGTGCTAAACTTGCCAGTCGGCCCGGCAAATTTTCGTACAAATCGAAAAATAGTTTTAGTGTATTTGTATCGAGAAAAGCTGGACGCCATGTTTGGGGTATCTGAAATCACGAAAAACACAATTCACGACATATTAAATATCATTTCGAATGTGTCCAATGCATTGCTTACCTGCACACTACTCATATCATCATTCGATTCATCTGTAGAACTTCCAATAAAATCAAAACTTAAACAATTCTTCGTTAGTCTTAGAATGTGAGATATCAAACTGCAATTAGAAGAAAATAGCACGAATAGTAATGTAATGCGGATGCAGATTCCGGAAAATGTCCTTATACGAGTACATACTTCTGCTGGGCCTCATCCATAAAACTCAAATTCTTGTTATTCTCACGCGCCGTTATCAACAGCGAACATGACAATAAAAAAATGTCGTAGAGGTGTATGTCTCGAAACGATGATGCAATTTTACGATTTTTTGAATAGGACAAATGTATATCTTGTTCGGCGAATGTATTCATTTCCATGACAAGCTGTGATAGAATCTGTACGCCAATAGTGCAATGCTCAACGGATCCCTGCAATGAATCAGAAAATAAAAGTCACAATATCGAAGAGAGGGACCATTTTTTTTTAGGATTGAGTTCAAGATAAATTTCTCTGACATGTCTACGTTTACCTGTAAAAATTTTCTAACATCCTCTACGATATTACGAAAAATGTTTTGCGTTTTGTAAACGTCCAACCATCCGAATTTAGTCAATTTTGCCAGGAGTGTAACTAGCCCTTGAATGACAAAATTTTGTAGATTCGGTCGTGTCGCCAGATAGTTGAGAACGTAGCTCCTGTGAAAAAGGGTGACGGTATAAACAGTGAAAAACGAATGTGAAACGCAATAAAGGCCCTCCTTACCGTATATCTATCCGTTGTTCCAATGTAAGTCCCGGAATGAGTTTGGTTAGTGTTGTGGCCGCCAACATTTGGGCATAGCTTGAATCGGCACGATCCAAAAGCATTTGGCATTTTGGAAGAGCATCTGGACTATTGAGAAAATTCACACACGCCTTTTCTGCTTCACTTCGTACAACAGAATCTGTAGATTCGTACAATTGCTTACACAAGATCTCCAATTGTTGTATTTCCTGCAAATGAGAATTTAGTGTTAATCAATTGATTAAATTTGGGTCGCTGATTACGAAATTTGAATTTAAAATTGCAAAAAGAAAAAAATGAAATCCGAGCTAGTCTTTCTGAACTCGAGGTCCATGTTTAAAGAATTCACCGCGTTTTGAAACGACACCAAATTGAAAATACTGTGTGAATAGGTATTACGAGTACTATTTAACTCCCATGGGCTGTTATATATTGAGACGCGGCATCCTTTTCTGTTTCCGGTAGTAATACGCATCTCACCCCAGGCACCTTCTGCTGCATTGTCTAGGAGAGTACGCATATTCCACAAACCAATCTTTGTCGCTAAACGATAGCTAATAGTGGGTATGTGGGCTTGTGACCTGCGTACCTGAAATCAATTTACACACGAAACATTCTCCCTCTCAATTGCCCTAACCCCTTGTGGGGCATAGCGCGTCAACTGTTCCATGTGGCCCAGTTGACGTTTCGTCGGCATAAACTGGTTTCGGAGAATGCAGTTGCCAGCATGCACCTCCTGCACATCCATGGCCACGAATGTCGTCGTGGACGGGATTCGAACCCGAAACGCCGGTAGTCAAACATGAGACTGATGCCTCAACACACTGCGCTACTGGTCCCCCCAAACATTAAACGAGCCTCGTATACCACGGACTAATTCACCGGCAACGACTTTTGGCTACAAACAACGGACCACAATCGGTTTTTGGAACGTTTGAACGATGTGGGGCGAGTGCAATAGTGCGAGGCTCACTGAAGTCGAACGGGAAATTACCGCATACAACATCGATATACTAGAACTGAGCGAAACAAGATGGCCTGGATCGGGAACGACTTTATCACCAAGCTTCCAAACAGTAGTGCTCTACTCTGGAAATGAAGACGATACGTCACCGCGAATGGCAGGCGTCGGAATCCTGTTGATTAGGGAGGCACGCCGATCTCTAATTGACTGGAAGCCTATCTCCGACCGTATCATCACAGCCAGATTCAAATCCAGGGTTAGAAACATAACAATAATTCAGTGCTACGCCTCGACTGAACTAGCGGATAAATCAGCTAAGGACGCCTTTTACCAACGGCTTGGCGACACCTTCGACAAGGCACCCAAAGGTGACATAAAAATTATCACGGGCGATCTCAACGCCAAAGTTGGGTCTGACAATGTAGGCTTAGAATCAATCATGGCAATCATGGACTAGGCAACAGGAACAAAAATGGCGAGATGTTCGTGGAGTTTTGCAACTCTCGTCAATTCGTCATTGGCGGTTCAAGCACAAACGCTGCCACTTAACAAACTGGACCTCTCCGGATAGCAGAACAGAAAACCAGATTGACCATATAGCCGTTTCCAAGACATGGAGAAAATGTCTTTTGGACGTCAGGTTGAAGCGAGGTGCTGATGTTGGCAGCGACTACCAATCGAATCTTGCCACGTTTTAATGTGCAAAAGCTTAAAGATCTATCAATAAGACGTGCATATTCCACCGCCTTGCACGAGGGAGCTATTGCACCACCACCTTGTGAGAATCATACAACTGATCATAGATGGAAAGTCGCTAAGGACTCATTTATTTCGTGTGGCGTAACATTTGCGGGTCGATTGGAGCGCGGTAGGAGACCATTCATTAGCGACTCTACATGGTCTCTAATCTCAGCACGCAAGAGAGTTAAGGAACATATTAATTCAGCTGCAGACGGCACAGCCAAA
The DNA here is from genome assembly GCA_964017055.1 of Chloromyia formosa. NCBI lineage: Eukaryota > Metazoa > Arthropoda > Insecta > Diptera > Stratiomyidae > Chloromyia > Chloromyia formosa. The sequence continues at coordinate 121,959,364 of OZ024813.1, read as the reverse complement.
AACCAACTCAGAGCTGAATACCGTTCACGACAGAAAGGCGTGCAAAGAAGCGTAAGACGGGACAAGCGAAACTACATCAACTCATTAGCGGAAAAGGCAAAGGAAGCGGCTTACTGCGGTGACAGTGGAACCCTTTTTAAGCTTATCAAGGAATTAACTGGCAAATCTTTTGCTACAGAACATCATATGAAAGATAAAGATGGGTCTCTACTGGTAACCGAAGAACACCAACTGCGGAGATGGAGAGAACACTTCATTGAGGTACCCAACAACACCTTTGGGTCTTCGAATGCATCTTCATTAGTAGCAGAAGATATTCCGCAAATAGCCAGAGTTGATGGCAGCCCACCAGCGGATAGATGGAATTCCTGTGGAACTTTTTATGGAATGCCAATGCTACTGCGGATATTCTTCTCCCCCTTATCCAGGAGTGTTGAGAAACCGAAACTCTCCCTAAAAAGTGGAAGAAAAGCGTCTAAGTTCCCGAAAAAGGGCGACCTGAAGGATTGCAATAATTGGCGTAGGATCTGTCTTCTCCCAGCAGTCTCCAAAGTGATGGCAAAAATAATCTTGAACCGGATAAAACAAACGTGTGGCGGTCATATCCTTAAGGTCATCCAGATCATCCGTGAGCCCAGAAACATGCTTTTCCTACTAGCCAAGGCCGGGCAATGACAGAGAAGATGTAGAACGGTCTCCTCCTCCACCACATCGCCACAACTCCTACAGAAGTCGTGGTGAGGAAGATGCTCCCCTATTGGGTAGTGCCCTGTGATAACTCCTACTACCCTGCCAATGTGCTTCCTGTTCAACGACAGCAGTATGGCAGAACGGCGGGGATCAATTTTCGGCCAAATCATTCTTGTCGTTTGGCACGTATTGCCACAGAGCCATCTAACATTAGCCCTATCCACGGCAGCGGTATTAATCGCCAATTTGCACAGGGTAAATGGCACCCTTATGTCTTTGCGGCTTTCATCAACCGCTTCAGTTGTCCCCTCTCGGGCCAACTCATCCGCCTTCCAGTTACCCGCAAAGCCACTGGGGTTCGGAATCCAACAGAGGGTAATATTGAAGAAGCCAGCCATCTCTGCGAGTGCTCGGCGAGAGTTCTCGATAGTTTTGGATGTCGTCAAAACGGATTCGAGTGAGCGAATCGCCGCCTGACTATCCATATACTCGTAAATAGTAATGTCCATCACAGTAATGACGTGACTGCCTAGCCAGGACAGAGCTTCTGAGATAGCCGAAACCTCCGCCTGTAGGATACTGCAAAAGTTCGGGAGACCGAGTGATAGGTTAATTAATCCCCAGTCCCTCCGAATATATGCCTATCCCGACCAAGTCGTCGGTCTTAGAGCCATCTGTATAGATGGCCATGGGTTCGGTGGTGGAGGCCGCGTCTCCCAACCATTGACTCCTCGATGGAATGAGACTAGTGTAGTCGTTGCCAATTGGTATTTGGGAGAAATGTAGTCCGTCTCCCTTGGGAGACTCAGATTGTCAAGTACAGTGGAGTGTCTAACACTCAGGACACGCCACTGGCCCGCCTCACGAAGGCGTAGAGCCGTGTTTGTCGCCAGTTGTTCGCCAATTATATACAACGGGAGTAAGCCGAGTATCATATCTAATCCGGCTGATGGAGTGATTCTAAAAGCCCCCGTCGCGGCCAGCGCAGCCAGCCTTTGTACCTTTCCTAGCGTATTACAGTAAGCCGCTACTCTAAATGCAGTCCACCACACACTAACACCATACAACAATATAGGGCGTACCACAGCTGTATATATCCAATATACCGCTTTCGGCTGCAGGCCCTAGTTCTTGCCTATGGGCTTCCTGCACGAGTAGAGTGCAGTAGTAGCCTTTTTCACTCGTTCTTCAACATTAAACTTCCACTTTAATTTCCTGTCAAAGATGAGACCTAGAAATTTTGCTTTATCTGTGTTATCTTTGTCTTGTGCCCTCCAATGTGGGGGGTTCCATTGGAGGGATTGTGTGCCTTCTAGTGAAGAGCACAAGCTCCGTTTTGTCCGTTTTAGCTCTAATACCGCACCGATTAGCCCACTCCATTAGAATGGATAGAGCATTTTGCAGCACACCGCTGAGGGTATCAGCAAACTTACCCGTGACTGCAATCGCGATATCATCTGCATACGCAATGACTTTACACCCAATCTTCTCCAGATTCAACAGCAGTCCATTGACCGCGAGATTCCAGAGAAAGGGAGACAGTACGCCCCCTTGGGGGGGTTCCCCTGCAAACACGTCTGCACATAGACGATGTGCTTCTTCCTAGGGTAGTATGAATCAACCTTGATCTAAGCAGTGTGTTAATGAGCATACAGAGCGACTCATCAACCTACAGGCTCAGAAGTACTCCAATGATCTCGCCTAGGTTTAATGCTATTGAAAGCGCCCTCGATATCCAGGAAGACAACCATGGCGTAATCCTTTTGATCAAGGGATTTCTCAATAAAACCAACCAAAGAGTGCAGAGCCGTATCTACCGATCTACCCTTCCAATACGCATGTTGTGACTCAGATAAAGAGCGTAACGGAATGGTGCTCCGCAGATAGACATCAATCAGTCTTTCCAGAAGTTTCAGTGTCGAAGAAAGACTAATGGGTATGAGGTCATTCGGGCGCGCATACGAACTTCTAACCGCTTTCGGGATAAAAACAACCCGAACTTCCATCCAGATTCGAGGAACATAGACCAACTCGAGGCAGGCCTTTAGGATAAAATATCCGAACATTGCTGCAAGTCCGCCGGAATGATCCCGTCGGGTCCAGCAGATTTAAAAGATTCGAAGCTAGAGATCGCCCACATAATCTTCTCTCGAGAAAGGATAGATGACATAGATAGATATGTATATAAAAATGTTAAATATTAATAAGGGACTTTTGAACCAAAACCTTTTTTGTTTGTGTTTTTATACTATTTAAATGAAACTACTAAGAAAATATATTACCTATGAAATACCAATATATTTTGAACGGTTGAATAAAGAATTTGAATAAAAAATTAAGATATTTCAGTTTAATGGTATAGCAAATGCATGCAGGTGTTATGTAATCATTCTATTGTAGCAATGGATATTCGTTTTGTGGTAGGTAAGGTACCCGGCACATCCGAGTACACCCTGTGTGGTAGATGAATTACCCGGCTTGCATTTTCTAAATACAATTTTGCTAGCTGTAGCCCCAGAGCAGTTAATTTGCCGTCAAAATGGTGCTAATACGAAACTCTCCTCCTCTCGCTCTAATTACAGTTTTCATAAGGCTCTTATTGCTGTACTACTTTTAGTTTTTACGACGGAGTACGAATTAGAGGCCAATCGCCGTATTGAAACAATCTAATAGTGGTATCTACCAGACACGAGATATTTTCTGTGACCGCTGTGACTATGAAATGAATGGGGCGATGATAGGTCAGAGTCCCAACACAAATCTCCCAAACTCACCTGCAATGAGTTCGTTGTTCAGCTATACTTACAGCTACCAGACCCTCCACTGTCGCTTAATACCTCTGGTTGGTTGATTAGAGTGGCTGTTACTTTCCAGCAGGGAAAGAAAACACAAATAGCGCTAGATGCGCCGTTTTGATGCCACACGCCTCATAAGAGGAATAAATCGTTGCTATCAAGAACGTTCTGAGGTATTCGTCCTCAGATCCATCCTGTGGAGTTAAGAAACCGTATTATTATCTCCCCGATACTCTTCGAGGAGATGTCGGATATATAATGGAAGAAAGTAATGCCTATTTCTTGATGTCTGATTCTTGCAAGAACCGGGCATTTGCACAAGAAATGGATCAGAGTTTCCTCCTCCTCCTCATTCCTGCAGCTCCGGCAGAATGTGTTGTAAGGTAAACCCAATCTTTCCGCGTGCACTCTCACCGGCCAACGCCCCGTCGTAACCGCTGTAACTTTTGCGACATCCGAACGGGTTCTCTTCAGAAGAGCATTAGATTAGCCACACGTTGTCAGTGCGCCCCATCTTCCACTAGCCCGTGTCATGAAATGTGTATGAATCTCCTTTTTTACGGCACTAAACGGCGGGTAGACAGTCACCGCGAAGGACTCGTGTAGCGCAGAGCCCTGTTGATCGGCCCTCTCGTTCCCCTCTATGTTCCTATGTCCTGAAACTCATAGAAGAGAAACCCTGAAGAGGTCCGCCAGTCCAGCCAGTTCACTGCGGCATTGTTTGACTATTTTCGATAAGATTGTTATTGATTCCAGATCCTTAATCGCGGCCTGGCTGTCTGAGAAAATGGCGACGCTCCTAGTGGTTCCTGTGCTTCCCTTATTGCCAGCACTTCAGCTTGAAATACGCTTGCATAGTCTGGGAGGCGAAAAGACATTGATGCACTGAGATCCTCAGAAAAGACCCCCGCACCGACTTCACAATCCATTTTAGAGCCATCAGTGAATATTTTGCAGTCGTATCTTCCGGTAACCTCTCCCTCATTCCGTTCTGGTTGGGAACCTTGTTACGAGGTGCTTTTCATAGTCTACTTCGGTGACGATATAGTCTGTTGGCAACATGTCTCGAACTTCGTCGCGCTCGGTGGCCGTGATCGTTCGGTCACCGCTCTAGGATACTAATCTAGAGCTCGGAGATCAAATCTCGGCACGATCAAAAACTGCCTGTGAGTACTAATAGAACTCTCACAGTGATCCGAGCTTGTCAGTATAAAGACGGCGCGGATAGAGGTGCATGCTAGCAACTGCACTTCCGAAAAGTAGATATGCTATTGAAACGTCAATGAGGCGTAGAAATACTAGAGATGTTGACGGGTCCATGCCCCTGGAGGGGTCAAGGCAATTAGAGATATGGTTTGGACATCCAACGTCCAGACTCCCTTAGTCTGACAGCGCTGCACGCCGCGTTGAATCTTATTTGTAGGTCTAAAGGGAGTAGACCTAGGATGATATTAAGTGCATCCGCTGGACATGAACGCATAGCCCCCGTGACTGTGATGCAAGCGGTTCTTTGCACTTTGCTCATCACTGATGGGAACTTATCCGAAACCAGAATTACCACATCATCTGCGTATGCAATTACCTTGACTCCTGACGTTTCTAGCTTTCTTAGGAGTCCGTCCATCGCTATAATCCAAAGCAGAGCAGACATCACTCCGCCTTGAGGGGTTCCCTTGCGTATGTATTTAGTAGCTTGACATCCCCCAGCTCCGATTGAATCCTTCTGCTGTTTAGCATCGCTACTATCCAGCTGCTAAAACAAGTCTCCACCCCAAGCTCGGTGAGGGACTTTTGAATGATATCAGTTCGGATGTTATTAATCGCGCCCTCAATGTCCAAGAAAGCGCTTAATACCTCTACTCCGTACTAAACACGGACCCCCCCCCCCCCCTTCTCCCACTCTCTAATGTGCAACTTCTGAATGGGCAAACACAAATGAATGGCTCAGGACGATTTTGTACGCTAAACATTATCGCATACAACAACAATTGGATGCGCCGTATCAATCAGCAGATATTGTTTTGAAAAATAAAAACCCCAGTGTGCGCTGTCCACGAGCAACGAATTTACGACCTATTATATTAAAAATCCGCGCCAACGAAGCACGGAAGCCACATCTAGAGACATACATATCTTGCATTGAGATCTTTCGTAGAAATCGACTCAAGTGCATAAGTTCCTTATCTTAATCGGCCAACATTGTCTCAACGATAGGCCGTGCAGAGTGCACCGAGAAGATAAAATGTTGATAGTGGTAATTACCGAATATTCCAACTCGGAGCCTAGGTCAAGCCGACCCAAGTGACCCTACTGATATGGTGATATGCAACGGACGCTGCATATTACACTGCCCCATTTGATTGGAACTTCGCCGATTGCACTCGCTTGGGTGTCAAGCGCAAAGTGAGGTTATAAAAGTGAAATCCTGCAATTTGTGCTGACAGTACATCATCATCGTTTGCGACTTTAATCCACAGGATACTACAATCGAATTTCTACATGCAGATAGCAAATACCTAGTCAATAAACAGAGATTTCGAAAAGTAGAAAAATCGAACTACACAATGATTTCCCAACAGACCTAAAAACCTCCTACACGGGCCCCCAACGGCAACCAATCGGTTTTCACTTGAATACCCTACAATTTTCCTTAATTCCCAGCACCCATAGTCTACGAAAACATTGGGGAAATCAACAAATTGTCGGGCCATTGACAGGTCCCATTGCATTGTTTTCATCTCGCAATTCGCGGCCGAATTGGAGTCGGCCAGTCGGCAAAAGCCCGGAGCCGTCAAGCGCCTTCAATTTTGAATGAAAATCACTGTAAAGATCGCACGTACCATTTCGTAAACTGCTCTCGAATTGAAATCCACTCGCGATGCAAACAACTCACATATAACAACGTCTTCCAACTTCGAATCGCAAGACACAAAAATATTTACAACAAAGTATCTACTTCTGTCTAAATCGGCCGCTGATCGACCATAGATTCGCCTCGACCAAACAGAAAGTCCGCCGCATCGGCACATCGGAGACATCTGGCGGATGCTAGAGAAAATGTTCGCTGCAAACAAAAACGATTTGACTGATTGTTCGAATAAAATTTGAATTGAAACTATGGCGGTTAATTTGAATCAAATAGTGGAGTGAATAGAAATTTGCACTTCCAAGAGCATAATATTACGTTTACACTACAACCAAATTCCATTATACAATTAATTATGTACAGATTTGAGGAGGTTCAATTGACAGTCAAAAATATTAATTTCTAGGTAAATTTTAATAATTTACCTGACCAGGCTAATCATATTAATTCAGAATACATTTTTATATTTGATGAATATCCATCATTGGTCATTGATTTTATACTAGGGATACGGATACGGATTAAATAAATAAATAAAATTAGTTAGTTAGTCTATTAAACACACGACTTTCTCTAAAATTATCCCCAAATTCGAAAGTAACGATATAGAGCGCAACGCATCCAGCGAGTCTGAAGTGTTTTTTCTTCTGGAATTGGAATAAGCAGGGCTTGCTTCCAACTCATAGGAAAATATGCAGAATTGATACTATTATTGATGATGATCGTTAGGTGGCGAGCCAGGGAGTCAAAGCACACTTCCTGAAAACAAAATTTGGGATCTCATCCGGGCCTGAAGACTTTTTATAGTTAATGTTAAAATTCAGAATACACCGAGGATTCCGGTCTTATTGAGGTATTACAATTATTAAAGATTGTGAGGAAAGAACCCTGGTGACCATTTTCAAAGTTAAGGTACCTGTCGCTTACAGCTGAATTGTTATACGCATCTGGGAGATTCTGCACTTTGTAAATTGATAAGTGCAGCAAGTTTACACTACAACCAGATTACTTCATCTGCGCCAGATGATTTAATCTTAAACTGTCAAATACATACAATTTTCAAGTCACCACACCCAGATTACGCAGCGGGAGCCAGATTCCGCAGGAGTGAATTTTTTCCGCAAGAGTGAGATGAGTTTCTCTGGTGCGCACTGTGCTGAATTGAAAAAATGCGATTCTGCAACGATGCAATGAGTTTTCTGACAGTTCTGGCGCGCACCGTGCGAATATATTTTTCACTGGCTATTTGGTTATATTATGTTAATATTACGTTTACACTATCCCCAGATTACTTCATCTGCTGCGTAATCTGGGTGTGGTGAGTTCAAAATTGTATGTATTTGACAGTCACAGATTATCTCAGCCGGCGCAGATGAAGTAATCTGCGGATAGTGTAAACGTAATTTTACACTATCCTCAGATTACTTCATCTGCGCCGGCTGACTTCATCTGCAACTGTCATATACATACAATTTTAAACTCACCACACCCAGATTATGCTGCAGATAAAGTAATCTGGGGATAGTGTAAACGTAATATTAGTGCAAAATATATTTTTTTTTATAAATTATGTATTAAATCGTTGATTTCTGCGTATACGTTAAGGTCGCCACCCATTGACGAGCACAACCACGACCAAACTTCCATCGAACCATCAAATATCTAAAGGTGGCCGCCCATTGACGAGCACAACCACGACCAAACTTCCATCGAACCATCAAATATCATAGAACGGTGGAAATAGGGGGAATTTTTTTCCACACGTCCTATGAAATTGATAGTTCGATGGAAGTTTGGCCGTGGTTGTGCTCGTCAATGGGTGGCGACCTATAGAACGGTGGAAATAGGGGGAATTTTTTTCCACACGTCCTTTGAAATTGATGGTTCGATGGAAGTTTGATCGTGGTTGTGCTCGTCAATGGGTGGCGACCTTAGAGCGCGTTGACATGATCAAACTACGATTTGACAAACTAGCATTTGATGAAAAGTTGAGCACCGTCCAAGTACGGTTTGACAGAAGCACAAGACATCAAACCAGTTTGACAAGGGGTTGACACGTTCAAGTAGGTGGTTTGTCAAACCGTAGTTTTTAGGGCCGGTTGACACGTTCAAAGTACACTTTGGCAAAGTACGTTGACAACCTACTTTGAGGTTACTTTGAACGTGTCAACCCCTTTCAAAGTGCTTTTGAAGTCTCTAGCGTCCCATCAAAGCAAAGTAGGATGGTGCTCAACTTTCCATCAAAGAATTGATTGTAAATCGACAAGTCCACAGAAAAAAGTTGTTGGGGAGGGAAATAGTGAGTTGTTGGTGGTTTTTATTCAATTTATGGTGGTCTGAACAATGTGTTTTGGTACAAGTTCCCTAGAAATGCTAAATCCAGCGTTTTTTGCAAGTGGCAAAGTGGTAATTCACAATGGTGAATATTCTGGCCAAGTCATACTTTGACAAAGTGTACTTTGAACATGTCACCCGGCCTTTAGTTAAATCTCGAAGATAGTCCCGCGATATAAACGTGGTTAGTGCGCACTGATAATTTCGGTGAATTTTTTCAGTTTTTTCGGTGCGCACCGGAAAAACTCACTCTTGCGGAATCGGGCCCCTGGTTTGGGCATAATGCCGCTGTCGCCGATGACAGATCTACCTATTGTTGTTTTACTGCTGCCGCTGCTGCTACATTCTGCGTTCATTCTGGTTTGGGCATAACTTGGAACAAAACAAATAATCGCCCACAGTCTAATATTACGTTTACACTATCCCCAGATTACTTCATCTGCGCCAGCTGAGATAATCTGCGACTGTCAAATACATACAATTTTGAACTCACCACACCCAGATTACGCTGCAGATGAAGTAATCTGGGGATAGTGTAAACGTAATATTAAAACACATGCATATGTGGAATTGGAACTTTTGGTTTCATTCCGCACACCAACTTAGTATGCGTCTGTAGCTTATATTACGTTTACACTATCTCCAGATTACTTCATCTGCAGCGTAATCTGGGTGTGGTGAGTTCAAAATTGTATGTATTTGACAGTCGCAGATTATCTCAGCTGGCCTAGATGAAGTAATCTGCGGATAGTGTAAACGTAATATTAGCTCGGTAACGTACCGGGCATTTTTTGCTACTCGAAACATGGTCGTCTGCGGTTCAAGCCCCACAATGGGACCAAATACTTTTTATTCTCAAATTCCCTCAGTTTTATATTATATTATATTATATTACGTTTACACTATCCCCAGATTACTTCATCTGCGACTGTCAAATGCATACAATTTTGAACTCACCACACCCAGATTACGCTGCAGATGAAGTAATCTGGGGATAGTGTAAACGTAAAATTACGTTTACACTATCCCCAGATTACTTCATCTGCTGCTTAATCTGGGTGTGGTGAGTTTAAAATTGTATGCATAGTGTAAACGTAAAATTACGTTTACACTATCCCCAGATTACTTCATCTGCTGCTTAATCTGGGTGTGGTGAGTTTAAAATTGTATGCATTTGACAGCTCCAGATTAATATTACGTTTACACTATCCCCAGATTACTTCATCTGCTGCGTAATCTGGGTGTGGTGAGTTCAAAATTGTATGTATTTGACAGTCACAGATTATCTCAGCCGGCGCAGATGAAGTAATCTGCGGATAGTGTAAACGTAATTTAAATCAGCCGGCGCAGATGAAGTAATCAGGGGATAGTGTAACCTCGGAATTAAACTGTGGCCGAATTACATCCACAAGTCGCAGTCAACGAAAATCAGCTGTTCGGCCAGTTATAGTCAAATCTCTTGTTCGCGTTCTTTTGACACATTTGAGCTGTGAAAAACTAGCTTCCTAACAAACTTGAAACACTTTTTTGAATTAAGAATAGAAACATGCACTTCCAAGCGCATAACAGTAACTTACAACAAAATAAATGATCACCCACAGTTTTAAACCATATGCCTATTGTGAATTGATATTTCGCGGCTCGTTGATTGCGACAAAGTTGAACTCGTCTCAACTTTTGCGACGTGAGCGACGTGTTGTTCGCGCACAGTATACTTATCGCCATCTGAAATACATTGGTTCAACTTTATCCTCGGAATTATATTGTGCGCGAATTACGTCCCCAAGTCGCAGTCAACGAAAATCAGCTGTTCAGCCAGTTATAGTCAAATCTCTTGTTCGCGTTCTTTTGACACATTCGAGCTGTGAAAAACTGGCTTCCTAACAAACTTGAAACACTTTTTTGAATTAAGAATAGAAATATGCACTTCCAAGCGCATAACAGTAACTTACAACAAAACAAATGATCACCCACAGTTTTAAACCACATGCCTATTGTGAATTGATATTTCGCGGCTCGTTGATTGCGACAAAGTTGAACTCGTCTCAACTTTCGCGACGTGAGCGACGTGTTGTTCGCGCACAGTATACTTATCGCCATATGAAATACATTGGTTCAACTTTATTTGACAGCAGAAGCCGCGTTGTTCGCGCAGACTATAATTCAGCTATAAATGACAGCAGAAGCGGCGTTGTTTGCGCATACTATAATTCAGCCATAAACGTAATGTTAGCTTATATTACGTTTACATTATCCCCAGATTACTTCATCTGCTGCTTAATCTGGGTGTGGTGAGTTTAAAATTGTATGTATTTGACAGTTCCAGATTAAATCAGCCGGCGCAGATGAAGTAATCTGCGGATAGTGTAAACGTAATATTATATTACGTTTACACTATCCTCAGATTACTTCATCTGCGCCGGCTGACTTCATCTGCAACTGTCATATACATGCAATTTTAAACTCACCACACCCAGATTATTATTACGTTTATATTACGTTTACACTGTCCGCAGATTACTTCATCTGCGCCAGTTGAGATAATCTGCGACTGTCAAATACATACAATTTTGAACTCACCACACCCAGATTACGATGCAGATGAAGTAATCTGCGGACAGTGTAAACGTAATATTACACTATCCCCAGATTACTTCATCTGCAGCGTAATCTGGGTGTGGTGAGTTCAAAATTGTATGTATTTGACAGTCGCAGATTATCTCAGCTGGCGCAGATGAAGTAATCTGGGGATAGTGTAAACGTAATATATATTACGTTTACACTATCCCCAGATTACTTCATCTGCTGCTTAATCTGGGTGTGGTGAGTTTAAAATTGTATGTATTTGACAGTTGCAGATTAATATTACGTTTACACTATCCCCAGATTACTTCATCTGCTGCTTAATCTGGGTGTGGTGAGTTCAAAATTGTATGTATTTGACAGTCGCAGATTATCTCAGCTGGCGCAGATGAAGTAATCTGGGGATAGTGTAAACGTAATATAAGTCAGCCGGCGCAGATGAAGTAATCTGGGGATAGTGTAAACGTAATATTACGCTGCAGATGAAGTAATCTGGGGATAGGGTAAACGTAATTTAAGTGGTTTTGTACGGTAGGAGCACTATCATCAGGTCTTGCATCTTTGCAGCTATCCGTGTGCAAGACGACCACGAAAGTGTGAGAATTCTGTTAAGGCCGGTTAACACGTTCAAAGTACACTTTGGCAAAGCACGTTGACAACCTCCTTTGAGGTTACTTTGAACGTGTCAACCACCTTTCAAAGTGGTTTGATCTCTAGCGTCCCATCAAAGCAAAGTAGGACAGTGTTCAACTTTCCATAAAAAAAACTCATTGAGTGCATTCACCACGCTCGTTTTATCCGGATCGCTACGGAGCGCTCCGTAGCGCTACAACCCCTCCCGGTCGTGATTGCAACCGCTCCTTCCATCCGCTCCGGAGCGGTTACTTCCCCTTGGTAGCAGAAATTTTTTACGCTCTCTGGGCATGTAGCGCTACATTTGACAATTCGCAGCTGGTATGTGCGTTGTGACGTTTGTGTACATCAAAAACGCAAATAGAATCCCCGTCTATGTAAATTCACTGTCTTCTCGTCTTTGATTTGATATTTCCTTGTTTCGTGATGTGCCAAAGAAATGTTTTGCCATGGAAAATTGGCAATTGTCAAATATTTGCGGAGTCACCTGTTTGTCAGACATTTCATATGTAGCGGTTCAATCACGAAAGAAATGTTGACAGGTAGCGTCTCCTCAAATGTGTAGTGGAGGGGATGTAGCGTTCTGTAGCGAAAATTTTTCACATGAATGCAGGCATTGTAAATCGATAAGTTCACTGAAAAAAGTTGTTGGAGCGGGACGTAATGGGAGGTTGGTGGCTTTGCTCAATTTGTGGTGACTTGGACAATGTGTGCGTTCAGAAGGAACTGAGCAACTTCCGCTCAGCGAACATGTTCAGAACGAGCGGGTTCAGAAGTGACTGAGCAACTTCCGCTCGGGTGATCATGATCAAATTTCACCGAGCAAGAAATATTTCTGCTCACTGATCAGTGCTCAGTGCTCAGGTTCTTCTTCTTCTTTTTCAACCTCACGCTCATGTTGCGAGTTTCCGAGTTTTGACAGTTATCAAATTGGTTGTTGTGTTTTCGCCGTTTTCGGCTTCTAGTTCTTTGGTTTTCGGGTGCTTCTGAATTTGTTTTCACGTTGTTCGTGATTTTTGTAATGGACAGCGTGGGATTCATGTATTTTCCACTTTTCGGCACTTGACGTCTAAAATTGTCATCGTCAGCTTTCAGCTGGTCGATTTATCAGCTGGTGAAGTAGCGTTCAGCAGGTGCAGACTCCAAACCGAGCAGCTCCGGAGCTGCTCGCGAGCAGTTGCAGAGCCGCTCGCGAGCGGTTTCTGCTCTTTTGCCACCTTCTGAACGCACTCATTGTGTTTTGGTGTGAATTCCCTAGAAATGCGAAATCCGGCGTTTTTTGCAGATGGCAAAGTGATAATTCACAATTGCCGGTATTCTTTCCAAGTCAAACTTTGGCAAAGTGTACTTTGAACATGTCAACCGGCCTTTAGTATAAGCCGTGAAGGGGTGATTTTAACTCGAAAACTCGACCATGGAGGTCTAGTTGGTGTGAAGCACTTATATTAACTGACTAGAGGGGTGGAGAGAGGGTGAGAAGTTCATATGTGAATTGACACTTTGCGGCTCGTTGATTCCGACAAGGTGAAACCTTTGAAGAGAGAGTATATGAGGAAGTGAAAAAGAGCGAGAGAAACGAAGTAATTCGGCATAAGTGAGGAAGTAGGAAGTGGATGGAAATTTGACATCTCTTTTGCTCTATATGGACCGGGCGGGTGTTCCGCGGCAGAGAGACAGACTGGAATGTTATTGTTCCAACTGGAAAAGTAGGAGAGGGGATGACATCTTGCGTGCTTCCTGTGCTTTTATATAGACTGCGCGGGTGTTGCGCAGTGGAGGGCGTGTGTCTCTCTCTTTACTTTTTACGACTGGAATTGCTTCAAATAGTTTAGTGTTGAGTATATGCGGATTGCTCCTCCATAGGTATTCTCTATGGGTGAAACTCGTCTTCGTGAATGACGTGTTGTTCGCGCAGAGTATATTTATTGCCATCTGAAATACATTGGGTCAGCTTTATTTGACAGCAGAAACCGCGTTCTTTGCGCAGATTATATAATCGAGAATTTATTATCCAAAAATTGAAAGTCGTGACGAGTCGTGTTGCATGATAGCATTTTGAGGAGAAATCGAAAAAATTAGTTTAGGATCCGGTTTTCAGGACCATGGCCATTGGCTGCGTTCTGGCTGCGTTCTGGCTGCGTTCTGGCTGCGTTCTGGCTCTTCGTGGCAAATTTTCAGCAATTCAGATGCATGTTAAGTCTAATTCACTTCTCCTCTTTCATATTTACATGCATCTGAATTGCTGAATACTCGAGTATCCAGAAGGTCATTGCCTGCGTTCTTGACCGTTGCGGTTATTCAGCAATTAAAATGAACGTGAACGGAAAAAATCAGCGATTTAGTGCATCGTGGCGGCCGCTGGTCCAATTGTCTGTAACATGCACGAGAGAATTTAAATAGCTGAATTAAAAATATTTCTTTTTGTGAATGACGGATCCGTTTTAGCAAGCTGTCGTCAACTACTCCAAAGAGTCCCATTTGACGTTTCGTTAGCATATAAAAGATATAAGACGAAGCGTGTTGCTGGATAATTTTATTCCGCACGTTCTATTCGATTGGCGTCCCGAACGGTTCGGTTCGATCGTCTGTGGTCAGCTTCAAAGAATTTCAATCGACTGGCAATGCTGAATTGTTAGCTATCAAAGCTTTGCTCAGCTGACCTTGGCATATAAACAAAGGCCGCGGTCCGTCAACTGTCATATGAATATGGAAGTGGAATTTGCCGAGCTGAAATCTTTGGCGTCCGAGAAGATACAATTGGGCCAGACTCTGAAAACTGAACTGGCACGATTCGAATCCATTGATGGGGTGCTCAAGACGACACGAAAAATTAATCAAGAAATTAAATTCTTACAAAAGGTGAGTGGCCGTGTGTTCTAACTGCCTCCGAGAAGCTCGAGGTAAACATTCTCATTTTTTGCAGGTGGTATCGAACAAGACAATAAAACTGAGCCACGTAACGTGCAGCAATCTCACGCACTATGCCTTCCTTGTGAAAGTGCTGGAACGACAAAAGGATGTAGTCGAAGTGGATGCCGCTGTTAACGCCGACGAACGCGAGACACCGTTGCGAGTGGACATAATTTGCGAGGGCGGAAGGAAGTGGATAAAGGGTAAGTGAATTTTCTGTTGAAATATTTGGATATTGATATCTGGTCCTGCATCTACTCTTCTTCTCCGTTGGGTTTAAGCCCGCGACGCACTGTCGAACTCGAACAAGAACATGGTACAAGTGTCCTTCGAATCGCTTAGCACACAATTCACGCAAATCTGAACGAAATTGTCCACTTGTACCGTGTTCGTGTTTGACAGTGTGTGGCCATGGTAAGTTTCATATCAGAGGAATTGTTATGAAACTCCATTTCTTGGATAGTGCCAATAATTTAATACATACAAATTAATTGCTGCATATTTCCCCATTCCAGTTATAGCGCGCAATTCAAAATCAATTCGTGACGCCGCTCTCGGTAACTCAGGCTTCGGAGCGAAAAGTATCATCGATCAAGCGGACGAGTACATTTCGGTGGCCGATCAGAATTTATTTATGTTCAAACCGCCCACGGTAAGTCGGCGCATCCAACTGCTTCCCATCTAAACGTCTACGTTTCAGGTAGTTTTCTTATTTTCCAATGCAATCGATGATGATCTTAAAAGCGCACTGGAAGACACGGGTATCGTAGTTTCAACGGAGCTATCGGAACCTAATTTCGAGGTCATGTCAGACTCTTTGAACATTGAACTCAACAACATAGACACCTTAAATTTGGACATAACTGCAATGCTGGCCTACGTAAGCGCCTTGACCAATGGTAGCAACTGCTGGGAATTCAACGAACCTATTCTTAATCAGCAGTCGGAGTGGGAGGCACAGTCGCCGGTGAAGCCAGTCCTGGACCAATTGTTTGAAGGTAAACTCTCGTCGAAAAGCTACACAAAATGCAAAATAATTGATTCCTTTGTTTTGTCGTACTAGGAAAACGATTGATCTGTTGTAAATCGGCCGTGGAATCATTTATGGAAATCGTTTCCATGTTGGCGGGACCCGGTGAAAAAGTGCGAGCCAATGAACTTGTCGACCGATTGGATATTTATGACGACATTGAGACGATTCCCGAGGATTTGGCTGTGGTTAATGTTGGCGGGAAAATCAAATCGCGAAGCCTAAGAATTTTTGCATTTGGAATTGGCATGAAGGCGGTTACGGTGACGTCGAACGAGGGATTTATACGTTCGGCTAAAATGAAGGTTTGTTGTCGCAAATTGGACTAGAGATGTATCAAACGTGATTTTCTTTTGTAGGGCGTAAATATTCCGGTGTACGTTATACAGGCCAGGGCCTTAACGGAGTCAAAACAAATGACGGCCAGACAAATTGAATCTCGAGTTTCACTTTCGACGCGATCGTGACATTGACACGAGTGGATTCTTACGATTGTCGTAAGAAGAATATTGTATATGATTTAAATTAAAAAGAAAAAAAAAGTCAATAAGGTAATAAAATTTATTCCACTACACAAATTAAAGACCGTATGCGTTGTCCTGTTAAGCAGGGTGCCGTCAGCTGACGACCGTCAGTTGACGGCCATTAATTAACGGTCGTCAGTTAGCGGCGGCTTAAAAGCCCGCGGTAGAAGACGGCCGTTATGTAACGGTGGCGTAAAAGACGTCCGTTTCAGTGGAGCAAGGAGCGTTTTCACCCATTTGTGATTGATGAATCAACACAGTTCACCGTTAAAAAAAACGTTCAGCTACGTCTTGTCAATTTTGTAGCGATCATTCTGAAAATGACGACAAGCCCTGACGGCCGCAATAAAATGGTCCCACCGCTACCTGACGGCCGTCGCGTTTTAGGTTCACCGCTAGGTGACGTTACATTCACAACGAACGCTATCTAGGAAACCACATTTATGCGCGAATTTCATTGCCGGCAGAAGCAATCGCAGCGGCATCGCCTGTGTCTTGGGGAAATTAGGAAGCACGCATTCCCCTTGAGTGAATTACATTGGGGCAGCAGCATCGGCTGATCTGCTTTTCCATCAAAACCCTAAAATGCTGCTTTAGTGGCGGTATCTATCGACATGCTGGAAAAAAGAAAGCTTCGTTTTGTTGTTAAAAAATTTTAAAACATTTTCGACATTCACAACAACTTGTTTTTTTTTTTGCGAAAACTATGTAAAAAATAATTAACGTATTGGCGGATAACGATATGGCATTTCGTTCTGCCACAGTTGCTGCTTTCAATGTGGCTCGATAAGCTGATTAGCCATGACACAGTCGATTCCGCTGCTTTGCTTTGCTTTTGCCGGCAATGAAATTTCCGCAGAAGTTTACATAGGGAATGTTTTCGTGAAGCGAATTAACGCTAGATGACGGCCGTCAACTGACGGCACCGTTTATCTCCCGGCTTAAGAACGTATGCCCACTACAGGGGATTTGGATATATCTCGAGATTTAAGCAAATCTACTCCCAAATCTCCTAGATTTACCATATTAACGTTTCTCAATGTAGATTTGGAACAAGGCTTAAAACAAATCTCGTTCCAAATCTCGTATTTTCCCCTGAATTTGCGTTCCACCACATTTCGCCACGTGAAGTTCGTTTTTTTTTGTACAGAGTAGAGCAGGATAAGCGAAAGAGGAAACTTAAATCCTTAGTACGGATACAATCGGGTAAATTCCCTCTAGGCAGCAGAATAATTTCGTATGTTTACATTCCATTCCGTTGTCGCGCGCGCTCGGTGGCCGTGATCGTTCGGTCATCGCTCTACGATACTAATCTAGAGCTCGTAGATCAAATCTCGGCGCAATCAAAAACCGCCTGTGAGTACTAATAGAACTCTCACAGTGCTCCAAGCTTGTCAGTATAAAGACGGCGCGGATAGGAGGTACATGCTAGCAACTGCACTTCCGAAAAGTAGATATGCTATCGAAACGTCAACAAGGCATAGAAATGCTAGAGATGTTGACGCGCCCATGCCCCTGGAGGGGTCAAGGCAATTAGAGAGATTAGAGACTATTCCATATAATTATACAAAACGGACATTTTATTGACAGGAAATGAATTTTGTGTGCTTCCCGAACTGTGAACTGCCCAACAATTTTCATTTCAAAAGGTGGAAATGCTGCCTGTTCCCATGTAAGTGAACGACCCAACTGCCAACTAAATCTCGGTGGTTGAAGGAGAAGAAGAAAGCGGAAAGCCGGCTATATACTATCCAGAATTCCTGTCCGGAAAAACTGATGAGGCCTGGCTTCCGGAATGCCTGAATATAGCATACACCACCCGAAATTCCTGTCCGGAAAAACTGAACAGACCCGGCTTTGAGGAATTCCGGATGGAGTATGGCCGGTTCAGGCGGTCTTGAGGCGATCGGACAGGCCTTTCAGGCGGCCGGATGCACGATTGAAAATCGATCCTATGGCCACAAATCCAAAGTACCTTTCGATTTATTGAATTGTACGACATTTTACTTTCCATGGCCAAGTTTCAGATACATGGCTACATTGAAATAAACCCCTGCAAAAATTCATTCTGGTCAGGCGGCCGGAAGGAAAATCTTTCCTGCTAGGCCTCCACCATACACGTTCCGGAAATTCTCTCCGGAAAAACTGATCAGGCCTGGCCTTGAAGAATTCCGGATCGTGAATGGCCGGTTCAGGCTGATAAATTTTTCCGGAGAGAAATTCCGGGGTGTGTGTGGTGGAGGCCTAACGGGAACGATTTTCCTTCCGGCCGCCTGAAAGGCCAATCCAGCCGCCTGAAGGCCGTCTGAAACGGCCATAAATACGATCCGGAATTCCTCAAGGTCGAAGCTAATCAGTTTTTCCAGACAGGAATTCCAGATGGTGTATGGTCGGCTGAACGTGTGCATGGGTTTCGGGATTTGCAAATATATCTACATTTAGGTGTCTGGCTTATAAGTTTTGCAAATACTACACACAGGGTTACCAGACGTCCCTGTTTAGATGGACATGTCCGTCTGTCCTCTTTTTTTTAAAGTAAGTTTTTCGGCATTCCGAATTAACTATAATCCGTAAACACACATTATACGTATTTGTATATACAAATTAGGTGCGTTAGATTCACCCAAAATTTGGATAAATTTCCATACAAAATGACATATCCGGTCTTGAATCGAAGCCCGAATCTTAGATTTAATTTGAAAGCTCATAAGTGTAACGTGAACAAATTTCCCCACAATTCTTCTCCTCGGTTTCTGTGTATGTATCAGCATATCGTCGGGTTACTGCAAAAACAAGCTAACTACATTTTTGAGTTAAGGGTGCTCTACTATACTACTCAAAACAAAATAAGGGCCACTAATAATTTTCCGATTGTTTTTTGTGGCTCTCCATACTCTCATACGTCGGTTGTCATTAAAAAAAACTTCACTTTACACTCATCCGTGAAAAGCACCTCACGCCATTCCTCCATGCCCCATTCACTGTTATCGTAAACAAAACACTTGAAAAATAACGGCATTCATAAAAATTAGTTATCGAAGCAAAAATATTCGGGTGGCCCTTATTTTGTTTTGAGTAGTATATATACTGCCAAAGCCAGGAAAAGGTCTAATGCCTGTAAGAGGGTGATCCGTTGGGGTCCAAAAAAAAAAGTTAAGTTGCTTTCGACTTCTCGAATTCCACCAAAGTAAGACAAGACTTCGCCTGCAGCAGGAATCTAATCGTAAGCTCTACGTGTTTCCCGCATCGCCGCATTCACAAGCAGACCTGGAAATCTCCAGACGCACATACCGTCAACCAAATTGATCACGTCCTCATTTGCAGGAGATGGGCGTCTAGTGTGATGGATGTCCGCCCCTATCGAGGAGCAAACTGCGACTCAGATCATCACTTGGTGAAGACGACCTACAGATGTAGAATTTCCTCAGTGCACCAATCGAGAATCAGTCCTCCCAAAATCTTTGCGGTCGATAAGCTTCTGAGCGATGCTACAACGGTGGCGTATACTACCGCCCTAGAGGAAAGACTATCGCCTAGACTACACAACATCAGCAACACAGGCGTCCATGGGTTCTGGGAAGAACTCATCAGGGATGTCGTAGAGAAGGTCGTGGGATATAAAGCCCGGCGAGCGCGAAATGATTGGTTCGACAAAGAATGCAAAAATTTACTTGACGCGAAAAACGAGGCCTACAGACAATGGATTCAACGAGGAACCAGAGCCAGAAAAGAAAAATATGACGAGCTACGGCGAATATCAAATAGAATAATTAGACGTAAGAAACGTAAATACTTTGACGAGCAGTTGCTGAATATAAACGAAAACTTAGCTAATAGGAACACCAGACAAGCGTACAAACTAGTAAATACGAGTACAATTAAGAACGGCTACCAACCCAGGACTAGCCTTTGTAAGGACAAGGATGGAAACATCATCAGCGAAACCGATGACAAGCTCTCGACGATATTGTTGATCCAGGCCCACCCATGTAACCCCCGTTGCGATCACTAAAACGAAATAAAGCACCGGGCGCTGACGAGATTCCTGCTGAACTGCTAAATTTCGGTGGAACGGGTCTAGCTTATGCCATACATCAATTACTTCTGCGAGTATGGGAGGACGAGGAGATCCCAGACGGTTGGCGCAGAAGCATCATCTGTCCAATCTTTTGGAGATTGGACAGACGATGCTTCTGCGCAAATCGTCTGGGAGATAAGCTGCGGTGTGAAAACAACAGGGGTATATCACTAGTTTGTACGTCCTATAAAATTTTGACAAAAATTCTGGAAAATAGAATAAAACCGTACGCAGAACGAATCATTGGCGAATATCAAAGCGGTTTCAGACCTGGTCGCTTCACAACCGATCAGCTCTTTCTTTTTTCTCGGTTCTCCCCATAATGAAATCGAAGCATATGCACAGAAACACGAAGCTCCGCGTGTACAAAACCATTATATGACCAGTGCTATGCTATGGTTGCGAAGCATGGACCCTAACTCAAGCCTCCGGAAACATGCTAGACATATTTGAACGTAAGGTTCTGCGGCGAATTTTCGGGGCTGTTTGCGATCGAGATGGATGGCGCATCCAGTACAACCATGAGTTGTATCAACTGTACGATGAGCTAGAAGTTTCGAAAATCGTCAAACTACAACGACTTCAATGGGCAGGGTATCTCCAACGACTGGACGATGATCGCATGCCAAAGAGAGTAATGAATGCAGAACGAGTCGACGGAGCGAGACTGCCTAGAGAGCTCATTATATGTGGACGCCGAGCAGCTACTGGGCTTCCAAGATTGGAGGACGCGGCCAAGTGACTGAGATAATTGGAGGACAACGACCCAGGCGGCCAAGGCCCGACGTCGGACTGTCGCGCCACGATGATGATGAATGATGCAATCAAGAACAAGGACAGCAGAACAACCGAACATTAACGTCGGGGACCTCAGCATCGAATTCGTAGACGACTCCATATACCTGGGTAGTTAAAGGATGCGAATGAAACGGACGAAGCGACGGGCACAGCTAGCAAATAAGACTTTCTTCTCGGTCCTCCCAATAATGAAATCGAAGCATGTGCACATGTTATGCTATGGCTACGAAACCTGGACCCTAACTCAAGTCTCCGAAAACATGATAAACACATTTGAACTAAGGTTCTTCGGTGGCGAATTTTCGAAGCAGTTTGCGACCGAAATGGATGGCACATCCGGTACAACCATGAGCTGTACGATGATCTGGAAGTTTTGAGAATCGTCAAACTACAACGAATGGAAGATGACCGCATGCCTAAGGAAATATTCAATGGGCGATGCGCCGACAGAGCAAGGCTGCGAGGAAGACCGAGAGCTCGTTGGGAAGACTCATTAGATGATGACGCGGAACAACTGCTGGGATTCCAAAATTGGAGGACTTGACCAAAATAATTGGTACAGGGCCCGAAGTCGGACTGTGGCGCAAGGCTGATAATGATCAATTGAAAACGCTGTCGGTTCAACTTAACTCAAAAAAAAATTGTTTCTACATTAGTGATTCGAATAAATTTATTTTCTTCTTTTTATAGTAAACAAATCGTACAATTATTTTGTCCTGTTTCTTTCTTTGTTTTTGTCAATGTGTTTTATGTAATAATAATCAGTAATATATTATATATTAATATTCTTGTATCCTGTTAAGTCAAGGTAAACCTACCGAAAAAAAAAACTTAAAATGACATATCAGTTCTTGGGAATGTTTTTTTTTTGTTTTGTGTGTTTGTGTAATGCAATAATAGTATCAATTCAAGATATTTTTATATAAATACAATGAAATATTCAATGAGAGTATTTACGACTCTTATCTCGTTTACACCGGGAAATTTTTGCCATTCGTTTTGTTTCATATACATTTATGCATTATACTCGTAGTAGAGTTGTTTCTGCATTTTGGTCGATGTGTTTCTTATCCTCTGTTTCGTAGTTTAAATTTGTTTCTGTATTAAATCGATAAATATACAAATCTTTTTACATCATATTTTCGGCCAGGATTTCAAAAAGTAAAATTAAAAAAGAGGTTTATGATAAATAGTGGTGCTAAGTGGTTCTATAAACTTTAAATTATTGTACGTAAAAAAAAAGATTTGCTTTACAAAATATGTAAAATAACTACGAAAGCCTGATCCCACAATGGAGTCTATGGGAATAGGGAGAGAACTATCTCCTTCAAGATATACAAGGACGGTTCCAATACTGCTGGTTGGTATGGGTGCCGGAATCCATTTTGAGGAGCTTTGTTTGGCGTATACTTGGAAGTCAGTCCACCTGGTCCGCTCACTAGTCATCTAAACGAACTTGGACCAAGTGGACTTGACCAAACGTATTCGGCCCAAGTAGTAATCCAAGTGAACTTGGATCGCGTCAAACGGGCTTTAGCATCCCTGACCATTGAAGCGTTTTTCAGGCAGAAATCTACGCGATAAAATGGGCTGGGACTTCATATCAAAACAACGAAAGAGATCATGATTTTCACGGACAGTCACAGTCAGGCTGCGATTAAATCTTTCGAATTAGGTCTGTGCAAGTCATGCATGTCTGATTGGTTGGTTGGTTAAAGTGGCGGCAGAACCCTTAAAAGGGGGGGGGGGGGGGAACACCCAATTAGCACTGGCCCACACCAGCTCGTTTTAATGCCAAAAGTCTCGTAAGAGGAAAACCACTGAAGTAAAGTCTGTCTAGGGGGTCAACCGGGGCACTTCCTTAGATCAACCCTGTGGAATTTAGAAAATTTTCGCCTATACTCTTAGAGGAGATTTCGGTTGCCTGTGAGAAAGGCCTCAAGGCCCGATGCCGCGCCCTAGCTAGTGCTGGGCATTTACAAAGAATGTGTACCAGCTCTACATCTCAGCACCATCCTTGCAATTACGAGAACACTCGTTGTAGGGAATACAAAGTCTGGCTGCGTGCTCTCCCACTGGCCAGTGACCCGTCGCGTCGTGAACGCGACAATCCCGGCCACCTCTTAACGGGTCCTATTCAGAAGACTATTGGCGGCCCACGCCAACCTTTGGGCTGATATAACCGACGCAATTTCATCCCCCGACACTGGCTACTCACTTGGCATGCTAGTATCATGGCAGAAATGTCTACTTCAACATTACGCTATGCTGGATTCCACCCCGTAGTGGTTTTGCCGGAAATTGCAGAGCTGGCCAAAAACAGCAGATTAGCGGTAACTTGCTATACTCCTATCTTCAATGAAAGCTAGTATAAAGTGTTTCTGTATTACTTACGCATATCGATATCGTAACCTTTGTAACGGACGGTTTATCCTTGGATAGAGTGTATCCTAATGGCCTGCCTGGAGGAACGTACACCAGTACGTTCCTCGCATTTGGAGGGAAGTGCGGGTGATCTTTATCCCGAAAACGGGTAGAAGTTCACATGCGCGCCCAAGTGATCTCCGACCAATTAGTCTCTCTTCAACTGTCCTGAAACTGTTAGAGAGACTGGTTAACATCCATTAGTGGGATACTATCTCGCCACTGCTTTTATCCACGTCGCAAATTGCCTATTGGAAAGGTAAGTCGGTGGACACGGCTCTGCACTCTTAAGTCTGTCATATTGAGAAATCTCTTGATCAAAAGGAATACACGATGGTCGCATTTCTGGATATCGAGGGTGCTTTCAATAATATTGGACCTAGTGCGATTATTGAGGGACTTCTGGGCCTTCAGGTTGATGAGTCGCTTTGCAAACTCGTTAACATACTACTAACATCTCGGCGCATACACACTACTCTAGGTACATCGTCGGTTTGTAGGGATGTCTGTAGAGGAACCCCGCAAGGGGGAATACTGTTTCCACTTCTTTGGAATGTAGGGATCAACAGACTTCTTCTAAAACTGGAAGAGGTTGGGTGCAAAGTTACTGCGTATGCAGATGACGTTGCCATCACTGTCACAGGTAAATTTCCTGATGTCCTCAGTGGATTATTTCAGAATGCCTTTTCTATTCTAACAGAGTGGGCTAGCCTCTGCGGCGTCGGAATTAACCCGGTTAAGACGGAGCTTGTGCTCTTCACTAGAAGACGCGCGATTCCTTCTATTGAACCTCCCACACTGGAGGGCATTAAGCTGGTCTTCGCCGACAAAGCTAAGTTCCTCGGTCTGATTTTTGACAGGAAACTAAGGTGGAAGCCCAACATTGAAGAACGGGCCAAGAAAGCTACTGTTGCCGTCTACTCGTGCAAAAAGACCATAGGCAAGAACTGGGGCTTGCAACCTAAAGCTGTATATTGGATATATACAGCTGTCGCACGTCCCATACTACTACACGGAATAAGTGTGTGGTGGACGGCACTCCGAGTAGCGGCCTATTGTATCCTACTGAGTAAGATACAAAGGCTAGCGGTGCTGGCTATAACGGGGGCTTTTAGAACAACTCCATCAGCCGGATTGGACATGGTGCTCGGCTCGCTACCTCTGGATATTTGCGGCGAACAGCTGGCGGCTAACACGGCTTTACGCCATCGTGAAACTGGCCAGTGGCGCACATTGAGTTGTGTACACTCGACTATACTGGGCAACTTAGATCTCCCTGCGGAGACCGCCGGAACCACACCAGCTTGATTCTGTCGAGGGATCTATGGGGTGTTAACACGCTCATGACCACCGACTCCATGGTTATCTACACGGATGGCTGGTGGACCGACGGCGGAGTTGGGGCTGGAAGAATTGGAAATTAACTTGTCATTCCGTTTCCCCGACTTCTGTAGTGTCCTGCAGGCGGAGGTTTTGGGTAATCCTGGACGCTCTGACCTGGCTGGGAAATCATGTTGTGACCATGAGGGACGCTACTATTTATACGAATAGTTAGGCTGCAATTCGATCACTTGAATCAGTCCTGACTACATCGGAAACCATCGCAAACTATCGTTTAGCCCTCAGGGAGATGGGTGGTTTTTTCAACATTACGTTTTGTTCGATACCGAGCCAGTGTGGCTTCACAGACAACCGCGAGGCGGATGAGCTGGCTCGGGAGGGGATAACCGGAGTTATTGACGGGGACCGCGTAAATATCAAAAAGGCCAGCCTCATCATGCAAACTTGTCACCAAGGCCACCGCGGTTGACAGGGCGAACATGAGATGGTTAAACGGCGATACGTGCCAAACGACGAAGTCGATTTGGTCGAAACTTGACCCTAGTCGCTCCGCCACACTGCTTTCACTGAACAGAAAACACATTGGCAGAGTTGTGGGGATTATTACGGGGCACTGTCCTATAGGAGAGCTTGCCTGGAGGCTTCGTATTCCTCACAATGACTTTTGCAGAACCTGTGATGACGTGGATGAGGAGGAGCGCGTTCTCCATATTCTTTGTCACTGTCCGGCACTGGCTGAGAGGCGGAGGAAATTTCTGGGTTCTTATTTTTTCCGGGAACTGGAGGACCTTAAGGATACGAGTGTAATATAGCTCAATCCCTATATTGCAAGCACAGGCTGGTTTGTTGCCTAGGTTTAATTAGGTGACTGGCGGTATCACAACGGACACAGAGGTGGTCTATGTGTGCTGTGCGGTAGCATGGCAGCCCCTTTACCTAACCTAACCTACGCATAAGCGCATAATTAACTTTTTTAAGAATGAAGAAGAATGAAGTGGAGTGGGTCATTGCTAATCTAAGTCACAATGACTTAGCTTAGCTATCTACTGCCACGAAAAATTGATCAGCATTAAGTTAATTCTTCCACTGTCCTTGGTTTCGTTCACATGATGGATTGTACTCATAATGAGTTGCCTTAATAATATCGGGGAACCAGCTCCACCAGGCCAGGTGGTTGATATTCACACCTAAATTTGGTAAACATTTCCAGAACGAACAAATCATAAATTGAGTAGAACATCTCCAGAACGAATAAAAAGAGCTTAATTCACCAACTTGTCCAACACTAAAGGTGTGCTTTGCTAGGCACGCGATCGTAGCGCATTATTCGCGATTAGCGACCAACCCACAGAGCACGGAGCACAATTTGTGTGTATCCTTTTGATCGTCGCCTGCGATCGACGCAGAGTGATGCTTAGCAAAACGCACCTTAACTACGAAACAATATGTAATTTTCTAATCGTATATGTATACCTTTTTTCCTTTAATAAGTTTAATGTCTTCTTTTATCCTTTTGTAATTAAATTCTTTAAGTGAGTGTTTTTTAATGATGTTTTTTTTTGTTTTTTATTATCATTATTTATTTTCTTTAAATCGTATTATTTTTGTACTTGTACATGTTTGAATGTTTATTGTTTGAATTTTGTAGTTAATATGCCTGAAGATTCGTTTGTTACCTTGAGGATAAGGTGGTGTTTAATTGTCTCTTTTTGGTTTCCGGCTTATAAATGTTTACATTAGAAAAAAATCGAATACTCTTTTGGGATTTATGTTTTTTTTTCTCTTTCGCATTCACAGCTTTATGTATTTATATATATACTTTTTATTTATTTTTTTTTGTATAAAATGCCTGATTTTAAATTTTGTCTTTGCGAAGTTGTGTATTTTCTTCTTCTTCTTCTATTGTATTTTCTTGTACACTTAAAATACATTTACTCTGTTTCACTCTCCTCAAAGTTTTCATTATATATATTTATGTATATATACTTTTATCAAGTTGATGCGTTGTGTAATTAAATTTTGGCACATTTTTTCTTTTTTTTTCATTAATTTTATCTTTATATATATATTTTTTTTTAATTTCTACAGCAGAATATATTATATATGATGCAGTTATTACAGTAATTTTATAAATATGTATGTAATTAGGGAAGTATTTGGGTTTTTATTATTTCATGTTTATATACGTCAAATTTAAATCTAAGAAGATGTTCATTACGTGTGCAAACACACAATTTAAGTATTAACGTTCCTGAACATTGTATACATATTTTCAATAGATTTCCATTTCATTTATCAGTGTTCTGTGTGTTTAGGTGTTGTAATAATTAAGAAAATTATTTTGCAATAATTCTAGCTTTTTGTGTATGTGTGTCTCTCAATTTTCTCAGTTTTTTTTAAAGATTATATAAAAATATTAGTTACTATTCTTTTTACAATTTCGAATTTAATAAATTTGTTTCATTTTCATTCTCCACTTTTTTTCAATTATAGTTTTACTGTATAGATGTTTGTACAGTATTTGCAAATGACTATGGCTAGAATGCTTAAAAATATAATAAAACCTATGAAATTATTTGGAAGCGCAATTAAGTAGTTGAAAAAAAAAGTTGAAAACGATAAGAAATTACTAGATAAATGAGATATCAGAACTGATAAAAATGTCGCAATGACTCATCACAAACAAGTACGCATTTGGGTTTTCTTTTTAAGAAACGAAATAGATACTTTGATCAACACTTAGAAGAATCATTAGTTACCTTAGTTACCTTAGTTGATAGAAGTGAACTACAATAGTTAAACAGAATAACTCATTCAAGTTCTTTGAAATAATTAGATAGCCCAAATTGAGGGAACCACCCTTCAAGCCAAAACTCGCTAAAATTCCTTGGGTTTTATGTACAAAACCTATTTGCAAGGTGTTTGTAGCTTGGTTTCGTAGTAGTGAACGAAAATTTCACTTCCCCACTCTGAAACAAATTTTCGTTATACGAGTATACAGGGTATCCCGCGTTGGGTGGGCAATACTGATACGGGTTATTCCACAGTTTATTTGAGGAAATATGGTACCAATAGGTAGTCCGGATGGCGCAACGGTTAGCACGTTCGCCTTCAACGCACTGGGCCCCGGTTCGATTCCGGAGATTTACGTGTCGGACTATGAGCCCACTCAGCTGTTAAATGAGTACCCATTATGGGGTAAATAACTCGGTTGAGCGTGTTGCTGATCACATACCTCTGCACAAAAACCGTCACGATCTAGAAAATGAGATGATGCTAACTCATCTCGAGGCCGTGGTTCAAATTGAACTGTTGCGCCAGTTATTTATTTTTTATGGTACCAATAGAATTGACATATCTTTAACCGTTACCGAGATATAACTGTTTTTGTGATTGTCATCAAAAACCGTGACCTGCCAAACAAAATCAAAATTTGCCACTTCCCCTATAATCAAATCTGGAATTTGACATCACTTTTTAAGACTACATAAAATTTCATAAAATATAAAACGAATTTTTCCCAATTGCGAAATTCACCGTTACTTCAAAGAAACAATTATCCAAACTTTTGAAGAAAGTTCAAAATCGGTTTTTCATTAAAAATTTAAAAGATAATATTGTAACGGTACTTTGTACTGACAATTCTGCAAACTTGACAAAAGTTGCCCCATTATGTTAGCTTTCGAACGGCATGTAAAGATTAAGGACTTAGATTTGAAAATTTGCGAATGTTTCATATTTAAGGGAAAAAACGTGGTCTTGATGTAGAAAAAATCGACTACTACTACGGCGATCTCACATTACGTAAAAATCGAAGAAATAAATAATTAGCTTCCCATGACCACCTACAACACAATATCCGTAAAAGACGAAAAGCTTTACTCCACCCAACATCAATAAAATCTAATTGAAAATTTACTCCACTTAATTCTACACCACAATATAGCGTAGAGACATGGTATATATGGCCCCATTTATACCGTGGAACTAAAAGGAGTATTAACTAGATCATATTAGATTTAGTTCTAGTTCATGGAGTGCTTATATCGACCGGTACAAAATATGGCAAATGTTAGATGTTGGCTTATCACTTGAATTTAAAGAGAATTTTAGAAATATAAAGAGCCCAGTAGCTTTTTGTAGAAATCGCTTTTATACCACCGAATCCAACAAAACATAAACATCGACAAAAACAAGCGTCAACAACGAAAACACAAACCTAATCCAAATTTTTTAGTTCAATACGCGTATCGCAAGTGGAGCTAAGAGCTAGTCCAATCAACTAATCCGATATGTTTACATCGTGGTGAGTTTGATGTAATTAGTTAATACTGAAACATAAGTTCCACGGCATAAACGTAGCCTATGTCACATCATCCAATCTAATCAATAGTTCAGTTCTCTCATCTAATTTTCTATTTCCGTCCAGATTTAAACGATCTGATCTGATCATGCTCCGAAACCGACAGACGGAACTATTAAACCTACTCCCTGTTCATTTTTCAACTGCTCCGACCTGAACTTAACTGTTCCACCACCAATTTGTTGTCCTCCTTAAATTGATTTGATGCTGTTTTGCCGCCCGTACTGAAAAGCGATTCGGGAGACACTCACTACGTTTATATCGCGGGACTATCTTCAAGGTTTAACTAAATCGGTCTAACTCACGACGATGTAAACGTATCGGTTTATTTAGTTTTTATACTAACTCTTAGCTCCACTTACGATGCAGAACTGGCCTACTGGGAATAGGTGGTGTTGCTGTCTTCGGTAATGGTATTGTTGGTGATAATTCCATTTTATATGTTATATAAATAACTCATCCCTTTCTGAAATTCTGCATTCGCTTCATCCTTTGATTGTAGCGGTATATTATGCGGTTTTATTAGGAGGTTACTGCCTTTTGACATTTTCCAATCCAAGTCACAAACCAACAACTGACTTCTTTCATAGTTAGTACTGAAAAAATAAGATTCAATTTTTGAAATAAAACTATCATAATACCTTAAGCATGCGGAAAATCTAAATAAAATGATTAAAATCGAAAATATTAAAAATCAAAACAAAAAATTTCCTTTCTCGGAGAGCTACAGCTAATTTATTTATTTCTTTGATTTTTACGCAACAAGATTTAGATATTAAAATAAGGTATTAGTTATTTTTATGTTTTTATTTTACTGTTCTAGCTCGCGTTGTTTTTTTATTGCGTTTCCAGTAATGTAAGATCGACGAAATAGTAGTCGATTTGTTCTACATCAAGATCACGTTTTTTCTCTTAAAAATAGAATAATAATAAATAAATAACTGGCGCAAAAGTCCAATTTGAACCACGGCCTCGAGATTAGTTAGCATCATCTCATTTTCTAGATCGTGACGGTTTTTGTGCAGAGGTATGTGATCAGCAACACGCTCAACCGAGTTATTTACCCCATAATGGGTACTCATTTAACAGCTGAGTGGGCTCATAGTCCGACACGTAAATCCCCGGAATCGGACCGGGGCCCAGTGCGTTGAAGGCGAACGTGCTAACCGTTGCGCCATCCGGACTAAAATAGAAACATACGCAAATTTCTAAATCTAAGGCCGTTTCCTCATTTGTCGGTACGGTAGCGGTACGGGATCGGCATGCTCGGTATATGCGATATCAAATCACCCAAACAACTTCGCATCATCCAAATATATACGAGTATAAAGTAAACTCCAGAATCCAGGATTACGAGTACCTGTACCGAGCTAGGCATCTCGTCTGCACGGAGAGGCGTGGGCAGGGATACTCTGCAAGGCTCGGCGTCCATCCCCATTTCTATTGATCGTTCGTTACTATAAATCGTTTCGTTGTTTCTAGACCTGTTGCAGTTGGACTCTAAAGTGATTGCCTATGCAGATGACATTGACATCTCGGAGAAAGTCCCCAGTACAATCAATTAGGTTTTATAGAATGATTTCTCCCCGCTAACCAATGGGGCCGCAAATTGTGGGGTTGGCGTTAATCTCAATAAGACGGAACTAGTTCTTTTTACAAAGTAACATGCGATACAACTAGTTGGATCTCCTACGCTGGAGGGTTTAAGATAATAAATCTTTACTGATAGAGTGTTATCTTCGACAGGAAACTTATAGCTGCAAGGCTAAAATCCAGGAGCGCGTGAACAAACCCAATATCGCTCTATGCTGTTGTTGTTGTAGGAAAGCTATTGGTAGAAATTGGGGCCTGTAGCCTAAAGTTGTGCGTTGGCTCTATGTGTCTATCATACGTCCCTCACTGACGTATGGCATTGTGGTCTGGCGGGCCGCACTTAAAACAGCGGTAAATCGCAGGCTGCTTGGTATCCTAGTCGAGCAGATTGACATCGAGCACGGCCGTCTGTCCTCTCGAAACAGGCCACTGAACAATACTGGGTATTCGATAATTATGAACAAACGGTGCATCCTCGATACGACGGACTATATTACACTATGCTATGTATATCTGAAAGAAATTTCAACGGTCGGATTCCACTGCGGAGCCAGAGTGGGTGGTGGAACAACCTTCGATGTCAGACTCGTCGTTTGTGCATCTACTCCAATTGACTGAATATAGACTTATCTATCCGTTTCCCAGATCATTGCAGCGTTTTTCAGGCGGAACTTTCGGCGATCAAGGAAGCTATGGCTTGACTGGGGCGTAACGTTATATCGACGAGGGAAGTTACCATTTATACACATGGCCAGGCCGCGGTAAGAGCCCTAAAGTCTTTTCGTCCGAATCAAGGAGGGTGTTGGATTGCTGCGCTTTTCGATCGAAAATCGACAACTTCTTTTATATCGAGCTATGTTGGATACCTGGTCATCGCGGCTTTGTCGGTAACCTCAGAGCTGATGAGTTCGCTCGACAGGGGACAACGGAGGCGCTTTCTCAAAATCTGTGGAATATTGGTATTCCCCCTGATTCTTGCAAGCATGTTATCAAATTGTCCGCGATTAGTAAGATGGCCAAGTAACAGTACGTGTCGAGGAACGAAGATGATGTGGCCTAGACTTGATTTATGTCGTTCTATGAGATTGATGTGGGTGTCATAACTGGACACGGTATACTAAGGGGGGGGGGGGGGGCATACAAGGAGGTTTCGGCTTCCTTTAATGACTTCTGTAGGAGCTGTGACGATAAGGAGGAGGAGAGTATTCTCATCTGCTCAGTGAGTGTCCGGCTTTGGCAGGATGACAATGCTTGGGGCACACTCCCTTACCGACTTGTGGGAGCTAGCGATTGTTGGCTCTGGCTGCTTTAATGGATAGGCTGGACGGGAGTTTTTCACATCTGTCCGGTATCACAACGGACCCACTCGTGGTCTATGTGTGTCGTGGAGTTATCATAACGGTCAGTGTTAGGTTTACTAACTCCAGAAGCCAGTCATCTCATAAAGCGATTTGATTTGGCCAGATTTTTAAACTCAATTTCGATGGACTACAATGAACAGAAAAACTTAGTTGATGTATGGGAATACTACTGTTTTATCTCTTTGAACAATAATTTATTAATAACAATAATTTAATAATAAATTGAGGCGTCAGTCTGGTGTCACATGCTACGGGTTTGAATCCCGTCCACGTCGTGGACTTGGATTATTGCCTTTCCCCTGTGGTGTGGGGCGTAACAATAAGCCACAACATTTCCCGACTTGTCGTAGGTACATATGTGGCTAAATGGGCAGGAGGCACATGCTAGCAACATGCATCGTCCGAAACCAGTTTATGCGAACGAAACGTCAACTGAGGCACATGAGAATAGTTGACGCGCTATGCCGCATTAGGGGTTAGGGCAAAAAGTAGTATTGCAAGATCGGTCAGTTTGTGAAAATACTAGAGTTAAATGCATCCTTCACAGACCTCCTTGCAGTGGCCGCTCGAGATCTCACTTATAAATGGCGAACTTTTAAGGGTAACTGCTAGTAGAAGTTTCAGGGTTATGAGGTTATGGAAATTAGAGAGCTAGCGGCGAGGCCTCTCACTTATACAACCCACACCCTCAAAGGCAACGTTCCTTAGAAGAACATTCGGCCGTATCCCCAAGTGAAATCAAGAACGACAAAAAAAACTAACTTTTCAGCAATCAGCAAATTGCCTACATTTAATTAATATTCGAGAGCACCAGCTGTCGATTCTGAGATACCAATCCTGTAGCCGATGCGCTCGGTAGCCGTAAGGTCTCGGTCCCATGTCCCACTGGAGGGGTTAAGGCAATTAGAAAATCCAAAGAAACCAGAGTTCTAATAATATTTTAATGTCAGTCAGTCGGGAATGGCATTGTAGGATTTGAAGGTGCTGAAGATTCGAGACCTAATAAAACGTACTCGTATATCTTATCTAGACTTTCAATTTTTGGTATATTCCTATTTCACCGGGCGACACATCGTGGTTACCACTGTAGCGTACAGAGCAAGCGAAGCGAGCGTTGTACGGCGTTATAAAGAGAGGGTAAACATCTTATACAGCGAAGTTCGCGTAGCGAGCGGAGCCCGCGCAAGGAGAGTGCAAAATCTTCTCAATTTAAAACCCTCTATTGGTCAAAGACGCGAACCACTATGCGTTGCCCAGTCAACTAGGAATGTTCCCAATTTTTATTCTGTTAATTTTGATCCTATTGGGGGGTGTGTTTGATCCTGTATTGTAATCTATTTACAGCCGGATGTCAATATGGGTTTGTTGGACATACGGTCCAGGATTCAGTAAACCAATCTACGTAGTACCAAGGTACTGATGAACAATGTATAATCGACCTAAAGTAACAAATAACAATGGGCAAAAGTTCGTTTCACGATTGGAATAAGCTTGGCCAGATTACCGCCAATATGGTTTGCCAATAATATTATAATCTAAAAAGACAACGCAAAACATAATCAACTTTCTTCCCTCCTTAAATCCAAAGCTAACAACCGAAAATTGTCCACTCCAACTAGTTCACATCGTCTAGGCGCTTTCTAATAGTAGGCAGGAAATGGATGGTAGTTTGATGGATTCGGCGTATGATGATTACTGGAAGGCAACACGGGACGAACGCTTGGATGATAGTTACCCTGATGATATGCTCCGAAACTTCGAGCCGACATCATATGCCGATTTTGTGTCGTGTCACCGAGCAATCGACTTTGATCGCTTCCGAGCAAACGATTGTTCTGCTCCATCAGTAGATGAGCTGTAGGGTCCACTAGGAGTCGATGTTGCTCCGGATTGGAAGCGGCCAGAAGACGATGTTGTTCGGCAGTGGACAAGAGTCGATGATGATCCAACGATTCACGACTGTTGTGCTGTGCTATTTGTGACGGAAGAAACGGTCGATTGTTACCCACACCCATATTGGTGTTGGGCGTCAAGTCTAGGGACACCATTCGCAACATATCGTGGTGCGGATGAGGATAGGAAAGAGCCGGCGGTGATGGAACAGCATAGTTAGCGGTTCGGCTCAGATCCACTGATGTGGCTTGGTCGTGATCTGGATCTGAAAGCTGATCGGGAATCATATTGTGGATGGATTGATGTTGCATTGAGAGATCTTGCTGCTGCTGTTGTTGTTGCTGTTGCTGATGTTGTTGTTGCTGCTGTTGTTCACGTTCAGACAGAATATCGTAGATATGATGATGATACCGTCCTAAACCTAAATTCGTACTTGTCGCTGCAGGCAGTTGGAAGTTGTGGTGATAATTAGACCCAACATTGGCTCTCGCTGTCATGTCCAAGCCTTGCATGTCTGACAAATCCGAAGCTGCATTACTGCGAAAGCCTGACACATCTAGTTCTTGGTTGTTGTTGTACTTTAATGCAGAGTTCGCCACCCCATCGTACTTTGAGTACATGAGATCCATTTGTGATGAATTGAATTTCATACGCATCTCCTCGCCACTCGCAGTGCTGAAAGATAATAGAGTGGATTTTATTGAGGATGTATTGAAAATCATCGCCGTCGGACTGGTTCGTTCAAAAAATTAATTTTATGATATAATTTTAAAGAAAGATACTCGTATATAATATCATTTTAGTCGCCGCCAGTCACCTTTTAATAAAGGTGATGACTGATAACTTTTTTCACCACAGGTACCGAGAATTTCGATGGCGTCTTTAAAATAAGCAGAATTTCGTCTGAATTTGTGGGTCTCGCTGATAGCCAAGTGAATGGCAATCCTGCCGAGGCCCGAGGTGTATGCTCGTTCTGAATAACTTTCGCGGTTTATAAGAGGGTCGAGGCATGGGGAAGTTCCGACACGAAGAAGAGGGGGGAAGTGTTTTTCGACTATTTGTTGGGAACAAACCTCCTTACCTGCAATGTTGGATGCGAACCTACCTTTATCACCAGGTGTAGGCAGGAAGTCATAGACATAAACCTTGTTTCAGAGGACATTTAAGCAGGACAGCATTTAATACGTGATAAGAGGGTGTCCCCTGGGCATTCGTTCTGTGATCAACATTATCTTAGTTTAGCTTGGATGAGCAACCTAATCCCAAACCACTGATTGCGAATCAGAAAAGAACTGACTGGTACAAGTGCAGGTTTTGTTGATATGTACATTACCCCCGTTACCGTGTCATCCCTGCAACACGCAATAGTTGGATGCAATGGTAGAGACCCTGACGGGGGACATCTGTTGATAGATCAAGTCCTGCTAGTAAACAAAGAGGTAGCGCTAAGCCGGCGCGGCGCGGCGTGGTGGAGTGCTCAGCTTAGTGTATTTAGAGCCACATGCAGAAGATGTTTCAATAGGGTTAACTCTTTCAAATAAAACTCGGACTGGGTAATATGTAAGGGTCAACTCGGCCTATATTAAAGGGAACTGAGAAGGGCCAGTTCGTGAATATTATTCTGTAAAAGCATCGATAGGTCTAGCGATGCTTCCAGACTTAAAAAAATCCTGTTCGCAAACCCAATTATGCCAAGTTGTCTGATAACAGGCGACGGAACGTGAAAATCCTCGAGTCAAGAGACGTTCGAGGTCCTGCTTGACACACATTTCCCGGATAGTTCTTCTGTTATATTGCTGGGGGCTTCTCCTACAATCAATGTAGCGCCATGCGATTCCGCGTCACTTCTTTCGAAAGAAAAGATCGAATGAGCTATAAACTAGTTTGACTTATTCAAGTCTCCTGGCCCTGTTGGTATAATTCCTTGGGACCTTCAACCTATACCAGCCGTAGTGTACCCTTGGATTGAATCGATTTTCTAAACCTGTCGTGAATTACCTAATTTAAACATTCCTCGAATAAGGAGGGAACTTAAAGTGGTATTCAACCGATATTGGGTAAGAGTACTCACGCGCGCCGAAGGACCTCCTCCCCCCAGCATGCCTACTGGAAGGGTAGATTTGTGTCATGCATTCTCTGGTAGGTTACATCGAAAAGTCCCTTGCCTGTAAGGAAGATACGCTGGTGGCCTTCCTGGATATAGTGGGCTCCTTCAACAATGTTAAACCTGAAGCTAAACGGATGTCCTCTCAAGCCTATGTGGAGATAACGCGGTCTGCAAGCTAATATACCTTATGTTCATTACTGGGGCAATCTTCACATCATCTGTACGCGGGCATGTGAACAGGAGTACTCTTTAGGTTTGTGCTCTCTCTCCCCTTCTTTGGAATTTAGCGGTCAATAGACTGCTTTTAGATCTGGAAGGGCTGAGATGCAAAGTTACTATCTCGGATAAGTTTCGCTAAGTGACAAAATGCAGAATGCCCTTTCTTTCCTGATGAACTGGGCTGGAGCGGTTGCGGTCAAACTCAACCCGCCTAAAACGGAACTTGTTCTCTTTACTAGGAGATTCTGCTTAACTTCATTCGAAGCACACACTGTCGAAAACGAACTCGAATATGGTACAAATGTCCACCGAACGGCTAAAGACACACACACACACACTTCACTCAAATTTAATCTAAGGAAAAAGGTCCACTAGTACCATGTTTGAGTTCGAGTTCGTGTTCGACAGTGGGGTACAAGAGGCAATTGTTGCTTTATACGGATACTCGTGCATGAAGCCATATGTAACAAATGGAGCCTACAACCGAGGGTGGTATACTCTGGCTCTATTTATTGGTTTTGTTGGCGTCTGGTACGTTATTCGGGCCATGAATATGGACAACAGCAAGACGCTGCTCATCAAGTCGACACAATTAGCAGCGTACGCCGACGACATCAACATCATGTCCCGAAGATTGGCTGACGCAGAAGAACTTCTGCATACGCTCGATACCGCTGCAAAGGAAGTTGGATTACGTATTAACGAGGGTAAAACTAAAATAATGATGCAATCGGTGACAAGGACACCCGCACAACCGGGCATCAACGTGGGGGACCTCAACATCGAGTTCGTGAACAACTTCATCTACCTGGGTTGCAACCTGTCAAGGGACGCCAACGAAACTGACGAAATCAAGCGACGGATACAGTTAGCTAATAAGACTTTTTTCTCGGTTCTCCCCATAATGAAATCGAAACATGTGCACAGAAACACGAAGCTCCGCGTGTACAAAACCATTATACGACCAGTGCTATGCTATGGCTGCGAAGCATGGACCCTAACTCAAGCCTCCGAAAACATGCTAGACACTTTCGAACGTAAGGTTCTACGGCGAATTTTCGGGGCTTTTTGCGTTCGAGATGGATGGCGCATCCGGTACAACCATGAGTTGTATGAAATGTACGATGAGCTGCAAGTCTCGAAAATCGTCAAACTACAACGACTTCAATGGGCAGGGCATGTACAAAGAATGGACGATGATCGCATGCCTAAGAGAGTAATGAATGCAGAACGAGTCGACGGAGCGAAACTGCGAGGACGACCGAGATCTCGTTGGGAGAGCTCAGTAGGTGTGGACGCCGCGCAGCTGCTGGGCTCCCAAAATTGGAGGACGCGGTCACGTGACCGAGATAATTGGAGGACAATGATCCAGGCGGCCAAGGCCCGACGTCGGGCTGTCGCGCCACGATGATGATGATGATGGCGTCTGGTGGACGGCACTTTGTGTCTTACAGAACCCTGTTGGAGAAGGTCCAAAGGTGGGCATGTGTTTCTATCGCGGGGGCTCTTACACCGACCGCTGCCTTAGTTGCATTGTGGAATTTGCTTCACTTTGACATTTTCGTAGAGCAGATGGCGACGATTACGCCTTTCATTCAGTCTTCTGGACTTCAGTTGCATTTTTCAGGCGGAGTTTAATGCACTATCTGAAGCTCTAGCCTGGTTGGCGCATAAAGTTAGGGACACTATAGTCTACACGGATAGTCAATCGGTGATTCAATGGCTCAGCTCGGTCTTTGTTGCTTCGAAGACAGTATTTAATTGTTGCAGCTCCCTCTTAGTGATTAAGATTCTGCAACATATCCCTACGCTGCGTGTCAGGTCGTAGTGACTGTGTTAGTAATACTGCAGGGCTAACGAACTGGCTTGGGAGGGTACGATCAATGAGATTAGCGAGTGTTTGCGAAGCACTAGGATACCTCAAGCTGCTTGCAAATGTGGCCCAAACTGCATCCCAAACGATCCATCGGGCTGCTAATGCTAAAAAAATCATATAAAAACTAAGTGGGGTAAGAACAGGACGCTTCTTCTCCCACACATTGATTTTTGCAGTAGCTGTGGAGACGAGGAAGAGGAGTTCTTCTCAACTTCTATGGGGAGTTGTAGGAAAGGCCGCCTTGGTTCCTACTTTTTAACCGATCTGGATGTCTTGAGAGAAGTAAATGTTGTTCGGCTTCACTGTATCATAGTGAAGTCCGGCTGGTTCGACGATTGAGTTGGTTTCAGGTTGCTGAGTCTAGGGGTCACAACGGACCCATTGATGGTTTAAGTATGCTTCTATTTCTTAAAGCAGCCCATATAACCTAAGCTAACCTAAGAGGGTGCAGAAGTAATGACACAAAGAGGTTGGCAGACCGTGAAGCCGAAGAGGACGTCAGATGTTGCTGGGTAACTGGTTTAAGATTATGCATGTAGTGGGCCCCTAGGCACGTTCAATGTCGAGTTTTAGTTTACCGAAAACATGTCGAGAACATGTTGAGAGCATATCAACAACAATATCGAGTTGAGGACTAGCTGATGCTGAGCCAAGGGAGGTTGAATCGAGGATAAAACTGTACAATAGCGGCTTTTGCGAAAAAATAGCCGACATTTTTTTTTCTTCTTTAATATATTTGTTGGGTCTTCAAACTCACAAATAAGTCGGGAGAGCCTTGACTTTATAACGGGATCCTTGGAAAAACGTCAAAGACTGTAATTCTTTAAAAATCGTAGCTTTTTACATTTTTTCCTTTGGTTTATTTGGGCTTGTAATTAGCAAATAAGTCGGGGGAGTCTTGACTTTATAAGATAATTGTTGAAAACAAACGGTAAAAACCGTTATTTTGTGAAAAATATGTATTTTTGCATTTTATTCTTAAAAAAAATATTTATTGGGCTTGAAGCCTACAAATGAGTTGACTTTACAACGGTAATCCCGTTGTTGTAAAAAAAATGTTAAAAACTGTTATTCTTCAAATATTATTCTTTTTTGTACTTTTTTTCTTAAAACTGGTTTATTGGGGAGCTTGGAGTTTATAACGAGGTTTAAAAAAGATAAAATAAGGTAAAACGTCAGTGATTTTCCCCATTAGGTCGCAAGAACCTAGAAGCCCCACATGGAGGATTCGTAGTTCCTAAAGTGGCAGTCCCTTGGGTGCAGCTTCTCAGTGAATTTCCGCTTTAGGTGGTAGGAACCTAGAAGCCACACACGAGGAATTTGTAGTTTCTAAAGTGGGAATTCCTTGAGTGAAGGTGCAGAGTGCATTTCCGTTTTAGGTGGTAAGAACTTAGAACCCACACACGGCGGATTTGTAGTTTCTATAGCGGAAATTCGAAATTAGAGTGAATTTCTGCTCTAGCCGGCAGGAACCTAGAAGCCACGCACGGGGCATTTGTAGTTCCTAAAGGGGCATTTCTTTAAGTGCAGCTTCAGAGGGCATTTCCGCTTTAGGTTTAGGTCTCAGGTTTAGGTTAAACTTCGTTATAAACTCTCCTTATTGGCACCGCTTGTGCGTATTCGCCCGCTTACAGTATATCGAAAA
This sequence comes from Chloromyia formosa, assembly GCA_964017055.1. Lineage (NCBI taxonomy): Eukaryota > Metazoa > Arthropoda > Insecta > Diptera > Stratiomyidae > Chloromyia > Chloromyia formosa. Next base: position 121,919,301 of record OZ024813.1, on the reverse strand, counting down.
ACATTCTAATTATTTACTTTTGGGCACCCCTCGGTAAATAAATACTTCTATCAGTCTCCTAGCGTAAAGGAAATTGCCTTGATTGATCGCAGTTGATTTATTATAACGATCAAACTTTAAATTTATCAAACTTGGCCTGATCGACAATCAGGGCCAAGTATGATAAATTTTCTAAACATAAAATAAAAAAAAAACACTCACCTGTTCTGCGCAATTATGCTATTCTCCTCATCACTGGACATCTGATTGTGCACCGACAAATTATTATGTCCTCGTTCATCTTGTTGCTGCTGTTCAGCTCGCTTCCTACAAATTTCACTGCTAAAGTCGTATCGCGGTATCGAAGGACTCGATGCCGGCGAAATAAGCTCATGTTCCGGATAACTTCGTCGCGATTGCATTGACGGCAATGGTGACGATGATATGTTATTGTTGCTATTATTTGCTGCATTTGCAGCCCCCGCGGAAGCAAACATGGTATAGTCGCGTCCCGGTGAAATCACCTGTGGCGATGGCGGCGTGTGATGATGGCTGGGGAATTTCTCTTGATCGGACAACTGTTGACCACGCGGCGTTGACGCCGAGTCTACGTCGATGTCGTTGTTATTGGCATTATTTTGATTGTTGTTGTTGTTATTATTGTTAGAGGTATCCGGTGAGATGGTACATGCACTCAGGTTGTTTGTGGCATTCTGGAACATTGGCAGTGGTGGGATTTGCATGGGGAAATTATTAAGATTTTTCATCATTTTAATTTCATTCTCGAGACTCTCGATGTTGCTGATGCCAGTACCAAAACGATTATTGTCAACATCTATTTGAGCATTTATGTTACTGTCGCTATCTAGCGTCGAACTATTGGGACACTGTAAGTATAAAGAAGTTTTTGGATGAGGAAATTTCTCGAACTTCGAAAGAATATAGATTTTCTTCCAGATAGAGTACAACATGTTGGTTTTAAAGCTCCTCGTTCATTGTCCAAAAATCTACACCGAATAAAGAGGGCGAATGTATCAAGTAGATAACAATGTGATATGCACGTCGAATGAGAATTGAAAAACGAAATCAGTTAGAGATCTAAACCAGATTTGAAGTAAGCCAAGAAAATTCATGTATGCTGTATCCATCTACCTATAGCAGTGACTCCCAACGGGTGGGGTGTGCCTCCCAGGGGAGGCATGGGGACTGTAAAGGGGAGGCATGGACACAATTTAAATTGTGATGTTTTTTAAGATGAAAAATCCGGGGAGGTGTGGACACAATTTAATTTCAAATGATTATCGTTCTGGTCAATACACTAGTGATAACGGTGGGCTATTGATTCACAAATTTAAACAAACATTTCATTTGGTATTGTGGTGCATTTTGGCTCAATTATAACTTTAGCTGTTCCACTGTCGTCGATTTTTTGACGTAGATTCTCTCAATTGCCCTAACGCCTTGTGGGGCATAGCGCGTCAACTGTTCCATATGGCCCAGTTGACGTTTCGTCAGCATAAACTGGTTTCGGAGAATGCAGTTGCCAGTATGCACCTCCTGCACATCCATGGCCACGAACGTCGTCGTGGATGGGATTCGAACCCGAAACGCCGGTAGTCAAACATGAGACTGATGCCTCAACACACTGCGCTACTGGTCGCCCCATATATTTAAGGTAACCTCACAAGAAAAAGTCCAGTGGTGTCAGGCTTGTCGAGCCATCTATTTGGAAGATTTTCATCAAGAAATGCTCTTTTATCATGTGGATGTGCTCCGTCTTGCTAGAAATTAAATTCTCCATCTTCTCCAAAGTCCTCCCGATAGAGTGGCAAAATAGATTCTGTAAGTTATGACCCATCAAACAGTGTATATATTCTTTTGGGACACCCGCTATTTTAAAGTGTGAAGATCCAAGAAGCGAGAAGATCGGTCTTTGGAGGAAAAGAACCTTAGCAAGTAATCATCGCTTATGAACTCAGCAGAAATGGTAAGAGCAGAAGAAGAAGCAACCGAAGATCTAATATTGTTTATCATCTGCAGAACCTCACTGAAGGATTTTCAAAAAACTTTTCGGAGGACAAAACAGACATTTCTTCTTTGTTCATTGGAAAGTTCTTCTTCTTCTCTGCAGATTTTGAAGCCGAAAATATGGTACGCAATCCAGTCATCGTTAATATCAGGAGGAGGTGATTGATTTGCAAAATGACTGCACACTGAAAGATAGATACGATACACGTGGACTAGAAGATTCTGGTTCAAAAGCGGAAAATCGTACACACGAATGCAAGACATTGCTATACCATTTTTGGTGTTCTGTTCAAAAGATATTTATGCGGGCAAGAAGTTTCAGCTTTCTCTCTCTCTCTCTCTCTCTCTCTCTCAGCTGACATGAGAATGGCACGGACGAAAACTGCACCCAGAATCTCAGATAAATGGTGTGCTAAAAAATTGGTAACATCAGAAGTTATATCTGAATGGCATATAGACCACTCCTTTCACATTACTAATAAGTAATAAATAAAAATGTATTTTTCAAAATACATAATTAAAAAAATGTATACACATACATATGTACAAAGAAAAATGTATATATATTGTAGCATTTTCGATGTCTTATATACCTGTATGTATTTTTCAATGTAACTTTTCTTCGACTGGCACGAGATTTTCCAATCGGCCATGGGGAGGCCTGATTTGAAAAGGGTTGGGAACCACTGATCTGTAAGATGGTTAGGGGGTGTGGTGGATCTATAAATCGAATTTGGAAGGAGGCCCGACTTTGTTTACTACCTGGGGTATATCCACACTTATTCAACTTTCGGTCGTCAAGAGGCATACGTCTATTGAAGGTGCGGAGGCATTTCTTATCGGAAAGAGCATGCAATGATGAACGTTTAAAACCTTTGAGTTGGTATAAGCGCTTCTACATTTAACACGCCCCGCATGAACTGGAATAGGTTTCGTTTTGTTACCAAAAGACCCAATAGTCGACAATCCTTATCATTGAACAGAACTTCCAATAAAATGATTAAGTTTGCCTCATAGAGAAATCTATGGAGGAGCAATCCGCATATACTCAACACTAAACTATTTGAAGCAATTCCAGTCGTAAAAAGTAAACAGAGAGACACACGCCCTCCACTGCGCAACACCCGCGCAGTCTATATAAAAGCACAGGAAGCACTTGAGATGTCATCCCCTCTCCTACTTCTCCTATTGGAACAATAACATTCCAGTCTGTCTCTCTGCCGCGGAACACCCGCCCGGTCCATATAGAAGCACAAGAGATGTCAAATTTCCATCCCCCTTCCTACTTCCTCACTTGTGCCGAATTATTTCGTTTCTCTCGTTCTTTTTCATTTCCTCTGATTCTCTTTCTTCAAAGGTTTGCCTATTGAACATTAGTAACGTTATCCAGTTCAGTGAAGAAGTGGGATCCAAGAAAAGTCTTAGGCTGCTTTCACACGATGTGTACGAGACATGTTATTTGACAGAAGCTTTTATTGAACTAAACAGTGGCAGTGTACATTGTATGAAGATGTTCACATGGAGCTAATGTGAAAAAATCACGTAATCGAGAAATATGGTTTCTCGTCTACATACTATACTACATTTGCCACTGTGACTCAGCAAAGCTTAAATGCGTATCAGGCACATAAGATGTGCGCGAATCGGTTGTGTGATATTCTTAAAAACTCGAAAGCATTTTAGGCACACGTGTTATCATTTCACGGTGGGGCGACTGTTTGCCGTAGCTTTTCACACCATTTACGTGAAAAATCGAATGTCGCCGTGTGAAATGCTGTTTCGATTTCGAGAAAAGCTCATCCGAAAAAATATCGTATCTGACAGCGTCGTGCGAAGGCAGTCTAACTCCTTCTTGCCACTGAAGTACAAGTACAGAGAAGATAAAAAATACTCTACTTCTAGTAACCATTACGTAAACTTTTACAGTAGAGTACAGTAGTAGATTGCAGGAGGTGCATGCTGGCAACTGCATTCTCCGAAACCAGTTTATGCCAACGAAACGTCAACTAGGAGCAATTGACGCGCTATGCCCCACAAGGGGTTAGAGCAATTGAGTATTACAGTAGATCCGAAGCCTCATGACATGTTTCCCAATTATCCGATACCCAGTGATGACTCCCGCATCAGTTCCGACGAATTAATTAGTGTACCCTACCTGGAGAATTCGCCTGCACTACAGTTACGAGGGAAGCCGCTGAGACCAAGAATCCAATTTAAAAATACCAAAAACAAACGCACTCATCACCGTAATCATTGACTGACAATCCGCCAGGGTCATAGCCAGACCCAGTTTTATGGATTTAATTCCAGCGGAGAAAATCACAATGAGTGGGTTCAGAAGATACTGAGCAACTTCTGCTCAAGTGATCATGATCAAATGATCACCGAGCAAGAAATATTTCTGCTCACCGCTCACACTTTTTTCTTCTTCTTTCTCCTTGACTTTCCTAGGAAGTGTGTGTGACAACGGGAGTTCCGTTCAGCAGGCGCAGATTGTATAACCGACAAGCTGCGGAACAGTTCGCGTTATCAGCAAAAACTAGTCTCGACCCATGCAGCACAGAGGCAGTGGGTTTCACTGGAAGTATCCTAAACTTATAAAGAGAACAAGCTCTGTTTTGTTCAGATTAACATTCAACCCATAGATAGCAGCCCAAATCGTTTGTTGTGAGAGGGCATTTTGCAATACCTCACTAATCATCATCATCATGGCGTGACAGCCGACGTCGGGCATTGGCTGATACCTCACTAATAACCAGTGACGTGCAGTGGAAATTTTTCATAGTCAAGCAGTTGGGCGCCCTAAAGCCAATTTAGCATAAACAAAAATGGACTGTATAATAGAATATGGACAGTCACAAAAACATTTATACCAAGCGGCTTTAAGCCTTAAAGAAGAAATCAGGAAAGATATAAATAAAATATTGGCACATATATTCGGAAAAAAAAAATAAATAAAATATTACTAATAAAAAAATTATAAATAAATATTATGTTAATTAAGACTAAGAAAAATTCAGGGGTATTGGAAATAAATAAGTATTCTTTCGCCATTGCCATTTATTTGTATTCCAAATCTATGCGCCGTTCTTTAAGTAAAAACTCTTTAATCACATTATCAAAAAAATCGTTTTCTCTTCGCAATTAAAGCAAGATCCGAAAGTCGTTCTTGGGATTGGCGATTTCTCAAAAATGTGTGAACGCGCTTTAGTGTTGAAAATGACCTTTCCGCAGTTGCCACTGTGACTGGAATTGACGTTAATAATTTTGCTAAAATATGAACTTGCTTAAAACCGTTTGCGACATAAGGCCGTTTTTGAAAATAATCGAGAATTTTACTAGGATTCGCGTTTTTAAACTCATCTGAAGAATAAATAACTTTTAGCTCATTTTTCAACTTTATTCTGTCGAAAAATTGACCGTGATATTCAATAAGTGAGTCAAAATTTTTATCGGGAAAATTTGACTTGAATTTAGAAAAATAATTCGGTTCAAGCAACTCTAAAAATGAAAGATCTTTAAACGAATGGAATCGATCTCGAATTTGCCCGAGAATAACATCTATAATCTCCCGAAATATCCGCCGTAAATTTTGTAAAGGATCTATCGCATTTCTACATTTCTTACGTGGTGGCTGATATTCTGCTGTAACTGTCGAATAGAAATTATCAAACTTTTTAGAAAAGTCATTTTCAAGCCAATTTTCAAATTCAATAATTTTTTGGCTTGCATATGAAATGTTTACCACTTTGCTCTGAATAATATTAAATAATATATCAGTTTTCTAAAAAATTTCAGAAAAAATTAACAGATATAATTGAAAATCTGACTCTGCGAATTTTTGTAAGTATATATCGGAAAAAGTCAAGGAATCGCCATCCCAGTGTTGAGAACCATTCGAAATTGTCTCAAAAACTGTACAAATTTCATGCTTATGTTCAAATATAACGTTAATAATACGCGAATGATAATGCCAACGCGTTTTGGAAACCGATGGTAAACGACGATTTACTATATTTGCAAAAAGGTCCGACCTTTTAGTGGATGTATTTTATTAAAAAATGATGCGATTTTATTGATGTGCGCGAAAAATAATTTAATTTCCGGAATAAACTCAACTGCTTTAGACAATACTAGATTTAGTGAATGAGCGTAACATGGAACGAAAATTGCCGATTTATGTTTTTCCCGAATTAAAGTCTGAACTCCACGAATTTGAGAACTCATTACTGCTGCGCCATCGTAACATTGTGCAATTAATTTCTTATCGATATTAAAATTTTGCAATTGTTTTAAAATGTGAGAGCTTATTGCTGTAGCTGTACGATTAGCGCTTACATCCAAAAATCCGATAAATCTTTCTTCAATCTCATTTGATATTGTATATCTAAAAATCATCGTTAATTGTTCCCGACCGCTAACATCTGGCGTTTCGTCGACCATTACAGCTACAAATGGAGCCTCCTTTATTTCCAAATTGATTTTATTTCGAACCACATTAGCTATAGCGGAAACAAGATCGTTTTGGATTCTATTAGACAAACCCGAAAACGCTGCATTTGCTTTTATAGAATCTATGTGGGACTCAATTATCGGATCGTACAAACTCAAGAAATTTACGGTTTCGATAAAATTACCACGATTATTTGAAGAAGAGTCTTCATTATTTCCGCGAAAAGGAAGCTCCTGTTTTGCCAAAAAAATTACAGTATCGATTAAACGTTTCAAAATATTACGATTACGCTCAACTTTTTCATTATGCAAACTAACAGATATTGCCACCTGGTTACTAAGCATAAACTCTATACGCTGAGAACCAAAATTATCTAATTTAATTAACGACTGAAGATGTTTTTCGGAACTTGAATGCTTTGCTGCTGAGCCCGTAAAATTATTCAAATCACTAAATCCAGCTTTATTCCAAACAGATTTTTCATTCGTGAACAAAAGACACGGCCAGCAAAATAACTTATTTAATTTACAGCTTCCCGTTAACCAAATGTACTTTTCATACGTTTCGATATGGAATTTTCGCGTAATATTTTTTAATTTAAACTCTAAACTAAGATCTGGCTTCGGTCTATCCGATTCTATAATTTCTCTTTTCTTGGCAAAGGAAAGAGTTGAAAATCCCGCTTTTAGTACGAAATCCGTCGCGCAGCAATACTCCGACATAATGCGAAAAGAAAAGTTACCACTTTTATCACAAATCAAATCAATTAAATCACTACAATCGGTCAAAAAAACTTCAAATCACAATTTAATCAAAATTACCCGATTGCACTGATTTCCTCTTTTAAATTGCAACGGAAAATCCATTACATAACAAAAACAAAAGCTCTACTGGGAAAATCAAATTCCCATAAACATTCCCTGCATTGGCAACATTTCATTAACAAGCATCACTGGGCTTTATCCCACACACAAAAGCAGTCGCGCCAGTGCTTGACTTGTCTCATATAAATTTGCGAACAAAACAAAAAAAAATCGTTGCCCAATGTACTACCGAAATCCAAGATTCCCATTTTCTGGAATCAACATGTCTCTAGTATTTGGATGCACACATGGTACATGCATCTAAAGATCTAGGCACATTTTCCTATTCTAAGTTTGGTGTCTATGGTGTGCAAAATGTGGGAGGTTTGAATATTATCTAAAGTAATCGAACGAATGTTTTTTAACCAAAAGAAGGCGCGGATCAGAATTTGAATGTGTAAAGGAATATTTGAATGATAATATGTATTCTTCAGCTTAAAGAAAAACATTGACTGAAATGATGATATGTGTATTGGTGTAAGCAAAGTTTATTATTGAATTGCTTATTTCGGTAAGTCAAGCAGTTTGGAATTGCTTACTACGAGTGCACGTCACTGCTAATAACCGCCGGAAATTTAGCAGATAAAACAATAGCAATGTCATCCGCATAAGTACACATCTTTCAGCCCGACACTTTTAAGTTTTGAAGCAGTCTGACAACTATGTTAAGTTCCAGAGAAAGGGAGACAGCACTCCACCTTGCGAGGTAGCCCTGCTCACAAGTCTTCATTCAGATGATGTTCCCAGACATTTTCGGGTATTTCCTCTAATATTCCAAAGCCAAGCTCCATATACCAAATATTTCGAAGGGGGACCCGGGCCCCCATGACCTCCTCTGGGTCCACTACTGGTAGATATCAGAAGCTGATAGTACGATATTGTAGTATTTTTAGTGAGAGTTTCGTAAGTGGGTATCATTAGGCTATTAAGTCTCCTTACCTTAAGTCCATTTCCCTCGTTATCTATCATACTTCCAACTGAATTCAGAGCCGCTTCCACTAGCATACTGGCCGACGACGATGTAGCACCGCCGGCGGTCAAACGTGGATTTGCCGTATTATAAAACGAACTTATAAACGATTGCGGATGTGCGATTGGGTTCATATGCAATTGCGACTGATTCTCTTGCGATTCATGAAATTGGGACATTTGTCCGGGATTGTTTGAGTCCACCACATCCAAAAACGTTGAGTTCTCATCCTCTTCGTGCTGTACGTGACTCTGATCGGCGCTGTTCATCATAAATCGTGCCAAAAAATCACGATTGGGTATAATCTTGTTGGCCGCTTCCTCCACTGTCACGTCTCGAATATGGCGATCGTCATCGCTTATCCACTTTTTGCTACCTTTGCTTACAACTAAATTTTGGCAATGATTCGAAGTGTCCTTCATGCTAGCGATGTGTCTAAAATTATTGTCGTTATCGTGGGGCTGGTGTTGCTGATGCGCCAGCTCCACTGGGTCGCCTAGCATTTTTTGTGCGTCGTCCACTTGTGCACCGACAGCGGTCAATCGCTGTGCCGTCGTCGACAGGAAGGATTCTACAAGACTAAGTTGAGCGTTTTGTTTTCGACGCGCCTTCTCATAGCGATCGTCCTGACTGTCTTCCTCTTCGATTAAACCCTCTTTCGAAGCGTTCGATCGGTACTTCCGTTTTCGCTTTTTGCCTACTTCTTTATTGTAGATGGGAGTGATTTTCGATGAAAGGAGAGATAGATTGGTTTCGTTTCTACACAGATCTTTGATGGACTTTCCGGACTTTTTGATATTATCGAAGATATTATCATCGGAAAAGTCTGTTTCGCTTTTACTGTCCTCCATCATAGTCGAGCTGAGTATGGAATTTTGATCTTCCAAACTTTTTCGCCGTCGACGTGGTGCTTGTTCTAAAAATATCAAAATAAAAATTATTAATACGTTCCAAGTACACAAAGGATCTGAAGGTATACCTAAGAAGTCAACTTTCATTCCACCGGAATAGGCATCAAATGTGTAGGCAACACTCCGCTCAATCTTTGGCATTTGTTCTTGGGTATAGTTGTGAACTTTTTTGTAATGAAACTGAAGACATTGTTTGGTTGTAAAAGCAGCCGTACATTCGGATTCAGCACACCTAAAAAATACATTTATTTGTACAATTGTCTGTATTCACAATTCTGTTAGAGAAACTTACTTAAATGGCCTCACGCCGGAATGAGTGAGCATGTGTATCTTAAGATTACTTCGATTTTGGAAGAGTTTTTGACATCGTGGACAACTAACTACGGTTGAATTCCGACTGTGAACTTCTTTACAGTGTCGCTGCAATGCTGCTCGGGACCCTAATAATTTTGAGCATAACTTACATTGGAAATCTCGGAGTACTTCGGCCATATCTTTCAAAGAAAGTAATAAAACATTAACGCAATGAAGTGAGATATTTGCAGTAACTCAACTTTTTGACTACATTATAGAAAAAATTTACAATTCAAAAAACTTCAATTATTAAATTAATCACGAAAGGGTGGTACATATAATGGAAAAAAGAAACTTGAGGAGTATTCTCTAATAAAATGTAACCTGTGGGCCAATCGAACAGCCACTTCGGGACGTCCGTTAAGCTGGCACCCCCACAACGAAGAATCGAGATGTGACACATCACATAATTAGTTGCTAATTAGATGCTCAACTTAAAAATTTAGTACTCCAGCCGAATCGCGACAATTGAGTGTCTTATTATGGGGGTGTAAAAGTAAAAAAAAAAGTAGTAAAAGTTGTTCGCATTTTTAATAAGATTCGCGGTTCAAAATGTCTGTTTTCGAGCCAAGTTCTCGTCATTTGCGGGAAGTTTTGATCTTCTGCTTCCATTTGAAAAAAAAAAAAACCGCAGCTGAGGCTCATCGAATGGTCTCAGATACTTACGGTGAGGTTGCTCTGAGTGACAGAATATGTCGTGAGTGGTTTCAACGTTTTAAAAGTGGCGATTTCAATGTCGAGGACAAGCATGATGGGAGAAACAACATTTTCAAAGACGACGAATTGTAAGCACTGCTCGATGAAGATTCGTGCCAAACGCAAGAAGAATTAGCTGAATCACTGGAAGTGACTCAGCAAGCCATCTCGAAACGCCTCAAGGCCATGGGCATGATTCAGAAACAAGGAAATTGGGCTCCGTACGAGTTAAAACCGAGAGATATTGAACGGCGATTATTTGCATGCAAACAACTGCTTCAAAGGCAGAATCGGAAGGGATTTCTTCATCGCATCATGGGGAATGCCCGGACATGCCTCAACGTCGACGGCAAAACCGAATATTCACGGCGCCAAGGTTATACTTTGCATTTGGTGGGACCGGCTCGGCTTGATATACTACGAGCTACTGAAACCGAATGAAACTATCACAGGAGATCGGTACCGAACGCAATTGATGCGTTTAAGTCGAGCACTAAAGGAAAAACGACCACAGTACCAAAAGAGACACGACAAAGTCATCCTCCAGCATGACAATGCTCGGCCACACGTCGCAAGAGTGGTCTAAACATATTTGGAAACCCTGAAATGGGAAATCTGACCCCACCCGCCGTACTCCCCAGACATCGCTCCTTCCGACTACCATCTGTTTCGTTCCATGGCGAAGGAAGTCAAAAAATGGATCCAATCATCGATCGCGTCGAAAGACGCCTCGTTTTTTAGATGGAATTCGAAAATTACCGGAGAGATGGGTGAAAGTTGTCGCTAGCGATGGACAGTACTTTGAATAATACATTTGTAAGTACTTTTTGACAATTAAGCTTTTAATTCCTGGAAAAAACGGCGGAAGCAAAGTTGTACACCCAATAAAAGCATTAATAAGTGCTAATTTTGTGCTCCATTGTCGAAATAAGTGCTCCTACAGGAGTGCCGAAACGATAATTTTAATATAGGGGTGCAAGCTTGACGTTACGATAGCACCCCCACTTTTTTTAAACCGCATATAAGTATTAATTTCCAAATAAGCGTATAATGAATGTGTTAATTATAGGTATTCGTTGCTGTATCGATCCTCAAAATGTTCTAAATGAGCGCACCGCAGGGACCGCCAGGTGTACCGGTTCGACAAGCTGAATACGAAGCGACGGAACCAGGCAGCCGCTGATCCATCAAAGAGAAGGTGAGCGAACAAACTTACAATAAGTCACAGTCTAAATGAACCGCCTTATGTTAGAGGAAGAATTTAAAAAATGGTTGAAAAACCATTCAGATTAAAATTATTTTTATGTGAATTTATTGTCTCAACTTGGAAATCTCTTATTTCAGTGTGTTTTATAATGATATAAACTTCAAAAGCTCAAAAATACACCTCACAGTCAAAATGAACCACTTAAATAAAAGTAACCTTTTTAGGTTTATTGAATCGGGAGTTATAGATACATTTAATAATTTTACATATATAGGGGAGGTAGGCGTTGTCTTGGCCTGATCATGCCCATTTCCAATACCAACCAACTAGATTATACTTCCAACATTTTACCAAAATTTCAAGTCTCTAGCTTTATTCTATCGAAAGTTATCGTGCGAACGGACAGACAGACAGACAGACAGACATGGCTTAATCGAATCAGGAGGTGATCCTGATCATTTATATATCTACATTGCTATACCTCCGGAGCCTCCTTTAAGGTGTTACATATTTCCGTCGTGACAAAAACAATATACCCTATACTAAAAGTCTAGGGTATAAAAAGCATATACAGGGCGCCCCGCTTCAGAGGGTAAATACTTTAATGGTAGATAGTACCGTTCATTTGTGGAAAATTTACAATAAAGTTCACACTCTGTTTTTAACCGTTACAGAGTTGTAGCATTTTTTGTAAATTGTATTAAAAAGCTTGACTTTCCGAAAAAAAATTAAAATTTGCCACTCTCCCAATCATATAATCCGAGATTTGACCTCAATTTCTGAAATCACATGAAATTTCAATAAAACATATAAAATTCCTCGGTTTTGAAATTCACCGTTACTTCAAAGATACAACTGTTCAAACTATCAAAATCGATTTTTTTCCGAAAATTCAAACGATATTTTTACAACGGTACTTTGAACTGACAAATCTGCAAATTCGACAAAAGTTGCCTCAATATATTGGCCTTCCAACGGTATATTTCTTTGATGCGTTTGGATTTGAAAATTTTCGAATAATACGCATTAAAGGAAAAAAAACCATGGCGTGGAGATGAAACAAATTTACTTCACAAGCTTCACTCAACAGGTAGTCCATGCTACCAACGAAAATGGGAAAAACGACCGTATACTTTTGAAATTTGGCACGATTAAAATAGAGAGTCCACTATGCTCTAAATCTCTGTTGCTAGGGGGTCCGGAAGTCTAGGGGAAAAGGGGTTAAAATTCCTTTTTAACAGTTTTTCTTGAATATTTCGGGTCGGTTTCTCCAGGCCATGTTATTTTCTGTAATGCGTATTATTAGAACATTTTCAAATCCAAACGCATCAAAGAAATATACCGTTGGAAAGCCGACGCTTTGGGGCAACTTTTCTCAAATTTTCAGATTTATCAGTTCAAAGTACCGTTGTAAAAATATCGTTTGAATTTTCGATGAAAACCCGATTATGATATTTTAGTTTGAACAATTGTATCTTTGAAGTAACGGTGAATTTCGAAACCGGGAAATTTTATATGTTTTATATAAAATTTTATGTAATTACCGAAAGTGAGGCCAAATCTCAAATTAAATGATTGGGAGAGTGGAAAATTTTGATTTTGTTTGGAAAGTCAGGCTTTTCGACACAATTTACGAAAAATGTAACGGTTAAAAACAGAGTCTCCATTTTGGTTTCAATTTTCCACAAATGAACGGTACCATTAAAGTATTTACCATCTGAAGCGGGGCACCGTGTATATGCTTTTTACTTTTATTTAAGTGGTTCATTTTGACCGTGAGGAGCATTTCTGAACTTTTGAAGTTTATGTCATTTTTGTGTACCAAGAAGTAAAAATAATTATACAATAAAACAAACTGAAATAAGAGTCTTATATGTTGAGACAATAAATTTAAACAAAAAAAAAATAATCTAACTAGTTTTTTCAGTAATTTTTTTAAGTAATTCTTTCTCTAACATAAAGTGGTTCATTTTGACTGTGACTCACTGTATACTTTTAAAATTTCTCCCGAGGGTACGGTCGGTGAATAGCTCCACCTGCCGAAAAAAAAATTGTGAACAGCCGTACCTTTAAATTTCATACTCCAGTCTACGATGGTCCTAAGGACTTGGCCGGGAGGCGTGTTTGGCTGCCTGCCTACGCGTCGTTCGATTCTGAGGCTCCGCAATAATGTGCTTTCTTATGCCCGAACCAGGTTGCCGGCAGAAGCAAAGCATCGGCAGCAGCATCGTCTGTGTCTTGAGTTTACCTCACTCACACCTGGCAAGTTTTCTGAACAAACAGCTTAAGATTTGTATGAAAATTTCATAGGTGCGAAGTAAGTGTGATGCCTGTGATTGCCTGTGTCTTGAGTAACTCTGCTTTCGTAGACCAAGCTCGCACCTAGGAAATTTTCGTAACAAAAAGCTTAAGTTTTGTGCGAAAATTTCCTAGGTGCGAGCTAGATTAAGGAAGCTCACTTACCCAAGATGCAGGCGATGCTCCTGTCGCTGCTTTGCTTCTGCCGGCAATGAAATTCCAGCATAAGAAAGCACATTTACCCAAGACACAGACGAAGCTGCTACTTCTGCCAGTAATCTGGTATTACACCTACTCAAACTAAAAATTTTCTGCAAATTTTTGGACAAAACTTTTGCTCATGTGGAGTATGTGTAAGCAAGCACATTACCCAAGACAATGATGAACTAAACATAAATGAAAAAGGATCCCACAATGTAATCAAATAATGTGTCACTCTATTTTGAGGCCTGCTCTAACAACTGAAACGTTTGAAACTCTTACCACTATGCATCCTTTTGATATGAACTTTCAACTTTTGCGGTTGACAGAATTTCCGCCCACAAAAGTCGCAAAGAGGCCGGGCACGTTGCGGATTAGCGCTACAACCATACGTTCGATGCATTTCCAAATAATTCAGTCGTAGGAAGAACTTTTTACAAAATTGGCACTGGTACGCGCCCTTTCCGTCGTGCATTTGGGCAGCATGTTTCATGATATTCTCCTTGCCCAGGACCGCTTCGCCGCATATCTTACAGTGATACTTGCGAATGGTCAGGCTGAAGGATGGATCATGAAATACCGAGCAATGAGTGCGATAGAAGATGGGATGTTCGAATTTCATATTACAGCCACCACAATCTGGAAAGGGATGAGGAAATACGTAAGTTGACTAGCTGAATTAGAAATTTTCTGGATTAACACTCACTCGTCTTTTCCGTATACTTCTTTTGCCACGTTGAATTACATTCGTCACTCCAGTACAACAGTTCACAGCCACTTTTCAAATCCGAGCTCGTCACAAAATATGCTTTTTGTTCGATATTCACTAAATTCACAGTGCGGTCTTCATACGACGGAGCAATGCGCACGTATCGCATCCAATTGGAGGCGTTAGGATCCTCCATCGATATAAACTGGGACTTGGAGCCATCGTAGATCTCGAAAATCATTTGCATGTGACAATCTTCGGGAATATCATTGGCCTGAACACTGACACCTATCAGGGGACCAAAACGCGTTAGCATGGGAATATCGACCTTTGTGAAGACGCCTGTTTCTTCGGCGCTAAAAGGTCGAATTTCCAACTGAGGAGGAATTGATGCCTCAGCGAAGGAGAGGTTTTGAAGTAAATCCGGTCGCTTGTGGGCGCTTCTCGAGCTGGAACTTCGAGTCGATTCATTATCCTCGTCGTCGTTGTTTTCGTTTGCTGGTTGGCTATCCTGAATAGTTTCCTGCTCCTTCCACGTTGAATACTCGACGCCATCGAGTAGATGATCCATGGCATTACGATATGGACACTTTTCGTAGTCATGTGAAAAGGTGCATTCCCTACATGACTGGATCAGGCGTGTCGAAGCATTGCAACGGGAACTTTCCGACATTTCATCGTCTTTTTCATCGTCTTCTTCCTCATTGTCACTGCTTCTTTCAACTCCATTTCTATTCTCCATCGCATCGCTTTCCTCCATTAACTTTCCGTTTACCGGGGCCTTCCTTATGTCGTGCTTCTTTTTCGATCGATCTCGTATTCTGAAGTTATTGTTATTGGCATTCTCTCCATCGTCGCAGTCCTCATCTTCATCTTCATCGTCGTCTTCATCACCGTCAACCTCGCCATCGCCCTCGCCTTCACCATCGTCGTCATCCTCGTCGTCACTGCGCTCATAAGATCGTATAAAGTCATTGGTTTTCTTAAGACATATAGCACCCTTATTGCCGTCTACAGAAGTCGTGTCATCGAGGAATTTCTCACAACCATTGGCCGACTTACTTTCCAGCTCATTCTGTATTTTCTCGGCTATCCTACAGTCTAGCACTTCTGGAACGTTTTCATCGTCCAGACTACTACTGATCGATTGATCCTGTTGTGCATCTCGATGCTGATTGTGACTTTTGCTGTTATGTTTCAGTGTGAAGGAGGGGAAATCATTAGGCTTATCAATGAACCCATTCAGAGCTTCGGTGAACTGAACACGTTTGCCATTTTTCTTTCGGGAGGTTGGCAGGTAACTGCTATTGTCCGATTGACTGTTACCAAAATCTTTGGCACTTAGGTTTGGTTCTAGTTTGATGGTCGCAAAAGACTTAGACGTCGATGTGAGCGATGGAATGCTGAAATTAAAAGAGAAAATAGGTTAGGTGGGTTGTTTTTTTTTTTTTTTTCAAAAATTCATTTTTTGCTTTGAACTATTTTTATTTTATTTTTTCGAATTATTTTAGGAATGATTCTGAGCAGCTGACAAGTGCTTAGTTTATGTAGCCCAGTTCTAGTTGTTTTTGTATTATTAGTAGCTTCCCTAAATGGACAAAACGGAAATCCTTTTGAAATAATCTGCTCGTGTTTCCTGAATATATCTAAGTGGCAGTTTTGTATGGGTTATTTGCGGAAATAAAAAATTCTAGTTTTCGTCGGGGTCGATCATCTTAAAGCGCTAGTTAAACTAGATAGGAGATAGAAGAGGAGAGCCCTGAACTTTTCAGATCACCAAGTTCTAGAACGTCCGTCTATTGTGCTATAACCTACCGATCAAGATAGCTTGTCATAGTAGCACAGCACACATAGACCTCAATAGGTCCGCTATGATACCGCCAGGATACATCCTCCTTTAATTTTACCAACAGTGAAAACAATCCAGAGCTAACAATAAAACATTGGAGTTTTCTAACGGGCGTGCTATCAGTGGAGAAATGGGATCCAAGTACGGACGTCTTCCTACCTGCCAAAGCTTTCCTCCTCGTTCGCGTCTTCACAGCTCCTGCAAAAACCATTGTAGAGAAGCCGAAGTCTCCTGGCCAGCCTCCAATGAGGTAGTGCCCACTGATAGATAAGATAGATAATTTCCATTTAGCAGCAGTAGATCGAGTGACGTCAAACCTGGGCTACAGCACCTAGTTGTAAAGCGGGTATTACCTGCAATCCGTCTAGTAGTGGCCCTGTTAATCGCCTCAGATTTGACAATCAATTTACGTGAATCAATGGGCAAATAGATATTACCATATTGCTGCATCTCCACTTTCGAAGAACCCAGTCTGGCCGCCGGTTACTCAGCGTGGTGAGACACCAGATTGTCTCACCATACTAGTAAGTCACAGGTTCGAGTCCCGTTCGCGCCATGGCCATGGATGTTTGTGTTGTCTTCCTCCTGTTTTGTGGGGCGTAACAATAAGCCACCACCTTTCCCGACTTATCACAGTTATGCAGCTAAATGGATAGTAGGTGCATGCCAGCAACATGCATCGTCCGAAGCCAGTTTATGCTAACGAAACGTCAACTAAGCCACATGGGAATAGTTGACGCGCTATGCTCTGCTAGTGGCTAGGGCAAATAGTAAGCCCATTCGCCTCACAGTTACCTTCCAAGCCACTGTGACTAGGAACCCAGCACAGGATAATGTTAAAATAGCTCCTCATTTCGGGGAGAGATGATTGACAACTTGCCACTTAAATGTTATCAAGACTGATTTGACCGATCTGTTTGCTGGTTGGCTGTATGTACCTATATAGATAATAATGTTTCTGAGAGTTATCGCATGCCGTCCAAGCAAATTGTCGTGACCACTGTCTGTAAAACATTACAGTGAACCGGTAGACGGCAGGTTTAGCTTAAATTCAACCTGTCGCAATAAAGTGGGGAGTTTTCCCAACGCAAGGATATGACTTTCATTGACATGAAAATTATTTCCACCTCAAAGTTTAATTTGACTACGCTATTCATAACTTTACTTCTAGGCATATTTTTGAAAAAATTATAGTTTCCTTGGAAATCCCTATCAAATTTGGAAAATCTCTTCCAAATCCTTTATAAAGCCTCAAAATTGCAGATATCAATGAAAGCAAATGAAAGTAGGGTTACGTTTTCTAACCATCATCGCCAATTACACGAGTTTAGGAAAAGTGGCTGGAGAAGCGGTAGTCTGATAGTGGAAGGGGACGACAGTAAGCTGACGTTCCTACGGCAGCCGGTTCTTCGTACCGGAACGACCCGTTTTTCAACGGCCAAGAGCTGCCAAACCCCCTAGATGCAAGAAGAACTGCAGTATTTGAAGCATCGCTACCACAGCAACAACAGTAAGCTGAATTTGTATAGCGCACGACTTCTATAATGGAAAACCAGCTGTAATTCCGCAACCACTCGTTGTAGGAATCTCTTTTTGGTCCTAAATTGTTCCGATATTAGTCCTCTATAATTTCATATAAGACGTTGTTGCGAAAAGTTACAATTTTTCTGGAAAACTGGAACAAAATTGAAAAGGCTTGCCAATCCCTTAAAAAAGCCTCTAAAACCCTGGTATACCTGAATAAATTGCAGCTGAAAGTGGGGTTTCGCTTTATAAACATTATCGCTAGTTACGCGGGAGTGGGAAAAGTGTATCTTAGTTACAGGAAAGGCGCTGCCTTGGGAGTGGAGAGGGACAACGATTTAATACTAAGAAGATTTTTCCACGATGAGCGGTTGTTGGGATTTGAATGATTGATTTTCTGATCGTGTCCAGTGGGCGCGCCTCCCATCCTTTTTAACAAGAGCCCTAAGATCTATGCCGGTCACGCCGGGGTGCTGCATTCAGTTGCGAATGAATCGGACCAAAATATTCGTTCGGCACACTCGCAACTGTTTGTCACAATTCCGACCAGGTCGAAAATCGTTGCGGTGAGCGGAAATAAGTGTTACTCAGTGATCATTCTGACATTCTCACCTAAGTTGAAGTTGCCTCGGTAGCTTCCGAACCCACCTAATCACTCATAAATAAGCTGCCGCGGAGCGATATCTGTGGAGGAGTAGACGAATTCACGTTGGAGCTTCGAAAATGGAATCCGGTTGGACTCCAATTTTTCAAGTTCCAGACGGGAAAGTCTCGCAACGAATAATACAATAATACAATGGATGCGGGGAAATTTTGATAGATGTACATATGTTAAATTAAATTTTTATTTTTCGTTTTATCGTGTTTATTTTAGGGACGTCGAATTATTGCCCGGCCGGCAGTAACGCCGTTCACTATACCGAGAGGAAGACGAACAGCATATAACTTCCAAGGTGAACGGCGTGTCTGCCGGCCGGAAACGAGGTTGGTGACGATGGCCATCTACGCAACACATCGAACAATATTTGCCCGCACACAGCGCACTGGACTACGCCCCCCACGGGCTGTATCCGGCGACACATTTCGGCCACGTAGCCACGACACCTTTTCGCCAGGGAGCCCTAACAATTCGGCCACGAAGCCAGCCCTGGGAATAAATAGAGACAAATTTCGACTCGACTGGCAGGTTTGTACTGGTATTTTTCTAATACCGTGGAGCGCTACATATTTTAGGCCGCGGAGCTCTACATATTTATCTCTGCCGTATATCAGGCGGAGATGCTTGGCTTGTTGCATGCGTTGGACTACCTACTGGAAGGTCAGGTGCGCGGGAAGAAAATCCAATCGGTGATCAGACACATGCAGCAGACGAACATAAACTCCAAATGGGTACTAGAGTGTGCCAAAAAGCTAAACATGTGTGCCTCAGAAAATGAGGTTACACTGATGTGGGTACAAACTGGAAATGAGGCGTCGGATGCCCTAGCCAAACAGGGATTTGCGGCAACTTTCATTAGGGTCGAACCCAGAATTGTTCTGGGGAACGTCATTATTGGAGCGAAAGTCGGCAAGTGGATGCACTCCCTGCATCAACAAAGACGACAGGAACTAGTCACTTGCAAACAAGCTCGGAATGCAATGACCAGCCCTTTAGGCGGGGAAGCGAAGAAGGTACTCAGCTATAAATGGAGTACCCTAAACTGGATAACTGCCTTGGTTACAGGGCATGGTAATTTTTGAGGCTCATCTGGCCAAGATGAAAATCGAGGAAGATGACGTTTGCGGACTATGGCCGGAGGAGGCTGAGACGGCAGCACACTTTGTGCGCGAATGTCCAGCACTGGCTAGCACGAGGTTGAGGATCGCAGACAAGCACACGATAAGTGTGGAAGCCATGAGTGAACTCAGCCTTAAAGAAATGCAAGCAATAACACGGAACTCAGTGATAAAGACGACAATTATCAATGGACATCTGGAAATCATTCATGACCGGTAGGGTGCGAAAAGGTACCCAAAAAATTAGTGGTCTGCTTCGAATATCCCCCTGAATACAATTATATATATTACAATATATTGTATATATTTTGGAGCGCTGCACATTTTACGCCACGGAGTGCTACATATTTTTGCCACGAGTGCTATACATTTTTGCCACGGAGCACTACACATTTTGTCGATTAGTGGAGCACTCGGTCCATCCACGCCCGTATTGTACCCTTGCACCAAGTCCAGGTATCCTTTAAATTCTTTACTAGTGCGACTACGTATTGAAATATTAATGAACCTAAGTCACTTGCTTATGCTGTTATGCACGGCTTTGCGTCATTTACGAGTATCCTTTGTTCGTTGCACATTCAGTCTCGTCAGCCATATAACGAATTCACATCGCCTAGCCGGCCGGCATTTAAATAAGGATACGGTGATACTTTTCCTTTAAAGTGTAGGAGATTTCACCATAGAGGCGGTGAATTAAAAAAAAATGGAAGAATTATATCCGTGAAACTTTGTTGGTTGTAATTCTAAATCGGTAGGATGACCACAATCTTGCATGTAATGAAGACATAAAATTTACATTTAGGTGTCACGGCTGGTCTGGACGACCATGCTTCGATCTCCGTCTTCAATTATGAGTGCAGCTCAAGCAACACAATTTGTTACAAATCGGCCCCACGTTGGGCGCCATTTGGCCAGGTAGGCTGTTCACTACCCAGTAGAAAACACAAGTAGCACTAAGTGTGCGGCGTGATGCCACACGCCTCATAAAAGGAATAAACCGTTGTTATCGAAGTCGTTCAGAGGTATTCGTCTTCAGATCCATCTAGCGGAGTTCAGAAAACGTATTATCTCCCCGATACCCTTCGAGAAGATGTCGGACATATCTCGGAAAACATCACTGCCCAATTCTTTATGCTTGATTCTTACAAGAGCCGACGATTTGCACAAGAAATGGATCAGAGTTTCCGTATCCTCCTCATTTCTGCAGTTCCGGCAGAATGTGTTGTAAGGTATACCCAATCTTGCGGCGAGCACTCCCACTAGCGACTTGGCTTTCTTTCCGTACAACATAGGAAGGAGTCTTTATTTCTTTGTGAATTGGAAAATTTCGGCTTTACTTAGACAGTGATTAACGCTGCTAACATTTGTTGGGCTTTAGTTACGAATCATTCCGTACATAGATTCACGAATAATGTTTTTGGAATGGCGTTTTTCTGAAGAGTATGCGTCACACTTGCAGGGGAGCACTATCGAATGATGCTACTGCAACTCGCAGGATAAAAACTTCAATCATTCAAAAATTACTGAAAATTGAATTCTCGTCATATTATAATGCGTGTACATAATGTTAGGGTTCTGGAAACGAAAAATAGTTTTGAGAAAGAGATTTGGCCAGAACCGTGACAGGCTAGTGATGAAATAAAATTATCTACCAGTAGGTATAAATGAATAGCATTGCAGCTTCCAATGGCCCTTCAATTACTCCGACACGCCATTGCGTTCGGTTTCAGGATTAAAGTCAATTCTTGTATCTCCCAGATTTTTCCCCTCAATGACGCATATCATCGGACAGTGTAATCTGCGACACGAGTTCTGAGGACATTGAGCATTACAGCTGGGTAATTTTTAATGTTAAAATAAAGTCATTTTTAGTGAATACAGTTACTCCCCGACTTACGTAAGTATTTCGTTCCAAGGCAATTTACGTAAGTCGAAATTATACGTATGTAGAGGTGCCTTCTAAAATATGTACATAGCAATATTGTTTTAAATGCCAGCAAAATTTACAAACTCGGATTTAAGTAGGATTTCTTAACCAAAGCAGCTTCATCATAGTAAACTATAAAATTAATCAATTCTAAATAGTAGCCGAGGGAGCTTGCAGCTCATATGGTGCTAGGAAAAAAATAAATGTAGCCAAAACCTCCAGAATAGAGTCGGATTGACACTCGTATAAAAACATCTTGGTGAGCACAAGAAAAAGTTGGGGAAAGAGAAACGAAGCTAATGGAAGTTCTTTTGCGAACGTATTGATGGATCGAGAACAGTCTCTAGACTGCGGAACACCCTATCGACAAGTCGATCTATGTAAGAGTAGTTTTCTGCATACAGTGCTGCACTCTATTATTAGTCACATCGAAAAGTTCGTGCATTTCAAGGAGCACACAATGTTAACTTTTCTAGAAACCGACGGAGGCTTTAATCATGTCCATCCGGAGGCAATTACTAGTGCACTCTTGGGCTTGGCGTCGATCCTAGCTCGATTGGACTAATTAACGTGATATTAACGACCAGGGTTATTTCCTCCAATTTGAGATATTCTCTGAACGCAGAAGTGTATGTAGCTAGGGGTACACCGCAAGGTAGTGAGCTTTCTCCCTGCTTTGGAACATAGGTGTTTGGCCCAGAGCGGGCGGGTTGCAATGCAACAGCATACGCGAAGGGTATCTCTATTGCCATCTTAGGCAAATTTCCTAATATGTTTAGTGACGTAACACAGTATGCCCTCACTAACTTCTTGAAATTAAGCATAGTGTTCATATGCTTAGTTTTAGTTTAAAACGAAATTGTACATATACATCGAAACCGAAATAATGCCATGACTTAACCTTCTCTGACTGAAAAAAGCTTAAGACTTCAACAAATTCAAATGTGTGAAATAAAAAATGTATCGGCCTTTGGAAATCCGCATTTGTATCATGAATTATGACCAACAGACCTCAAGGTAGAGTAATATCAATAAGGTCTATTGTTACATACAATGAAATTTGTGGGAGACATTTCAAATTTATGCTGGTTGCGAGAATCAAAATGGTGCATTTTTATTTTCCATGACAAAAGAAAACAGTAGTAAATAGTTTCGGTCAGATTCGAAGTCAGTTCAGGAAGCTGTAGTTTACGAGAGTGTAAATCGTGCGTAAGATAACTAGGATTTCTATGGAAAGGGCTCCTTCCTGAATTTTTCTTTGACTCAATTACATTCTTCCCTTTACACCATCCATCCGTCCTCCCGCCTCATCTCATAAGTTTGCTGTAGCAATCAAGAATCATCCACCCGCGGAACAACAACAAGGACATCCTCATTCGCAAAAATGACTCCTCATTTCGCCGTTTAATTGATTTTCCTAGGCCGTTTGCCACAAAAACAGTCAAAGCGGCTGAGTAACCATTCATCCAATACAAATGCAAAAGCCACTAGGATAAATGAATCAATGGATCGCACAACTCGCACAATTGAATAACGACGAAAACAAACCCGACTCCCTGCCCCCCCTACCACCCACTCGAAATACTTGCTTCGCCTGCCAATGCCTGCCACCCTTTTTACTGCTTCCTGTGTGTTACTATTCTGTTTTTGAACGGATTTGCGCTCGAGTGTAAGGGCAGGTAGGGATGCTGTTTTTTTACTATGCTGTAAATAATAGCGACATGTAGATGCACAGTTGAAAATCATTGCCAGCGGTGTTTTTGCCCAGTGAAGAAGCCTTTCACTTTCCACTGTCATACGTACGAGTATGTCCACAGCATATAAATAATGGAGCTGACTATTTCGTAGATACAAGATGCTCTTGTCCCCTGTGCATCTTGATACAGGTAGGGGATAGGCGGAGGACCGTATCCCTTTCCCCTCAAGAATGTCGGTTTAATATTAAAGCGCCAAAGTACAATGTAAACTCCACACTCAGCAACGAATGGGTTAGAATTGTGCGTGCAATCGTAAGCTCCCCCTCTTACCTTGAACTTCTATTAGTATCGCTCTCGGCCAAGCTCAGGAGATATGTCACGAATTCCACATCATTCTTAAACGCCAATCGTTGTCTGGTTATATCCCATCGCTCTGCATTCTTCGTTCCGATGTAAATATTTTTGCTGAAATTCTGATGGCGGTACTTCTTGGAATGACTCCCGCTGCCGGTTGAACCGCTCGCACCGCCTGTTCCATGTCCCGCTCCTCCACTGGAACCCGTTCCACTTCCACTACCACTTCCTGTGGCGCTTCCGCCACCACCACCACTGCCACTACTACCACCACTAGTCAGGCTGACCCCGCCGCATCCACTTCCGACTCCCCCGGCCACCACTACACTCGATCCATTCAGTCCGCCCGCCGCTGCCCCGCCTGCAGGACCTTTCGACGGCACTGCACTGCTATTTTGCAAGACCCCATTGCCTGTTCCGTGTATAGAAAAGGCGGTGCTCCGCTGGCCGGCACTGCTTTCACTTCCGCTAAAATCGAAGTCATTCAAGTCGTTCGATTTGGGCATCACGATGCTTTATTCTTTTTCACATTTCCACCATCCCTGACGGCGATTTATTCCATAACACACGATTTTTGTTTTTCGAAGGCAAATCGGAACGCCCTTGGCCACGACTTCACAGCACTCGTATCGTTGTCGATTCCACCAACTCGATTCCGCACTTGTCGCCAATTCCCATACGATCCCGATAACCAAAAGCATTCATCCCGTCCGGTCGATGGGTGAACATCTGCGAAATTTCGGCGAATTAACGACCACGCCGCGTCATCATCATCAATGATTGCATCCTTGCGACGAAAATACGGAAATCAGCCACGGAGGGCTGCTTTTGGATGATTCTGGACTGGGAGTAGCACGCACGGAACTCAACTTTCTCAAGAAATTAAACACCCCGGGACTCGGATTCTTTGAAATTTTCACGAAAGGATGGTAAACCTCGCGACGGTTAAGGATACGCGATGCGTATTCAACGAATTTATGCACTCTCCGGAACCGAAACTTTTATTTTTGTTGAGCAAAAGTTGCTGTCACCAGGAAAGTTTGTGTCTACTTTTCCTTCTTTATGGTCCCCATTTGTCCTGTCTGTGTACGGAACGTGCGTACATCGAAGGACTACATAGTCGCAGGTTGGGACAGTAATAGAGCAGAGTTGTGTGGCGTGGTAGTGGTGTGGATGTTGGGGAATGTTGGGAGTGTGTTCCACAGACACTCCATCATGGAATGGCGAAAAATGTCCTGTGAATCAAGAACACTGTGGAGCGATAAGGATTCTACTATTCGATTTGAATGACTCGGTAGTGGCCGTTACAATTAGGAAACTTCTGTTAGAATTTAAGCAATTTTCAAATCAAGCGATTAGCTAGATGTTTCGAAGATCCTTAAATTGTCCGCAAAATAAAATGAGAAGTCATAAAGTCAGAGTAAGGATATCGTTTAATCAAATCATTTATACCTATTTAGTTTAATTAAAATATATTATTTTTGAATAAAAGCCACAGACCAGTAAACAGTAAACAAAATTTGATCTATAAAAGTCAAGTCATCTTCCTATTTTGGCAAGACCATCCATTCATCCGTTTGGACCATTCTACGAATACTTCTTATATTCCAAAATATCTAGTGGATCATCAAGGCTGAATCCACACACATATCAGGTCAAGTGGATCCCCTACGAAAATGTTCCATCACACTTTAACCTAAGCAGCACGTTCCATTCCGCCTATCCACCCTCTCCGCTTCTAGATTCGAAGTTGATCCCCACAGATATTTCCGACGCATGTTGTTTTCATCAAAAAGTCCATCTCAATGCGTTCTTGTAAACATTTACTCTGAACGATGTTCGCCGTTCAGTCGAAGTGGATTGGAACTCGTGCTTGTGTTATCCTTGATATCCTTCGACTGTTTCCAGATGGATAAGAAATTCGTGAACGGAAAGTTGAGAATGGTCAAGCACATGACTCTCACGTATCGTTACCATGACAACTTTCTTGAGATTGATTCTGACGACCGACGCGACATACAGCTCCACCAGTACATAGCTTATCAGGCCGTTTGCCAGGATTTGTAATGTTCGATTTCAGTTCGTCCCTATTCAAGGACATGGTGGATAAAATTCACGGATAATCTTTGGGGAATACATGCGCACAATATCCTTGCACACGTTTCTGATTAACACGATTCTTGATATGATTCACTCCTGTTGCCGCCTAATGAAGGAATTTTACAGTCGGGTGTATTATTATTGAATGTAATTTGTGGGATTTTTGATCTTGGATGGAAAATGTTGGATTTATAGCAGCTGATTGTAATTATTTAAATAACATTTGGAATTTCGCTTTTTCGAATTCTGGTTAATTGGGAAGCGCTCCATTCTTGGAGTTAAAAAGAAACTGCTGTTTTTAATATTTGTGATGGTTTGCTTAACTAAAATAAGGTGACTGAGCAAGCCCATCTCTTGAGGGCTCGGGTCAGGAGACAGATGATGATGATGTATCATTATTATCCGACCCAACTAAATTAGAGGATGTTACGTCACTCTCTTTACTGAATATGACATTTGAATCGGATTTAGAAAACGAGATTGACATCACTGTGGTGAAGAATGCAAATTTGCCACAACAGTGATCAAGTTTTTGGAATCAACCTACACCACTCTAAAGCGGCCTTAGCTACTCTTGTACTCCGCTTGACACACAGCGCGTGTCATCCTGGTTTAAGAACCCTGGCTCGTCAAATATGTAGTTCGGGGCCTAAGTTGTCTCAACTACACTTTTTTTTACATCAACCAACAAAGGCATACTTCGTTCGTGCATCATAGTGAACACCATGACAGTCTTTTGGTGTCAGCATATATCGATAAAGATACGGTGGTGATGAGTTTAAAAACAAACTGTAGGCGCTACTGGAAAACCTCCTGTTACTTGTCATATGACTACGTAGAGATCCCCCTGGCGACAACATTAAGAAGCCGATCGTAGCTGCACGCACGGCGAAAATCGATTTTATTTTGGGGTGTGATGCGAAAGCGGATCATATTGTACTTTGTGGGGCAGCACTGACACTAATGAACGTGGAGAGTTGGGGCGACCGGTAGCACAGTGCGTAGATAGAGATATCATCGTACACGGCCGTAAGTATCACCACACATTGTTGAACTCGAACACGAACCTGGTACAAGTGGACCGGTTGTCTTTACGTTTATGTGAAGTATGTGTGTGTGTCAGAGAACATTTGTACCAGGTTCCAGTTTGACAGTGTGTGGTGACTCTAACGGATACAACAACATCTTTCGATTCGGAAAAATATTATCACAGGATAGGATAGCTTTAAACTTTCCACAATTAAACTTTACACTCCGTTGTCAGCTATACTGAAAAATCCTTTACCTTTAAGGAGTATACCATGGTCACATTTCTACACATCGAGGGTGCTTTTAACAACTTAAAACCGCAACCAATAGTGAAGGAATTCAAGCTCCGTGAAAGAATTAAACTAATTAACTTGATATTAACATCTAGGGTTGTGTGCACAACTTTGGGAGTATCCTCCGCAAGAAGGAGAGTGAATGGGGGCACATCGCAAGGTGGTGCCCTATCTTCTCTGCTACAGAAGGCATTGCACGACAAAGCACATGGGCATCCAGGTAGCATGGTCGTTGCTCTTTCTTGCCAGTATATTTTTTTCGCTGGCAGTGAAATAGAGTAATCCATCCGGTATTGCTGATAGTTCTCCTTCTCGGGATAGTGCGGCGATTGGATGATGACACTGGTTTAATTGTTTCTTATAGCTCTTGGTTTTCATTTTTCTCAAGGACCTGAAGCCGCATTTGTATTTCCGGTATGGAACATGGACGAACGATAGAAACGATCTGGAGATTCTTATATTTTACCATGTAAATTTGAATACCCTTACTACGAATTCCTGTCTATACTAGAATGGAGTTTTACAACCCGACATCGAGTCAAAGATTAACCATAAGGAAGATACCCTACTTCATACAAATTATCGCGACTGACTAGTAGTTGTATAGGTGTTGGTTCCCATATGCGTACACAAAGGGGTAATGCCAACTAACAAGCTTGTTACTCACACAATAGGCGTGTTTTTTGCGTAACCGTGTAGGGTCCCTGCCCTGGTTGCGCAAAAAAACGCTCTAGGGTAGCATGCAAGTTAAATTCTGAATCATGAAGTTGTCTGTACTGACGTCAAGTGGTGCGCCTCATATGTGGTGAAAAAAATTACCAATTCGGATGAAATATCAGTTTGATTATCGGATCGTTTATTTATTCCGACGGCGGACGTTTATAAACTTGGCGTACCGCTCTAACTTAACAAACATCATTCAAACGAGTTATTTATCAGTGACAGATACAAGTGCAACTCTATCCAAATGGGTCGCGGGTTCGATCCCTAGCAAATTCTCATCTTTTTTTCCTTTTTATTTTGTTCTATTGATATTTTTAGCACGAGTACTTCTATTGAAAATGTATTATTTAATAATAGGCATGGGCCCATCAGAGCAAGACATAATATTATTTTACCAATGAACTTGGCTGATTGGCAAAAAACATAAGCGTGCCAACATCAACATATTAGATTCCACACGACACTATGTGTCATGCATGTGGAAGTTATTGAGGGGTTATCGAGCGTAGAGCAGCCACCCTACTAAGCTATCCTTGATAATGTTGTTGGTGTAACGTGTGTGTTATTTTACCCTACACCCGATAAATTCCCCAAAAATATGCCAAATGAAACTTTATAGGCATTTGTCATCACTGAAGTGTTGCCGTCTCTATCTCTCTCAAGGCGATTTACCTTTGCATTTTTGGCACCGCGAGGGGAAGCTCAAATTCTTAATTTGTATGAAGTAGGGTATCTTCCTAATGTTTAATCTTTGATCGAGTCTTGGCCGTCTGGATCATTGTCCTCCAATTATTTCGGTCAAGTGACCGCGTCCTCCAATTTTACCTCGGTAGATTTTACTTTACCTCCTATGAAAAGGAATGAGTTTACTTTACTGAGTTTCAGCTTACCCTTGTTACTCTTACTTATTCTTAAGCGCCGAGCCAACACAAAAGGCTGGTAATATAAAAACTCTTCACTTATTGGAGGTGAAATCACATCTACCACATGAAGCATTCTAGCATAGATACAAACCATATATTAAAATATTTTAATTGATAAAATCGGAATGTTCCAAAGTTTGTAGCGGCACTGTCTAATTAATTAAAAATAAATCTAGCAGCCGTTTTTCCATCAAATATGTAGTTGGCTGTGATTTGCAATTAATAAATTAAAAAAATATATTATACGAGTATAGTTGTCAATCTTTTCGTCTATTAAATGTATGCTTTTTAATATGTAATTAATTTAATATATTATAAATAAATATGTGTAAAAATATAGTGTAAATTAAATAAAAATATAAAATATTATTTGAATTAAAAGAAATAACTAAAATGTGTAAAACATAATTAGCTATAGGTTCATTCCCTTCATCATTTTTCATATTTTATCCGCATCATACGCGAATCCGCAGTCATCCACCGGAATGTCAGCGGACACGAAAGCTGCAGGCGAAGTTTGAACTCGGTTCATCTGATATGACAACACCCCACATGCTTAATTCTCAACGCCAATACAATTAATTTCTAATACCCGTGACAGTTGATATTTAAAAATGTTACAATAACAAAATGTAAAAAATTAAAAAAAAATTAAAAAATGACGGAAGCTTGTGAGCCGTAATTCCACTCCCAATGCGATTTCAAAAAGGCATCCGATTATCGCAGAATGAAGAACGTGCTACTGAAGATTGCGATTTTGTTTTTTCACCGCAACGTTTTGTGGAAATCGCATGAGGTTTAAGAACCGTGTCGGGCGACCAACCTACCAAAGAAGGTAGATAAAATGTGGGCTCGTCGCCCAATGGAATTTTATACCGCGATTTTTGTAAAACTTATTGTGGTGAAAAAAATAGGATCGCCATCAGGGACTTAAAGTGAGGCGGGCGAGAAATTTCGGGGCAAAAGAGAGAGCGAGGAGCGGTTTTTAGAAGCCGAAGCGTCGAACGTCGCTCCATTTCCTTCGCCTCACAGTCGTCTTTTTGGCAGCTAGCTAGCTCCCGGATTTTCGGGCAAGTAACCAGTACCATTAGAACCGAATTACAGACTCATTTTTTGTCGCTGCGGACAGTCTGCTTTTGCGTCGGACTCGAATCTTTCTCCCAGCATATCCGAATTGTGGCTTTTACTGATTTCTCAAAAATTAATAGATTAAACTCGAGATGACCCTGATAGTTAATTTAGTGAATGAATATTGATAAACGACAGCGCCTATGGGGCAAATATGGGACACGATAGAATTAAAACAAATTTAAATCAATTTAAAATAAGAATAATTCGAAAAATCACAGGAACATCTTTTTCACTTTGTGATTACATATATTTTATTAATCATAGAATCAAAAAATCATACCGAAAAACAATATTTTAAAAATATAACGGTAAAGAAATATACTAAAAATAATAGCAAAATCACCTAAATTCAGTTTCTTGGCGACTGCGCGCCGATACGATTGCGCTGGGCAACGATACTTGGACGATTAACGAGATGTGGCCATGAAAAGTCTTTTTCATATCTTTGCGTTTTTTAACGTATTTTATTTGGAAGAAAACGTGGTTAGCCCATCTTGCCCCCATGGCCCGTCCTGTCCCCTACTTTTTTTGGCCCGCCCCATATACTATAAAAATACAATATAATGGACGGGCATATAGTCCGATGCAAACAGTACGTTTGTTCGTTAGTTCGTTGGTCAGGGTACTTCCCGAGGATCCACATTTCAAACATAGATGACTACGGTCCAAACGTTGAAACAAATCCAAAATTGGCTCTATAGCTACAGAAATCGGCAATATAGGTATAATATACCAATGTCTTCAGGACTTGAAAGGTAAATTAACCACGAAGCGTTCATTTCGTCTATCTCGTTTAGTTGTGTTTTCCTTGTAGTGCTGTTTCCTATCCAATTCCTCTTAAGTTAATAGGCGAGGATTAAATACTTCTTCCAGCGGCACGTTCATTACGCTGGCACACCCACTACAAAGTATAGACACCAGGCATAGTGTATAATTTTATATAAGGAGGTGCATGCTGGCAACTGTATTCTCCGAAACTAGTTTATACCAACGAAACGTCAACTGGGCCACATGAAATAGTTGACGCGCTATGCCCCTCAAGGGGTTAGGACAATTGAGTAGTAGTAATTAGTTGCTCTATTCCTGAATTTATTGTTCCTGCCGATTCGCCAAAACTGACGATTTTATGTCGGGGTGCTAGCGTGCCGTCACGAATGAATGAATTGTGGTAACGTCATGCTAGCACCCTCACTTTATAATACGGCGTCGGCGTACGCTGCCAATTGTGTCGACTTGATGAGTAGCCCAGCTTCAGACCGGTGCGTGTTTCAAACAGATCAGTAAGTCTACGATCCTGACCTGTGAGATGGAATTGGTCATCTTCAACTTTGTCGGTCGTACTAATTTTGCTGGTATACCAAATTGCAGATTGTAATTCTCACGCCGCAGTTTATTTCCCTTTTTTTGAATTTGACAGATAATGCTTCTGCGCCAATCGTCTGGGATCACCTCGTCTTCCCATATTCGCAGTAGTAATTGATGCATGAAATTAACTAGACCCGGATGCACTTCGTCAGAAGCTCTTCAAAATAAGAGGCTCAACAAACGGTGGGCGGATGCTATCGGTGTCGCTGATGCTGTTTCCATCCTTGTCCTTACACAGGCTAATCCTGGGTTGATAGCTGTTCTTAATTGTATTTACTAGTTTGTACGCTTGTTTGGTGTCTATTAGCTAAATTTTCGTTATTATTCAGTAACGGTATTCGCCGTAGCTCGTCATATTTTTTCTCTTTTGGCTCTGGTTGCTCGTTGAATCCATTGTCTATAAGCCTCGTTTTTCGCGTCAAGTGAATTTTTGCATTCTTCGTCGAACTAGTCATTTCGCGCTCGACGGGCTTTGTATCCCACGACCTTCTCTGCGACCTCTTTGATGGTATCTTTGAGCTTTTCTTAGAACCCATGACCGCCTGTGTGGCTGAGGACGTGTAGCATAGGTGACAGTCTTTCCTCAAGGGCGGCAGTATACGCCACCGCCGTAGCATCGCTCAGAAGTTTATCAACCGCAAAGATTTTGGGAGGGCTGATTCTCGATTGGTGCACTGAGGAAATTCTACATCTGTAGGACGTCTTCACCAAGTGATGTTCTGAATCGCAGTTTGCTCCTCGATAGAAGCGGACATCTATCGCACTAGACGCCCAACTCTTGCAAATGAGGACGTGATCAATTTGATTGACGGTATATACGTCTGCAGATTTCCATGTCTGCTTGTAGATGCGTCGATGCGGGAAACACGTAGAGCTTATAACCAGACTCCTGCTGCAGGCGAAGTCGATAAGTCGCTGACCCTTTATAATGAACCATATTCTGGTCTGCTTGTGCTGCTTCCACCGGCAGATCGACGGCAGCACCTGATGAGTAATAATCTGTCGGTGGTACGAAATCAGAGGCCGAGGGTCCTATTATACCCGAACCCCGGGCAACTAAGCCGTCCGCCAACCATTCCATCCTTATCGCCTCATTTCATTTATTCTCAATTTTTGCCTTCCCTGTTTGTGTTGTCTTACGTAAAGGACAGGACTAACAAGCGACGAGAACCCCTCCCACGTCCTCCGAACTGAGCTACAGCAAGCATAGGCCGCTACGTAGCTCATTGAGGGGCCTTTTTCTTCGCCAGATGATACGGCCCGACCTTCATGGTACCTAAGGCTCCGTCTCCACGAGCAGCTTCGGATGCTCCGAAACAGTTTGCGTGGTGGTCGTCGGCTTTTGTTTCAGGTTTCTTGACGTGGAGTGATTTTTACAAGGATGAGTTGTCAGTACATCGCTGGCCACGGGGATAGCTGCTTCAGATGGTTTAATAAACGTGCTGGAGTTCACACAACTATGATCCTACTAAAACTGAGACGCTTAGGTGTTGGTCAGCCATTCAGGCTACAGCTATCTCGCCTTTTTCCAAACTGTCTTATCGCTAAGACATGGCCATCAGTGCTTTGACCTACTGCCGTTACCAGGGGGCGCCCACGTGGAGGACTATGGAAAAGGTCTTTTGCCCCCAAGCGAATTTTACTGACGCGGAAATAATATACACGTCGTTGTGTTTGCACGAGGCGCGTTTACGACTTGAAAGCATATGTGCGAGTATACTGAAATCATCTTTTTTCATGTGTTTGTTGTTGAATTCATCGACTCATCAACGGCGGATGAGTACCCATCGGGACCCGTCGTCAGCTAACAAGTTACGTGTTGTCGTAAACCCGTTTACTGTTTATATGGGACGGGAATCGCACCCGACGGGTTTACGCGTCTCATGTATTATAACCTTGGAGACGGCGCGGATAGAAGGTGCATGCTAGCAACAGCACGTCCGAAAAGTAGATATGCTATCGAAACGTTAACAAGGCACCCTTACCCCGGGAGGGTTCAAGGCAATTAGTAAAAACATAACTTCCCATATAAAACTCCATGAAAAGTTCCTGGGCTACAGCACTCAATATTTCGAATGAATTCATTTGTTGAAAAAAAAGGATAATCATTATGGTAATGTATACAATTTTCTTTATGATCACTGGGCAACTGAAATCCACCCCTGACCGCATGATAGGCGCAAGTTTTCTAATGAAACTTAAAACTTGGCGCGAGTACTCCGACATACAGCAGCAAGTCGATGACACATCACATTCACCCGGTCACCCCCTGGAACAGCAACAACAATAACCGGAATCATATACACAAGTCACCCCTCGTGTCATGGGGGTTGGTTTTGAATTTCCACCCTCGCGAAAAAAAATCTATCCACCCAAAGCGAAACGAATACATATTGGTCACAGTTCAGTTTCATTCTTGTCATCCAATCGGCGGAAGTGCCTGTCGTGCGGTACATGTCGTCCCAAAAGTCCTTTCCGAAACGTTCATCGCATTAAAATATATATCCTTCGACTGACAAAATTACCACCGACCGAGCGCGACGAGAAGCGAACTATTGCTCCCCTTCCGGGGCAGCCGAACGTTGTGTGTCGCCTTGGGCATGGCAATGCCACCTGGCGGAACGGCTTGCAAACATACCGTCGCAGCACTAAAAGGAGCGAATCCTTTCATTTTCGTTGCGTTCGTCGTCGAGGTAACGTTTGTGTGACGTGTACGGTGCAATAATTCGTGGATTTTCCTTTTTTCCAAGGATTTCCTTTCTTTTTGGGACGAAGAACAAATCGGGTAGTTTTTCTTTTGCTTTGCATATAACGCACGGTAGAGTGTAACGGCCAGGACGAATAAAAAAGGGGTTTTCCAACACTTTGGATATAATAGTGCAGAGGTGCGTGTGAATTCCGCTAATTCGTCAATCTGTTTGACTAACGGACGGAAAAGTTGGATTCCTCTTTTTTACTGTAAACTTTTGCGTTTGATCCCGATTGGTATTTACCGGGAGCAGCGAAAAATCCTAGTCTCGGTGGCGTGAAAAGAAGTGTGCAATGTAAGACGATCCCTGGTCGTAGGAAATTATATTCTTTTTTTTTTGTATTCCTTTCTTCGGAGTGTGGTGTTCGGTTCCGTTATATAGTGTGTGATTCATATTTTCCCATACAATGTCCTCGTAGAACATTATAGAGGGTTGCAGCGAATTCGAATAGCAGCCGTCGTAGTGGGAAGAAAAATTAGAGTGGCGAGTGGGAAAACCAAATCAAGTGCTCGCGGGTGGTGGAAAGTTCGTTCGCATACATTTTCGAAGAATTCTCGTGCAGTTTGCGTCGTCGCCACAACCATACGAAGGATTCGACAAGTTGAATCCACAAAAATGTGTCTCAAACTAAGTGAGGATAGCTCGTAGTCTGTTTTTCGTCTTGTTGTTTAGTTTTCCTTGCAGACGTTGTAATTGGAGGCGATTTTCTAAGCCCGTACGAATTTTAAGTCCGTGTCATATACGTATATTTCCGTCATTGTTGCAAGAGAGAAAGTTGTTTTGCATTGTGTCGTTGGTTTCTGTGTCCCTCCGTCCCCGAACCTTAAGTAGCCTCCAGAGTTGTCCAGTCGAACAATATCGATAGGGTTGCTCGTACCTGCAAGACATTCGGGCAAATTTTTGTACACCTGTTCCTCTGTAGGATTCCGTGTTGTGTTCCGCCAAATTGATAAAAAAGAGGTTGTAAAAGGAGGCGGGGGTATTGATTGGTCGTATTAGTGCATGATCCGTTCCGTATCCGTTCTGAGTCCGCCGACAGTTTCCGTACCCACAACAAACCGTCACACATCAATACACTTTGCTACCGTCACAACGTTCTCCTAACCAACCCCTTAAATGTAAACGTAGAAAAAAAAACTCTTTTTTTTTTGGTGAAAACACATTGAAGCCTGAAGATACGTAGTAGACGGAAAGAAGCTGGAAAAAGAGACAATACTCAAGGAGCTTGTGTGACAAAGACTATCAAAAAAGACAACAGAAGCAGAAGCACAAAAATCAATGTCCCATTGAGAGCCGCGGAAACCGAGCTGGAAAGAGTCAACCCCCTCGTAGTATTATATGAGCACAGAGTTCCCAGAGTTTTCCCATTACACACGTTCTGCATGTTGCCTTTGTTGGAATAACGAATAACCGATAAATGCTTTCTTGTGAAAGTCCGTGAGAGAATTTGAGTAATTGGTTTAGCGCGAATCCGAGTTCGAATCCGAGTCCGATTGCGAGTCACGAAGACAAAACGTAAAAAAAATATCGTCCCCCGGTTTTATGTAAGTTTTAATTGAAGTGAAACACTACCGTCATTGCAATTCATTCTACTGCCCTCACGTCCAAATAGAATTACGCTAATTACCGAATTTTCACACAAGATGGCATTGGCTATTAAATCTCACCCTCAACCACCAGTATAAACCACCCACCCCACCACAGAGGCCACAGCGAAAAAAATGTTTTCGTTTTTCAGTGCGCTTTTTGTATATCTCCGCGCTTCACCATTCCCCCGCCTTGTCCAGAGACCATGCTCACACCGACATTCCCCCCCTGAAAATTCGAATCGTTCTTTGGCTCTTACCAGCAGCATAAAATGACTTGCATGCAACCAGCAACCCTGCGACCCGTTTCATCCAAAAACATTTCCTTCAATCCTCGCCCTCATTTGTATAATATAAAAACATTTTTTCATTTTTCATAATTAAGGACGTTCGTTCCATACTTGTACGTCTCGTGTGTAATTTGGCTTCCTCTTTCCTTTTGCGAATTGTGTTGTTTGTTTAGTTGCATGCTTTCTGTATATGATTATGCTTGCAGGACATGGTACAAAATCAGAAGTCCAACAGAAAAAAGGACGTGCCGTTTGTGCTTTACTTTGTTTGTGTTTTACTTTGTCGTAACAAAATGTATGTCGTCTTGCCCGACGACCTGTGCAGAAAAATTAAAAGGGGTGAAATGATGGAGGGTGTGTGTTGCTATGTTTGTAAAGTCATCTGCGATTTCAAGGTTCAGTCGCAAGGATACCCACTCGCCCACATTTCTCGCTGGCACTCGCTCTCTACCGTCCGCCGATGTTGCATATTATGATCTCATGATGCGGAAAAGTAGGTCAGGAAATGTGCAACAAATGGTGGAAATTGGAGGAGTTTTGATGTCAAGTCAAAGGGAATGGAGAATGACGACCTTTTCGTAACAAGCGTGAGCTTTACACTGAACGCACAGTGTGAATGTCTTAATGAAACGAATACATAATTGCATTCGAGAGGAGTTTGAATAATTAAGCACGAATTGAGTCCGTCGAATATAACCGTCTAATGAAATTAAATGACGACGTCATTAGTGGGGATTATCCCTATTCATTAGTCGTGGTCTCGAGCGATGACTTTTTGTAAGTAATGCAATCAAAAGTTCTCCTAGGAATTAGTGAATATTGCAGCTTTTACTTTTATTTTTTATGGTTACTACTATAATTAGTCATTCATTGGGCGCATTCGGGCGTCACGGAAAACAGCGTAATGCGCTGCATAGAAATAGCGAATTCCTAAGCAGCACAAACCAATTTTTCTTGTGACGCCCGAATGGTATGCTGGCTCACCTATTGTAAATTGATATGCCTGCATTCACAAATCGGTAGCGCAACTTGACCGCTCCTGTTTTTGTCTCAATTTTGCACTGAATTACAACAACAAAAATGGGAGCGCTCGGGTAGCGGTATGATTTGTGAATGCAGGCAGTTCGTTCGAACTCTCCGCTAAGCCAAAACAGCGAACAAATTGTATGCTGCCTAAAAGTGTTAGCGCCTAGCTATTTGCGCTAAGTTTAGCAGTGGTTTAGCGCACCATTCGGAATACAAATCACGAGGCAGCACTTAAAGCTAGCTAGCAACCGTGACTCCCGAATGCGCCCATTATCTTAGTTATGTTTCCTGTGTAATTAAATAGGATTGTTTCGAAAATCCGTACGCTGGGCTGGTACCGGCTTTTTTTGAAGTCCTCGTACCGACATTTAGGAGGATCGGTTTTAAGTAGTCAAATGACACCGTCCCATGCAATTTACATGGTCGACTTGCTTTTCTCTCAATAGCCCTAACCCCTTGTGGGGCATAGCGCGTCAATTGTTCCATGTGGCCCAGTCGACGTTTCGTCGGCATAAACTGGTTTCGGAGAATCCAGTAGCCACCATGCACCTCCTCCCACATCCATGGCCGCGAACGTCGTCGTGGACGGGATTCGAACCCGAAACGCCGGTAGCCAAACATCAACACACTGCGTTACCGGTCGCCCCATCGTAGTGGCGTATGTAATGCACGGATTGTTGGGCATCCGAAGATGCCCGTGGGGACGGAGCCTAGAATTGCCATAATGACCGTGCCATCAGTGGCGTACCTGGGGGGCTAAACGCTATCCACGGACTAACTTTTTTCTTCCCTCTGTTTGAATATTAAGAGATTTTGTTTGTAACATACACTTTACATTACGTTTACACTATCCCCAGATTACTTCATCTGCGCCAGCTGAGATAATCTCCGACTGTCAAATACATACAATTTTGAACTCACCACACCCAGATTACGCTACAGAAGAAGTAATCTGGGGATAGTGTAAACGTAATATGAGTTCACGCGCACTTCTATAGATAAACAAAAGTCTCGGGCATAAAATGAAATTAAAGACAATAAGGCCATCCAGACGCAACGATAACTGGACTCGTAAAAAGCGCGGAACGTATGAAATTCAAAGTTGTAGTTTGTAGCGCAAGCTCGTTCGTATGGAAAATTTGCAGCTGAACTAATATTATGTTCACATGTACTTCATTTCGACGATTTTACTTCATTTGGAAAACTCACCACTAATGGCGACGAAATTTCAAATAGAGGGAAATCGTCGAAATGGAGTATACTATATGTGAACATAACACAGCTCGAACATTTGAATTTCCAACTACATGCTATGGGGCTACAGCTACGCATTATATTACGTTTACACTGTAGGCAGATTGCTTCATCTGCGGCGTAATGTAGGTGTGGTGAGTCGTGAGTTTGTATGTATTTGACAGTTTCAAATTAACTCATGTGGCGCAGATGAAGTAAGCTGGTTGTAGTGTAAACGTAATATTAGGCGTGTTTTGCTCAACACTCGACAAGGACAGTGCAGGATGAATCCACAGACTTACACTAACAACTTGAGTGGTTATTAGTATAACTAAATGCTTCCTTAGCCATGATTTGGAAAATATTCGATACTAAAGGACATCAATTTCACTTTTCTGTAAGAAAAGTAGTATTTAATAGATTAGTAGTATTCTTTACGTTGTTTTTACACTATATATATACCGAATAGTTTGCGTTAAAAAAAATTGTGGACCGGCGGGTGGGGCGTCATACTGAAGTTTTGCCCCGGGTGCTAAATACTTTAGCTACGCCACTGCGTGCCATCTACTACTACTACTACTGGGATATACAACACCAACAGGGGAGGCAAAAATGGGGAATAACAAGATGGAGCGATAAGGACGGAATCGTTGGCGAATGGATCAGATGCTCTCGCGCTCGAATCGGGGTCCGGGTGTAATGAGACCCTCGCCTTCTGGTTTTGAACCACCGACAGATCACTACTCATCAGGTGCTGGCTTCGATCTGTCTGTGGAAGCAGTACTACTAGAATATGGTTCATTACAGATGGTTAATTACACGTAGATACCTTTAGCGGGGTGAGGGGATATGCCGTCTTCACAAGTTTTTTTATGTAGGTAGACCTACCACAACTGTCCTTTTAAAAGAACATTGAGAAAATATCAAACCATACACGCAGAAAGTTAGCTGATGTCATTCCTCGATATATTTTATATGTGTGTATGTATAATCGAAACATTCATTGAGTACGAGTCGATGAAATACTCGATGAGTGCCATCAAAAAAATCATTAGAAGGTTTGTGGGAATATTCTTGATGAATACTATTTACCTATAGCGCTCGGTGGCCGTGGTCGTTAGGTCACCGCTCTACGATACTAACCTAAAGCTCGGAGTACAAATCTCGGGGCTATGAAAAACTGCCTGTAGGTACTAATAGACCTCTGGCAGTGCTCCAAGCTTGTTAGTCTAAAGACGACGCGGATAGGAGGTGCATGCTAGCAACTGCCTTTCCGAAAAATAAATATGCTACCGAAACGTCGACAAGGCATAGAAATGCTAGAGATGTTGACGCGCCCATGCCTCTGAAGGGGTCGAGGCAATCAGCAACAATCTAGGGGGGCATAGCGCGTGATCTTCTCCCATGTGGCTTACTTTTTTTATACCCTTCACGGATGTGATAGGGTATATTAACTTTGTCATGAAGTTTGCAACGCACAGAAGGAAGCATCTTCGACCATATAAACTATATACATATATTCTTGGTCAGTATGATCAGACGAGTCGATTAAGCTTTGTCCGTCTGTCTGTCTGTTTATATTTTATGCAAACTAGTCCCTCAGTGTTAAAGCTATCGAGCTGAAATTTTGTACAGCCTTCTTTCTATTGCACGCTGTATATATGTCGGAACCAATAGAATCGGACCACTACGTCATAGCTGCCATAGGAACAACCGGTTCAGAAATTCGTCTTTGTGAGAAAAACTTTTTTATTTCTAAAGATATGTTTTTCAAATTTCACATTAATCAAAAATAGCTTTAGTCAAATCATATTCTTGAATTTGGTTGAAATTGGACTGCTCTATCGTATAGCTGTCATGGGAACGACCGTTTCAAAAGCAAGTTTTTATTAGAAAAACTTTTTTATTTCTGAAGATATATTTTTCAAATTTCACACTGATCAATAATATCTTTAGTTAAATCATATTCTCGAATTTGGTTGAAGTTGGACTACTCTATCATATAGCTGTCATTGGAACGACCGTTCCAAAAGCAAATTTGTGTTAGAAAAACTTTTTTATGAAGATATCTTTACCAAATTTCATATTATTCAATCACATTGACTGCCAAACCACATTCCTAAATTTGGTTGAATACGGCCAATTTGGTTGAATACGGCCTACTATTTCATATACCTCTCATAGGAACAGTGAAATTGGAACAAATTTTACTACTAATTTCAAAGTGGCAAATGTACCATAAGCCGCAACGGCAACGCAACGGTTTTTTTTTTATTTTGGTTCGTTAGCATAAATTGGTTTCGGACAATGCATGTTGCAGGCATGGAGCTCCTCCATGCACCTCCTGCTCATTTAGTCGCATACCTGCGACAAGTTGCGAAAGGTTGTGGCTTATTGTTACGTCCACATTACTGGGGGTAAACAACGCAAAAATACATGGCCGCGACCGGATTCAAACCCGTGGCTAAACCGGTAGCATGATACATCAGGCATATTCCTCAACACACTGAACTACTGGTTTGTTGATGACAGAAGTTTAACAAAACGTTGATGAGTTTTAGATGTCGAATTTCCCAAGGGACCAGCCTGTAGTACGTCGAACAGTTCAGGAGTTGACCAATTTTTGTCGCAGACGAGTGGCAGGGGTGGCAACATTATATGTATTGAAATTGTAAAATTCGAAAGACAACAAGAAGTGGTAAAGGTATATTAGGGAAGCCTCAAAGTGAGGTCTATAAAGGTTTCGGGTTTTGTTTCTTGTGACTAACGGTACCATGTACCTCTTCGTTTGACCATTTCGGTATCATTGACTTGTCAAAATCACGCCGACCCCACATTGGTTGCCAAATATTTTACAGGATTTTCCCGCAATTTTCTACTGTAAGCCGAAAAAAAACAGAAATCTTAAGGTTTTAAAAAATGTCGATATTTGTGTTGTGTAACTAAACGTATCGCTTGGTCGTTTACACATTTCGTGTCATTTAACAAGATAAAAACACATTGACTCTAAAATTGGCGCGGACTATTTTTGGCTATTTTCTGCTGTAAATTTTCGCCTATCTATCATGATTGGACTGTGGTCAGCATTGATTCTTTCCAACGCTTCTCCATGAGTAAATGTCATCGCATGCCACTATTATAAATTAGTATTGGTCAAATTCTAGTTTTCTCGCAAAATCTACCTTTTTCATAATAACAAAAATTGTCTGTTGTGACAGATCGGCACCGGTTATATTAGATAAATTGTAGAGGAACATTATGGATTTGGTCTTAATGGGAGAATTCTCTCTATTACAATGCATTTAGGGAGAATCCTTAATTGCGGCATTTCCGCTTTAGGTGGTAAGAACCTATAACCGGTGCAGGGAAATATGTAGCGGAAATTTTTTGAGTTTTGTGAAAATTATCTCTAATGAAATAGAAAGAATTCTCTAATTAATGCCAAATCCATAATGTTTCATTGCAGAAGAAACGGGGTATCCATTATATACCTAATATGCATTTTCAAGGACTATGCTAAAGTATTACAAGCGACTTCCTATTAATTGAACAGGGTACTTAAAAAGTTAAGGCCGGCACGGCTTAGCAGGGTAATAAGTGATTGCCCATGAGTACAATCGAACGAACTTACGAAGCATGTGCGCAGTCCATTATCACTATTTTAAACGTTTTTATACCCTAGTTTATGTAGAGCTCGCGCCCACAGCAAACTTTTTAGTTCGCAGAAAAACCAAATAGTTTAGTCAGAAAAATAAAATAGAACACACGGCGGTTTGTGAGACCGCGCACACAGCAAACTAAACTACAATATTTAGTAATCGCTGTGCGGGATTTTTCCGGGGCGTCTTTTCGCGGGCGGCAGAATACTTCCGATTAGATCAGTCATGTTTTATTCTAGGAAAATTTTTTCTACTGAATTTCAGGAAGTGTTGCCTGATTTCTTCTTTCTGGAAATGAGTTTCGGAACTGGGGATAAAAAAAATACCTCAAGTTAGGTGCGGTTCTTTAATTACTTTTTCCGGTGATTTTCATGGTCATTTCCGTATGCCTTTTCTCGGGAAAATAGGGTAAAAAAATTGTCAATGGCGCCACTCGGTTTCAACCGCAACCGGATTCGGATATCCGGTGAACGGTTTTTTTTTTCACGCTTTTAATGCGATTTATCTCCACAAGAAAAGTTTATGTTTCTATTCACCAACTGGCCATCAATACTTTCGGTATTTCGACATAACATTACTTATACGCTTTCAATTCCATTCACAAAGTAGGAGAGAATACGATTGAAAACGTATAAGTAACGTTATGCCACCGACTGGCCTTTCTCTGAATCTCTCTTCTCCTCATAGTGCTCACCATCGATAATTTCCAGTAACTGAGTCTTAGTACTCTTATGCTGAACATTCACGGACGGTCCACAGTCCACTTATTATACAAATCTCGGTCAAAATTTAGAAGCCAGCACGCCCCTGGAGACATGAAATCATCTACGGGCACCAAGTCTCCCAAGCCATTGTACGCAGTGGATCCCCAGAGCATTAAGTGAACATCACACCGACGCGAACCGGTAGCGCAGTGTGTTGAGGCATCAGTCTCATGTTTGACTACCGGCGTTTCGGATTCGAATCCCGTCCACGAGGACGTTCGTGGCCATGGATGTGCAGGAGGTGTATGCTGGCAACTGCATTCTCCGAAACCAGATTATGCCAACGAAACGTTAACTGGGCCATATGGAACAGTTGACGCGCTATGCCCGACAAGGGGTTAGGGCAATTGAGTATTGAGTAGAAAGGAACTGAAGGAACTGAAAAAAGCTGCCCGAACCTTATTGATGCGAGACAGTACATCAGCATCCGCTCCACCATCTTCTGTAACCACGCTTCCGAGATAGCAAAAATTGTTCACTTTTTCCACCGTCTGCCCCGAAACACTAATTTCGCTCTGTTTTCCAGGATCCAAGCTCAAGCACTTAATTTTGGCAGCATTAATTTTTAGCCCCGCTTTCCCACTTTCGCGGTGCAGGGCATCCGTCATTTGAACTCCGATCTATTCGAAAGAAGCCAAATATCGTCAGCGTAATCCACGTGTTGAAGGCATTCAAACAGCTTCCATCTGATACCTTTGCTCTGGTGTTCATGAAACGCACTGCAGAGTACGTCGTTAATGGCAATCAAAAAACATAAAAGAACTACGATTGGGGTAAACCCCAATCATGCAATACTCTAGATGAATTTGAACCTGGTTAAAGCCAATAAATAATTTTGGTTGCAATCTCGGATGCATCGTTAAGACTTTGTTGATCCCATCACCTCTCAGATTTCATCAAGAGTATAAACGCAAGAGATGAAATCTGACAGCATTATAGGTTTCTCACAAAGTTTGCAACGCTAAGAAATAATGCACCGGCTGAATTGGCTTAACGTATTTCATGAAATAGTGCAGTTTGTATGGGAGGGGGTAGAAGGAGGGTGAGGATTACAATAAATTTTATAATGTAGGTTACAATTATCATAAAAGTGATATATTCAAAATTTCAAAGCAATATGTTTTATAGTTTCTGAGAAAATCTGATTATTGTAAATTATCAAAAATGTGTCATTTTGTATGGGAGGGGGTAGACGGAGTAAGGGTAATCGATTAATTTTTTTGAATCTAACTGATATTGTTAATTAAGTGTTAAGTACAAAATTTCAGCCCGATAAATTGTATACGTACTGAGTAAATTGGCTTAACGTATTTCATGAAATAGTGCAGTTTGTATCGGAGGGGGTAGAAGGAGGGTGAGGATTACAATAAGTTTTATAACATAAGTTACAATTATCATAAAAGTGATATATTAAAAATTTCAAAGCAATATGTTTTATAGTTTCTGAGAAAATCTGATTATTGTAAATTTTCAAAAATGTGTCATTTTGTATGGGAGGGGGTAGAAGGGGTGGAGCGATTTAGCCCGTTCACGAACTTAGCCTTCATTTTTTGTCAAAAATAACGTG
Source organism: Chloromyia formosa (assembly GCA_964017055.1). Classification (NCBI taxonomy): domain Eukaryota; kingdom Metazoa; phylum Arthropoda; class Insecta; order Diptera; family Stratiomyidae; genus Chloromyia; species Chloromyia formosa. Next base: position 121,875,066 of record OZ024813.1, on the reverse strand, counting down.
TGCAAAATATGAACTTCATAGCTCAACGCGTTCTCGAGCTAGAGAGGTCACGGACGGACGGACGGACAGACGGACAGACGGACATCCGGTTTTGAGATATTCGAGTGATAATATGAACTTCTGTATCATTAATTTTTTTCTGCGAGCCTTATTTCTTAGCGTTACAAACTTTGTGGCAAACTTATAATACTCTCAGATTTCATCTAGAGTATAACAATATATGATAGGTGACAAAATGCAGCCTTGTCTCACTCCGCTATGTACCTCGAAGAGATCTAAAAGCTTGCCTTTGTGTAAGACATGACATTGGGCTCTGCTATAGGACTCCTTCATGATTATTAAAAAAAAATCCGCTTTGTTTGAAATTTTTTCCTAACGTTAGGTACTATCATATATTACTGGACTAATAACCAATCTAAAAACATGAATTAATCATTTATTTATTATTAAATTTTTATTTTTTGCTATCGCTATCGGTGCCTCTGCTAATGGCGCCGAGGCGGTCACTCCCTTCGGCCCTCCTTTCGCACGGCAGTTTCAGTAATCAGTGATTCCAAGAAAACTTTTTGGTTTTCTTCCCGCTATCTTCTAAAAAATGACCAATGAAACAACAACTTGAAAGGAATTATTTTATGTGCACAATCAGCATCTTCACCATCCGAAATCGACGGAAACGTCAACAAAGCATACTAATGCAAGAGATGTGGACGCGTCCATGTTCCCGGAGGGGTCAAGGCAATTAACGTAACATAATGTAACTGCAGGCTGTGAGTTCAATTGGCTCACTGGCTTTCTGATTAAAATTCTTTGATCCCTTCCAATAACGGACAAGACCATAAAGGCTTCTGTATAATTCAAATCAACTTGGGCACCAAACACTGTACACCTCCTCAAACGGAAATAAGAACGAAAGGTCGGATTTTGAGATGTATCCACTTTGATTAACAGTGCGTAAAGACACATATCCTCTTTTAAGTGGAAATGAAATGAATTCGCCTTTGCCTCTATTGCCTCACTCTACCAGCACCAGGCGAGGTGAATTTGCACCAATATGTGAAGGCAATTTCAAGCCTCATATTTTGGCTATGAGCACTGAAATTTATATAGTCATCGGTATTCAAGTAAGCATAAGCCGAAACAACGACGACGAGTATGGCGTTTCCACAAAGAAGGACAAATTATCTGAAATTTCGGCATGATTGACCCCAAAATGAAGATGTTGCAGAAAAATCGTTTGGTGTAGTTGGTTGGATCCTGGTTGCTTCTTCTAACACATGCCACAATCAGAAACCCCAAATAATAGGCTTCGGTGCGTCAAGAGGCGGCCTAAAATTAAGGGGGGGGGGGAATAATAACTCGGCATCCTTGAAAAGTGTGCCATAAAACGCAGAGACAAATACGCTTATGAATTTTTAGAGGGTGCTTCAGATAGAGAGGCTTTACCGTGGCTTTGACGTCAATATAAGAAAAACGGATGAAACAGAATTTTCCGGCAGAAATACAGAAGATTGGGGCGCATCGCGTTGCGGGAAGCCTTCATGCCGTGAGCAGGCTGCCTAGCAGCTGGGCTTCTTTTCTTTTGCGCCGGTTTTGAGAACAAATGAAAGATACTATGGTGTCCTCGAAACACAACACAGCATAAAATCGAATCCTTTGCTCATATCCTGCCGCACCTCTCCCTCTAACTGACAATGTGGAAAGGCTCGTGTTTTCCACACGCTGTTTTTCACGTTATTTGCAACGATCCGACTGCTGTTGATGTTCCTATTTGAATAAATCAGGAAGGCGGGTTTATGTCAGTCATTTATTCTCTTTGTCTCATTTGCCACTAACGGAAAGGATTGTCTTTGGTACGGGAGTCGTAGTCGAGGATATAGGCCTTCGAATGTATATATGTGAAATTTAGCTTGGATTGTTATACGCCTGAAGTATCTGAGTATGTATCTTTTTTGCCTCAATTTAAATTTGAATTGCACAAAATATATCTCTTCCTTTTTTGCTATACACACACTTGACTAAATTAGATTTGCATCGCTTGTGTTTCTTTCCTTCACGTATCATGAATTAAGTTTCGTATTGAGTTGAGAGTTGGTGCCTAATAAGGTGAAAAAAACGGGGTCGAAATAATGAGGGGTCTTAAATTAGAGTGTACGAGTATGTAGGAACTTCATGGAAAAGGAATGAAATTTTGTAGATGTATGGCCTGTTTTTTTTTCTCTACGTACTTCGAATGTATTTGACCTAAAATCGTATAACATGTAATCGTAGATATACGAGTAGTGAAGTTAATTTCATTTTCACTCAATAGAAGCGAATTATGTATGTGTTTTGTAATCTACACAATTTCAATTTACTTCCTCAATCCTTACCTTTAATGAATCGTAAGAGTTTGGGGAGACACCTTGTGAAGTGTGTATTCTTGCTACCATATATTTACAAATTTAATCATAGCAAGTGCTGACGCGCTCAGTGGTCGGCAAACTCAGGCCCGCCTCTGGTTTTTATCCGGCCCGCGAATTAATATTGTTTCTCACATAGACAAATTAAGTTTTTACAAATATGTAGTTACAAAAACAATTTTTTTCTATCATAACGTAATTGGTTTAAGTGAAATTAATTAATTAAATTATTTTAAATAAAATGAATTAAAATTAAATTAATTAAACTCAATTTATTTGCTTGATTGAAGACTAAATTGGAATATTCATGCAGCATACGGACTAGGAAAACCGCAATCCCTGTCCAGATCCTAGGTGTATCATTGGTAAAAACCGAACAGAGAATCTGTAGTGGATTCGTTGAACTTATTTTAGTGTGTCAATCGCTGTGAACTTCTGGCCCAGCGAATCCAATATCCATGCGCGTCAGGTAGATTTAAATTCAGGGACTTCGTGGCGCTAACATTGCTACCGGGGCATCTCTATTAGCATACGTATACACTCGTATCTCAAGATCTCATTGAGGCTAGTGATCGAGTGCTTCAAGGTTCGAGGTCATGGAATACCTGAATATACAAACCAAGTCATTGAAAGTTTGGTAAGCTACATACGCATTCTAAATTTATATGCAGAATGAAACCAAGTCAACCGAACTTCCAGTTTTCAATGAAACATAATTCATCTCTATACTTTACAGAAAACTTGAATATATCAGTACATTCCAACCAGGTTACTTTGTACTGGTTGCTGGGTGACGCATTTAAAAGCCGTATTCACTATCCCAGATTCCATGACGAAATCGATGCGTGTGTCTAGTCATTAAATGAATTTAAACTTGCATCGATTTCGTCAATTCCAGGCAACGAAACAAAGCCTTTCGTCGACGGCATTTGTAGTAATTAAGCTGTGTCTATTTCGACAGCTTTAGATGGACTGCTGACAGTTAGTAATTTATTTTTGTTATTAATTAATTGCTTAAAAAGAAGCTATTTCATTTGTTTGCTAATAATAACTATGGTGCTATGCAGTAGTACGTTTCCCTATGGGCTTATTGGGCTCAAGCCCCAGGGCGCCGCAGCGAAAGGGGCGCCACAGACGGCGAAAGAAAAAAAAAATAAAGAAAGTTTAAATAAGCGTACGCAATAAAAGTTATAACGAAATAATTTGATACGAAGGTCTCCTTTGCAATGAGTTTTGTAAAATAAGAAAATTATTTTTTGAAATGTATAATCGTGGTACTCGATAATGTCGATTGTACGATTATATCAATTGAGTTGTGTTTAATTTGAATAATCATCGAATAATCTGTTAAGGTTCCTTCAAAGAACATAGATAAGAACATTTATTCAAGTAAAATACAAAACGGTTGATGATATTCACAAATTGCAACTCAAATCTGTTTTCGGAAATGAAGAACTAAGACTATCTGCGAAAAATCTATTGAAAATATATAGTTCCGACATGGAAGACGATTTCATTGAAGAAATTATTCAATTCAGATATTTAATTCAAGATGAAAAATTCCCTTCCAATATTTCACTGCCAGTATCATATTTGAAGTTAATATTGAAAAATAAAATTCAAGCAACTTTTCCGAATGTTGAAGTAGCACTGCGAATCTATCTTTCCATTGCTTTAACGAACTGCAGTGGTGAACGGTCGTTTTCAGCATTAAAAACATAAAAGAACTACGATTGGGGAAACCCCAATCATGCAATACTCTAGATGAATTTGAACCTGGTTAAAGCCAATAAATAATTTTGGTTGCAATCTCGGATGCATCGTTAAGACGTAAGACGTAAGTCGTTAAGACGTTAAGACGTATTTCATGAAATAGTGCAGTTTGTATGAGAGGGGGTAGAAGGAGGGTGAGGATTACAATAAATTTTAAAATGTAGGTTACAATTATCATAAAAGTGATATATTCAAAATTTCAAAGCAATATGTTTTATAGTTTCTGAGAAAATCTGATTATTGTAAATTATCAAAAATGTGTCATTTTGTATGGGAGGGGGTAGACGGAGTAAGGGTAATCGATTACTTTTTTTGAATCTAACTGATATTGTTAATTAAGTGTTAAGTACAAAATTTCAGCCCGATAAATTGTATAGGTAATGAGTAAATTGGCTTAACGTATTTCATGAAATAGTGCAGTTTGTATGGGAGGGGGTAGAAGGAGGGTGAGGATTACAATAAATTTTATAATGTAGGTTACAATTATCATAAAAGTGATATATTCAAAATTTCAAAGCAAGATGTTTTATAGTTTCTGAGAAAATCTGATTATTGTAAATTATCAAAAATGTGTCATTTTGTATGGGAGGGGGTAGACGGAGTAAGGGTAATCGATTAATTTTTTTGAATCTAACTGATATTGTTAATTAAGTGTTAAGTACAAAATTTCAGCCCGATAAATTGTATACGTACTGAGTAAATTGGCTTAACGTATTTCATGAAATAGTGCAGTTTGTATGGGAGGGGGTAGAAGGAGGGTGAGGATTACAATAAGTTTTATAACATAGGTTACAATTATCATAAAAGTGATATATTAAAAATTTCAAAGCAATATGTTTTATAGTTTCTGAGAAAATCTGATTATTGTAAATTTTCAAAAATGTGTCATTTTGTATGGGAGGGGGTAGAAGGGGTGGAGCGATTTAGCCCGTTCACGAACTTAGCCTTCATTTTTTGTCAAAAATAACGTGTGCAAAATTTGAACTTCATAGCTCAACGCGTTCTCGAGCTAGAGAGGTCACGGACGGACGGACGGACAGACGGACAGACGGACAGACGGACATCCGGTTTTGAGATATTCGAGTGATAATATGAACTTCTGTATCATTCATTTTTTTCTGCGAGCCTTATTTCTTAGCGTTACAAACTTTGTGGCAAACTTATAATACTCTCAGATTTCATCTAGAGTATAAAGAGTGAAAAATGCACTCAGATCAACGTTAGGTCAAGATAAACTGAACAGCCTATCTATCCTGACGATCGAATCAGAGTATATAAGAAAAATTAATTTTGATGAAATAATTGAAATTTTTTCAAAGAAGAAAAGTCGAAAGGTATCTCTATAAAATATTGTACTCCTGTATTATCTTGCCTTAAAGGTTTTGTAAAAATTAAATAAATTTTAAATAATTCGTTTATTTTTTTCATTATTATATATATCTTTAATTATGAGAAATTGGTTTGGGGGGGGGGGGGGGGCTTCTAATTCTCAAGCCCCTGGGCGCAAATTTTGAAAACGCGGCCCTGGTGCTATGGTTGATAACCCTGCATCAGCGGTTGTGTGGACATCTTCTGAAGTTTTCCCGCCCGACCGGGAGGGTGCAGACTTATATTACGTTTACACTATCTCAGATTACTTCATCTGCAGCTTAATCTGGGTGTGGCGAGTTTAAAATTGTATGTATTTGACAGTTCCAGATTAAAATCAGCCGGCGCAGATGAAGTAATCTGGGGATAGTGTAAACGTAATATTACTCTGTCAAAACTGCTAATCTCAGCGAACGGTCTGGCCTCTATTGACAGGGTTGTTGTTTTTCTCGAGTTTCTCGGATGACTCTCCACTCCTCAGTTGCTAACCCGTCGTTTTGATGGCCAAGGTACAGTATGGCTCTTGCTGCGTCGCCGTGAAGAGGAAATTCGGGCCCGGCAGTACAGAGATTCCGGGCCCCAACTCCAAAGGGTTAGGCTAGGCTAGGTTAGGTTAGGTTTGGTTAACAGACTCTCTTAGATGATACAGCACACATATGCCACCAGAGGGCTCATTGTGATACCTACCAGGATAAAACCTATTGCATTGAAATTCATTGAACCAGGCAGATCTGGCAATGAACCGATAAAGCCTGAGAGAGCTCATGCTCCTTAGGTCCTCGAAAGAAGGAAGAAGAATGCCATGTACAAGAATGGACCGAAGAAATGATGTGTACAGCCACAAGACCACCTTCGGCTGTAGTCCCTAGTTCCGACCTATCGCCTTCCTGCAGGTGTAGAGACCCATAGTGGCTTTGTCAACACGTTCCTGAATATTTGGCCTGCATCCCAGCTTCCTGTCTAGGATGAGACCAAGGAACTTAGCCTTGTTAAGGATAGCCAATCTGGCACCCTCCAGTACCGGAGGTTCGGTACCCGAAGGTAGATTGTGTCTCCTACGAGTACAAGTTCCGTTTTGTCATTTATAACTGCGATGGCAACATCGTCGTCATAGGAAACGACTCTGCATCCCAGTCTGTTAAATTGCTAGATTCCATATCAGCGGTGAGAGCACACTACCTTGAAGTGTGCCCCTACAGACGAACTTTCGCACAGTAGATTCTCCAAAACCGGACTATATAACCCTGGAAGCTTATAGCAGGTTAATTAGTTCACACAATGAATCATCCACGAGCAGGCCCGAGAGTTGTTAAAGGCACCCTCAATGTCCAGAAAAATAACCATGACGTATTCCGAAGGGCGGTGACTGCCCTTCCATTAGGCGTGCTGCGAGGTGGAGAGCACTCGAGATGGAATACTACCACGTAGATGGATTTCAATTAATCTCTCAAAAGTCTTAAGGATAGTGCAGGATGGACTATTCGGTCTGAAATCATTAGGGCGCACATGTGAGCTCTTACCTGCCTTGGGTATAAAAGTCATTTTAACCTCCCATCCAGTTCAGCGGATTTGTAAGGGTCGAAACTATCGATCGCCCATAACACACTCACACTCACCCCACGTTGGGTGCCGAATATGTACCTTAAATTTTGATCTGAGATTTAAGTAGTAGTACTAGTTAGTTAGTTAGTACTAGTTTATCACCTTTATCGCAGGTAGTTCAATTGATCAAACGCAGTAACAAAGATGATTGGCGTAAGACCTATTCTTCGCATTTGGGATTCATGTTCCTCCGGTTCCCTTTAAGTTGTTCCATTCTCCAAACTCCAACACTTATTGATGAGAATTCTTATGCTATTTTTACACGCTACGCTAGATCAACTACCTGCGTTGAACCACGCATTAGACCGCGTCTTAGACTGTCCATTAGACCACGCATTAGATCGTCTATTAGGTAGGGTGGCAGCCTGACGGCTTCGCATAGACCGCTGGGGTCCATAGCAATATCACATATTTCAGGTACTCATCCCGTGTCGTTGCTAACCCTTTCCAAAAGATTGTCGTTGAGCTGGAAGGAACCTGACTCATTGGCGAAGCTCAATTGACTTCTCCAACTGAGTTCTGCGACTCCTTCAAGGTCGTTGAACAAGTAAACTCCTAGGCACTTTAATCTTCTCCTAGCGAGTGCAGGACATTCGCATAGAAGGTGCTTTAGATTTTCTTTCGTGTTTGGTATCTATCAATTCCTGCAGCCATCGTTAGTTATTAGCTTTAGTCTGTACGCGTTTTCCGCTATCAGGCAGTGGCCTGTTAGTGTGTAGACTAATAGGGCACACTGACCTTTGGGTAGTCCCAGGAGGCTTTTGGTTTTCCTTTTGTCGTAGGAACTCCAGAATATTTTCGTTACTCTGGAGTCATTCGTGTAAAGCCAGTGTGCATTAGCTTTTTCCCGGATACTGTCGTCCAGCAACTTCTGGCATGTTTGTATTGGCGTCGGCGGCTCTTGGAATGCCCCTCGTGCAAGGCTTGTTTGGCTAGTCCGTCTGCTATTTCGTTACCTAGAACTCCGCTGTGGCCCGGAACCCACCAGAGTTCCACGGTCCCAGCTGATCTCAGTATTTGTAGAGCTGTTAGGCAGTTATGCACTGTCTTCGACTTGATAGTAACGGACTGTAGTGCTTTAAGTGCTGCTTGACTGTACGAGTGTATGACGATTCTACCCCTTTTCCGGGATGATATCATTACCTCGGCTGTCTTTTGAATCGTAAGCACCTGGAAAATGCTGCACTCATTTGGCAATCTGTAAGATAGGTTGCACGGAAGCTCCGAAGAGTAGACAGCTGCACCAACTCCGGCTTCCATCTTGGAGCCATCCATGTAAAGGCTCAGCGCCTTTCTGCGTCCATGATCAGCTATCGGCATCTGTTCCCTATCGAGTATATCGACCTCGAAGTTTGTGTTGAAACCTACTTGTGGTTTCATTTAGTCAGTGTTGATAGATGGCAGCCTAATACAGCGGTGGCCGTATGGCCTTTCTTTGAAGTACCCTCTCTAAGCCTTAGGGCCCATTTTTTTGTAGGATTCTTTTCGTGTTGAGTGCTGTCCACCAGACCACAGCTCCGTACGTTAGCATCGGTCTTACGATAGCCGTGTGTATTCAGTGAGTTATTCTCGGTTTGAGGTCCAACTTCTTACCAAGCAAGCTTTTGCAGGTGTAGAAGGCGATGTTGGCCTTCCTGCTTCGTTCCTCGGCGTTACGACCCCAGTTAAGTCTACTATCCAGGATCATCCCTAAGTACTTTGCATGGGTTGACAAATTAGACCGCTCATTAGACCGCGCATTAGACCATCCATTAGACCGCCCATTAGACCACGTATCAGAGCAGCTATTTAATTTTTATAATGATACCCTAGACCTTATTAAGATTCGGGTAAGTAGTATAATCAAAACCGTGTAATTTTAAAATTTGGCATAATTGTTGGGGACAGTCCTCTGAATATCTGGCCAAAAGGTCCTTTTTTTAGTTTTCCTTGATTATTTTATATATATATATTCTTTCTCCTATTTTCTGTTCTAGCCCGAGTGTCTTGTAAGATGTATCGTACCAACATATGTGTGTATATAGTCAATTGCCCCAACCCCTTGTGGGGCATAGCGCGTCAACTGTTCCATGTGACCCAGTTGACTTTCGTTGGCATAAACTGGTTTCGAAGAATGCAGTTGCCAGCATGCACCTCCTGCACATCCATGGCCACGAACGTAGTCGTGGAGGGGATACGAACCCGAAACGCTAGTAGTCAAACATGAGACTGATGCCTCAACACACTGCGCTACCGGTCGCCCCAACAAATACATGATATCAAAAAAAAATATATACATGTATCATTTATATTCATTCATATTTTATTTTATCTATCACAAAAAAAAATTGTATCATACTTTACCATACCGTATATGTTAATAGGTATCATTATAAAAATCAAATAGCTGCTCTGATATGTGGTCTAACGGGCGGTCTAATGGAAGGTCGAATGTGTGGTCTAACGAGCGGTCTAATGGACGATCTAATGTGCGGTCTAATGGACGGTCTAATGCGCGGTCTAATGGACGGTCTAGCGTGTAAAAACAGCATTACGTACTTTAGTTTCGTATATCTAAGGCTTTCATTTAAATGTTCTCTTGTTCAACTGATCCGCCTCAATAGTTCAACGACCGAATCTACAATTTTCCAGTCAACATCGGCACAAAACCTTCCCAAGATACGAGTAGATATGCCAAGCCACGAGTGGCTAACAAAAGTGACAAACTTTTCTTAAACACAGCAGGCAACTTTCGTTCTTCCTTCTTTTATAAATGGCTCGCCGGAGTGCTGTCTGGCTTCCTTCTAGTCTGCTACATAGAAGGAAGCCACGCTGAGTATGGGGATCAGTAATTGTGCTTAAATAGTTTCGTTAAAGTACGCGGAAAAAACAGTTGTTAAATTGTTCCCATTGGAAAAAGTTTCTATTGATCGGAAAAATAAATGTTCGTATAAATTGCCCTCCAACACTCCAAAAGAACTCCCGGTGCAATTGAGAACCCATAAAATCCTAAGAGCTCTGACGAGATCCCTTTAAAGGGAAGCACAACCTTCGCGCCCGGGTGATAAAGTCATCATTAATACGACATTGTCGAAGGATTAATGTTTCTGGATGATGAGACATAAAACAGGTAATCAAATTGAGTGTACTGGGCGTGTGTATTTACATACGACCTTTTTGGATATTGACGGCCTTGAAATTATACGAGTACACTCTTGCCATCAAAAAAGCCTGTGCCGGGAAGTTTAAACATTTACATTTGCTTCAACCAAATAATGTCCTAAAATAACAAGCCCCACAATTTCTGACTTCATCAAAACAGGATGCCCGACAAATTCATCGCTTTGAAGTTGGCTCGACACAGGCCAACTTTTGTCAAGTCAGGACATTTTTCGCTAACACTGTTCTGTTGACCCATCCATCCTCCATCCGTTGGCCCTAGCTTCCACTTCCAAACCAAAGACCGGACGAACGGATATTCTTTTGCAGGACGGAAGCGGGCGGAATAATTCCAAAGGGCGACATCAATATCGATTTTCTCGGCAAAAGAAGACATTCTTGCTATTTGCTCACACCATCCACCCGTTCGGGGGTGTCCTATACAAACTTTAATGTTTGTACACAAGACGGCAAACACATTCGGTCGATGTGTACTGTGAACTGTGGAGGATTGAGGGGCGCCATGAGGGTGAATAGACATATGGATATTAGCAGGCTTCCTTTTAGCATTTAGGGAAAGGAAAGTTACAGATACGTGCAATGGCTTGGCACGATTTTTACGAAGCAAACAAAGAAAGCGGCAAAGAAATTGCAATGGGGACGCGCATAAATACTTGTGTCTGGTTGGGGGTGGATTGTGATGTCGAGTAGGGCTTAAAATGACACCCCATTGTCGTGTAAATTTCACTTAATGCTGAGACAATGGCAGTCATTATATACGGCGTGGAGGATTAGATTTTAATACCATAGTGCACATAAATACCAGAATACCACTTGCGAGCGCAACCCTGCGAAGAGTCAATGAACCCGACCGCGAACCACCACTAGCATCTTCCACCAAGACCACGTGCAACATTGCACGTGCACTTTTCTCACCTGAATTATTAACATTTTTGCGTGCAACATCGATCGGCGATGGGATTCCCCCGGGAGTGGAAATGGGCCAGAGGGTGTAATATTGTTATTGGCTGACAACCATAGTCGCTGTTTAAATCGCGGACATGCAAAGACCGTATTCGATCGAAACTGACACGAATTGCAATTTGGACTTGTCCGTTTGTCGGGTAAACGAGCTCGCGGGTAACTAACGTACCATATTGCATGTTTAACTCGTCTAATTTATGGGAGGCACACTTGGCCGGGAAGCTGTCCATTATTTTTCCATGCTGTTGGAGAACAGAAGAGGTCAAGGAGGGTGCACTGTCAAATGAGGGTAACGATTCTGAAATTATTATGTAAGATATCGCGATTGTTGGGTATTATGGATCCCGTTTTCACTTACAGCAATAACTGACGATATCCCTACAGAAAAAAAAACAGAAAATAATCGTATGTGACCATTCTTACAGTTGGCAGTCCGAAACCGTTTAATCGACCATATAGGTTCAGGTATACCTTGAGGTATCCTTGCACGGGTACAACTGCACAGGTCTGGACGCCTAGGCAGGGCTGGACGTCTGTGCAGCGAGACAACACACACTACGGTTAACCTGTGCAGCGAGACAACACACACTACGGTTAACCTGTGCAGGTGTAACTGCACAGCCATACTTCAAGGTATCATGTCTGACTACGGTCGTTACGGGTTCAAATTCTATCCATGGTGGTCGTGGCCATGGATGTTTTTGTTGTGTTCCCCCTGTGGTGTCCCGACTTGTCGCAGATAGGCGGCTGAATGGGAGCAGGAGGTGCATGCTGGCAACGTGCATCGTCCGAAACTGGTTTATAAGATAAGATAAAATAGTCGAGCTACTGTCCCAGCAGGAAGGCACTGCGACCATAAAAGATCTATTGTGCCGTAGCTCATTAATCCAGAAGACCGTCAACCCTTCTAATAAAGGGCAGTAAGTCTTTAGCAGGAATTAACCTGAAGTCTACAGTGGTGATAATAGCCTGCCCGAGGAGTGACAACTAAAACTGGTTTATGCCAACGAAACATCAGCTAAGCCACATGGAATAGTTGACGTGCCATGCCCCACAGGGGTCAGGGCAAATGAGTAGTAGTAGTATACCTAAAGGTATACCTGCATATTGTTAGATTATAATCAGTTTTTCCCATTAGAAAATCTTTAGTGCCAGCGCCGGTCTTAGCTATTTTGGCGCCCTGTTCACCTGATAGGAGATGGTTCCTGCCAAAAACGTATTTTGGAGAAGTGTAATCAGTTTCGACAGAGAGATCCAAGTTGCCCAGTAAAGTTTTAGTGTCCACTAATCATCGTACGCCACTGATCGCGAAGGTATAAAGCCGTTTTTGCCGCTTGTTTTTTTGTTTACTGAAAATATCCAAGGGGAGCAACCCGAGTATCATATCTAATCCGGCTGATGGAGTGGTTTAAAAGCCCCTTTTGCCGTGAAGGCCAGTCTTACAGCCACTAGGGCAAGAGGTTCTACAGGAGGAATTTGATGATTTCTCGTGAATAACACAAGCTCAGTTTTGCTTGGATTGACACCAACCCCGCAGTCCTTAGCCCAGTTAGCTAAGACACTGAGAGCAGTCTGTGTTACTTCACTAAGAGTGCCTGGGAATTTACCTGTCGCGGCGATCGAGATATCATCCGCATAAGTAGTTACCCTGCGGCATATCTCCATCCAGGTCCATAAGAAATCTGTCGACCGCTATGTTCCATAGCATACCACCTTGCGGAGTTCCCCTACAGACACTTCTACGTTCATAGGATATGCCCATCGCTTTATCATATAGGGAGTAACGGGTATCATCCTTTCGAAATATATACAACTTTTCCTTTTCTACATAGTTCGTTAAAGAAACTGGATCGAAATTATTTGAAATTTTTCACATTTTTAACTTTAATCCCATTTCAATCCAATATTGCAACTCTATTTTACAAAGAGGAAACTATGATGTACAGTGAAAACCACACACCGCGTCGCAGCTCCCTCAATGCTTATTGCATCTTTCTCCTATGGAGGGATCGAATTAAATTTTAGCTTCTGTCGATGGTCTCGGAGCTGTAATGCCAAACTACTACATTAAGAAAACTAAAATCCGGCCGTATTGAAATCTCGCCAGGTCAAAATCCAGGCAAATGAAAATCCCGTCACATAAAGGGTCTGTCAGTTTGTAATTAAATCCCGAAGTTCGTACCCATTTCTTATTTAAAAAAGGCTTTCAATAGATGAACGTGGAAAACCATAAATAACAATCGAAGTGGAATGCGTAGCGCACAGAAACCGCATGTCGTTTTTTCTTGTTGCTAAAAATGTTCTGGTGTGTACGTAGTCTAAAGCCGCGTTGCCATTAGACGATTTTTGTGGAAAGAGACTAGCCGCGACACAAAAATCCCATGGGAGATAAATTGCTTGTTGTTCACACGTGTCAATAAAAATCTTTTATCGAATTCGCGAGCCCGCAGAACATAAACATCACTACGAATACACACACACACGTTTGAGATCGACGACACTTCCACGAAACGATATTAAATACACCGCGCGACGCGGTGCCACAAAAATTCCATGAAAAAACACTCACAACACAGATCACTTCAGATAAAAACACCCGCGACACAATTTTCAGATACTCTATTGCATTAACTTTTTGTGACAGATCCCGGAACATGGGCGCCGCCATATGCAAAGTGAAAATGAACGACCGAACACCACACGGAAGCACACGATCTACCAGTCGAGAGACAAATTATTAACCGGGACAATACTTTGTCTCTCGACTGAAATGGTTTTAAACACTGCTAAAAGTGCTGTTTTCTGCGGTTTTTTTTTGTGTCTCGGCTAGTCTCTTTCTACAAAAGTCGCCTAATGGGAACCAGGCTTAATAGGCACCGCAGACTATGAAAATATTGTACAAATTTTTTAACAAAAATTTTAAAGTCGAGTGTTGGTACAAAAATAATTACCGTCTCATGCGGGTATTTACGCTTCATAGGTGTGCATCAACAGTTCGATCCAATGGCGCCGGATTGGGAGAGGGGCATCCGTCAACAACGGAAACGTCAACCCAATCCCAATTTTTTAGTATGGTACCGCAGCACAAATGGAGCCAAAAGTTACTCCAATCTAAAGGTCGCCACCCATTGACGAGCACAACCACGACCAAACTTCCATCGAACCATCAAATATCATACGACGTGTGGAAAAAAACCGATCCGTTGTGTAGTTTTCTTTATAGTTTGCTGTTGTTTAGCAAGTATGGGCTCAGATATGTGCTGGGGGGAAACGGTCTTGGGGATCGCAATAACAACGGCGAAAGATTTGTTGAGTTCTGAAACTTTCACAGTCTCTTCATCGGTGCTACTATATTTGAACATAATGACCACCAAAAAAAATCAGTTGGTCCTCTGTTGACAGTTGCCTCCTCAATGTGCGAAATAAGAAGGGTGCCGATATTGGGATGGGAAGAGACCATTCTCTTTTGATATGTGATGTGCTAATGTTCGATTACATATTGCAGCTGTGCGCTATCCTAGCGACGAATAATCCGCGCGCCACAAATTCAACACCGCTCGACTAAAAAATCCAGCTGTACTAAAACAATATAACGACCTTCTTATCTTGCGTAAAAAGCAGCTAGTCACCCTAACAGTGACATAAATGAAACTTACAACAATATAACGACCATATTGTGCAAAAAGCAGCCTGGATAATTAGTCACCCAGATAGTGACATAAATGAAAACTGGGATGCTATAAAAAATGCGTACATTGGTAGCACAGACACCATCCTTGGCACTAACCCCAATTGCCGGAATACGCCCTGGGTGTCCGAAGCTTCATGGCACCGAATTGCTTGAAGAATAGAGCTGAAGGCTCGTTTGGCTGCAGTATCAGACGATAATCGAAGCAGCGTCGAACTCCTTTAGCGTCATAAAACTCAAGAGGTTCAGCGTAATGTGCGACTCGACATAGATTATGCGAATTCTCTTTTAGTCTCAGCAGAAGAAGCCGCAAGAAGTAACAACTTAAACGACGTGTACGGTGTCATCAACGAGTTTACAGGTGATCGTAACCAGTGGAATAGATAGTTTTTATGTGGAGGGGATATGCCATCAGCACTGTATTTTTTGAGCTTGGATTCGGGCCGTTTACCCCTTGGGTGTATATACAAGGTGTTGGAAGACATGTCAACGAATTTGTGTGGAGGGCTGTGACATTACTAGAGGAAGGCCATGGATTCCGGAATGTGAGCAGAGATAGGGCAATTCACAAGAATTCTAGGACAGGGCCGACCAGGAGTAAAATCTTGCAGCGAGGACCGATTTATACGCCCTCAGAAAGCGTCGAAACACGGCACCTTCCATTCTAAGTGACCTCGGACACGATAGAGGAACCGATATTTCCAAGCGAAAAGTACCGCCGAGATCGAAGACTGGAACAAGCCCGGAGGTCGGAGGGACGAACGGCCAAAACATCAGGAGGATATTAGGCTCATAATAGGCATACTTAAGCGATTTCAGACTGTTATTCGAGCTCTGAAGCAGAATAAAACATTAAAAATAGAAATTAAAAAATCATAAAATTTTGCTGGATATTGTTTTTTTTAAGAGGGTTTTAAAATTTAATTTATAAAATGTTTTATACTTTTACTTTCCCTACGCTTGTATCAAAAACGGTCATCTTGATTTCCTTATTCTCTTCAGCAGCAAAGATTGATTTAAGCAAACAGGGATGAAATTTTGCTTACATACATACCTATATACCTTATACTACTCAAAACAAAATAAGGGCCACCCGAATATTTTTGCTTCGATAACTAATTTTTATGAATGCCGTTATTTTTCAAGTGTTTTGTTAACGATAACAGTGAATGGGGCAGGGAGGAATGGCGTGAGGTGCTTTTCACGGATGAGTGTAAAGTGAAGTTTTTTTTTTAATGACAATCGACGTATGAGAGTATGGAGAACCACAAAAAAAAATCGGAAAATTATTAGTGGCCCTTATTTTGTTTTGAGGAGTATACATACATACAAATTGTTTGAAGTCAGTGGACGTGTTCCCAACTTTACGCATATTTAAGCAATATATAATGCTTCAATATTAACCCTTTCAGACCCCGTGGTCGTAATTATGCACACCAACTTTAGACCTCCGTTTATGTCTTTGCATTGCATATTCAACACAACGGATCAATTGTGTCGAATTATGAACATACAAAGACAATACCGTTATCTGCCAATTATTTGCAATTGCTTTAGAATTTCGCTCATTTATGATGTAGCAGAATATGGGGCATAGCGCGTCAACTGTTCCACGTGACCCAGTTGACGTTTCTACGGTATAAACTGATTTCGGAGTATGCAGTTGCCAGCATGCACCTCCTGCACATCCATGGCCACGAACGTCGTCGTGGACGGGATTCGAACCTGAAACATCGGTAGTCAAACATGAGACTGATGCCTCAACACACTGCGCTACCGGTCGCCCCATAATTATGCACACTGTGTCTCAAACGTCAATTAAAGAAATCATATGCCAATTTTTGAGCAGACTTTTTTGTTTTCTTGTTTCAAGAAACAAGCTATTTGATTTCTTGGACTTTCGACTTCAAGTCGCAGAATGTTTGTGTAAAGTCAGCAAAGATTCGTGCAGAAAAATGGGACGTCCAAATAGCATACCAAGTACGCCAGAGCCTACAACGAAAAAAAAACACAAGGTTCAAAGAGGAAGTTCGGCCATCAGGAGATATCCAATATTATGGAATAGGTCATCTTTCACACAGAAGGAAAGCGTTGCAAAAAATGGGGTGAGAAAACGCATTTCTACCGTAGCAAATGCAACGTACATGTATGAATGTATAAGAAAATGAAAGAAATTGCTTTGTAAACGTTCACACCTTTGAAAAATAATTTATAAAAGCGAGAATTTGATATTTTCAAGTTAGTTTGTATTTAATTACAGCCGAATAATTGCTAGAAGTAAATCGAGTCTAAAGGGGTTAATATTCTAATGAAATGAAATGTTACGTCATTAATAATACGAATTTTATTGATTATGTTCAATGACATTGTCCATTATCCATTTAAATTTGCTTTTAATTAATTATCTATAGAAAATAACGATTTTCGTCAAATGGTAGTTGCAGAGGTATAAGCAAAACTTGGAAAAAACTTTCAAAATTTTTTGGTCAAGTGTCTACCCCCTCCCCATTCAATAATTTACTTCCCATATTCAAGGATTTTTGATATAATGTAGGTACTTCAGATACCAGCCAATTACCATGTCGAATTTCAAAATTTTGCGATGCATTTTACTTTTAATTTGAATGACTTATCTAAAAAAAAAATTTGTATTCTTATATATTGGCCACCCTGTATCTTTTAAACCAAAAATCATTATTTGGACCTTTTTTATAGAATTGTCTACTTTTTTTTTGTTCGTACAACATTTATCGCTGGGAGTTATAGTTACAGAGATATTTTCAAAAAACACAAAAAAAAATCCCCTTCCCCCCGCGTGAGCTCACACCCCACAGTACCACCCAACAAATCGGACCATGTTTCACTTTATTTTCTTTCCTACGATCATAAAATATTAGCACTCGTCACCTGGGGTATAGGTACGTGCATAAAAAACAATAATTAATGATTTTCCTAATTTTCAACGAAACGTACTACTTGCCACCCAGGGCAACTGCTACCGCTACCGCTCGAAATAATTACTCAAAACGAACATTTTATTAACACGAAATGAACTTCATGTGCTTTTCAAACTGTAAACTGTTCGAAAACTTCGACACCTGCGCCGCCTGCATTTCAAAACGCAGACTACTTAACGGAGCAGCATTTTTGCACTGACGTTTTATTCAGAGCAGCTCAAGTCAAATTGTTAGTGTAATTGTGTGGTCTTAACCTGCTCTGCTCTGTATGGATGTTGAAAAAACGCGGATAATGTCTCACTAAACTACCCGATAGCTAACAGAGGCATGGACTTATGCAAGTGATAAACTTCCCGATAAATATTTTCATTTTCTCATATGCCCGTTAAATTACCAAGGCCACAAACCATACGAATGTTAAATTACCAAGCCAAAAACTATGTAACGCATCTTGAAATTGTGTTGAGTTTTTATCTCGGATTAAATTTAAATCGAATATTATAGGTGTTAGGATTGGTTTTGCGTAAAATTTGATTCGACTATGAGGTATTGAGACTGTTTCGGATATGCGATTAAGCAGAGGCTTGGTGAAGGACTTTTGAAGCTTCTCTTTCCAATAAAATTTAAAAGGTAGATAAGGTTTCTTTTAGCGTTTTCAATCGGATAAACGCTATATAGACATTGAGAAAATGAAATTGTGCTAGCAGTCACTTTATTCTTTCGATAAATTTTAATCGGGCATTGAGAAAACGGGCCCTAATATTGAAAGCGCGCACGATATCCAAACAATCATCGTGTATTCCTTTTGATGAAGAGAATTTTCAATGTAACTGACCAGTAAAGTGTAAGACGATATTAGGTCAAAATTGTAAATTAATGGCTTTTAACTCATTGTAGGGAATATAAGGACACTTGGAAATATTTGCAAATTATGTATCAACGATGACGTGTTTATTGCATTACCGTTATATTGTATTTACGAGTATATAAACTACTGTTCTACAATACAACACTTTATATGGATGTACATACTAGTTTCGAGACTATTTCATCGAATTCATCATCTTTGTGTCCTATTTATGAACCTTTCGGGGCAGCGGATCATCAGTTTTTCTTGGATACAATGGCGTTTCTGCCTGTCAAAATACTTTCTGTGTGAAACTGAGAAGATTGACTAAAAAATGATTTCTTGTTATGAGAATGACTCACCACCACTTCACTTGAAGGTATATAGCGTGATTAGGAGGCATTCAACCTGATTCGATGGCTTTCAAGTGAACGACTCGCATTATACGTCGTCAGACTAAAACAAAGTCGTCAATCACTTGTTTGTTGACTAGCTGGTAAGATAGTTACAAGTGCTTTTCCCATTACGACGTTTCGGTCTTAATCCTTGAACGTAAAGTAGGTTAAAAAGCTGATAACTTATCTACCACAAGCAATCATTCGCCCCGAGACAAACGACCGAGAGTCCTATTTTTGGATTGGAATTCATTCATTTGTTTGCCTGTAACGATTGCTGTCGTGCCCTCTCTCTCTCTCTTTCTCTTTATATGTCTCTTCATCTTTTCATCCCGGCATCAAACACGCCCATTACAATAATCCTCTTGTGCAATACATCATGTTGGTAGGACAACAAGAAGATGAAGCCAAGAAGAGACGCAGCATGGAAAGAGAAAAAAATAGATGTCAGCTAGATCTAGAATTAAGCGACCTCAACACAAGATAGCACTCTACCATTCTCTACAATCCTGCAAAGTTTCCATTCAACAAGAAGGACTTCTGTGTGAAGTTCTAAAGTTTTCACTATCGTCCTCCTTCAAGCGAAACATCTTCAAATGAAAAATCCTCTTGAGCGCTCGAAAAAGTTTTTGTGTGAAGAACAAAACATGCGAAATTGTCCTCCTTGAGAATGACGGCCAGAGCGGCAGGACGATGACGGTGGAACGACAATGTTGACTGATGCAAGCAGGAAGGAGGGAATGGAACATTGATGACACTCCGGCAACATTGCCTACTGAATTGCAATGTGAACATGGTAAGGTTCTCCACTAAGGATGCACGGTCGAGTAGCTGTGAGTTATACAGATTCAGCTTAATTCGTACACTGTGTATCCTGCATCGTTGTGTGCATGCCTGTGGCAAAGGACGAACTTTGCCACAGAGTGGGGTCTAAGCTGCAATGCTTGATTACATCACGTTACTATTCTTCATGTCTAAAAATAACATGTGCCCAGATACTTCTGAACGTACAACCATTTATCCTGTAACCTCTAAAAGACCATGGTAAGATTGCCAGAATCTCTGTTTACCGGCGAGATGCGACCTAGGAAGATTGCAGTAAAGATCTCTGTCTTCTTCGTGTTTTACTCCGCTCCTTCAAAAGGTTGTCAATGCCTTGTAGCCGGATGAAAGTTTCCCAGTAGAGGTAACATCACGCTGGAGAAGGCAACTAACAATTCTCACCATTAAAAGTAGTGTTCATGGACAAAGGGTGCACAATGCATTTTCTACGCTTTTCAGTAGCTCCATTGGAAGAACTCATATGAAAAACGGAAATGAGAAAGTAAGCAGAAGAAAGGCAAGAAACGGCGGACCGACACAAACGGAAAAAGTGTTCATTAAACGGGAGAAGTACTTTTCGGCGGAAGTTTTCAGACGAACTGTATACACTCGTTCGAATTGTACGTTAACTTGAAAAGGCCTCTTGTAACAACACATGTTTTTTTTACCGACATGTGAAAACGATGGCGTAAGAGAAACGCGAGTGCACACACATACGGCATTAAGGAATGCTGTTTGTTAACGCCTTTTGGAAAACAGAGAAGCGTTGAAAGTGTAGACTTCTCGCAATTGGTTCAATTAACATGACTAGGTTTGAGTTAAAATTAGACAGATGACTGCGCTAAGGACATAGTGTAACTATGTAATACTCGTATTATTATCATCCCTCTACTTGTGATAAGATACAATGCCTATGAATGCATTGTATTGGAAGCCGAAGGACTAGAAGTAGAAGGTGGCCCCTCTTCAATATATCGCCATAACGTACGGTGGCAGACCAGTTAGGGGAGGGGTCCAGAAAGTCCGGACGCCTCCCAAAAAGTTTGGGGCAGGCAACCGATAGCTCAGTCACGTGTCTGACTACGGTCGTTACGGGTTCAAATCCCGTCCACGGCGTTCGTAGCCATGGATGTTTGTGTTGTCTCCCCTCTGTGGTGCGGGGAGTAATAATAAGCCACATTTCCCGACTTGTCGCAGGTAGGTGGCTGAATGGGAGCAGGAGGTGCATGCTGCCAACGTACTTCATCCGAAACTGGTTTATGCCAACGAAACGTCAGCTAAGCCATCTGGAATAGGTGTCTAGGTGTGGTTGTTGTTGTTGTTGTAGCAATGGTCAGAATTCGATGTGTTTGTCTGTTACATGTCTATAATATCGTCTTCATCCCCGGTGTTGAGGGAAAGCAAATTAGCTGCCTCTATTGGGTTTTCCCACAACGATCTTGGGGTCAGGTGAGTGGGTGCAGGTGGGCAGTGAAAGATATGGTTTACATCGTGAGGAGTTTCATTACATGCAGGACAGGTGTTTGAGACGTCCTGGTCAATGCGAGATAGGTAGGAGTTCAGTCGCGAACACCAGCCTGACCGAAGTTGGGCGAGTGTTGTTCTCGTGGCACTCGGAAGTCTTTCCTCTTCCTGAGATATCGTTGGTGGTATGGACGAGAGCACTGGATTCGGACCTCAGCTTGCTATTGACTTGTTGACCTCTTCTCGATGTATTGCTGCGATGGCCGACCTATGTGCGTTACTATCAAATGGTTCCCTTTTGTATCTCTGGACGTCTCTTTCAAGGTCCCTCAGGTCGCGCCTGACATGTCTGGGCGGCGGCGTCTTGTCCGTGAGATTGACGTTAGGGTGATCACTACGATAGCAACCCACCAGGTATTGCTTGGCAAGAAGCTGGTTGTGATCTCTTAAAGGCATCATCCTGGTTTCCTGATGTAGATGGTCCTGGGGTGACATCAGGAGACAGCCTGTAACAGTGCGGAGAGCGGCATTTTTGCACGTTTGCATCTTTTTCCATTGCGTGTCACAGAGATTCTGCGACCACACAGGAGCCGCATAGTTGGCCACTGATCTTCCGACTGCTTTGTACGTTACCAGTAGAGTTTCTTTGTCCTTGCCCCAGGTGCTACCGGCCAGGGCTTTGAGGATCTTATTCCTATTGCGCATCCTATCGCATACAGTTGAGGCATGGGGTGATGATGTGGCCATGCTATCTAGCGTAACTCCTAGGATTTTAGGATGGTTTATAGTAGGAATAGGATGATTCCCGATCGAGATATCAAGCTGCATCTTGACCTCCTTCGTCCAGGTGGTGAATAGTGTTGCCGATGATTTGGGCGCTGAGACGGTCAAGTTCTTGTTTATGAAGAACGAGTTTAGTCGTCTATGTGTGGTCTATGTGTGCTGCGCGGTAGCATGGCAGCCCCTTTACCTAACCTAACCTAAGGCAGACTTGGATCCTTGTTCTTTCATGAGTTGAAGGACCTTCAACAAGTGAGCACAGGTCAACCGTTTTATTGCTAGTACCGGCCGGTTTGGCACTTAGGTTTGATTGGAGTGGGGTGTTTCTGACTGACATCGGTATGGTATCGCAACGGATCCAAAAGTTGGCCTATGCGTGCTGTGGCGAAACAAGGGAGCCCTTGCACCTAACCTAAGACTAACTTATCCAAAGAATAACGAAAGAATGATGAGAATAAATATACCAGGGTAAAAATTTACCTTTAGTTTAAATGGTGACATTATTTCACCATCCGACATCCTTCATTCCTTCCCTTATAGAGTTAAAAATAATAGACTTTCACGTAAATTATAAAACTTGCATCTGTTTCGCCTGCTTCTTCTCATCCATTTTCCATATTAATGCTTGTTCTGTCCCTATCCCCTTTTTCCCCCAAAAAAGTCTTTGAAGACAAGTTGAAAACACACAAATTTTCAATGCTCTCTCTATTTTTACCTTTTTTCCAGTTAATCCGATCCAATAATGGTCAGCACAACATTGACGACCATAGTAGCATCGTCAGCAGATTCCAACAATCACCATCATCAGCATACACAGAGCTATACGCCTCACTCGCAATCTCACTCGGTGCGTAACTTCTATTTGAACGATACTCCAAAATCAACTTCAGTATCGACTAGCAAACATCAGAACGTCTCAGATCGTGGCTACACCAGCTCGTCGTCTGTGACTTCTTTGACGGTTCCCGGCGCAACACCTGCTGCATCTCCACTAGCCCGTAACAGCACCACCACTTCTGCTTGCTCAAAAAATGATAAGAGCTGCTCAGCGACAAATTTGTCCGTTTCGCCACCAATAAGTGATAAGATCTCCCTACTCTTTCCCAAGTGTCGTCCAAAAAACGATGTCAATCTGAATGCCCTGTCGAAAAGCAATATCGTGAACAATACGGACAACAAGAAACCGGCTGAATCGTCGCCCGTTTCCTCGTCACTTTCTTCGGAATCGCTGTCTTCCGTGACACCAAGAATTTCGACGAATCCCTTTCTGAACCCCAACTGTATCGTCGATAGTTCGTCGTCGCCACCGCTGGAACTTACCGCGGCCAGTGCAACGTATTACAATTACAATAACAGCTCGATTGGAACGAGAAACTTTCAAAATATGCCGCGGAAACGAAGCTATCACGGTCCTAACCAGAATCCATTCATAAAGGACACCTATTGGGAAACGAGGCATAATACCACCCCCGCTAGCACAGTCCTCAACTCGCCCGACCTCACCGAGAATGAGACGCGAAGTCACTTTGTCCAGAAACAGCACGTCAAAGTCGGCCGAAGTCCTGTTAGCCATCCTGAAATTCTGCCTCCCATTGCGGTGGACACCCCCACTCGAGGGATGGCCGTGGTGGCCGATGGCGAAGTTGTAGTGTTCGATGATATCGCCGAAAGTTGGCAGAGTAAGTATACGAGAGCAATCAACAAGCGAGGTGACCCCACCGCCCCATTCTCCTTCAACCCGTAGGGTAGGTTCGGCATTCGGTCGAAACCACCAAATGTTCTGTCCGGCAGCTGATAGTGCGATGCAATCGAATTATGGCCAGGACTTGTTTGTTGAATTGCCCACCATATCGCCCACAGCTGGAACGGGGTTAGCTCTGACATTGATTGCAGCAAACCATCCTGCGCTCTCCATTTGGGACTAACACTGATTCTCTGTTATTTCGCAGATTTAAGGGTCACCATGGACCACAGCAGTGCCGAGCACAATCCGCAAGCCCAACAGCCGCATCAGCAACACCAACAACAGCAGCACCAATTATGCAGCCCCGATACAAAGGATATTTTGTTGGAGCAAACAAATTACGAGTCTAGGGATGCAGGTGTGGAGCGGAAATTCATAGATAGGAACTTTGCAATGTCGACGGGAATACGACACGGGATTATTGGTAAAGGATGTGCACTTTCATATTTCACTTGGTCTTTATTCTTTGAAATGGACGATGAGGCCATAATTTGTTCAGGAAATGAGAGACGTTGTAGATAAAACGGGAGCGGGTAAGGCATTGGATCTGCCATGACTTCTATTAAATGAGGGGGCGCTTGAATTTCACAAAAAACACCTATCTTTTGTTTGAAGGACACGCTTAGCACGAGTGGTTGCTATACAAGAATGTTTGATTTATTGGCATTTGGGGAGGAAATTCTACATTGACATTGAAGCTCAATATTATTGGAAGAGATAATGTGAATGCCCTAACTCTCTAATGTAGCTCGTCCTGTCTTTCCAACTACCCTAAAATTGAAGTCTATAGAAACATGCATAGGTTTTAAAGGGTTTCCCTCTGCGGAGCGGGGCGTAATAATAAGCCACAACATCTCCCGAGAGTTGCATGTGCACAACGGAACGTCAGCTAAGCCACATGTAATAGTTAGCGCGCTATGCAAATGAGTAGTTTAAAGGGTTACTTTAAAGATGAGCTTATCGATGCAAAGGTCATCCGGTTGTAAGACAGTAGCGCAGTGTGTCGAGGGATCAGTCTCAAGTTTGACTGCCGGCGTTTCGAGTTCGAATCCCGTCCACGACGACGGTCGTGGCCATGGATGTGCAGGCACGGTAACGGCGGCAGCACCTCCGAAACCGTATCTCAGTATCTGTGCCAATACGTTCTTTTATGATTCATGATAACTGATCTCGACTCTGCTGGTACGTCTAGACAGAATTGAAGGTAACGGTGATCGGAAAAAGAGTGATCCGACGAGGCGTTTCAACCTTACCATATGATAAATATCTTTGGAACCAAGACTTCTTGTCTATTCTTGGTGGCAAATGTAGGTTCGCAGCCTACACTACTAATAAGGAAATTCGAATCTTATAGAAAGTCGAATAGCAGTACTCCTCGTTCATTCGTATCGGAACTACGTATGTACTGCATATGCATAGTGCGCATTAGCGTCACATCCAAGTATGATACCAGTTTTTTGTTTCGTAGTCATGCGGCAGGTACGTATTCCAAGACGATCCAAAAAACCTGTCCCCAAATTCCAGGCACACACCAGCGAAATATTTGTCGCTAAATGCTGATATCAAGAAAGAATTTAGTGTGTTCTCTACAAGAATGTGCGACCGGCGTTTGCCCTGGTCACGTACACGTGGTACATGTAATAAAGTGTACAATCCGGAGACCGCAGGCCTCTCACAAGATCGCAGACTACCCAGGGTTCCTGTATTAATACGATGTCTTCTCCACGGTGTGCCAGGCGGAGAAGAAGAGCAGCCGATGCGGCCTTAAGGTTCATATTGCTAGACACGACTCTGTGTCGATTGCAGGAGACGATCGAAAAAATACACACAAATAATGCTCCGTGCTCTATGGCTTGACCGCTTATCGCGAATAACGTGCGACGATCGTATGCCTAGCAAGACGAACCTTTAGAATGGTGTAAGTTGATTTGTAGTTGCGAGACCAACCATTACTATGGCGATTTCCTCGACTACTACACTACAATGACGTCGACCTGATAAGTCTTCTGCCCGAACCAGATTGAACGCAGAAAGTAGGAGCAGCGACGACAACAACAGCAGGATTACTTTCAGCAGCAGATTTACTTTCGCCGGTGTCGATGCAACTGCGTTTAATCTAGGTCGCTAAAGCCCCATTTTCCAAGCTGCGGAACTCCGCTGCGTCTTGCAGAATAGACTGCTTTCAATCTTGTTTTCCAGGCTGCAGGATACCGCTGCGTCTTGCAAGATAGACTGTCTCAAAAGCAGCCTGTTCCACAACACGCAGAGGTATCTTGCAGCTTCGAAAATAGGAAAACAAGGATTTTGAGGCAGTCTGTTCCGAAACACGCAGCGGAGTTTCGCAGCTTGGAAAACGAGGCTTTAAGGGAAATGCATGCTTAACATTACGTTGCCGCTACCGCTGCTGCAGCACTCTGCTTTCAATCTGGTTCGAGCATTATTCCACTAGATTATTGGGCCATAATTTATAAGAGGTCGTATATGCATCAAGTCCTATCTGCCTTGATATTATGCCAAATAGGAAGGAATTCTTTTCTGTTTTGATTATTTTACTCAATATTCGATTTAATTAGTTTCTAGAGATAAGCTATAAATATTTCCATTTTTTCCACGTGCAATGAAAAGGAGTTTCTTCTTAACACTACTTTTAGAATATCAAGGATCACCGCGACGAATTGGTCAAGGATCACCTGAAGCTAATCATCAGCCGATGCAATTACACTTACAAAGGGCCAAGCTTTATACGACGTCAGCGCCTTTGCATGCAGCTCGACCAGGATTTCCACAGGTAACCAGATAGTACAAAAATCTGGAACATTCCTGATTGACCGGGCGAAGCATAGTGGTTCGTGTCTTTGACCAATAGTGGGTTTTAATTTGAGTGGATTTCTCACTCCCCCTGCGTGGGCTTAAGGGGTTGCAACTCTCAGTATACCGCCCTAGAACGCTCGCTGCCGTCGCTCTATTTCTCACAGCGGTAAACCTACTATTACGCAAGGTGCGAACCATGATGCGTCGCCCCGTGAAATAGGAATATACCAAACATCTTAAGTATAACTTAGTAACCTAATCCACGCCCCATTCTCCCCACAGAGGGTATTTTCTCAACAGCCAGAAACTCCATCACCAATTGGAAACGATGCCCAACAATCCAACACCGAGGATACGAGTAACGATGTCTCCGAAATCGGGACTTCGTCAGACTTCACAACATCGGAAAAGCCGAAATCATCTACGTTTGACTATCTTTATGAATTC
Source organism: Chloromyia formosa (assembly GCA_964017055.1). Lineage (NCBI taxonomy): Eukaryota > Metazoa > Arthropoda > Insecta > Diptera > Stratiomyidae > Chloromyia > Chloromyia formosa. The sequence continues at coordinate 121,847,847 of OZ024813.1, read as the reverse complement.
TCGGAAACCAGAAAAGTCCTGGAGGAATTCTTCAAGTGCCCGTCGAACGAGGAGAAGCCCATTGAAAATGGAAGCGATGTAGATAGCACTGTAAGGCACTCTAGATTTTTCGAAGAATAATCCTTAGACACGGAATCATCAATTCTTGAACTGTTTCAGGACATTCAGTACGATTATGGAGGAAACTTGGAACCAGACTTGACTAATTATATTGATCGACGATTGGTTGAGAGCCCGATATCGAACCACCAGCCGGAGGATGATAACGACTGTAAAAATGCATCGGAAAATGGACTGGACTTAAGGAACAATAAGGACAACCATGATATTGACTTCTTTTTAGATTCGGCAAGTCGAAGTAGTGCCGATATTTTAGATCAGCACGATGGAATTAATCAGAACCGCGTACCACCAAGAACTTTTCGATATTCACCAGAGACAACAGACTACGATTCAAATTGTGGCGATTTGGATAGTAAGTTTTCGTATATACATTTTGTATATTTTTTGGGTACCAACAGTTCTCTGCGGCGCTGACTTGGAACTAAATTAAACACTTTCTTAAGCTCTTTAATCCCATTTTTTTTAATTGCCCAGAGTACTAGTCCTTTCTGAATACGCCACTAATTATGCTTTTTGAAAATTATCGACTAGGACTTGCTCGAATTTTTCTCTAACTATGATGTTGAAGTCGTCGGCATATTCTTGGGTAGAAACCCTGACTTTTACTGGTCGGGTTCCAAGAAGAAATGAGTGACGGAGATGTAAAATGTTGGACATCCATGGGTGAGAGAGAGTCACCGGATCGAGATCAGTCTTGTGGAAACGCAGATATTTATTCCCGCAGAAAACTAACTGTCACCTATACCACGCACCACAGAAGGAAATATAAGATTCCTGCAACTGGCACAGACCTGGCCACGCATGGGTGTACTGGCGTAGGTACTCCATTGCCTTAACCCCTTGGGGCATAGCGCATCAATTGTTCCAGTGGTCCAGTTGACGTTTCGTTGTCATAAACTAATTTCGGAGAATGCAGTTGCCAACATGCAACTCCTGCTCCCCCACTTAGCCGCCTATCTGCGACAAGTCGGTAGATACTGTGGGTTATTATTACGCCCCGCACCACAGGGGGAAGACAACACAAAAATTCATTGCCACGAACGTCGTCGTGGACTGGATTCGAACCCGAAACGCCGGTAGTTAGACATGAGACTGGTACCTTTACGTACTGAGCTACAGGTCGCCTCAAATGTACTGACGTGGGCTGGTTCCAGTATGCTGTGCAGTTAAAGTGTTGTTAAAAACTGTGAAACATAGAATGGACAACACGTGTGCTGGGTCTGCCTTGTATGTGTGCTGGGGTAATGTTGTTTTTGTGGTAGCGATGCTTCAAATACTGCAGTTCTTCTGGCATGGAAGGGGTTTGGCAGCTCTTGGCCGTCGAAAAACGAGTCGTTCCGGTACTAAGAACAGGCTGCCGCAGGATCGTGCTGGTATGATGGAGGTCCGCAGTCGACTATCACCACACCAGGGTCATAATTCAGAGTCGTAGTTCTTTGGCGTATCCTTTATATGCGTCCTCACCTTTTATATGTATATTGTAAGTGGGTCTGGTTTTCTCCTGTGACAAACACTGCATCCGAGGCTGCGTGGTATAAGTCGGCTTGGAACACGCCAGTTACTGGATCTCATTCCCCGTGGGATGACATTGACCGCTTCCTGAGAACGGCGGAGAAATCATTAATTCGGAATCAGTACGACATAGATGTGAAATGTTGTATCCGTGAGTGAGAGAGAGTCGTGAAATTTGATACCGAATCATCTCGACCTTTAGAGCAGAATTGACCGTCATTCTTAGGGACACGACCATTAATGCCTATTCCTTCTTCGTTGATATGTTTGGCTGTTAGTGGTGTCAGCTGCCATTATTGGCGCATTGTCCGATGCTGCCGTTTTTGGCCGGATGTCTGATGCATGTTGTGCTGTACATTCATGTGTGAATTGCCGTGACCCCTCCAGGGGCATGGGCGCGTCAATATCTCTTGCATTTTTATGCCTTGTTGACATTTCGATAGCATATCTAGTTTTCGGACGTGCAGTTGCTAGTATGCACCTCCTATCCGCATCGTCTTTATACTGACAAGCTCGGAGCGCAGTGGATGTTCTATTAGTAGTACCCACTGGCAGTTTTTGTTCGCGCCAAGGATCGAACCTCTAGTCTCTAGATCGTAGAGCAGTGACCGTACGAACTCGGCCACCGAACGCGTCTAGGTTTGTGCGCTTGTTCGGAACTTTTCCATGGTCCCATCTCAACCAAATTTGAATGCAGATTTCTTGGGTGACCCTTAACCAGATAACGGCTTTTTGGATTTTCGACTTATCTAACGGTACTTTTTGTGTTTTTAATTCGGAAAGTTTCTCACCTAAGTATTTTCTAAGAAAGTTCATTGCTTTCCTCTGGACATTTCCCGTCGTTCTATTTCAACCAAATTTGATATACATATATGATAGCTTCCTTGTGCGATTCTAAGCATCACCCGATGATGTTTTGGTGTTGCTGCCGGTGGGCAAAAAGACCTTCAGTCAAACTGAAACCAAAGCTAGCAAATATGAGTAATTTATAAATCGTGGTGCTGAGGCTAATGCACTGGATTATGTTATTATGTTTGAAGGCACTTTGTTTTTTTTTTGTTCGGGACAACAGAGCCTTTCTATCTGGTATAGGACGGGCCTAAAGTACCGATGACCATGTTGTTGTTGTAATAGCAACGCTTCTGGTGTTGAAAAAGTTTGGCAGCTCTTGGCCGTTGCTGATGCAACAGGTCGCTCCGGTGCATAGAACCGGCCTCCGCAGGAACGACCGATGACCATCGCTACGTTTTTGTCATTTTCTAACCGGCTTTCTAAATTCTTTGTACTGACGCGGATCAGCCGCAGTATAATAAAAGAGACGGAAGTGGAGCTTCGTAAGTAACCCTGGACAGTCTCGCTATCGTTTTTCCGAACCTCTCTGGTGACTTTGCACTGTTTGACTCAAGCCCCGGAGAGCAGTGAACTGGGAGTTCATAAGCTGCTCATTTTCATTTTGGGACAAAAGAGCAATTTTTGTGGCGTGCAGCTGTGTTGAATTTTGTAGATGATAGCTGAAATCTTTGGCCGTTTTTTTTTCATGATGTGTAGCAACGGCCGCTAACGCAAATTTTCGAAATGAAGAGAGCCAGAGCAAATTGAATGAATAGTCGTGTTTGTATGATCATCTTCTTCTTCCTTGTGGCTCTACCTGTGGTGTTGGAAGGAAGACGCACACACGCACACTAACGGGCGATGTTATCCTTATAACCAGCAGTGGAACCGCCTCTCATAGCTCATGTGGAATTATAATGCTTTGAAGTCATTCCTTATCACAGTCGATAATCATGAGATTCACATCTTCTGGCCTAACATCTCTCGTATCTCTTCTTCTCCATTATAATCAACTCTAACGTGAATATTTTAGTGCGAATGCGCGACTATGTTCCAATCGAAATTGTTTTAGTGCTAGAAGTGTTCACAAAAGCTCTTTAACGAAAGAGAATTAGCCTAGACTGGGACTGTGGTCAGTAATAGCACCATTTTTTTTTAAATATAAATTTTTCATTCAAGCTCAATCGGGATGAGCGGATGTAATGCATTAAACATTTGCTCATCTTAATTTAAACCCAGTTTGAAGCTGTTTTTAGTCTTTTATTCCACACTATGTTTTCCGAGAGTTAGTGACACTGGGAAAACATTAAATAAGCTAAGACACTTCCTTCTTTTTAGGTCTTTCGGGAGAATACAACGGAATTCCCCCCTACACGAATTATTCTAAATATTACGCTAGTATGCCTGTATTAGAGGATGGACTGTCAAGTGGCCATGCATCCGATACAGAGAATAATAATCAACCGCCAACGGGAATTTCAATACTTATGGATATGAAACGGCCACCGCCCGTACCACCTTCCGACATCCAGGAAACACACGAGATATCCAATTCGTCTGATTTCTTTTTCAAATCGTCCGAAAATTCCATTCAGAATAGCAAAGAGGAAATATTACGGGAGCCTGCACAGCGACTGCGCAGTCCAGGCAATCACAACAAGGTTTTCAAAAATATTGATCCAGATTTAGACTCTTTATACTCGATAAGTAAGTGTGTGCTAGATCGATAGACACTCTGGACCGAAGAATTATCGTATATATTGTTTCTCTAATTGCAGGCGTTTTTCACCGTTCCGACATGATACAACTCACTCCTCCCCCGCCCGCTCCAGCACCACATCGTAAAACCAGCGCTCTACTTTGCGCTGAACAACAAAACTCCGAAACAAACACGGCTGCCTTAAAAGACTTGCACTCGTCGCTTGCGCAAAGTCAACAGCAGATTCGTCCGACGATGAACAAGATCATGACTACACCGCTTATTCCTTCGTCTTTGGACAAGCAACGGAGCACTTCGGTCCCCTCACCACCTCCACCACCACCACCACCTCCACCGCCGCCTCCTGAAAGGATCTCCACTTCTCCTGTCCTGTGTTCGCCCGTGTGGATCCCACGACAAATGGACAATTCGAAAGCCAACAGCTACCAGGACCCCTCGGAACATAACAGCAAAAATTTAAGTGCCGACGAAGAGGATGTAGACACTGATCTCGAGACGGATCGACTATTGGGTCATCAACGATTGGACGATCAGGGCTTCTATGACGAGGGTAAGTCGTGGGAACGAAAACCGCGATCGCTTCTGGCGTCGTCGCTCTCGAAATTTTCACCAAAAGTGCAACCGATCAACAAAACGCCCAGTTCGAATATCCTGCGTCAAGGTCTGAATTCATTGCTTCCTACTACACCGGAAATTTCATCGCCCTCTATGCCCAGCAAACAGAGTACTAAACTGTTGGATATCGGCGATTCAACACCGTCACCGGAGCATATAGAAAAGTCGCCCGAAATCAGTGCGGACAGTAAGAATTGCATGATCGACAGTCCGGACGGTTCGAATAAATCGAAAAAGGATAGCGAGAAGAAAGGCAAGAAAAGTAAAAATAAGGAAGGTGCGGGACCCGCATTGGTTCTCGTAGTATAGGACTTTGGTAAATTTTTAGTATTTTAATTGCAGTGCTCATCGAGGGTGTCCTGTTTCGTGCACGTTACTTGGGATCGACGCAACTGGTCTGCGAGGGTCAACCTACAAAGTCGACAAGAATGATGCAGGCGGAGGAGGCCGTTTCCAGGATCAAGGTATGGTCGGTATTCCCGATGCCCACAATCTCGTGCCTAAACACTCATTTGTATTGCTAGTAGTTAAGTGTTCATGTTATTCAGAATTAATGCGGATTTTTCACCACCCGCCTTCTTTTACTACTTTTGAAGTCCCCACACAAATTATTGCAGATTAGAGAATAGCACAATAGACTCAAGGTCGCAGTGCTTGTGATTTTAACACGATTCACGGCCCACCCCCTTTATCTTATTATTGCAGATTTCGGGCTTTATGTCAAGGAAAGGCTTTGTAGTTCAAGTACAAACATGTCTGATGATTCCAACAATCTACAATGACCAAACTTACAGTTTTCCCCATTATTATTAAAAAGGTCCGCGCGATAGACACCTAAAAAATCCTTACTCTCTATAAACACAACTTCCTATTCAGACTGTTGGGAACATTCCTGTTTCGCTAAAATTAGGAGAATTCTCTCTATTCGATTAGAGAGAATTTCCAGAAAACTCAAGAAATTTCCGCTTTAGGACCTACAAATTCCCCCCGCGTGGATTCCAGGTTCCTACCACCTAAAGCGGAAATCCCGCAATTAAGAAATTTTAAAAATTCTCTCTAAATACAGTAGAGAGAATTCTCCTAATATTCGCGAAACGGGAACAGTCCAAGCTCGTACGAGCCTCGTGAGGAGGGAGCTTAAAATTAAAAAATAGACAGATTACACTAACAAATCGTCTGTCCCCTTTTGAAACCATAGACTTGCCGCGGGAACAATTATCAAATCCTTTGGAAAATCTGAATTCAGTCAACCTAATGTCACGTAATTTTTCTTCTCTTTTCAAACGAAAAATCCTTTCGACTCGATGCTACTCCGCTCCAATTAGGCACTGGTAAGTATATTGAATAGTAGTAGTCTAACTCATCTTCATTAATCTTGCTTCTGGATGTATCCACAAATTCACATCTCCCGATTAAATAAAATCCCTAATCGCCTCATGTCTTCTTCAGGCTCCCGATGGCGAAGGTCAGCCCAGTACCGAAGTGGACCTATTCATATCGACAGAAAAGATAATGGTTCTCAATACGGATCTGAAGGAAATCATGATGGATCATGCCCTACGAACGATATCCTATATAGCCGACATTGGTGATCTCGTCGTGCTGATGGCGCGACGACGTTTCGTCCCGCAGGACATCGATGATGCTCCAAAGCCCAACCGAACACCAAAAATGATATGCCACGTATTCGAAAGTGACGAGGCTCAATTCATAGCTCAATCGATTGGACAAGCGTTCCAAGTTGCGTACATGGAATTCCTGAAAGCCAACGGAATTGAAGATCACAGCTTCGTCAAGGAGATGGACTATCAGGAGGTGCTCAATAGTCAGGAGATATTTGGCGATGAATTGGAAATATTCGCCAAAAAAGAGCTACAAAAGGAGGTGGTCGTGCCGAAAGCCAAAGGCGAAATTTTGGGCGTGGTAATAGTTGAAAGTGGCTGGGGCTCCATGTTGCCAACAGTCGTTATAGCCAATTTAATGTCTACCGGCGCAGCGGCCCGATGTGGTCAACTGAATATCGGCGATCAACTGATTGCTATTAATGGGATGAGTTTGGTAGGGCTTCCGCTGTCAACGTGTCAGACTTACATAAAAAATGCGAAAAATCAAACTGTTGTTAAATTTACGGTAGTTCCATGCGCGCCAGTTGTTGAGGTGAAAATCAAAAGACCCAATACGAAATATCAGCTGGGATTCAGTGTACAAAATGGAGTGGTAAGTTGGGAACATCCCTAGTTGACTGGCCGTCGCATAGTGGTTCACGTGTTTGCCCAATAGGAGGTTTTAAATTGAGATGCAGCAACCCCCTCCCCCCCTTGCTTGGGGGTTACTACCCCCAGTATAAAGCCAAAAAACGCTCGCTCTATACGTAACAGCGGTAAAGCCACTATTAATCAAGACACGAACCACGATGCCTCGCTCGGTATAATAAGAATATACCCAAGTTTGTTTTTGGGACTGTTAGTTGATTTAATTTGATTTTCTCTTTTGCAGATATGCAGTTTGTTACGCGGAGGAATTGCCGAACGAGGAGGAGTTCGAGTTGGTCATAGGATTATCGAAATTAACAACCAAAGTGTTGTTGCTGTGCCGCACGAGAAAATTGTCAATCTGTTAGCCACTTCTGTCGGCGAGGTAAATAAATATAAAATATAAATATATATAAAAATATAAAATATATAGAAAATTAGCTGCGATGGCTTGCTTTGCTCGCCCTGACATCTAGTGCTCGCTCCGCTCGCAACTTTCACCTACCCTGACTCTGAGCCACGTTTGTTGTGAATTAATAAAAGTCAATTTGTTTCCATTTAATTCATTTAATTCAAGGCTTTATGATATACAACATTTTTAGTTTTGCGGTGCATAAACAAATAGAGAACCTGGTTTTGGCCGCGCGACAAACACGGATTTTCTAAATTAATGCCACACACATTCATCGACTGTCCTTGTGCTTTGTTGACTGTCATCGCAAATGCAAGACGCACCGGGAATTGCAATCGTTTGAATTCGAATGACAGATCAATGACGTTAGGTAACAACCGTTTGACAGCAAGTCTGGTTCCATTGCATAGCTTCGGCTGGTTCAGATTTCGAAGCATTATGATGACTGAGCCAATTTTCAGTTACAGTTCATGTGGCGGGAATCCTGGCACATCCAATGAATTCAAAAATTCTGTTGGGTAGTTGACGACATCTTGTTCGTTGGTGATGGTGTCCATAGATTTGTATATCATCACTTCGCCAGTAATTTTCATTTGAACATCGAAATTCAATTGGTGAACAACGACATTACTTGCTGCTAAAAAAGCTCGTTCAGCCAACCATTCATGATTGGTGTAATTGCGTACGACGTTCGGGAAACCTTTTTCTATGAGTTGCTCCTTGGACTCGGTGAATTGATAAAAGTGAATGGGAAATTAACTGAAACCTCTTGCAACATCAACTGGAATATATCCATTGCCGATGTCCAGCAATTGCTTCGAGAACACATCAGCAGATTGATCATTTTGCAATGCAACACGTATGTTTGTTATCAGTTGTAATGTCTGCACGTAGGTCCATAAATGAGATGATTTTAAGGACGCGTTGAGTTGATCCGCAGGTGTTGATCTCGAAATGACGGGCAGTGTTTGACGGAAATCGCCGGAAAGTAAAATCATTGCGCCTCCAAAACGATTGCGATTATTGCGTAAGTCTTTCAGAATGCGATCGAGAGCCTCCAATGCACGTTTATGCGCCATCGTACATACATACATCCCAAATTATTATTTTGCAGGTTTGCAAAACTTTAGCCATAGCAGAATTTTTCGAAATGTTGCAAGTTGGTTCGTCCGTCACTTGCAAGTTCAATTACAATTTAAAGGCAGAATGAGCTTTCCGTTCTCCTTCAAGCAACGTCGCCGCAATGCCAGATGATGCAACTGCCAAATATGTCACTTCGTGAACGAATCGTTGCCAATATCAAGGAAATGAGGAACGTTTTGCCAGTTCCCCCAGGCGCATCAAGAAAGAAAATGGCACCTTGTCCATCATCGATCGCTTTCATCAGTGTATCGTTTGCACTTTTCTTCTGTGGATTCAACAATGGAACATTTATTTCCACTGCTTGACTCAATGCATCTCGATCGTAATCACGTTCTCGTAGCAATTTCCGGTTGAATGCGTCGTGTATTGGACGATCGGGGGCCGGCAGATCTAAGCTGGGCTTAAACAAACAGATAAAAAAAAATCGGACGAATGGGTGTTTTCATGTTCGACAAAAGATCTTCCTTGATTTTTTTATGTATATATACAAATATGAGGGAGCATTGCAAACACAAACAAAAAAAAAAAAATTGAGCCAAATCGGAATTCCTATATATGCATATATTATATTATCTTCTTCGTACAGCATCTACAAGCCCGTCCTTTATCTTTATTAGTACCCCATTAGTAAGTTATCTTAGTCGTTATCTGTATTATAAGATAATTCCGGAACTTCAGTGAAAGGAATCCGCTCAAAGATACACATCCAATATGACAACCCAATTCAAATGTACAAAAAAAAATGGACCGAGGTACACGTTATAGCCCCCATATACGATGCAATCCGTCGTCAGATCGATCTGACGATATTTTGTTCGTCAGATCGATTGCACCGTGTATGTGACTATCGTTGACGATTTCACCGATCAGACGATCAAATTTTATCTGCCGATTTTTTGGTGCGATTTTACTGCAATCCGTCGGTCTGACGATCGATTGGATGGTGTACGGATATGTGATTATCGCAAGTAAATATTAAATTTTCAAATTATTCAACTTTGAATTTGGAGGATTCTGATGATTTTAAATGGCTCTGCAATGGAAATATCAAATATGTAGCATGTGAAAATGCCACACAAATCCAAATAGTTAACAAAAATTAATACAGGTTGGATTGGGAGTGAACCATAACCTATTTTTTGAATTGTCATTCGTTATCGCATCGCACGAAAATCGTACAGTGTATGTGCAGCGGAGATCGTCAGATATTTTGTAGCGATCCATCGTCAGATCGATCTGACGACGGATTGCATCGTATATGGGGGCTATTAGATTTCGGCCTTGATACGAGACAATTTTTGTTCGGTTTTGTCTGCATATAAGCAATAATGGGATAATATCATAGATCACCCTTACAATTTGGTGTAAACCTCGGCCCCGACTTTAATCAGTTTAATCACTCATGTTGTCGATCAAATATACCCTTTGCCGTTGCGGAATCCTTTTTTTCTTCCTTTTATTTGTTGCGATAATTATTAGTTTGTTTTCTACTCGAACAGCTTTTCCACCGGCTCAAAACTCCCTTTCTCCTTTGTTTCTGTCCTCGTTTTTCTTTCAATTATTTTCACATAATGATCGCTATAATCTGATGATGATTTTCCTTTTCTCCTAATTTTATTAGTTTAGCTGTTCGCACTAAAGGTGCGTTTCTCCACACGAGCATATAACGACTGGGCGAAACCGATTGATTATGGTCTTACTGAAAGCCAACTGGTCGAATTTTTTAAATCTAGGAATGATCAGTTCACAATTGAAATTTTGACTGTGTTTGGTAATTGCCCAAAAATGATACAAATTGAATTAAAATTATTATAATAATTCAAAAGTCATTATTTTTGTCCCGCAGAGTCGCATTTCATTTATGAATTAATCATTCCGCAATTATTACAACCCTGTATATGTTTCTGAGCATTTTCTGAAACATTCCAAGATCAAGTTATACTCAAAATATTTCGGTCGGCGCCAGACCTCCCTGGCCCCCTCTAGGTCTGCCACTGTACTATACATTTAGACACCAATGGGTTATATCTGATGAGATCCCACATCAGACCAGATCTGCTTGGATCAAAGGCCGGTCAGTCGTTTTACAATACGTTTACACTAGAGCCAGATTACTTCATCTGCGACGGCTGAGTTATATTACGTTTATATTACGTTTACACTATCCCCAGATTACTTCATCTGCGCCAGCTGAGATAATCTGCGACTGTCAAATACATACAATTTTGAACTCACCACACCCAGATTACGCTGCAGATGAAGTAATCTGGGGATAGTGTAAACGTAATATTACACTATCCCCAGATTACTTCATCTGCGCCGGCTGATTTATATTACGTTTACACTATCCCCAGATTACTTCATCTGCGCCGGCTGATTTAATCTGGAACTGTCAAATACATACAATTTTAAACTCACCACACCCAGATTAAGCAGCAGATGAAGTAATCAGGGGATAGTGTAAACGTAATATAAATCTGCGACTGTCAAATACATACAATTTTAAACTCACCACACCCAGATTAAGCAGCAGATGAAGTAATCAGGGTATAGTGTAAACGTAATATTATATTACGTTTACACTATCCGCAGATTACTTCATCTGCGCCGGCTTATTTATATTACGTTTACACTATCCCCAGATTACTTCATCTGCGCCAGCTGAGATAATCTGCGACTGTCAAATACATACAATTTTGAACTCACCACACGCAGATTACGCTGCAGATGAAGTAATCTGGGGATAGTGTAAACGTAATATTAATCTGGACTGTCAAATACATACAATTTTAAACTCACCACACCCAGATTAATATTACGTTTACACTATCCCCAGATTACTTCATCTGCTGCTTAATCTGAGTGTGGTGAGTTTAAAATTGTATGTATTTGACAGTTCCAGATTAAATCAGCCGGCGCAGATGAAGTAATCTGGGGATAGTGTAAACGTAATATAAATCTGAGACTGTCAAATACATACAATTTTGGATTCACCACACCCAGATTACGCCGCAGATGAAGTAATCTGAGTAGTGTAAACGTAATATTATTATAGAAAAAACTAAACAAACAAACCTAATAATTGGTATGTCTTCGGTACACTTGTAGATAATTTCTCTTGTTTTATATACAAAACACGAGTTCATGATTTGTAGTCGCTGAAAAATCAATAACTATGTATTTCAATTTCATATTTTTTTCTTCACAGATCTTAATGAAAACAATGCCAACGTCGATGTTTCGCCTTCTAACGGGACAAGAAAATCCAATTTATATTTAAAAGAACATACAAGAAAATAAGATTTAAAAAATGGAATTTCCGATACCTATACACACACAGCTTCATTCGTTTAAGTGAAATGAACAATAAAAAAAGTGACTGTGTATGACGTAAAATTGAATTTCCAGTTGCAAATCGTTTTCTTGATTGAAATTGGGAAAGTATGTACATACATACATACATTATACAATTGATTAAAAATAATAAAATAGCCTAGCCAGTCTATCGATTCACCTTCATATACTCGTACTCAAACTGTATGTATGAGTATGCCATAATATTTAGCTTTTTTAAAGAACGAATATGCCGACCTGCGATTTGGCTCAGCAGTTAATACATTGTCGATCTTTTCGTTTACTGATGTTGCTGAAAGAATACGTACACACACAAAAGTCATCCTGTTAATCATCTATTTTTTTTAAACACACACACAAAAACCCAACCAACAATACAAAATGAAAGCATTTACAACTGGCAGTACAATTCATAGTCATGTGATAAGAGAAATTTTCAAATAATACTTATAAAAAATATATACACACAGACACACATTTAGTTTAAGAAATCCCTTACACAATCAATAAATCTCATTCAAACAGAGATAGCAAAAATGAAATCATATAGATTGTTCAATTCATCAATTCGTTATTAATTTCTCAATGTTATGTCGCTAAACAGCAAAAACTCAAAAATAAAAGCAAAAATAAGAAGAATTGACCGAATATGCACACTAAAAACAAAGGCAAGAAATGCATAACTATAAGACATTAAAAGCATTTTGCGAAACAAACAAATAAAATCGTCCTTCCTGCTGCAATGTACTTAAGGCTAGTTTTGATATTCAACTAAAAAAACTACACATAATGAATAAAAAAACACGCAAAAAATACAAACAAGTCAGTCGCCTCTCACAAACCTACTCATTAAATCTAAATCTATTAATATTATATGTATACAAAAATAAATATATTTAAAAATGATTAATGAAAAAACAACAAATTATTTAAATGAAAGCAACAAAATGAAACACTTTAAAAGACTACAATAGAATCATTTCACAAAACAAAAGAACAACCGTAAACATGAACAACACTGAGTCACTAAAATAGAAAATCGCTTTTTCCTATACTACAGTAATAGAGAATATTATATATATATATATATATATGTATAAAAACATTAAGAAAGAAAAAGTAAAACAAAAAGAAATATATATGCATAGTTTATATGAAACAAACATACACTAAGGAGCGCATATTTAAAATTATTTTTAGTTGAAACTTATGAATTGCTCTCTAAAGTATGTAGAAATAAAAACAAAAACTATATGAAAACTTTGTGGCTGTTTTATTTTTGGCCCCTCCCATATAGAGCATTTTCAAGTCAAACTAACGCTTGTTCAAATCAAATTAACTATTTTTCAAAGTAATTTAATGTTTTTCAGAATCCATTCAAAATCAAACCCATAAATGAACGGCTGTGTGCGATTCGCGTTAAGACTCGATTCTCCAATCTCTGGGTTATCAATGTGCACGCCCCCACAGAAGTTAAAGAAAACGCAGTAAAAGACGAGTTCTACGCCCGCCTTGAGACTCTCTTCGACTCACTTGCAACAAACGACGTCAAATTGCTGCTGGGAGACTTTAACCCGAAAGTGGGAAATGAAAGTTGGCACCGGAGGACCACTGGCGGCCACAGTCTCCATGAAGAATGTAACGACAACGGCCAGCGACTTATCGACTTCGCGTGCAGCAGGAATCTAGTCGTAAGCTCTACGTGTTTCCCGCATAGACGCAATCACAAGCAGACCTGGAAATCTCCAGACGCACATACCGTCAACCAAATTGATCACGTCCTCATTTGCAGGAGATGGGCGTCTAGTGTGATGGATGTCCGCTCCTATCGAGGAGCAAACTGTGGCTCAGATCATCACTTGGTGAAGACGACCTACAGATGTAGAATTTTCTCAGTGCACCAATCAAGAATCGGGCGACCGGTAGCGCAGTGTGTTAAGGAATCAGTCTCATGTTTGATTACCGGCGTTTCGGGTTCGAATCCCGTCCACGACGACGTTCGTGGCCATGGATGTGCAGGAGGTGCATGCTGGCAACTACATTCTCCGCAACCAGTTTATGCCGACGAAACGTCAACTGGGCCACATGGAACAGTTGACGCGCTATGCCCCACAAGGGGTTAGGGCAATTGAGAGAATCAAGAATCAGTCCTCCCAAAATCTTTGCAGTTGATAAGCTTCTGAGCGATGCTACGGCGGTGGCGTATACTACCGCCCTTGAGGAAAGACTATCGCCTATGCTACACAATATCAGCAACACAGGCGTCCATGGGTTCCGGGAAGAGCTCAAGGGTACCATCAGAGATGTCGCGGAGAAGGTCGTGGGATATAAAGCCCGGCGAGCGCGAAATGACTGGCTCGACGAAGAATGCAAAAACTCACTTGACGCGAAAAACGTGGCCTACAGACAATGGATTCAACGAGGAACCAGAGCCAAAAGAGAAAAATATGACGAGCTACGGTGAATATCGAATAGAATAATTAAACGTAAGAAACGTAAATACTTTGACCAGCAGTTGCCGAATATAAACGAAAACTTAGCTAATAGGAACACCAGACAAGCGTACAAACTAGTAAATACAATTAAGAACGGCTACCAACTCAGGACTAGCCTTTGTAAGGACAAGGATGGAAACATCATCAGCGACACCGATGGCATTAACAAACGATGGGCCTCTTATTTTGAAGAGCTTCTTAACCTACCATCTAACATCCCCACACAAGAAGCTCTCGACGACATTGTTGATCTAGGCCCACCCATACAACCCCCGACAGTAGAGGAAGTTGATCTCGCGTTGTGGTCAATAAAACGAAATAAAGCGTCGGGCGCTGACGAGATTCCAGCTGAACTGCTAAAATTCGGTAGAATGGGTCTAGCTAATGCCATACATCAATTACTCCTGCGAGTATGGGAGGACGAGGAGATCCCAGACGACTGGCGCAGAAGCATCGTCTGTGAAATCTACAAAAAGGGAGATAAACTGCGGTGTGAGAACTGCAGGGGCATATCACTAGTTTGTACGTCCTAGAAAATTTTGACGAAAATTCTGAAAAAAATAAAATAAAACCGTACGCAGAACGAATCATTGACGAATATCAAAGCGGTTTCATGCCTAGTCGCTCCACAATCGATCAGCTCTTTACGGTCAAACTGATACTCCAGAAGTGCTGGGAATACAACGTATACCAAATCTTTGTCGACTTCAAACACGTGTACCTGTTTGAAGACAATATCGATCGTGGAGTACTTTACAACATCATGCTGCAATTTGGTATACCGGCCAACGGCAACGGCCAATGCTTGCTGTAGCTCAGTTCGGGAGACGTGGGTTTTCGCCGCTCGTTGCCTCTGTCCTTTACGTAATAACAAAAATTCATAGGCCTGGGGAAGACAACACAAATAAGGGAGATAAAAATGGGGAATGAACAAAAAAATAGTCGATTAGGATGGAATGGTTGGCGGACGGATCAGACGCCCACGCGATCGAATCTGGGTCCGGGTGTAATGGGACCCTCGGAATCTGGTTTCGTACCACCAACAGATTACTACACATCAGGTGCTGCTTCGATCTGCCGGTGGGAGCAGCACTACCAGACCATAATAAGGTTCATTACAGGTGGTTCATTGCAGTCTCTTTGTCGCGAACCTCCTTTAGAACCACGTCGCTTTTTTGGTAGCTTTCTATATTAATCGTCTTCCAATATACATTTTCATGTTAAAAAGAAAAAAGAAAAATAAACACTCGACACAAGTTAGAGCCCGGGACCGCACCGGGCATGGTCAATAGTCCACCACGCTACCGATGCAGCTACGCAGCTCACAACGAAGACTATTATTTGTGCACACTAAACTTAAGGGAGGAAACAACATTAGGAGGATAATTTTCACTGATTTTTTTTTAAGTGAGAAGTATTAATTAGAATTCAATCAAATTTCGACATCATCAATTTTCATATTTCGAATAACTTATGTGAATTGTTTTGAATAATTTAAGCCAAAAATTACAAAGATACGCACCGATGTCCGTTGAAGACCGTAACTAGAGTTCTCCAATTACGGGACGTGTAGCTATTCCAATTTGTATCCGAAATCAAGAATGTTTTACATTATTGTCCAAGAATATGAACCTCAATGCAGGTGAAAATAATGGAAATTAAAAATTTGGCAGGTGTTGAAAAGAATTATTTCAATTTTCACCATTTTTTTCACTAATTATGCAAAAAAAAACACCCTTAAAAATATGATATCATCCCAATTGTTGGTTCGTATTTTTCGCAATTTTATAAAGAATCATACTTTCAATTTTCATAATCGGTTCATTACTTTTTGAGAAGTCAAGCAAATGTGAAAAAAGTCATTTTGAGGAAAACGTGTTTGAAAAGCAGAATATAACCGAAATAATCCCTTTTGTTGATGCTTCTAGTACCTTCTATACCGTGCGCTAGAGCCTGTAGACTATACCCGATGAGCGCTCGGTTCCATGCTCATAAAATCTAAACCAATGCGAATTTCGCTTTGAAATTTTGGCGGCGTATTCTTGGATTAGTAAGCTAACATAGATTTCTCGAACCTCTTAATGTGGTTTCCCCCTTAAGTACGAAATGCACAAAGTTTAGAATTCAAAGAATTCACATGTACATATGTATATAAAAGTTACTCATACTTTTATGGTTTTACCCCATACCGAGCGATAAGATGTAAACACATCAAAAATAAATAACTGGCGCAACAGTCCAAATTTTTTTTTCGAGATGAGTTAGAATCATCTCATTCACTAGATCAGCAACACACTTAACCGAGCTATTTATTCTAAATGGATACTGATTTAACAGCTGAGTGGGCTCATAGCCAGGCGGCCAAGGCCCGATGTCGGGCTGTCGCGCCACGATGACGATGGGCTCATACCCCGACACGTAAATCCCCGTTTTTATAGAAGACTACCGCATTCAGTAGGAATCGAATCGGGGCCCAGCGCATAGAAAGCGAACGTGCTAACCGGTGCGCCATCCGGAGTACCCCCCCCCCCCTGTCCACAAATACCCTCGTGCAAAATTTGGTCACAATTGCCTCAGGGGTTCAAAAAATTTTGCATAACAAACGTCATCTTCACTTTTATATATTAGATTCTTCTTCTTCCTTGCCCTTTCATACCACTCTGCGGCTTCGCGTTGCTCTGCCTGTGGTGTTGGCACTTCGCCCATTCTGGCGGTATAATCTCAGCTTCCTTCTGCAGGCTTGGATCTTATCATCGCCAAGATTAACGCGTTGTTGTTGCTTTTTCATCTGATCGATCCATGTGTGTCTCCGTCTGCCTCGGCGTTTGGGTCCAGCAAATGGAACATTCGTTGATAGTGCCTTCATGACAGGGTTCTCAGGCGGACGCCTTAGAACGTGGCAATACCAATCCATACGACGATCTTCGAGCTTTTCAGTGATCGGTTGCTCAACGAACAAGCTGCCTCAGATGTAGGTACTTTTGATATGATCCTTTTTGGTCACACACATATACACTTTTATATATTAGATTAAAACACATTTTCATTTCCAAAAATAATTTCAATAAAAATTATTTATTTACGCATTTGTGCAAATTCATCGAAGAAAAAACAAAACAAAATATATACTAAATACTAAAACACAAATATACAAATACACACAGAGAGATTATAATATATGGCACGTTTAAAATAGATTATTTATACCGATACATATGAATTCTCTAGGAAATGACTCAGAATTAGAACACAAAAACAAAAAGAGAAGAAAAATCACCTAAAACTGTATCAACAATAAACGTGCAACTAAATTTACAGTTCATATATGGAGCTCCCTCGATCAATCCCTCTGACGACAATAGTCTCTCTGCTCTGCTTAATACAAATTAAATGCACAATACACAATTCGCTAAACTTAAATTAAACCGTTTATATTTCACAAAAGGGGGAACCTAAACAGATAATAAATACATAAATAAAATATCCAACAAATATTGTTTACATCTTAATCTTAATACAAGGAAGCATTTACGTTCATTTTTTCTTTTGTAATATAATGTTGTCAATTTTTTTCTGTTTTGTAGCTTATACGTATATAGTCGTATTCTATAGTAGTTTGTGGTAGCGTAAAAGTTTTTTGGAAAATGATTATTTTTGTTTGTGTCTTATATGTGTAATACGTATGAATGTGTCTTGTGAGATGATGTAATGTAAGTAATGCCATTCTTTTCTTAACCAACTAAACGCGAAAAAAATAAACTTGACAACTATTTGACTCGATTGCTTTCGTGTTACACTTTCAGCGCAATTTATTTGAACATAATTCAAAAATCTGTTTTCTTTTTTTTTTGTTTCTTACTTAAACCTTACTGCGTGCCTAGGATATATTGAGAATAATTTATTGGAGTACATATTTTTACTGTTTTTAATCTTTTCTGCTCCGTTTCTAGTCCACATACTCGTGCACCACACATTTTAGATATAAATTGGATTTTCTTGTCCCGTTAATAGACGAAACATAGATGTTGGCATTGTCTTCATTAAGATCTGCTTGTAGAATGCAGACGATGCGAGGAGAGAGAGGGAAAAAGACATAGTTGAAACAATTTCGCATGTCAAAATTAAAGGGGCGAAAACAAGAAAACTTACCTCTCCTACAGACGTTGCCAATAAATTCACTATTTTTTCATGCGGCACAGCCACGACACTTTGGTTATTGATTTCGATTATTCGATGTCCCACACGAACGCCGCCCCGTTCGGCAATACCGCCTCGTAGAAGGCTGCATATCTGCAAATAGTTGGAAGGAATATATCACACAAGCCGTATTAGCAAAAACATTAGCCGCGTTCATTTCACTGTATTTCGGTCGGAAAGAACGAAAAGAACGCTACGGATCTGTGCCGAGCGAACTTAAACAGCCACCATACAGGGGGCGAATTACGGACTCGGTATACATTCAGATAGGGGCGAAACAAGTAGACGTTCAACCAATCGACTTTCAACCTTGATCCGATGAGATACCATACGAGACCTGGATTACAACCGTTCTGTCGTTTTGTATGAAAACGATCCGAGATCCGGTGAATCGAAGCGGCTATTAACACTTACCACTCCATTTTGTACACTGAATCCCAGCTGATATTTCGTATTGGGCCTCTTAATTTTTACTTCGACTACTGGCGGACAAGGCACAACCGTAAATTTTACTGCAGTCTGATTTTTCGTATTGCGTATGTAATTCTGACACGTGGACAACGGAAGACCCACCAAACTCATGCCATTGATAGCGATCAATTGGTCGCCAATATTCAATTGACCGCATCGGGCAGCCGCACCCGTTGACATTAAATTTGCAATCACAACTGTCGGTAACATGGAACCCCAACCGCTTTCAACTATCACAACGCCAAGTATCTCGCCTTTGGCTTTCGGCACGACCACCTCCTTTTGTAGTTCTTTTTTCGCGAAAATCTCCAACTCATCGCCAAAGATCTCCTGACTATTGAGCACTTCTTGATAATCCATCTCTTTCACAAAGCTGTGATCTTCAATTCCGTTGGCCTTCAAAAATTCCATGTAGGCCACCTGAAATGCCTGTCCGATTGATTGTGCAATAAATTGTGCTTCGTCACTTTCGAAAACGTGACAAATCATCTTGGGCGTTCGATTTGGCTTGACATTCTCGTCACTTTCCGACGGCACGAAACGTCGTCGTGCCATTAGGACAACCAAATCGCCAATGTCGGCTATATAGGAGATTGTACGTAACGCATGATCCATCATGATTTCTTTGAGATCCGTGTTCAATACCATAATTTTTTCAGTCGAAATGAACAGATCAACTTCGGCGCTCGGTTGACTTTCACCATCCGGAGCCTATTTGAAGAAAAGAAATCAATGTATATAGAGAATGAAGCATATTTAGTTGATATCGATACATTATATTCATCGCATTAAGCACAACTTACCAACGCCTGGTTAGTGAGACATGCAAAATAGTGGGAGTTATTTATTACAAGCATGTGGACAATTTAACTGGGTGGGGTTTAATATAAACGTTGCCAACTTAATTCAATTCTGAAAATCTCTCTCTCTAAACAAAGAACTTATTCGTTTCGCCATACTACGAGGGCTGTCTTTTAAATTTTGCATACAGGAACATCGAGGTTGCCACGAATCAAATGTCACTACTAAATATTAACCTATACAGTGGTGACGAATCGTGGATTTACTCTTAGGAACCCGAAAATAAACACCAGTTGTCTGTTTCGGTGTTCCTAAATGAATGAAAGCCGACAAAAGTCATCCGTTCTCGAAGTGTTTCCAAAAAGATGGTCGCGACATTTGTCTCAAAAGCGGATCACGTAGCAACAATTCCTCTGCAAGATTCAAGAACACTGGCGGTTGGTATACAACCATTTGTTTGCCAGAAGTCATCACTAAACTTCGAAAAACCACCCCTAAACAACGAATCATCCTCCACCAAGACAATGCAAGTTCGCACACAGCTCGCAAGACAATTGAATTTTTAAAGCAACAATACGTCGAATTTTTAGACCATCCTCCGTACAATCCCGACCTAAGCCCCAACTATTTCTTAACATTTCCGAAAATTATGAACAAACTGCGTGGTCAAAGGTTCCACTCGCCAGAAGAAGCAGTTGACGCCTTCAAAAACGCAATTTTGACTGTATCAACAAACGAGTGGAATAACTGCTCTCAGAGTTGGTTCCAACGCATGCAAAAGTGCATTAATCTTCGTGGGAGGTACTTCGAAAAACAATAAAATCTTTAAAAACTATATATTGTTTTAATTCAGCCCTATATGCAAAACTTAAAAGACAACCCTCGTAATATTCGGTTGAAGTTAAGTTGGCAGCAGGAAAGTCCATGTGTGTGTCATATTTTCTGTATCTCTTATTTTACGGAATCTGGGAGCAACATATCTCGGCGCAACTGTTCTCGATCCTCCTCAACCACGGTAACACGCTGCTCCGGACTGAATCATAATAGACGGTGGAACTCAACATTCACAGCTCTTTGTAAAAACAGAGAACAACATCCATCTACCTCGACGAACCGTTCCTGCGGCAGCCGGTTCTACGCACCGGAGCGATCCGTTTTACAACGGCCAAGAACTGCCAAAGCCTTTCAATGCAAGAAGGAAAATGTGTCAGTGAGTTACATGCATGTGTCGTTTTTTATCCCTATTGGGAGCAACACATCTCGGCGCAACTGCTCTCGATACTACTTCTCCGCGCCGGCATTGAAAGTAACCCTGGTCCATGGATCTTTTGCGTATGCAACAGAGTGCTGCACTGGTATGTGTCACCTGGTGAACTGCTCCGGATTAAACCATCACAGGCACTGAAATCCTTCCTTTACTGCCAGTCAGGGTAGGAACAGAGGAATACAAGCAGCGAGCTCGTCTAACACGCCTTACCATCCTGCACTAATGAGCACCCAAATGAGCTTCCAGTCAACTCCAATGACCTCTGCGAGTGGTTCCAATAGGATTCCCCAACAAAACAACCCCTGCACCACCGATCGCCATTTTGGACACGCTCTCACTCGTCCAACTAAATTGCAACGGGCTGCAAAATAAAATCGCCGAACTCGCCTCATTCATGGACTACATCCCAAGTCGCCCCTCAACGCTCATGGAGATTACGTCATCATCAGGAAAGACAGGTTGATCAACGCTGGAGGAGGGCTTGCCTTCATCATTCACCATTCCGAGCAACACCGGGAAATAGATGTCACCATTGAAGTGCAGACCATCGCCATAAAACATGTTGATACTGAAATTTATAACATATGTATATATTCCACAGGTCTCCAGATGTCCCTCGGGTTACCATGTAAATATCAACACTTTTCTCACTGGTCAATATCATTTTCTGCTTGGTCACTTTAATGCTCACCAGGAACTCTGGCACTCACATCTTAACAACGACGCTTGAGGTATTTCATAGCAGAGCAACTTGACCCTTCAGATTTCTGTACATTAAATGACGACACGCTCACTCGTATTGCCGGTACCTGTTCCAGTTCTCCAGACATCACGATTGCCTCATTAACGAAGCTCTATGGGAGCCGGTCCTTACACTATTTCCGGACCATTTACCAATCGTGATAAGGTTTGACAACCCGGCAAATGTTGTATTTGCCGAACATCGCACTTTTGTCAACCACAATAAGGCTGACTGGAATGAATACAAAATTGCTAACATGCGCCCCGCCTGCAATGGTACACCTCATGATGTGGACCACATTGCACGCACACACATGATAGCTGGAATTTTATTAAAACTGGGGGGTATGGTCTTATTCGAGTTTTTAGATTTTTGCAAGTTGTGGGGTTAAAATTTAATTATATTTGGGTCACAGTAAGTTCAGTAAGTTTAAGTTCCAGGTCGCTGTGGGAGAACCCCGTAGAAGCAGCTATCTTCCTGTCGCTAACACCGAGGAAGAGGAGGAACAATAAGACGTTCCTACGGCAGCCGGTTCTTCGTACCGGAACGACCCGTTTTTCAACGGCCAAGAGCTGCCAAACCCCCTCGATGCAAGAAGAACTGCAGCATTCGAAGCATCGCTACCACAACAACAACAACAGGAACAATAAGAACATGTAACACATTCACACAACAAACTTCTGACCATTGCTACAACAACAACAACTACATTTAAATTAACGCACGAATACGCAAAAATAATCCTTTCCATCATCTCCGAGGCTTCAACGAAATTGCATGGTGATGACTCTATTCTATATTATTTTCTCCATGAATAACACCAACTATAAATCTGCCACTGCACAGAGGGGAAGTACTCACGTAAGTTGGGAGTCTCAAACCCAATCCTACACACACGGCTCAACCACCAGACATTTCTCCAGACGAACATAGATTATCAGAGCGTCAAGGGCCAACCACACTCGCTCAACTCCATTCAGGCTGGTGTTCACGCCTCAATTATACTTGTCCCGAATCGACCACAGCATCCAGAACACCTGCCCGGTGTGCAATAGTACTCTCACGACGCTGAGCAAATCTTCACCTGCCCAGCAGCACCGACGCACCTTACATCTAAAGTGCGATGAGACAACCCCATCAGGGCGACTGCGTTCCTTCAACTCGCTTCTGAGGATTATGACAGACACATACACACTTGAATTCTACTTTCCCCACCAACAACAACATCATACTAAATTCAGCCGTAGGGTAATTATTTCTATTTTAAAAGACTGGGCTAAAGCCAAAATCTTTCATCCGCATTATACAAATTCAAATATCAGGTTATAAAAGAAAATACTACTATTTATGAATCGCGTTATAGCGGCACCGCGTTGTACAAATGCCACGTTATACGATGGTTTACTGTATTAACTAAAACCGTTCTATTCCATACTCGAGCCTTTTTTCACAAACTTTCATTGAACTTTAGTTGGCAACGTTTCGATAATAATTAAAAGACCAAAAGAACGAAATTTACCTTTATCCTCGAGACAGCCTCTTCCGCTTGCATCATTCGCGTCGACTTGGTCGGTTGCCCTTCGCAAACCAATTGTGTTGAACCCAAATATCGTGCTCGAAATAAGACGCCCTCTATCAACACTGCAGGATCCAGCAAAGCTAAAAACAACACAGCGAATTAACCAAAGCGCTCTTTTGTCGATGAATATTCAGGAAAAAAAATATAAATATCAAATGCATCACTTACATGTGTTTGTTTTGTGCATTATTTTGAGGAGGATTTGTTGTGCATTTTGTACATGACATTTTTGTTATTAATAATTTAATTTTAAAAAATTTTGTAAAGTTTTTTTTTTCGAAAAGGATCAGATAAACAAAACGTACAAGTTAGAAAGAATATTTTTTTGTTTTTGTTTTTTTTTTTACATTCAAGATGACGTTATTAAATTGGCAGGAGAAAGGGGTGGTAGCACGAAAACGTATATGTACACATAAGACAAGCAGATTATAATTTCGGTATTAGTTTTGTTATCAAATGTTATTTAGATAAAGATATAGAGATATATACAGCTGGTGTTAAAAACGATTTAAGAATTTGACAAGAAAAATCAGAACGCACCTTCTTTATTGCGAGCTTTTGTCTTGGACTTGTCACTCTCGCCATCAATGTCAGCATTCTTTTTTGACTTGATCGAACCGGTCGGACTTTTCGTAAACTGGAGATTTTCAGGTGATGTAGCACTTAAATCCCCGATATTGAGCATTTTTTCGCGATCCGTTGGTGACGTGAGTGACGTTCCAATCCCTTGACGTACCGTAGCCGATGAGAACGTCTGAGTGTTTGCATTGCTTGAGTGATTGCTGTTGCCAGTTGGCGAAGAGACACTCACGGACGATAGTATGTTGGTGGAATTGATGGGAGATTTTAAACAAGATGTTTTTGAGCATGACTAGAACAAAAAATATGCGAGAAAAGTCGTGACTGATGTAGTAGAATAAAAGGCAAAGAATTATTAGATTAGATCATGGATATGTCTTAATTTTGGGAAGGAAAAATAATACAAAAGTGAGCAAACTACTCCTACTGGGAAGGTCCGAACACATAACAACGATATTGAACTGACTGTTTGTTTTCGATGCTGAGATAAGACGATTGGAGCATTGTTTTCTGTTGTGCATATCGTACACCATATAAGGGTCGTGCTACGGTTCGGGTTCGATGCAGAGGCGAAAGGTCGAAACACACATTAGCGATACGGTACCAACTTTCCACCGTGTTCGACGAAAACCAGAACCAATTCAATTAGAGCCGGTTTCTTTCCGAGGCAGAGTTGTGTCGACTAGCACACTGTTTCTTATTGTACAATTTGTTTACCGTGTGACGGCCGTGCTACGTCTCGGACTCTATGCCGTGATGTGTGGTTGGACTTTTATGAGTATATGCCGCCGCCCTCCTTCAAATCCATTGAAAGTGCCCTTCGAGCTAAAGAAGCCGATCTCACCACCACGGTCTGGCTGAAACGTATGTTGTCCTCTAGAAGGGTCATTACTACGGTAGGAAACTGTACCCTCTTAGCGAATGTTATGCGTGGATGCCCGCAGGGTGGAGTATTATCTCCCCTCCTGTGGTGCATCGTAGTCAACAGTTTAATATGGAAAATATTCTCGATTAAATTTTACAGTCCGGGGAAAATTTGAGGAAGTTCTGTCCGATGCTTTTCAAGGTGCACCGCAAGTAGTTCAAGAACGGTTCGACAAGAGCGGCTTACTTGACACAGCCCTACAAAAGCTGACATAGTGCCATTCACCAGAAAAAGGAGACTTCTGACAGTCAAGTCTATCTCATGTACAACTCCCCCATAAAACTGGTGTCCAATACCAAATATTTGGGAGTTATCCTTGACGAAAGGTTATCCTGGCAGAACACCTTAGAGCGACTTCGGACAAGATAAAGTTTGGTTGATTTGCAGACAGTATGTCGGCAGACATGGCGGAGCAAACCCCACATAGTTCAGTGGATCTACGAAGCGATTGTCAGACCTAAAGTAGAATACGGTACGGTTGTATGGAGGAAAAAAGCCACTACCCTAGCTGGTATAATCACTCTGACTTGAATCCAGAGACTTGAGTGCATTGCAAATATGCTATCGAGCCGTCAATAAGGCATAGCTATGCAAAAGATGTTAATGCGCCCATGCCCCTGGAATGATCAAGGCAATTAATAACAATGGCAACGGTCAAACTCAGGAGCTGTGACATGGAGATCAAGTTGAATCCCAACCAACGAGACTGGTTGAAAGATGACAATATACTCAGCATGTCAACTGACTACCTTCTTAAAGCCTTTCGATGAAACCAGGTTAGGATAAGGGGCTGCCATGATGCGACACAGCGCACTTAGACCACTTATGGGTCCATTGTGATACCACCAAAAACGTTTCACCTCCTAAACAGAAACCTAGGTCCCGAACCAGCCTGTACTGGCAATGTATCGATTGAGCTGTATCACGCTCATATCCTTCAGGTCCTCTAAGTCGGTAAAACCAGGAGCCCACGATTCTTTTCCTCCTGATGGCCAATGCTGGTGCAAATCGCTCTCTTCCTCATCCGCATTCTCACAACTCCTGCAGTAGTCGTTATGAGGAAGACAGAGCCTCCATTCGAGCACGCCGATGGGGCAGTGCCCTGTCATACTCGCCACAGCCTTGCCAATGTGCTTCCTTTTCAGTGATAGCAAGTCGTTTAGCAAGTGCTATCGTTGAACCATCTATCAGCTCTATCCACCGCAGCGGAATTGCCAATTTGCATGATGTAATTGGCATTTTAACATCAATGCGGTCCCCATCGACAACACCAGTTGTCCCTTCATGAGCAAGATCGTCCGCCCTGCAGTTGCTCGCAAAGCCACTGTATCCAGCAGAGGGTTATGTTGAAGAAGTAACCCATCTCTGTGAGGGCCGAGCGACACTTCTGAATAGTTTTCGATGTAGCGAATCACAGCCTGACTGTTCGTATAGATAGTAATGTCTCTCGCAATGACATGACTTCTTAACCAGGTCAGAGCTTCCGAGATCGCCGAAACTTCTGCCTACAGGACACTACAAAAGAGAAGATGGTAGGATTCGTTAATTCTCAGTCCCTCCAGGTATATACCTATCCGTGTAGATGACCAAGGAGTTGGGGATAAAAGGTACGTTATCAACATACAGGCTCCTCGACGAAATCAGGCTGATGTAATTCCTGCTAAAAACGTGTTTAAGAGTAGTGTAATCAGTTTCCAAAGGGAGATCCAGGTTTCCCACAATAGCTGAGTGGACAGTGCTCGACGCACGCCATTGACCTGTTTCGCGGAGGCGCAGGGACGTGTCTCCTGCCAGTTGTTCGCTAAATATGTCAAGCGGGAGCAAGTTTAGCAGCGTATCTATCTAAGCTGGCTGACGGAGTTGTTTTAAAGGCCCCCGTTGTGGCAATCACTGCTAGTCTTTGTACTTTACTTTACAAGTTACAATAGGACGCCATTCTAAGTGCCGTCTACCACACACATATGCTGTGCAGTAGAATTGGCCGCACAGCCGCTGTTCGCTGTACATAACCAGTACACCACGTTCTTGCCAGTCACCTTCCTGCTTGAGAACAGCGCAGTTGGCCTTATTCACTTGCTCAAAGATGTTGGGCTTACACGTCAACTTCCTGACAAAGATAAGACCCAGGAACTTAGCTCTATCAGTGAAAGCCAGTTTCTTGCCATCCAAAGATGGAGGCTCAACAGGAGGCAGCACTTGTGTTCTGGTGAAGACCACAAGTTCGGTCTTGTCAGGGTTGATACCAAGGCCGCAATGGCCTGTCCATTCGGTGAGAATGCAAGGAAAATTCTGTGACAACTCACTAAGGACTCCCGGGAATCTGCCGAAAACAGCAATGGCAACATCGTCTGCGTAGGCCTTCAGATTGCATACAAACTCTTCCGATCTCAGAAGCAGTCCATTGATAGCCAGGTTCCAAAGAAGACGGGACAATATTCCGCCTTGGGGGTTCCCCTGCAGACATATCTACTGATGGGTGATGTACCCATAGTGGTACGTATATTCCTAGATGTTAACCGCAAACTAATGACATACAGATTCAAGAGCTTTGATAATTGCACTAGGTTTAACATTATTGAAAGCCCCCTCGATGTCCAAGGACGCAACCAT
Source organism: Chloromyia formosa (assembly GCA_964017055.1). Lineage (NCBI taxonomy): Eukaryota > Metazoa > Arthropoda > Insecta > Diptera > Stratiomyidae > Chloromyia > Chloromyia formosa. The sequence goes on along the minus strand of OZ024813.1, from coordinate 121,820,219 downwards.
GGTGTGCGAGTATTCCTTGTATTCAAGGGATTTCTCAATGCAACTAACTAAAGAGTGAAGAGCAGTATCCAATTCACTGATCTTCCTTTCCAGTAGGCATATTGCGATAAAGATAGAAACCATTCCGTTCAATCAGTCATATGGGATAAAGAAAGGTGAGCGGACGGCTACAACTGTCTCCGACCCAGCACAATTAAATGGTTTACACACGGCTCCAAAACGGAAGAGGGCATTATTGGTCCTGATCACAGTGCCTTCATCCCAATTGGTAAAACATCCGTGTTCCAAGCGGAATTTAACGGCCTTTCGCGGCGTGTCGTAGAAGGCGACTAAATAGCACAGAATGTGTATGTCTTAGTCAGACTGCCATCGAAGCACTTACCAGCTCAACACGATCCTGTCAAGAAGTCCAAACCCACAGAATGGAGTTTAAGAAACCAACTCACGCTTTACTAGGTCCTTGGCCACTCGGGAATTGAAGGCAAGGAGCTAGCAGGCAGGCTAGCAAACCGAGGCTCCGAAGTCCCCTCCACGGACCAGAAGGGAACACAACTCTGCTACTGCAGAAACCAAAAAAGAGACTGGGAAAACGCACTTGCCACATCCCAATGGGAGCTCGTTCCGGAGCAGAGACAGGCCAAACTATTCATCTCGGGCTACTCAGCACTCGTACCTTGAAATTGTAATCGTTGAGCAAAAACAAAGTCAGAATAATTTGTGAAATTTTGACGGGACACTCGTATCTGAGTGGTAACCTTAAAACTATGCGTATTGTATCAAATGCTAGCTACGGCTTTTGCGAGGCTGGTGATGAGACCTCACAGCATATGCTTTGAGAGTGCGAAGGTCTTGCCCAACGACGCACGGAATGCTTCGGCGTATCAATCCCTTTGGCTGAGGACATCTCCTCTCTGGCCAGATCAGTCGATTTATCGTGAAGAGTCAACTGGATCACAAGATCTAGTTCAGCTCGCTCCCACGGCAGCCGGTTCTACACACCACAGCGGCCTGTTCATCAGCAGCCTTGGCCGCTGTTTGTTGCTACTACAACATCTAGTTCAGCTCCTCGATATAAATGGTCTAAACCCAAGATCACAGCGCTTGTGGTTTCAGCACGATCTACGGCCCAACTCCCTTTAAATTATCTATACGCCGCCTGAGCCCGAATTGCACCACGGCCTTCATACGATGAGAGAGTTGTCCAATAGAAAACTATATGCGAGACCACATAACACCGCACTGGAACCGATCCGAGCCATATCCGCGCCCGATCGATCATTTCTAATTTTTCTCGGATACGGTGCAGTGTCGGGACTAACTTTTATAAACACAATCACCCCTGAGTATGGTGACCGATTTATACAATAGGAGCCAATGCGATAGTCCTCACAACTCCGCACCAAGACCAAAAAGTATCATATGACCGAGCCAGATTAGTTTGCATTCAATTTTTCTCAGAGATGTGTGGAACTTACTGTGAGAGATTATTTCTTTATACATAATAAATATAAAAAAAAACTAAGGTAAAGAATGGGTTTCCCGTGTAGAGTCCCTGGTCATTTTTGTAGTATGTATTCGTTTCTGAATGTGAAACAACTACATATGTATAGGACATACATGTTTTCGCTGTATTTATGTACACATTTAGATGATCTTCGCTCACAGAAAATTTCAGGAGACGTTTTTCGAGTGCTTCTTTGGGGACAGAAATAAAGCAGTTACGTCACCCGAAACCATTTTTCATTCTCTTAAATTTTTAATCATTGATTTTCCTTACGAAATCGAAGGAGTTTTCAACTGCGAAATCATAAAAACCCTTGAATTTCTTGATTTTATTTTCAATTTTGTTTTTGTCGTTTTCAATATCCACTTTCAATATCCATTTTCCATTCCATCGTTTTGTTTTAACATGACGCCCTGGGCGAGACGTGATGCAAACTTTTAGTATGATACCCAGCCAAAAGACATATCCATGTCAAAAACACACAACACTTACCTTATCATCATAAAATCCTTTGTCGTCAAGACGTTGCTGTCCCAATAGTCGATCCGTCTCCAGATCCGTATCAGCCTCATCCTCTTCTTGCATTAAATCTTTCGATTGTGGACATTCGGCCTCGACACACTCCTCCGGCGATTGATTGCGTGGCACCCAAACTGGCGAATCGTTCTCCTCCTGCTTGGATTCATCGGCGGCGAATTTTGCTTTTCCCGGGAAGTTTTTCGTGCGCTGCAATATCGAACGAATGTCTTTTAGAGCTTCCTGAATGTCCTGTCGCTCGGTCTCATTCGTGACAACTCTATGTTGTGGAACGGGTGCAGGGGACGGTGGTGGAGTTGATTGTACTGAAACGCAAATATAGATTTCCATTCAATTAAACAACATCACATGATGTTCGCCCTTTAACTTACTTATGGAATGAACCTGTTCGTATTCACTCTCCTTATTGTTCTTATAGTGATTTACATTGTTACTACTAGTCAGTTCGGCAACATTATACGCTATTGAATTATCCTTTCCGCAATTCGGATCGCCCTTAGCATTCTCCATGGGAGTCATCTCTATAAATGTCCTATCTAATATAACTGATAAATTGTTCTCAGTGTCCGAGGCGTGTCCACTCGACAAGCCGTCCTCCAGAACCGGCATGCTGGTGTAGAGTCGGCCGAAATCCGTTTGACAATTCATATCATTTGAAAGACTATCTAAGTCGCCACAGTTGGAATCATAGTCGGTCGTTTCCGGCGATAGTGTGAAATTGCGCGAATGACGACGCACATCAACAGCCAATTCGGTGTCTACAATTTCACCGCTGCTTCTACTATTTGAGTCAATGTACAGTTCAAAATCATTCTGGTCGTAATCCTCAGGTGTCTACGGGAGCACAGACAGTATAAGAAAAGACGATACATACACAGACGAATGGTGGCCGATTACTCACCCGTTTTGGCGATGGCTTATGTACCAAAAAATCTTCATTCGGTATTCGTGCCAGTCTTTGTCCAATATATGCCTGATCGGATGTTTTCTCTTCCTGCCTGTCGTAGTCTTGAATCGCATCCTGCAAATACTGTATTCGTATCAACATCCTAACCCAAAAAAATAAACATGTCCTGACGTACACAACTACCCATATCATCACTCTCCTCCGTATAATCGGTAAATTTCTTCTCGTCATCATTAGCCGGACACTTAAAGAATTCCTCTAAAACTTTTCGTGTCTCGGAAAATTCGTATAAATAGTCAAAGGCCGGTGTCTGTTTTTGATTTGTATTATCGCCGTTGTTTTGTGCGTTGGCGTCGGCTTGATCGCTTTTACTATTCGCTGCCGCCACTTCCATTTCGACACCCGAGCCAGCTGAAATTCTTTGCGGGAAGCCAGGACGACGTGGTGGAGCCAGAGCTGATCCCGAGATGATCACGTTAGCATCATCAATATGATAGTTCGGCTGCGTCTCATACTGATGATTGCCTATGCGACGTGGCGAACCTTCATACTCGGCAATCGGCAATTGACCGATCATTTTTGTCACTTTCAAAACGTCGTCGGAATTATTTTCGATTTGCGTCGTTTTTAACCAGTTGGTGTCAATATCGTCGAATACCACGATCTCACCCTCACGCACCAGACCAATGCTCACCTTGCCCAAGTCTGTGGGTGATCCCGGACTCGTCACCGATGTGCTGTGATTCGCATGCTGACTCACCGGACTTCGACCAACTCGTATTTGATGTTGATGATTTTGTGAGTAGTGGATTTCCGTTAGATCGGGTGAATTTAATACTGTACTAGCTGGTGTGGTGTTTGGACTACGTTTTCGCATTTCCAAAACGAAACGCTCCGAATTCTTTGTTGCAATGGCGTCTGATTTGTCATAGGTTGTTGTTGAGTCCGTACTCATTTTCGAGTAGTTATTGTTTTGCGAATGGCGGGATATGTAATTCCCGCGATCGTTTTCCGAATTCATTTCTCTGAGTGGGAATTTTTCTAAACTATTGAGTATATAATATACGTGCGAGTTATTTTTATAAGTTATTGTCAAATTTGTAGTTTTGATGCAACGCAATATTCACGATTGAAGCTGCAAAGAAAAGAAGAGGGAAATTACGGATATATTGTAAATTACTGTGATAATAAAGGATTAAAAACTGATCACATGGTATGTCACTGAATACTCATACGCTGCTACATCAAAACCTGTTGAGAATTGTCGCTCAGTCCCCAGAAAAAGAATTAGTTTCTTCAACATTACTATTCGGTGGATTCCAGGCCACAGTGGTTTTATAAGCAATTGCATGGCTGATGAACTTGCCCGCCAGGGGACAATCAGTGCCACTGATAAAAACCTTAACTACATTAAACCGCCTATGGCAGTTTTTAAAATTACAATCAAGTGCAGACCAAAGCAAGATGGGCTCAACGGTAACACTTGCCAAACAACGATCATGATATGCCCCAGGCTTGATCCTAATCGTTCTGTCACACTGCGCTCATTGAATAGGAAGCATATTAGTAGGGTAGTGGGGGAGCTGAGAGGGAAATTAGGAGACGAAATCACCATATAAAGTACACTAAATTCTCTGAAGTAATTCCACCACATACGATCAGGTAAAAAGTAAACAGAGACACACGCCCTCTTCCCCGAAACAACCGTTCGATCCACATAGTCAGCATACAACCTGTCAAATTCAAACCCTAATGTGCAAAATTGCTTCGTCTCTCTCGCCCAATGGGGGTTGTTGTTTTTGTAGCGACGCGCTGATATCCGATGGGTGTGTGTGTGTGTCGTAAAGTTTGGTTGCCCGTGTTTTCCTCAGTGTCCAGGTGTAGAAACGCCGCTGCCTCAATAGGATTATCCCATAGCGCAGTAGGTGTTAGGCGCGTTGGAGCTACAGGACAATTAAAGATGTGCTCAACATCGTGTGGAGTGAGGCCACAAGCTGGACAGGAGTTCTGTATGTCGTTATCAATGCTGGAACGCGTACCTAATTCAGACGTGAGCACCAGCCAGAACGAAGTTGGGCAAATATAATCCTGGTTACTCTCGGAAGTCGTAATTCGTCTGAAGATATAGCAGGTGGTTGTGCATTTAGTACCGTGTTTGGTTTCATGTCCGCGATTGATGAAAGCACTTCTTCACTATGCAGTATTGTGATGGTCGACTTGTAGCTGGCATTATCGAAGGGAACTCTTTTCAACCTTTGGATCTCCCGCTCGCGGTCCCTCATGTTACGTCTTACATGACGTGGCGGTGGAGTTCTGTCCATAAGGTTAGAGTTGGGATGGTCACTCCGATAACAGCCAACCGGATACTGCTTCGTTAGAAATGTGTTGTCGCTTCTTAAGGGTATCATTCTGGTTTCTTGGTGAAGGTGGTCTTGCGACATCAGTAGGCAGCCTGTGGCAGTTTTAAGAGCTGCATTTTGGCAGGTCTGGATGTTTTTCCAATGAGCGTCGCATAAGTTTTCAAACCAGCTGGGAGCCGCATAATTGGCCACAGATCTCCCGATAGACGTGTATGTCGCTAGTAGGGTCTTCTTATCTTTCCCCTAGGAACTGCCAGCTAGAGCTTTGAGGACTCTATTCCTCCTTCTCATCTTGTCACAAATGGTTGACGCATGGACCAAGGAGGTAGCCATGGTGGTCATAACAGGGCACTGTCCTCTCGACCAGCTCGCGAAGAGGCTTTGGATAGCTATCCGCGTCCCTTGTGCATCGCTCCATTACTCTCAATGCATTTCTTCCTATCCAATTGAAAGTGACGCGCCGTCCCGATTACTTTTGACGTTCATGTACACTGGTACTAAACGTCCTGGGCAGTTCAAAAAACCAAATGGATAGAAGAAGCTGTCACCAATACGAAGTAGCACACAATCTACTGAAGCGGAAAGCCAACCGGCAAACGTGACTTTGGAGTAGCTTTTGTGACGGATAAAGCCTTGAGGTCCCACATCATCGCTTGGAAAGCCATCAACGAACGAATATGTGCTATCTGCATAACAGCAAAGTTCTTCAAAATCTGATAAGAAAAAACAAAGAAATCAAAGAAGACTTCTATAACACCCGGGAAAGACTCTTTGATTCCTTGCCCAGGAAGGACGTAAAAATGATTATGGGTGACTTCAATGCTAAGGTCGGCGGGAATGAGGATGAGCACAGAGGAACAACCGCAGGGCACAGCTTCTACAATGTGTGCAAAACCAGCCAGCTCTTCATCAATTGTGCTTTCTAAGTGAGCCTTTAGTCTTTCCAACGGCAAGAAGCACACAAATACCTCTTCAATTATTACAGTCTGTAAGGCTACTCTTCTTCGATTATCAATCCTTTCTTGCAGTCAGTGGGAAAGATCTGTTTTCCACGCTTTATCAACAAGCGTATGCAGCTACTCGGCAGTTACGCTTGGTGCTGCTTGAGAAAGTTCAGCAGGGATACCGTCGAGTCCGCCGGCCTTTCTTCGTTTAGTGCAATAATTGCAGCGATGAATTCCTCTTTAGTCGGGGCAGTAGACCGTATACGCACATTTTGATGGTTAGCTAAATTATTTATATGAAGAGAACTTCACCAACACGGTTTAAGACCGTGGCGAAGAGTTCTTTCCACCGACTCATTTGATCTTCCTCCAAGATAATCAGCTTTCCATCACTATCCTTCACCGGATGTTGGTAGGAGTTACAACCACCTATAAACTCCTTGATGATCGTATACGGCGTTTAAGTTGTTGCTTCTTGCGGCTTCTTCTGCCGAAACTAGAAGAGAATTCGCATATTCCCTTTTATAGCGTCACACACTACGGTGAACTTCTGACATTTTCTGATGATAAAGAAGTTCGATGCTGCTTTGACTGTCGTCTGATAATACTCAATTGCTCCAACCCCTTGTGGGGCATAGCGCGTCAACTGTTCCATGTGGCCCAGTTGACGTTTCGTTGGCATAAATTGGTTTCAGAGAATGCAGTTGCCAGCATGCATCTCCTGCACATCCATGGCCACGAACGTCGTCGTGGACGGGACTCGAACCCGAAACGCCGGTAGTCAAACATGAGACTGATGCCTCAACACACTGCGCTACCGGTCGCCCCAAAAAATGTCTGATAATGCAGCCAAACGAACCTTCAACTCTTTTCTTTCAACAATCCGCTGCCATGAAGCGTCGGACATCCAGGGCTTATTTCGGCAATCCGGATTTGTGCTAAGGATGGTATCTGCGCTGTCAATGTACGCAGCCCAGTTTTCATTTATGTTACTATCTGGGTGACTTATTATCTCAGCTGCTTTTTGAGCAAGATGGTCGTTGTATTGTTATAGGGCAGCTGGATTGTTATTCGAGCTGTGTTGAATTTGCGGCACCTGGATCTTTCGTCTCTAGGACGGCGCACGGCTGCAATACGCAATCGAACATTAGCGATCATAATATCCCATCCCAATATCCCAATACATTATATGTACAGGAGGCAACTCTCGAATCTTTTACTAATAGCGCAGTGGTCGATCTGATTTTATGTTCTGCGCCGATCACCAGAGGGCCAACTGATTTTGTGGTGGTCCTTAAGCTCTGACATAGTATATGAAGAGACTGTGAAAGTTGTAGAGCTCTACAAATCTTTCACCGTTGTCGTTACGATCACCAATACCGTGTTTCACCATCACATGTCTGAGCCCATAGTTATCAGCGCCAACTTTTGCATTTAAATCGCCCATAACCATTATAATGTCACCTTTAGGTGTTCCGCTCTAGACGACGTTTAGTTGTTCAGTTGAAACATAACATTGTCTTATAGTGATGTTCCACATTTTGGTTCGGGACCTGGCGGTTATGATTCTGTCGGAGAGCGGATCCCAGGATAAGAGACAGTTTCGTGCGGCTCTGGTTAAGAGGAACCCCTGAACACGACCACTACCGGTAGCTTTAACCGGAGTACAACATTAGTGATACCCGTTGAAGAGATAAATTCTTCGCTGTTTCATCATCTTATCTCACGAACTCCGAAGACGTTTAATTTATACGGCAGAAATACACTCTCAAATTGAAGAAATCGTGCGTTCTGGGGACTTTCTGATCCATTACCCAGAAGAGTGCGCACATTCCAGAATCCAATGTTTGTCATTGTACAAAAGCCAAAAATCGTAACCGTTGAGTCAGTCCTTACCCGAGGCATAGTTGACGTTTTGTGAGCATATAAAAGATTTCCGATAGTGTAAGTTGCTGGCATACACATCCTGTCCTTTGTTTGTCGGTTCCAACGACAGGTCGTCAAAGCGAAAGGCCGTGATATTATTTTTACGCCCCACACCACAGGGGGAAGGTTTACCTCAACCAAATCATCGCATCGCCATTACTGGCGGATTGACTTGGTTAGTAACGATCAACGACCACTACTGGTCACATACAAAGCAGTCGGAAGGTCAGTAGCCAACTATGCGGCTTCAGTGTGGTCACAGAATTTCTGAGACACACAATGGAATAACATTCAGGCTTGCCAAAACGCCGCTCTCCGCACTGTGACTGGCTGTCTCCTGATGTCATCCCAGGACCATCTACATCAGGAAGCAAGGATGATGCCTCTAAGGGACCACAACAAGCTTCTTGCGAAACAATACCTGGTGGGTTGTTACCGAAGGGAGCACCCCAACTCCGACCTCATGGACAAGACGCCGCCACCAAGACATGTCAGGCGTGATTTGAGGGACCTTGAAAGAGACGTCCAGAGGTACAAAAGGGTTCCCTTTGACAACAACGCATACAGATCAGCCATCGCAGCAATACACCACGAGGAGGTACAAGCATTAATCGCGGGACTAGATCCAAATAAAGTTCTCTCGACACAACCACCAGCCATTTCTCCCGATTAGAGAATACTTCTGAGAGCAGCAAGAACGACACTTGCCCAACTTCGGCCGGGCTGGTGTTCGCGTCTTAACTCCTACCTATCTGGCATTGACCGGGATGTCACGAACACATGCCCCGCCTGCAATGGTACACCTCACGAAGTGGACCATATCTTCTATTGCCCAGCTGCACCCACACACCTGACCCCCAGATCGCTGTGGGAGAACCCCGTAGAGGCAGTTATCTACCTGTCACTTAACACCGAGGAAGACGAAGAACAACACAACATGTAACACGCTCACACAACGAACTTCTAACCATTGCTACAACAACAACAACCACTGCCGTTCCAGAGGGCGCCCACAAGGAGAACCGCCCCCGCATATTTGTTTATCCGCTAATTTTTTGAAATAAATATATATTACGTTTGATGCTATTGTTTTCATCAGAGGTTTTATCTAACCTTTTCTTTTTTTAATTGGGATATAACAAACTTCCTTATAACGGACTGCTGTCCAATAAAGTTCGTTATAACGAGGATTTACTACATACAATTTAAAACTCACCACACCCACATCGAGCGATTGGCCCCGTTTATACCGTGGAACTAAAAGGAGTATTAACTAGATCATATTAGATTTAGTTCTAGTTCGTAGAGTACCGACCGGTACTAAATATGGCAAATGACAAATGTTGGCTTATCACTTGCGTTTAAAGAGAATTTTAAAAATATAAAGAGCCCAAAAGCTTCTTGTAGAAAGCGCTTTTATACCACCGACTCGACCGACTCCAACAAAACACAAACATCGGCAAAAACAACAGTCAACAACGAAAACACAAACCTAATCCAAATTTTTTAGTTCAGTTCCGTATCGCAAGTCTAGCGAAAACGTGCCATACACACGCCGATCGATCGGCCGATATCGATATCGGCCGATAGATCGGCCTGTGTATGCGCTTATCGTTGACGATTTTTTTGACAGTTCCATATAATTTTGATCAGCTAATAGCCCCCATATACGATGCAATCCGATTTTTTTGACAGTTCCATATACAATACATAATTTTGTATCGTCAGATATTTTGTGCCGATCCATCGTCAGATCGATCTGACGATGAATCGCACCGCCTATGGCGGGTCTTATATTTTGTGGCGATCATCCATCGGCCGATCGATCGGGCGACGGATCGTATAATGTATGGCGGCTATAAGAGCTAGTCCAATCAATTAATCCGACATGTTTACATTGTGGTGAGTTTGCTGGGATTAGTTAATACTTTAACATAGTTCCACGGCATAAACGTGGCCAGTGTGAACATGAACTTTTTGATAATCTCCGTGTTTGCAATGCTAAGCATAAAAATAAAGTACATATTGTATTAGGGTAGTAATGTATCTAGCTATTTACTCAACAACGATACAAACTCCCACTCAACGTTGTCTTGATAAATCACTGAGCCTTCTTCGCCACATCCTGGTGATCGATATTTACCACTGCAACTACCTATATAACCATGCCGGCTCTCGTTATCTCAGCAGCTCAGACTTGCCATTTACCGTATCTACGACTGCGAGTATCCCAAGAAGAATAAATAATTCAACCGACAATTAGATACATGAGTTGATGTCTTGACTACGGTTTGCATGCGATACTTGTTCAAGGAGAACTTATGACGCACGAGCCCCACACAAAATAGCCTTCGTAGGCATATGGCACTTGCTGTAAAGGATGCATCCATGCACTCATGCAACAAAGTGGCGCGTCGCCGCCCGCTTTACTCACAGACGATGACCTCACTGGCGAAAATGCAACGTAATCAGTCATAAACCATAACGATCGGAGACCCCAATACGACGGCTATAATTAATTCACTGCTAATTAAATCCTTCACTACCCGGAGTCCTGACGCTCCAGCGGGAATACGATAGCTTAAACGGCCACGGAAATCACTTATTTCACAGAAATAGCTCTCAAGTGCTACACACGGGGACCAAAAACAAAACACCCCGGGGACACTGTCGGATACGACGGACACAAAACAAGTCGCCGTCGCTTCGCACCGAAACTCGCCACCGATTAGGAAAAATCAATATCCCAGTCAGGCACTGATTTTCGCACGGCCACGGTCGTCACACACAATCTCGCTTGGCTCGTTGGGAATCCTGCGAGCGGGTCGACATTTGCGTTGTTTCGCGCACCCAATTAAAAATCACTCGGTGGAACGAGCAGCCACAAGTTGCACACTCACCAAACGATTGGATCCGTTCATCGTTGAATTCCACGGGGACACTTTGCGACGGCTCCCTGGACTAAAGTCGCCATGAAAGTGATTAGAGGAGACAATAGATGAAAAGACACTTTCACGACCTTTTTCCCGCACGACGAGCTTTCTGTCAAAAGAGTTCGGTGATTGCAACAACAACTCGCCGTTTGACACAAGAGCTGTTTTGCGCACTGTATGGAAATTGAATGGGGCGAAATTGAGTGGTTGTGTTCTGGTAACACTTCGGTTTGATTCAAAAGTTGTCAAAGTGACATTTATAATGACAATAGACGTACGTCGGTTATTGATGCGGTCGTGATCAGCTGAGATGAAGCCACGGCCAGTGGTGCCGGAATTTTCTCTTTAGAAATTATTAAACCTCTTTCTTCACACTGCGGACAATAATCACTCCATCTGGGTAAAATTATGTGTTTGACAGTTGCATATTAAAATTACGTTTACACTATCCCCAGATTACTTCATGTGTTGCTTAATATTACGTTTATATTATATTACGTTTACACTATCCCAAGATTACTTCATCTGCGCCAGCTGAGATAATCTGCGACTGTCAAATGCATACAATTTTGAACTCACCACACCCAGATTACGCTGCAGATGAAGTAATCTGGGGATAGTGTAAACGTAATATTACGTTTACACTATCCGCAGATTACTTCATCTGCACCAACTGAGATAATCTGCGACTGTCAAATACATACAATTTTGAACTCACCATACCCAGATTACGCTGCAGATGAAGTAATCTGGGGATAGTGTAAACGTAATTTAACACTATCCGCAGATTACTTCATCTGCGCCAGCTGAGATAATATTACGTTTACACTATCTCCAGATTACTTCATCTGCGCCGGCTGATTTAATCTGCAACTGTCAAATACATACAATTTTAAACTCACCACACCCAGATTAAGCAGCAGATGAAGTAATCTGAGGATAGTGTAAACGTAATATAATCTGCGACTGTCAAATACATACAATTTTGAACTCACCACACCCAGATTACGCAGCAGATGAAGTAATCTGGGGATAGTGTAAACGTAATTTAATCTGGGTGTGGTGAGTTTAAAATTGTATGAATTTGACAGTTCCAGATTATTAATCAGCCGGCGCAGATGAAGTAATCTGCGGATAGTATAAATACATATTACGTTTACACTATACCCAGATTACTTCATCTGCGGGCAGATCATTTAATCTGAGCCGGATTAAACAACAGATTACTTCATCTGGGGTAGCTTCATCTGCAGCAGATTACGCACCCATATTATCTCAATCTAAACTCACCACACATGTGGTGAAAATAAATTACAAATTCGGATGAAAATATCACGTTTGATTTGTCGGATCGTTTATTTAATGTGACGGACGTTTATAAATTCGACGTGCCGCTCCAATTTAACAAACATTTCAAAACAAATTCTTTCTCAGTGGCAGTGACAAGGGTAGCTCTAGATTATTATCCAAATGGGTCGCGGGTTCGATCCCCAGCATAATTCTAATCTTTTTTTCCTTTTCTTTTCTTTTATATGGATATATTTAGTAAACCTATTGAAAATATCTCATTTAATAGGCATATGCCTATCAGAGCAAGAAAAATAGCAATATTTTAATGTTCATGGCAAACAAAAGATACGTCAAATGGCTAGATTAAGCCGGGATATTGTAAACACCTGAACTCACCATGTCCTAATCTGCGCGCAGATGAACTAATCTTGAACTTCAGGTTATTTTCGAACCAACTAGCGCATGCGCACTGCTACCCACTTGCATGCGGTCGGTATACGTTCGGTAAATGTCGTGATGCTTTCGGCCACTCAGCCACAATTTCGACATTTACGAAGCATTTGGTCCCTCTCTCCTTGGGCTCCTGGGCCAAATGTTAATACGTGACTGTCTAAAGGTCGCCACACATGAACGAGCACAACCACGACCGATCTTCCATCGAACCATCAATTTCATAGAACGTGCGAAAAAAAAAATTCCCCCTATTCCCACCGTTCTATGAAATTTGATGGTTCGATGGAAGTTCGGTCGTGGTTCTGCGCGATCATGTGTGGCGACTTTAATATCACGTTTACACTATGGCCAGATTACTTCATCTGCGGCTTAATCTGAGTGTGGTGAGTTTAAACTTGTATGTATTTCTATTAAGAAATCTGGGTATAGTGTAAACGTAATATAAACATTAAATGTAGTAATTAGACAACCGTATTTATTTAATCAGCTTTGCTGCTTTTATTTTAAAGATATGAAAACGTGTCTTACAAAAAAGAACAGTGTAACCGGCTAATATATTATATAATAAGTAGACGATACCAATTTCCTTACAAGTGAGTAGATTATTTGCTATTTAGTTTTCGGTGTGGTAATTATTCGTTTTTGCTAACAATATGAAAGGATTTCGCACTCTTTTTATTATGTTCAATACAAAAAAGGGCTATAATACGTATACGGTGCAACTACTTAACTGCAACAGGTGGCTGGAGTGGGATCCAAACCGGAACGTTTCGTGATGGACAATCGAGTGAACTCTTCAGCGGTGGTCGGATGAATACCGACAGTATTGAGCAAAATTTTAATGGTAGCACCGGCTCTGTAAATGTAAAAGAAAAATTACAACCTTATGCTAATAATGCGTAAAAATCAAAACTCACTTCAAAGCTACAGCGAATCCTTGAATAATTTCTCCGGCCACTGGACCGACATAATGTAATCCAACGATTCGTTGATCGCCCGATCGTTCAGCCACTGCTTTTAAGTAACATTGTTTCACGCTTTTCTGCGGTACGAAAAATTCCGTTGGTTTGTAGTAGGCATGATAAACTTCAACATTGTCTTCGCCAAATTTAGCAATAGCAGCTTCCTCACTCAGCCCGACACAGCCATACTCCAGTGGACTGAACACCGTCGTGGCAACATCAGCATAATCCATGAGTTGTGTTGCATCGGTGAAGATACGACGAGCCAGCAAGCGTCCAGCATGAATTGCTACCGGTGTCAATTCCGGCTGACCATAGATAATATCACCGACAGCATAGATATGTGGTACGTTGGTACGTTCTTGTTCGTCTACGACAATCTTTTTCTCGGTTTCGTGGGCCTTGACGCCGGCCTTTTCCAGTTTCAAGTCGTCGATCAATCCATCGCGACCGATGGCCCACAAAACGGTATCATATTCACCGGATGCTTCTTCGTTAGTCTCTTTATTCAAATATTTTACTAGCAGTTTTCCCGAACCGGTCTTTTCAACAGATTTTGGAATACATTTGTCCAGGAAGTGGACTCCCTTCTCCTCCATCGATACTTTAACGAGTCCGGCCATTTGTTGGTCGAAACCCCGGAGCGGGACCGAACGAACCATTACAGTGGCATCGTAACCAAATCCATTAAGGAATCCGGCGCATTCCAAACCAATGTCTAAAATAAACGAAAATTGTTTGTAAAAACTGGGCATTCGAGTAGGACGAAGATCGACTTACATCCAGCACCAATAATAAGTGTTTTACCGGGTTCCTTCTCTAAACTGAAAATATCATCACTAGTTATACCATACTCAACAGCACCAGGGACATCCGGATAGCGTGGACGGCCACCAACAGCGATTACGATGTTCTTCGCTTTTAGCTCACGTTCAGACTTGTTCTTCATCGTAGCAATGACGGTGTGAGGATCTTTGAATGATCCAAGGCCATTGATGTATTCGACTTTCCTAAATACAAAAGGATTATTAGAAATAAATCGGTTTGGCGGTGAACAAATGAAATAGCGCAACTTACTTATCTCTGAGATCAACTCGAGTCACCCAATTAACAGATTTCACGTGATTCTGAACAGCCTGTGTCAAATCGGTCCAATCTGGTTTGATTTGTTTTGGGTCAAGTTTCCAACCGTATGCCGAGGCATCCTGAAAAGTAGGAAGTAGCGAGCGTCATTAAAAATGAATAAATCCAAATTATGTTGTTAAACTTACGTGGATAGCCTCTCCCAACAAAGCAGCTTGGTGCATGAGCTTTTTGGGAATACAACCGACATTCACACAAGTGCCGCCCAGACCCCATGTCGTTCCGATGGGAGTCGGCTTCACAAAATCAAGTACAGCTACTTTTGCACCATGATTTACAGCGTCTTTTGCACAGGCTAAGCCGCCTGATCCACCGCCGATAACTACTAAATCGTAATCGTAACCTTCTGAAATGGAAATTGGAAAATTGATGAATTCGTATGATGTTAATTGCATTGACCCCTCTAGGGGCATGGGCGAGTCAACATCTCTTGCATTTCTATGCTTTATTGACGTTTCAGTAGCATATCTACTCTTCGGACTTGTTGCTAGCATGCATCGCCCTCTGCCACTTTCGTCACCAACATATTTGTCCTGTTGGGAAATGGCTTACAAGTATTCACATCTATTCAACTAATGTCACAGATGAAGGAAAAATGGTTACACTGCCTGCGAAAGCAGTTTATTGCAAAAAAGGTCACAGCCAAAGCATTATCCTCCAAATCGACTTTATAGCCGCGGCTATAAAAAGTGCGCCTCGGAAATACTACTGATTTCCGAGCTCAGACGTTCCCGGAGTTGCTTCCGCGACCTTAGGAAATCAGTGGGTTGGAGGGCTAGCTCTAGAAAGGCAAAAGATATCGTCAATAATGACACCAATCAGAAGAAATGAATAGTCTTGACGAACGAGTCGTAAGGTGTTCGGATTCCAACAACGCAACACTTGGATCAAAGTTAAGCATACATAAAAATGACACTGTAAAATGGTACTTTCGGCCCGTACCATGCAAACACACATGATCGATTTGCTATCTGTCTATGTCTCTTAGTGCCACCATACACTGTCGAACTCGAACCTGGTACAAATGTCCTCTGACACACACACACACACTTCACATAGATGTGAAGAAAACCGGTCCACTTGTACTAGGTTCGAGTTCGACAGTGTATGGTGACACTTACTTCATTTTTGCTTTAATGTTCAGAAGATTGGTCTTGGGGTGAGTTCCCGAAAACATCCGTATTTCAAAGATTCGGTTTTCGAGGATTTAAAATGTGCATCAATCCGATTCAGAAAATGCCCATATTTGCTATGTTTGGTTTCCACTTCACGTCATGTCCAAGAAGATCACTTTGACCAAAGAACTCAAACAGTACTTCAGGGCGTTGCTCTTATCACCCCGAATCAGAAGATACCCATATTGGCTAGGTATCATACTATGCTCAAAAAGATCCTTTGGTCCTGACAAAAGAACTGAAAATGCTTCAACAATACTCCAGAGCGTTGGCCTCGTCGCCCGATTCAGGAGATATGAAACATAGACCTGATATGGGTTAATGTTTCATTTGACGATCAAGAGAGTTCTTTTGTCTTAATGCACACCTGCAATTGGACCAAAATATCACCGTGTGGTACTTATAATAACCAAAGGAAGCAAGGTACCAAATTTCGTTCCTGCAGTAGTCGGTATTACGCAGCGGAGCAACCCGTTACAATGGCCAAGAGCTGCCAAACCCCTTCAAGGCCAAATTTGAAAGACGCGAGTAGCCAATAATCAAAAATGCGGTCCCCGGCCCGGGTCACATAAGGAACCTACATACCAAATTTGGTTAAGATCGGAACATGCGAAGTACCCGAAGCCGTTCATTATATTTTATATAGGACGGGCAACCAACAGAAGCATCAGTTACTCAGAAATAAAACAAAAAAATATATATACGTCTATATACGTTCCGGTATACCTGCACAGGTCAACTGTATACCTGAACGTGTGTGTTGTCGCCTTCAGACATATCTGCACGGGCAGAATTTGCTGCCACCGTACCGAAGTCAGAGTCACCCAACCCGCATACTGAATTTGGTTAAGACGGGACCACAGTTCAAAAATTTTGCTACTACTCAATTGCCCTAACCCCTTGTGGGGCATAGCGCGTCAACTCTTCCATGCGGCCCAGTTGACGTTTCGTCGGCATAAATTGGTTTTCAGAGAATGCAGTTGCCAGCATACACCTCCTGCACATCCATGGCCACGAACGTTGTCGTGGACGGGATTCGAACCCGAAATGCCGGTAGTCAAATATGAGACTGATGCCCCTCAACACACTGCGCTACCGGTCGACCCAAACACAAACATTTTCAGTACTCATTTTCGTACTAATTTGCCCAGGGAACGTTCTCGCAACGGCTTTACTATCGATGGCAATTAATGAAGTGTTTCAAATAAAAAAAAAATGCCGCAACATTCCAATTAATGGGCCAAGGCCTCGAGATGAGTTAGCATCATATCATTTTCATGAGGATTTACTTAGATGTGAGTGATCCTGATCAGCAACACAAGTTATTTACCCCGAATAGGTACTCATTTAACCGCTGAGTCTTATAGTCCGACTTTTACCGAAAAGACCGAACTCAACAGAACTCGAACCAAAGCACAGATAGCGAACATGCTAATCGTTGAACCATCTGGACTACGAAGTATCACAAATGCAGCCTAAATATCGAAGATTGCACATGGAATAGTTTCTTTCTCCTTCAAAACCGACTCAATTTCGTGAAGGGCAATTTCGGTGGATTTGCAAGACTGGTAGCAACAAAATCCGAGAAAAAAGAATGATCCTACAGACCAGACCAGTCACAACGTGCTTTAATTTTTTTTACTTCCGAAATAACCCCTTGGAGGCTAGCGTTTTAAATAACAACGATTATGTTCAAATTGCAACGTAGACGTCCGAAGACTTTCTAAGGTGCCGGCATAAAAAAAAGGTTCCGTTTAAATTTCAAAATTGTGGATGAAATATAATTAGTCCATACCGGAAAAAATACACGGAAAACCATCGAGAGAGAAAGACAGGACGGTTAAGTGGCAGATGAGCGCATGCACTCATCACGGATTAGTCAAAAACACAGCGAGATGAACCATTAATGTCCAACCCAGTTCTCCTCACCGACAATTATACTGAAAATATGGCCATTCGTTTCAACCATTTATGCAAGCGGGAGTCACGGGGAATACGGAACACGTGATAGTACACTGCCAGGGTTTTGGAAGTGTAAGTGTAGTAGGCGAAAATAAATAATACACATAATCTTATACAACCTAGGAGCACATTCCATAACATGGCTATAGTCAGAGCTGTAGTCAACTCTGACTGCTGTCACAGTCAGAAATACCTCTGAGTGTCTGAGCATCTTTTTTTTTGACTCCACTCAGATTTTGCGTCGGTATTTCACTTTCCACGTAAACATTTTTCACCCACAAACACTCTTTCGTGTAAGACCAAGGTTAATTTCCGCTAATTCTTTTGCGTAGAAATAGTAAAGAGAAGGCCTACCAAGGGTACATTTCCATCTTCGAGCAAAAAAAATGCACTTTGTGGTCAGTCTCCTCATACTATATGCTCTAGTATTTCATAGAAATTAGTTCTTCGATTGGTTATGATGTACCCTTTTCCTTACTCTTTCTAAAGTAATGCCCCTGACGATGGACTCGCTGACCGCGTTCTATTACTTGTATATGTTGTTTGTGGCAAGCCGATTATGTCATCTCCTGAGGATGTGCCGTTGATGGCGTATTGGCGAGAATTGCCTTTTGTTGTGCCTGATTACGCGTTGGCTCAGGAAATCGTTTCGTGAGGATGTACCCTTGACGATGGACCCTGCAGTGATTGACGGAACCCCGGATCGCTTCGTGAGGATATGCCCTTGGCAATTTACCGATTAGGCCGGGGGAGCCAATCAGCTGCAAGACCTTAATCAGACTGACTGACGTGAGCCCAGATCGCTTTGTGAGGATGTGCCCTTAGCGATTTACCGGGTACGCTGGGTGGAGTCAGTGGTTTGTGATCATTAATATCATGTAATGTAAATAGAATTGAATAAGTGATAACGAGTAGTAGTAGTAGTAGACGGTAGAGTTTGCACTCATTGGTTGTTTTTAATCTCTTTACAGGCTCGACCCACCAACACTACACGTACCATACGCAGCATCGCCATCGTGCAAGAAAAAAAAGGTCATATAATTTTTCATGACCATGTTTTGTTTTATGGCGCGACCGATAGCGCAGTGTGTTGAGGCATCAGTCTCATGTTTAACTTCCGGCGTTTCGGGTTCGAATTCCGTCCACGACCACGTTCGTGGCCATTGATGTGCAGGAGGTGCATGCTGGCAACTGCATTCTCCCAAACCAGTTTGTGCCGACGAAACGTCAACTGGGTCACATAGAACAGTTGACGCGCTATGCCCCACAAGGGGTTAGGGCAATTGAGAGAGAGGGATGTTTTGTTTTATGGTCTTACATTCGCACCAATTTTTCCCAAATTCAGTTTGATGTGCACTTAACTGCATAAAACAATTCTTAATCAAAACAATTATGCACAACATCGACCGTGTACGTGTGTGCATAATAGCTATCGATAGCTAAGCTCATGAGCACGAGCTAAAATAGCTGACTACAGAGCTTACTATTGTGCGTTAGGGCGACCGCAGAGTGAAAGCTGGTGGTGCTGGTGCCTGTGCTGATGTTTTGATTGTGAACACTCAGCGAAGAGAAACGTTCACGTGAAACGTGCTCATGAAGCTTTCCCTGCCCATGCTATTGCTAAAGCTCAAGATCGCATTCGTAATTGTCCGATAATTTTCTATATAAAATCCATGCATAACACACAGAAAAATGAAACGAATACACCGGACAATTACGAATGTGATTTCAGCAGCATGGGCAGGGAAAGCTCCATGAGCACGTTTCACGTGAACATTTCTCCTCGCTGAGTGTTCACAATCAAAATACCAGCACAAATACCAGCACCAGCTTCCACTCTGCGGTCGTCCTTATAGGACGACGAAAGTCGACTACAATAGCTGATTATTTGATTTTCGGAACGGCAATAGTCACTGATAGCTGACTATAGTCAACTTTAACCGTATTATGAAACGCATTCCTATAATCATGTACTACACTCATTTGTTTATAATCAATTTTGAAATAATTTTTGTTTTGTGAATAAAATTCATATCCACGATGTAATATGTAAAGATAACCTAAGATTAAGAAAATGAATAATTGAAGATCGAACTCTCTTTCTATTTTCATGCATGTTTTTCAATTTCCACTTGAATGTTTATGTTCCTTTTTATTTATAGGACCAAATAAATATCTTTGTAGTCCGGATGGCGCAACGGTTAGCACGTCCGCCTTCAACGCACTGGGCCCCGGTTCGATTCCGGGGATTTACGTGTCCGACTATGAGCCCACTCAGCTGTTAAATGAGTACCCATTATGGGGTAAATAACTCGGTTGAGCGTGTTGCTGATCACATACCTCTGCACAAAAACCGTCACGATGTAGAAAATCAGATGATGCTAACTCATCTCGAGGCCGTGGTTCAAATTGGACTGTTGCGCCAGTTATTTATTAAATAAATATCTTTGGTCTAGGCTATGGGTCAGCACAGGAAGAATTGAGATTGTATTCTCATTCGAGTGTGAACCTTATAGTGTTGTGTTTGTGTTTTGAATTGTTTCACTGTTGTGTGGTTGAACTGAGATTGTTCCTGTCGCAGGTTTAGAAGGTGAGTGATCACTGGGATTTTGTGTTTAATTAGTTATAGTGCATGTAAATGGTGCCTAGTGTGTTATATGCCGTTTGTGTTTTTGGCATGTGATTGCCCTAGTGAGGCCATTACAACACCTGTGATGTGTTTTTGGTCGTTAGTTGATACCACTGCTCAGGGCAGATGGTTTCACCTGGGGAAGTACTGGTGAGCCATCCTGAGTATTCGTGGTTTAGTGATTTAATAGGTACCAGTGCTCAGGGCAGATGGTTTCACCTGGGAAGTACCGGTGAGCCATCCTGAGTATGCTTGGTTAGTTAGCGATAGCACTACTCAGGGCAAGATGACTTCATCTGTGAAAGTTCCGGTGAGTCATCCAGAGCTAGTGTCCCCGGTGAGGATAGTTCCACCTGTGATGGGTCGGTTTATCATCCTGGGATGGTTCAGAGGGGACTGTTCCACCCGGACGGGTTGTGGTGTCCAGGTCTGAATGGCCAGTATGGATTCTAACGAGATCGGTCGACCCGAGATGGGTTGTGTAATTCTCCTAGAATGTGTTCATGGGCAGTGTGCACCCATGGATTGGAACAACACTCCGTAACGAACCATATTGGTGAGGTGTCCTCACCTCAAAACCCATAGTTTGAATATTTACTTAATTCAGTTAGCATGAAGCTTTTCGTAGTTCGCCTGTAGTAGTTGTTGTGGACTAGTTTAGCACATTTTCTCATCTATTTGAAAAATAATCTTTGCAGATAGATGATTCGAACAGTATCGTGGTCGTGTAGGCGCGTAAGTAGTCTCGTCGTTTAATTTTATTATGTTACAAATACGAACAAGATTTGTTCTATTATTTTGTTCTACGACACCTTTCGTGAATCCATACAGTTTTGCAGCGGAGTTTCCCTACACAAGGCATAAGATATTGGAAGGAACTGCTAGGAAGCGGCATCAGTCAAAAGAATTTCGTGATGGATATCCACGCAAGGGAAAGCAATCGAATGGAAGAACTGCAGAAAACGAGTCATCACCTAAGGGATGACGAGAAATGAAATTCTATGACGAAAGTCTCAGATTACTACTGTTGACGTATTTACTCTTCTGTTAACATACAAAATTCCCAATAAAAAACAAAAACGCCCCGAATCAAATATCATATCGCTATATGTATTAGTATTCCAATCCACGACGTCATGATTAGAAAAACAGTTCTCGTGTCTAATCATCTCGAAAACAACGAAGACCGCTTGAAAGCTATCGGCTTCAGTAAAATCGAGTTAACAGCAATGACGTCAAATACCTAATAAATGCACAATCATTATTGCTGAAACGTATACATTATCCATTTTATCAGATTGTTTTAGCACACCGGAATGGCCATTCACACAACAGAGATAGGTACTAATAGCGAAATCTAGCAACTTTGCAAAATAATTTCCGTGAGTGTTGATTACGAAATGCACTCAGTTAATTATTCTAATTGAATTTCATACAAGTTTCAATTCTCAAGGGAGCTGCTATACAAAAAATATTGTACATTCGGGATTATTTCGGAATGCTGTCGGCGAGCTGCTCTGCTAATCTTATCAATCAACCATCAACGATTATCGACAAACAATGAAACATTTATTACAGGTTGACAACAAAACTAAAAGTTTAAACAACTCTCGTAAATAGATAACATGTTCGATTACTCTCATTCGAAGGGAAAACATTTATTCAATTTGATATTTATCAATAGGAACAAGGTTGGCGGATGTTAGCATATCGCAAACCGCGGTGCCTTCCGCCGCGGTTTGTTCCATTTACATAAATTTCATTTCAAATTAAGCGGCGAGATTGGATTTAAATTCAATGTAAATTTGTAAACCGCAGCGCCTGCCGCAGATTGGCTAAACGCGGCCCAAGACTGTAAACAGATGGCTAACTACATCCACATATGTTGATCCTCTTGTCCTGGATGGGGCGAGATTGAAGTTCACTGTCAAGCCAAATTTCCCTGGTCTAATTCTGGATAGGAAGTTAAAATGGAAGCCAAATATTCAGGAACGCGTAAATAAGGCGAATATTGCATTCTACGCTTTGTAGGAGGGCCATCGGTGAAACGTGAGGCCTACAACCGAAAGTGTTACATTGGCTCTATGTGACGGTTATACGACCTATCCTCCTGCACGGTATAGTTGTCTGGTGGAATGCACTTAGTACAGCGATTAATCGTAATCTAGTCGGGAAAGCGCAAAGGACAGCCAGTGTGGGGATCAGTGGGGCTCTAAGAACGACTCCTTCTGATGCTATGAACATAATAATCAGCTTGCTCCCCTTAGATATTCTAGGTGAACAGCTGGCCGCTTACACGGCCGTCCGGATTCGTTGTTGTAGCAATATTCGGAGCTTCGGTGTATTGGTATGTTACATGCTGGTTCGTCGTCATCGCAGGTGTCGAAGAATACAAAATTAGCTGCTTCTATGGGATTCTCCCACAGCGATCTGGGAGTCAGGTGCGTGGGTGCAACTGGGCAGTGAAAGATGTGGTCCACATCATGAGGACCTCCATTACAAGCAGGACAGATGTTTGAGATATCTTGGTCAATACGGGATAGATAGGAGTTCAGTCGTGAAAACCAGCCTGACCGAAGTTGGGCGAGTGTCGATCTCGTTGCTCTCGGAAGCCTTTCCTCTTCCGGAGATATCGTTGGTGGTAGTATGGACGAGAGAACTGGATTCGGACTTAAACCCGCGATCGATTGCAGAACCTCCTCCTGATGTGTCGCTGCGATGGTTGACTTGTGTGCGTCGCTATCAAAGGGTACCCTTTTGTACCCCTGGACATCTCCCTCTAGGGCCCTCAAGTCACGCCATAGTCAACATATCTTGGCGACGGCGTCTTGTCCATAAGGTTGAAGTTTGGGTGCTCGCTTCGGTAACAACCCACCGTTCCTGCGACAGCCGGTTCTACGCACCGGAGCGACCAGTTTTACAACGGCGAAGAGCTGCCAAACCCCTTCAATGCAAGAAGGAAAGTGTGTTTGTATGTTACATACATGCCTCGCCCGGATTCGTGAAACAGGTCAGTGGATGACTTTAAATAGTGCACACTCGAAAATTTTGCTTGTCAGGACCATTGTTATTTTGACAGACAGCCAAGCTGCGATTAGATCGCTGGAATCCTCAAGGAATGTGTTGGGAGTGCCGTACATCGCTTATGGAGTTGTGTTGCTTCTACGACATTGCTGTGTGCTGGATTCCACGTCACAATGGATTCGTTGTCAATTCTAGTACTGACGAACTGCTTCGTCGGTGTACAACTTGCTGCACAGTTGAAATACCTTTTGACTGATGCAAATTCGCCATTATGCAGGCTGCGGTCAGCAGGACTAACTCGAGAGGGGTGAGCGGTGTAATTTAACTAAACAGATGTGGTCCAAGTTGGGCTTGGGTCGGTCTGCTAAGTTGCTGTCGTTGAGGAGACAATAGCCGCTTTCGATTCACTAGATCTGACCATTTTCATACAAAACGACAGACCGGTTTTAATCCTGGTCTCGTATGGGATAATAGGATCAGAATTGAAGGCAAATTGGTTGAATATCAACTCATTTCACCTACATCTACATGAATATTGAGTCGGGAATTCGCTCCACGACGGCGAAGTGTTTATATGGTGGCTGTTTGAGTTCGCTCGCCGCAGAGCCGTGGCGCTCTTTTCGGTCTGAGATCGAAATGCAGTGAATCGAAAGCGGCTAATATATCGGTGCTGTCGTCGAAGTCAGCACTGGCCATTGTCCGATCGGAGAGGAGGCTCAGGCTACCCTATAATGACATTTGTGGAAGTTTTGGTCATGATGAGGAAGAGGAGAGTACCTCCCATCTTCTTTGTAGATGCTCTTACTATTTTAACGAATTGGTGGACTTGGTAAACGTTGATGTTACATGTTTTATTATGCACTCAGGCTGTTCGAAGTATAGGATGGTCGGGATTTAGTATCCCGTGTGGTAGCACAACGGACCCAGATGTAGTCTATGTGTGCTATGGATAATCATAGCAGCCCTCTAACCTAACCTAACGGCTATTCGAATTCGTGACACCAGTCAATGGTTTGTTTCAAGTGTAGGACATGCTGCTATTCTGAGCAAGTTTGATGTTCCGGAAACGACTGACTACACTACTCCCGAGTACATGCTTGAGAAGAAATTCGTCACCCTGATACCATCGCGCAATCAATGGGAAGAGAACGCACTTTGGGAGAGGAAGTGAGCGGGAATGTTCACTGGTGTACTTGACACAAGCATCTCTTTCAGTCCACCTGAACACTTCAGTGTTATTCAAGCCGATGCTGCATTACCGAAGCCTTGACGTGGTTTGCTAGTCGTGTGGTGTGTGTGTGGCTAGGGATATAACAATCTTCACCGATAGCCAAGCGATATTTAGATCCCTCGAGCCAGGTCTGACTACAGCAAAGACCGTGGCGAAATGTCGCTCAGCGCTGACGGTGATGAGTGACTTCTCTAATATTTTCTTATGCTGGATTCCTAGTTATAGTTATACGTATAGTTTAATGGCAACTGTAGGACAGATGAGCTTGCTAGGCAGGGTGAGGCTGTACGAATCCATCGGACCATATATAATACCTATCGCTGTTTGTAAACTAGCTTTTAAGTCCGAAGTGATTAGCAGGACTAACTCAAGATGGCTACATGGTAACACATGCCTTTGTATGTGGGAGCAGTACATGGAAAGTTTCCGTAAGAGCTACCATAAAGCTGCAAGTTTTTGTCAACTCATGTCTTCGTCGAATTTTAAGAATCTTCTGGCCCGAATATCAAATGAAGAGCTAAGTCGGCGTACGTGTCAGATGCAATCGACGAATTGAAACGCAGACGAAAGTGTTAGGGGATAGGTCACACATTGCGGAAGGATGATAACGACATTGCTTTACATGCCATAAAATGGAACCCCATTTTAAACCAAGGCTGACCAAGAGGGGGTCATAAAATCACATGGCGTCGATCTATGGCAAAATAATGTAAGTCGCTGGGTAAGTCGTTTGGGGATTTGCGCCCCTTTGTCGAGAACAGAGTAGGATGGCGCGCAGGAGTGGTTGACGCGCCATGCCCCACTAGGGGTTAAGGCAAAGTATGATAGAATTGTTAGTCTCGGATCACTCATACTACTACTTTGCCTTAACCCCTAGTGGGGCATAGCGCGTCAACTAATCCTGCTGCGCGCCATCGTACTCTGTTCTGGATAGAGTTGGTCCGTTGTGTTACCACCAAAGTAACCTAATTCAACCTAGGCACCAAACCAGCCTGTGCTGGTGATAAAGCGATACAACTATATTACACTCGTATTTTTAAGGTCGTTCAGATCTTGGAAAAACCAAGAACCAAGAAATTTCTTCCACCTCGCAGCCAAGGCCGGAAAGTGACGAAGAAGATGTAGAATGCTCTCCTCCTCATCCACGTCCTCACAGTTCCTGCAATAGTCCCTATGAGGAATACTATTGTCCTGTCCGATACTAGTGTCCTGTAATAACCCCCACAGCCCTACCAATGTGCGTCTCATTCAGTGAAAGCACTGCGGTAGAGCGGCTAGGGTCAAATTTCGGCCAAATCAACTTCGTCGTTTAGCACGTGTCGCCATTTAACCATCTTATATTCGCTCTGTCAATCGCAATGACTTTAATTATAATTTTACACGATGCGATTCTCATTTGGATGTTTAAACGGTCTCCGTTAACAGCACCGGTAGTCCCCTCTCTAGCCAGTTCACCCGCTACGCTGTTACCCACGAAGTCACTATGGCTCGGTATCCAACAAAGTGTAATGCTGAAAAAAGCACCTATCTCTTTGAGGACCGACCGACCGACACTTTGGGATGGTTTTCGATGACGTCAGGACAGATTCGAGCGCTCGAATTGCAGCCTGACTATCCGTATAAATCGTGATGTCTCTCGCGGTCACTACATGATTTCCTAGCCAAGTCAGTGCTTCGAAAATTGCCGTAACCTCTGCCTGCAGGACACTGGAGAAATCGGGAATACGGAATGACAGGTTGATCGCCAGTCCCTCCGAATATATACCCGCCCCAACACCACCATCGGTCCTAGAGCCATCCGTGAAGGTTGCCATGGAGTCGGTGGTCAGAGGCGTGTTATCAGCCCATTGACCCCTAGACGGAATCAGGCTGGTGTGTGTGGTTTCGGTCAAAAACGTATTTCGGAGAGATGTAATCAGTATCCACGAGGAGACTCAAATTATCCAATACAGTTGAGTGCCCGCACCTCAGCCTGCGCCACTGGCCAGTCTCACGAAGGCATAGTGCCGTGTTTGCCGCCAATTGTCCACCGCAAATATCCAACGGGAGCAAGCCGAGCACAATGTACACCCCGGCCGACGGCGGACGGAGTGGTTCTAAAAGCCCCTACTCGAAGTGCTGTCCACCAAACACTAATTCGGTATAGTAGTAGTAGTACACTACTCGAAGTGCTGTCCACCAAACACTAATTCCGTATAGTAGTATGGGACGTACGACAGCCGTATATAACCGCAGTTATTATATATGGCCCTTTTACACGAGTAGACTGCAATAGTAGCTTTATTAACTTGTTTCGTTCTACAATGTTGGGCGACAGCTTTCAATTTCAATGACCCACTATGCACAATTTCCTGATGGTCCATCGAAGACCATTGTGTGGACGGACGATATTTGAATTGACATTTGGCGTGATATGGTGGCCATCAAAATCACCATCGCGATGGGCCATTGTCTGTAGCAGACATTACATATGTACATTGTCCCACAGAACCGGAGTCAGTATTCGATTCAGAAATAACATTAACGGACGTAACCAAACTGTAAAACGTATTAGAATTAATAAATTAGATAGAATGATCTCGAACATCTGAGTTAATTGATTAAGCGGAATTGTAGTGTCTGAGTCAGACTATGCTGTAAAAAGAATTGATACATCATTCACCTTAGCACTAGCTACAAACATTCAACATCCGCCGGCATGACGGCAACGGCAATGACGGCCAGCGGCAGCGAAGCGACATGACATGTCGTCACTATTTCACCACATCAAGGCCAAAGCGGGTGAAGATTTGCATCTTTCGCTCCTAGTTCGCTACCTCGTCTAATCCCATTATTCAACAAAAACATTCACAAGCATTACTCAGCAAAATTCACACAATTACATAACGGTTTGGAAGATAAAAAAAAATCACTTCGGAACTACTCCTCCCCGCCACTGGGAAGCTCACCTTGTCCGCTGCCACCGCTCTTGCTCGCAAAGTATCTCAGCTGTGAGAAAAGTTGTTCGCGTGAAACGAACAGGCGGCTACGCAAAAAGAAGTTGGTGGATTTTATTATGATCATCGCACACACGTACCCACTTGGCAAAAGAATCAGATAAGAATCGAATAGTTGCCGTACTGATTCCTCGGCGGCTCAAAGTACTTTACGCGCGCGTACACTATTCCTCCTGGCCACCACGAGCGCTAGCGCTAACCTTCGACGAGTTTTCGTGGCACGTTTTGCCCACAGTCAGTCACTTTGGTCACTTGCTGGAACGAGGAGTAAATGTCCTTTCAACGTTCGCATCCAAGTCCGAGAAATCCCCGTGAACACGTTACGACTGTGGAAAATTACGCGTGAGTGAGTCGACACTGACAGCGCGGCTGATCGTCGGGAGCCAAGCCACTGCCACCCCCCAATCTGACGACGATTCAGTTGAGTGAAAGTGCCGTCATCGTCAGTCCCCCAAAAAAGAAGCCGGCCGCGCGCAATTTTGTAAATCTGCTATCGATCTACGGAAGCCAGTTGGAAGTTATCACATATAATTCGTCGAGACACTTTTGGAAGAGCAGTGAAAACGATGAACTCAATTTTAATCACGGGTTGTAACCGCGGTCTGGGCCTTGGACTGGTCAAGTCGCTGACGAAGTTGTCAAAGCCGCCGAAACACATTTTTGCAACATGCCGCGATAAAGAAAGGGCTTTGGTAAGTAGAACTGTTGGTAGAAGTCGACTTTATTGTCACTTTTGCTGGACAGAAAGCGAACAATTGTGAGACAAAAGTAGAAATTACCTGTGTTAATTGGAGCCATTGTTTCGCTTTGTTCCTGTGTACTTTATCGACAATCCCAACTAGAACCTGTATAAAACCTGCGAACCGAGCCAACAACCCGGCACTCAGACGAGAACTGACGGTTTTCGCCGACGAGCAACCGCTTTTAACATTTCGCCGACTTCGCCTGTTGATGACTTTTGTGGTATTCTCGTGCTTCACTGTGGTGAATAGAGATGGCCGGTGAATAAGCTCTCGCCGCATGGCACTTTATGTGGAATCCAAGCGTCCATGCTTCATTCCTAAAATTAATTGTGGGCTTGCATCGGGTGAATCAGAAATTAAATTGGCAAAATGTGCAAGCTCATGATGAGGGGCCCTTCTAGAACATTTTTGAAACCACATAACTTCGTACAGCATTTTTAGTCCAGACAAAACAAGAAAAATAGACGCAGTAAATCATGTAGTTCCAAGAGTTTCAGAAATGTGTAGGAGTAGGTCTCACGAACAACGTAAAAGTCCCATCGATTTCAGGTCAATTGTACCCTTTTTATACCCTAGACTTTTAGTATAGGATAGGGTATATTGTGTTTGTCACGACGCAAATATGTACATATGTAACACCTTAAGGCTCTGGAGGTATAGCAATGTATCACCTCCTGATTTGATTTAGGCGGCTATTACTGTAAAAGTTCTTTTACAAATATCGTTGACGCACGATATTTTAAAAGAACTTTTATGAATGGTATTAGCCGCCTAAAATTACGTTTACACTATCCCCAGATTACTTCATCTGCTGCGTAATCTGGGTGTGGTGAGTTCAAAATTGTATGTATTTGACAGTCGCAGATTATCTCAACTGGCGCAGATGAAGTAATCTGGGGATAGTGTAAACGTATTATAAAGGTCGATTCAGACACATCAGTCACGTCACAGTTCAGTCAACCTTCCGAATCCTAACCGTCGCCGTCAAGTCACAGTCAAAATTGCGGCTGTATTCACATATATCCGTAGCCATCAGTAGTCAGTCATTTTTTGTGTGTACTCTTGAGTGTACCTCGATTTAAATATTAAACTATTTCAACTCAGAGGAAGGGAGTGTACCGTGGCAACATGCAAAAATTTAAAAATACATTTAAGTATTGGTGTTTCAATTTTCAAAACGAATTGATTGTATTTTATTTATAATAATAATCTTGTTTTTTTGCTTACCATCTATTTTTATTTCATTTCCAATTTGCTTCCATATCCTGTTTTTATATGCTATATATATTATGCGATAAACCGTACAGAACGGGGTGATTTCGAACCAACTCGATTAATTTTTCGTCGTCGCCCATGTTCACTTTCTAAACTGACGTCCGTCCGTCAAACACAAAAAATATCGTTGGGAAGAAATGTGAATTTGACTGTTCGGTGACGGAAGCGCGACTGACGGTTCGGATTCGTGACTGCGCCGGCTCAGACAGCGCCACTTGACTTTCAAGAAACGATATTTTTTGTGACTGATACCGGACGGTTCTGACGGAACTGTGACGGAACTGTCAAATACATACAATTTTTAACTCACCACACCCGGATTACGCTGCAGATGAAGTAATCTGGGGATAGTGTAAACGTAATATTATATTGAAAATTCGTAAAATCCGACAAACGAAACCCCTACTTCCCCTACATTTGGGACTCCAAATAAGCGATTACTTTCGATAGAAAGAAGCTAGCGACTTGAAAAATTCGATAAATATTTGTAGTGTGGGTTAGTTGATTTTGAGAATAGTTAAGATCCTTCTGAATGATCGCCAACCTCCTCTATAAACTGGCCATATAGGAAACTCACTTTTAATGATCGTTGCCAATTGGTACTTTTGGTATCACCACTAGGTCGTACAAGTCTAGGGTATATACGCTTCGGACTCTGGTTAAGTCTTTCGCTTACATCTCGAAAACGGTGCGTTGCACGTAAAAGTAATGTAAATCGAAATGAAAGAGAGTTAAATTCCCTACAAAGTGGTATAATAAATTCCGATCTACAGTTTCCGAGATATCCACCCGCAAAAATGGATAATTTTCTAAAATAATTTCATCACCCTTTTGTTTTACACAAAAATCGTTTAGATAAAGTTGTAGAACACCAAATCTCCTTGGAATGTGAATATGTATAATGTTCATTTAATTTACACTGGCAGAAAGTTGGAAGTGATTTGAAGTTATCGGGTAAATTTCGAAATTCCGCTAGAAAACTTGTAATGGACGATTTGGTGGGCATCCGAAGATGCCCGTGGGGACGGGGGCTAAGGTAGCATAATGACCGTGGACGTGGGGCGTGCCATTTGGCGAAGGGAAAGGCCCCTCAACGAGCTAAGCAGCGGCCTATGCTTGCTGTAGCTCAGTTCGGTAGATGTTGGCGGGGTTTTCGCCGTTCGTTACCCCTGTCCTTTACGTATTAATAAAAATGCATAGGCCTGGGGAAGACAACACAAACATGGGAGGCTAAAATGCGGAATAATAAAAAATTGGGGCGATTGAGGTAGAACCAATCGATTTAAACCTTAAATTTCCAGGAAAACAAAATATACGCTCCATATATTCCAGATTTTTAATTGAGGGCAACACATAAATTGATAAAAACGGAATATAAATAAAATTGACAAATACTACTTCAAAAATCCCTTAATCTAAAAACTAAACACTTAGGCCGGCCGCATCTTGGACGTAGGCAGGACAGCGCAGCGCAGCGCGCACATGGCATTGTTGTAACAATTGTCAAAATCTGATTTTACAACAACAATGCCATATGCGCGCTGCGACCTTAAACTTGAAACTACTGGTATTATTCGAAATGCCCTCCTCCATGCTGGATACAAACCTGACATCTTCTACCAGCAGCTCGAAGGACTTTCCCCCTGCGAGTCAGTCATGGGCCATGTTGCCTTCCCATTAGACGCTTCCACTTTTATCACGGTCAGGTCCGCCGTGCTCAGGTACATGAAAGCCTTGATGTGTTTCTTGGTTATGATGCAGCTCCTAGGCCTGTCTTGGCTAGCGCTGCAATAGAAAAGGTTATAGTTTTTTTCGGCGAGGCCCTTGACTTTCAAGTCCCCGGTCCATGGTTCGGGAACGAGCCCGAACGAAACACCTTGATCCTTCACCTTGCGAAAGTGAAGTCTGTTTCCGGATACTTCGAACGGCGCCAGGTTCTCCTTGCTGATGAGAAGGAGGAAGATACGGCTACTGCAATGGGGTTCCTCCTTGAGAATCCCTAGTTCTGCATGGGATGGTTGGGTTTTGTAGGCGTAGACAGTGTTAGTAGCTACCATGTCTATGTTTACCTTGGGTAGCCGGCTGTGAGTCCTTGGCCTTTCTGGAATTTCCTTTGCCGGGACGAGCCTTAGCCGTAACTGATCTTACTGACACAGCCTCGCAGAAAGTCTAGAGATTCCTTGTTCCTGCACCTGATCACCCGAGGATATTGTAGAGTGTAGACTATCGACAGCATTCGCTTTGTACTGAAGACGAGAAGAAGTTGCTCCCAAACTACGAGTATCATCAACATTCAATATAGAATTTGGTAGTCTGAACAAAGCTTATCGTTACTATT
Organism: Chloromyia formosa; assembly: GCA_964017055.1. NCBI lineage: Eukaryota > Metazoa > Arthropoda > Insecta > Diptera > Stratiomyidae > Chloromyia > Chloromyia formosa. The sequence goes on along the minus strand of OZ024813.1, from coordinate 121,787,887 downwards.
AACAGTATTAGTCCATTAACCGTGTAGTAGAAGTGGAATATTAATTTTTCACACCAAACTTGCGTTTATACGAATGAGGGAAGCACTAGTTTCCAACTTTCCATACATGTTTTTGGTATTTCAGCCATATATTGCCTTCTCACTTCTCGTTGAAAGTTTAGCAAGATTCAAAACAACAGAGAATGTCATCCATGACCAGCAGGGCAGATGTTTGTCCGATTTTTTTTTATTTTTAAGAAGAGAACTCAAAAATTATTTATGATGAATGTTGGCGACTCGATATTAAGACTCTCTCTCTCTCTCTCCCCAGGAATTAAATCAGTTGGCTGAGAATCACTCGAATATTCACGTCCTACAAGTAGGTAAGTCTCTTGTACATCGCCTTTCAAATACAATATGTATTAATGATTACCGTTTTAACGTCAATTTTACATACATATTTGCAGATCTGCTCGACTTCACGGCCTATGATAACCTTTTGAAGCAGGTGTCGTCCATTGTCAAAGACAATGGGCTAAATGTTCTGATTAACAACGCTGGCGTTGCACCCAAGTCTACACGAATCAACATGACCAACGAGAAAGATATGATTAACACTCTGACAACCAATGTCGTGGCTCCAGTCATGCTAACTAGAGTACATGAATGAATGCATTAGAATATCTAAAATGTTGTCTCAATAGCACAATCTCTTTTTAAACACCAGACTTTCGTGCCACTTCTTCAAGCAGCCGCCGAAAGGAACAAGTCAAAACCGATGGGAGTTGAACGTGCTGCAATTATAAATATGAGTTCAGTTTTGGGATCAATTGAGGCAAATACTGATGGCGGCATGTATGCCTACAGAACATCCAAGGTATAGCACGGCTAAGGATTCAAGTGATTATTGATAAATTTATGATTTTTTCTAATTGTCTAGAGTGCCTTGAATGCTGCTACGAAATCGCTAAGTATTGATTTAAAGCACCATAAGATCCTGTGTATGAGCATGCACCCGGGATGGGTGAAAACGGATATGGGCGGCTCTAAAGCGCCTCTTGATGTGGACACAAGTACCAGCTCAATGGTGAAAACAATAATGGATTTGAATGAGTCACATAATGGTGGATTCTACCAGTATGATGGCAAACCGTTGCCATGGTGATGGATCTTCGCTTCAATGAGCGGAGGGCATTCATCATGAGTACATAATTCTCACATGTTCTTGTATTGTGTTTATGTTTTTTTTTTAATGAAAATGATTTGAGATTCACCCTGAAAACTTGCTTCAGCGTATGCCAGGATATCGAGCAGTTGGTAAAATTAAGCCCACTGGTCCTCGATAAGACTAATGTTTCGTATCGTATCAGTCAGGGTCATCGCACTCATCACATAACAGGGAATATCAGTAAAAAATATATTTCTATTGAAATATGTTCGACTTTTCTTTATATAAAAAATCATAAAATTGTTGTCGATACATTTGGCACCGTTCCCATTCATTCCGGCTCTTATGGCAGTATTTAGATAAGTTCGTCGCGTACTTTAAAAGATGTTTGACGAATCTGAAAAGAAACGAATTGCACGTATACTTTTTTTTCTTTTTGAATAGACCTTTGGATTTACCTCTGTAAATTAGACCCGCACTCCTGTAAATACTCATCTCCATTAAACTGCAAACTATGAAATATCCGGTTTGCAATACTGCATGCATCGTTCAGACAGAACCATATTTCCGGTAATGTTTCCAACATTTTCGTAAGCGTTTGTCTACGTCGCGATCTCAATTGTTTCGCTTCGTATATCCGGAAAATCTCTTGAAAACTATCGACTAGATTAACGCAAGCTTCACATATACATTTCACGATGTTGATTATATAGGTAACTATTTCATTTTCTTTAGGCGGACGAAAGAATATTTTGATTCGACCCCATTCCAATTTGCTATTAATTTCAGGAATATCGGACATTTGAGCCAAGTTTCGATCCCAATTAATAAACTGCCTGAGCGGCTCGGGGATTTCAAGTGCCCGAACTTGAATTAAATTTGATTTTGTCGTCTCAATGCCTTTGTACAAAATGCAGTTGGGATGATAACGGCTTTCGTATTCGTTCAATGGAAAATCGGAGGTGATTGTACACAGAGCGACGTAAATTAGGATCTGGCAAACTTCTCTATTCATAGTGTTTAAATCGACTTCACCATGACTGACTTTATCGCGTAGTCTAGGACCCCAAGGAGCCACGAATATGTCAAATATCAATTTCAATAATCCTGTATCGATGCTCGAGTATATCAAATTCACTCGTGGAGGGTCCTCGGCAATAAATTCTTCAAAAAGTGTGTCCAGTATGATGTAGTACTCATCACGTTTCGCTGAAATATCCATCCCGTTCAGATTTCCGTATACGATGCGAAACAATAATTCCAGTTGAGGCAATATCAACAGTACGCATCTTGAATAACCTCCACTTCTGTAGAGGTCGTAAATCCTTTTCCAAAATATTATATGTGATTTGGGAACAATGCCAGCATTGTCACTATGCATCCATGTTTCGAATGTATTTAAAAAGTTGCTATCGTCCACAAGAATTTGCAATTCGCCAAAACTATTTGCAATGTGAGTGATTTTACTCTTTCCTCCAATTTCCCTAAAACCATTTCGATGCAGTATTTTAGATAAGCTTATGATCGACAGCGCTAGCACTGCAACATAGTACGACGGAATGTCATCCGGACAAGGAAATCCATGCCAGGCTATGTTGCGAATGTTTACACAATTCGGTGTGCCCAAAAGGACTTTCAGAAAAAATATCTAAAATTAAATTTATCAGATCGATGTTGCCAACGTGAGAAACATCACACTAACCGAAGTTTTACCAAATACCTCTTCCAACTCTTGTGTCCTAAGCAGATCACGAAATAAATGTGGTGGAGGCTTTTTAGTCACTGTGTAGTAGACACACCCCAAGGAGTTTTCCAATTCTGAGGTAAACAGTAGAATGTTCTCTATGGTTGATGTTTCGGTTGGAGAGTCGGTTGGGAAATTCCAAAGAAGTTTTCCGCATCGCATCCAGTTGGTCAGTTGCTGAATTTCGTCAGGACTGGATTCGGACAGCAGCTTGCGCAGGTAGTTCGGACTGCATTTCCATATAGGACGTAGTCTGATGGCGCATTCCTTGCCGAACTCATAACTGAAGTTAACATCTACTGGAAGATAGGTGTAAAAATGTACATGTTTAATGAATTAGATGAAATCATAAAAAAAGATAGAACAAGTGGTAGGATAAAAATCCCAGCACAGATAGAATGAAGCTGCGAAGAAAAACATAAAAAACAACGGTCAGAGAAAAGAAACCGTTATGACAAAAAAAAAAACAAACTGAAAAATCATAAAGCCGAAGAATTTTTTTCCACATTCAAATCCTCCACAAGTTATTTATTATCTGCATTACGATTGCGTTCAGAAAATTCAACAAATGGAATTCAGCAATTGAAATCAGAAATAGGGATTAATTTCTCCTCTTCATATGGTTTATATGGAATCTGCACCTGAAAGCAATGGAAACATGAAACATGTTTCGTTTTCTTCTGAGCGCTCTCAGTCGGGCCGTGCCATATAACGCGGAAAAAACGCCCTTCGACGAGCTAAGCAGCTGTAGCCCAGCTCCGGAGACGTGGGTGGGGTTTCGTTCGTTGCCCCTGTCCTTTACGTATTCATAAAAATTCATAGGTAAGGTGACCACCTGTACCGAAATGACCGGTACAGTACCGGAATTTCGATGTTGTGTACCGTGTACCCAAGGGAAGCTTGGGTACACCAAAATATACCGAAATTTAATTTCGCACCAAAAATATACCGAAATTTGAACTATGCTCCAAAATATACCCTAATTTGAAAATAGAATTACTTCAAAAGTGATATGCCATTGTTTAATACTCTATGAGAACCCTTTGTGCGGCGAGAGTTTCAAATTTAGCGAAATGAGAGCTTCTCAGTGGCGAAGACTACAAGATATATTCCAGTAGCTACAGCACCACAATTGCATTTGATCGCGTTTGAAAATTTTGCGGTCTGCGGAAATCTAGTGACCCGTCGTCCGATCGATCGGCCGATGGATCACCACAAAATATCAGCTGATCAAAATTATTTGGAACTGTCAAAAAAAAAAACGTCAACGATAAGCGCATACACAGCCCGATCCATCGGCCGATATCAATATCGGCCGATCGATCGGTGTGTGTATGGCACGTTTAAGAGGTATTTTGTACGTAAGATGTAATATTAAAATGACTTGCGAGCAATTCTTTGAATTTATAAAGACCCAACAAAATGCAGGAAGAAATTGACTCTGATGAGAAATGTGGATTTCAAAAATAAGAAAAACCAAACTAAAAGTATATAAAACATAAAATGCAATTAATGTGTATGCATAAACTTTATAGTTTATTTATATGTTTATGTAAAAGAAATATTTTTGTCTTACATTATAAATCTATGTGTGCAATGATTTCTGATCGTGTACCGGAACAAGTGGTCATGTACCGAAATTTAGTTGTAAAAATATGGACATGTACCGAAATTCGCTTATCAAAAGGTGGTCAGCTTATTCATAGGCCTGGGAAAGACAACACAAAAAAAAATTAGGCGAGAAGGATGGAATGGTTGGCGGACGGCTCCGATGCCCTCGCGCTTGCATCGGTGTCCGGACGTAATGGGAGCCTAGGCCTCTGGTTTCGTACCACCGACAAATCACTACTCATCAGGTCCTGCCTTCGATCTGCCGGTCGAAGCAGCACTACCAGAATATGGTTCATTACAGGTGGCTAATTATAAAGTTGAACAACGTTTTCCGTTGTCAACATGAATCCGAACGTCTGGCTCAAAATTATCAACTCGCCTAGATTATGAACAAACCGAAATGACCGTATGGCAACAAAACAACAGCTGACATCGGTAATATTAGGCGTATTCGATTCGCCCCGGATCTCGTAGGATCTTCATACAAATTGGCAGACCGGTCAAGAACGGTTTAAAATGTAATCTGACGGCGTTAAATTTTTAAACCATACACAGGACAATTATTGGTCAACTGTCAAATGGTTGAACGATGATTGCTCAACCGTTGCCCTGCGTATGACTTAAACTCATACTCTCAACTGTTTTCAGTTACATACTACATTACAATATTGGAGAAATTTCAGTTTGTTTACGTACTGTTCAAGTTGTGGGATGAAAACAACGCTGCTATTGGATTCCAATTATAAGAGCCGTCTGATTCAAAATACTCATTAAGTTCATTACAATTTCCCGCCAAATTTTCTTCGGGGAATCCTTTGAGTAGGTAACGAATTGGATCACTTATGAGAGGACGTACGGTTAACATTTTGACAGACAATCAATTTAGTTTGTTTATATGTCATTTGAATCAGCTGCTGTTTTCAGGTTAGAACACCACACCACCATGACCAATCTACAGCTTCGAGACGACATACAAAATGATGGGAACTCACCACACAGTTAGCTTACGAGCTTTGTATTAAAAGTGGGAGCAAGTTGCACACGAAATATTTGTATCCACATCCAATAAAGAATTGTGTAGCCTGAACAAAGGCCAGTCTTTACCAGTTATCGATATAATCGTTATAGCTTACCGAAGCGTGAAGGGTATCATACCTTCGTTGTGACTTATGGTGCATTTGCCACTTTGAAATAAGTAGTAAAACTTGTTCCGATTTCAGTGTTCCTATGAGCGGTATATGAAATAATAAGCCGATTTCAACCAAATTTTGGATCGTAGTTTGGCAGTAAGTATGATTGAATAATAGGGTCGTAATCGTCGTATTTGTCGTAAAGTTTCAAACTTCTGTCATCTTACTATAAAGATGACAAAAGTTTACGACGTTCAAGACATATACGACAGGGGACGTGAATCCCCCTAATATTAAATTTGATAAAGATACCTTCAGAAATAAAAAAGTTTTTACGCCTCCCCCCTACAAATATAAAATAATTTAATGTCTCTATAACTTTCGATAGAATAAATTATAAAAACTTAACTTTGATAGATGATTGTAAAGGGCCATATTGGGCTCTCTTGTAAAAATCAGATCGATCAATTGGAAACCGAGAGTACTCGCCCTACAAAATGTCCCGTATTAACCTACTTTTCATGTTTTTGCTTTTAACTCATGAATAAATTGACGTAGAGAGTTAATTTTTTTTACATGTAAATAATAATCAGAAAAGGAGCTGATTCAGTTTTAGAAAAATGTGCATGTTTGGAGAAAAGGAACTCCCATCTCCCCTATAAATGTCAAAAAATAAAATGCGTCTATAACTACGGTAACTTTTGATAAAAGGAAGCCAGCGAGTTGGAAATTTGATCGAATGCTGCTAGTAGGATCCTCTTTGATGGTATTGAAATGGGCGAAGATCACACCAAAGAAGTTAGTAAGTTAGTTATACTTGTAGTTTGAGAATGGATAAGATGCAGCTAAATGATTGGCTATCTCACATATAAAATTGTTGTAAAAAGAGCTCATTCGCCACAAAATGACGTCTACCTGCTCAACAAAGGTTCGTAGCCTCATGGGCTAACTTCTGTTCAAACTGACCATGTAGAAAACACTTTTATTGCAATATGGCCTTAACCTATTTGTAGCTTTGGTGTACGTAACTATCGGTGTTCCGTGTGTTCCATGGAAGACGGACACCCAAGCTTGGAGACCACCACCGGTACAAAATATCTCTTTTGGTTTCTCTCTCTTCGACAATAATTATTTATTAAATAAAAAATTATGGAAATAAAGATTATTTCAGAGTCAATCACCACGTTTATACCGCGGGACTATCTTAGAGGTTTAACTAAATCGATCTAACTCACGACGATGTAAACGTATCGGTTTAGTTAGTTTCAGTGGCGGATTTACATTGGCCACGTTTAGACCGTGGAACTAAAAGGTGATTTAACTAAATCATTTTAGCGTTAGTACTTGTTGGTGGAGTGTTTATACCGACCATACGGAGAGATACCTATTCTTCTTCTTTCTCCGTTGACAGCACAGATAAATCTTACAGATATAAATTTTACGACAGAAAAAGATTTTTTCTTGCCCGTGATCACGCACTGCTTTCCTGAAATTGTAAACAAAGCAAACGCCGAACAAAAAAAAAACGACAACAAAAGAATCGTCAACCACCGAGTCAACATTAGCGATGACAGCGACATAGTCCCAATTTTTTTAGCCCAGTTCCGCATCGCAAGTAGAGATAAGCCAAGTCCAAAACTAACTAAATCGATACGTTTATATCGTCGAGAGTTAGATCGATTTAGTTAGATCTCGAAGATAGTCCCGCGGTCTAAACGTAGTGATTGACCGCCGGCCTGGGCAGGAAAAATCTGCGGCCCCAATTTTTTTCTACCTACTCTTGCTAACACAACAGGTAATAGCCGCCATACATTATCCGATCCGTCGCCCGATCGATCGACCGATGGATCGCCACAAAATATCTGCCGATCTCCACTGCACACACACTGAGCGATTTTCGTGCGATGCGATAACGAATGACAATTCAAAAAATAGGTTATGATTCACTCCCAATCCAACCTAGATTCATTTTTGTTAACTATTTAGATGTGTGTGGTATTTTCGTATACCACATATTTGATATTTCAATTGCAGTGCCATTTAAATCATAAGAATCCTTGAAATTTCATAATTTAATAATTTGGTAATTTGACATTCACTTGCGATAATCACATACACTATCCAATCGATCATCACCGATCAATCGCACGAAAATCGCACAAAAATATCGACAGATCAAAATTGATCGGCCGATCGGTGCGATTTCCACATACACAGGCCGATCCATCGGCCGATATCGATTTCGGGCGACGGATCGGCCGATCGATCGGTGTGTGTGTATGGCACGTTTTAGACTAGTTGATGCGCCTATTGCCATTTCGGGGTTATGGCAAATACATAAATAAAATAAATAAATGTACGAGTACATTAACGTGTTCAGATTCATCGTTTTATGTCGATTTTTTATTGTGATAAGTGAAAATTACAATTCAATTTTTACGATTCAACAGTTGATACATTTGATTTTGATATTATTTGTGCTTTTATTATGTTTTCTCAGTTCTCGCTGGTTTCTTGCGTTAGCAACCTGTTACATTTTTGCGGGCCCAATTTTACAAATGCAGCATTTAATAAGAAACATGTCCTACTCTGTTAAGTAGTCTGCGTTCTGAAATGCAGGCGGTGCAGATGTATAAGTTTCCGGGCAGTTTATAGCTTGGGAAAGACATAAAATTAATTTCCTTTCAATAAAATCTGCGTTTTTGGCCTGACTTATATAAAAATATATGAATATGGACGGCCATATATAGTCCGCTGCAACCTGTACGTTTGTTCGTTTGTGTGTTTATCCAGGCACTTCCCGTATTCTGATCTTAACCAAATTTGGTACGTAGGTCCTTGTGTCCCCCAGAGCACAAATCGGGGACCTCAATTTTGATCATCGACTGGACTAACGGTAAATTCTTTGTTTACAATAGAGTTGCTCGCCTAAGTCTTTTTAAAGATTTCCCCTCCAGGTTTTTTCCGTGGTCAGATTTCAACCAAATTTTGTAGGTAGTTTCTTTGGGTTATTATAAGTACCATACAGTGATATTTTGGCCCTCTTGCATGTGTGCGTCCGAAAAAAAGGACTCTCTTTATCATGAACGGATTATATCAATAAACGGACACCAAACCTGGTTGAAATGACTATCTCCTAATTCGAGTGATGAGACCAATGCACTCGAGTACTGTTGAAGGCATTTTGATTCCTTTCGTCAAGACTGATACAATTTTGAGTCCTTTGGTGTGGGAAAAAGGGCATTCTTGGTAAAAAAGGACATTATTGGCTATGAAGCGATGACTTGGCAAGATGGGTATCATATAACTGGGAGTCGCGAGGCGAATGCACTAGACTAATGTGGAAGGCATTTTGAGTCCTTTGGTGTGGAAAAAGGACATTTTTGGCAATGAAGTGATATCTAGGCACGATGGGTATCATATGATAGGAAGGAGATTTTTGGCAATGAAGTCATATCTCGGCAAGATGGGTATCATATGACTGGGGATGTTGAGGCGAATGCACTAGACTATTGCTGAAGGCATTTTGAGTCCTTTGGTGTGGAAAAGGACATTTTTGGCAATGAAGTGATTTATGGGCAAGATGGATATCGGCGAATGTACTTGCCTACCGTTGAAGGCATTTTGAGTCCTTTGGTGTGGAAAAATGCACATTTCTGACAATGAAGTGGTATGTAGGTAAGATGGGTATCATATGGCTGGGGGTGTTGACGCTAATGTACTTGACTGCTGTTAAAGGCATTTTGAATCCCTTGGTGTGTAGGAAAGGACATAATAAACTGATATATAGGTAAAGTGGGCATTATATGCATATGGGTGTTGAGGAGAATGCGCTAGTCTACTCTTGAAGGCGTTTCAAGTCCTTTGGTATGCAGAAAAGTACATTCTTATCTTAGCAATGAAGTGATAGAAAGGCAAGGTGGCTATCATATGGGCGTTGATACGAATGTACTAGACTACTTTTGATGGAATTCTATAGATCAGGTTCATAGAGAATAACTATGGAGGAGCAATCCGCATATACTCAACACTTAACTATTTGAAGCAATTCCAATCGTAAAAAGTAAACAAAGAGACACACGCCCTCCACTGCGCAACACCCGCGCAGTCTATATAAAAGCACAGGAAGCACGTAAGATGTCATCCCCTCTCCTACTTCTCCTATTGGAACAATAACATTCCAGTCTGTCTCTCCACCGCGGAACACCCGCCCGGTCCATATAGAAGCACGAAAGATGTCAAATTTCCATCCCCTTCCTACTTCCTCACTTGTGCCGAATTACTTCGTTTCTCTCGCTCTTTTTCATTTCCTCTGATTCTCTCCCTTCAAAGATCAGGTTAGATTAGCGAAGCCGAAAACGGGCATGTCTTTGCTGGGAGTGTGTCTTGGTTTAGTTTAGCATTCAAACGTCAACTGAAATTTCAAGAGAAAGCTGAAATACTTAGTGCAAATACAATCGGTCAAGTTTCCTTCAGTCAAAAAGAATCAACTTACAACTAAAATCCTCTTTAACTTTAATACTCGTATTATAATTAAAATAAAAAAACAAAATGTCTAAGAATCAGTTCAAAATGAATTCGCGTTGAATGGGAAATTTCACGAAATTAAATAAAATTCGGTTTAAAGGTAAATTATTTCTGCTTGTTTTACATTCCAGTTTTTGAGTCGACGCAAAATGCCCTTTGAATCAAAATTCAATCCGAGGGTTTTGTAGCAAGCGCTTATTCTGGTATATAAACATCGGCTCTTTGCTCTTCTTGATAGCACTCAGATGGATACAAAAAAAACATAATTAGAATGTCTTACTCGCTTACATTTTACATGCCAATTCATATTACGTGATTGTAACGAAACTTAGAACATATTATTGCCTAAGGTATTGGTTATCGTTGGCCATCAGTACTTTTGATCTCAAACGTGTTTAAGGCATTCAGGGGTGTGCTAACTGTAACTATAGAAATAAACTATTATCGACCTATTCTCAGAAGATATACAGATTCCATTATTTTCCATTTTTTTCGGAACCCACCCTCCTGTAAGTTTTCATAATTCTAAATATAACAGTCTCGAACTGCAAGGGGAAGGGGATAAATTACGAACTAATATTTTGCGCCCCCCCCCCCCCCCCACTGTTCCCCTTTCTACAAATTGCAAAAAAATGCGAAAAAACATTACCTTTCTCACGGCACCTCACTTGCCTATACCAGTCGATAAAAAAAATTGACCTTAATTTCGCCTCTATCTGGACACCCCCCCCCCCCTCCCATCTTTACCCTTTCAAAAATGATTGATTAAATAACTGCAATTCGCACTACGAAAAACAACATGAAAGTAGTACTCACACCTATGAGGCCGGCAGGTGTATTTTTTATGTGGATAGTGTCAAAACGCCTAACTTTAAATGAATGTACTATTATTACATATATACGTGATTGTAATGAAACTTCGAGACGTTATTGCCTATAGTGTTGGTTATCATTGGCCATCAATATTTTTGACCTGTGATGCGTTTAAGGGGTGCAGGGGTGTGCTAACTGCAACTAAACTGCAACTATAGAAATGTACTATTATTAACCTTTTTTGATGAGATATCAAAATTCTACGATTTTTAGTTTTCTATGCTAGTGAAATGCCACTTTCCTGCAAATTTTCGTATTTCTAAGTGTAACGGTCTCGAAATGCAAGGGGGGGGGGGGATAAACTCGGATCACATATTTTTTCCTCTACCTCTTTTCCCCTTTTTTCAAATTTGATGAAAATCCCAAAAATTGAATGTACTCGGTGTTATCTTTCTCATGATACCCCACTTGCCTATACCAGATGAAAAAAAAATTTGACCTTCATTTCCCCTCTATGGGGATCTCCCCTTAAGGTCAGCCTATTAAAACGATTTGCTTTCTCCGGCGAATTATAATAATTCTACATATTCCCACAAAATTTCATGTATGTGGCTTCAGCGGTTCATGAGATAATTCATGGACAGACGGACGCATGACCGATTTCATAAGGGTTTTGTTTTTACTACAAAACCCTAAAAATAGATTATATATAGGTTATAATCCCTATGCAACCTAGATTAATTTTTGTTAACTATTTGGATTTGTGTTGTATTTTCGTATTTCATTTAATAATTTGGTAATTTGACATTCACTCGCGATAATCACATACATATACAATCCAATCGATCGTCACCAACGGATCGCACGAAAATCGCACAAAAATATCGGCAAATAAGAATTGATCGGCCAATCGGAGCGATTTCCACTTACACAGGCCGATCCGTCAGCTGATATCGATATCGGGCGACAGATCGGCTCATCGATCGCTATGTGTATGGCACGTTTAAAGGAAATTTGTCCAATTGTATCTGTACTTAAGGTCGCCACACATTATCGCGCAGAACCACGACCGAACTTCCATCGAACCACAAAATATCTTAAGGTCGCCACCCATGGACGAGCACAACCACCAAACTTCCATGGAACCATCAAATATCATATAACGGTGGAAATAGGGGGAACTTTTATTCCACACGTTCTATGAAATTTATCGTTTCTATGGAAGTTTGGTGGTTGTGCTCGTTCATGGGTGGCGACCCTTAGAACGATGGAAATGAGGAGATTTTTTCCTATTGAGTTTGACGTGGTTCGATTCATGCTCGCGACCAAAATGGTTGCCGTGTGTGGCGACCTTAAGGATTTACGCTTCCTCTTAAAATTTGAGTTGACGTATGAATACGAAACTAAATCAAGACACACTCCCAGCATATAATTACACAAAACAACCATTTTATTGACAGGAAATGAGTTTTATGTGCTTCCCAAACTGTGCACTGCCCGAAAACTTCGACACCTGCACCGTCTGCATTTCAAAACGCAGACGACTTAACAGAGTAGAATTCATGCACTAACCTCCTATCCAGAGCAGCTCAGATCAAATTGTCCTTTTTTTCCTGTGACTATGCCGGGCTTTGTCCTCGATGTCACCGCTGATGAAATCCTTGAGTGGTGCTCCGAACATAGTGGGTTGGCTAATCCTAATTGAAGGATTGTACTGCCAGTCGTATATACACTTAGCGGCACAAAATGTGGCCATAGCACGTTTTGCCATATATTATCAAAATAAAAGATTAAAATTTGTTCTTTTCTTTTGGAAATAAAAGTGGCTAGTAGGATTCGAAATAAAACTAACCAATTAACAAAAAATAATGAAAATTTATTACAAAATTAAACGATCCATCTTAGAGCTACAAAAAAATAATAAAAAATGAATTCAAATTTTGATGAAAATCTTAAAAATTAAGATTATTTAACTTTAAACTAATAACGGGTGTTTCCGCCTCTGGCCCTGATAACCGCCTGCATGCGATTAGGCATGCTACAAATTATGTTTCTTATGTCCTCTTGGGGTATTTATTCCCAGACGGCCACGAGAGAAGTTTTGAATTCCAGAAGGGTCTGTGGGGGGGTTGGGACCGGACTTTATTTTCCTTTTTAACATGTCCCAGATATGCTCCATAAGGTTCATGTCCGTACTTCTCGCTGGCCACTCCAGTTTAGAAATGCCAGCCTCCGAAAGGTAAGCTTCTACGCGTCGCGCAGTGTGAGGTTGTGTGTTATCTTACATTAGAAGGACTTCCTCGCTACCGGTGGTCTCCACGTAAGGTAGGACATGTTGCTGAAGTATCTCTTTCTCTTCAATATATTGCGTTGAAGTCAGACTCCTTTCAACAATTGCCAAGTCTGTACGAGCGTCCGAACTTATACCTCCCCAAACCTTAACAGACCCACCATGGAAACTTGTGGTTTATCTAGTTGTGTTAGGTAGGAAGCGCTCTCCGCGCCTTCTCCATACCCGTTCACGGCCGTCTAGAGCTCTTAAGCCTACCCTACACTCATCGGTCCAAAGAACTCTACTCCAATGTTCGTGATTCCACCTTGCATGTTCACGAGCGAACCGAAGTCGAGCTACGCGATGATGGCGGAGCAGTTCTGGACCTCGGGCTGGTCTTCGAGCACGCATGCCTCGCTCCTCCATTCATCTTCTAACGGTGCGCTCACTTACAGAGACTTCCCTTGTCGTTTCCAGTCTCTGCCGTACTTCAATCGCTGCGAGGAACCGATTTCTTGAGATTTCCAGTGCAATAAATCGGTCATCTCGGGCTGATGTACTCCTGATCCTGCCACTTCCGGGCCTCCGCGTATAGAGTCCGGTCTGATCGTACCTTTTTAAGGCATATCTTAAAGTTGTACGCGGTACGTTCAAATAAGCAGCAGTTCCTTCTTGATTTCTCCCTTGATCACGAAGTAAGACAGCTTGTGCCACTTGAGCTGGAGTAAGAGGCATTGTGTTACGTTTCTGGAAGCCTCAAATTAAAAAAAAAAAAATAAGACAAAAAAGAATAAATTCTTCACAGTTCAAATACCTTACCAGTGTTTTTTGCGCCCCAGGAACAGAATGTGGTCTAAGTGTCACAAAATTTGAATCAGCTAACTGTTTTCCCTTAATATACTCTTCAATTTACAAAAGCACATGTTTTCAATAACAGCCATCGCAAATTCTAATTTGCGATGACAAATAATCCCGTTACGACATTGTTTCTGTTTTAACCAGATTTTGTTCGGGTAAGTGTATGTACATATATTTTGTTTGCAGTATCTGTTTGATCGTCTACTCCTACCCTTCTAGATGATTCTGAACCACGTGAGCCATCCACCAAAAAAATCCAGTTGTAGACGTCGTTAATGTACGTTGATTCGCAACACAATCACTCCACTATAAGACAATTCGCTAACAAATTTCTCAGGGAATTGTTAACTAGTTTGCACAAATAGGTACATATGTAGGCCACTACGCAGCAAATTAATGACAGCCACTTCGCGATACATCCTCCCTGGACGCTGGCTAACTGATGACTCACTTAGATCAAATTGTTAGTGTAATTGTTGCTCTTCTCTACATGGCTGTTAAAAAAAACGCGCCTATTGTTGTTTTCTTTTTATCTTTCAGAACCTCACACTGTCGGAGTCATTTCTGCAATATAAAATATTTGATGATAGTGTTTATTCATGTACCTACAAGCCGTCAGCTCTTACAGATAATGAAACTAAAGAATTTGGATCCAATCCTACTAGCCCTACTTCCTACTATCCTACTAATATTATAAATGTGAAAGTATGTGAGGATGAATGGATGTTTGTTACTCTTTCACGCAAAACTACTGAACGGATTTTGATGAAATCTTACAGTATTATGGTTTATACATCAGAATAACACATAGGCTCTAATTTACAAATATATTTAGTAAGTTAGTAAATAAATATTGAGTAAATTGGCCAAAGAAAAACGAAGTAGTGTCAAGTTGTTCGCAAAGCGAGCATATTATCATTATCATTCAGAATAATGAACACAGTTTTGAATTGAATTGGGGAAGATGCATTTATTATTTCACCTGAATCATTTGCTTAAGGTTCCTCCCTTGATGGTGTATGTGCTCAGCAAAATAAACTCGTATATTTTATGAGTACACACTATTAAATCTGATAACACGCACTCCTATAAACATTTATTATAGATTAGATAAAAATGCCGCGCGATTCTCTCAATATTGATATCGATGATTGAGTGCATTACAACTGATAAGCGTTCAGTTTGCAAGCAGTTTTGGTGTGGAACGGATGCCGGCAAGTGTCTTGTGAAATCTGGAGAAAATTGCACAATCCTAGATAGTTTTCGCTAAATAAGTGCCTGGTGTATTAATAATCGGTGAACCATGTTGAAGGTAATTCGGAGTCGGATTCGGATTATACTTATTATGCTTTGGTGTACAGCACGTATCGAATCAAGTAAGTGAACGCCAAATATGTTTTAAAAATGTTTTAAGCTTTATCTAATCGCATGTAATCCAGAAAAATTAAATTGTGATTTGCCCCAAAAGAGTGAATACCATAATATCAACCTTCCATTAATTTAATGGATTGCCGACCGATTTAAACTACATATTTGCCTAATTTCGTGATATATACTTTCCACTGCCAACCTTCGCTCTTTTTGGGCGTAAACCTAACGCGATTGTCATCTTATAACCTCCATAGACTATGCGATCCGTCGTCAAATCCATCGCACGATATGATGATCGTCAGATGGATCGCACAGTGTTTGTGACTATCGTTGGCAATTTCACTGATCGGACGCTCAATTTTTATCTGTGGATATTTTAGTGCGACCCGTCGGTCTGACGATCGATTGTATGGTGTATGTGTAGGGTGACCAACTGTACCAAAATTTCCGGTACTGTACCGAAATTTCGGCCTTATGTACAGGGAGCTTCTCTTCGGTACACGGAAATATGTAAACCGAAATTTCGGGATATTTTTAGTTTCCGGGGCTCGGGGTGAAAAAATCACTTTTCATTCGGATTTTTTGTCATTTATCGCTCGCGTCACCCTAAAACTCGCAAATTTGCAAAAAAAAAAAAAATTTTTTTTTAATTTTTATTTTTTTTTAGTTTTTTTTAATTTTTTTTTTTTAATTTTAATTTTTTTCCTATTTTTTTGTTCTAGTAATTTATACTGAATGTTTGGTATGTTTAAAACTGATCAAAACGCTGCTGTTGCACGCAGAGCGAGCATGTTTGAAAAGTGACAAAAATCAAAAATTATCATTTTTACTATCGAAATTGGATTTTAAGCAGTGCATTGGACGCAGAATTCAACCCTCTTTAGTTTACATCCTATTAAATTTTTCGACCCGAGGCACCGTTTATAAGTTATAAGCAAATAATTTAAAAAAAAAAACGGTCAAATTTCTCAGATTTTCACCTGCCAAAAGTTAAGGTCAGCCTTTGTGACTGAGCAAACGCAGTTTCTATGTATTTAGAATCTACAGAAGGGATTACAATTATGTATTTCCAGATATTTCCCAATTATTTCCTATTGCCTATGTTTGCAACGGATAAGTGCAAAATAATGGATAAGTGCAATAAATTGCATTGCCAGAGGCGATTGCACTTATCCGTTCTCGACTGTATATATAGTACATATTTGATAACGGATTTGTTGTTTTTTCTTTCATTTGTGCAATCGCAGCAACAAGGTATAAAAAATATGGTCAAATGCCACAAGTGAAGCCGGGGCGTCTAGTTTTCCTTAAACTTGAACCCCCTCTAGCGCCTAAACCATTCATCTGATGAAAAAGCCATTGGGAGCTCTTTTATGGGGAATTTGAAGTAGTTTATTTTTGTGTTTTGACTATTTTTGGAAGAGCTTATATTTTCGGAATTATAGGCAAAAAACTGCAAAAAGAGAATTTTTCGAGCAGTTTTGGGCAGTTTTCTCGGAATGTGTCACTTTTTCGAGGTGGCAAAGTTGAAATTCGGATTCAACACCACAAAATTGAAAAAAAAAAAATTATATACTTTTTCCCAATCCGGCCCTAATTGACACGTGATTACTGGACTATTAGAAAAATAATGAAACCTTCGATCACTTTTCTAGCATGACTGAATTTTATAATATAATTTGTTGTATTAGAACTTGTGTTTCTACATAATATACATACTAATGTTTTCAATATGCTACCTCTACCTTGCAGATTAAGAGATGGACCATGGGCAAGGAAAATAGCACTGCGACCCAATAGTTTATTGTGCTGTAGTCTTACGTCTGATTACAGGACGGACTAATGAAGCTGCTTAAATCCTCGAGTGAGGATTAAGAAATTTCTTTTCATCATCATCGTGGCGCGACAGCCCGACGTCGGGCCTTGGCCGCCTGTATCATTGTCCTCCAAATATCTCGGTCACGTGACCGCGTCCTCCAATTTTGGGAGCCCAGCAGCTGCGCGGCGTCCACACCTACTGAGCTCTCCCAACGAGATCTCGGTCGTCCTCGCAGTCTCGCTCCGTCGACTCGTTCTGCATTCATTACTCTCTTAGGCATGCGATCATCATCCATTCTTTGTACATGCCCTGCCCATTGAAGTCGTTGTAGTTTGACGATTTTCGAGACTTGCAGCTCATCGTACATTTCATACAACTCATGGTTGTACCGGATGCGCCATCCATCTCGATCGCAAACAGCCCCGAAAATTCGCCGTAGAACCTTCCGTTCAAAAGTGTCTAGCATGTTTTCGGAGGCTTGAGTTAGGGTCCATGCTTCGCAGCCATAGCATAGCACTGGTCATATAATGGTTTTGTACACGCGGAGCTTCGTGTTTCTGTGCACATGCTTCGATTTCATTATGGGGAGAACCGAGAAAAAAGTCTTATTAGCTAACTGTATCCGTCGCTTGATTTCGTCAGTTTCGTTGGCGTCCCTTGACAAGTTGCAACCCAGGTAAATGAAGTTGTTCACGAACTCGATGTTGAGGTCCCCCACATTGATGCTTGGTTGTGCAGGTGTCCTTGTCACGGGTTGCATCATTATTTTAGTTTTACCCTTGTTAATACGTAATCCAACTTCCTTTGCAGCGGTATCGAGCGTATGCAGAAGTTCTTCTGCGTCAGCCAATCTTCGGGACATGATGTTGATGTCGTCGGCGTACGCTGCTAATTGTGTCGACTTGATGAGTAGCGTCTTGCTGTTGTCCATATTCATGGCCCGAATAACGTATTCCAGTGCTAGGTTGAAGAGCGTCGGTGCCAGTCCATCGCCCTGTTTCAAACCAGTGCGTGTTTCAAATAGATCAGTAAGTCTATTCTGGATCCTGACTTGTGAGACGGAGTTGGTCATCGTCATCTTTGTCAGTCGCACTAATTTTGCCGGTATACCAAATTGCAGCATGATGTTGTACAGTACTCCACGATCGATACTGTCGTCTGCCTGCTTGAAGTCGACAAAGATTTGGTATACGTTTACGTTGTATTCCCAGCACCTCTGGAGTATCAGTTTGACTGAGAAGAGCTGATCGGTTGTGGAGCGACCAGGTCTGAAACCGCTTTGATATTCGCCAATGACTCGTTCTGCGTACGGTTTTATTCTATTTTCCAGAATTTTCGTCAAAATTTTATAGGACGTACAAACTAGTGAGATGCCCCTGTAGTTCTCACACCGCAGTTTATCTCCCTTTTTATGAATTGGACAGATGATGCTTCTGCGCCAATCGTCTGGAATTTCCTCGTTCTCCCATACTCGCAGGAGTAATTGATGTATGGCATCAACTAGACTCGTTCCACCGAATTTTAGCAGTTTTTACTTTCGACCTTAAGTCGACCCATATTGAGTAATATTGCAGCTTGTTTACGCGAGTATCTAGCGATAAACAGCTTTGCCTGTCTCAGGCCAGGAAAGCTATCCCAATGCAGCCGCAGATCTTTCCCACACCTGTTTACGGTGCACAGGGGAGTCCAACAGCACGGCTCTGGTCCATAAATAGGTGTGGCCGAGGCTAACCTGGCCTCCTCATAAGCCCGTTCATTGCCACGATTGCCGATACCCCGGGATGTGTTAATTGCCTTGACCCCTCCAGGGGCATGGGCGCGTCAATTTCTCTGGCGTCTAGCATTTCTATGCCTTGACGTTTCGGTAGCATATCTACTTTTCGGAAGTGCAGTTGCTAGCATGCACCTCCTATCCGCGCCGTCTTCATACTGACATGCTCGGAGCACTGTGAGAGTACCTACAGGCAGTTTATGATCACGCCGAGGTTTGAACTCCGAGTTCTAGATTAGTATCATAGAGCGGTGACCGAACGACCACGTCCACCGAGCGCGACGAGTTTTGATGTAACAGCACATTTAGTGAGGGTCAAGGGTGGTTGTGGCTGTCAAGGAAGATTGCTATGGATTTATTACGGTAAATAGCAGTCCGGCAAAGCTCAGCACAAGACTCAACATCATGTATTTCTGCTTGGAAGACCATTAGATATCTTCCCATGGGGATAAAGAGTTGCTGGTTGGGACCCATAATGTCCGCTCCTGCTAGTGTTGCACAGAACCGTGGAACCGGTTCCTAACAGGAACCGACCCGACCGGCCCAAGAAAAAACCGGGAGCCGGTTCCAGGAGAACCGAGAATCGGTCGGTTCTAGAAGAACCGAGAATCGATTCCAGACGAATCGAAAAGCGACTCTAGGAGAACCGGCAATTTGATTTGACTATCGCTGAAAATTGATTTTTAAAAAACCGTTTTAAACCAACTAGATCGGACCGGAGCGGAAAATTCTCGATTCTTTGGGCACGCTAGCACATGAAAAGCATCGTTTTAACTCGGACCGGAAGACTATACGAGTATTTATTTATATTTATTGTGGTTATCTAATAACATATCTCTGTTACTGAAATCATTATCAGCGATTAGAAATTGATCTCATTTTTTACTTTTTCTTTATTAAACAATATAAATAACTAATTTTATTTATATTCTTATGTGTAATTTTTTATACCCTAGACTTTTAGTATAGGGCATATTGTTTTTGTCACGACGGAAATATGTAACACCTTAAAGGAGGATCCGGAGGTATAGCAATGTATATAAATATATAAATGATCAGGATCACCTCCTGATTCGATTAAGCCATGTCTGTCTGTCCGTTCGCACGATAACTTTCGATGGAATGAAGCTAGAGCCTTGAAATTTTGGTGAAATGTTGGAAGTATGATCTAGTTGGTTGGTATTGAAAATGGTCATGATCAGGCCAAGAACGCCTACCTCCCCTACATATGTAAAATAATTAAATGTTTCTATAACTCCCGATTAAATAAACATGTAAAGCTCTTGCTTTGGTAGATTGCTCGTGATGGTAATCTTTACTCTCCTGGAAAAATAAAATCGGACAGTTGAAAACTAACGGTAATTTTCTTACAAAGAGCCCCGTGCTACCCCACTTTTCAGGTTTTTTGTCCATAACTCTTGAACCAATTGACGCAGACATCTGATTTTTGGCATGTAACCCTGAAGTGAGAAGCTGCTTAGGTTTTAGTAAGTTGGGCATAATCAGATTAAAGGAACGCCTACCTCCCCTACAAAATTCAAAAAATTAAATATTATTTTAATGACGATAACTTTCGATAGAATGACACTAGCGAATTGAAAATTTGGTAGAATGTTGGTATTAAGGTCTTATTAGTTGGTATTGAAAATGGGCAAGATCCGACCCAAGGAACCCCTACCTCCCCTACAAATGAAACTTCAAATAAGCGATTACTTTTGATGGAATGAAGCCAGCAACTTGAAATTTTGGTCAAATGTTTGAAATAAGATTGAGTTAGTTGGCATTAAAGATGGGTTAGATCCGACCTAAGGAACCCCTACCTCCCCTAGAGATGACACTTAAAATAAGCGATAACTTACGTCAAAATAAAGCTAGCGACTTGAAATTTTGGCCAAATGTTTGTAGTAGGATCCAGTTGGCTAATATTGAAAATACGTAAAATCCGACCAACGAAACCCCTACTTCCCCTACAAATGAAACTTCAAATAAGCGATAACTTTCGATAGAGTGAAGCTAGAGACTTAAAATTTTGTTTGTATGTTTGTAGGGTGATCTAATTGGTTGGTGGCAATGATGGGCAAGATCCGACCCAAGGAACCCCTACCTCCCCTACAAGTGAGAATTCAAATAAGCAATAATTTTCGATGGAATGAAGCTAGCGACTTGGAAAATTCAACAAATATTTGTAGAATGGATTAGTTAATTGATTTTGAGAATGGTCAAGATCTCCCTGAATGAGTGCCAACCTCCCCTATAAACTGGCTATATAGGAAACTCACTTTTAATGCATATGGCCGTTGCCAATTATTACTTTTGGTGCCACCACTAGGTCTGTACAAGTCTAGGGTATATACGCTTCGGACTCAACCAGTCCCCTTTATGGGGACCTCTCCTTAAAGTCAGCCTATTACGACGCATCGCCTTCTCCGACAAATTATAGTAATTTTACACATTCCCACAATATTTCATATATGTAGCTTCAGCCATTCGTGAGATATTCTATGGACAGACGGACAGACAGAGGTTTGACCGATTTCATTAGGGTTTTGTTTTTACTAAATACAAAACCCTAAATATGGGGCGATGTGGATGGAATGGTTGGCGGATGGCTCAAATGCCCTCGCGCTCGCATCGGGGTCCAGTTGTAATGGGATCCTGGGCCTCTGGTTTCGTACCACCTACAGACCACTACTCATCAGGTGCTGCCTTCGATCTGTCGGTGGAAGCAGCGCGACCAGAATATGGTGTGTGATTTTTGTTAATTAAATTTGAATATTTGAGTTAATCGTATATATTCGGTCTATCACGTTTATTTTACATTGTCCCTATCTTTTCGTCAGCGATAAACTGAAAATCGAAAAGGGCGGAAATAGCAGATCATCTCGAAATCGCTTAATATTTATTGCGTGATTCATTTCTTTTATTGTTTAATTTGTCGAATTTATCGATTGCATGATTCTATTTATTGTACATTGATAGTATCCCATTTTAATAGAAAAAAAAATTAATATAGCCTATACGATACGAGTATGTATATTATCTTTGGAGAATAATATTATCTTCAGGGTTTGCCGATACGGACATTGGTGACTCAGATAGCGCATTGATAATTGCCAATCTAACCACAGTCCTTTCATATCTTAACAATGACAATGTGAAATCTGCGGCTGTTAATCGCCTTGACCCCTTCAGGGGCATGGGCGCGCCAACATCTCTAGCTTTTCTGTGCGGACGTGCAGTGGCTAGCATGCATGATAATATTTTAACGAAGGTAGATATACATTACGAGCCACGTTTCTTTACATCAGAACAGTACAGAACAGAATAAGCAGCAAAGAAAGGACACCGAACAGAATAACGAAAGGGGAATTTAGGAGAATTTAGTTCTTTGTTCAGAGTGTGACTGACAAAATCTGACCGTGTAAAACACATATGGTCTTCACGACAGCCGTAGGCATTTGCGTAAAATAGTAACGTCGGTGAGTGGTGAGAGAAAGTTAACCCACGACATCGTTTGGCAACCTGAATAAATCAAACTATTCTCCCATCTACCCAATGTGGTATTTCTTTTTCTCCATTCTCAACTAACTACACAATTATTCTATTCTTCTCCGAGAAGAACCAAACAACTGTAGTTGTTGATAATTAATTTGTAATTTTATAATTAATTGAGAGATTAATTTCATAGAACTCGGTGTATATATAGTTGTGTATACTTGTAGATATTTTGATTGAGGGACCCAAAGAAAAACGTATTTTTGTTATAAAAAAATTATTTATTCTTCT
The DNA here is from genome assembly GCA_964017055.1 of Chloromyia formosa. Taxonomy (NCBI): domain Eukaryota; kingdom Metazoa; phylum Arthropoda; class Insecta; order Diptera; family Stratiomyidae; genus Chloromyia; species Chloromyia formosa. The sequence continues at coordinate 121,765,038 of OZ024813.1, read as the reverse complement.
TTTACAAAATTCCTTCAGACACCTTCAAAATACTCTCCATTAGATGCGATGCACTTGTCAAGTCTTTTTTCCCACCTCTGGAACTCTTCAACTTTGAAATTGTATATCAGTACTGCCAGATCCGTCATCTCATAAGATATCCCACAAGAGAGCGCCCATTTCCCGCTTAAAATCCGCGAAAATTTAAAAATGTTCCCAATCGTGTCGATGTTCTTCAAAACAATGTAGAAAAACACGGTAGTGTTGCTGCCTCCTCTCACTTTTTGGAATAAGACAAGACAGCACCGTACAGTAGCGTCGTGTACAGCCTTTCGACATATATATATTTAAGGTCTCAAAAATCACGGAAATAAATCTTTCTATTGAACCAACTTAAACTGTAGTTTAGTTACTACTCCTAAAAATAATAATCTGATACCATAACCATGGCAAAACATAACTACGAGCTATCGTACCTTTTTTATCTCATTTGGCGAAAATTCATCGTATCGCATCGTACACACAGTAGGAGGATTAAATGGCGAAATATAGTATGTATTGCAATTCTTTCGCCTTTAGGATATCTCCAAAGCAATTAAAAGGCGATAAATATATCCTATGGAAAATATCGCTATCCTATCATCATGCCGATTTATCTTCCAATCTACGAAAATACTGGGTTCGATTTGGGAGAAAATGATACAGAGAGAGAGTCAGAGTACAATAATTCCAGCCTGTGTGGAGAATGAGAGCTCTTATTGGAATTGATCATATTCTGATGAAAAAATATTTACTAAAAATTGCAGACAAATTCCCCTTAATGTTGACAAAGTTTTAATTGTAAAATTTCGGTCGACCTCGAAACCCCGCACCAAAACCGCTCTAAAGGACAGAAAACCGCTGAAATTCCCGCTTCCGCTGCGGGTGGCTTTTTCCCGCTTGACATGTATTTCGCGGGAAAACCGCTCACCTAGTAGCAATGTATATCCTCAGCTAATGACTTTCTACCCCACATAGACGGAGCGATCCATCGGCCGATCGATAGGCCGAACTATTATAAATTGATAATATGTATTTATCTAATAAATTGATATTTGCTCAAGTAACGATAAAGGTACTAGTGGATTTTTTGTGAATGCCGCAGTGAGTAATGTTTGAGTGGTTTTTTTCCCCGAAGTTCATTTGTGATTTGTCATAAGTATGTATTGATCCTACAGAATTTTCTCTTACATTAAAGCTAATTAAAACAGCCTCAAACTCAATTCCCATGCCTTTCCTCGTGGGATGAGTACTTCTCCCGATATTTGGCAATTTTTTTCATTTTTTGGCAAAAAGAAATCAAATCTGTAAAGCTCTATTTCTTGGAAAGTAATGCTTATACGAAGCTGATATCAAAAATTAGAATGTTGTGTACTTTGAAAAAGATTAAGGTAACTTTTCGTGTAGAACGCTTAGTTACGGAGATATTGTGCATTAAGTTAGTCTCTCTATTGGTCGGAAGGGCTCTCTGTCGAGTCCATTTTAGTGGTATCACAACGGACCCAGTGGCGGTCTATGTGTGCTCCGGTTGGCGGAGCAGCCCCTCTAACCTAACCTAACTACTACTAGAGACTAGTACGATAATTTCCACAAAATCGTTTTGTTTTTACGATATTAGTTTTTTCGTCATTTTTTAAGTAACTAATGGGAATTGGCATTTTAAGGCCAGGTAATCTGACACTCAAAAGGGGGTTACCTCGCGTCAAATGGGGTAGAACCGATCTTTGATATGTTATTTTTTTTTTTTTGGTTTTTTAATCCTATCTTCGTAACTATACATCCTACTGAAAAATTTCCTAAAACCGAAGACAACAAAAAATACATAAAAAAAAACATCCTAACCACTTTTCTTGTATTTTGTGTAGTTTTTGAAATAATCTCATTTGAAAAATATTAAAATACAACCCTTGTCAATTGATCATTTGTTCCCACGAAAAAAAGAAAATCATCGTTTTTTTATAACGCGTTAAATACCCACGAGGAAAATGACAAGGATCGATTTTGTTTATAAATAATAAAAATAAATAATAATAATAAATAAAAGTCAGATACCCGTAGGTATAATAGTGTAATTTTTCCTCTACTGAGTGAAACCAGAACGAAACCAGGTTCGTTCGATATTCTTGTGCTGAATAATGAAAACACTTCGATTGAAAAACACACACACTTTATTTACAAAACGAACTACACACGCGTAACTAACAATTAACGTCAAATTAGCTCGAACTATTCGTTAACGATAACGAGATGACGATTATTTTCTATCCGCTTTATAGCGATCCAACTGCCACTAAGCGTCGAGTCTTACTACTTCTTTTCCTTTGGTGACATCTGCCTTTATATAGCTGCCAGACACATGCATTCGTCAATTAGCGAAGACTCTAGATTTTTCGAGATGTTCTAGTCTCGGGTTTCCACTACTCAACGAAGGTTCGAGAATCCGCTAGTGCCCATGTCAGCTGACACTTGTTATCGATCATTCGAGATTATGAGGAAGCTTAGTACAGTGCGTGTCGTAAGAGATACACTCCGTACACGCATCAATAGTTACGTAGATAAAGGGGAAAATCCCATTTTTAGCAACCTAGATGATTTTTTCCTTTTTCTAAGCAACTATCATACCTACCTACCATCTGACTTACATATCTCAAATTAAAACTTATTTGGTAATAAATAACAAACATCGATCCTTGTTATTTTCCTTGTAGGACTAGTATTTAACCCGGTTTTTGATGAAATTCGTATAAAAAAAACAACGATGATTTTTTCGTTTCCTAAGAACAAACGAGTACTAATACTACTCAATTGCCCTAACCCTTTGTGGGACATAGCGCGTCAACTGTTCCATGTGGCCCAGTTGACGTTTCGTTGGCATAAACTGGTTTGGGAGAATGCAGTTGCCAGCATGCATGCATGCAGTAAGTGACAAACATTTTTTTTTTTTAAATGAGATTATCTCAAAAACTATTTGAGACTAGGAAAAAATGGTTAAAATATTTTTATGTATTTTTTGTGATCTCAGAAAGTTTTTTCACTAGGATCAATAGTTACAGATATAAAAGCAAAAAAAAAGTAAAAAAAACTCCCCTTTAACCCCTCCCTCAAGGACTTCCAGTTCACCGGGGAATCCACTTTTGGACCGGGCGTTGCTATAACAACTATTTGATATATAGGGTTTTTCATTAAGAGCGACGCATTTTGTTTTTTTTTTTTAATTGAAAGACTTGTGGGTTAACTATACAAACAGGGCTGTCGCGTGGGTGGAGCGACCGAGGCGGTCGCCTTGGGCGCCGCGATCCGGGGGCGCCGTGAGTAAAAAAAAAATATATTTTATGCGTTTGTAGTCTAAGGCACTACTCACTTTTCCTTCATCGTAACTTTGATCTTGTGGAATGACATTCTTTTTGAAGTTAATTTGATCAGTAAAAGCATTCAAGGGAAACAGGTAGACATCAGTGACTGTTCTGAAAAGTTCAATAAGTGTTTGGAGTTTTAAACAGATTTAGAGAGAATGGATATGTGGGCGCAATAATCTCCACTAAAGAAATAGCTGCTGAACTTGGTATCGAACCTGTTTTTCCCGAGAAAAGGATTCGTAAACGAAAAGCGTTTTTTTGTATGAGTCTTCTGAAGAAGTGCAATCGTCACCTGAAGAAACCTTTATGAGAGAAGTTTTTTATCCATTAGTGGATAACGTTTTGAACTCACTTAAAAAGAGGTCAACTGCGTTGAAAGAACACCAACAAGTATGGGGATTTTTGGGTAATGTTGCTCAGCTTCCAGGAAAAGAAAACCTAAAAGAAAGTTGTTTGGACCTTGAAAGACATTTGTGTCTGATATCAACGGGATTGAACTGTATCATGAACTTTTACATGTAAGTTCGATTTTGGATCACAGAAACACCAAAGTCACACCAAAAGAGGTCTTGTGTATGATCAAAAACACAAACTGTAAAGATTTGTTTACAAACTTGTGGGTCGCGTTAAGAGTGTTACTAACAATACCCGTGACAGTTGCTAGTGCCGAACGAAGCATAAGCTTATAAAAACTTATTTGCGCTCTACAATGGCACAGGAAAGGCTGAACTCTCTCGCCATTCTATCAATAGAAAATGAGATTGCAAGAAACTTAGACTTTAGAGAAATCCTGACAACATTTGCCCATGAAAAAGCCAGGCGAATGAAAGAGCACCAAAGACAAGAACAAAGAATGAAAAATCAAAGACTGTATATAAATAAATAAAATCTTAATATATGTATATAAAATATGTAGTGGAGGGTGGGTGGTCCGTGATGCTGTTATTTATAATAGCTGCCGGTTTTTCCAGTCCGGAACACGGCGGGTCCATAGGTGGTGGATAATGGTGTGGCTCGAAAGAGCTAGGGTGTCATTCCCCGGAACCAAAACTGGAACGAACCAAATTACGAGTTTTACATGGAGGGGGGGGGGGGGATTAAAACCTTGCCTTGGGCGCCTACATACCACGCGACGGCCCTGTATACAGATGATTTTTATTTCAAATGAAAGTACAATCGATGCCATTAATTATGGAAAACGATATCGTTCAAATGTCCGCCGCGGAAGAGCTGGTACGGGTGAATACGCTGGACTCAATTTTCCATGACTCGAGCACACAAATCGGACGAAATACCAGGAATTTCGCGTTCGATGTTGGCCTGCAGCTCTTCTAACGTTGCTGGCTTATTGGCATAGACCAGCGATTTAATGTAACCCCAAAGTAAACAAGCTAGCCTTCGGCTAGCCGTTCACATGAACGGCCACGATATTTTCTTCACTTCGAGCATTATGTTGTCGCACAGGCACCGGGACATTATGCAATGCATAAGTTGTTTCGAATGTTTTGCACCAAAACGTTCAATAGTCCGTCTTGTGAGACGGTTTCATCGACCGAAAATTTGCGTAAGCGCGCGCAACGCGATATAACGTGAACTTTGATTAAAAACTTGAATAATTTGAAACGTTGTTAAGGCCATGATTAAATGGCATAAACTGACGTTTTAAAATGTGAAAGAATTGCGAAGCCAACTTCACTTCTATTCGAGAAATGTCAAAAACCAAATGCATCGTCCCTATTGAAAAACCGTATGGTAGTCCGATTTCAACCAATTTCGGAAATTTATCATAGTTTGGCGATAGATACCATTGAAAAATATGAAATTTGGTTAAGATAACTTTTGAAACAAAACAATTTTTCTCACAAATACTAACTTTTGGACCGGCCGTTCTTATGGCAATTATATGAGACAGTGGTCTGATTCCGTTAGTTCCCACATATATACAGCGTACAATAGAAAGAAAGCTTTGTACAAAATTTCGGCTCGATAGCTATAAAACTGAGAGTCTAGTTTGCATAGAAACAGACCGACAGACAGACAGACGGACAAAGATGAATCGATTTATCTCGTCATACTGACCAAGAATATTTATAGTTTATGTATATGGTCGGAGATGCTTCCTTTTGCGCGTTGCAAATTTCATGACAAAGTTAATATACCCTATCACATTCATACATACAGGAGGTGTATGCTGGTAACTGTACTGGCCGAAACTAGTTTATGCCAACATAACGTCGCTTGGGATAGTTGACGCGCTATGCCATAGCTGCATAGGAACGAGCGGACGAAAACTATGTTTTTGTTAGAAAAACTATTTTGTTTATAATTATACGAGTATCTTTATCAATTTTCATACTAATCCATTTGTAGCCAAACCAAACCATAAACTGGTTTTGGAGAATGCAGTTGCCAGCATGCATCATCTCCTGCACATCCATGGCCACGAACATCGTCGTGGACGGGATTCGAACCCGAAACGCCGGTAGTCAAACATGAGACTGATGCCTCAACACACTGCGCTACCGGTCGCCCCAAGTATTAACGGTTAAGAAAATCTGCTAGATTTCACGCTCTCACACAGCAGTAGTCAAGAGTGTCTCATTATACATACAGGCTAGCAAAACATTGACGACGAAAGGGTTTGATTTTGAACAATTTAAATAAAATTTAAGATGTATTGAACTAGAATCAGTTTAGAACTAAGAACTCATTATCTCAATTTCACTCATTACTCATTATTTTATTTTCACTTATAACCGATAAAAGCACACAAATTTAAAAAAAATTATCAGTCGACATTCTAGCTATCATAATTACCAAGGTTTTTGCCCGTTTCACCATTGTTTTTAAGTGTAATACATATGGCGAAATATAAATTCCTTCAAAACTTTTATTAGATTGTCTATGGTGTGTAAGTTACATGTGTCTTTGCGTGTGCCGTGTCGTGTACAAGTACTAAAATGTGCTATGACTCATACAAATTTCTTATCGATGGCGAATTCGTAGGCTTATCAAAAATTTCAGCTTGGATGTATCAATTGAAAACTTCTAGTCATATTTGCCAGAGTCTTCTGAATTATTATTTTTATTCGTAATAGGTAAAAAAAAACGAAAAACCAAAATTCCATATACCTGCTTCTTCTTGGTGATCCTTATGATTATAGCCGGGATGCGGTTCCTGTTGTAAGTCATCGATCTTCAGTCACCTCGGTTATCTCGACTTTTGGCTTCCTTTCATTCATTAGTCTTTTTGGGGACGGGTCGACGATAGCTTACGAAAATTTGTCTGAAAATGGAGCTCTAGCGACTTTTTATGTTATCGTGCACTGCAAGGTCAGACGTATGCTGCCATATCAAATCATTCACGTAAGGAAAAGTTTTGATATGGCTTTCCTACTAAAAAAGCCAATTCGCTATCAGTTTAACTGACGACAAGAATTTTTTAGGAATACCTGACAATAATTTAAAGCGCTGACGAGCATCTGTATGGAAAACTGACGATATTCCTACTGGGAGAACTGAAAAATATCGTCAGACTTACAGCCAACGATCAAAAAAGCAAAGTTATTTTCAAATAGTTCTAACAGATGTCATCGAATAGTACTTGATTAGATATTCAAGAAAAAGTGTATCTGCCTACCGGAGCATGTTGCTAACAGGTAGAAAACTTGTCGCTTAAGTGGTAAAAAATCGAGCCCAAGTCAAATCATATGCAAATGGTTCGTCATTTGCATGGTTGTAGTTCCTGGTCCACTTAAAGTATAACGAAAAATAGGATGGCAGTCAATTAGGGTGTTGCTAAAGTGGTGGCAGACAACGTCAAAGGTGGCAAAAATTTTAGAGAAGTAAAATCATTTGCAAATATGTACTTGATTTTGGCACCATTTGGTTAGGGACCCATCCACAAGTCTAAATGCAAAAAGGCAGACAAAGATTCCGTTGCTTACACCGTGACAGACAAGTTTAACGTTTTGAAATTTGTATGAAAACGGTGGATGACGACATAAAAATTCTACATAACTCGACCCTATTCGAATATACGAGGACGGTTCAAATATGATCGAGACAAACGCTGTAGATGGCGCGCCTGTATGTTTTGACGGTCGCTTGAGTATGTGATAGCTGGGTCCCTTACGAATAGTGTGGCATAGTTTTCGTCGCGAAGGCACGTTTCACGCGCGTGCTACGACCATGAGTGAACATCAAGTGCCGACCGCCGTTGCGCAACGTATTGTCATTCTTAATGGTTAAACCGAAATGATATGCGCGAACTCCACACTATTTATTATTTTGAAGAAAATTAATTTAAAATTAAACACCTTTAATTTGAGTCCGCATAATTTATTTGAGCCGAAATCTCTATATGCATTTCGGGCAGTATTCCGCCCATCATCAGCAACACGACTGAAAATTCAAGTTTCCTTTGTGTCAAACTTACATACATTGTCGTAGTTTCATTCTATTACAAATTTAAATTTAAATCTATATTAAAAAGACATTTAAAGCAAAGTGTATAAATAAAACTAAAAATCAAACAATTAAATAAATTAACATTAAGTCACAAAAATTAAATTAGCGTCAAGAACTAAAGTAGATTAACCTAAAAAAAAATTACAAATCAAATAATTAAAATAAATTAACATTAAGCTACAAAAATTGATAAAAAAACGTGAAGAATTGAATTAGATTAACTACCAATTTAAAATTGAACAAATAAATTAATAACAAGTCAGAAAAAATTACGTCAGATATCAACAATTAAAATTAACCATTAAATAAACAAATCATTAAAACAAATTGAACAAAACCGACTCAATGTTTCCTTTGTCTGCATTTATTGCTGCTTCGTCTCTCTGGATGAAAATACTTTCGTACGCGTCAAGCTTTCGTTCATCGGATATCGACTTTAGTAATCGCACCTCACTCGTGGAGACCGGCAGGTGTTGTTGCTCTAGTACTATACATGCGCTGCGAACGCCGACTTTGTCGATTCGTTGTTGAATACGTATTTTTTGTGTTCCTCAAATCTCTTTTTCACTGAACGCTTTGTTTGCCCGTAGTATTTTCGATCGCAGATCCCGCATGAAATTTCATAAATTCCAGGTTTTTCCAGTGGATCTGTGTGATCCTTCAGGCTTTTGAGGTGGTTTTTCAGTTTGTATGGATTTGAGTGTACCATTCGCATGTTGTTGCGGCGGAATGTTGTTTTTAAACCATTGGTGACGTTCGGGGCGAATATGATAGACACTCTCTTCCAATCAGCTGTTCGATCAATGTTTTTATTTTGGTGGAACAGTGTCGAGAAATTTGCGTTCAGTTTCTTTTGTGAATGTTTTCTTATTATTTTTTCGATGGTACTTGTGCTGTATCCATTTGTTTTAGCTGCATTCATTATGTATGAATGTTCTTTTATGTAATTGGGTAAAGAGAGAGGAAGATTGACCAGGCGGTGAGCGAGGGAATGAAATGCTGCTAGTTTGTGTTGAATCGGCGCGTAAGAATCACTCGGAATGTAGCGTAGAGTGCTTCAATATTGCAAAATAACGGCAAACTGTTGAACTTCGAGCAAACATTCATTCGGTTGGAAGTTTGTCACCGCTTGCTGACGCGATACGAGGCGGAGGGGGACGGTTTTTCGACGCGAATCTTCACTACAGACGAGACATGGGTACACTATTACACTCCCGAAGGCAAGGTGTCGCCTAAAGAGTGGGGGAAGAAGGAGGAAGGGGCGCCAGTCAAAGCAAAGACAACCAGGTTCGCGGGTAAGGTTATGTGTACTGTATTCTGGGACGGGCAGGGAGTGCTGTACGTTGACTTCCTGCGCACACAACGTTGAATCAATGCTGCATACTACTCTAACCTTCTGAAAATACACGTGTAACCCGCTTATCGCACGAAACGGAGGAGCATTCCAGCGCGAAGTGCTATTCTTCTCCAGGATAACGGGCGCCCTCATACCTCATATCAGAATTGGGGTGGGAGGTATTAGAACCCCCCCCCCCCCCCCCCCCCCCCCAAAAGTCCGGATTTATCACCCTGCGACTACCTCATGTTTGGACCACTGAAAGAAACCCTCGGAGGTCAAAGATTCAACACCGACGACGAGGTAGAGTATTTCGTGCGCACATGGCTGTCCAAGTTGCCCAAGGAATTCTTCGATACCGGGGTCAAAAAAATTCCGGAGAGGTGGCAAAAATGTGTAACTAGTCAGGGGAATTACCTAGAAAAACTGTAAATTTTTGTAAATATTTTCGATAATAAATAAATGTCAGAGCGTTTGTCTCGATCATATTTGAACCGCCCGTACAATCTTGATCCGAACAAATTTTTTTTCAGGACAGGACTAGTTATCTATAATACGATTTTTATGTCGTATTCCACCTTTTTCATACAAATTTCAAAATTTTAGACTTGTCTGCCGCGGTGTTTGCAACGAAATCTTTGTTTACCTTTGTGCATTGGTGCTTCACCGACTGTCCTGAATAGAAATCCATTCGAATCAAGATTTTTCACATGACTAAGGTCGAGCTATTCGTGATTTTTATGTCGTATTCCTTAACTTTCGTAACACGTACATTTTCAGTTCAATTTGCGCTCGTCTGCCGCGGTGTTAGCAACGGAATTTTCGTCTGCCTTTTTGCGTTGACACTTAAAGGAGTGTCCTGAATTTAAAGACGTTCGATTCAAGATTGTGACATGAGGAAGGTGGAGTTATTCGCGATTTTGATTACGTTTTCCAGGTCATTTATGAGAGCTTTAAATAACATCCAAATTACCTATTTCCATCATTTTGACTGCCGCGGCCGCGATGTTAGAAACGGAATTTTGATTTGGTTTTTTGCACTGACACTTATGGGAGTATCCTGAAACAAATTTTGTTCGGATCAAAATCAAACCGGACATTTTACAAAAAATCATAAAAACTCGAATATTAATGTTATAAAAATTTTATTGCCCGTTTTATTGTCCGTTTTCAGCAATGCACTGTTGGAGCATGATTTTCAACAGAGAATGAATTTTGCTCAGCGAATGGTTGCCCTTTTTCAAGAAAATGAGAATGTGGTGGTCTTGATGAGCGACGAAGCCCTGTTATTGGGCTGCAGCGAACCCACTTGAAATTGACCAGTGACCGCTACATATCCAAAAGGTAACAGTGTCGTGCGCAGTCGGAATTTTCGGCGTCATTGACCCATATTTTTATGAACATAATGGAGTTGGTATGACCGTAACATTCGACCGTTACATTGAAATGATTAATTCATTTTCCATCCCTGCGTTGAAAAAGCGAATCCCGAATTGCTCTAGAGAACGTGTTGTTTCAGCAAGATGGGCCACAGTATACACTGCCAGATCCTCGATGGCAGTCCTCCACAACTTGTTTCCTGACAGGCTCATATCGAGATTTGGCGACGTTCCACCCCCGGTCCCCCCTCCCTTCCCCCGGTCCCCCAGCGTAGCGGTCACCGGAGAAGTTCACGTGAGTTCGCTGCAGCCCAATAACAGGGCTTCGTCGCTCATCAAGACCAACACATCCTCTTTTTTTGAAAAAGGGCAGGCATTCGCTGAGCAAAATTCATTCTCTGTTGGAAATCATGCTCCAACAGTGCAGTGCATTGATGAAAACGGACACCATATCTCGGATGTAATTTTTCACAGATGAGTTTTCTTAAATGCTTACTTGTACCGAGTGTTTTTATGGCAATAAAATTTGTTTAACATGAATTTTCGAATCTTTATGATTTTTTGGAAAACGTCCGGTTTCCGTGTGCTACCCCGTACATTCGATGATATCTAATTAGAACTATTTGAAAAAGACTTTGCTTTTTGTTTATTGGCTCTTAAGACTATCGTCAGTTTATCCTACAGATTCCCGTCCGTGCTTAAAATTATCATCAGTGTTTTTTTTTACAGATTTTTCGTCAGATTTTCCATAACAAGATTATGGTCAGCTTACCTACCATTTTGATGACTGTTTATACGGAGTCTAACATCTCTCAGTTGTTACTTATGTGACTGCAGTTTGCATTTTTTAAATTCTTAAAAATGGGTAGAATGCGGAATAACACGACAAACGTGCATTGCCTGAACCGTAAACGGGACTTCAGAGGATGAATAAGGTATTAATGTGACGTATCAAATGGTTCGGATCGCTGACATTTCTTTTAATTCATTGCTGCAGCAAATGGCAAGAGCTGTTTTGCATATAAAATTGAATAAACTAAATCTAGTGCATACTATTTTACAATAGTATTAGTTAGAACTTATTGCTTATGCCGGTTTTTAATTAATACGTATTAATTAAAACTGATATTAATGCCTCGGTATAAACGCAGTCGTTGCCATTTATTGAGTCAAATTGGTTGATTTCTACTCTGTAACGCATCTGTTGTTTGAATAGCCTCAAAGGAGGACGAAGGCAGAGGCTTCGGTCGTTCTGACCATGCAAACCACCTAGGTCTGCTTTTAGATGATCAGCCCGTTAGCCGGTGCTTCGGTACGTCCGTCGGTCAGCCGTCCCATGCTTTTGGCATAGGACCGAGGTCATCAAAAGTACAGAGTTTAATCAGAGCTTTCACATGATCAGCCTGTCAGTCGCGTACCGACTGATGGGCTGACCAACGTATGGCTTTGACATGGGCTCAGTGATAACAGTCTAGCGACTCGGATCCAGCAAAGGCCTTATGGAATGGCATGTGCCATCGTCTCTCCATCTATTATCTGTCTTGCTGATCGCCTGAGTTTTTAGTGCCTGTCTACAAGCCGCAATGGGCATATCAATATCTCGGCGAAGTTGTAAAATAAATATACATATATAAATTGTACCCTGTCTAGCGAGCTCATCTGCCTTGCAGTTACCCGCAAAGTTGCTATGACCCGAAATCCAACATAGAACAAAGTTGAAGAAATTACCCATCTCAGTAAGAAATTGACGACATTCCACCACTGTCTTAGACGTAGTCAGACTACGTTCAAGGGATTTGACAAAAGCCTGACTATCAGTAAAAATAGTTATGTTTCTAACAGACGAAACGAGAGATTCATATTTAGCCCATCGGAATGGACTGCGGCTCCTACTCCATCGTTACTCTTGGAGCCATCCGTGTAAATCTCCACAGAGTCAGGCAGCGAGAGCGCATTCTCTATTCCCACTGATTCCATGGAGAGATTAGGCTTACAAAATTCTTGTCAAGGAAATATTTAGGGACGGTGTAGTCAGAATAGCCGCGTGTCCAGTGCCCAATGGACTCCACCGACCCGTATCGTGAAGACGGATGGCTGCAATTGTCCCGCAGCTGATGATGGTGCTACAATCATATCCAGGGCGAAATTCCTGCAGACTGTTGTTGTTATCGATTGCACTACCTCTTCAATCAAATTGGCTAGAACGTGATCCCGTAAATTATCGGCAAGTGCTTGGCGAACATGACCCTTCACTTTCGAAAATACTTTTTCGATCGGGTTGAGCATCGGGGAATATGGAAGTATAAATTGTAATAAAAGTCCTGCTCGCTGTATAATTTCTTTAACCTCCAAACCTTTGTGGATTTGAGCATTATCCATTATTACCAATGCTCCTCCCCATGATGCGTCGAGCTTTTGCAGCAACTCTCGCAGGAACGTGCAGAATCTCTCCGCGTTGCACGTTGAGTTGGTCAGTACATTTACATGAATCACTTCATCATTCGTCATGGCAGCAAATAGCCGCCATACATTATCCGATCCGTCGTCCGATCGATCGGCCGATGTATCGCCACAAAATATCTGCCGATCTCCACTGCACACACACTGAGCGATTTTCGTGCGATGCGATAACGAATGACAATTCAAAAAATAGGTTATGATTCACTCCCAATCCAACCTAGATTCATTTTTGTTAACTATTTGGATGTGTGTGGTATTTTCGTATACCACATATTTGATATTTCAATTGCAGTGCCATTTAAATCATTAGAATCCTTGAAATTTCATCATTTAATAATTTGGTAATTTGACATTCACTTGCGATAATCACATACACTACCCAATCGATCGTCACCGATCGATCGCACGAAAATCGCACTAAAATATCGGCAGATCAAAATTGATCGCCCGATCGGTGCGATTTCCACATACACACGCCAATCCGTCGGCCGATATTGATTTCGGGCGACGGATCGGCCGATCGATCGGTGTGTGTATGGCACGTTTAATATTTCGCCCGTGAACAATGGGCACAACAACTCAAGCATGAGTATTGAATATTACCGAGCTTGTTTTCTTCGAAGATGCAAACTAAACCCGACTTCGTCAATAAAAATCATTTCGGTACGTTTTTGTTGGCAACGCCTGGATATATCCATTGCATATTTTTTCCGCAATGCTATCGTTCGGAGAGCATTGACGCTGTCGAGCTGAAATGATGCAAGCTTTCAATCAAGGGTTATCTTAAGCTTGTGTAAGCCTGCATTTATTGTATAGGTGCTTAAATCACTCCCAGTTTGGACTAGTTTACGTTTTATCCTGGCTTGTTTGTAAAAAATTGTCTCATTACTTTAAGCAAATTTAACTTACCACTTACTATTCTTACCATTCTCACGAAGTTTTTTTTGCGCATTTTGATTATGACGACTATGCAATCGGCATTTAACAATTGAATTGTGTTAATTTGATTCGCAAATTTGTAACTTTGATCCGCAAATTTGTTAATTTGATTCGCAAATTTGTTAATTTCATTCGCAAGTTTATTAATTTCATTCGCAATTTTTTTAATTTGAACGAAAAAAGGTATAAATCAAACGCCACCGGTAGCAGCCTTGTTATTGAAAGAAGCAAAAGTGGACAGACACCGTTCATTTCAGTTATTTTGACTTCAATCCAAACCTTTGCGATTTACATGGTGGTTTGAACCACCGTATGTCAACAGCCTTATTTTTAGCCATTATTTTTCAACCGTAATCATTAATACATATGTACTATCTGTTCATTTTGATTTTGAATCGATTGAATCACTTGACCATTATCAAGATAAGAGAGGTTGGCTTTAGCTATCAAAAGAAGTGACTCATCGACCAACGAGCAAAATATTTTTGGAGAGATATGATATGCTCGACAGCTGCACCGGCATCTAGCCAGCTATTGTCGGATTGATATTGGATCTTCCAGTGGCGTAGAGTTTCGAAATATGCTTCTCATTTTGAAAATATTCCCAGGTATAAAATAAAATTGTCGTCATTTCCCATGGCGCTTTAACACTACCCTCTACATATTGTTCACTGTTGTTGAAGTTATTTATTTTAGATCGCCGGGTTTCGAAGACTGTCTGTAAAGGATCCTAAATTGGGAGAATAATAGAAGTTTGCATAATATTGGGGATCTGTCTCAGTGCCGCTTTCTATGGACGGTTTTTAACAGCCGTAGTTGGCGATTTTCCGATGTATTTTGTTTTTGCGCAACAACAAAATACATAGGCAAACCGCCAACCGCGGCTGCCAAAGACATCCCCAAATGACTAGGGAGGAGCACCGTCCCTTCGAGGACTAACCATCCTCGGAACTGCACAAGGAGCCCAAAATACAAATGAAGATATCCCTCTGGAACTCTTTAGCTCAGAGAAATATAAAATAAACTAGGCGCGTTCTTTTGCAGCTATCCAGGTCAAGGGTAGTTACCCCGAGCTTTTGTGCAAAAAAAAAAACGATGTAGCTGACCCATACAGGGTAAGAGCATGTATTTGATTTGAAATGGATTTTGTCTCAGATAAAATTTGGATTTTAAGTGGTGAGATAATTCCACTCTTTGAAAAATATGAAAAACAAACTTCATTCTATTACATCAAGAGCACGCATTGAACCTATAAAATGCAACTTTGATAGAAGAAACTAATTGATTCCGAGTAGTTTCCTAATATTTCGACAAAAATCGCTTTTCCAATTGGAAAAAATGTGGAATCCCATTGAATCTAATTGAGGTGAGTTAGGTGAAAGCACAGTGGAACATCTTCGAACGCACGAACTTCTTCTAGCAGCCGGTAGATGCGCCCTAAATAAAAGCTTTACTTGTGCGCTATCGAGGGCAGGATTAGCCCTCGATAAATTATCAGGTCAAGCGTTAACCTATATAGGGTAGCATTGTTCTTGTATTGCGTGTTATTTCATTAACATATGCAGGTGAAGAATTGCAAAAGAACGCGCCTATTGTTCTTGCATTGCGTGTTATTTCAATAACCTATACAGGTTAAGAATTGCAAAAGAACGCGCCTAGCATAGGGGTTATTTTTGATTATCGAGATTAAATAATAAAACTCATGCAAACAAATCGTTTTTTACAAATATCAAAATTAATTTTCAAGTTATCGATGTTGTACATACGTATTTTTTTTATTTAAAATTTATTTTGAAAACTAATGTGTGCAATACTCCTTTCAGTTCCTCCCGATGCTCAACTGATCAAACCATTCTTCCATCAAAATGGTAAGTTATTTAATCATATATACATAGGTACATACCATTATAAATACTGTAGTGTAGGCTCATGTGTTTCATGTTTCGTTCCTCATTGTATTTTGCCATATTCTCTTACATTGAGATAGCTATTAAGTATGTAGTGTTAGTTGTAGTGTCTAGTTATTAGTTACGTATTTAGTTAAGTCACCAGGGGTTTTAAATAGATGTAATTACACGCTACGGCTGAATTTTTTATGGTGTAATCTGTTGTGGTTGGAAATTTTTTTGTTTTATTTATTTATTTTCTTATTTTTTTTTTTTTTTTTTAGGGTTTTGTAGTAAAAACAAAACCCTTATGAAGTCGGTCAAATGTATGTCTGTCCGTCTGTCCATAGAATATCTCCCGAAGGGCTGAAGCTTCATACATGAAATTTTGCAGGAATGTGTAAAATTACTATAATTCACCGGAGAAAGCGATGCGTCGTAATAGGTCAACTTGAAGGGGGGGGGGGGGGTTCCCACAGAGGAGAAATGAAGATCGAAATTTTTTTTTCGTTCGGTATAGGCAAGTGGGGTATCGTAAGATAGGTACCATTAAGTGCCTTCCATTTTTGGAATTTTCTTTAAATTTGAAGAAAGGAGAAAAGAGGGAGAGGGCGAAATATGTGATCCGAGTTTGTCACCCTCCCCCCCATTGCATTTCGAGACCGTTACTTAGACTTAGAATTATGAAAATTCACAGAAAAAAGGCATTTTACTAGCGCAGAAAAGTAAATATAATAGAATTTGGAAATCTCATTAGGAAAGGTTAATAATAGTACATTTCTATAGTTGCAAATAGCACGCCCCTGTACACCTTAAGCACACCCGAGGTCAAAAATATTGATGGCCAATGATAACCAACATCATAGGCAATAATATCTCAGTTTCATTACAATCACATAATATTTAATACTTAATAGTACATTCATTTAAATTTTGACATTTTGACATCATCCATACGAAAATTGCACATAACCGGCCTCTGCTACGTACTAGTACTACGAGTACAACATACTTGCATATTGTTTTTCGTAGAGCGAATTTAGTTAACCATTTTCATCATCATCATCGTGGCGCGACAGCCCGACGTCGGGCCATTTTCAAAAGGGTAAAGATTGGTGGGAGAGGAGGGAGATGGGAAAGAGGGTGGAGGTATGATGGTTGCTGACTCTACTTTCTATAATTAATATATTCAAACAATTTATTTTCAATATTTTTTACGCAAGCTTGCAATTTGCAATATCGTCTTAACATGAATGGTTAAGCATCTCCAAGAGTGGGACAGCTCATCTCCTATTGGCATGGGACACTACAAAACCCTCGGATTGCGGGCGTAGCCCTCTATTTTCCGGTTTCATCTTTTTTGTTCTTAAAAATATTATGCGGCTGCGGAAGGGTTGTAATGGGCTGGTTACATTGTCGACAGAGGTAGTTGCAGCTTTATACACCTTTGTGGCGAAAGACTGCTGCAACTGCTTCTGCCGGCAATGTGATCAGACCACAAAAGCACCCGTGGGTTCGTATCTTCATTCAAATTCAAATTTTTTCCCGCCGTCGCCATGAAGTAGTATGAACCCAGCCGATGGGAATGAAGTGGGATGCATGGAATGGGGACGGGGCGCGATCCGGTTATGGGAGGGATTCGACGTTTTTTTCGGTCTTTTTAGGTTGAGAGCTGCTGCGAAGTGGTCGTCTGGAGGAGGAAAATCGTATTTCGAAGTGGACGGCGGGAAACTATCGCGAAAACGTGAAGTGCATATTGCTTGGGGCTTTTCGTCCGCCATCGGTCTGGGTGGAGGGATCAGCAAGATCACGTCCGTACGCATTTACGCACAAAATTGTGGAAATTGCCGCATCGGGAATATGGTTTATCCAAGTTAACTAACAGCGAAATATTGTCGAGAAGAATTAGGAGTGAGCTATTGGACGGTGTGGTCAAGGCTGGCGACACAGATAAGTATAAGCCTCCGATTGGAACGGGCCAGGTAACATTCAATAATAATCTATCAGACCGGAAGGCTGTATTGTCGGCTTTTATGGACATTTGACATCCTAACCTCAAAAAGACTCACCAAGTCTTACAAGTCGACCCCTGTCTAGAAGATTCACTATGTTAGCGTGGCGGGGTGCGGCACGGACCACACTATTGGCGGGAATTGTCTTGTTTTAGACAGTTCTGTCGATCGGTCTGGGAGTGGCAACATAACCCGGAGGCCTATCGCAACCACAATCCGCTAACGCGCAACTCGAGATCACGACAATTGGTTGGTGGTGGTCCACAATCGTCAGCGGCCGCTCCGTCGAGTCGGGAAGGCACCATTGGAGCCAATTCACCGGCCGCCGTTAGACAGCCACCGCCGGATTCCCACAATTCCTCTATGGGTAAGAGTACTAACTACCACCACCCCCATCCGAACACCCAGCACTTTCAACAGCATTATTTTTTTTTCAACGAGCGTGTATGTCTAAGAGTGGGTTTACATTTGCCAGTGGGCCGTGCCAGTACGTACATTTTACAGGCATTGCAAGTGCCCGGCTACTTGCACGTGTCTGTCACTTGCATATTTGTAAACACCCGTGCTTGTGAACCGACAGGTCAGTAAACTTGCAAGGCGCCTTGCAAGTAGCTGGCCTCCCGGGCCAATTGGCTGCCTACTGGCATTCTAGTGGAAACGTGCGAAAATAGGTTTTTCGTCATTCGTTTCTGTTCTACTGGCATGCCTGTGCACTGGCAAATGTGAACTAGGCCCAATAGAAGATCGTTTACTTTGTCTCCGCTAATTTTTTTTGTGGGGTGTCATTACCTAAACACTCTTATCGATGAAACTCTCCTACATTGTGTATATATATGTGTTTATTATTGCCATTGCGCATTATCCTTATTCGTTTCTCAACGACAGTACCTACACATTTCCTATAAAAAGCGTGCCAAAGGTGCTGAACTACTCGATTAGGGTTTCCAGTATCTTGAGCTAACGAAGGGAGACTACTTGGGTTTACTATTTTCGCAGAAGTCAGGCGAAGTCGTTCGATGGGCTGATCCCAGCAAATCGTTCAAGAAACGAGGGAGGAATTTTCGGAAAGCGGATACAGTTCCGTTGCTTGAACTTAGAGTTAAGTCCCTTGTAAGTGCTCCGAGTAGATTGCAGGAAGAGTATACAAGATATCAATTCTATCTACAAATTAAACGTGATATATTCCATGGGAAGCTACCGTGTTCACTCAAAACGCAATTTCTCCTGGCAAGACATACGGTGCAATCCGAGCGGGGTGACTTCAGCCCACTAGAACATCAGCCTGAGTATCTAAATTAATGCAATTGCTTGCTGAACAAAAGGATCAAGCGGAGCGACGTATATCGGAACTTCATAAATTACATCGCGGTTAGTTGCCAGCTGAGGCAGAATACAATTACGTAGAGCATGCGAAACGCTGAGATTTATACGGAATCCATTTACATAAGGCGATTGATTACTAAGTATGGTATGTTTCCACCTAAATTTTTCTTAGATTATAAGCGGGTGTCGACCCGAGAGAAACATTGGTCGTTTGAGCACGAGAGTCAAACGAAGCCAAGGAGTGGCAGCGTTTGTCTGAGTTAAAAACCTTCTTCATACTACCGATACCGTTTTTTTCCGGTCATAGATTGGGTTCCTTGCGGATGATGGTGGCTCGCTGAAGCGATATGCAAGAGTAACCCATGGACGTTGCCCATGGCATTGTGGAGGAAGGGGCTAAAATTTTCGCAACAACGATTGTTGATCTGAAGAACACTTGCTAAGTTGGTATCACCCTAAAAAGTGAGAGACGATTCACGTTGAAATCGCGTTGCTCATCTGCACTGCGATTGTCGATTTGACTCGTCGATCGTTGATTGGAACCGACTCTTGTTGATTTCCACTGATGCTAGTCGCTATACACGTGCGTATTGACTTGAAGCGTATCGGTACCGGGGAATTATACGGTGCCAGGCCAAGATATTCTAGGTACTGACCGAACATTACTTGAAAGGATAGATAGTAAGTGGTAGAGATTCAGAGATTGCGGTTCGTTCAATTCGATATCATACCAGACGAAAAGTTTTTTTTTGTTAGGCCACTGGCAGGAAAATGTTGAGACCATGCTGGAGTAACTTTTTCAAATTCCGAGCAACGTCTGATGTTTGCGGTTGTCAACTCGTACAAGCTGGCGAGTGAGATCCGATTTGGGTGTCTGGTTTAGGAACCCACCTATTGGAATTGTTTTGACGGCAACGAATATGCAATTGGCATTAGGACTGTAACGTCCGTATAAATAAATGTAAAAGGGAGAACCAATCCACCATTTTTTCCGTGGGTTCCTCAAGTGTAAATAATTAAATCGCAGTGAATAGCGCGATCTCAAATTTATTTTTCTTTTCATTTTTTTTATTAGATACCTATATAAGTAGTATTGTATTTCTTCCAAATGGTCGCGGAGAATTTTCGAAGAAAAATTTACCTTCGACATAGCAAGCAAGTGCATACATACGCACACCTACTATATGTAAGGAAAGTCCTGTTATAAATAATAGAATTGGAGAAAGCAACCACGACAGAGTGGATAAATGCCTGGTGGGCAATACGATTGCAAGGTGAACAAATTGCATTTCTCCGCTGTATACACTTCCCGGCTGACCCTAAAATACTCACATAAAATCACAACAATTCCGATGTACTTCGAAATACATCAACAATAAAGCTATTCAATATTATGAATTAGAAATAATAATTAATTTTACATTAATATATATATCCGATTGCGCATCCATTTATATAAAATTCGCCTGAAATGATCATTTCCATGAGTGAGACGGGAGTAGAAGTGGACTAGACGTCGAAATATAGGTCTCTACTTTTTTTTTATTTTGCTTTTGCGATAGGTTATTTAAGGCGTGGGGAGCAAATGCGTTTATTGCTTATCTGTTATATTTGGTATTTAGGTTTATTAACTATTTTTAGGATTGAGTAAGGACACATATTATACGCAAAGTGCCATTTGATGACACACCGCAACATGCGGCTGCCATAACGATTTTTCACATATTATGATAGTTAGAGAGTTTCCGTACGTTTTCACCTTTACGATAGAAAGGAGACGTACAAATAAAACTAGCATTAATTTTTTTTAGCAACGGTCAAAGATACTTCGTTAAAAACGAGAGTTTTAAGTTTGATATGTTCCCAATAAAAGTGGATCGGGTTCACATGTACATATTCGCTTAATTATACAGGCATATAGATAAAAAAAAAAAAAAAAAAAAAAAAAACACATATATATATATATATAATAATCGTAATAATATATGACATATATACTTTTTGGTGCGCCTAGAACATGGATTCTTTCTCGGTGCGACTTTGCAAATTAAGCATGAAAGGCTAAGGTCCTAAGTTTCCTCCTCTTTCTCCTCTCTCTCGCCAAAGCGTTTTGAATTTTGCTTGGGGGTTTCAAATTGAATTTGCGCCCGAAACCCACGGTAGGGAGGGTAGTGATGCGCCGGGCCCTTACCATCTGGTGCTCGTAGATGAGCCAATTAACACCTTGGGCTCTGATGACCTGAGGGGGAAAAGGGATCTGTCCTGATTGGACGGTTTCCCCCCCCCCGTTAGTATATTCTGTTGGCCTTGGTGCCACATTTTGTAGATTGGCTGATGCAGCCCCTTGTCCCTGCACGGGACTTTGCTGTTTTGATGTTTTGGGAGTTTGGTGCGTAGGCACCACCACTAGTTTTTTCTCTTTTCTTGTGTCGACTTTGTTGTTTTGCGGGTTGTAGTTGTTTTGCTTTTGGTATATCGGGCAGACGTGCGAACTTGTTTTTTTTGTACGCATATGGAGGAGGCCGATGACCGCCGTGTATAACCCACCCCGCTACTCCCGTCAGCTGAGCTGGTCTGCCAGCGCACGTCACGGGTGGTCATCGGAGAGCGGTTTTTCAACACTTGTTGTCCCTTTGGCCTGCTCGGCCATTTCAACCCTCGCCCTCCAGGTTCAATTGCTACAGGGTCCAAGAAGGAGACTATAGGCATGTTGGTTGTCAGTGTCATATAAAAGGATGAATACTTTCTAGTTTTGGTTTCTTTTTCTACTTACAGAAGAGCGTCGATAATTCGGACGACGAAAATCCGGACCATCGAAAATCTGAACTCGATTCTGGCAAAAAGAGTACATTAATAAGATGTTCATACAGTACTGTACAGCCAGTACAGTTTTTATATTCCTATTTCACCGGCCGACGCATCCTGGTTCACACCTTGGCTAAGGGGAGGGAGAGTTGCAAACCCTTAAGCACATGCAAGGGAAGTGAGATATCCCCTCAAAACCCACTATTGGTAAAATACGCGAACCACTATGCTTCG
The DNA here is from genome assembly GCA_964017055.1 of Chloromyia formosa. Taxonomy (NCBI): domain Eukaryota; kingdom Metazoa; phylum Arthropoda; class Insecta; order Diptera; family Stratiomyidae; genus Chloromyia; species Chloromyia formosa. The sequence continues at coordinate 121,742,820 of OZ024813.1, read as the reverse complement.
CCCGGTCAAGTAGGAATGTTCCCAGTTTTTATACTTTTCACGAATGTGATACGGTTTATTAACTTTGTCATGAAGTTTGGAACGCACAGAACGAAGCATCTCCGACCATATAATACAATAATAATTGTATTCCGGAGAATATCTGAAGCAGACCACTAATGTTTTGGGTCCCTTTTTGCCCCCTCCCGGTCGTCAGTGATTTCCAGATGTCGACTGGTAATTGTCGACCTCTCTCTTCATCACTGAGTCCCGTGTAATTGCTAGCATCTCCTTAAGGCTGAGTTCACTCATGGCTTCCACACTTATCGTGTACTTCTCTGTGATCCTCAACCTCGTGCTAGCCAGTGCTGGACATTCGCACGCAATGTGTGCTGTCGTCCCAGCCTCCTCCAGACATAGCCTACAAACGTCATCTTCCTCGTCTTTCATATTGGCCAGATGAGCCTTGAAATGACCATGCCCTGTAACCAAGGCAGTTATCCAGCTTAGGGTACTCCATTTATTACTGAGTACCTTTTTCGCTTTCCTGCCTAAAGGGCTGGTCATTGCATTCATTTCCTGTTGTACCTATGTGTCATTTCACCCACATCAATGTAACCTCATTTGAGGCACACGTGTTGAGCTTTTGGACTCTAGTACCAATTTGGAGTTTATGTTCGTCTGGTGCATGCGTCTGATCACCGATTGGTTGTCCAGTGCAATAAGGATTTCCTTCCCCCTTACCTGACATTCCATACCTTCCGACCATATAAACTATATATATGTATATTCTTGGTCAGTATGACGAGATAAGTCTATTAAGCTTTGTCCGTCTGTCTTTTATTTAATTAAAATGCGCGATAAATTCATTACTTTGAGAGACATCATTATTAACACTGACAGTCAAGCGGCGATTCGCTCACTTGAATCAGTCTTGACGACATCTAAAACAATTGAGATCTGCCGCTCAGCCCTCGCAGAGATGGGTGGCTTCTTTAATATTACCCTCTGTTGAATCCCGAGCCATAGTGCATTTGTGGGTAACTGCAAGGCGGATGAGCTGGCTCGAAACGGTTCTGTAACCAACAGATTGAATTATCAAATATCTTAGCAAAATATTTACGTTGAAGACGTCCACAAGCCCTTTTATAATGCATTTCGAAAATCCGGACAATTCGATTCGACAGTTCGCATGAGGTCCGGTTCCAATTATTCCGGATTATCGACGCTCTACGTACTAATCAGCCTGTTTGTCCTCCGCGGGATCTAGGTTCCGCCAGTCGTGGCCGCCAATCATGGGGCTCAAACACCACGCCCTCCAATTCCTGAATCCAAGCAGCTTGTTGCTGTCGTTGTCAATCCAATCGCTTCTTCGGTCTACCGGGTGGTATTTCACCTTTGCCTACTCCCATGAACGACTTCTCCGGTATCTTTTGTTCAGCCATTCATACCACATGTCCAGCCCATTGTAACTTTCGTATTCTAACGAATTGGAAAGCCTCTGTTTCTTCGTATAACTCGCTGTTGCGCCTTTTTCGTCGCCGGAAGACCCTCCTTTCGAGGGTGTTGATCAACTTCTCCAAGGTCTCACATCCGTGGCACAACACAGGAATGATTATTGTTTTGTAGACTTTCAGCTCAGCATTCCTGTGTAAGCAGCTTGAATTTATTGTAGGGAGCATCGAGTAGAAGCGTCGGTTTGTGAGTTGGATCCGACGTTCCAATCCGAGAGTTTCATCGCTATCCTCTGCTATGGTAAATGAAGTTGTCCAGTTGTATACCAACTTCAATATGCAATATTTATATTGCAGTCGCCGGTGACAGGGTGTCATCTGCGAAGCTCACCATTTGGACATTTGTGATTAGAGAGTCTTCGTGCAAACACAGTAGCTTTCGCAGTATCCTTTTCTAATTCGAAGTTAGCGCAATGGAGTGAGGGGCAGAATAGGCAAAAAGGGATAAAAACTGCATTGCACTACAATGCATGTATACTAGGTTAGGTTAGGTCGTTAGGTGTAGGAGCTGTCATGATGCACCACGGCACGTTTACACCACCACTGGGTCCGTTATGATATCACAAAAAAATCGCATCCATTGAAACCTACGTATCAAACCAGCCTGTTCTGGCGATGTAAGAATTAAGCCTTATGACGGTCATGTTCCTAAGGTCGGCCAGATCATAAATGACCCGAGAGCCCAGAAATATCTTTCTCCTGCCAGCCAAGGCCGGACAATGACAGAGAAGATAGAGAAAGCTCTCCTCCTCATCCACGTCTCCACAACTCCTGCAGAAGTGATGAGGAATACGGGACCTCCAGGCGAGCTCTCCGATTGGGCATAATGCCCCGTGATAGCCCCTACTACCCTGCTAATGTGTTCTCCGTTCAACAACAGCAGAGCAGAGCGGTTAGGATGAAATATCGACAAAATCATCCCCATTGTTTGGCTTATGTTTGCCCTGCTGTCCACAGCAGCGGCTTTAATTGCCAAGTTATACCTGGTAAATTACATTTTAATGTCCATGTTTCTTTCGTCAACCACCCCAGTTGTACGCTGAAACCTCCGCCTGCAGGACACTGCGCAATAGTCGGGAAGAAGGAGTGAAAGATCAATCCCCAGTACCTCCGAGTAAATGCCAATCCCGACACCTTCATCGGTTCTAGAGCCATCTGTTTAGATGCCCATGGATTCGGTGCCTGTGGGTATTTCCCCCATCCATAGACTTCTCGACGGAGTCAGACTGGTGCAGTTTCTGCCAAAATGATATTTTAGAGAAATGTAGTCCGACCCCCTGGGGAGATCCGGGTTGTTCAGTACAGTAGAGTGTCCCGCACTCAGCGTACGCCACTGTCTCGTCTCGCAAAGGCACAAGACTGTGCTTGCCGCGAGTTGCTCGCCCCAAAATATCTAACGCGAGCAAGCCGAGTATCAAATGTAGGCCAGCTGACGGAGTGGTTCTAAAAGCTCCCGTTACGGCCAAGGCAGGTAGCCTATAAACCTCGCCCAGAAGACCACAGTAGGCCGCTACTTTGTGCCCTGTCCACCACACACTGATATCGTACAATAATTTAGGTCGTACAACAGCTGTGTATATCCAGTATACAGCTTTCGGCTGAAAGCCCCAGTTTGTACCTATGGCCCTCCTGCACGAGTAGAGCACAAGCCTTTCTTTCGCTTTCTTGAATGTTAAGCTTCCACCTTTGCCTCCTGTTTAAATTTAGCTTAATCAGTGGGTGTGTAGGGTGTAGGGTCTCTTTTCCCTCCCTCCTCCACTCTCTTCATCACTCTATTAGCATATGCACCATCTTGGTACGTGCGTCGGCATCAGTATCTGCTCTGTAGTCAGGACTTGTATTGTTATAGAATGTTGCTTCCGTAGTCAAAATTAAAAAAAAAAAGTTCATAAAAATAAATTAGAAAACTCTGAGAGTTCACGAAGATCCATACCACATCTTACTTATTTATATGTATATGTATGTATGTATGTATTTTACAATATATGTATATGTATATTTATATATGTATTTTACATATGTATCTGGATGGCGCCGTGTTCCTTTTGCTCTTGGTCCGCAGAAGCTCCCAGACAACTATTCGTTGATATAAGGGATGGTACTTAGTATAAGGGATGGCACTTCGATTGGAGGGATCGTGTGTCTTTTAGTGAAAAGCACAAGCTCCGTCTTATCCGGGTTAGTTTTAAGGGCGCACTGATTTATCCACTCCGGGAGAATAGATAGGGCATTCCACAGTGCATCGCTTAGGGTATCAGGGAACCTCCCGTGACTGCGATGTCGTCTGCGTAGGCAGTGACTTTACACCCGATCTCCTCCAAAGCAAAAAGCACTCTATTGACCGCCCAATTCCAGAGAAGGGGAGACATTATGGCTCTCATGGAGGTTTTTCTGCAAACACTTCTGCACACAGATGATGTTACCAAGGTTGTATGAACAATTCTTGATCTTAGCAGCGTGCGTATGAGTTATCAAAGCGACTCATCAATCTACAGGCTCAAGAGTGCTTCAATAATTGCATGTACTATCGTTGACGCAAACTCGTTTCCAGACTCTTCGATTACCACAGATTAACCCATAAAAAAACAGCCGTAGGGAAATTATTTTTATTTCGAGCCCCTGAATTTGGATACTTTTCCTATGGGCTAATTGTAGTTATTTTGTTGTATAAATGTCCAGTACTGATAATATGGTTCGTCGGCCTGTTTAACTTGTTGATATCATAGATAACACATGAATTATTTAATAAAACTAACATATCGATACTCTATCGTACCCTAACAATTCCATCACCATTTTTTAATTAATAAATGGGGCAATCTATTACCTATATTACAGTTTCGATCACCTCATATACATATATAATATATGTATGTATATATGTACATATATGTATAATATCAAGACACTATAATAAGTTGATAATTCAAGAGGGTATGCCACTAACCTATCCTCATATGTTGCTTAGTATTCAGTGATCGGGGGCTATGCTAACAAATTATTATTAACACTATCAATCCGTAACGGCGAATTTGATTAGCTAACATACAACTATGTACACCGTTAACAATTTATATGATAGCTCATTGTACATTACAGCAATTTACTTATTTCTGTAGCTTAAAACCAGTTTTAGGTAAACGACTTTTCAGACGATCCTGTCCTCCTAACAGCCGCAATATTTAACATTTCCAGGTTAAATAAGCAAAATTTCGTGACAAATAGATAAATTTTCGAAACAAATGGACACATTTCCGGATCAAATAGGTAATTTTTCGAATGAAATAGACAACTTTCCGGTTCAAATAAATAACTTTCCGGGTCAAACAGATAACTTTCCGAATCAAATAAATAACTTTCCGAATCCAATAAATAAATTTCCAAATCGATTAATATCATTTAAAATTAATAACTTTCCGCGTGAAACAAAAAAAAATACTTAAAAGAAATTATTTACTTAATGTTGTGTACTACACAAAAAGATTCGTTCAAAAAAAACGATACAAAATCGAATCGTCCATATCGTTCAAAAAGAGTCAAAAGAGCCCACCCCAGATTGGCAGCCCCGTTTTCATGGGAAATAGGGATCCGATCTGGCTGGCTCGAAATAAAAGGTATTGGGGGATTGCTAACTCCGAATCTGGGGTCAAAAAAGAGAAAAAAAATTGGGGTCGCCCATCCCAGACTGGCAACCCCGTTTTCATGGGGAATAGTGGTCCGATCTGGCTGGCTCCAAATAAAGGGTATTGGGGGTCGCTAACTCCGAATCTGGGATAAAAAAAGAGAAAAAAATTGGGGTCGCCCATCCTAGACTGGCAGCCCCGTTTTCATTGGAAATAGTGGTCCGATCTTGCTGGCTCGAACCAAAGGGCATTGGGGGTCGCTGACTCAGAATCTGGGGTCAAAAAAGGCAAAAAAAAAACAATTGGAGTCGTCCATTCCTGATTGGCGACCCCGTTTTCATGGGAAATAGTTGTCCGATCTGGCTGGCTCGAACTAAATGGCATTGGGGGTCACCGACTTCGAATCGGCGGTAAAAAAATAAAGAAAAAACTGAATTTTTAAAAACTACGACTTTTATTGAACATGTTATTAGCCAAGTTTCAGACGCTTTCCAGCTCAGACCGCAGAAGGGTTCAGGCCCGAAAAGTTTCTCTGATGAGCCTTGTCTAGCAAGTTCATCCGCAGCTTCGTTGCCATGAATGCCCTGATGCCCAGGTACCCAACATAGAGTGACCCGATTTGTATTTGCGAGACACTGTAGGGTATGAAAACACTCTTTCATTCGTTTCAATGAGAACCTGTGTGGGGAAAGAGCCTTAATAGTTGCCTGACTGTCAGAGCAGATAGCAATGTTAGCGCCAGTCAGCTTTTTTTTAGAGAATTACTCGCGCATGTCTCAATGGCATGGATCTCGGCGAAAACGCTGGGACAAATGCCATAGCGATTGAGATCCTAATGTTCAAAGACCCCAGCACCAACTCCCTGTCCCATTCTTGACCCATCAGTAAACCACATGATACACCTGGGGTCAGGACAAAGATTGTCAATATCCCATTCAGAGGGGCTTGGGGTGGAGACTGAAAATTTCCTACCGTTCCGATCCTTAGTCATGTAGTCTGATCTCGAGCAGATCGGCATGCCAGGAACCCACTCCAGAATGCTCATGTGGTCCGGATTACACACATGAGCATCATAAGTTAGATGCACTCAAAGAGCGTTTAGAGCCGCAGATTCCCGATTAAAAATATGCAGCGGACTAAGTCCAATAACCTCTATAGCCGATGTCGGACAAGAACGAAATTATACTGCCATACCAAGGCATGCAAGACGTTGTAATTTGTACACTACTGGATGGTGCAACGCTGCTGCGTTTTGGGGCCACCGTGCTAGCGTATGTCACAACTGGTTGTACCAGTATCAAGTACAACCACTCAGTCATTTTAGGCGTGAGACCCCAGGTTTTTCCAAAGAGAGACCTGCAAACCCACATGATCCGAGTGACCTTACTAATAACTGTCTCGACATGTTTGCTCCAGTTGAGGCTTCAGTCCAACGTGAGGTCTAGACGCTTGATTTCAGTGGAGAACTCAAGTACCGTCCTGCCTAGGCTGACCGAGCTTAAACTAAGATTTCTCCTCCGAGTGAATGAAACTAAGACGGTTTTTTGAGAATTAACGCTCAGGCCAACTTCAGTACCTCGAAAGTCCACCCCAGTACTGTTCCGCGTCAGTCACCGTGACTGGGAAAAGGGGGTGTAGAAAGCCAACCCTACATCTGTGCTAAACCGATGTGCCACGTGCACCCCGGGCAACGTTATAAAACAGCTAACAGAGCTCTGGAAACCCCATACGGGAGAAACAGGGACAAACTAGGTTGCAAATAACGGACAGGGATATCTGCCCAAGTGTTGGCGGGAGCCGCGAAATCCGGCGAGGGCTTCCCCGCTAAACAAGAAGGGCAGTCGCCAGTGACAAATGGGTGTATGGGCGTGCGCCTCTAACTCGAAGGAAGCCGACTGCCGCGAATGCATCTGCACGAAACAGTAGAACGAGGACTGCTCCAGTAAGAGTAAGGAGCCCACCTTCACCTGTGGCTACTGTTTCGGCTGATATCCAGGCGATCACAGCTGCAGGCTCACCTTTTTTATCATCCGTGCCTACTACGAGATCGCAAGGGACAACATCATATCGACCCTTGTTACATCAGAGGTTCGTTGAGCGATATTTGCAACATGCAGCACAGCACACAACAAAAGAAAGAATTTGACTTGGTTATTGGGGCAACTCGAAAGCGAGAGTCGGTGGGGTTGGATGTGGCATTAACACCGTCATCGCGTCGCACTGAAGTACACTACTTCACCGCCAAGTGAAAGCCTCTCCCGAAGTTCACGACCAGTATAGAAGAGTTTGCTTGGAATAGAAGGAAACAGATCCCCTGCATAGACCAGGTACATCTGCTGCAACACCTGATATTGTTTCTCAAATCGACATTGAAATCGTATCCAGACTTAGTTCAGGTACGACGTTACTGGAACTTCAATCCCGTGTGTATTGTGTTACATTGGCGGTTATCAGATTATATGATCAGATGATCCGCTATAGCGTTATCACCGTGAGACAAAAACAAAACCCAGCCTGAAAGATTGGTCTTGAGCGGAAAAGAGATTCCTTACGACAGGACATTGGCCGACTGACACAATCTGTCGCCGGCAATACCTGTAGGCGGTTGAACAAAAAAGTGGAAAAGAACCTCGTTAAGTATTCCACTACTTCTGGAACTTCTTTAGTGGAAGTACTGGACACGAAACAGAAGATCGCAGGCATCACAAATCGTCTCCAACGATACATGCTAAATCTTTCCAGACGTGTTCAGAACGCTGATTTCACCAAAAACCAGCGGAATTTCTACAAGCCAATTAACGAAGACCATCAGGCCAGCCACACTATTGACTCGGAAAATAATTTTTTTTGATTCGGAAATTTATGTATTTGATTTGAAAATTTATTTATTTGATCTGGAAATTTATCCATTTGATCCGGAAAGTTATCTATTTTATCCGGAAAATTATCTATTTGATCCGGAAATTTATCTATTTGACTCAGAATTTTGCTTATTTGACCTGGAAATGCTATATACAGAGGTACTATACTTACTATCTTAATACGAATTATAATAATAGAACTTCTAGACATAACGAAAACATAACTCAAGCTTTTTCTGCCTATCTAGCATTCGAGCTACTAATGCCTTGTATGTGCTGTACTAATTAACGCGTAGTAGTTGTTACAATAGTAGCATTTTAATGTAGTTTGAATTTTGCGTGCCTTGCCTAATGTAAATGCATATTAGAAAAAGCGAACTTCCCCATATAAAATAAAATTAATATTTCCTTCTAGGGCTACCGTTTCACATGCACAGTAAACCCAACAAAAACGTTTTGGTCCCTAAAATTGTCGGTGGAGTACAGGCGCCAGGTGATAGTACCAAATATCAAGTTTCCATTCGACTCAAAATGGCTGAACGTGTTTTCGGAAATGGACACATTTGTGGCGGAAGCTTAATATCTCGTCGAACCGTTTTGACGGCCGCCCATTGTCTATTCTATTTCAAGTAAATTTTGCTCAACTTTATCCTAGAGTTTTAACGAATCCGTTTCCAAATTTCACTAATGTTTTAGCGAGGATAGCAAAGAAGGTGTGCTGAGAAGTTGGTCTGAATTTATCATTGTAATGGGAACAGTAAATCGCTTTATTCGTACATCGTCAACGCTATCGTATACGATAACCGAGGCACGATATCATGCCGATTTCAATGCGGAGGATATGAGAAATGATATTGCATTAATGTTCTTAAATGGTGAGGTTCCAGCTAATTCTCCAACCGTAAAACCGATTGCAATCGCTACGAGTGCCATACAACCCGGAAGTGTCTGTCAGATAAACGGATGGGGAACAACATCATTTGTAAGATTTTTTTTAAATTACATATTTATTTTCGGTATAGTATGCGCACAATTATAAAATGACGGAATCTTAAATTTTTATAGAATAGTAGAAAGCTCTGTAACAAGGCTCCCGTTACACCAGTCTCTTCCTCGTATACACACGGTCAATTTGAGCCTCCTATATTTGCAGCACTGTAACTTAAGCACCTATTTTAAAACCATCTCTATACAAAGCCTGAAAGCAGAGAGAGCATTGAGAGAAACCGTTCTACTTATGATCTCTCCTGTCTTTTTTCTATTTAGTACAATTAGTAAGGGACAGCGATAACAAAACACCCCCTGTGGTGTGGAGCGTAAGAATAATACTACGGCCGTTCTCTTTGCCGGCATATCATAGAAGGCGACTAGAAAGGACAGGATGTGTATGCAAGCAAATTGCATCATCCGAAAGCTTATATACATAGGTATGCTAACGAAACGTCAACTATGTCTAAGGACTGACTCGCCGGTTACGACTTTTGGCTATTGCCCGTTTTTTTAATGTCTGGTTAAACTGCCTGTTAGCTACCCGGGACACTAAATTAAACCTTAGCATATGCAACGCTCAAAATATTATAATGCAGTAGAAAGCTCAGTCAATGCAGTACAAAATCAGCCGATTTTCTCAACGGAACTCTGCCGCCTGTTCTATCCTATTTTACGTCTGTACCGTCTCTCGGCAACTCAGTTGAGTTGGTTACAAATCCTCTTCCATCGAATGAATTTCCAGAACTCTGTTCTTTGTGACCAGTTTAATTGTCTCATTTGAATGTACAAACGTAAACAGTTGTGGCTGTCAGAATCTCAGCAGACCGTATCAGCTGTTTGGAATTATCGTCCGATAAATTTTTAACTCAAGGTTGGGTGCTGTTTAGCGTTTATGTTTAGGATAAACTTTAACCAGACATTGCGAAAACGGCCCTGTATCGTTCAATAACAAAGATTGGTTTCTGAAATATGCGTGCTCTCCTGAAAAATGGATTAGAAGGTCCCCAGAACGCACGATTTATTCAATTAGAAAGTGAATTTCAGCCGTATAAATTAAACATCTTAAGAGTTAGTGAAATAAGATAGTGGAGCAACGGAGAATTTATTCCCCCAACGCCTAGCCACAGAGCAGATATACTAAGAGTAGGGACTCAGAACAGATTTATTTTTAAAGCAGGATGCAAATAATCCCACGCACACAAATAAGCCTCACCACTCTAAAAGCAACGGCTACAATTTAAAGAAAACCGACCTTTAGAGTGATAAGGACAACAACACATCAAATCAACTGTGTCTGTTGATTAAAAAGCCAAAGGTTTCTCAGCTGCTATTGTATGCGTGACATGGTTTCTCAATTTCCTATGTGTGAGTTACTATTTTCGGCCATTGCATTCGTGCATTTTCATCGTTGTGGGCGTGGCTTGTGGCAAGTGCACGTATGAAACGTCTGGGATGAAAACACGATTTATTTAAAAAAAATTTACAAATTTTAAAAACACCCTAATAGCACCTCCACCACTAGAAAAAATCATTTTACATCATAATTCATATGCCATAAATCATATACATATCATATTAAATCATAGACATCCTAAAATGCAACCATAAAGATTCAGTTTCTGATTTTTCATCACACACTTTTCATTCATGCACTTGCCACAAGCCACGCCCACAAAGATTAACTCGTCGTGATCATCGCTCAATTTCGCATGGTTCCCCTTACCCGACGAGCGCACGGTCGCCGTCATTTCTCACTTTATCAGCCATCATGTACATTTGCGAGAGAGAAATGCAAACAGCTTTTCGTGGACGGCCGTTGGCATGCGATCTCATTGATAATGCTCCCAATACGAAATGGGTTGATCATAACACGAATTGTTTGTTATGGGATTTCAGATACTTTCTCAATGTTTATTATGTATGTACTCATAAGCCACATTAGCTATTCATTGCTATTCATATGCGCCGTGTCCTAACCCATATTTCGTTAACCAGCTATTATATACGAAACTTCGTCAATAGAATTTTTCAAATTTCCGTGGTAGCATCAACCAATTTCGAACTGGATAAGGGGATAGTATTATAAATTGCCATCTGTTGGCATGCGATGTTCACTCCGATTTTAGAGGCCCCGCCAGGCACAATGGACGTGGATATAAGACCTCCATAGACAATGCAATTCATCGTTAGACGACAACGCTATTCGTCGTCGGATTAATCTAACGATGGATCGCCACAAAGTATCTGACTTCTGACGACTAAAATTTTATGGAACTGTAAAATAAATCGGCCACTATAAGCGCATACACTGTGCAATCAATGTGATGATCACAATATTGTGTGACCGATCTGACGCATGGTATATGGGGGGCCTTACTTTTCACTTTTTTCGTATGCATTGTGTATCGACTAGTGAACACAATACACATGCAAGTGAAATACTATGGGCAACCTTTGCTTAATTTATACTGAGTCCCAACTCTGTCTATTGTTCCTCTATGGTGCTACTTCCACCGGCAGATCGAAGGCACCCGATGAGTAGTGATCTATCGGCGGTACGAAACCAGAGGTCGAGGGTTCCATTACACCCGGACGCCAATGCGAACGCCAGAGCATCTGCGCCGTCTGCCAACCATTCCATCCTTATCGCCCCAATTTTTCGTATTTCCCATTTTTGCCTCCCCTGTTTGTGTTGTATTCCCCAGGCCTTTGAATTTTTAATAATATGAAAAGAATAGGGACAACGAGCGGCAAAACCGTACCCACGCTTCCCGAACTGAGCTACAGCAAGCATAGGCCGCTGTGAAGCTCGTTGAGAGGCCTTTTTCTTCGTCAGATGGCACGGCACGGCCCGACCTTCACGGTCATTATGCTACCTTAGGCTGCCTCCCTACCAAACCGTCCATTACATATTTCTCTAATTGCCTTGACCCATCCGGGGCACGGGCGCGTCATAATCTCTACCATTTCTATGCCTTGTTGACGTTTCAATAACATATCTACTTTTCCGAAGTGCAGTTGCTAGCATGCACCTCCTATCCACGCCGTCTTTATACTGACAAGCTCGGAGCACTGTGAGAGTTCTATTAGTACTCACAGGCAGTTTTTGATCACGCCGAGATTTGATCTCCGAGCTCTAGATTAGTATCGTAGAGCGGTGACCGAACGATCACGGCCACCGAGCGCGACTACATTACATATTTGGCGCCCAACGTGGGGCACATTTCTGATAAAGAACCCCTTGTCGGTCATCGCGCGTCAACTGTTCCATGTGGCCCAGTTAACGTTTCGTTGGCATAAACAAGTTTCGAAGAATGCAGTTGCCAGCATGCGCCTCCTGCTCCCCCATTTAGGGGGGATGCTGTGTCTTATTAATACGCCCTGCACCACAGGGGGAAGACAACAGAAACATCCATGGCCACGAAGATTGTCGTGGACGGGATTCGAACACGAAACGCCAGTAGTCAGACATGAGACTAACGCCTCTACGCACTGAGCTACCGGTCGCCCCTCAACTTTAGCTGGTAACTGCAGTGCAGATGAGCTCACCAAGCGGGAATCAACAAGCGATGCTGCATAAAATCTTCAGAACACCTATTGCTACTTTCAAACTAGGTCTAAAGTTTAAAGCGATTAGCAGGACCACTCCTAATGGATAAATGCTAAAACGTACCCTTCAATAAAAGCCGTTGTGACCCAGATTGGATTTTAATTGCACCGTTAAACTGTTGCCATTAAGAAAAATCACATCAGAGCTGCTGTGGGAGTCATCGCTGGGCATTATATAAAGTCCCCTATAGCTGCGATGACCTGGACAAGGAGGAGGGTTTTTTCTCTGAACTTTTTGAGGGCCGAAAGTTGAGTAAGTGTGAATATACCCTAAGCCCTCGAGCTAACAAAGTCGGGCCCCTTCCGAACTCAATTTCTAGATCCGCCACTGACTTCTGTCATAGTATATATATTGTGCGCAATTACTAATTCCATTCTCTAGTAGCCTAAAAAAAATCCACGATGCGACGCCACTAATAAAATTATTTTAATTTTTGTTTTTTTTTTTTTAGCAAGGATTACCCTCTAATATTCTGCTAACTGCCAACGTTACCTTGTTCAGTGCAAAAGCATGTCGAAAAAGTTACGGTGACACACTTCAAAGTGGTATGATGTGTGCTGGTGATTGGAATGGATCATACGATGCATGTCAGGGTGATTCGGGCGGCCCATTAGTCTATCGTAATGTTTTAGTGGGCGTGGTTTCGTGGGGCAATAAGTGTGGCTCAGCTGGATGGCCAGGCATCTATACGAACGTAACATATTATCAGGACTGGATACGAGCGAATCATGCAAATCATTTAAAATCGATTAATTTCCTAGTGATCTTATTTTTCCTTACTAGTTTAAGTTTGAAATGAACAAAAAAAACTGTTAATATTTAAGAATTTATGAGAGGTTGTGATTACAATCGTTGCGGCACATTTATTAGGATTACAATAATTTGGTCGCTATTTATAAATAGTCATTTAAATGGTAAAGGTTTCGTGGAGACATACAATGGGTTACCATTACTATTCGTTTAATTTATTCCAACAGACAATTCAATTCATTTATGTGTCTCCGTTAATACGCCAGCAGCGATTTTTGTGCAAGTAATTTCTATAAATTCAGCAAACATGTTTCACAGTTTAAAAAAAAAAATAACAACAAAGAAAAAAGGACACTTTGACATTGTTTGCCTGATATCTCTCTAATATAAAATCCACACTCGCGGCCAAAACACTTAGGCTGCGCCCAAGTTGGCACACATTCACGTGTTTTATGTCAAACGGTTTGAGTCTATGGTTTGTAACCAAAGATGCGAACCTATCAATTTGACAAATGCTCGGCTGTTGTCGTATCACCAAATTGGATTCATTATTGTGTGTTAACGCCAATAATTTAGTATGAAATATGTGCTTATATACATCCTACTACTCTCCAGTCGTTTGTTTTGCCAATCAATGCTTACCTAATTATCCATTTTAGAGCATAATAATGAACCCAACTTGTTGATACGACAATAGTCGAGCATTTGTCATATTGACAGATTCGCATCTTTGGTTGCAAACCATAGACCCAAACCGTTTGAAGCAAACACGTGAACGCGACACGCGAACATGCGCGCAGCCTTACTCTGGCCAGATCCGGATACTCACCTTTTTATGTATTTGAGAGTTTCAGATCAATTGATCTGGCCAGATCAAGTGTTCTGGCCGCAAGTGTGAACCTTAAGCTGGAGTCAGACGCACTGGCAAATTGGCCAAATTCATGCCATATTTCTATACTAATCTATTTTAGTATGCCTCCATATTTTTCCTTATGCTGCCGTATTTTTTGTGCTCTAAAAATGCATATTATTGAATAGTTTTGACATATGAATTTATGGCACTATAGGAAAAATATGGGACATAAAAAATTTGCATAGAAATATGTCATGAATATGGCAAATTTGACAGTGCGTCTGACTGTACACTTAGGTGGCTATTACACTATAAAAGTTCTTTTACAAATATCGTTTGTAAAAGATATTTTCGAAGAACTTTTCTAGTGTAATAGCCGCCTAAGAAAAGATTTGCGACGTGAACGTTGCTTGTTTCAAGTGCTTTTCTTACATTCTTTCACACTTTCCCCCTTAGGTGGCAAATATCATTCATAAAAGTTCTTTTAAAATATCGTGAGTCAAAGATATTTGTAAAAGAACTTTTATAGTGTAATAGCTGCCTTAAGTACACTTACACACCTTTACACTAGTGCTCGCATTTAAATTGTTATATTTATTTATAAAGTAAGTCTCGATAACGTTAATCAGCAGAGACACGTTTTTGTAGTATTGTATAATTTTCAGAAGACTATCGTATGCTTGCACGGAGCATAAAGAACCTTTTAAGCTCGCCACACATAATCGAGTACAACCACGACCAAACCAATCGTGACCATTGCGCGCCACCAACCACAACCAACTAAACTGCAACCGCGACCGTGACCTTCGTGGTGGTGCAATTTTGATTCAATGAAGGTTCGGTCGTGGTTGTAATTTTTCGTACGGAATGGTCATGAGCAATTTGGTCGTGGTTGTGCTCGATCGTTTGTGGCCAACTTTAAGAAAAACAAGTGAATTTATACTGACTGTGGTATGCATATGATGTGAACGTAATTGTTGTAATTGTAATTTAGGAATACATGATATTATTTTGAATTATATCATAATTTGAAATGGTTCAAATATTAATTTTTTCTTTACTCTAAATTGTACGGATTAACCATTGTACCTTTCATTATCTATTTGACGCGTTTAAAGATCCGCATTCACTATAGATATAACCGGTTCAACCAGGGCTGGATTAAGCAATGCAAGGCCAGAGATGGGGGGGGGGCTTAAAATAGATTTGAATATTTTAATGATGGAATAATGAATGACATTTTAATTTTTAATATTGCAATGCAAACAATTTTATTGCGATATAATGATGCACAATGATGCACAACATTATTATTGAAATGAAAAATAGCAATTTTACGTCATTTATTTTCTGCGGAAAATTATTATGAGAGATTGCGTGAGATACCATTCTCCAAGCTTAGACGTGTTAAATTAGCCAGTCGGTTCCGAGTTCCGACTCTTGGTCGTTCGGAGTCTGTTTTTGATGAGATTCATTTTCCAAAATGGAAAATGACCCATCTCCACTGCAATCGGTGACCATCATTGATAAGTATTGTCAGGGGCCAACACAGGGGGGGGGGGGAGGGGGAGGTGGGGATGAATCCCCAGGGCCCGGCCTCTCAGGGGGCCCGGCAGAGCCGGGCATGGTTATGTGACCGGCGAAACTGTGGGTCGGCGACATATTGTGAACACAAAAATGTCATACATTTTTCTCTATTTATCTAGCTATGCAGGTGAATGGTAGTTACATATATGTATATAAGAAGCAATAAGTTTACCAGAAAGTTTGTACCGCTAAGAAATAAGGTTGAAAGAAAACCATTTGAATGACAGAGCAGTTGACTTTATCACTACGAAGTCGCTCCATCGTATGCATAAACTGATAAGACTATAGCATTTGTCTGAACGCATCGTGTCCTGTGTAAAAATTCCGGTGAAGCGAGCAAATAGACCAACAAAAAGCTAAAAATACTACAAAACGAACGTTGGACGTTTGACAGTGTACGCTCGAAGCAATAGCATCGGCCGCACGATGTGTCCAACCATCAAGTGTTGGTGGGTGTTCGTAGCATAGTGTACAGTGCTACCACTTTAGCACTTTAGTGGTAGATTAGCATGAATTAATCGCAAATTTAGAATGCAGCACTTTTAGCGCTCTCATAAGAAATCTATTTGTTGGCGTTACTCTCTTCCTTTAAAAAACATACAATTGAGTGTATCAAACATAACTCCAACATTTTACCGGCATCATTTTGTTTGTTTTTCTGAATTGCTGAAACTTCACATACCTGTGAGAAAGGTTATTTCATGGTAATTCATATCTATCACTATATTGGGATGCAAAAGTGGCAGCACTGATCGTGTAGCTTCGGCTTTTATACTGGAAAAAACTCAATAACACACCAGTAAAACAATCGACATGAAGCCGTAAACCATGTAACTTTGACTGCTACATTGTGAGTATTTTCATAAATGGATTTGCTGAAATTGGTACCATTCATTCCACGTGATCGTCATGGAAAAATCTTTCCTGAAAGTTTATTTTTTCGAAAAATGCCAAACAATAAGAACAAGCTGCTTCGCAATTGGATTTGCTTCAGTGAAGAAAAGCAAGCTCTATTCTGTATTTGCTGCTTGGTGTTTGACCCATCAAACAAATCTATTGGAGTATTGTCTAAGCTTTCGCTTCCCTCTGAAGGTTTTAAGCCAATGGAGTCGTCATTTAAGAAGCTATGGGACAAGCTTCATGATCATGAGCTATCTGAGAACCACCTTTCTACATTTGTCCAGTGGCGTCTTTTGGAAAATTCACTTAAACTCTGTCGTGGCGTGGAAAACCAATTGGCTTCAACGATAGCTCGAGAAGAAGAAAGACTAAAAGGTTTTCTGGAAACCATACTGCAAGTAATTCTGTACTGTGCTAAGAGAGATTTGCCGCTGCAAGGATCATCAACAAAAATTGGAGACAACAACAATGGACACTTTCTGGGGTTACTCGAATTGCTTGCCAAAAAAGATAGTTTGCTTGCAAATCATCTAGATAAAGTGAAAGCAGCAAAAGATAAAGGAAAAAAACTACAATCGACCTATTTATCCTGGCGCATTCAGAATGACTTCATTAATGTGTGTGCAACTGAAGTGGAAAAATTCATATTAAAAGAGCAAAGTGAAGCATTTTATTTTTCCATTCTCTACGATTCAACCCCGGACGAAGGTCGTTTGGAACAAAACGCATTATTGCTTCGTTTTGTCCATTTAAATGTCGCCACTCGTAAATGGGAAATCAAGGAACGATTTCTCTGTTTCATTGAATCATGTGATAAGACGGGCAAAGGAATATCAGGTTGGCTTTTTTAATATTTTGCGGATAATACTCATCAAAATATTTCATATACATATGTATATAAAATAAATCTCTACCTACTACATAATATTAATATTCATGTATAACAGCAAGACTACGATTGCGCGTAAAGCTCAATCATGTAATACTCTACTAGATGAAATAGAAAATGTTCGTTACTTTAGGAAATTTTAAATGGGGAGTGGTAGAGAAAAAATCATTAAGAACTCTGCACTTTTCCTACGACCTTCCATACAAACTACACAATTTCACTAAATCCAATAAATGAATTTACCTTGAACCTATTGAATTTTCGATTTTTAAATTTTGTGTAAAACATTTTAATAGCGACTTAAGCATGATGTGAAAAAATTAGTTGAATGCCGTCAGACCTTCTATCCTTCCCATACAATACTTATTAAAATCACGAAAATTCCTCTTCCACCTAGAGTAGCGCATGATTGAGTTATACGCGTAATCATAGTCCTGTTATATTTTTATTTTCTGCAAAATGCAACGACTTATGGCATACATAGATAAATACTAAGGAGAAATTATATTCATGAGATAAATTTTAATATGAATTATATTTAATTGTAAGTCACCAATTATGATACCAGTGTATCTGTTTCTGTTTCAAGGTACGATTGAAACAGCCCTCGAAGCACGAGGCATATCTCTTTCGGCATGCAGAGGATTTGGAAGTGATAATGCTGCCAACATGTCAGGCAAAGATAAACAATTCTATAACGTTTTCAGCGTGCGTTCCACACACATTGAATTTAACCGGTGTACACGCTGCAGAGTTATGCGCTGACATCAAAACATTTTTTGGCAATATTGATCGTGTATATGCGACATTTTCATCAAGTCCACATCGTTGGGAAATTTTATTGCAACAGCCAGGAAACAGATCCTTGCATTCTTCATCTGCTACCCGTTGGAGTGCACGCATTCAAACCCTTTGCTGAAAAGCTTGAAGGCATCCTGCTTGCCTTGAAACAAATTGTGGAAGATGGCAAATTAGCAGCCAGTATAAAAGCTGAGGTGATAGGATTAATCAATTTTTTTACATCATTTAACGCAGTGTTGATGATAGTTTTTTGGCGAGATGTACTATCGATGATTCATCAACGTAGCGTCATTTTACAAAGCCCGAAGTTATCTTTAGATTCAGGCATAAAGTTAATTGAATCTCTCGTCAAAGAACTTAGGGACTATCGAAATCAATTTGATGACTACCTATCAAAAAGTAAGCAGCTAGCTACAAATTGTAACATCGACACAGTATTACCCGTCGTTTTCTGCCACATAAACTATCTAATTTTTCTAGCAGGATAATGTCAAATCGTGAAGAGTATTTAGATCCCCCTAACGAAAGTGGTGTTGCAAAATTTAAGCGAGAAATTTTCTTGGAAACACTTGATTTCTTAATTTTTGATTTGAATAATCGAGCCAAGCAAGCAAAATTGATTTGTCAAGATTTTGCTGTAATTTTGAAATGGCGAAAAATTCAATTACCTAGCACTATTAATACTTTGATTGAAAGGTTTCCAGAAGATTTGAACCACCAACTTGAGGATGAAATATCGCATTTTATGAAAATTTCAGAAAACGTTTTTGCTAACCAAGCAGAACTGGATACTCCACTTGGAATGCTAAACAGCATTTATGAGTTTCATTTCGAGGATATATTTCCCCACCTGTGTATTGCATTACGAATTTTTGGCACTATTCCGGTCTCTGTATGTAGTGCTGAACGTTCATTTAGCAAATTGAAGCGTATCAAGACTGTTGCAAGAACTCGGATGCATCAGGAACGGCTTTCTGGATTAGCGCTCTTATCTATTGAGAACGAACTCACTAATGCAGTTGATTTTTCAGACGTCAGTAAGCGATTTTCTCAAGATACTCTTCGTCGATATCCCAAACTGCCAGACGTGTAAAATAGAAAAACCTTTTGTTTTTAATTTTTAAGTGACGTAGTTAAAAAACAAATAGAGCTAAAACGCACTAAAAATAGTACCTATTGAAAATATTATTATGTATATAAATTTACTTAAGATTTATTTATAATTACTTACATCATCTCTTTTGATAATGAATTTCAATTGTTTATTTTTTTTTTATTTGTTTAATGTTTTTTTTTCATCAAATCGAATAAATAAATAATTTCAATTAAACTAAACTTTTGTTAGATTGGGACGGCTTTTATTCTCAGTTTTTTTTAAATAATTTATAAATTATTGTAGCATTTTATAAGTTTCTTTCTGTTGACCGTACTCACTAAAAGATAAGTTTATGCTTGTGTTTAGTCCACTGCAAACAAAACCCACGAAATTCCATACGAAATATGTATGGGGCCCGGGTAAATTTTATCCCCAGGGCCCGAAAATTCTGTGTTGGTCCCTGAGTATTGTCATGGAATAAGAAGATCCCTTCAAATTAAATTTGTTATCTTGTGATTTGACAAGAGGATCCCTTGAATCTCATCGAGCGATAGTAGATATATAAACAATTTCGTTATTATAGGTTGGTGCAGATGAAATGTCAGATTCAGTAGTAAATTTTTGAACAGCTGTAACTTTTTATAAAGATAATTTTATTAATCAAAATAGGTACCAGCAGATGCGAAATACTTTTCCAACGAGATACAAGCGCATTTATTCCTGTTTCGTAGAAGTCCGAGTTTCTGGTTCGAAGAAACTCCTCGAAGGCATTTTTGACAGCTGCTTCATTGTTAAACTGTTTTCCTGTCAAAAAGTGATCCAAATGTTTAAAGAAATAGTAATCTGTTGGCGAGAGGTCTGGTGAATATGGCGGGTGAGGAAGAGTCTCATAGCGCAACTCATTCAATCTTTGGATCGTTGTTCTCGATACATGAGGTCGCGCGTTGTCATGAAGCAGTATAACTCCATCCCTGTTGACTAGCCTAGGTCGTTGAACTGTCAATTTCTGATGCATTTCGTCCAGTTGAGCGCAGTATTTCTCAGAATTGATGGTTTTGCCAGGTTGCAGGAACGAATAGTGGATAAATCCAGCTACAGACTACCAAACAGTCACCATTATTTTCTCTGGATGAAGGCTTGGTGTCGGCATATGTCTTGGAGCCTCATCGGTATCTAGCCATTGGGCCGATCGGCGACGATTATTGTATAGTATCCACTTTTCATCGCAGGTCACAATTCGGCTCAAGAACGGTTCGTTTCAGTTGCGGGAGAGAAGAGAACTATAAATCTCCATTCGATACGCCATGTTTTACTCAGTAAGAGCATGCGGAACCCACTTGTCAAGCTTTTTCACTTTTCGAAGATGTTGCAAGTGGCAGCAAACTATCGAATGATACACGCCCAATTTCTCCGCAAGATCCCTTATGGTTTGGCGGGAGTCAGACTCCACTAATGCACGCAGCTCGTCGTTATCGATGGATGGTACTGGGTTTTCACGTGGCTCATTTCGAAGGTTCATATCTCCGGATCGAAATTTTTCGAACCACCGCTGAGTGGTTCGTTAACCGTATCAGGTCCAAATGCCCTGTTGATATTTCTTCGTTGCTTTCGTTGCATTGTGCTCTAGATTAAATTCATTAAGGAAAAGTAGCCGTTTTTGACTCGCTTCCATGTTCTTTTTCTTTTTTTTTCAACGACCACCACGAAGTGCAAAACCGAAATGACTCCATAAGCCAAAGTAGCAGTATTTATACTTCAATATGTTATATCACTAGCGCCGCCTGGTGGCAGTTTGATGCATAAAAATCGCAGCCAACTTCATGTCATTGCAAAATCCGACATTTCATCTGCACCAACCTAATATGAACGGCAACACCAGTTTATTTCAACTTTTACTTCATAAATTAGGTTGCACAACTTACCTTTTGACTTCACTTTACCATCTTCACTTTTACAATTAAAATTCTATAGTCTTTTAAACATAGTAGTTGAACAAACTTTACTTGAACTATCTTCAGAATAACTTTACTTGAACAGCCTTCTGAACTACTGTGGTGTGAACTGAACTATTGTCTAAACAGAACTTAACTATTGTTTAAACTGAACTCTTGGTTAAAGCTGGACTCTGTTTAAATCTGAACTCCTCTTACTTCTTCTGGAGCTTGCTTTTTATACCCTTCACGGATGTGATAGGGTATACTAACTTTATTATGAAGTTTGCAATGCACAGAAGGAAGCATCTCCGACCATACAGACCATATATATTTTTGGTCAGTATGATGAGACGAATCGATTAAGCTTTGTCCGTCTGTCCGTTTGTCTGTATGTCTGTCTGTATGCAAACTAGTCCCTCAGTTTTAAAACTATCGAGCTGAAATTTTGTAGAAAGCCTTCTTTCTATTGCACGCTGTAAATATGTCGGAACCAATGGAGTCGGAGTACTACATACGTCATATAACTGCCATAGGAACGTCCAGTACAAAAAGTGATCTTTATGAGAAAAACTTTTTTTATTTCTGAAGATATCTTTACCAAATTTCATGTTATTCAATTATATTGACTGACAAACCACGTTCCTAAATTTGGTTGAAATCGGCCCACTATTTCAGATACCTCTCACAGGAACAGTGAAATCGGAACAAGTTTTACTACTAATTTCAAAGTAGCAAATGCACCATAAGTGACAACGAAGATATGATACCAGTAGTTATAGCTCCGATTCGCGCACCACCTAACTAAGGGGTAAAATTTACATGCCGTTTGAAAACTAACACAATGTGGCAATTGGCAACTTTATAGTTTTGTCAGTTCAAAGCACCGTCGTGAAATAATCATTTGTATTTCCGATGAAAAATCGATTTTGAAATTTCTTTAAAGTTTGAAGAGTTGTATCTTTGAAGTTAAGGGTGATCTTTGCAACTGGGGAAAATTCCATTTGTATGAAATTTTATGTAGTTTCAGAAAGTCGTGTCAAATCTCAGATTAAATGATTGGAAGAGTGGCAAATTTGGATATTGTTGTACTACGAGTATATGTAATTGATTTTCGTTTTTTTATCCATCGAAGAATAGTTTTTATAAGCACGTAATGTCTAGGCAAACTTTCGTGCTCGATCGATCAATCAATCGCAATTCACTGATATTTTGCAGGTACAACAAATGCTAAAGACGAACCCAGAATTATTGGTGGATCTAATGCGACATTTGAAACGGCACCGTACCAAGCATCGATTCGAGTACGAGTCGCCGACGTACCATTTGGACGTGGTCACATCTGCGGTGGGAGCCTGATAAACTACCATACTATAGCTACAGCAGCTCATTGCTTCTACTATGAAAGGTAGTGAATAAATATTTTTATCAAAAAGAAATTTTAACTACACAGTTCCAATAATTTCCAGCTACAATAATAAATACTACATGTGGTCACCTTCAGATCTAAGCGTTGTTATGGGATCCTTAAACCTCTTCTCAAGGACGTCTAGCACATTTGAATCACTTGTTCGATCCTATGCAGTTCATAAATCCTTCAACATAAAGAATCTAGTCAACGATGTTGCTGTGATAATTTTAGCCAACCCGGTTCCTGAATATCATCCGACCATTAGACCGATTCAGCTGGCTAACTATACCCTGCCGGACACCGTGAGATGCCAAATCAGTGGTTTCGGTACCACATACCATGTAAGTATCGATCTATTATTCATTGTCAAAAGAAAAACACCTGAAAACAAGATTTGTTCCCCTTTTTTTAGTCGCAGAATGCAAGTCCATCGCCTCAACTCCTGTACGCCAACGTCAGTCTTTTGTCGTGGACTAGGTGCAGTGGGGTCTACAGTTTGGCGCCAGGGATGATATGCGCAGGAGATTGGGCGGGCAGTCGTGATGCTTGCCAAGGCGATTCTGGAGGACCTTTGCAGTGCAATGGTACTTTGTATGGTATCGTTTCGTGGGGATACGAATGCGGCAAAGCAAGCTACCCGGGCGTTTACAGCAGTGTGCCATACTTTCAGTCGTGGATCAGAGCGAATAGTTCCAATCAATTTACTGCAAATGTAGTATTAGTTTTGGCTATGACTGTGTTCATGAAATGGTGGGTAATGTGAACAGTGGTCGCCTAATTTTCATAAAAGTATTGTACATTTTCACTGTTGTGTTGTTTCATTACGTGTTGAAATAAAAAATAGTTTTCAACTTATAAGTAGAATTTACATTACATTCAATCGATGGTGTATTTAGGAAAATAGCAAGGAGGGAGGGGGGCCGTCTTTTTTTCGAATTATTTGATAACTAAAATACTCCTTAGGCTGAAATTACAGTTTGTATTTTTTTCAACGCGACAGCAACGCGTCTTTTCGCTGCTTTGTGTTTGCGTCGGAAAAACGCATGCGTAATTTCATAAGCGGCGCGTCTCTTTCCGCGCCTTTCACGACGCGATAAGAAATTTTTCCGACGCGCCATGTTTTACAACTTTGCAGCCGACGCGCTGCTATTGAAAGCGCCGCCAGCTCGCCAACACATTGAAGCAAATGGCACGCACCACACTTGCGTCTATTTGTCGTAAAGGTTAACGCGTCTTTTCGCTGCTTTGTGATTGCGTCGGAAAAACGCAAGTGTAAATACATTTTGACAGCAATTGCACATTTATGATCTGGCTAACTTGGCAACTGCACGCAGAAAAAGTATTTTTTTTTATGTTTACATTATTATGGAAAATACTTTGTATTTTTTTTTTCACTTTACTTTCGCAGTAAAATGGATATTGATAATACTTACTTCAAGTCAGCGGTCTTGTCTGTGGGGAAACTCGCAGGCAAATCCACATAGCACCTCCGCATGGTGACCGCTGGTAACTTCGCGAATAGCGAAGACTGAGCTATGCGGCCGTTTGCGTGTACTACGAGTATCACATTCCGCGAGTACCGCCGTTCTGCGATATGTAATCAATGGACACACTCCTTACCTGGCCAACTATTGTGTTCTATAGTTTTGGTGAAGGTAGCCCGTTCGAAATTTCAGATGTCCTAAATGCCCGGGGTGTTATGTAACCGTGCCCATCGGGGGAAGGTGACCAGGGACGCAAATGGTCATCGTTAACGGAGCACTGACACACGCATGTACAATAACCAGTTTTATTGGCTGTGTAAACTGTCTCCCCGACTGTACGCTGGCAGAGGGGCGCCTATGAAACTCCCTGCATAGGTGACACGTGACACGGCGACTAGCTGTGAGGTTGAGGTTGGAGCTGGTGACTGAGGTGAAAGTCCACCTGCCGGGTTCCGGATCCAACACTTCACTTTGCTCCTTTCTTGCAGCTGGTGAACTATGGTGTACAGAGTAGCGATCTGTTAGGCTAGGGGAGAAACCTTTATTAGCATCAAAGGTAACAAGTGCAGAGTGGCATGAACGCCTGCGGAACTTTTGGGAGGCCGCGATAGAGTCTGCTTCGCGACACAAAGAGAGGAAAGGACGGCCGGATCGCCACGATGTTTCTTTAGGGGCAGGGAGTTGCGGGAAGTAATATGCTGGCATTTGCCTTGGCTGTTGTCCGAGAACGGGAAACCTAAACCTGAATCAATCAAAAATCAAGATACAAAAAAATAAAGACATTCTTGAACAACCTAGAAACTCAAATCAGTGCCAACCACGGGAGGAAAAGAGTCTTTACGAAAAGACTGTTTCACTTGGTGGACCACCCGCAAGAGAGGTTAACCAAGGTGAACAAACAAGGCACAAAGAAACACTGTGTGCCAGTTGAATATTCATCACAGCAAAGCAGCATCAGCGATGATGACGATATGCTTTGAGGAAGAAAAACTGGACATAGCTTTGATTCAGGAACCCTGGATTTACATAACAAAATTGGGGTTTGTGACAACAAACCGGAAACCTGTACCATGCACAGGTGGACGGTAAAATAAGGTCCTGCATCCTGGTGCGTCATGCAATACGTGCAGTACAAATAATGCATCTCTGCTTGCCTGATCTTACGGCAGTAATGATTGGCAGTGGTGCAAGATCATTCCTAATAGTACCAGCGTATCTGCCTTATAATGCACCAGAACCACCTCCATTAGAAGAAGTGGAAAATCTGATAAGATATTGTAAGGAAAGAGATATGGCCCTGATCATAGGCTGGGAGGCCAATGCACACAAACACAACACAGGCAAAACAGGCGACAATCTCAGAGGACAGCAACTGCTAGAATTTGTGGAAAGGTACAATCTGCTGGTAGCAAACAAGGGGGTGGCTCTTTCGAAGGGCTGAAGTTATCGACATTACCCTAAGCTCTGTTAATATGTTTGAGAGGGTTCAGAATTGGAGAGTAGTGAACAGGCTAGCCATGTCTGATCACAGAGCTTTCCAGTTTGAAATTCTGTATGGCAGAAAACGGAGTAGCGACCACAAACGTATATGAGTACTAAAAAATACCAATCGTACTAAGTACGAGACATATTTATTGGAACAGGTCGAGAATATTCAAGATAAAATGCCTCGGAGTACGGTCGAAATAGAGCGAACAGTGGAACAACTGAACTCCGCTATTAATCGCGCTTTCGAACACGCTTGTTCCTGCACAGTAGTGGACGAAAAGGACCCAACACCATGGTGGAGTAGGGAACTAGAGTTTATGAAAAGAGAGGCAAGGAAAGCCTTTAATCATTATTAGAGGGAGAGAGACTCTCACACTTGGGAACTATACAAGGATAAAAAGAGGGAGCTGAAAAGAACCTTACGTCTTCGGAAACGAAATATGTGGAGGGAATTCTGCTCTAGCATAAAAGATACCTGGAAGTACGCAGATTACAGAAGATGATATCAGAAGACACTGCTTCAAAAATGGGACTGTTACGCGTGGTGGAACCATGACAGAAACAGTGGAAGAACATTGCAGTGGCTGATGGAGGTACATTTTCCTGGAAGTTTCGAGTCAAACTAGCCATGGGCCCAAACTAAGAAAGGGGCTGGTGGGGGAAGACGACGAGAAGCTGAAAGGATAATAACTACAAATTGTGTCAAAGGTGCTATAAACTCTTTTGCACCATTTAAAATGGGTGGACTGGACGGAATATTCCCGGCACTATTACAGTGGGATATGGGCGCTCTACTAGATAGAATCCGGAACATATTTGTCGCCTGTCTTTCAACAGGCTACATACCGAAGGCATGGAGGGAGGCTAAGGCGGTCTTCCTGCCTAAACCGGGAAAAAAGCACAAGTTCCTTCAAGCCAGTCAGCCTTACATCATTCTTGTTGAAAACAATGGAAACGGTGTTGGTGGACTACCTGCAGAATACGACGCTAATGTATAGTTCTCTGAGTAGGTGCCAACATGCTTATAGAGCAGGCAGATCTACGGAAACCGCTCTTCGTTAAAGTTGCAGAGAAAGAGAGAGATTAATAACGGCGGGATCGCTATGTCTACTTTAATGGACATAGAGGGTGCTTTTGATAAAATCTCCTTTACCAAACTAAGAAACGCCCTGACTGAGCGGGGTGTTGATTCTATTATAATTAAGTTGATCGACTCTATGCTGAAGCAGAGGGCGATATATCTTAGCAGTGGATGTGCCAGAATACGGAGTAACGTAGTCCGAGGATGCCCACAAGGCGGTGTTCTTTCGCCTCTACTGTGGAATATCACCGTAGACAGTCTTCTCTGGGACTAGATGAGCGTACATACGGTAGGATACACCGATGACTTGGCTCTTACGGTTAGTGGAAACTTGATGGGCATAATTCTTTGTTGCATGTGACAGGTTCTCAAAGTAACTGAAGAGTGGTGTAATGAGCAAGAGCTAACCATTAACGCTAGTAAATCAAAAACTGTGATTTTTACTCGTAAGAGGAAAGACATGAGGCGTGTTTTTTTGTATTGCGGTGTAGGTTAATTGGGGGTTATCCGGGTTAACTTACACACATTACACAATCAACAAGAGTATGTTGTTTGTGTAATGTGTGTAATTAACCTCCACCGCAGTACAAAAAAACACGCCTATAGAAATAACTCCCTTACGGCTTTTTGGTTCGCAAATTAAGGTGTACAAGGAAGTGAAGCATCTAGGGGTTACCTTAGATGTGAAGCTAACTTGGAATGTTCACGTTGATGAGAAGATCCAAAAAGCGAAAAGAATTTTTCATCAATGTAAGAGAGTGTGTGTGCTCGTAGGTGGGGAATTTCACCTATAGCGGCACACTGGATTTACACAACGATGGTAAGACCCATTCTAACCTACGCATTAGTGGTATGGTGGCCAAAAGCATTGCAGAAAACCACAAAGCGGAAGCTAAATGGGGTACAAACGATACCTTGCGTAAGCATATGTGGCGCAATGCGCACCACACCAACGCTAGCGATGGAGGCATTGCTGGGACTGCCGCCACTGGAGTTATTTTTAAAGAAAACAGTGGCGCTTTTGCCAATACGCATGGAAAGGGACGCCATGAGGCAACACTTTGGAACCAGCAGCGGTCATAAGAGCATCTTAGACATAATACATGATGAGGTCAGGGAGATTCTAATGCCGGTAGACGGCATGAATAGACGTAGGGTAGTTGAAAAACTACACAAGACTCACATTGCAGATGGAAACATACACAATGAGTGTATGCACAATAACATCTCCTGATTCGATTTAGCCACATCTGTCTGTCTGTCCGTCTGTCTTTCTGCCCGTCTGTCTGTCTCTCCGCCTGTCTGTCTCTACGTCTGTACAAAACCAGTATACGACCAGTGCTATGCTACGACTGCGAAGCATAGACCCTAACTCAAGCCTCCGGAAACATGCTAGACACATTTGAACGTAAGGGTTCGGGGTTGTTTGCGATCGAGATGGATGGCGCATCCGATACAACCACGAGTTATATGAACTGTACGATGAGCTGGAAGTTTCGAACATCGTCAAACTACAACGACTTCAATGGGCAAAGCATATCCAACGAATGGACGATGATCGCATGTCAAAGAGAGTGATGAATGCAAAACGAGTCGACGGAGCGAGGCTGCCTAGACAACCGAAATCTCGTTGGGAGAGGTCAGTATATGTGGACGCCGAGCAGCTACAGGGCTTCCAAGATTGGAGGACGCGGTCACGTAACCGAGATAATTGGAGGACAACGATCCGGGCGGCCAAGGCCCGACGTCGGGCTGTCGCGCCACGATGATGATGATGACTGTTGTTGGTATATTTGGCAGGAATTTCAGAGCATAGCGGAGTGGGATACATTTTATGGCCGTTGACTATTTACTGTAAAAATCTGATTGGAACTTCTGACAAATATACCACTCTTTAAATCATATTATCTCGAAAACTATTTCAGATACCTACGAGAAAAGTGGTTGCAACATTTTTTATGAATAAATGATCTATAATTTTGTCTTAAAACGTTTTTCAATACGCTAAACGGGTTTCGAAATATTGTCAAAAAAAATAGTTAATAGTCAAAAAAAAATAGTTATTTTTTTTTTTGTTATCCGAGTTTTAGCGGAAGTTTATCTCGAAAACTATTTCAGATACGAAAAAAAATTGTTGACATTTTTTATGGATTTTATTGTGGTCTTTCATGTGGCCCCAGAAAGTTTTTCGCTATAATTAACCGTTTTCGAAATATTAAAAAAAATCTTATTTTGTTTCGTGTTTTCTAGTGATTATCTCGAAAACTATTTGAAACACGAAAAAGATTGATATCAGACTTTTAAAAGTTTCCTGGTGATCTTTCATTTTGTCTTAGAATATTTTACGCTGCGGCTAGCCGTTTTCAAAATATTCGAAAAAAAATAGAGGGGCCTTTTTTGTAGTCCGGATGGCGCAATGGTTAGCACGTTCGCCTTCTACGCACTGGGCCCCGGTTCGATTCCTACTGAATGCAGTAGTTTTCGATAAAAAAAAGGGGATTTACATGTCGGACTATGAGCCCACTCAGCAGTTAAATGAGTACCCATTTATGCGGTAAATAACTCGGTTGAGCGTGTTGCTGATCACACACTTCTGTACAAGACCGTCACGATCTAGAAAATGAGATGATGCTAACTCATCTCGAGGCCATGGTTCAAATTGGACTGTTGCGCCAGTTGTTTATTTTTATTTTTGTGTAGTCCAATTCGTATTTACGAGCACTTTCGGCAGAATCTTCTCTGAACCCCACTACAAAAATAGAAAATAAAAAATTTCCGAGATAATTAGTATCTTTCACAATACAAAGCGGCAAACTTGATAAAATAACGTAATTTTAACGTTTGTTTTTGCGAATTTTAACCCTCTACGGCCGCCAAACTCACCCTCGTAGGCTTGCCAGACTTTTCATATTCTTTTTCATATTCCTGCATTACAAAGAAACAATCGTGAAAGTTCTAGCCTTGGTACTTATAACGTAACCAAACGGCCACCAGCTCCTCAATTAAAAGGAAAATTTGTGGGGCGCGAGATTGAGAGCCTGTAATCTAGTGGAAAGCCAATACTCCGTGGTTGGGAAGCCGAGTAAAGCCTTGATTGGAATATGGGAATGATTATCCATCGGTTTTTCACGAACCTATTTAGGGGATCCGAATGGTGACAATATTTAGTGTTCAATGTCTACAAAAGCGAAATTCCCAAATATTTCAATCAGATACATAAATACATATCTGAATTCAGAAATTAAAAATCATAAAAAAGTCATCATTGGAAAGTTTCTAGACAAAAAAAAATGCATGCGACTCAAATTAGTTAGATTGATGAGACTTAATTTAAGAGTTCACCCTTGCCCCTGCGTTTATATGAAGTATCTTGTAACATTCGTAGGAAATTTCAAAGCATCACTTGAGTAAAAGTGATCCTCAAGCGAATGGCTTAAGAAACTTCACACAAATTACACATTGTGTGCGTTCAGAAGGAACTGAGCAACTTCCGCTCAGCGAACATGTTCAGAACGAGCGGGTTCAGAAGTGACTGAGCAACTTCTGCTCGGGTGAGCATGATCAAATTTCACCGAGCAAGAAATATTTCTGCTCACTGATCAGTGCTCAGTGCTCAGGTTCTTCTTCTTCTTTTTCAACCTCACGCTCATGTTGCGAGTTTCCGAGTTTTGACAGTTATCAAATTGGTTGTTGTGTTTTCGCCGTTTTCGGTTTCTAGTTCTTTGGTTTTCGGGTGCTTCTGAATTTGTTTTCACGTTGTTCGTGATTTTTGTAATGGACAGCGTGGGATTCATGCATTTTCCACTTTTCGGCACTTGACGTTTAAAATTATCATCGTCAGCTTTCAGCTGGTCGATTTGTCAGCTGGTCAAGTAGCGTTCAGCAGGTGCAGACTCCAAACCGAGCAGCTCCGGAGCTGCTCGCGAGCAGTTGCGGAGCTGCTCGCGAGCGGTTTCTGCTCTTTTGCCACCTTCTGAACGCATTCATTGAGTGCAGCTCCGGAGCTGCTCGGTTTGGAGTCTGCACCTGCTGAACGCTACTTGACCAGCTGACAAATCGACCAGCTGAAAGCTGACGATGACAATTTTAGACGTCAAGTGCCGAAAAGTGGAAAATACATGAATCCCACGCTGTCCATTACAAAAATCACGAACAACGAAGAAACAAATTCAAAAGCACCCGAAAACCAAAGAACTAGAAGCCGAAAACGGCGAAAACACAACAACCAATTTGATAACTGTCAAAACTCGAAACTCGCAACATAAGCGTGAGGTTGAAAAAGAAGAAGAAGAACCTGAGCACTGATCAGTGAGCAGAAATATTTCTTGCTCGGTGAAATTTGATCATGCTCACCCGAGCAGAAGTTGCTCGGTCACTTCTGAACCCGCTCGTTCTGAACATGTTCGCTGAGCGGAAGCTGCTCAGTTCCTTCTGAACGCACACATCGTCAGCTTTCAGCTGGTCGATTTGTCAGCTGGTGAAGTAGCGTTCAGCAGGTGCAGACTCCAAACCGGAGCTGCTCGCGAACAGTTGCGGAGCCGCTCGCGAGCGGTTTCTGCTCTTTTGCCACCTTCTGAACGCACTCATTGTGAACGTATTCGTGTTCTGAGTTCGAGTTTATGTGGCCCGGCTTAATTAAAAAATGATCCGCAGACGCGGGAACTGCCACAAATAGGAGCAGAAACCAGCGGCATCCCAGATAGCTATCGCGACAGCCAATTGACGTCGATGGCTATCGGATAGATATCGGCGTCCCTTGTGCATCGCAATGTAGTTCTTCCTATCCGATTGAAAGTGACGCGGTGTACTGCGTCATTTGGGCGTTCATGTGCACGAGGCCAAATTGTTCACGAATATCAGACGACCGAAATACAATAACTTGAAGTGTGTCTTATCTGCATATGGAAAGGTTCCCAGCAGATACCATAATTGATTTTTAGCCACAATCGACTCAGATTTTTGTCATTACGTTTAGTTACCGAATTGGTACTATAAAGACTACGTTACATTGCGAATCATGTATCTGAAAATTATAAGATTTCTCAGCATTGTTACACTGTGTGCTTCGCAAAATTCGAACGAGTCTACCAAAACAGACTCTCGGTTCTATAATGTAAGTATACACTCGAAATTTGTAACAACCATAGCTTCCTTAGATTCCTTGAAAGCTTTTATGATTGTCGATTTCAGATTATCGTCCAACGTAACCCGGGGTCAGAAGTGCGGGATCTTATGTGTAGCGGAGTATTGATATCCTTTAACATAGTACTTACAGTGGCCCACTGTTTCTACAATTCATCAGGAGCAATCGTTCCAATAGAAAAATTTGCCATAATGCTGGGAGACTTAAGCCATCCAGTAGAAGACAATCGTTTGATTCCCATCAAGAGTATTAAAATGCATCCAGAATACACACCACCGGATAGATCGAACGATCTTGCCATTGTAACTCTTCAGCAAGGGATTGAAACCGATGCCGATGATGTTCTACCGATAGGACTTGCCACATATGTGATGCTACCTGGCGTGAAATGTGTCATTACCACATGGTTAAATTTGCTTTATGTAAGTCGGTCCCATCGATGTCATAACACCCACCATACACATAGCGATCGATCGGCCGATCCGTCGCCGGATATCGACCGATGGATCAGCCTGTTTATGTGCCTTTCGTTGACGACTTTTTTTTAACAGTTCCATATAATTTTTATCACCTGATTTTTTGTGCCGATTCATCGGCCGATCGATCGGTCGACGGATAGCATAATGTATGGCGGCTATTATGACTACAATTTTACGAAGCTCTGAGTTGAGTTTGTTTTACAGGGTTGGCCCATTTCACAAACATTGCAAGAAGTACCGGTGGTGGTGGTTGATTCTGCCAATTGTTCGATAAAAAGTGACCTATCGAAGCGAACTATTTGTTTGCATGGCAATTATTTTGACCTGAACGGATCCTACTTCCTTTCGGGCAGCCCATTGGTGTGTAATAATGTTTTAGCTGGTTTATCGTCACAAACCATACGCTCAACCGTGTCAACCGAGTCATTTAACAATATTAACTTCTACTGGTCATGGATAGCTAACAATAAGGCGAATTGTATGGCCTGGAAGCATGTTTGGTTGTTCGTTTTATTTTATTGTATTGTAAGCAATATCATGTGAGTTCTTCTACATGTATAGATAAGTATAAACAAAATAAATCAAATTGTTCCTAATAGTTAATTATATGGCCCAAAAACAACCCTGTTGTAGAAAGCTTCCCGCTAAAGGAAAAATCAGCCGCAAAAAGGATTGATATGAACATAATTCCACCAAAGTACTCATAGCTT
Source organism: Chloromyia formosa (assembly GCA_964017055.1). Classification (NCBI taxonomy): domain Eukaryota; kingdom Metazoa; phylum Arthropoda; class Insecta; order Diptera; family Stratiomyidae; genus Chloromyia; species Chloromyia formosa. The sequence goes on along the minus strand of OZ024813.1, from coordinate 121,709,640 downwards.
TGCGCCTCGCTCTAGGGTATGCATATTGAACCCTGATTAAATTAGTTAATTTATTTTTACGTTGATTGGTGGGTAGCTTCGTAAGCCCCCCCCCCCCCCATACTTCTCCTTTGTGAACAATAACATTAAATTTTGTCTCTCTACCCCAGAACACCCACCCGGCCCATATACTCAACACATGAGATGTCAAACTCACATCCCTCTTCCTACTTCCACCCTTGTGCCGAATTACTTCATTTCTCTGGCTCTTTTTCATTTCCTTTTAATCTCTCTCTTTTGTGTGCCAAGTACTGTCTTCTCGCCCGGATATCTTTATAAAGCTCCCCTTCTTATAAGACTCGCCATAGACAGTGCGATCCATCGTCAGATCGATCTGACGATCGAAATTTTATGGAACTGTCAAAAAAATTGTCAACGATAGTCACATACACTGTGCGATCGATCTGACGATCACAATATCGTCAGATCGATCTGACGACGGATTGCATCGTATATGGGGGCTATTAGACCTCCAAGGCTAGGGCAAGGTGACTGTCTACTTAGGATTTCTGAAAACCTTCCCAAAGGGTCCGAAAAAGACGAAAAAATGAGGCCAATTTTTTTTTTCTTCGACTGTATGTTGCATTTTGGATATCATATCAAAGGATATAATGAGTTCAACACATTTCTGGTGTTTTTACCTAATTTGAAGTAGCTACGACGGTGTGATAGCTGGGGAGCTTGCGGCCGTTTGGTTACCTTATAAGTACCAAGGCTAGCACATTCACGATTGTTTCTTTGTAATACAGGAATACGAAAATGAGTAGGGTTCAGAGAAGATACTGCTGAAAGCGCTCGTAAATACGAATTGGACTTTCGGTGGGATCTTGGCAAAACTATTTTACAAAAAACAGCTTGCCGAGGTTATGATATCTACCCTTCACGCTTTGCGTATCATGGGTATCATACCTTCGTTGTGACTTATAATGCATTTGTCAGTTTGAAATTAGCAGTAAAACTTGTTCCGATTTCACTGTTCCTATGAGAGGTATATGAAATAGTGAGCTAATTTCAACCAAATTTAGGGCCGTGATTTGGCAGTTAATATGATGGGATAATATGAAACTGCGGTGTGAGAATTACAGGGGCATATCACTAGTTTGTACGTCCTATAAAATATTGAAGAAAATTCTGGAAAATAGAACGAATCATTTGTGAATATCAAGGCGGTTTCAGACCTGGTCGCTCTACAACCTACTCTTTACGGTCAAACTGATACTCCAGAAGTGCTGGGAATACAACGTAAACGTATACCAAATCTTTGTCGACTTCAAGCAGGCATACGACAGTATCGATCGTGGAGTACTGTACAACATCATGCTGCAATTCACAAGTCGGAATCCAGAATAGACTTACTGATCTATTTGAAACACGCACTGGCCTGAAACAGGGCGATGGACTGGCACCGACGCTCTTCCACCTAGCACTGGAATACGCTATTCGGGCTATGATCTATGAATATGAACAACAGCAATACGCTACTCATCAAGTCGACACAATTAGCAGCGTACTGTAATCTGCTCATTTCCACCGTTCTATGATATTTGATGGTTCGGTGGAAGTTCGATCGTGGTTGTGCTCGTTCATGTGTGGTGACCTTAAGACAAATTGAAAGATCACCAGGAAACTCCCTAAAAGTCTGATATTAATGTTTTTCGTGTTTCAAATAGTTTTCGAGATAATCACTAGAAAACAAGAAACAAAAAGGAAATTTTTGGTTTTTAAAAATATTTCGAAAACGGTTAACCATCGAAAAGTTTCTGAAGCCAAATGAAGGTAGGTAGATGGGCTGCTGTGACAAAACACAGCTCACTTAGACCGTTGTGATACCACTAACACACATCCTCGCTCAATATTTCTGATAGTTAGAACCATCCAGAGCCAACAATAAAACTCTGGAGTTTCCCAACATCCGCGCTTTCTAGCTCTTCCAAGTCAGTGAAGAAGTAGGATCCAAGTAACGACCTCCTTCTCACTGCAAAAGCTGGACAGGAGCAGAGAAGGTGGAAACTACTTTCCTCCTCGTTCACGTCCCCACAGCTCCTGCAAAAGTCATTGTAGGGAAACCGAAGTCTCCTGGCATGTTCCCTAATGAGACAATGCCCAATGATAACACCCACCACCGAGCTAATATGCCTTCTGTTTAGCGACAGTAAATTTTCAGATCGGGTGGCGTCCAGTATGGGCCACAGCGATCGAGTTGTGCGGCAGGTATTGCCATCAATCCATCTTGCATTGGCTTTGTTAATCGCCTCAGATTTGACAATCAGTTTGCAAGAAGCAATGGGAGGATAGATATCACCATATAGTTGGGGTTCCCCATTCAAACAGCCCAGTCTGGCAAGCTCATCAGCCTGACAGTTACCTTCCAGGCCACTATGGCCAGGGACCCAGCACAGGACAGTGTTAAAATAGCTCCCCAATTCAGAGAGGTATGATCGACAATAATCCACAGTCTTAGATGTACACAAGACTGAATCCAGCGATCTGATTGCAGCCTGGCTGTCCGTATAGATGACAATGTCTCTACCAGCTATAACATGTCGTCCTAAAAAGATAAGAGCTTCCGAAATCGCCGTGATCTCCGCCTGCAAAACACTACAGTGAGATGGTAGACGGGAAGTCAGGCTTAGGCGGCTATTACACTATAAAAGTTCTTTTACAAATATCTTTTATAGAAGACATTTTAAAAGGCCTTTTATAGTGTAATAACCGCCTGAGGAAAGATTTGCGACATGAATGTTGCTTGTTTCAAGTACTTTTCTTACAAGCTTGCACTCCTTCCCCCTTAGGCGGCTAATATCATTCATAGAAGTTCTTTTAGAATATCGTGCGTCAACGATATTTGTAAAAGAACTTTTACAGTGTAATAGCCGCCTTAAATTTAGCCTGTCGCAATAGACACCCGCTCCTACCCCTCCGTCTGTTTGGGATCCGTCTGTATATATGCCGATAGAGTCAGCAGTTGGAAACTCACCTTCCTTCCACTGATCCCGACTTGGGATGACGGATGTGAAGTTCTTGCTGAACAGATGTTTAGGAGCGGAATGAAAGATCACAACAAAATCCATGAAAAACATCTTAACAATTTTTTTCGCATCTGAAATAGTTTACGAGATAAACTTCCGCCAAAACTCATAAAAAAAGCAAAAGTAACTATTTTAGTTTATTTTTGTATAATATTTCGAAAACCGTTTTTTTTTTTTTTTTTTTTTTTTACAGGGAATAAGGAATCAGTTTGGCTTTGGCACTATCATTCACAGAATCAGGTGTTTCAAAAGCGTCTATCATCATTTCCCACGGATTTAGGGCAGATCAACAAAATACAACAAGTGGAACTGTTAGGTATTGCGGACTACATTTACCCACCCCACATAGTTAATAAGAGTAGAAATTAATAGGTGCCAAAGACAATTACAGAAAACATTGAAACATATAATTTGAGTTTAAAACTTGTTTTGCCTCCCAGACAGTGAAACACTGGTATAAGGGTTTACCGTACCGAATCTTACCCATGCTCTAGTATCTTACGCCCGTCTCACATTGTGCGATATCCCCCGGACCGGCTAATTTCCACCCGGCTGGAAACCGGAAGAAATTGTTACTGGAATAAAGAATATCATAGCGACCTTCACATTTGTTCCGGTCTGGCTAAAAACGGAGAATTCTCCGGATAGAAACCGGACATTTCGACTATTCTCCTCGCGGTAGGATAGCGACCGGGGAGGGGTTTGGCAGCTTTTGGCCATTGTAAAAACGGGTTGCTCCGGTGCGTAGAACCGGTTGCCGCAGGAACGGCGGTTCCCTGACAGTTCATCTAGTACAGCTACATCTGAACTGCTTTGCCGACAGTACAATTCTCCGGTTCGAAAATTTCAACGTTTGCCGTTGACACAACGATTTACCTTGATGATGGGTTTTCAGTTTCGATCATATTTTTTCGATTTCTACACTCAAACTAAAAGCACACACCACAAATGCATCAAAATTCTTAACTGTTCTTTATTTCCCGTTGCGATATATAAACATGGATGTCACTCGATTTTCGATTTGAATTATCCAGAAGTTTTTCAGTACGTTTTTGTTTGCAATTTGTCGCTTGGTAGTGGAAGTGTTTGATTTTTCATTTTAGATCGGAAGCGTTCCAAACACGGCAAATTTAGTGACGGAAAAATGGGTATGTGTTTTGCAAAAACGACTGTTGCCTTTTAATTTTATAAGAGAACATCTTTCAGAATGTCTGCCCTGTGGCGGCGAAAAAAGTGATAGAAAAGAAGGAAGCACGACCCAATCGACGTCTCATAACAGACCAAATCAAGCTAGCAGGGCAACAAAAAACAAACCCATGGATACTAAAGCCCCCAGCAACATTTTGCGGCAGCCACTTATCAGTAAAAATCAAGTAACACCGGCCGCCCATTATAGTCAAACCGTTTTTAATGTTGTCAAGTATAAAGACATATACGAAAAGAAGCGACAAGAGAAGATACAAAGGTTGCTGGAGGAGGAACGTAAAATGCGAACGTTTAAGAGTAAACCGGCACCGAAGTTCTCTAATCAACCACGAAAACCAGTAGAATCCACGCGTCCATTCACAACACCCATTACGCCGCTAGTTTTGAAACATTCCAAAGAAAACAACGAGAAACGCCGACAACGGGTACTTGAAATCTGATTATCTTTAATTTGTCTTTGACCAAAGTTTATTTAATTTTACAGATTGAGGAATATAGAAAGCGCAACGAACCTCCCAAGTTTGTACATCGTGAACCACACGTTCTCTATGAGGAGCCATTCCGACCAGTAAGACCCGAGCAGCATGTCGAAACAGAGCCGTTTAATTTGCATATGGAGCGGCGGCTAGAGGAGCGAAAACAGTACGACATGCAAGTGAAGCAGAAAATGGAGGAGCGGAAAAGACAGGTATTCGAAGTAGGTTTTTCTGTATAGAACTCCTGCGTTGGTTTCCCTGTCGCTACCTACAGCTTCTCGCAGATATTGACGGGCGTTGCGTTGTTCAACTTTTGAAAATCTATCGAAGGCGCATGATCCAGCTCTCATCAAATATCTATTGGCAGTCAGTCGGCACAGACGACGCTTAAGCCTTCACGAATCATACAATGTTCATATTGCCATCCCATTTTTAGTCATTTGTGAATAGGAGTCGACTAGAGTATGCAAGCAGACGCTTCCAAAATGCAGCGCTCTTCATCGGTACACAAGACACCAGGACTTTTCTACGGCGCATTCTACGTGTATAATGCGTTCCTTTTAATTTCATTCATTAGTCACGAGTCTGGCATTACATTGGGTTCGCACTTGCGTCCAAGAACTCTCCATCTGACCAGATCACTTGATCTGGAGCCGTCAAATGTGAATTTGAAATCAAGTGATCCGACCAGATCAAGTGTTTTGACCACATGTGTGAATCTTATATTAGTCATCATGTTATCATAGTTGTTAAATTCCAACACTTAGCTCTGATATTCACCTCCTGTAACACGTCCGTGCCGCCTCTCCTCCTTTGCTCAAAAACTTAAACGCGTTTTTTGAGAAAAATTAGTTTGTGAGTGATTGAAGAGGAGAAAAATGTATTTCCATTGAATGCAAAAGAATTGAATTAAATTCACGTTCGTGAATATTCATGATATTGCCTTTATCTTACAGGAAGAGTATGAACGAAAGCTGAACGAAGAACGACTCGCTCGGGAGATTCGAAAGATGACGACATTCAAGGCGCGCCCAAATCCTTTCAAGTGATTATCTTATTCTTCGTAATATTAATGTTGTCAAGCTAAATGTAACCAACGACTGATGCCATTTCATACATAATTATTTTTACTGTACTTGTTAAATATGATAACTTTTTTGTTGTATTATTGTTATGATGATTCAAACTTTTAATAAATATAAAATAAATACCCGTATGATCGCTAAACAATTCAATGTATTTTATTTTGTTCAAGAAACGACATTGTGGATTGTATGTTTATTGGAATTGTTTGTGACACTTGGTTTCATTCTGCACACCAACTTAGTATGCGTCTGTAGCTTAGCTCGGTAACGCACCGGGCATTTTTTGCTACTCGAAACACGGTCTCTGCGGTTCGCGCCCCGCAACGGGACCAACTATTTTTTTATTCTCAAATTCCCTCTGAATTAATTTCTCCGAGCTTAGTGGTTTCGTATGGATAGTAGCACTCATCAGGTCTTGCATCTTTGCAGCTATCCATGTGCAAGACGACCACGAAAGTGTGAGAATTCTGTTTGTATAAGCCGTGAAGGCGTGATTTTACTTGAAAACTCGACCGTGGAGGTCTAGATGGTGTGAAGCACTTATATTAACTCACTAGAGGGGTGGAGAGAGGGTGAGAAGTGGAGATATTTGTTCCCTGGCAATTTTACTTTATGTATTAATGTTCTTGCAAATGTACAAGTGCGAATCATTTTCAATTTAAATTGGAATTGTATGTTTATGTTGTTGTATTGTCGACATTGTCATTTCTTCCCAAATTTAGTTGGAATCGATGAATGCCAAGATATTTAGGATTTCGGGAAATTGTAAATTTGGATTTGGAAAAAAGACGTTTGGGTAGCTCAAAGACGTAGAAATAGAACAATTTTGGAAGACGATTTCGGATTATAAACGTGCGGATTGTTCCATAGCATTTCCTTCGATTCATCATCGTGGTGCGACAGCCCGACGTCGGGCCTTGGCCGCCTGGATCGTTGTCCTCCAATTGTCTCGGTCACGTGACCGCGTCCTCCAATCTTGGAGGCCCAGTAGTTGCGCTGCGTCCACATAAACTAAACTCCCCCAACGAGATCTCGGTCGTCCTCGCAGTCTCGCTCCGTCACTCGTTTTGCGTTCATTACTCTCTTTGGCATGCGATCATCGTCCATTCATTGAACATGCCATGCCCATTGAAGTCGCTGTAGTTTGACGATTTTCGAAACTTCCAGCTCATCGTACAGTTCATAAAACTCATGGTTGTACCGGATGCGCCATCTATCTCGATCGCAAACTGCCCCGAAAATTCGCCGCAGAACCTTACGTTCAAATGTGTGTAGCATGTTTCCGGAGGCTTGAGTTAGGGTCCATGCTTCGCAGCCATAGCATAGCACTGGTCGTATAATGGTTTTGTACACGCGAAGCTTTGTGTTTCTGTGCACAAGCTTCGATTTCATTATGGGGAGAACCGCGAAAAGAGTCTGATTAGCTAACTGTACCCGCCGCTTGATTTCGTCAGTTTCGTTGGCGTCCCTTGACAAGTTGCAACCCAGCTATATAAAGTCGTTCACGAACTCGATGTGTGTGTGTTCCTCACATTAATGCTCGATTGTGCAGGTGTTCTTGTCGTCGATTGCATCATTATTTTAGTTTTACCCTCGTTGATACGTAGTCCAACTTCTTTTGCAGCGGTATCGAGCGTATGTAGAAGTTCTTCTGTGTCGGCAAATCTTCGGGACATGATGCTGATGTCGTCGGCGTACGCTGCTAATTGTGTCGACTTGATGAGTAGTGTCGTGCTGTTGTCCATATTCATAGCCTGAATAACGTATTCCAGTGCTAGGTTGAAGAGCGTCAGTGCCAGTCCATCGCCCTGTTTCAGACCAGAGCGGGTTTCAAATAGATCAGTAACTCTATTATGGATCCTGACTTATGAGACGGAGTTGGTCATCGTCATCTTAGTCAGTCGCACTAATTTGGCCGGTACACCAAATTGCAGCATAATGTTGTACAGTACTCCACAATCGATACTGTCGTATGCCTGCTTGAAGTCGACAAAGATTTGATATACGTTTACGTTGTATTCCCAGCACCTCAGTATTAGTTTGACCGTAAAGAGCTGATCGGTTGTGGAGCGACCAGGTCTGAAACCGCTTTGGTATTCGCCAATGATTCGTTCTGCGTACGGTTTTATTCTATTTTCCAGAATTTTTGTCAAAATTTGATAGGACGTACAAACTAGTGATATGCCCCTGTAATTATCACACCGCAGTTTATCTCCCTTTTTGTGAATTGGACAGATGATGCTTCTGCGCAAATCGTCTGGGATCTCCTCGTCCTCCCATACTCGCAGGAGTAATTGATGTATGGCATTAGCTAGGCCTGTTCCACCGAATTTTAGCAGTTCAGCTGGAGGTGTCGTCAGCGCCCGGCACTTTATTTCGTTTTAGTGACCGCAACGCGAGATCAACTTCCTCTACTGTCGGGGTTTGTATGGGTGGGCCTTGATCAACAATATCGTCCAGAGCTTCTTTTGTGGGGATGTTAGATGGTAGGCTCAGCAGCTCTTGAAAATAAGAGGCCCATCGTTTGTTAATGCCATCGGTGTCGCTGATGATGTTCCCATCCTTGTCCTTACAAAGGCTAGTTCTGGGTTGATAGCCGTTTTTAGTTGTTTACTAGTTTGTACGCTTGTCTGGTGTTCCTATTAGCTAAGTTTTTCGTTTATACTCAGCAACAGCTCGTCAAAGTATTGTATTTACGTTTCTTACGTCTAATTATTCTATTCGATATTCGCCGTGGCTCGTCATAGTTTTCTCTTCTAGCTCTGGTTCCTCGTTGAATCCCTTGTCTGTGGGCCTCGTTTTTCGCGTCGAGTGAATTTTTGCATTCTCCGTCGAACCAGTCATTTCGCGCTCGCGAGGCCTTAAGGTGGCCACCCATGGACGAGCACAACCACGACCAAACTTCCATCGAACCATCAAATATCATAGAACGGTGGAAACGAGGAGATTTTTTTTCTATAGAGTTTGACGTGGTTCGATGCATGCTCGCGACCAAAATGCTTGCCGTGGGTGGCGACCTTTTTATGCCACGACCTTCTCTGTGACATCCCTGATGGACGCCTGTATTGCTCATGTTGTGTAGCATTTGACCAGAAAAAAAAACTAAAAGAGGAATAGACGAAAGCCTTTTATAAATCAATGACAGATGTTACCATAATGCTAAAAAATATTATTTACCGATTTCACACGGCGGCAGGTAGCAGAGTCATCCTGAAAGGCGAGATCGTTGATGTGCGAAAAGTGCTCTTCAATGAAAGGAGTCAAATTTCTTGGAGAGAGTGCTGCTACATAACGGCATCCAATGTTTCATCTATCAAGGCAAATTGTCCAACACCATAATAGGGAAAACGCCCCCAGACTATTGGGCCGATACGCCTAAGACCCACCATAGACGGTACGATCCATCGTCAAATCGATCGATCGACCGTCTATGGCAGGCCTAATACATTCATCGCTATAGCGCTCACCGATTCTTCGCCGCAGGTAGCACATTCCCTTTGACCCGAAGAGGTTGATTGATTTTCAACTCATCCGAAAAGATAATCCTCCTCTAATCCTCTCTGGTCAAAGTTTGATGCCCAGTACAGACGTTGTTGGCGCATTTTTAGTGTCAAGCGAGGCTTTTTGGCTCATTTTCGATCAGATTAACCGGCTTCCTGCAAACGTTGCCGTACCGTTCGAGTTGTTATTTCGAACGACTCGAACATACTTGCTCCGGATATCGTCTGCAGTTTTCAACCGGTTCTACACGCTGATCCGTTTCAGGAGATGATCCTCCATTGAATTGGTCTTTCTTACTCGGCCGGGGCCGTGCGTTGATACGGTTATTGTAAAGTTTGTTAAAAAGTCGCCAATAGAAGACTTGTTGAATCCCACTTTTATGTCAATCTCGCGCAGACTCAAGTCCTCAATCCGTAACGTCAAAACTTGGCTTAATCGCACTCGGACATTTTTTTAATTGGCATTTCAATTTAAAAGCACAGCTATGACAAAATGGAAACTGTTGAATGTTTTGTACTTACTATAAAAACTTATTCTCCTAATCAGATTTTGCCATTAACGGATACTACCAAGCTTTAAATCCATTGAAACTAACTATCCGGATTTCTTTGTCCGGTACTGTCTGTTTTCGATTTGGAAAATGTGGTCACACTACCCGTAATGCTCCTTCACTTCGAAAGCCGCTGAATATGTGGAATCGCGAAGGAAGCTTTCAGCATTAGTCTCCCCTCAAATCTGCATCAGAGCCCGAATGTTAACTTGAGTCATCGAAATGTATTTACTATTTATTTATAGTTTTCAAAATAAGATTTAATATACCTATTAAAGAGAACTTCGCAATAAACTACCCTTGAAGCGTGATCACAATCACAGGTTATGCACTTTACCTTTCATCATTCTTAACTAGAATGTGTGAAAAGGCACATTCACATCAGAATGACGCCTCAGCGCGCTGAGCTATCGTCCACCCCTGAACATTGCGAAGCGAAAGCTGCATCGACGCAGGATAGACAAATAAAGAAAGTATTAGACGAAACGATTGTTTTTTTTTTAGTGTCCAAGTTTAAATCACATGAAATGAATAGAGTAACCTATTTAACAAGGTAAGTAAAAGTTCAAGTATAAAATTGCATTAGTCGTTCGTGTTAGCTTGATAAAGTTGTTTATAGAGTTAATATGGCGATAATCACTTGAAAGGATTCGGGCGCGCTTTAAACGTTGTCATCTTTCGTATCTCTCGAGTGAGTCGTTCTTCATTCTGCTTTCGCTCGTACTCTTCCTGCAATAGACAAAGGCAAAAACGTGAATGTTCAATTTCTTTTAATGGAATCAATAAAAATCTTGGATAGCGACAGGACCAGTACAAGAACAACAACAACTCAACTCCACAAACACAGGAGTTCTACATAGAATAACCTACTTCGAATACCTGTCTTTTCCGCTCCTCCATTTTCTGCTTCACTTGCATATCGTACTGTTTTCGCTCTCCCAGCCGTCGCTCCATATGCAAATTGAACGGCTCTGTCTCGACATGTTGCTCGGGTTTTACTGGTCGGAATGGTTCCTCGTAGAGAACGTGTGGTTCACGATGTACAAACTTGGGGGGTTCGTTGCGCTTTTTATATTCCTCAATCTATAAAATTAAATAAACGTTAGTCAGAAGGACAAATTGAAGCTAATCAGATTTCAAGTACCCGTTGTCGGCGTTTCTCGTTGTTTTCTTTGGAATGTTTCAAAACTAGCGGTGTAATGGGTGTTGTGAATGGACGCACGGATTCTACTGGTTTTCGCGGTTCATTAGAGAACTTCGGTGCCGGTTTACTCTTAAACGTTCGCATTTTACGTTCCTCTTCCAGCAGCCTTCGTATCTTTTCCTGACGCTTCTTCTCGTAAATGTCTTTGTACTTCACAACATTAAACTCCGCTTGACTAGACTGGCCAGTTGGTGAGATTCGATTTTTGTTTGTGAGCGGTTGCCGGATAATGTTGCTGGGCGCGGCTTTTGTATCCATGGGCTTGTCTTTTGTTGCCTTGTTTGCAGAATTCGGCGATTTCGGAGCTGTGAATTCTTCTTTTTCTTCGGTGGTACCAGGTCCACGGGTCAGACATTCTGAAATCAAAACGCCACCCAATAATATTCGAAAGCCACCGCCGTTTTCGTCAGACTACTTACCCATATCCTCGTTACTAAATTTCTCGTGTTTAAAATGTTTTCGATCTAGAATGAAGTGTATGAGACAAACAAATACATTAAAATTAAAACACTTTCATCGCCAGGCAACAAACAAAAACGTACTGAAGAACTTCTCCGAATGATTCAATTCAAATGTGCCCACCTCCAGGTCATCCCAGTTATAATTGACATCCATGTTTATGTATCCGAACGGGAAATGGAGAACAGTTAACCACGTTGATGTATTTATGGCCTATACTTTTATTTAAAACGTAGAAATATAATGCGAAAATGCAAATTTGAGGATAACTCCCCACCAACATCAACGGGAGTTATTTTGACAATTGAACAGGCAAACGGGCAAACGTCGAAATTTTCAAACCGGACGATTGAACTGTCGGCAAAGTAGTTCAAGTATGGCCGTTGTGAAAACTGTTGTACTAGATGGACTGACGACAACAGTACTTTTTCGTTCAATATTATTTGGCGGGGAAATAGCTTCAAAATCTCGTATTTGTTGCTAATAGCCGCCATATATTATCCGATCGCCGATGGATCGCCACAAAATGTCAGCTGATCAAAAATTATACGGAACTGTACAAAAAATCGTCAACGATAAGCGCATAATCCGGCCGATCCATCGGCCGATCGATCGGTGTGTGTATGGCATGTTTTATAGGCCCCCTCAGACATGATAGTGTAAGGACCGGCTCCCATCGTATCTCGTTTATGAGGCTAGCACTGGCAATCGTGATGTCTGGAGAGCTGGAACAGGTACCGGCAATACGGATGGGCGTATCATCATTCAGTCAGTGTACAAAAGTCTGAAGCATCAAGTTGTTCCATGGTGATGTTGTCTATTTCCCGGTATTGCACGGAATGGTGAATGATGGAGGCAAGTCCTCCTCCAGCGTTGGTCAGCCTATCTTTCGTTATGATGATGTAATTTCCATGAGCGTTGAGGGACGAATTGGGATGTAGTTTCGTCTCCTGGATGGCTCCAACTTGAATGCGATGTCCATGAATGAAGCGAGTTCGGCAATTTTGTTCTGCAGCCCGTTGCAGTTTAGTTGGACGACTGAGAGCGTATCGAAAATGGCGATCGGTGGTGCAGGCGTAAGGTTGTTTTGTTGGGGAATCCTACTGGGTCTATTCGCAGGAGTCGTTGGGGTGAACTGAAAGCTCGTGTGGGTGCTCGCTGGTGTAGGAAGGTGAGGCGTGTTTGACTAGCTCGCTCCTTGTGGACCTCGATTTCTGCACTGACTGGCGGTAAATGATGGATTCCAGTGCCTGTGATGGTTTAAACCGGAACAGTTCCTCAGGTGACACCACTCGTCGCAGCAGTTGCATTTCACTGACGTCGCATTGGGATGCAGCTCGGTGTGTAATGAACCATATTCTGGTCTGGTAGTGCTGCTTCCACCGGCAGATCGATGGCAGCACCTGATGAGTAATGGTCTGTCGGTGGTACGAAATCAGAGGCCGAAGGTGCCGTTCCACCTGGAAACCCGACGCGAGCGCGAGGGTAAGTGAGCCGACTGCCAACCATTCCATCCTTTTCGCCTCATTTCTTTTTATTCCCCATCTTCACCTCCCCTATTAGTGTTGTCTTCCCCAGGCCTATGCATTTTTATTAATACGTAAAGAACAGGGGCAACGAGCGGTGAAAACGCCGCCAACGTCTCCCGAACTGAGCTACAGCAAGCATAGGCCGCTGCTTAGCTCGTTGAGGATCCTTTTTCTTCCTCAGATGACACAGCCCGACCTTCACGGTCATTATGCTACCTTAGGCTCCGTCCCCACGGGCATCTTCGGATGCCTACCAATTCGTCCGTTACAAAATGATTGCAGCCAACACATAGGTGCGGATTACACGCCCGTACAATGGGAGAAGAAAGTTTCAACGATTTAAACGAAGCAAATACTGCTGAACTAATAGTATACGAAGAATTAGACGAGGTTAATCTCGATGTTTAATGAAACAAATGCTCCTGGCAATGATCCCGACAAAGGTGAGTCTGAACTGACAGCATTTACAAAACGATTCGAATGTGGAACATGCACCTTGATTCCAGCGAGAAATTAATAAATGTTTAAATCAGTATGAGAAGGCCTACAATGATTTCACCGAAAACCGAACATAGTTAACCGATTTTCTTACCAACTCTTTCCGATCATCAACCATCACCACCATCCATCCATTTTATGAATATGCCGTTATTCTTATGTTCTTTCATGTTATACTTTCATTTTACATTAAAATAAAAGATGCAATTACACACATCTTAGCTTCTTTTATTCGATTTACACTAGGCGTGTCGGGCCTTGGCCGCCTGGCTCGTTGTCCTCCAATTATCTCGATCATGTGCCCGCGTCCTCTAATCTTGAAAGCCCAATAGTTGCGCGGCGTCCGCATAAACTGAGCTGTCCCAACGAGATCTCGGTCGTCCTCGCAGTCTCGTTTCGTCGACTCGTTTTGCGTTCATTACTCTCTTTGGCATGCGATCATCGTCCATTCGTTGAACATGCCCTGCCCATTGCTGTAGTTTGACGATTTTCGAAACTTCCAGCTCATCGTCCAATTCATACAACTCATAGTTGTACCGGATGCGACATCCATCTCGATCGCAAACTGCCCTGAAAATTCGCCGCAGAATCTTACGTTCAAATGTGTCTAGCATGTTTCCGGAGGATTGAGTTAGGATCCATGCTTCGCAGCCATAGCATAGCACTGGTCGTATAATGGTTTTGTACATGCGGAGATTCATGTTTCTGTGAACATGCTTCGATTTCATTATGAGGAGAACCGAGAAAAAAGTCTTATTAGCTAACTGTATCCGTCGCTCGATTTCGTCAGTTACGTTGGCATCCCTTGACAAGTCGCAACCCAGGTATATGAAGTCGTTCACGAACTCGATATTGAGATGCTCGATTGTGCAGGTGTCCTTGTCGTCGATTGCATCATTATTTTAGTTTTACCCTCGTTGATACGTAGTCCAACTTCTTTTGCAGAAGTTCTTCTGCTTCGGTCAATCTTCGGGACATGATGTTGATGTTGTCGGCGTACGCTGCTAATTGTGTCGACCTGATGAGTAGCGTCTTGCTATTCATAGCCCGAATAGCGTATTCCAGTGCTAGGTTGAAGAGCGTCGGTGTCAGCCCATCGCCCTGTTTCAGACCAGTGCGTGTTTCAAATAGATCAGTAAGTCTATTATGGATGGTCATCATCTTTGTCAGTTGCAATAATTTTGCCGGTATCCTAAATTGCAGCATGATGTTGTATAGTACTCCACGATCGATACTGTCGTTTGCCTGCTTGAAGTCGACAAAGATTTGGTTTACGTCCACGTTGTATTCCCAGCACCTCTGGAGTATCAGTTTGACCGTAAAGAGTTGGTCGGTTGTGGAGCGACCAGGTCTCAAACCGCTTTGATATTCGCCAATGATTCGTTCTGCGTACGGTTTTATTCTATTTTCCAGAATTTTCTTCAATATTTTATTGGACGTACAAACTAGTGATATGCCCCTGTAATTCTCACACCGCAGTTTATCTCCCTTTTTGTGAATTGGACAGATAATGCTTTGCGCCAATCGTCTGGGATCAGCTCGTCCTCACATACTCGCAGGAGTAATTGATGTATGGCGTTAACTAGACCGGTTCCACCGAATTTTAGCAGTTCAGCTGGAATCTCGTCAGCGCTTGGCGCTTTATTTTGTTTTAGTGACCGCAACGCGAGATCAACTCCCTCTACTGTCGGCGGTTGTATGGGTGGGCCTACATCAACAATAGTAAACAAATAATAGTAAATAAATTGGGGCGACCGGTAGCGCAGTGTGTTGAGGCATCAGTCTCATGTTTGACTACCGGCGTTTCGGGTTCGAGTCCCGTCCACGACGACGTTCGTGGCCATGGATGTGTAGGAGGTGCATGCTGGCAACTGCATTCTCCGAAACCAGTTTATGCCGAGAATCGTCAAGTGGGCCAAATGGAACAGTTGACGCGCTATGCCCCACAAGGAGTTAGAGCAATAGAGAGAGAGCGAGAATAGTAAATAAATTATAAACACAGAAAATAATTTCGCTGCCTAGGCCTAGTTCGCAGAAAAACTAAACAGTCAGAAAAATAGAACACACTGTTTTATGAGCACACAGCGATTACTAAATAGTTTAGTTTGCTATGTGCGCAGTCTCATAAGCCGCCGTGTGTTCTATTTTTCTGACTAAACTATTTAGTTTTTCTGCAAACTAAAAAGTTTGCCGTCTCCGCGAGCTCCAACGGAAATTTATCCGATTGCATATGTATTTTACTAAGGATTTAAGTTTTCTCTTGAAATTTGAGTTGACATTTGAATTCTAACTAAACCAAGACAAACACCCAGCAAAGACATGCCTCGTTTTCGTGTTCGCTACCCTAATTTACTCTCGATGGTTTTTTTCTATTTTTGCTGCTTAGCCTGCTCTACTCTGCTCTGTACGAAAAAAAGCAGCTACTATTTTACTATGAAAATTTAGGATTTCGATTTACGCGGTTACGGGCGATAGGTGTACGCAACACTTGATGCGTGATAATTTTGTCGCCAACAAATTCCCCATAAACTGGTTTTCTCCAAAATTTCGTCCGGTTTTGGAATTTTCCCTATTTTGGGGACGAAATCCTCCAATTTGGCAACCCTGGCTGGCAAGCTATTTTCTACAGTGAAGGCAGTGCTTCCAGCCAACCAGATTCTATAGACAAACAGAAGGCCAATACGTAAATACGTAAATATAAAGATAAACACATCAAAGGTAGGATATTTATTCATTTTATTCCTTTTTAATTCATACAAACTATTTAATTGTAAATGTAATTCAGCAGTTTCGAATCTCCTTTTAAAAACTATATCATTATTTTCAAGAGGATGACGACCAAGGGGGAGGGGGACACATGGGGAATCGGTAGTATTTTTAAAGAAAAAAGGGAGAGAAAGAGAAAAAAATAAAATTATATACGTTTCATCTTTCTAAATTGTATATATGCTTCTCTCGACTTTTTTTTCATTTATTATATAAATTATAAGCTAATTTTTCATATTATATTATATATATAGAGTTTACTATTTATTATAATGTAATATATAATGAATATTTTGAAATAATGCAAATTCAATGAACTTATCAAAAATGAGCAATAAAATATCCGTAAAAAAAAAAGAAACAAAAAAAATTAAAGTATAAAATTCCATTGTCGGGAAATCAATCGTCAAATATTAGCAAAAACACAGGAAGTGTACGGGGGAGAAGGGAGAAGAAGAAATTCGACAGACATACTTTTGATTTCCAATTTAATTGGCGAGGGAGTCCAATACAAGAGCGAAATTCGAACGCATATTTTGCGATGACACGGCTAGCGACAACTAACGTGGAGGAAATTTAAAATGTAAGAGATCAAATTTAAATTAGGGCGTGTCTTAGCCATGTGCTCTTAAGGAGGCCATAATATGCATGCATATCGACCCTATGTGTATTTTCTACACTGCAAAATATTTTTTCGATACCGCTTGCTATGGACGCTTGCTTGCTTTTTCATTTGTTTCTGATTTCTGAACTGACCAGCTTATTTTTTTTAGCAAAAAAATAACGGAAAACAAAAGCAAAAGATAAAATTGAATTGCAACGAAAATGTTTTTGCTCGTGTGCAAATCTCGTAATGCACGACGATGAATGTTGGTTATACATGGATCATGTTTGTTCTATGTTTTGTTTAATTTTTTTTTCGTTAAACCTATGAATGGGCCGTGTTTGTTTTTGTTTATGTGTGTGGGAGTTTGTGTGTTTGCGGATACAATTTATGCACTTCTACAACATATATAAAATACGAATTTGTATTTCTCGAAATAAGATCAAAGAAGTTTATGTTTCAGTCGAATCAACATAACTACGAGTATATAGACTTCAGGATCGTATGATAATAGTACATCATTTTCCTTTCAAGACTGAAATTTTCCTTTTTTGTCAATCGTTTCAAGTGTATTTGATTATTGTATTCCTTCTCTATCCTATGTTGTCAATTTTAAAGTTACATACTTGTATTTTACCATCATTCTTTCTCATTGTTTTTTTTAATTGTATTTTGTTTTTTATGAGTCGAAAAAAATAGTTAAACATATACAGATTTTATTTATTTCCATATTTCGTGTTGTTTTTTTTTCATTTTTTTTTTTATATCTTTCTATAATATAATTGAATATTTTTTCCTCCTGTTGTTTTTATTATTTATTATTATTATTTAATTTTCCATTTACACTTAAAACTTCCATTTTTTGCAAGTTTGTTTCTTTTTTTTTCTTCTTTTCACTTCGGGTTCCATGATTCTATCGTTCAATATTATTTTTTCCGTTTTTATCTTTATTTTTATTTTCTTTGTATCATATCTCATATATATATATATATTTCTAATATAAGTTTAAAGGAGAAGAGTTGTTTTTTTTGTGTTTCATTTGTTTTTGCTATCATCTTTGTATTGTAATAGTGTTGTGTGATGAAGGGGGGAGGAGGAAGGAGAGGCATTTTTATTATTTCGTAGTACATTAAATCTTCCACATAATTTCTCTTGTATTCTTCTTCTTATTCTTCATCTTGTTACTTTTTTTTATATCTTCATCATTTACATAATTTTTTTAAAATGAATTTTTCAATAAATTTATAATTTTTCTTAAACAAAAAAATTACGATATTAAGAATTTCATTTTAGCTCAGTGCCACTTTGTTGTTTCTCCTTCTCTCGATCCCGTTCACGATCTCGCTGTTCGGCCGTGCCTTGTGTTATAGCTGCATTCGCTGTACCTGGTTGTGTTTTTTGCTTAAGCATTGTCCAATCGTATGTGTAATCATACTGATGATTAAGAGTACGGAACAAAATTCTGCAAGAAGATAAAAAAAACAGTCGATTAATATAACTTTATTTTTCGATATGCACATGATAAAAAAAATAATAATTATTATTAGTCAGAATGTTGGTTAATCATTGGTTGGTTAGTTGGTATAAGTGGTGGCTGAGGCAAGACTAACCAGAGCCCAATTAGCGCAAAAAGCGCCGTTTTGAAGCCACACACCTCGTGAAAATTTGTTATTAGCTAATAGTCGGAAAATACAGGGGATGCTGCCTAGATCCAACCGGAGGAGTTAAGGAAGTAAAGCAACCCTGATCCTCAACCCCGACACATCCCCCAGGTTGTCAAGAAAGGCCTTGCCCAATGTACAATGTATGGTCCTAGCAAGGCCTGGGCATTCGCATAGGAAGTGAGTGAGGGTTTCTTTCTAATCTTCATTAGCGCAACTTCAACAATGCGTATTGTAGGGGATGCCGAGCCTGACTGCGTGATCCCCTATATAGACTATTAAAATTAGGGGGGGCAAAAGACCTTTTCCATAGTCCTCCACGTGGGCGCCCCTGGTAACGGCAGGGTTTAAAACTGCTGACGGCCAAGTCTTAGCGATAAGATAGTTTGGAAAAAGGCAGATAGCTGTAGCCTGAAAGGCTGACCAACATCTAAGCGTCTCAGGTTTAGTAGGATGGAATGGGAAACAAATTGGCTTGGCAGCGAGATCAATGACAAGAAATCGCATACAATTTTTACAAGTGGCAAACCATCGGGCCGCAAGGAGTTTGGAGTAGCATTTATAGTAAACAATCACCTCAAGCCGCACATTACTGACTTCAAACCCATAAATAAACGGCTGTGTGCGATTCGCATTAAGACTCGATTCTTCAATCTCTGGCTCATCAATGTGCACGCCCCCACTGAAGTTAAAGAAGACGCAGTAAACGACGAGTTCTAGACGCGCCTTGAGACTCTCTTCGACTCACTTCCAACAAACGACGTCAAACTGCTGCTGGGAGACTTTAACGCAAAAGTCGGAAATGAAAGTTGGCACTGGGAGACCACTGGAGGCCACAGTCTCCACGAAAAATCTAACGACAACGGCCAGCGACTTATCGACTTCGCCTTGAGTAGGAATCTAGTCGTAAACTCTACATGTTTCCCGCATCGACGCATTCACAAGCAGACCTGGAAATCTCCAGACGCACATACCGTCAACCAAATTGAGCACGTCCTCATTTGCAGGAGATGGGCGTCTAGTGTGATGGATGTCCACTTCTATCGAGGAGCAAACTGCGACTCAGATCATCCTTGATGAAGACGACCTACAGATGTAGAATTTCCTCAGTGCACCAATCGAGAATCAGCCCTCCCAAAATCTTTGCAGTTGATAAGCTTCTGAGCGATGCTACAGCGGTGGCGTATACTACCGCCCTTGAGGAAAGACTATCGCCTATGCTACACAACATCAGCAAAACAAGCGTCCACGGGTTCTGGGAAGAACTCAAGGGTACCATTAGGGATGTCGCAGAAAGGTCGTGGGATATAAAGCCCGGCGAGCACGAAATGACTGGTTCGACGAAGAATGCAAAAATTCACTTGACGCGAAAAACGAGGCCTACAGCCAATGGATTCAACGAGGAACCAGAGCCAGAAGAGAGAAATATGACGAGCTACGGCGAATATCGAATAGAATAATTAGACGTAAGAAACGTAAATACTTTGACGAGCAGTTGCTCAATATAAACGAAAACTTAGCTAATAGGAACACCAGATAAGCTTACAAACTAGTAAATACAATTAAGAACGAATATCAACCCAGGACTAGCCTTTGTAAGGACAAGGATGGAAACATCATCAGCGACACCGATAGCATTAACAAACGATGAGCCTCTTATTTTGAAGAGCTTCTGAACCTACCATCTAAAATCCCCACACAAAAAGCTCTCGACGATATTGTTGATCTAGGCCCACCCATACAACCCCCGACAGTAGAGGAAGTTGATCTCGTGTTGCGATTACTAAAACGAAATAAAGCGCCGGGCGCTGAAGAGATTCCAGCTGAACTGTGTAATGAACCACCTGCAACGAACCATATTATGGTCTGGTAGTGCTGCTTCCACCGGCAGATCTATGGCAGCACCTGATGAGTAAGGATCTGTCGGTGGTACGAAACCAGAGGCCGAGGGTCCCATTACACCCGGACCCAGATTCGACTGCGTGGGCGTCTAAGCCGTCCGCAACCATTCCATCCTTATCGACTATTTTTTTTCATTCCCCATTTTTACCTCCCCTGTTTGTGTTGTCTTCCCCAGACCTATGAATTTTTGTTAATACGTAAAGGACAGGGGCAACGAGCGGCGAAAACCCCGCCCACATCTCCCGAACTCAGCTACAGCAAGCATAGGCCGCTGCTTAGCTCGTTGAGGGGCTTTTTCTTCGCCAGATGGCACGGCCCGACCTTCACGGTCATTATGCTACCCAATGCTCCGTCCCCACGGGCATCTTCGGATGCCCGCCAAACCGTCCGTTACATATTTGGTGCCCAACGTGGGGCCCATTTCTGGTCAAGAACAGGACTAAGAAGGACCTCATCGAGTTCCTTTTTGGTCCTTCCACCGATTTGTATCCCCACAAGCACATTAAGGCTACTTGCTCTAAGTCTTAGGACTTAGCCACTTTACTTCACGTATTTTCCCTTCAAGTAGCTGTGCTTTCCTCTGTAGCACCCCAGTCCATCCTATAGAGTAGTTTTTCCTTTTAGATTCAGTTTAACAAGGCAGTCCTGGCTTTGTGTTGGTCTTTTGTGGTTTAGCCACGTATTAAAGGCCTCCATAAATGCTTTGAATTGCCGGCATTTGGAGCATCTTCGGTGACCGGACGAAGTGCAGAGGAGCCCTGGATACTTTTTTGTTTGCCAGGATTGTCCTTCTAAGTAACTTAAAAGAATTTCTTCACACAGTATTGCATTTTTCTATTGTTCATGTGCTCAGCAGCTTACAGAGTTTACGAGTGAATTACGGCAAGGAATGCAGTGTTGCGCCTCTGCTAGCCTCAGAATTCTTTGTAACCTGTTGATCATCTGAATAATTGAGAAATGTAGTATTTTTTTTTTGGTTTGCTAATTTTTCCCCTCTACAATGGTTGTCGGCTGACTCCGGTACCCAGCTCGCTTTTGTTTTTTTTTTTCTATTTCTAGCAGCACACTTTGTCCTCAGCTTCTTCTTCTTGGCAGGCCTCGAAGTAGAAGCTGCCCTGTAATGAACCACCTGCAACGAACCATATTATGGTCTGGTAGTGCTGCTTCCACCGGCAGATCTATGGCAGCACCTGATGAGTAAGGATCTGTCGGTGGTACGAAACCAGAGGCCGAGGGTCCCATTACACCCGGACCCAAATTCGACTGCGTGGTCGTCTAAGCCGTCCGCAACCATTCCATCCTTATTGACTATTTTTTTTCATTCCCCATTTTTACCTCCCCTGTTTGTGTTGTCTTCCCCAGGCCTATGCATTTTTGTTAATACGTAAAGGACAGGGGCAACGAGCGGCGAAAACCCCGCCCACATCTCCCGAACTGAGCTACAGCAAGCATAGGCCGCAGCTTAGCTCGTTGAGGGGCCTTTTTCTTCGCCAGATGGCACGGCCCGACCTTCACGGTCATTATGCTACCCAAGGCTCCGTCCCCACGGGCATCTTCGGATGCCCGCCAAACCGTCCGTTACAACTGCTAAAATTTGATGGAACGGGTCTAGTTAATGCCATACATAAATTGTAAAATTAGGTTCGGACCTGGAAGTGATTTCCGAAAAGCTGGAAACCGTCTTAAAACCTTGAGTTAGTGTTGGAAACATGTAATCTGTTTGCACTCCCACAGAGACAGTGCATAACTTTTGGAAGCCAAAAAAGGGAAATTTTCGGACTAGAGACAAATTTATTCTTACAAAATGAACGACTTCATATACTCGGGTTGTCAAAGAACGCCAACGAAACTGACGAAATCAAGCGACGGATACAGCTAGCTAATAAGACTTTTTCTCGGTTCTACCCATAGTGAAATCGAAGCATGTGCACAGAAACACGAGGCTCCGCGTGTACAAATTCGAACGCAAGGTTCTCTGGCGAATTTTCGCTGTTTGCACCGAGATGGATGGCGCATCCGGTACAACCATGAGTTGTATGGACTGTACGATGAGCTGGAAGCTTCGAAATCGTAGAACTACAACGACTTCAATGGGCAGGGAATGTACGAATATACGATGATCGCATGTCAAAGAGTGTAATGAACGGACGACGAGTCGACGGAGCGAGACTGCGAGGACGACCGAGAGCTCAGTAAATGTGGACGCCGCGCAACTACTGGGCTTCCAGGATTGGAGGACGCAGTCACGTGATCGAAATAATAGGAGGACAACGATCGAGGCAGCCAAGGCCCGACATCGGGCTGTCGCGCGATGTTGATGGTGATGAAAGCTATATCTAATAAGAAAGAAACAGCAGCAGCAACAGCAGCTCTCAATGTTCTTCGGATACATGCGGAAGTGATATTGGTCACATAACTATTCTGAAACAAATTGCTGACATACAGATCTGCCTAAGATCAGATTGGATGACCACGGAGTTATGCTTCGGTAATAAACTACACCGATGGGTCTAAAACTGAACAGGGAGTTGGTGCAGTCGTCTTTGGACCCAACACATGAGTATTGAGGTCTGCGCCAGGGTAATTCTGGAAAGCAACAGCCAGGCAGCAATTAAGGCTCTCTCTTCACGAAGGCTCTCTTCAAACTGGTAAAAAAGTGTCATGGACTTCTCCAATGTCTGGCGACCGTTAGCCAAATATTTTTGTATTGGGTGCCAGGTCAGGTGACGGAAATAAAGCAGCTCCTTAATGTGCGGTTATGTTGGAGTTTCAACAAACGATAAAAGTAGCGCTGACAGTAAAGCGATGGAAATGGATTTGTGCCTTTACATAAAGCTGTTTATGTTGGAACTGCGATAAACGTTTAGAGCGTCGCTGAGAGCAGTTCCTATCACAGTTCACAAAAAAAATGAGTGAGTAAATGTGTTGTTTCAACATAAAAAGCTCTATGTAAAAGCCCGCATCCATTCTGCACCGCTTCACTATCAGTGCCGCTCTTATCGTTTCTCGAAGCTCCAACATAACCGCACTCTTAAACGTTATATTAGTGTCACCATACACTGTCAAACTAGAATTCGAGCACGAACCTGGGACAAATGTCCTCTGAATAGCGGAATATATCAAGGGGTTATTGTTTGTTATCTGATATTGTATCATGATACAAAATTCTTTTTGCTACGGATAACATTTTTTATTTTTTATCAAGTATAATTTGAATGAAATACAATATATATTTATTAAATAACAGACTGAATTCGGCTTTGCCAACACAAAAGTCAACAGACGAAATTATAACAATATTAAGCACCCAAGGTCCACAGATACAGTCTGATATCATGATTGTGTGAATATTTCGTGCAAATATCATACATACACAATGTGTATTTTGCAATAGCAAAACAACATCAAACAAATAATCCGATTTGAAATTACAAAAACACATAAATCCGTCCAAGTTATTACTTTTTTCGCTCTCAGCGACGAACAATCGCTCGCTGTATGACGCACTTTTTGCAAAAATGCAAGACAGAAAATATTTTCCATTTTTTTTTGTTGATGCAACCAACTATTGCATGGACATTATGCTGCGCCTTTGATTTTAGATGTCTCTTTTCTAGCTCATTTTTTAAATGTTGTTAAATTGGCGCATGCATAGGCAATTTTCTGATCTGATTTTCTAAATAGCTAGAGTGTAATTAAATAAATTTGGTGGCTAGTGATCGATAATTTATATTGTTGGATGCCGCGTGTTGTGTGCGGTGATGAGACGACTATACATACAATGTTGTATTGATTAAAAAACCGCGCTCCACTCACCTTTGATATGAATGAAAAGAAGGCACCACACAACAGTAGGATTACTACTACGGCCAGTTGCACTAACCAACAAAATGCTAACTTTACGACTTCGATAAAATTATTCTCTTATCCAACACTTGGCCTAATTAGTGGTGAATTGAATGGTGATGTTGTTAAACGAATGCGGATGGGGGAGCTGCATCGATGATTGTGCTGGTTTAAAGTTTTAGTAATAAAAAGAGATAAGTTGTAGAAAGGGACTATGGGTCAGATAAATGTTTTCGGAACTCAAGAACAGCACAATTGCAGTTACTCGAAGAAAACAAAAAAAAAACACATTGCAGCATCGGAAGACCTGGACCTAACCACTCCAGGAAAAATCAGTGAACAGGTGGACCAACTGACAAAAATTGTTGTATCGGATTTTAAAGACGTTTGCCCGGGAACTTACGGAATCCAGACGCAACACACGGAATGGATTCAATAATGCTAGGCGGTCCCCATGATGCGCAGGACTGGGATCGATACAAAATGGCGTTGTCTCTCTTGAAAAAGAAGACAAAAAAACAGGTGTATCATACCTTCGTTGTGACTTATGGAGCACTTACTACTTTGAAATTAGTAGTAAAACGTGTTCCGATTTCACTGTTCCTATGAGAGGTGTGTGAAATAGTAGGCCGATTTCAACCAAATTTAATAACGTGGTTTGGTAGTTAATATGATTGAATAATTTTAAATTTCGTAAAGATATCTTTAGAAATAAAAAGTGTTTCTAACAAAAATTTGATTTTGGAACGGTCGTTCCTATAACAGCTATTAGATAGAGTAGTCCGATTTCAACCAAACTCAAGAATGTGATTTAGCTAATAATATTATTAATTATTGTGAAATTTGAAAAAGATATCTTTAGAAATGAAAAAGTTTTTCTTACAAAGACTAATTTTTGGACCGGTCGTTCCTATGGCAGCTATATGACGTAGTGATCCGATTCCATTGGCTCCGACATATTTACAGCATGCAATAAAAAGAAGGCTTTGTGCAAAATTTGAGATAGATATCTTTAGAAATAAAAAAGTTTTTCTCACTAAGACGAATTTTTGGATCGGTCGTTCCTGACAGCTATATGACGTAGTGGTCCGATTCCGTTGGTTCCGACATATTTACAGCGTGCAATAGAAAGAAGGCTTTGTACAAAATTTCAACTCGATAGTTTTAAAACTGAGGGACTAGTTTGCGTAGAGCCAGACGGACAGACGGACAAAGCTTAATCGACTCGTCTCATCATACTGACCAAGAATATATATATGGTTTGTATGGTCGGAGATGCTTTCTTCTGTGCGTTGCAAACTTCATGACAAAGTTAATATACCCTATCACATCCGTGAAGGGTATAATAACTAGCGCAACAGTCCAATCTGGACCATGGCCTCGACATGAGTTAGCATCATCTCATTTTCTAGATCGTGACGGTGTGTTTTTGTGCCGAGATGCGTGATCAACAACACGCTCAAGCGAGTTATTTACCCCATAAATGGGTACTCATTTAACGGTTGAGTGGGCGCATAGTCCGACACGTAAGTCCCCTTTTTTATCGAAAACTACTGCTGTCAGTATAAATCGAACCGGGACCCAGTGCATAGAAGGCCAGTGTCTATTTTCCTTACATAGGAAGGATGGCAGGCGGCCAAGGCCCGACGTCGGGCTGTCGCGCCACGATGATGATGATGATGAGGAAGGATGGCAAGCATGTTCTGCCATCCTTCCTATGAAAGGAAAATAGACACTGCCAAGACATCCAAACGAGTGCAGGGAAAGGGGGGGAGGGGCTTTCAACAATGTCACTGTGACGAGCATTATTAACGCTATGACACGATACGGGTTCACCCAATCCTGACGACTTGGGTGTCGGATTTGCACACGAACAGAAAAATCGAGACAACCTTTTTAGAAGTAAAAAAAGAGAAGGCAACATAGGAACACCGCAAGGAGGGATATTACCCCCTGATCCTGACGGTCAACGAACTACTAGAGAAATTAAGAGCCAGCGGCTCTGAGGTGGTGGCATACGCCGATGACATTGTGGTGCTTGTGAGAGGTAAGTTCCCTCAAACCCTGCCGGACCTTATGCAATTGGCCCGCGCAGCCATCTTTGCATGTCGCTCGGCCTACTCCAGTACATGGGATCTCAGACCACAGACGGGCTATTACATATTTACATGTGTAATAAGGCCTACCCTGGTGTGTGGAGCGGTCGTATGGTGGAAAGCCACCGAAACAACAAAACAAATGTCAAGGAACTAACAAGATTGCAGAGATTGGTTTGCATAAGGGAACCACCCCAACGGCTGAACTGGAAATAATCCTAGGGATTATGCCCCTGGATCGATTCATCCAAAGAAGCGCATGCCTAGCAACAATACGCGCAAAAAGAACAGGCATTTGGCTCAATTCAAGTCGAGAAGGTCACTTTTATATTCTGAAAATATATCAGAGACAATACGGCCTAATGCCCTGTTCACATTATTCCAGTCCAGTAATCCAGTCCAGCGATCCAGTCCAGTGCTGGACTGGATCATATCGTCTACATGATTCCAGTCCAGTAGTCTGGCGAGTGTGTTGTTGATTCGGTAACTATAGTAACAATGATTTCTGGGCGAGCTGGAATCAAAAAGTAGACCGACAATCCAGTCACTGGACTGGATTGCTGGACTGGATTGCTGGACTGGATTGCTGGACTGGATTGCTGGACTGGATTGCTGGACTGGATTGCTGGATTGAATTGCTGTCCAGTGCCGGTTCACATTATTCCAGTAGCAGTCCAGCGCTGGACTGGATTACTGGACTGGATTGGTTACTGGAATAATGTGAACCGGGCATAAATCTTGAGGATACAGATCACATGATCAAACAAACAAACCTCGAAAGGAACTTCGAAGTGAAGTTCCTAGCCAGGGGAGCAGGGATGCCATCAATAACAACGCGCCCTGATCTATCCGGATGATTCAAAGACGGACACTGGAGTAGGCGGCCCTTAGCTCAGTGCGTAGAGGCAACAGTCTCATGTCTGACTACCGACGTTTCGGATTCGAATACCGTCCACGACGACGTTCGTGGCCATGGATGTTTGTGTTGTCTTCCCCTGTGGTGCAGGGCGTAATAATAAGCCACAGCATCTCCCGACTTATCGCAGGTAAGCGGATAAATGGAGAAGCAGGAGATGCATGCTGGCAACTGCATTCTCCGAAAATAGTTTATCCCAACGTCAACTGGCCCATATGGAACAGTTGACGCGCTATGACCCACAACGGATTAGGGCAATTTACTACTGAAGTAGGTTCAGGCGTCTACTCGGCGGATCTGGGTCAGAGCCAGTGGTATAGACTGCCGAACTACGCGACCCTTTTCAGTCGGAATCACATGTATATACATGGCGGCACAAGGGACTTCAACGAGGATGTTGACGATTTGCGTCTACAGTAGGGCGACCATTATGGCTCTAGCGTCATACATATGCTCTTCAGAACTGTAAATGTATGTATGCAGAGGGGCTGTCGACACAAAGGCTAAACATACTCCTATAAGGATGCCCACCCACAGTGGTGTCGTGGGCAACGAAAAAGCTGATGAACTAGCAAGGAGAGGTTCCGAAACCGAAAACAGCCCCCTAGCACCTATGCCACGATCACCTGCGGACGTCACAAACGAAATAGATAGAGCTATATGGACTAAACTACAATCCGACTGGATGAATAGAACGGATGGTAGGGTAGCCGGGACTTTGTGGGCATCACTTGATATGAGCAAGAGCGGGATATTGCTCAAACTCAAAAGAAATAGACTGAGAGCGAGGTAGGTCTACTCACAGCAATTACTTTACCACATCTCATGCGAGGAGATTGGGAATGACCTCCAGAAGATGTAAGATAGAAGAGGACACCATCGCACACACCCTGCGTGAGTATCCAGCCCTAAATTAGAAACGCCTCAACATCTTAGGTGCTTATTGCTTTCAAGAGCTGGCAGAGGTGGCCAGTGCCTTCTCGTTGAATTAGCTGATTCAATTTCTAATAAGCCAGTGGATGGTGGCATAAGGGCACAAATCGGATGCCTAATACGCTAGCGGCAACCCTGTTACCTAACCTAACCTATGGGTCAGATCTACCATGATACAATCATGATACGGTAACTGTGTCTAGGATTAATCGCTATACCTAACTTCGCAGACAAGTTCCCATCGTATTTCCTACGTGATTGTACCCCAATTACTAGGGATATCATTGTCACTACGAACGGTGCGGCGGCTAATTTCTGCTGCTTTCTCGGAGGAGAGCCAAATAAGAACTTAACAGACAAAAACAAAAAAGTCCTGCAATAGCACTGCTATTTACCAGGTTTGATCGTAGTCGCTTTCTCTATTCAAGACAGAAAGGAGGACAAACGCATGAATTATTTCTCCTGACGAGATGTCGATCTAGGTTTCGACGAAACGAGCCAGCAGTGGGAAAAACATCGATCACTTGGAAAAACAGGACTAAGAAAACGACGGTTAAACTTTCACGCTTATGTAGTTTTCGATTGGCATAGAAAAGTGCTCTAACTTCGAGTAAAACTTATCGAAATCCATCCCAATCCAACATTCTACGAAATATAATTTGCTTATGTGTGTATTAGGGCATGATCCGAAGAAATGTATCAGCTGTCAGTCAGCTACAATTCGAGTCACAATAAAAAACAGCAACATCATTCTTAATTTAAATTTCAAATTTCTGCTAGTTTATTTGGTCCATTTTGTTTTTGTTTTAATTCCGATGATCAAAACAAAAAATAAAAAAAAAAATTTATTTGTTTATTTATTTGTTGTCATAACACCAGGTGTGTTCTGTCAAATCAAATAAATAGGTTGCCAGCACAACTTTGACTTAAAAATTAAATTTGAAGAAATCTTTTCTGGAGTGATTTTTGGTGAGACACTAGCTCCAAAAAAAGAGTAATTTGGGACAATATCGATCCCAATCAAAAACAAAACAGTCGGTTTCTGGGACCTCCATTAATTGCGAATTCACCATGGCGACCGGACCCACATCATCAGAACCAACCTCAGGGCGAGTTTTGAAAAGAGGTTACCACTTTTCGCACTGAAGAATGCGAGTGGCCTGAAAAATTTATCGTTGGATATCGTTGTCTCAATCTCGAAAATTGTGCAGGAGAAATGGCGAATCCTGGACGAAGAAAAATTGTCCGTCACTGTTTTTTTTACATTGACGTGACGGGATCCCGATGTTGAATACATAAAGAAACTGTTGCTTAAAATAACCTTGGTTGCGCCACTGCCCCATAAGCCCATCGGCCATGGAGGCATTTGATTGAATACGTTCTTTTCTAGGGAATTTAAAAGACCGGCAGAAGTTTTATTCGTTCAAAAAATTTTCAGAGACGTAGTAAAACGAAATGTGACCCCATTGCATGTTCACAGCAGCTGTCTTCCTCCACACTTTTTGTGGCTCGCAAAACTCTGACACGTCTACCGCCAAATTTTATATGTATTTTTTGGAACTTGTCCAAAATAGTAAAAATTGGCAATAAAAAAAAGTCTACCATATGCCAATCAACCGCCGAATGGGTGTTTTGTACTTCGGTAAACTGATGCGAACTTTCGTCCCACATTTTTCTTTCCACATTTTTCCAGCAGTCTATTTTAAGTTATATTCAAAATAGTATCACATTTAAGGAAATCACAAAAATGAAAGTACGATTCCATGAGTGAAGTGTGGATACAATCTTATTTATACAACACAACAACGAATTTTAATTGTAGTATTCCTCAAACATGGAAATCGGGACTGAGTTGCTTTCTACTTAATAGAAAACAAAAATGTTAGAGCCAAGAATAAATGGCCTTTAAACACATGCAACAATTTCAAATGAGTTTTATTTCTTTTTCTTTTTTGAAAAAATGCTGCAATAGTTTTCTATTTTTAATCACTTTTTTTCAGTCTAATATTCGACAGATAAACATGACGACATTCAAAAGTTCATAATCAGTTTAGGCGTCAAGGAAATTGGTTTGTGTGTGCACCAAAAATACGATTTGAATGCCCCAACAGTAAAATGGTCTCAGTAAGTTGAGTCGCCAAAAAAATGTCGATCGAAGGAAGGCAGAAAATTTAAGTAAATTGATGCGAAACAGTATAATCGAACATTATAGAAAGCAGGATCAGCCTAAAACATGGGCTCAGTGGTGCAGTCTTCATGGACCCGCAGGTGCAGTCTTCATGGACCCGGAAAGGCCAAACAGTGAAATCCATACCGAATACGCTTCCGTCCAAACCCTATCCCTCTAAGGTGATAGAATTTCAAGCTTAATACCATGGAACTACCAAAATTTTTAGGCTTCAACGACCTTGTATGCTAAGATAAATAATGTCTTTCCCGTTATGGCTTCCATAGTCGACTTAGGTCTGCGAACGTATTGAAAGGTCCGCAGAGGCATTCAGACTTTGCAAACTCTTGTCAAACCCATATCTGCCTAGCTTTCTACAAAAGCAAAATGGGACATGCACGTCTTCGAGCAAGGAAAATATGAAGTCCCTGCTTGACTCGCATTTTTCCGGTAGCTCGACGTTCCTCGCTCGAGGATAACTTTACTCAGCAGATAGCGTCGTGTGACTTCGCATTCATTCTCTCCAGGGACAAGATTCTGTGGTTTCTAATCTTTCAAATCGGCTGGACCCGACGGTATAATTCCGGTGGATCTAAAGCTACTGGACCCGACAGCATAATTCCGCCCTATCTACAGCATTCTTCAGAAATTGTGTATCCATGGTTAGAGGCCAGACATACTAACGGCCTGCCTACAGCTAGTTCATGTTCTTCGGATCTGGACGGAAGTGTTGGTCGTGTTCATCCCGACAGCAGGTAGGAGTTCACACCCGCGCCAAATAACTTTAGACCCTTTAGTCTCTCCGCTACCATGCTTAAATTTCTTGAGAGACTGATTTACATTCATCTTCGAAGCACCATTCCATCGCGTCAGCTTTTCGCTTTGCGACATGCCTATTGGAAGGCAGATCGGTGGATACTGCACTCTCTGATCAGCCTTATTAAAAAAAGGAATTCGCCATGGCTGTCTTCCTGGATATGGAGGGAGCGGTCAAAAATGTCCGACCCGGCGTGACTGTTGGGGCACTCTTGAGTCTACACGTCGATGAGTCGCTCTGTAAACTTATAAATAAGTTGCTACTATCGAGGCCACTGGGCACATCATCTGTGAGTAGACGCATTTGTAGGGGGACCACCCACCCACTCCGTTGGAATCTGCTCGTCAATAAATTACTTCCGGACTTGGAAAAGATGGGGTTCAACAGCACTGCCTATGCGGATGATGTGCAATCGCCGTTTATGTTAGATTTGCGAGCATCCACTTTGAGTTATTGCAGAATGCCCTCTCGAGTAGAAGGGCCATTGATAACAACTGGGAACTGCAGCCGAAGGTGGTACTGCTGTGGTTCGTCATATATTACTGTATGGTGTACATGTGTGGTGGACAGCACTGAGTAACTGTTGTTTACTGCAATCTGCTGGAAAAGGTGCAAAGACTAGCTGCGTTGGCCGTACCAGGGGCGTTAGAGCCACTCTGTCAGCCGGATTGGTCAATGTTCTTCAACTTGCTCCCGCTGGATATTTCCAGCCAACACAGCTCTACGCCTTCGTGAAACTGGCCAGTGGCGTGCGCAGAGCACTGGATCTCGCTTCCGACTGACTGACTATACATCCCCGAAACACATTTTTGATCGGAACTATACCAGCCTTATTCCCTCTAAGAACGTAGCGTCCTCGGTAGAGATTTCGGCGATTCCGAAAACTCTGACCTGGTTGGGAAGTCACGTGGTGACTGTCAGAGATTGTTTCGATTCTCACCTGAGGTATATTGTTTTTGTCACGACGAAAATATGTAACACCTTAAAGGAGGCTAGAGAGGTGTGGCAATAATATAATATGTAATATAATATATAAATGATCAGGGTCACCTCCTGATTCGATTTAGGCATGTCTGTCTGTCTATCTGTCCGTTCGCACGATAATTTTCGATGGAATGAAGATAGAAGCTTGAGATTTTGGTCAAATGTTGGTATGATCTAGTTGGTTGGCATTGAAAGTGGGCACGATCGGGCCCCCCCCCCCATTGTAAAATAATTAAATGTATCTGTAACTCCCGATTGAATAAACGTGAAAAGCTCTGACTTCGTTAGATGGCTCGAGGGGGTAATTTTATACTCCCTTGGAAAAACAAGATCGATCAGTTGAAAACTAACGGTGCTTTTTTTACAAAGAGCCCCGTACTGCCCTACTTTCCACGTTTTTTGTCTGTAGCTATTGAACCAATAGTAGTCCGGATGGCGCAACGGTTAACACGTTCGCCTTCTACGCACTGGGCCCCGGTTCGATTCCTACTGCATGCGGTAGTTTTCGTTAAAAAAGGGGATTTACGTGTCGAACTATGAGCCCACTCAGCTGTTAAATGAGTACCCATTTATGGGGTAAATAACTCGATTGAGCGTGTTGCTGATCACACACCTCTGCACAAGACCGTCACGATCTAGAAAATGATATGATGCTAACTCATCTCGAGGCCATGGTTCAAATTGGACTGTTGCGCCAGTTATTTTTTTTTATTGAACCAATTGACGTAGAGACCGAGATTTTTGGAATGTCAACTTCGGACGAGAAGCTGCTTCAGTTTTAATAACATGGGGATAATCAGACTAAAGGAACGCCTACCTCCTCTACAAATGTCGAAAATTGAAATACTTATTAAATTACAAACGATAAACGGCGCCCGTACCTCCCCTATAATTGATACTTCGAATATGTTTGTAAAAGGATCTGGTTGGTTGGAGTGGGCATGATCGGGCCAGAAGAACACCTACCTCCCCTACAAATGTTATTTCATATATATGATCACTTTCCATAGAATGCAACTACCGACCTAAAATCTTGGTTAAATGTTTGTGGTGTGGATTAATTAGTTGATTTTGGGATTGGGCAAGATCCTATCTCCCCTATATAGTTGCGGTAAATAGAACTCACTCGTCTCAAATGCTGTAGCTTCATCGGCTAACTTCTGCTGAAACCGACCATTTAGAAAACACAATTTCAATACATCAAGCTCTTGCAAATTTGATGTTTTCGCGTCACCACTAGGTCTGCACAGGTCTAGGGTATACACACTTCGGACTCTGGTCTCGTTCAACATTACACTTTCTCAATCTCAGGCTTAATCTAAGAGGCCTAGCAGTGAGTACTGCAGTCTGTTAAATATAGAAACTCCTGAAAAGTGAGCCGATGCGATGTGCAAGTGATTAGGTGCTAAACTGTTAATGACCAAAAAATCCGCATCAGACAGTCTCGTGCTTATAACGCCTGCTAATCTGGAAAGCAGCTACAATACATTAGAAGCGGATAGCTTGAAAAGCAGCTAAACTGAGAAGCGGTTAGTCTACAACACATCATTGTTGAGTGTGTTGCCAATTTGAAGGGCTGCTGATTAGAAAAGCAGCCAATTAGGAAAACTGTTAAGTTGAGAAACAGCGAATCAACAAAGCTGAATTGGCAAATTATTAACATACTCGTACAATACATCAAAGTGTTAAGTGTGCTGTCACTTTCGCTAATTTGAAAAGCTGCTAATAAGGAAACTACCCCTTATTTTTAGCCTTTTCGAATCCCTCAAAAGAAGCGGCGCTTGAAAGCCTCTAAGTTTTTCGACAACCGGACAATCGAAGTATACTCTTCCAACCCTCACTCTACTCTAAATTTGATAAATTCTCGAAAAAAGTACATACATTATAGAAAAATTCAAAGCAAATGACGCAGGGCGTCTAGCATCTAAATAAAACGTCTGATATCTTTCTAAAACGCGGAATAAACTAAAATCTATATGAAATCACCTCCGTCACAGCTACATAGCTACACCCCCACACCCATTTGATTTTATTTCCAGCAAATTTGTATTTATTTATAACATTTCACTTCTATTTTAGATATTATAGGTAATTATTTTTTCTGTAAATCCACAAAACAGAACGTTCATCAACTCCGTCACTTCCAAGATACATAAATTGCCATCCATTCGGGCAAATTGAAACAAAAAAGAAGCTTTACGTCCGTGTGGCTTTCTCCGAATTTACTTTGGGTGCTGCTACCCATTGCCGGACGAGAGAGTGATTCAGTTTCACAGAAAATTGAAATTTATGAGTGCAAAAAGAAAAGTTTATTTCTACAGACATACTCAAACATATTGTATTCCAGCGTTGATCCGAAACATTCATTTCTTTTTTGTTTGTTTCACATGTATAATTTCACAACACTGATTTTGGTCATTTGTTACTACATATATTGCACATGACGGAAGAAAGTTCAAAAGAACGTGAGTTATTCCTGCTTATTACAGTAGACTTTGTTCTCTATTCCTGGTGATTTGTTAAAAAAAGCACAACACAATGACTGACAATTTTTGATTTTTTCTAACGAAATAGACTCAAGTTGAATGTCCTAAATATGTTTAATGAACTATTTTTAGGTTGGATAATAATAATCTATGATACATCGTGCATACATACATACATATTTTGACGGACGTACTAGCCCAGCGCTGGATGCCTACAACTTAAAAACTTACTCCCAGCCTGTGAGCATTACAAAAAAAAGGCTGCCCAATTCACTGAATTCCATTGAATATTGATTCCAAGGTAAGTAGATATAAGCCGCATACTTAGAATCATCATCTCATAGCTCTACAGCCCATTGTCAGGTCTTAGTCTGACTGCGTCCTCGAGTTTCGAAACCCTACCAGTTGTTTGGGGTCAGTATCGATTGAATCTTCCTAGCGATAGAGAGCCTTGTTCTGCTAAGGCGTCCTTTCAACACAAATCACAAAACCCATACATTTTTGTATGGAAAAGTGCCAGCATGCAAGTGTCTTACTAATGTATACAGACACTGTACTGTGTGTACTGCCTAAAGCAGAAAGCCACTTTTGGTTGGTGACAGACTGGATTTTGGCTACAGTCAGTACAATCTCAAGCACTTACCGTTTTCGATGTAATGCTATTGCTTTGCATACGTCACGGTAAATTTCTACACCCAAAAGTGGAAATCCACTGTGGAGCCACCTTCAACTGGATTTTCGCTTTAGGCAGTCGTTTTCAGAAACTTCTCATACTGTCATAATTCCATACAACAATTTTGAGGGTTTCACAATAAATTGAAGATTTTGTGCTTACAATGACTGCGTTCCTGCGAACGAATCAGATTTTGACATTTCTCGAATTCTCCTCCATATGCTTTCCCCTCCAGTAAAATTTGTACGGACCTCCGGATCTGAGAAGTATTCTGATCCGAAGGGGGAACATTTTCATGACAGTTGTCCGTACAAATTTTACCGGAGGGGAGGTAGAGAAGAATTCGAGAAATGTCAAAACCTGATTCGTCCGCAGGAACGCAGCCGTGTTAATCACATTACTAAAATCAGATGGAGTGAGCCTAATGAAAGCCATACACGAACTACTTTTCCAAATTTGGCATGATGAGGTCATTCCAGAAGATTGGTGCAGCAGCAGCATTTGCCCAATTCACGAGAAGGTGGATAAAATGCGGTGCAAAAACTACAAAGGCATTTCACTAGCCTGTACGTGCTGAGCGGATTATTGACGATTAGATTAGATTGAGAGAAGGGTCTATTGCGCTAAAGCCCTAGGTAAGGCCTAATCAAGTCGATTAGGATTGATCATGCTAATGAGTTTCTTTAAAAGTGCAAGCGAAATCGAAGCAATATAATCTGCTTCAGGGAAGACGATGCCAAGGTATACTTAGCGACGTTGGACCAATGCTTCACATTCACAAAAAATGTGCGGTGATGTTTTATACGCGGAAACGACAGCTAGCGTCTGATACTGTGCCCACTATAGGACCTCTTGAGCAAGAATGTCAAATGCTTTTGACCCTATTACGGTTCATTTTTAATAATTCATATGATATAACTATTACGCGACTAATCTGATATGAACATCCTGGCTTGGCTCAGGTGTGGGAGATTGGGGGATGGTTTCAGTGCGCTCGCAGTTTCTAATACATTTACTTACGGAAATTGGCGCAATCCCGCAAAAGTTCAGGTCCACAAAAGAGCGAATCCGAGGCCATCCTGATCGGTTCGTCAGCCTGTTCATTCTCAGGAATGCCGATGTGGTCAGGAACCCAGTATAACGTTACCCTGTTTAAGGAACCAACTCTTGTAGTGCGTTCTGGAAATTACGCACTAGCTTGAATGTGACTGAGCAGTTGCTTAGCGCCATGGCAGCTACCTGGCTTTCAGTAAATATAGCGATATATAGCTCAGGTATTCGGCCTCTAGGCAAAGCTCCGCACACGCCTCAATGGCGTGTATTTCTGCCTGGAACATAGTGGCGAAGCCTCCCATATGTATAGAAATTCCCTGATTAGCACCACTATGTATATCACCACCTGTACCATTAGCAGTCTTTGATCCGTCCGTAAACAACTTGATGATATCTGGGAGGAAAATGGAAAGTTCTTCCAACCAGTTCTCCTTGCTCCAGATTGCAATAATGAATAGCTTATTGTAGGATGGTTCTTTCACCACCGGGCCGATGGCACGCTGGTGATGCAGCTCTCATTTAGCCAACTTCCCTGTTCCAGATGGGCATCGTAAGCCTTTAATCTAAAGCTGCTGATACACGGGACGAGTACACGCGATCCCGTAATTTTCACCAGTGTAGCGTAAACCCGATTACTATTTACAGCTAAGTCGAGTAAGCGCAAATATACTTCAGTACCCGTCGTCGTTTAAAATGTTACGAGCTGTCGTGTACCCGTTTGCTGTTTACACGGGACAGGTATCGTGGATATTTTACGAGCGACTCGCTTACGCGACTCGCGTATCAGAAGCTTAAATATTGTCAGTTTTACTTATGCTTTGACATGTATACTCGTATGCAATGATGGTGATCGAGCAGTACCTCTAGCGCCGCAAATGGGCAGCAGTGAATGACTCCGAAATAGACACGAGATACAAGCAAGTTTTTGAATTTTTCCTTTCTTAGATGGTAGATCTTCCAGTTACCGTATAGGCTCTTTGTATAATCTACTCGCAGATGCTCTGTCCAGAGCAATTTTTTTTATCAAGAATACCCCCCAGGTACTTGGCGTTGACACCTCCTTCCGGAAACCCAATAGTAACACTAGCTGCTAGGGAGCAGATTCCAATCGTAGTATTGACCCTTCTCGAGAGCATTTGTACCATGCGTCCGCTCCCTTGGCGCTATGCTATGCGCTATAGATAGCACTAAACAAAGTATCATATTATCAAAGGCACCTTTGACATCGAGGGAGGCACCTAAAGCAGTTTTTTTCGCCTCCAATGGCGATTCAACCCCACTCACCACTCTTCACCGGTCTCGATGGACTTCCCTGATTGGTAGGCAAACTGTCTTTCGTGTAATTGATTTCTTTTGGGGAGAGTTTGATGTACATATACCTATATAGTATGTATGCATATTTTATGTATTATTTCCATCGCTTTCAGCATGGTACAGTGTCCATCTTAGGGATGAAGTACCTGAGAGTCACACACTTTATAGCAAGCTACTCACTTTATAGCAAGCTACTCACTTTATAGCAAGCTACTCTGGGCAGAACACCTTAACGTAGCATCAGAAAAGGCCACAAAAGCCTTGTGGCTCTGCAGACAGTATGCAGGCAGGACGTGGGGCACCGTGCCCCGCATTGTCCTCGGGATCTACAAATCGATTGTTTGGCCAATTATTGTTTATGGAGCAGTCGTTTGGTGAAAAGGAGCGACCACCTGAGTTGGTAGGAACACTATCACCAAAGTACAAGGGCTTGCATGACACATATGTAATAACGGGAGCAATGCGTTACTGTCCTACTGCGCCCGTTGAGGCTTTGCTTGACTTACCGCCACTGCACAGTCATATTGAAGCAGAGGCGAAAATTGCAATAGCAAGGCTTAACGCCTATAATGCACAAATCAGACTGAATCCGGAACAAACTAAGCTGGCTGCTAAATGCATGCCATCTGACCACCTGACTAGGGAGCTGTACTTCGAGCATTCCTTCTGGTCAACTGTGTGGGATAGAGCAGCAGTGGGCGCAGTCCTTCAATTCTCTTCATCCCAACACAATAAAATGATCCACGAATGGCTCCAAGACAAATGAAGGATCTGGTGCGGGCATCGTCGGCCCAAGCCACACAATTTTCATCTGGGAAATTTCCACACTGTCTTCCAAGCAGAAGTGCATGCCATTAAGTTCTGTGTGCGCCTGTGCCAGGCCACAGGCTACATTAACAGAAACATTGGAATCTTTATCGACAGCCAGGCGTCCATCATGGGCTGACTAGTATCCGTACATCGGTTCACTCAAGACTAGTGACGTCTTGACAAGATATCCTTAACAATGTTGGAGCCTCCAACAACCTCACAATCTAC
This sequence comes from Chloromyia formosa, assembly GCA_964017055.1. NCBI lineage: Eukaryota > Metazoa > Arthropoda > Insecta > Diptera > Stratiomyidae > Chloromyia > Chloromyia formosa. The sequence continues at coordinate 121,670,808 of OZ024813.1, read as the reverse complement.
TGGTTTCCTGGGCACTCCTGCATTGTAGAAAATGAACAAGCAGACGTGCTTGCCAGACGGGCGTCTGGGTCGCCCTTCATTGGCCCTAACCCTTTCTGCGGTACACCTATTTGCCTTGTCAGGCAGCGGAACGGGATTGGGAGCGCGAGAGAGAGCTGCCGCGCTGTGGGATGCTCTGCCCGATATGAGACAATCAAAATTGTTCATTGCGGAATATTCCCGTATCCTGTGTCTTGATGTGCTCAGCCTGAGCAGAAACAGGACCAGAATTATCTGTGCACTTCTCACAGGTCACTCCCGACGTCGAGGTCACCTAAAAACAATGCGCATTGTTTCGGATGCAAGCTGTCGCTTTTGTAAGGCCGACGACGAAACACATCCTCTGTGAATGAAGCTCTTTCTCGCCGTTGAACAGTTTGTTTCAGAATTGCCTATCCCATGGCTGAGGATGTAGCCTCGATCAAACTCGGCCATCTCAGTGGATTTACCGAGATTAGCAGATTGAATACACAGATCTAGTCCTGCTCTCCAGGATCTGGGCATAGCAGAATAGACTTATTTTTGCAATGCTTGTGGCTCTTTTACTGGTCATTGCCCATTATCTTATCTTAGGCATGAAGACTACCTACGCTGGTCTTCAAAGGGCAGGGATGTATTCCTGTGCGAATCTAGCCCTGAATGGTGAGGTATGCGTATGAGCTATGTAGTCCGGATGGCGCAACGCTTAGAATGTTCGCTTTCTATGCACTGGACCCCGGTTCGATTTCTAATGAATGCAGTTGTCTTCAATTAAGAAAGGAACTTACGTGTCGTAATAGGAGCCCACTCAATTGTTTGGGGTAAATAACTCGGTTGAGTGATTTGCTGATCACACATCTCTGCACAAAGCATACCGCGAGGATCTAGTAAATGAGATGATGCTAACTTGTCTTGAGGTTTTAGTCCAAATTGGACTGTTACGCCAGTTATTTCAGCTCTCCTGTCAGACGGTCGAGCTCTATGTAGACGTCCCGAGATAGGAGTAGCATTATCTCCTAGGATCACACATCCAGGGAAGTGCCTACTCAGCAGAAGTTTACCAGTGTCCTCGACATCAGCTGTTGTTCCTCCGTACAGTCTTAAAAGAGTGCTAATCCGTTGCAGTCTCGCAGCCTCGTTTGTTCTATCAACATTCTCTTAAAAAGACTGCAAAAGATATACACTAGCTTTCGAGTGGTGAACGGTCTTTTTCTCTATTAAAAGGCTATGGAACAATTGACCTTCCATGGTCGCAGCGCTCATTGTTTCTATTTAATTCTGATAGGAAAATACTTAATGTTTCAGGTAGAGGAAATTCGTTCGTACATGCTTTACAATACTATTGTCACTGCTTATTGGGAATTGCGCTGCGTTAAGGAAGGTACTAACCTCAGATTTTCGTGCGAAATGTCATACAAAAACTGTCAAAAATCCGGTTCGCACGAACATTTTCGCTTTTCTCGATACTCAGTTCTTCGCATGAAAATCCCATACACAGACAAAAGTCTCCACACCGTTATGGGCAATTTCCACGCGAAAACAATTACTTTGCATTTTATTTCATGTGGAAACCGATCATAACAGTGGTGATCGCTCTCTTTTGAGAAAGGGAAGGGCAAATTCAAGTGTCGTGTAGAGTGGCGCGAATATGTGCTGTGAGAAAGTTTCCACTCACTGTTTCGTGAATGAGATAAATGCAACATTTTCGCACGAAAAGATTAGTACCAGCCTTTAACACGAGTTTCCGTATTTTGAGAAATAGGCTGTCAACTGTCCCTTCGATTCTTAGAGAAGTAAGTCGGTAAGTTACTAACATTTACAAAACAAAGAGAAAACATTGAAAGGGGTTGAAAAATGCATATCCGACGAACAATTTGATTTACCAGCTCGACGACTGCTATCAAAATTCAACAATAAATCACCTTGTTGTGCATATAAATTTCTCTCCGAAAAGAGGGTCAACTTATGGTTACATGTCATGAACCCCGCATGTAACGGGGTACAGTTCAGTAATGCGCCTGTTCATAGTGCCATATTTGATGTATTCGTTCGCCTGCATTCTCGCTCTTATGCAGCCATATCTGTTTGACAAATAGTTATGGGAACGGTGTAAAATCGTTGTAGATACATTCACCCATTTACATTGTTGTAGTGTTATTTGCTCTTTTCGTTATGTAAAGCATACATGACACACTAGCGCTGCTCGCATGTCAATTCTACACATGTACTATCGATTTGTGGTGATAAGAGCGAAACGGTACAATAACGAAAAACTGGGAAACGCTAAAGACATAACAACACCGAACGGGAAAGGAAACCCTCATCAAACAAATTATTATGCTGTAGTCTATGAGACCAAGACCGTATGATGATTATGTTAACATTACGCGTACTGTTTTGTAGTGCCCGAACATACAATACATACTTGTTTTTCGCTTTGTTTCCAATGCAATAATCATAGAAACAACAACCACACGCAAATGTTGATGGGTTTTATATTGCATGTTAGTTGTTTCTTGGCTCTGCGTCTGGGCGGTGCATTTTTTCATAAGTAGAGATATGACGGTTTTCTATTTCATAATGGGAGATTTTCAAAATTTGCTGTTGTTGATTTGTGATCATTATGAGCTACTGAAAGCACACATGTAGATACAACTATATGATCATCTACATAGTACATAATTATGTACATAGTAGCAAAATTGGCTTTGTTATCATGTTCATACGTTCATGATAGATGGAAGCAGCAGTTAAATTTGTACTGCTTTCAACAAACAAAATGCCTGGGACGTTACGTGATGCAGTTGATGCCAGAAGGACTCCACCATGATACAAGAAAGACAAGATATCGCCATGCGCATGTCGGCTCTCTGAGTATACATACTATCGCCTTCGTCACAGGCGAGTAGCTATGGTACATTCCCTCTTGTATGAAGACTTTTTTTTTGTTTTTGGCTTTTATCTCTGTAACTATCAATCCGAGCAAAAAACTTTCTGAGGCGAAATTGAAGATCACGGAAATATACACAAACATGTGTTTGTGTTTGCCGAAGGCATGGTAACCTTCACGCGAAGTCTGTGTTTCTATCAGTTCGATTCATTCTGCATTTACCACTTTGAAATTATCAGTAAAACCTGTTCCGATTCCACTATTCCTGTGAGAGGTATATGAAATAGTTGGCCGATTTCACCCAAATTTAGGAATGTGGTTTGGCAGTAAATATGATCAATTAATGTGAAATTTTATTAAGATATCTTTAGAAATAAAAAAGTTTTTCTAACAAAAATTTACTTTTGGACCGGTCGTTCCAATGACAGCTATATGAAGTAGTAGTCCAATTTCAACTAATTTCGGGAATGTAGTTTGGTAGTAGATACCAATGAAAAACATGAAATTTGGTTACGATATTTTTAGAAACAAAACGTTTTCTCACAAACAGACTTTTGGACCGCTTGTTCCTATGGCTATATGATGCAGTGGTCCGATTCCGTTGGTTCCGTCATATATACAGCGCGCAATAGTAAGAAGGCTGTGTTCACCTCGATAGCTTTAAAACTGAGAGACTAGTTTGCATAGCAACAGACGGACAAAGTGACGGATATAGTTAGCTAATAAGACTTTTTTTCTCGGCTCTCCCCATAATGAAATCAAAGCATGTGCACAGGCACACGAAGCTCCGCGTGTACAAAACCATCATACGACCAGTACTATGCTATGGCTGCGAAGCATGGACCCTAAATCAAGTCTCTACAAACATGCTAGAGACATTTGAACATAAGGTTCTACGGCGAATTTTCGGGGCTGTTCATGATCGAGATGGATGGCGCATCCGGTACAACCATGAGTTGTATGAACTGTACGATCAGCTGGAAGTTTCGAAAATCGTCAAACTACAACGACTTCAATGGGCAGGGCATGTACAACGAATGGACGATGATCGCATGTCAAAGAAAGTAATGACCGCAGAACGAGCCGATGAAGCGAGACTGCAAAGACAATCGAGAGCTCAGTATATGCGGACACTGAGCAGCTACTGAGCTTCCAAAACTAGAGGACAATGATCCAGGCGGCCAAGGCCCGACGTCGGGTTGTCGTGCCACGATGATGATGATTAAAAAAAAAATCAGCATGCATTGAGTATGTAGATTATTTATTTATTTTTTTATAGATAGATAGATAGATAGGTTTATTTCATATAAATTCAAATGGGATTACAATGGGTCGGTTACATATATGTATTAAGTAACTCAATTCAATTGAATTCTATGAAATACTAGACACATTTTATATTCCTAATGCTAAATACAGTATTAAGAATAGTGTTAAATGCCACTTCAAAAGACTTTACTTAATTATAAATTAGAGAGATACGTGGGGTAATTCAAGGAAAAGAACAAAAATTATACGGAAGGAGAAAAGATGTAACAAAAGCAGATTCCATAAATAAAAATGCACAATGAAGCATGTAAGGATCCAAAATAAGAGAAAAAAAAACTATGTTTATAATTTATATAATTTATATTATACCAGAATGTCGGAAAAAATTGATTCTAAGCTTACATAATCATATCCAAAAAGCCAAAGCCTGACACATTTAACAAATCTTCCAGATGATGCTATTGATCTAATTGAATGGGGAAGTTTATTAAAAAAGACGACATGAAGAAACCAAATAAAAATTACGAAAGGTGGTGGTACGTGAAAAAGGGACAGATACAACATTCGCAAAGTTTCTACGTAGATTATATTCGGAGATTAATCTAAAATTTAGATTTCCCGATCTGGCAAAGAATGTTTTTAACACTTTGAAACAATACAAATGACGAACTGGAAGAATATTCAAATCTCGAAATAATGGGAAACTAGGATGTCTACGGGGCTTCCTGCAAATAATTTTCAATACGGCTTTTTGTAGAATAAGAAGGGGTTGAATTTTATTCAAATTAGTGCCTCCCCAACAGGAAATGTCATATTGAAGCTTAGAATGGAAAATCCCAAAATAAATAATGGTAAGTAGTGCATCAGAACAAATATTTCTCAAGTAATAAAAGTATCTGAGTGAGCAGCGAAAATATTTAATTAAGTCCTGCGTATGGTTAGCAAAGCTCAGTTTAGAGTCAAGTGTTAGCCCCAAGTACTTAAACATATTAACAATTTCTATTAAAAAACACTTATCATTGCAACTTAGGGATTGGTTAAACGTAGAACTAAAAGACGTTGAAACGCAAGAGCAAGCATTCAACTTAAATCGTTGACACTCCGATCCATGGAACCAAAACTCTGCATTAGTTTCAGCTATAGACGATAAATTGAAGAACATAATTTTAGTCTTAGAACTAATATTCAATCTATGTTCAGCAAACCAGATCCTGAATAGATTAAGATCCCAATTAATATCAGCAGCCAAGTCCAAGGCACTTTTGGAACCGTAGGTACAGCCTACATCGTCAGCGAAGGCAGTAAGTGAACCTTTGAAATCTAATTGAAATAGAGAATTAATGTACACCAGAAATAATATCGGACCCAAAACGGAGCCTTGAGGCACTCCCAAGGTCAAAAATTTTATGTCACTTCTGATATATCCAATTTTTACTCTCTGATATCTATTTGAAAGATATGACTCAAACCACTTTAGCATAAGACCACGAAAACCAGCTTGTTCAAGTTTTCTCAATAAAATGTTATAATTAACCATATCAAAAGCTTTGGTGATATCAACAAATAAACCTGCCGTGAATTTTTTACAATCAACATTTGAAAAGATTCTAGAACAAAAGTGTAGAAGAGCATCTTCTGTAGATTTTCCTTGTTGAAAACCAAATTGCAACGGGCTAAAAAACTTCGTCAGATTTAAAAAAGATACTACGCGTTTCTTCATAATTTTTTCAAACACTTTACTCAGGACTGGTAGAAGTGAAATAGGTCTATAGTTGCACATAACCACTGCTGCACCTTTTTTGAACAGAGGAACAACGTCTGCGCATTTAAGAGCATCAGGAAATATGCCTGAAAATACGCTACGGTTGAAAATAACTGCCAGAACATCTACAATAAAGCAACCCATCCGTTTTAATACAATATTAGAAATGCTATCGTAGCCGCAAGCCTTTGAATTTTTTAGAGATCCGATGACGCTTAGAATCTCTAAGGGAGTAATGGGCACAAAAGCAAAGCTACATCCTTGAGGGTTAACACCACTGTTCCTAGAAGCCGAACACAAGCCACAAACTGGTGGAGTTACTCCTACAGGTAAATTACACCCTAAAGACGTGAAGTAGTTATTGAAAGCATTGGCAACATGAAACTGATCGGAAATTAAACAGTCGTTAACACAGATTACATTTGGTTTGTTACTGACACAAGACTGGTTCAAAATACTATTAATAACTTGCCATTCACCTTTTAAATTTCCCTTCACAGAATTAATTCGCTTTTTATAGTAATTATCACGACATTTAGGTATATCCTTTTTGAGTTGAATAGATAGTTTCTTAACCTTTGCTTTTAACTTAAGATTGTTAGGATGTTTGGTCAATTTATTTCGTAACTTGTTTTTAAGTTTAACCATTTTTAGAATTGTTTTAGAAATCCAAGGTTTTAGCCTCTTTGCAGTTCTTTTCAAAGGTACTGTGAAAGTGCACGCAGAAATATGTGCACAAAGAGAATTGATAAACAGTGAATAGGATACTGAAGCATCATTTTCCGCGTAGACCTCATTCCATAACTCAAAAAAAGTTTGCTTTTCAACTTTAAAAAATCGATTCTTTTTTCTAATTTAGGTCCGTTATCCTTAGAATTATTCACTTTTTGAATGGCAAAGTTTACTAACAACCCGGTCATAGCGTGATCAGTTATATCAAAATTGAAAATGCATTTCTCACAAGAGCTCACTGCAAAGTTAGCCAATCTACCATAAAAGTGATCCAAACATGTGCCCGAAGCCAACCTAGTAGGCTCATTGATAAAGCTGGTTAGTCCATGCGAAGCCAGGAGAGCCAAGTAGTTAGATACCATTTCACTACTACCCAACAAATTGAGATTAAAATCCCCTGATATTATCAGATTACTCGATTTGAGGTTCTCCAATAAACATGAAAATTCGTCAATGAATGTCACAACATTAAATTTTTGTAATCTATAAATACATAAAAATACATATTCAACATGATGAAATCCAACAGAGACTTGGAGAACATCAGCGCTAAGAAAGTCAACGCATTTTACTTCATTGACAACGTAGCAATTCTTAATAAAACACCCTACACCACCTGCCGCATAACTTTCATTTGGATTAGCAAAGAAATTGAAACCAGGCAAATGATAATCATTCAACTCAAATCCCTAAATCCAAATTTCGGAAACAATAACAACATCTGGAAGGTTTGCAAAAGTATCGAGATGGGCAACCAGGGACTGAAAATTTTCCCTCAAACTTCTAACATTCTGGTGAACTACAAAAAGCTTGTTGTCACAGTAGGAACTATTTGAAATAATAGCATCATAGCTTACATACTTAGGTTCGAGAATAGAAAAGTCATCAATAATATCAAGATCGCTATTCATCGGAAAACAAAAATAAAAATAAGCACTAAATTAGTGCAAGATCATTAAACGATCTAATAGAGATGACTTTTCCACCCTCCACCTTTCTGACAAAAATATGATTGTTCTTGAACCATGCAAATTTATAATTTTTCTGCTCCCTCACAACATTTGTTTGCAAAAAGAGAGCCCTAGTGTAACTAGTAAGAGCATCATTAATGTATATTCTAGTTTTACTGCTACTACTTTCGCCGCTTTTGCTGTTGCCGCCGCCCTGACGAAACACCGAAAAGGTGAGGTTGTTTTTTCTCTTAACTTTCTCTCTCATTATTTGCAATTTCGTAGTCAGAGAATTTGACACAGATGATTGACTTACGTGCTGAATCACTCTTGTCAGCTTTGTTTCATATTTGCTTGACAAAACACCTTTCAATTTTAGAGTCCGGAACATCAATGGACAAAGCAGTTTTAAAGATATCCTTAGCTTTGTCTAATGCATTTTCGTCGTTGACGTTATATACTCCGACAATTTCAATGCAATTGTTTAAGAGGCTTTGCTGCTGCCAATTACACTTGTTCTCCAGTGATTCAAGTTTAGCCTTCAATTCTGCGTTTTCGGTCCTCAACTCGTTTATTGATACAAGAAAACGCATGTTAGTTTCTTCCAAATTTGAAAGCTTCAAATAAATCATTTGAAGAGTGCATTCACTTTCAACATTTTGTGAGACCGACTCAGTTGTAGTTGGCACACCGAAGTTCGCATTGATGTATTGTTGACATTTTCGGATGAAGATGAGAGTACACTCTTTGATGCACGATTCTTGTTGTTGTCAAGCGTTGAATTCGTCACTTGCATCGATCTGCGTCTAAGTACAGAACATTTGTCACATCGAAATGAATTTCCACTCGTTTGGAGAAAAACAGCATCTTGATCCGTGAGATTAACACACGATAAATGAAAGTAATTCAAACAATCAGAGCAAGATATTTTGGAGGAACAATTCCTTTCAATTTTTTCCGAACAGGTAGAACACTTCATTTTGAAAAAAAAAACAAAGCAACAGTTTAATCTAGAGAGATGCGCACCCCACGACACTCACGATGAGTGAGTGAGTATGTAGACACATAAAACAGTAGAATAAAATTAAACGTGTTCAACAATCATACATTATCATAATTATTATTTAAGGCATTGTTTAGAGTGATCGTGTTATTGTTTTTGGTCCTTTAAACACAAAGCAATAACTTTCGATAGAATGAAGCTAGCGAAAAATTCCACAATTATTTGTAGAATGGCTTAGTTAATTGATTTTTAGAATGGCCAAGATCCTCCTGAATGTGTGCCAACCTCCCCTATAAACCCGCCACATAGGAAACTCACTTTTAATGCATACGGTCGTTGTCAATTGGTACTTTTGGTATCACCACTAGGTCTGTACAAGTCTAGGGTATATACGCTTCGGCCTGGTTTTTCCTGGCTATGCACAATTTCGAACCGAAATAAGGTATGCGAAGGAAAGCGAAAATAGGCAAGTACATACTCACCTTCGTTTTAAACGAAATTAAGCATTGAATGTGAAACCGAAAGAATCTATGCATGGCTACTTTTAATGCCTTATTTCCAAATGGCTTATTTCATGGTGCCAATTTTAAGGTGTCTCCCTTTGTTTTAGTTATTAGATTGAATATGAACTCCCTCCCCGGAAAAAAATTCCTGCACACCGGAAGTTAGTGACTTTTTTGACTAAACGACATTTGTAGGTGAAGTAGGCGTGGCTTTGGTTGCATGAGGCCCGTATATACTGTAGTACTTGCGAAGTCTCTCAAACAAACTTACAGTCAACTTATATCTTTTACCGGCAAAATTCACCAAAAAGCCATGTGCAATCAATCAGATGTTTCATTTACGCGACACAACACTCTGAATCTGCTCCACTGACATCCACCTTCTTATTGCCAACTTACTTTGCCGCTATTCTTTTCTCTTTTAAAAGACCGTTATGTATGTTATATGTGTGAATCGCCCATTAAATCTATCAGACATACCAGATTATGTACTTTATATAGCGGCACTACAGTTGATTACAACTGGCTGGCGTGTTCATTTATCGTATCCCAGCTCCCAGGGAGAGAGGCTCTTCTTTAACAAGAAAAACAGACAATTTCTTTTAGTCGTCTTCGCACAATCTTGCTTTTCTTGAAGCTGTCTTTCCTCTCTCAACCGGATTCAAGATACACACAATGGGAGCGAAAGAAGGAAAACCTTGTTCAACAGGTTGCCGTTTTTTTTCGTGTATCTTGGCGGATCGAAGTGCTTTGTGTTGTCTCGATTCTCAGTTCTTTTCGCCCCAGAGTTGCAGTGAAGTATACGGCGTGTGATTTTAAAGCCTAAAAACACACAAATCCAAGTGTGACTTCCAATGATAGTAAGTTTTTCTTTAGGTGGAGTACGTTCCTCCACCGGCTGAGTGGTGTGTGGGGCAAGTTTTAGACTAGAGCCAACGCTGATAATGGTCAATTGTATTATTAATGATGTGTGTGCGTTCATAATAACGAATATTGTAACGACAAGCCATAGCATACGCGTGATTATAGATAGTCACAGGTGTATGTACATGCAACGCAACATGAATGTTGTTGACCGAACGCATGAAATGAAGCCTATGGAAGAAGAAACTGGAAAAGCAGGCTTTTGACGGGGAGACCGAGAATACGACTTTGCCCCAGGATACATTTGAAAAATTGAACCAATGTTAATTGTTACTTTACCTTGTCTATGTGATACTGCCAGACTGGCCAGAGTTCATTGGAGCTACATAATGCTACACTAGACATTGTAACTGGAAATTCAAGTTCTTCCTTGGGTCTTTTGTTGGAAACTTTGGCCTGTTTCGCTAGACATCTATGTACATATGCATGGAAGCAAAGTGCTGATTGATAAGGTAAAACATCAACAAATATACAGTGATGACAATGATGAATCCATTGTTCTATGAATCTAAAACACTCTCACTGCACAAAACAAAGACCCTCTAATGCTACCAATGACCTCGTGCCTCGTGTGGTATGCATTTGCTGATAATAAATCTACTCTAGAATAGGGTCGTCCATTAAACGTACTTTTATAGAAAAAAAAATTAAAACAGAAGACGCTTGATCTGTTTAAAAAAAACGAACCAGATTTATGGTTAAGGAGATCCAAACAATCCAGAGAAAAGGGATCGGCGGAAACCATTAATTTCACAGGCATTTTGCCGGCTCTGCAAACTATTTCCCCAATAAATTATCTCCCCCACAAAATTGCATGCCACTATACACCTCCTCTGTAAATGCCCGGCCATTGCTTGTCTAGGAGAACGAGAACGCCTTGAGTAAGAAAAGCTCTTGGCACCTTCTTCATAAGTTGGACGAGAATTAAGTTTGCATCAGGATGACGAAGTGAGTTTTTTTATTGACCTCTGTAATTTTTGGGTTTGTGAATAATGCGCAGCCCGAAACTGGAACAATGAGTGCGTTCAGAAGGTGGCAAAAGAGCAGAAACCGCTCGCGAGCAGCTCTGCAACTGCTCGCGAGCAGCTCCGGAGCTGCTCGGTTTGGAGTCTGCACCTGCTGAACGCTACTTCACCAGCTGACAAATCGACCAGCTGAAAGCCGACGATGAAAATTTTAGACTTCAAGTGCCGAAAAGTGGAAAATACATGAATCCCACACTGCCCGTTACAAAAATCACGAACAACGAAGAAACAAATTCAAAAGCACCCGAAAACCAAAGAACTAGAAGCCGAAAACGGCGAAAACACAACAACCAATTTGATAACTGTCAAAACTCGAAACTCGCAACATGAGCGTGAGGTTGAAAAAGAAGAAGAAGAACCTGAGCACTGATCAGTGAGCAGAAATATTTCTTGCTCGGTGAAATTTGATCATGCTCACCCGAGCAGAAGTTGCTCAGTCACTTCTGAACCCGCTCGTTCTGAACATGTTCGCTGAGCGGAAGTTGCTCAGTTCCTTCTGAACGCACACAATGTCATCAGCACCGATGAGGTCGAAGATGTCGTTGATTCGGCAGAAGCATAGTGACATAATGAAAATTACTACGGAATCCCTTCATTATGGTATCGTAATTTTCGAGTCGTGATTTTTAAGATCACATTGACTATAGTGACAAACCATTCACCCATATTTTACAGGTTGATTGACCATGATCTCTTGACAGACATTGGTTTTGTGATGACTCACAGAGAATCTTAGTGCGGCCGTCCACTGAAAACATATTTGAGCGGCCAGACGCTCCCGCGACACAAGCGTCAACAAGCGGTAATGCGCGTCAGATCCAAAGTTGAGGATTTTCACGAAGATGCGTCCACTACAAGCTTGTTTGAAGCGGATACGTGCGCCACGCGACTCGAGCGCCAGATCTAAAAAAAATTGGATTTGACGCTCGTAGCCGCGTGTTGCTTCGAGGAATGTATTCGAAAGAAACATTTTACCGATTGATTTTGTGTGTAATGGAAGGGATAGTTAAGCAAACTGAGGCGCGAAGATGCCTGCAATGGACGATTTCTGTCGCTCGTAGCCGCTTGTTACGCTTGTGTCGCTTGCAGTGGAGGGCCCCGCTTAAGTGCGGTATTTGAGCTCCCGCGACACAAACGTCGACGAGCAGCAATGCACGTCAGATCCAAAGATGAGAATTTTTATGAACATGCGTCCACTACAAGCATGTTTGAGCGAAGCGGCTACAAGCCTCTACGTGCGCTACGCGACTCGAGCGCCAGATCCGAAAAAAATTGGATCTGCTGCGCGTAGTCGTGCATTGTTTTGAAATGTATGCCGTCGAGCGCACCTTGTATCTGTGTGTGGCTTTAAAATTGCCGAAGAGGATGATTGAGCACGGGGAACATTCCTGTTTCGCGAATGTTAGGAGAATTCTCTCTATTGCATTTAGGGAGAATTTTTAAATGATTGAGCACGGGGAACATTCCTGTTTCGCGAATATAAGGAGAATTCTCTCTATTGCATTTAGGGAGAATTTGTAAAATTCATTAATTAAGGGATTTTCTCTTTAGGTAGTTCATTTCCACTTTAGATGGTCAGAATCTAGAACCCATGCGGGGGACTTGCAGGTCATAAAGCGGAAATTTCTAGAGTTTTGTAAAAGTTCTCTTTAATCGAATAGAGAATTCTTATAATTTTTGCGAAACAAGAATGTTCCGAGCACGGCAACCACTGGTGTAGAAAAAATATATTTTTCGAAATTATATTTTTCGTTGGCGTTTGCGATTTGTGTGGCTGCGGAATGAAGAATTTGATGGTAGATGCGCAGGTTGTAGCTAGGCAATGAAATATTTTTTATGTACTCGTATAAGAGGCGAATGTAAGAAAAGTGGGAAATGGACTACACTACTGTTAATGACATTTTGAATTCTATAATGAGGAAAAAGGATATTCTCGGTAATAAAATCGAATATGGGCAAAATGGGTGTCATATGAATCGGGTTGATAGGGCGAATGCACTGCAGTACTTTTGATGACATTTTGAGTCCTTTGGTGAGGAAAAAGGACATTTTTGACAATGAAGAAATGGAATATGGGCGAGATGGGAGGGAGTGGGTAGATTGAGGTGGAGTAGTGTATTGGTTCCACCACTCCGATTCATATGACACCCGTTCCGCCCATATTCCACTTCATTGCCAAAAATGTCCTCACCAAAGGACAGAAAATGTTATCAACAGTACTCCAGTGCATTCGCCGCACCCATCTTGCCGGTTTCATTGCCGGGGATATTTTTTTTCCTCATCATAGGATTCAAAATGCCATTAACAGTAGTCCATTCTCCTCTTTTCATACAATCGCCTCATAAACATACAAAAATCCTTCAATGCCTAGCTACAACCTGCACGCCATATCATCTTCATACAAAAATTCTACAAAACGACTCGGTGGGTGAAGCTAAAAAGGTTATAGGAGGGATTCATGCACACGCTGTGAACGTATACGACATCGTAAAGTTGTTCAAATTTTTAAAGTACGTACAGAACATTTCACTTTATCTCAGTTCAACACAAACTGAAAAGCGAACGCGTCTGCAATGGACGACCCATGCAGCTTGTAGCCGCGTGTCTCATAGCCGCTTGTTAGCGCAAGAGTGATTGGCCGCGCGTTTACGTTTCCAATGGACGACCATATTCCAGAAGACACGGACTATACCTCTCCGGTCTTCCAGACTTCTGTAGCGTTCTGCAGGCGGAGATCACTGCGATCGCCGAAGTTCTGACTTGGCTGGGTCGTAATATCATATCTGCAAGGAATATTACTATCTACACAGGTAGTCAGGTGGCGATTAAGTCCTTGGACGCAAACCTTACTACTTCGGAAACCGTGGTGGTATGTCGCACCGCTCTTAACGAGCTCGGTAACTTTTTCAACATCACTTTGTGCTGTATTCCGGCTCACAGTGGTTTCAGGGGAAACTGCAAGGCAGACGAACTGGCTCGGGCAGGTACGGCCATTATGGATATGGGATGTTTCCGCAATTTCAAAATGCCTATAGCAGCATGCAAGAACCTAATTAAGACAAACGCAATAAGCCGTGCTAATATCGGTTGGCTAAATGGTAATACCTGCAACGTTACGAGGCAGATTTGGCCGCACTTCAATCCTCGCCGCTCCTCAGGGCTGATGATGCTGGAGAGAAGGCATCTCAGAAAGGTTGTGAGGATCATCATGGGGCATTGCCTGATAGGTGAGCATGCTAGGCGTCTCCGGCTTCCATACAATGATTTTTGCAGAAGCTGTGGGGACGAAGAAGAGGAGGAGGCAATACATCACTTCCTGTGCACTTGCCCTGCTCTGGCCGGTAAAAGAGAGGATATTTTAGGATCCCTCTACTTTATTGACCTCGATGACCTGAAGGACGTAAATGCTGTTTCATCGATAGATCCGGGTGGTTTGACGACTAGGCTCACATGGCGTCTTTGCGCCTATGAGGTATCACAACGGACCCAGTGGTGGTCTATGTGTGATGTGTTTGTGCGCAGCTGCCTCTTTAACCTAACCTATCCTAACATGTTCTTCGTGCATCGAGGAAGTTATCAGTGGAGTGATTGAGATTTATACCATAAACACACACTGATGACCAGAGTCATTTGGTTGTGATCGATTTCAGGGGAAGGGTCGTGGGATTCAAGTGAAAGTGAGTGTGGTGATTCTGAATACTACCGAATTATGGAACGGAAAATATGTTTTTTTGTGGTGTTGAAATTGGAAATTGAGAGGAAGCAGAACATACGATCATGGTCTCCTCTGCCTTGGGTAGATTACTGTCACCCGCAACCTATGATGTGTGTGGACTTACGGATGATCTGAAGTTTTAGTGCCAAAATTGCAATTATGTTAATTCTACGTAGCACAAACTATGTACCTATAAAACGTCACTGATCTGGCTACCTCGCAAATAATCCTCACTTCATTTCGGAACTGGCACGTCCCCCTTTTTACGGTATTGGAACCTCATAGGTTGGGTTCAATTGAAAGGGTCGTGCTATACGCAGTCTGAAGCGGGTCGTGGTACACGCAGTCAGAACCCTAGAACGTCAGTTTACGACCATTGCGATTTAATTTGGCTTTAATTGGATTTCTAAAGACGTTGGACATATTTTCAGTATTTAGTGCATTTGATTAATGTGTAATAATGATTGGTGCCACGAGCGGTCGAAAACTCTGTCCACATCAAGTCTCCTGGCCTAAAAGAAGCTCGTGCAGCGGCTCAGTTCGTCATTGGAGTTCTCAGGTTTTTGCACTTCCGGGATCACCTAGGCGAAATACCGTTAGTGTCTAACGGAACACATTTTATTTACCGCGAGAAGTTATGGAAATGAATCATTGAGCCATCTCTCAATATGACAATGCAAGTTAGCTCAAACAATGATCGACTTTTTCAACCTCCAAAACATTGACAATTCATCATTATGGGAAAAAATCAAAACTCTAGAATTATACATATAAATTCAAATTTAAAAATATAATTTTAGTTGCGGCTGGCGAGCTTCTGCAACTTAATACCTGTTCTGTGTTCTATGTTTTCCCCCCAAACTTCTGTATACATAGTATGTTACTGACCTCTTAATCATGCAAACTGTCCACTAATTTCCATTTTTATAGGTACTCTGTTATAAGAATAACAGCCGCTAATATACGATACACGATATCAAACGCCCAGGCCACTTAAACCAGCTTACCGTCTGTTATTATTTGGATCATTTGTATTTTTAAAACATTTCGGTTGCTGCTCTTTATCGTAGAATATCAAATCAACATTTATTAAAAAAAATATGCATTCGTTATCGCACTCTATCTCGTACACAACATTGAATATCTTTTTGGGTCACAGTAGACTGAAGCCATAAAACGCGAAAAAAAATCGCGTCGTTTAAACGGCTCTCTAGAATTCCATCATGAGAGTCGTCTAATAAATATTCTCATTTTTTACGGTCTTATAGTCATTTATGCAATAAGACGGCTCCAGTGACATTTGATAAATGGCAAAATCATAGATATGGCCCTTGTACGACACAGCTCTCTATTTTGAGGAAGAGAACGATTGACTCCATACTACTCTTAGCCCGGCCACACACGGCAGAACACGAACATGTTCTCAGTGAAAAATTTTCTTCAGATTTGAGTGAAGTGTCTTGAGCCAATTCTCTTGAGGATCACATTTCCTCAAACGATGGGCTTAGCTTTCCTCCGTATGGCTCAAGACACTTCACACAAATCTAAAGAAAACTGTCCACTGAAACCATAGGTAACGTTAGGTTGGGTGGCAGCCTAGCGGGTCCGCATAGACCGGTTGGGTCCTTAGCGATACCACGTGCTTCCGATACCCATTACATTCCGGTCTTAGTTATCAACAGATCTTTGTTAAGCTTGAATGATCGTGACTTATTAGCGAAGCTCCAAAGACTTCTCAAGCTGAGACCAGCAACTTCTTCTAGGTCTTTGAAAAAGTAGGCCTCCAGGCATTTTAATCTTTTCCTAGCAAGCGCTGGACAGTCGCACGAAAGGTACCTTAGTGTCTTTTCACACGAAGAGCCGCACGGCTCTCGCTCGCAAGTGAGAGCTTTTTTCGCTCCCACCTTCCATTCTTTCACACGAAGAGCCGCACCTCTCTCGCTCGCGAGTTCTTGATAAATGAACCCAATACGGCCTGAAACGTTGACGTTTTTGTCGTCGAAGACAGCGTCGATCGTACAGAAGATAAGTGTCCACAGCACGTGTAGAATTCATTGCATGCAACACTTTGCGACTGAATGCAGAGCGAGAGCCATTGTCGCTATTCCCGTGTGAATGCCGGCACTCCTCGCTTTGCTTTTTTATATCAAGAGCCGCGACGCACGGCTCGAGATGCATGAGCTGTACCGGCTCTCGCGCGACGTAAAGGCTCGAGCTCCCCTGAAAGTTGAAGTGTAATCTTTGCATTTCAGTCTTACGAGCCTCGCTCTCACTCGCGAGCGAGAGCCGTGTGGCTCTTCGTGTGAAAGTGCACTTAGAATTTCCTCCGCGGTTTCGTTACCTATAACGAGATGATATAAAACCGCTTCGACTGCCTTCTGAATTCCAAGCCTGAAGTTTTGGATTACATGAAAGTTCTGGTGCATCTATCGGGTATATTAACTTTGAAGTTTATGCTGAAATTCTGAGACCGTGTTAGTGTTGAATTTGTGTTCGAGAGTGTATGGCCGGGTTTAAACAAAACAAAATCCGATAAAAATGCATTGATTTTTTTTACTGCTGTCGTCAAACTGACGTTTTTTGTTATTTTTGCCGGCTTTTCTTTGGCACTTAAATGCAAAAGTGAAAAAAATTGCCTTTCGGAGAGAGACAAACAAGTTTTCGAAATAAACGGAATACTACGAGTATTATGGCTGGACAAACGGGGAGAGTACACGTATCTATGTCAATATGTGCAATATGTAAATTTGCTTTGACACAGATTTCGAAACGATGAAAATGTGGCTGTCTGGACAGATTGCCACATAATGAATCATTCGTAAGAATATTCTTACCAATTCGTTCGAATGTTGTTCACAGTCATATTGAATCGACTATAGAAATATCTCAATCAGTAGAGAGAAAGTTATAAAGACCCGGGACCAACAGCGAGCCCGAGAGAGGTAAAAGGTCCTGAGAGGTCTCCGCACACGATACCAGCAAAAATCTGCCCAAAATGAGAAACTGGGAGCAGCAATCCGACGGTAATATCGAATGTATGATACTCAATTGCCCTAACCCCTTGTGGAGCATAGCGCGTCAACATTTCCACGTGGCCCAGTTGATGTCTCGTTGGCATAAACTAGTTTCGGAGAATGCAGTTACCAGCATGTACCTCCTTAGCCTACTGGGCGGTGTGTCAGACGTACAAGCAGAAGTATAAGGTTCAGTTCGCACGGTGAGGGTCTAAACTTTTTTTTATATAAATTAAATGAATGAATGCAGGAGTTTTGAAATGGCTTTGGACTAGCACCTGCTTCGAATTATACGAGGCTGTTCAAAAAATAACAAATTCGCGCCACGGATCTTAATAACTCGAGAACTAAACAAAACACAAACAATCTGTAAACAGTGTGTTATACGGAAGGTATGACAATTGCAGTGTTGTAACTGCCGGCCCGTCGCGTCACTATGACAATCCATCGAGATACAAGAGGCTTGAGCGTCGAAAATTTTGAAGGGAACCGTGCAATTGGCTTTTTATGCTGATAATTTTTGGTGGAGTACATTGCCAACTCAATCTTGTTGTACATTCATTCTTGGAAAACTATATTATTCGTAAATTACCTGTTTTGGTAATGATTCATGAAGTTTTTTTCGTTAACTTACCTGTAAGAGAGAGAGAGGAAACCATTAATGCATTAAAAAAAAATTATGTTAATAATTAAAGTGGGTATAAACTATACAAATAACAAATATGGAAATTTACTTTGTCCTTGTTAATATTTACGAAAAAAGCAACTTGGAAGATTCGCGTTAGGCATTTCAATGCCGTAGCCTTATTCCGACCAAAGTTTTGGATGACCCTTAGACTGTCGAACACGAACTCCAACACGAACCTGATACAAACGTCCTCTGAATAGCTCAAGATACACACACACTTCACATAAATGTAAAAAAAAACCGATCTCTTTGTACCATGTTCGAGTTGGAGTTCGACAGTCCGTGGGCGCTCTAAGACTAGGCGCAAATCACCACGCAGCGCACCGCACGGAAATCCATGCGCAAATAGGCTTACACGTTGGGCATTCACCATACGACACCGCACGGCACTCTACAACGTGCTGAGTTTCGTAAATCGTCAAACAACAACCATTTAATGGATAGGTCATATACAAAGAGTGGACGACAACCGCATGCCTTAGAGTATATTAAAAAGACGCAGACTAGGAGCTCTTTGGGAAGATGTAATGAACCATATTCTGGTCTGGTAGTGCTGCTTCCACCGGCAGACCGAAGGGAGCACCTGATGGGTAGTGATCTGTCGGTGGAACGAAACCAGAGGCCAAGGGGCCTATTATACGCGGACTCCGATGCGAGCGCGAGGGCATCTGCGCCGTCCGCCAACCATTCCATCTTATCGCCCAATTTTTTATTATTCCCCATTTTTGCCTCCCATGTTTATGTTGTCTTCCTCAGGCCTATGAATTTTTGTTAATACGTAAAGGACAGGGGCAACGAGCGAAAACCCCGCCCACGTATACCTACCGAACTGAGCTACAAGCTACCTTCACGGTCATTATGCTATCTTAGGCTCCGTCGCTACGTTTCTCGGATGCCCACCAAACCGTTCATTACAAAGACTCAGTCGATGTTGACACCGAACAACTGCTGGACTTTCGAAATTGGAGGATGTGGTCACTTGACCAGGACAATCGGAGGACAACTATCCGGCCAGGGTCCGACGTCGGTCTATCGACCCACGATGATGATGATTAATAATCCGGAGCAGAGAAATTGAGGATCCAATCTCACGCAAGGTAACATTAAGTTGTTCACAGGCAGAGGAGTGCAGGCATTTTGGGTCCATTCCACTGAGCATCTATACCTATGGCAAGGTTTCCTACCGTCTTTCCGGTAGATGTTTACACCATTGAGGTTACCATAATAGAAATACATATAGCGATCTTCAAAGATTGTCAAGCGGTCAGTACGGCTCTAGCCAAGTATAGTAGTCTGCCACGGTCTTACCAGGGTTCCCATAATTGATTTCTTGGACACTTCAGCTTTGTCGGAAATAAATAGATGACGAATTTACCAGGACGGCTTGTTGTTTTTATTAATTGCGTTGACCCCTCCAGGGGCATGGGCGCGTCAACATATCTAACATTTCTATGCCTTGTTGACTTTTTAGGAAGTGCAGTTGCTAGCATGCATCTCCTATCCGCGACGTCTTTATACTGACAAGCTCGGAGCACTGTGAGAGTTCTAATGGTACCTCCAGGCAGCTTTTGATCGCGCCGAGATTTGAACTCCGAGCTCTAGATTCGTTTCGTAGAGCGGTGACCGAACGACCACGGCCACCGAGTGCGACGGACAGCTTCAGCGACTCCTTTCCATGGTCCAGAACCCTTCTGCGAAATTTCACTAGACGCGGCTAGAAAGCGCCTCTGAGATTAAAAGCTATCTTTGTCCCCTCTTCGGGCTTGAGGCAGGCCAAGATTTTCATTTCGGGATACTCTATCTACTATAGTCCTCTACTACTACTCTGCGAACTATCCCCCCAATGAATTATCCCCCAAAAAATTACATAAGCCCAGACTTTGGGGGATGTTCATCTTGCTATATCCCTCCAAAATGACGGAACACCCCTAAAAAATTTGAATCGACCTACCCCCAAAATTTGCATATCCCCCAACTTTGAGGGATATACGGCTCAGCGAACCCATATGCTGAAAGACCTTACAGAATATGGTTGGAAAGTGACACCCGAGGGCCTACTTCCAATCTCAATAACGAAACCTCCAGCTCCATCAGAGGTTTTAAACAGCGTGTCTTGCAGATGCCAAAAGGTATGCAAAGCTGCAAGCACCTGCCGTAAAGCCAGCCTTAAATGTTCCAACATTTGCATAAGCTGCAAAGGGGCACTCCTGTGACAATACGCCGTTGGATGAGCCACCCACGGTGTTGAGAGTGAATTTCTAGATGAACCAGGTAATAAAATTTATATTCTGTTTCGACCTGTTAACAAGAAACTCTCTCCTATGTTTTCTATTACTGATGGCTGACCATTTTTCTGGGGCAGATGGTGAAGAGGAGTAGAGCCTGAACACACTACGAACAAACCAGGTAATCTAATGCTACACCTTTTATAATTGTTTCTCTTTACATTTGATCACATCTCTCTGTTTTCTTTGATTGATTAAACCACCTTCTTTTTCAGGTTCCGACATTTCTGTACATAATTGAACTGTATCGTGACTTCAATTACTACTTAATATTCCAGTTTTTAATTTCTACTTGTAAATACACTGATTTCTTCTTGAAAAGTTGAATTTCCATTAATTTTTCCCCATCTCTGTGTACATACATACTTTCTCATGGGTATATAGGTGAGGTGAGGTATATAGGTATAAAGGTGAGGTGAGGTATATAGGTATAAAGGTGAGGTGAGGTATATAGGTATAAAGGTGAGGTGAGGTATATAGGTATAAAGGTGAGGTGAGGTATATAGGTATAAAGGTGAGGTGAGGTATATAGGTATAAAGGTGAGCTGAGGTATATAGGTATAAAGGTGAGCTGAGGTATATAGGTGAGGTGAGCTGAGGTATATAGGTGAGGTGAGCTGAGGTATATAGGTGAGGTGAGCTGAGGTATATAGGTGAGGTGAGCTGAGGTATTTTATATAGGTGAGGTGAGCTGAGGTATTTTATATAGGTGAGGTGAGCTGAGGTATATAGGTGAGGTGAGCTGAGGTATATAGGTGAGGTGAGCTGAGGTATATAGGTGAGGTGAGCTGAGGTATATAGGTGAGGTGAGCTGAGGTATATAGGTGACGTGAGCTGAGGTATATAGGTGAGGTGAGCTGAGGTATATAGGTGAGGTGAGCTGAGGTATATAGGTGAGGTGAGGTATATACCTATAGGTGAGGTGAGGTATATACCTATAGGTGAGGTGAGGTATATACCTATAGGTGAGGTGAGGTATATACCTATAGGTGAGGTGAGGTATATACCTATAGGTGAGGTGAGGTATATACCTAAAGGTGAGGTGAGGTATATACCTATAGGTGAGGTGAGGTATATACCTATAGGTGAGGTGAGGTATATACCTATAGGTGAGGTGAGGTATATACCTATAGGTGAGGTGAGGTATATACCTATAGGTGAGGTGAGGTATATACCTATAGGTGAGGTGAGGTATATATGTAGGTTCTCCCGTTCACCTTAACCATATATCAATTTTACACAGAATTCGATGCTTTGCAATAAGCTTTTTGTTGGTTTCTCATTTGGATCAACCGTCACTGGGTCACTTTTTTGGATTTTTGTCGAAGATAGGGGAAATTGGTGTCTTTGACTGTCGATTTTAGCAATACCACACAACCGAATCGGATGTTAATGGGTGCAATCGACGCAGAATTTAATGCTCTTTAATACATCAGGAGGAGGCTTGCCACAAAAATGGCTTACAACAATTTCGCAGTTTTTCGCCTTCCCATCTGAAGCCCGAGGGGCTGGGTGACACAAACCTAAGTACATTCATTTTAGGCCTAAATTAACCGATCAAAATGATTTCCAGCTTTCCAGAAATTATTTCTTATTTGGACCTCTTTTGTACGTTCATTCAGTGTTGTGTTGTGTATGTTTTTTTTTAATTGTGCTAAAAATTGTAAGTGTCGAATTTAACGTAGGTCGGTTCCCCTCTATTGTGGGGCGTACAAATACTGCAACCCTTTTGAGGCCTGTAGTAAAATGCGACTTGCATAATATTCTTGCACGTGGGAAAATATAGAAACTCTTCAAACATTTTCTAAATATAACACAGAGGGGGGTTAATTTATTTCTTTTTAAATTCATTTGAGGGTTAGTTCGCCGAGATCGCTACTACCATCTGCTGGTCTACTACAGCTAAATTGGAGTAAGGTTATAATCATTTGTGGTTTTCCGACTGCAGACTCGTGTCTGAAAGACCATCATGAACCTGAGGGTCGTGGGTAAAACCAAATAGTATAGATTCCACAAGAGTTACCACTCCATAGAACTTTCCCCTCTGCCAAGAGATTTGTATGTATTGACCAATAGTATAGACTTCACAAGAAAGCTTCCTCCATACAACTTTAGCCTCCGGCGGTAGATTTGTATGTATTGATTCTCTTGTGTATCTATACTGTGTAGTTTATACAATTTGTCAATACATACGAGTACAAATCTCCTGGCGGAGTGATGATAACTCTTGTGGAATCTATACTATTTGGTAAAACATTGTAAATGTCGTCACACGGATTGCCTTGGTGACGCCTTTCTAGACCCGAATAAGATAGCTTCGACCAGCTGAAGCAGTTGAGCAGCTTCCTCAGTGCGGTCAAGCTTGATTGGCAAGTTATTGTGATATACAACAGACCACCAGGATAGGTTAGGTTAGGTTAAAAGGGTTGCTTAAGCACACTTAGACCACCACTGGGTCCGTTGTGATACCCCTGGATTCAGCAACTGAGACCAACCCACTCGTTAAACCAGCATGAGCTCACAATGAAGCGATGTAACCGACCAACATTTACCTTTTTCAGGTCATCCAGATCGGTGAAGAAGTAGGAACCAAGGAGGTCTTTCCTAAAACTCGCCAGGGCCGGAAAGGTACACAGAAAATGAGACGTGCTTTCCTCGTCCCCACAGCTGCTGCAACCACCAGGATAATGTAAAGTGAGTAGATTCTACGAGATTGGCTGCAACAACGAATTCCTAAGTTCAGATTCGTTGTCAGCGTCATTCGTATAAATGTTCTCACTTCAAGTATTACGCGTTCAGCCTTTATATGATAGTTATCGCCTTTAGAATGAAACATAAATTATCTTAGTTGTTTTTTTTTCAGAAGGCGTCTTCTTACGTAAAAAAATCATTTAAACAAAACAGAAGTCGTTTGTTTAAATTATGCATGCATTGTCCAGAAAAACAGTAAATAACTGATGGTGGGAGGTGCATGCTGGCGACTGCATTATTCGAAACAAATTTATGTAAACGAAACGTCAACTGGGCCACATGGAACAATTGACGCGCCCACAAGGGCAATGGAGTAAGGGAAAGACATTCATTATAGGACAATGTATAGCATTGCAATTGGAAGCAAAAAAACAACTGATTCGTGGCTTTAAAACAAAAGCGTATTTATTGTTTCTTAAGTTGGTTTTGGACCCAAAGTAGTTGAATATTATTGGTAATCCCAGAAATAAAAGAAAAGGTTTTAAGATTTGAAATTTTATTCTGAAAGAACCAATCTCTTTGATTTCAATACAGAATGAATACATTCAATACTACTTTCAACATTTCATTTAAATTTCAGAAATTAAAAAGATTGTCCACGCAGCAGACTAAACAAATTTCCTCACTTGAAATTAAATGATAAGAAAGAAAAAGAAAAGTGGGTCAGTTTGTACTTAGGCATTTTATGGATTCTTAAGAGGGTCTATACTTCAGAATTTCTTTTCCTCGTAAATGAAAATACATTATCCAACAAATATAAAAAAATGTTTGTTAAAAGAATTTAAACACCATCCTACTTTAGAGTAGACAATTGTATTATATTTCACCCAACAGGTGTGAACTGTTTCACATATTAACTTTGTATAATGATAAAACCATATCAGACCATATGCGTAATGAGTACATATGGTGGAGATTCAGGATCAGATTCCTGTAAATCAGGGTGGTATCCGCAACTTGATTTTAAAGCTGCTCGCATCACATCATCACGTTCTCAGTAGCTTCCATTAGAATAATTGTGTAAATCACATGCAACAAGTACAGCAGAGTGCAGTTAGGTAAAATCATGATTTTTATTTTATAAGTAGAGAGTACCAACCACAAATCTCTTTAATCTCGTGCTACTGCACGATTGCCTAGCATCTGTGAATTTGTGTGCACCGGACAAACATAAAATAAAAAAGAGTTTTCTAGCCATTCCCATCGCTTGAGTTAAGATTAAATCCAAAGACGGATCAGAAGAACAATGGAGATAGGGAGCATGGGTACGCCGATGCTGAATGACAGATTCTTCTCGTACCAAATGTGCGCAGCAATACGTACATACGTACATAAAAAATAAACAATATGATAGTAACAATATAATACTTCAATAGAGAGGCGGCTTTGAGAAAACAACCCAAGTGCACAGATGGTACACAACCGTTTGGTTCGTTACACATAGAATTTACCTTGACGATTCAATTCAATGTCGTATACTTGAATAATGTAGTAGCTCAAGTAGCGGCTATCGCTGGTTTTCGTTAGAAACGATTCAGTTTTTTCTTGTTGTTTGTGTTTAAGATTGGGTGGGTTTCTGTATCTAATCTACGTTTCAGGCTATAGCTAACGTTTGCTGGCATCAATTTCAAGCGTCTAGGCTCTACACCTTTCTTTTATGCTTTTTCCCACCACCGATATATACTGGTAATAAATAGCTAAGCTAGCAAACAATTAACTTAGCCACTGCTAAACAGACAAACGTTCAATTTGGAAAGTTGCTAATTTAGCAAACCTCTAATTTGGGAAAATGCTAGTTTGGCAAATTGCTAGTTTGGCGAAATGCTAATTTGGGAAACTGCTAATTTGACGAAATGATAATTTGGCAAACTGCATCCTAGTGAGAAGAATGTAATTCCCATGATCATCGTCATCATCGTGGCGGGACAGCCCGACGTCGGGCCTTGACCGCTTGGATCGGTGTCCTCCAACTGTCTCGATCACGTGACCACGTCCTCCAATCTTGGAAGCCCAGTAGTTGCGCGGCGTCCACATAAACTCCCTCATCTCCCAACGAGATCTCGGTCGTCCTCGCAGTCTCGCTCCGTCATCTAGTCGTGCGTTCATTACTCTCTTTGGCATGCGATAATCGCCCATTCTTTGTACATGCCCCGCCCATTGAAGTTGTTGTAGTTTGACGATTTTCGAAACTTCCAGCTCATCGTGCAGTTCATACAACTCATGGTTGTACCGGATGCGCCATCCATCTTAATCGCAAACTGCCCCGAAATGTTCAAATATGTCTAGCATGTTTCCGGAGGGTTGAGTTAGGGTCCATGCTTCGCAGCCATAGCATAGCACTGGTCGTATAATGGTTTTGTACACGTGGAGCTTGATTCATTATGGAGAGAACCGAAGTCTTATTATCAAAATGTTATAGGACGTACAAACTAGTGATATGCCCCTGTAACTCTCACACCGCAGTTTATCTCTTTTTGTGAATTGAACAGATGATACTTCTGCGCCAATCTTCTGGGATCTCCTCGTCCTCCATTAGCTTTAGCTAGACCCGTTCCACCAAATTTTAGCAGTTCAGCTGGAATCTCGTCAGCGCCCGGCGCTTTATTTCGTTTTAGCGACCGCAACGCATGATGGAGCCTTATAAAGCGGAGCGGGATGGCGGCAGTAGTGAATAAGTTGCTTGACTACTTCGCTCGAGTGAAAATTGAACGAATATGGTTCGCGTATCAATGGTTGATGCCCGACCAATCCCGCGGATTGGTACGTATGTATATGGCGCGCACTAAAGGTCTCGACCATTTTTTATAAAAATCGTCATCATTATGAATAAGACTCGATCATGGGAATTACATGCTTCTTACTAGGAGTACAGTTAGTAGTCCGACCGAATGGCGCAAAGGTTAGCACGTTCTCCTTATACACACTGAGCCCCGATTCGATTCCTACTGAATGCAGTGGCTTTCGATATAAAAAAAGGGATTTATGTGTTATTAATTTTATGGCTCGCATACAGTGGTTGATGTCCGACCAATCCAGCGGATTGATACGTACGTCTATGACGTTCGCCAACGAGCATAACATGGCCTGATCAGTCGCATCGCAGGAAGTTGGATATTGTCGCATTTGGTGGTCGCTCTTGTGCATGTCGGCTGACTGGGGTGGACGTTGTGCATGGTCAGGAAAATGTATGGTTTGCCGATTGCTTGTGCATGCGCGGATTCGGCGTCTTGGGGGGTACTTGCGTTGTATATGGCATGCAAGTCGTTGCTGTATATGCCGTCCACGTGGTGATGATCATAGCTTCGAGGAACACTTCGTCCATGAACTTTCGTCGCAGGGCTATCGTCAGAGCCGAGGAACACATACCTTTACCTTTCAGTCTGCTTACGAGTGTTAGGACTGTGGATGATTGCAGATGTTCGCTTTGCTAAATCTATCGTTTGGAGGCGAATGAACGTGACTATCGAACTTCAAAAGATTGTTTTTCATTCATGGATGAAATCTAGGTCTCCGGCTTTGTCCAGATCTGAAAGAACTTTCATTTTCCATTTTCTTGGGGTCAACTAGCCTCCGAAAGTCTTATTCTTATTGCATTTACCATGATCACGTTTCGGTCTGTCCTTGACTGTGTCTTCTATCTAAACGCTGCCAACACGAATTGCACTAATATAATTGTTTATGTGCAATTTTATCGCGATCGTTTCATAAACCTCACCTTTGTACCTCCCAACACCACACAGTGGGCTTAAATTTCATGAACAGTCGACAACATTATAAGTGACTCACGTTTTTAATTTTCTCAACATCTCTTTTTTTCAATCATGGCCAATAACCTTGTCTGCTGCCACTTGAAATGTTAAGTGACGACATTGGGCTCCTTGACGCGATCGTCGAAAAAGAAGCATTCCAATCAAGTTGCCCGATTTGGACAGAGGGCAAGTAATATTATTTTCAATTTTCAAATACATATGCAGCTCATTCACCACTCGTTTGAATAAAGTTCAGTAGACCCTCGACCATAGCTGTGGATGGGGAAACTGCATTAATTGCAAAATTTCAGCAAAGTGCTAAATATTGTTCATCTGTACTGTGTGGGCCAAAGACTGTGCCAAGTGTGGATCTATGTAGCCTGGTCGTCATTCGGCTAAGAAGCGGGCGAGGTCACCTGAAAATACTGAAACCGAATAGAGTATTAGGGGGCCGCCACCGGTTCCGCACATTCGTCACAATAATCTTGCGGGCGATTCACAACCATTCAAGGCGTATTGAAACAAACGAATTCATTTTCATTTCTTCGTCTAAATTTAGCGGATCACCTTGAAAATTGCACGCTCCAATCCAGGCGACCATTCTCGACGACTCGTGCCTACTTCACGGAGATAATACGATGAAAGGAAAACGATATCTTGTCTGAAGTCTTTAGAAGTTTCATGCTGCAAATGATGTACGAGTACATACCGTCGATGATGTACTTTATATTTTACAGATCGCCAAACGTTAGATATTTAGTAAGACAACGCCGCCGTGCACTTAATGGCACGCCTTCGTAAGTTCGCCTTTTCGTGGATGATTTATCCGTGAAAGACAGTGTGTGAGCCGTAAAGCCGAGATGTCATTGTGCTGCGGGCTAAGTGACCAGTCCATTTATGGACAAAAAATTACCATTTTCACTTAGCCATTTTCTTCGATTTCTAGTTCTAAAATGTCTTGAGAATTGAGAAAATCAGATCACTAACCTCTTCAGCTTGTCTAAAAGTGCGTGTGGGTGATTTGAACTTAGTTTCGCTTCATCAAATTGACATGGATCTTTTTTCGGTTTACGATTTCATTTCGCCTGTGATCTGAAGGCAATTATTTTTGCGAACATTTGGTAATAGTTAGATTATCAAACGGGGATTTAGAACTGATTGGGCGGATTTATGTAGTCGACAACGGGGAATTTGTTTCGCGAATAACATATGGCGTGTGAACTTAATGGAGAGATATTAAAGCCCACCGCCTGAATATGCACACAATATGAATTCTTGAGGTTCCCGCCATACACACATTCTTCCGTCGCCATTATGTAGTTTAAAGTTTTGACTAGTTCGAAAAGATGACAGTGTTCCACATCTCCTGAGTCGAAATGGCATGCTCCAGAGTCCGTTTATAGCCTGATTCTTAACAGAAAGTCTGACTTGTGAACTGGTTTCAAAGCACTTAAGCCAGCTTTCACAAGCCTTTTTCTTATCGAGCTTAATGAGACTTGCCTATCCGTTGCTAGAAAATGATCCTTCCTAATGTCTGAAGAAGTTTTGAAGCGGTCCCGACGGCGTTGTAAAGGTTAGAAGCGATCTACCTCTGGGATAATTTTTCTTGACCACCCAGAGCCTTTCTTCCGCTCGGCGCGGCGATGCCCATTTCCCGAAACTTCTTCAAGTACTGTGGCACTGGAGGACGCCACCACAATCGAACATCAACGTAGGGGACCTCAGCATCCAATTCGTAGACGACTTCACATGCCTGGGTAGCAACCTATCAAAGGACACCAACGAAACTGACGAAATCAATTAACGGATACAGCTAGCAAATAAGACTTTCTTCTCGGCTCTCCCCATAATGAAATTGAAGCATGTGCACAGAAACACGAAGCTCTGCGTCCGTATACAAAACCATCATGCGACCAGTGCTGTGCTATGGCTGCGAAACCTCTAACCCAAGCCTCCGAAAACATGCTAAACACATTCGAACGGAAAGTACTTCGGTGACCGAGATGGGTGGCACATCCGGTACAACCATGAGTTGTACTATATGAACTGTACGATGAGCTGGAAGTTCCGAAAATCGTCAAACAACAACGTCTTCAATGGGCAGGACATGTGCACCGAATGAACGATTCGTAAGCCTAAACAAGTAATGAACGGACGACGAGTCGACGGAGTGAGACTGCGAGGAACACCGAGAGCTCAGTATGTATATGCTGACGCTGAGCAACTACTGGGCAGCCAAGATTGAAGGACGCGGTTACGTAACTGAGATGATTGGAGGACAACGATCCAGGCGGCCTTTAATATCAAGTATTTTTTATAAATATTTTTCTTTTTTTTTATAAAATAAAAAAATTGAGTACTCTTACTTTCTGGACATGCCTCGTAAATCCACTTTTGTCGAAAAGACAATTGCCTTCAGTTCCAACCAGGGGCCCAGCGCACAGAAGGCGAACATGCTAAACGTTGCGCCATCTGGACTACCATCACTTAGTGATACGAGAAGTCTCATCATTTCGGGCCGGGTAAGGGAGGTATCATCATTTTTCAGCAAGGTACCTCATAGAATGGAATTTAGGCCGCGGTGCCACACCGTCGGGACCTGGAGTCGTCTTAGTGCCAATTTATACTTGCGATTTGCCGCGAGAGGAAACGCAGCTTTATGACTTGAATTGCTTATGTAAAGCGACGCAGTGTGAAAATACTGGCAAGACCCGCCATAGACGGTGCGATCCATCGTCAGATCGATCTGACGATGGATCGCCACAAAATATCTGACGATCGAAATTATATGGAACTGTCAAAAAAATCGTCAAAGATAGTCACATACACTGTGCGATCGATCTGACGATCACAATATCGTCAGATCGATCTGACGACGGATTGCATGAGCACTTAATGCGTGTTTGTTCCCTTTTTCGTTGCGACAAGCCGCATTTCCTTTTGCGACGAACGCAAGTATAAATTGGCACTTAGGTACACGAGCTGGTCGACGGTCATTACCATTAATTTAGTTCGAAAAGTCCTTACAAGGAGAGTCATGAAATACCCCCCCCCCCCCCCCCCCCCTCCTCCTTGTGATAAGTTCCCCCACAGTCAGAAGTTTTTTTAATACGTGTTGACTGTTCATTTGTAACGAATAGACGTGCGATGTTTCTCAGGTCATGGAAGAGGCCAATGGCCACGTGTGCCATACATCTCTCGGCACGTCATCTGCAGGTGATCGTAGTAATAGAAGGTACCTTCTGCCTTTTACTGCCAATTTCCATCCCTCGTCTATTGAACTCTTCAAACCAGTCGAATAAAAAAAAAACCAATGCATTTTCCACCACATTTCTCAAGAATTTTCAATTTTGCAACTTCAACAAAACATGTTTGTAATGGGTGAGTTCAGAAGATACCGAGCAACTTCTGCTCAAGTGATCATGATTAAATGATCACCGAGCTGGAAATATTTTTGCTCTCCGCTCACGATTTTCTTCTTCTTTCTCCTTGACTTTCATATAAAGAGTGTGTGACAACAAGAGTGGCGTTCAGCAGGCGCAGAATGCATAACCGACTAGTTGCGGAACTGCTTGCGAGCGGTTCCCATTGCTCGGTGCCTTATGAACCCACCTAATGTATGTATTTAATTTATTTACGCATTCTTTCGCCTGCTGCCCGATCTGTCACAACAGCAGTAGCCGCACAGTGACAATGCCCCCATTCACTTAATATAGACATTCAATTCAAACCCAGTCAGTGATGGTGACTTGAATAATTCTTTTCTCGCAGTATGCAGACTTGATTTTAGCACGTGCTACATTTAGCAGCCCATATGTAGCCTGTATTGATTTGACATTACATAATTTCGTTCTTCGTCATACGAAATGGGCACGGGTTTTATAAGCGCCCTTTGTCCGATGGCGTACGTCCGACTGACCTTTTCACAATATTTTCTCACTGCATGAATTAGCCACCACCCTTCCCACCTACATCCATTTTGACCCCCATATGCTCAGATTTGTTGGTTACCAAAGCGCGTGACATAATTGGCTTACTTGCAGTCATTAAAGATACTCAGTCCTTCTAGTGCTGCATTGTAGTTAGTACTCGAATCCACCCGCACACGAATCGTAAAGGTGTCTCCCGCGCGCGTTAATTGAACATTGTTGTGTTGCCTTTGTTAATTGCGAACCTGTCGTGTTTCACAAGACACAAACAGACACGACAAACAAGCAACAACAAAAAACGTTCATTTAAAAAAAAAGAGTGATTTTCACTGTTCTTTTACATAAAAGCAAAAGCCCCCCATGGGCTTTGGATGGGGAGAGAGAGTTGGTAAACAGACAGCCCGAGTTACGGAATAAATGAAAATTACGTACATACATATAACTTTGAAGTACGTACTCCAAACAAAACTTTTCTTTCACATTTACGAGTATGTACTGCTAGGAAAGAGCCCTAAAAATTTAAATTAACTTTGTACGGAAGGTTTGCTGTATTATGGCATTGCCCCTTTTTCAGCCCGCATCGCGCTGCTACTACTCCATACCGCACAATTCACGTTCAACCATCCAAATCTACGGTTAACCCATTAAACAAAAATCTGTTTTTGAGGTCATCAGATATTTAGTATGCAGAGACATACAGAGATCGATAGGTAGAGGAGGACAAGCAAGAGAGAGAAAGAGGTGGATATGGGAAGGGAGGGCAAACAACTGTTGATGATGATGGCTCTTGTTGGAACTCGTCGGGCCCGGCTTTATCGAATCACCACCAATTTGATTCCAAGAGGCTAGTGCTGGTAGAAGTATAAGAGAAGAAAACGAATTTTCATTCGGTTTCATTCACACTATCTTATCTGGCTACCGATTGCTTAGATTAGCATTAACAAAAATTATTTATGGCTACTGCTATGGATTGATCGGTGACGTATAATCTCGACCACTTAGAAAAAAAACGTGTACTGAGTGTTAATTATTGATATCAGTGGTACTTATGAATCTTTTCTAGAAAAGGCTGAAGAGCTGACTCCAAACTGCTGCATCAATAGAGCTGGGAATTGCAAAAGCCATATGCTGTTTGGGACAGTAATTATTACACGGGAGAACAATTTTGACACTTTTTTCTGTTTTTTGGAATTTTGCACCTAATTTATAGTAAAACGGCCTCGCTGATTCCAAAAATGCAGTCCGTTTTTCCCCTATACGTCAGGTTTTCGAGATATCGTTTGTTTTTAATTTTACGGAAAATTACAAAAGGCCCCCTTAAAAAACAACTTTTTTTAAAAGCTACGGGGCTGCATCCTTGTGCAGGACCTTCTAGTACCTGTATACAATAAAATTAAAAACAAAAAAAAAAATAATTTCTCGCTACCTGGATTGTTTGTTAAAAGTTTTGAAATTCTTCGGCCATTTTTAAGGCTCTTTTATGTAACAAAATGTATTTAAAAGCCTCTGTTCCAGTATATTACTCTATTATTGTGCTCTTAACTTGTGTAATGGAAGCCTCTACTATCCCTCGTCGAAAGTGTCTCAACGCTCCGGACTCATTTTGCTATATATGTGGCAGTTATACATTTCTAAGTCAGAGGACAAAAATAGGCCCCTTTGTTCACCAGGCATATCTTGCCTACTTCAAAACTCCAATTTGCAATCAGGATAAATGGTGGGTCCCTCATAAAGTGTGCAGGTGCTGTGTCACACATTTGAGGTCCTGGACGAAAGCAGAACGACTTCAGTTGCCATTTGGTGTGCCAATGATATGGCGAGAGCCCTCAAACCACACAAGTGATTGTTACTTTTGTTGTACTAAAACAACAGGGTACACACACAAAAACAAAAATAAGATACAGTATCCCAATTTAGAATCGGCGAAAAGACCAGTTGCACATTCTCCTGAAGTTCCAGTGCCAGTATATCAAGTATCTCCTTCGCCTTCTTTGGACGTGGACGTAAATATGCTTTTAAGTCCGTCGACATCATCACTCTCCGAACTCAGCGCTAGGAACCAACCTAAAGGATTTAAACAGAACGAGCTGAACGATCTAGTGCGCGATCTGGGGCTTTCTAAAAAAGCTTCAGAACTGTTAGCATCTAGGCTACAGGAAAAACATCTCCTGGAACTAAAGGCTTGGCTGCAATATGAGCATCAAAGTCCACTTTTTACACAGTCATCTAGATGAATTTCCGGAAAATCTTGGAGCTGTGAGTGATGAGCAGGGAGAGCGATTTCATCAAGATTTAAAAATCATGGAAACTCGATATCAAGGCAGATGGGATGCGAATATGATGGCGGACTATTTTTGAAGCATAAAACGGGACTGTCCTGAAATTGAACACTCCAGGAAAAGCTACAAACGAAAATTTTTGCCATAATTTCTTTTTAGTTCTTAGGTAATATTGTTAAGATGTAAAATCAAAATTTATAAATAAAAAAATTGTAACGAGTTTCGTTTGTTTTGATTTCAATGAAGGGAAGGTTTGTATGGGGGCCAAAATTTGAGCCCCCTGTATCTCAAAAACTGGACCTATAGGAGAAAAACGGTTAGCATTTCCGGATTCTACGACCAAAAATTAGCTAGAAATGAATATCAAATCGAAAGAAACAAAATGCTGTTCCCCCGTGTTATTGATATAGAATGAGTTTTAAGAAATAATTGTTAGGTCCGCATGGCTCGAAAAAAAATTGCAGAACCTCCTCCCTGCAGGCAGCTAGACATGATTGCCTCTTAAGCCTCATGTAATCATGTTCACTAGCTAACTAGCGGATAGCTCAGCTTTGCGAAAAAAAGTTGAAAGTCGGACTAAAATGGCGACAGAAATAGTTTTAATGCAACAGCTGATGGAACTTTCTCCTGAAAGCAAATAGTCATGGTTGTCAATTCCCGAACCTACTCGGTACATCGGACTAGGTCGACCTACTTCGCAATCTAAAAATGAGCAGGTTCAACAGTCCTATCTGTACGCCCACCTTGAGACTCTCTTCGACTCACTTCCAACAAACGACGTCAAACTGCTGCTGGGAGACTTTAATGAGAAAGTCGGAAATGAAAGTTGGCACCGGGGGACCACTGGAGGGCACAGTCTCCATGAAAAATGTAACGACAACGACCAGCGACTTATCGACTTCGTATACAGTAGGAATCTAGTCGTAAGCTCTACGTGTTTCCCGCATCGACGCATTCACAAGCAGACCTGGAAATCTCCAGACGCACATACCATCAACCAAATTGACCACGTCCTCATTTGCAGGAGATGGGCGTTTAGTGTGATGGATGTCCGCTCCTATCAAGGAGCAAACTGCGACTCAGATCATCACTTGGTGAAGACGACCTACAGATGTAGAATTTCCTCAATACACCAATCGAGAATCAGCCCTCCCAAAATCTTTGCGGTTGATAAGCTTCTGAGTGATGCTACAGCGGTGGCGTATACTACCGCCCTTGAGGAAAGACTATCACCTATACTACACAACATCAGCAACACAGGCGTCCATGGGTTCTGGGAAGAACTCAAGGGTACCATCAAGGATGTCGCAGAGAAAGTCGTGGTATATAAAGCCCGGCGGGCGAGCGCGAAACGACTGGTTCGACGAAGAATGCAAAAATGCACTTGACGCGAAAAACGAGGCCTACAGACAATGGATTCAACGAGGAACCAGAGCCAGAAGAGAGAAATATGACGAGCTACGGCGAATATCGAATAGAATAATTAGACGTAAGAAACGTAAATACTTTGACGAGCAGTTGCTGAACATAAACGAAAACTTAGCTAATAGGAACACCAGACAAGCGTACAAACTAAAATAGTAAATACAATAAAGAACGGCTATCAACCCAGGACTAGCCTTTGTAAGAACAAGGTAAGGAAACATCATCAGCGACACCGATGGCATTAACAAACGATGGACCTCTTATTTTGAAGAGCTTCTGAACCTACCATCTAACATCCCCATACAAGAAGCTCTCGACGATATTGTTGATCTAGGCCCACCCATACAAGCCCGGACAGTAGAGGAAGTTGATCTCGCGTTGCGGTCACAAAAACGAAATAAAGCGCCGGCTGCTAACGAGATTCCAGCTGAACTGCTAAAATTCGGTGGAACGGGTCTAGCTAATGCCATACATAAATTACTCCTACGAGTATGGGAGGACGAGGAGATCCCAGACGATAGGCGCAGAAGCATCGTCTGTCCAATTCACAAAAAGGGAGATAAAATGCGGTGTGAGAATTACAGGGGCATATCAGTTTGTACGTCCTATAAAATTTAGACGAAAATTCTGGAAAATAGAATGAAACCGTACGCAGAACGAACCATTGGCGAATATTAAAGCGATTTCAGACCTGGTCGCTCCACAACCGATCAGCTCTTTACGGTTAAACTGATACTCCAGAAGTGCTGGGAATACAACGTAGACGTATACCAAATCTTTGTCGACTTCAAGCAGGCATATGACAGTATCGATCGTGGAGTACCGTACATCATGCTGCAATTTGGTATACCGACCAAATTAGTGCGACTGACAAAGATGACGATGACCAACTCCGTCTCACAAGTCAGGATCCATAACAGACTTACTGACCTATTTGAAACACGCACTGATTCTGAAACAGGGCGATGCACTGGCACCGACGCTCTTCAACCTAGCACTGGAATATGTTATTCGGGCTATGAATTAGGACAACAGCAATACGCTACTCATCAAGTCGACACAATTAGCAGCGTACGCCGACGACATCAACATCATCTCCCGAAAACTGGCCGACGCAGAAGAACTTCTGCATACACTCGATACCGCCGCAAAGGAAGTTGGACTACGTATCAACGAGGGTAAAACTAAAATAATGATGCAATCGACGACAAGGACACCTGCACAACCGAGCATCAATGTGGGGGACCTCAACATCGAGTTCGTGAACGACTTCATATATCTGGGTTTCAACTTGTCAAGGGACGCCAACGAAACTGACGAAATCAAGCGACAGATACAGTTAGCTAATAAGACTTTTTTCTCGGTTCTCCCCATAATGAAATCGAAGCATGTGCACAGAAACACGAAGCTCCGCGTGTACAAAACCATTATACGCCCAGTGCTATGCTATGCTGCGAAGCATGGACCCTAACTCAAGCCTCCGGAAACATACTAGACACATTTGAACGTAAGGTTCTACGGCGAATTTTCGGGGCTGTTTGCGATCGAGATGGATGGCGCACCCGGTACAACCATGAGTTGTATGAACTGTACGGTGAACTGGAAGTTTTGGAAATTGTCAAACTACAACAACTTCAATGGGCAGGTCATGTAAAATACAACAAATGGATGATGATCGCATGCCAAAGAGAGTACTCGTAATGAATGCAGAATGAGTCGACGGAGCGAGACTGCGAGGACGACCGAGATCTCGTTGGGAGAGCTCAGTATATGTGGACGCCGAACAGCTACTGGGCTTCCGAGATTGGAGGACGCGATTATGTGACCGAGATAATTGAAGGACAACGATCCAGGCGGCCAAGGCCCGATGTCGGGCTGTCGCGCCACGATGATGATGAACAGAACTCCTGCTCCAGAACCCCATCCAGAACTCCATCCAGAACAACCTGCTAGTGTATTACGGGTAAATAGTCTAGAACAATTGTATGTACAAAGAAACGCGCCTAGGTAGTATACACTCCAGTCCACTTGAATAGGTACAACCGCAACGAGAACGGCTTTCTATTCTGTGAGGTGCAATGAACCATATGCTGGTCGTACTGCTTACACCGGCAGATCGAAGGCACCACCTGATGAGTAGTGATCTGTCGGTGGCACGAAACCAGAGGCCGAGTGTCACATTCGCCCGGACCCTGATGCGAGCGCGAGGGCATCTGCGCCGTCTGTCAACCTTTCCACGCTTATTACCCCATTTTTGCCCCCCCCCCCCATATGTTTGTGTTGTCTTCCCCATTAATACGTAAAGGACAGGGACAACGAGCGGCGAAGTTTGTGTGAAGTTTCTTAAACCATTCGCTGGGGGATCACTTTTACTCAAGGGATGCTTTGAAATTACTTCCGAATTATACAAGATACTTCATATAAATTTCAAATTCGTGTTCGACATTATGTACCCCGGCTTATATAATACAGAGTAACGCTGCGTCCTATCACATCATGTGTATTCAAACGCGTCCAGCGTCATTTAAACGCGCATGTGCACCGGGGCTTATCCTCCTATTGATACAGCCCAACTACCCCATTGATACAGCCCAACTAATAAAAAAAAAGTCTATTCATGCTCAAAATGTGGATTTTATCGCCCGACCCCGTGCTCCCCGTACTGAAACATTATTAACAATGCTTGGGGATCACTTACTCAAAAAGGTAGCAGGCAGTTATCGAGGTTGAAAAATAGCTCCGCTAGATTACGTAAAATCCAGTTTTAAATAAAGAGGAAGTGCTCATTGGTAGGAATTGGATACTATTTGTGTCCTTTTTATTGTGTAGAGGTAGAATTTTACTGGTGCCGACAAACAATATTGGCAGATAAGTCGATATGCAAAAAAAAATGGAAAAAAAATTGTCCCGGACAGGATGAATTTGATGTGTTGGATACACAGGTTGGAATTTGATGTGCAAAATATATTGACGCGCCCATACCCCTCGAGGTGCCAAGGCAATTAAAAACTTCCACTTTGGACAGGTCATTTCAGGGAAGAGAATGTGAACCTATCATCATCCTTCTAGCATCATATTAATACTAATGTTTTGAAAAACAAACAAATCAACTAGTCATTATGTACTCACCTAAAAAGTTGTCTTAAATACATATAATCTGGCTGTTCATCGAATCTAAGACTCCGACAATAGTTCAAATACATGGAGAATTCGGCCGGGAATCCTTTACACAGCACTTCAATTGGCGTTGACATCTTCTTCTCCGAGATTTTCTCATATTTCTGTTTCTTATTGTTAGCCTTCATGCCTTGCCATGGCAACGCGCCACGATTAAAATACATCATAACGTATCCTAGCGATTCCATATCGTCGCGACGTGATTGTTCGATGCCTAAATGTGCATTGATCGATGCATATCGTGCCGTTCCCGTTAAATTCTTATCCTCACGATATGGTATATGGAGACGTGTACGTGGATCACGGAATTTTTTGGCCAATCCGAAATCGATTAGAAACAGCTTATTGCAGTGACGTCCAATGCCCATGAGGAAATTGTCAGGTTTTATGTCGCGATGTATGAAACATTTCAAATGCAAAAATTCCAAACGTCCTATCATTTGATCGACTAACATAAGAACAGTTTTAATTGTAAAATGGCGACTACAGAACGTGAATAGATCTTCGAGCGATGGTCCGAGCAGATCCATTACTAGGGTATTGTAGTTTCTTTCGTGACCGTAGTAACGGATTCTCGGTATACCGACACCACCGCTCAAAAGTCTGTATAATTTGTATTCGTAGAGTAATTGTGGGTGACGGGCCGAAGCATTTTCCACTTTAATGGCCACCTCTTCGCCACATTGTACACTCAAGCCAAGATAGATGTCACCGAATGAACCGCTTCCTGTGAAAAAGAAAAAAAAGAGACAAATTTATAAGAGAAAATATCGATTTCAATGTGTTTTGAATTTAATTTTGCTGACAAGAGGGTCTCTCTCAAGAGTAAAAAAAAAATTATTGCAAATTTCCCGTGACTGTCGAAGAAATTGTCCCAGCATTATTAAATACTTTCAAGTTACGTCCAAAGCGTGTCGGTTATTTTGAGTTATTCAGTGCCTCCCTTCCGGCCGGTAGCTCAGTGCGCTGAGGCGTTAGTTTGATGTCTTAGCGTACGGATTAGTTACTGGCTCGAGTCCCGTCCGCGTCGTGGTTGTTTGTGCTGTCTTCTCCCTGTGATGAGGGTCGTAACAATAAGCCACAACCTTTCCCGACTTTTCGCAGGTATGCGGCTAAATGGACAGGAGATTCATGCTAGCAACATGCATCATCCGAAATCGTCCGGATACTGATACAGCTCCTGTCTGCAAGGATGGAGGCGAGTACCAGGGTCGTATTAAATTTTTGAATTTCGCCGATCAGCGGTCGGCGGATTTATTCGGCACTGACATTAAGAAAGCAGGAAAGATCTCCCCTGGCGGGAAGCTGAAAGTCATACCAAAGACAAATATTCTCTCGCGACCCAGAGCTTGGGCAGGGTTGGTTACAGCCTGATACGGATGAAATTCTACACCAAATTCGCACGAGTAATGCCCATATTTCAGCCCATAACTGAAGAATTGTATAGCTGGAGGAGTCTACTGGAGACTCCCGTGCTGCGGTGTTCCGTCTTAAACGCGGAATCTCTGGCTCCTCTTGCTAAAACCAACGTGATGCTGGCATACGAGTTCCGTGTGACGCACTATGCCCCACGAGGGGTTAAGGCAAAGTTGTATACGGGTTCCGCAATATCAACCTCCGTATTAAGAAGAGCATGGAAGAGACGCAGTAAAGCGCAAGCTGCTCTTACAGCAAAATGTCCGAACCCTGAGATTGAGAATCACCCGTCGGTTATCGCTCCACCGATTGAGCAGAATACCGACGATAATTGTCTTTCTTTCGGATCCGACCTTGAAACTCTACAAGAAACTTCAGAACACTCTCTCGCTTATGACTCGTTCGAGTCTGACGTCGAAGGGGACAGGGACCTTAGAGTGATGGGGTCGAGATTATCTCCGTAAAGCCGCGTTCTCATGGAATGACAAAAATCGAATGGGACATAAACCCGTGTTCGTTCACACGTATCAACGAAAGTCTTGCAACATGTACAAAATACATGCACATATTTTACATATAATTACACAAAACACGCGCACACACTATTACAACTAATAGTCGCAGTAATATATCATTTTATTGGTTTAAAATCACGTCTTTGGCCGAATTCCATTCGTTGAAACTCACATCATAGCGTACTACTCAGAGTCGAACGACAAAGTATTGACCAGGACAGAAGTCTGTCGCTCAACTGCAAAGTCTTTCAACACTGTTGAAAGTGTTGTTCCCATGTAGAGATTTTGTTGACCGACTTGTGTCTTTCAACAAAAGTTGCCTCGTGGGAACGCTGCTTAAAAGTGATCATCAGATTGTTCAAATTAGCCTCCACAACTCGAAAGCAGCGTCGGCTGCTCTCCGTCTGGCAAGAAATGGTGTATATTTTTAATGTTAGAGACCAGGGTAAACCGGGTATTTTGCATTCTCCTTATAAAAAAACATAACTGCGTTCTTCGTTTGTGCTTTTAGTGACAAACACTCTGTGGTAGTTAGTCTGGAGATCAGGAATAGGCGATATTATCTTATTTCGGCGTAACTACTGTACGTTCAAGTGTCAGGAAAAAATACTGTCTAAACATAGTCGCTGACTTCTTTAGCCAACTTAGACCAAAACAACAAAATTCTCAGACGCTGTAATGTCTTAAAGCGCGTTTTGTTTAACACCACT
Organism: Chloromyia formosa; assembly: GCA_964017055.1. Lineage (NCBI taxonomy): Eukaryota > Metazoa > Arthropoda > Insecta > Diptera > Stratiomyidae > Chloromyia > Chloromyia formosa. The sequence goes on along the minus strand of OZ024813.1, from coordinate 121,630,079 downwards.
CTGCGTCGATTATCATGCTCTATGGCTTGATCGCCAAGGCCCGACGTCGGGCTGTCGCGCCACGATGATGATGGCTTGATCGCTAATCGCGAACAATGTGCGACGAGCGTGTGCCTAGCAAAACGCACCTTTAACGACTCCTCCGTGCGCGCAAAGCGGATGTTCACGAGCGCGCTTGGTGTCGCTTGAAGTCAGTCGAAAGCTCGGCCGGAACCTATAACTTCCGAACCTGCTGGATGACAAACGGACGCGCGAAAAGTTATTGTTGTGCAACACAAGGAACCGTGTAAGACAAATCCTTCAATGCCTGAAATGCCAAGAGGCCCGCTTCAATGCAGACGTAGCATGTCTGTCAGCGTCGTGAGAACGGAAGCGTAGTTGGATACAAGTCTATGGTACCACAATGCAATTAATGGACGCGGGAAATCAACAATCGCTTAAACCTTGTTAGCATCACTCATGATTGTACCATAACCGATTATGTGCCTCAAGTAGTGCACTTGTGACATAACGAACTTACTCTTCTCTATGTTAATAGTCAGCCCTGCCTTACAAATGCATAGAGCGATCGTTTGCATCAGCAACAAGTGCTCTTCGAAAGAACTCGTGACCAGCAAAAAGTTATCCCGGTATACAAACACCCGGTCATGTAAGTGCATTGGAATCACGCGATTCATCAGGCTTTGCATCTTTTGTGGTGCATTGCACAGACCAAAAAGCATGCTCACAAACTGATACAATGACCTGCCAGGGACAGTGAAGGCTTGTCTTAAGCCGACCATATTCGTTCAGGTATACCTTGAAGTATACCTTAAGATATAGGTTAGGTTAGGTTCAAAAGGGTTGCTTAAAAAGCACACTTAGACCGCTATTGGGTCCGTTGTGATACCCCTGGACTCAGCAACTGAGACCAAACTCACTCGTTAAACCAGCCTGAGCTCACAATGAAGCGATGTAGCCGACCAACATTTACCTTTTTCAGGTCATTCAGATCGGTGAAGAAGTAGGAACCAAGGTGGTCTTTCCTAAAACTCGCCAGGGGCGGACAGGTACACAGAAAATGAGACGTACTTTCCTCCTCTTCCTCGTCCCCACAGCTCCTGCAAAAATCATTATATGGAAGACGAAGTCTCCTGGCGTGCTCCCCAATTAGGCAGTGTCCAGTTAGCACTCCTACGACAGTTCTTAGATTGTCTCTGTTTAGCATTAGCAATCCAGAAGAACGTTTGGGATCCAGTTTGGGCCATATCTGTCTAGCCATATGACTTGTACTGCCATTGCTCCATCTGATCCAGGCCCTATCATACGCCGCATCTTTGATGGCCAGTTTACACGCAGCCAACGGCATCCTGGTGCAGCGTAACGGCCCGCTGATCCCATTGATCGTACCTGCTCGAGCCAGTTCGTCAGCCTTGCAGTTACCAACATAACCACTATGTCCTGGCACCCAGCACAGAGAAATATTGCAGAGCCTTCCCATCTCTATAAGGGAGTTGCGACAATCCAGTACTGTCTTCGAATTTACCAAGACAGAGCTAAGCGATTTAATCGCCGGTTGGTTATCCGTGTAGATTACAATGTCCCTACCAGATATATAGTTTTGCGACAACCAGGCTAGAGCTTCAGATATTGCTGAAGATATACTTAAGGTATACCTGCACAGCGACAACTGTACATGTCTATACGCCTGTGCGCTCGCGCTCGGTGGCCGTGATCGTTCGGTCACCGCTCTACGATATTAATCTAGAGCTCGGAGATCAAATCTCGGCGCTATCAAAAAAACCGGCCTGTGCGTACTAATAGAACTCTCACAGCTTGTCAGTATAAAGACGGCGCGGATAGGAGGTGCATGCTAGCAACTGCACTTCCGAAAAGTAGATATGCTATTGAAACGTCAACAAGGCATAGAAATGCTAGAAATGTTGACGCGCCCATGCCCCTGGAGGGGTCAAGGCAATTAGAGATACCTCAAGGTATAGCTATATATGGCTGGCCTTATTCTCTGGCGCTTCATCGAGAGGAATTTGCCAGAACGCATCCTTCAAGTCTAAGTTCGTGATGAACTTATCCTTGGGGAGGCGGCTCAAAATCCCATCTATGAGCGGTAAAGGATAAGCATCCTTCAGTATCATCTCGTAGGGTCACCTACGTGCATCCAGGCAAGTACAAATCTTGTTAAGCTTGACCACCAGGGTGACTGGAGATGACCACGAGCTCTGCGACTCCTCGATGACACCTATTTCGAGCATATATATTATTTCTTCGGAGAGAAGCGTTTCAACGACACGGGAGAGACAGGAAAGTGTCTCTGTTTAATCGGTTTGCTGGTACCGACATCGATGGCGATGACGTCCTAAGCCCTCTACAGAAAAGACGGGAACATCGAAATGGCTATATTGAGTTTCGCCTGTTGGGTCTCTTTCAACTGATGTTTGTTGGCTGCTTTCGAAGGTTCTAAGGATGATAGTTCAACTGACTGAAGAGAAGTGTCGAACAAGTCTGAAGCAAGATCAAAGCTGCGATAAAGTCAACACCCAAGTAGAAATTCTGGCTGAAGCTGGGAATGATGAAAAACTCGATGGTGCGTGTTTTCCCCTTAAACGTGACCTTAGCCGACACTTTCCCAAGAATAGATTCCCAAATTGGAATCTCTGTCGCGCTCGGTAGCCGTGATCATTCGGTCACCGCTCTACGATACTAATCTAGAGCTCGGAGATTATATCTCGGCGCGATCAAAAACTGCCTGTGAGTACTAATAAAACTGTCACAGTGCTCCGAGCTTGTCAGTATAAAGACGGCGCGGATAGGAGGTGCTTGCTAGCAACTGCACTTCCGAAAAGTAGATATGCTATTGAAACGTCAACAAGGTATAGAAATGCTAGAGATGTGGACGCGTCCATGCCCCTGGAGGGGTCAGGGCAATTAGAGATACAGACTTTCCCGCAAAAAGGTCTAGACAAAGTTGGAAGCGATTACGCTACATAAAGCCCCAGTGTCTATCAAATCACTTACAGAGTGATCGAAAGGCGTAACCTGTGCGTAAGGCCGCAGATCGTCTTTAGGACAATCTGACAGGATTACTTCGCAATAACGAAGCATATTTGCGAGAACTTTCATTCAGAACTTGCGCAATTGCAGGATGGAACGTTTTGGATGACGCAGTTGGAGTTCGTTCGCTTCGAAGACTCTTTGTCGTATTGCCGAATAGGCCTTTTGAGGCTCATGAAATGGCCGAAAGCTGTGATGGGTGGGCTTCGGAGCTGGTACCGATAGATTTGAAGATAGTATGGATGTAGTGGAAGAACAAGAATTATAAATTGTGACTGGAGTCGCCCGAGTAACCATGAGGTCTACCTCTATCTATTTTGTGGCAGGCGTTATGTGCCGCTGAGTTACATAGTAGTCGTGTCATTCTGGGTTGTGACTCTAAGCCCGGCGACAGACTGTCGAACACGAACTCCCAACTTCAGCACGAACCTGGTACAAATGTCCTCTGAATTGCTCAAAACACGCACATACATACACTCCACATAAATATGAAGAAAACCGGTCCACCTATACCATATTCATGTTCGAGTTGGAGTTCGACCGTCTGTGATCGCACTAATACACACTACACGATGTGGGGGGAAGCTCCGACGCGAATGAGAGAGGTGACCCGCTTCTCAAGTTCTTGCTACGCATGAAACTCCTCATTTGTAATATATGTTGTGAACCTAAAATAGCTTTGCCAGTTAAGGCAGACAAGATCTCCTGGACCTCATCCTTGTTTTAGAGAATATAAAGTATTCGTTGCGAGACTGGAGGCCGTCGACAGAGCACTGATTCTCTGATCGTGGGTATTTGGAATTTGTACTGGACGAGTGCACTAGTAATAACTCGTCTTTCAGAAATCGTAAAAGAACGGACTGATATAAAATTAGGGATCATCTTAAAGAGGCCCCTCCCCCTTGCCGTGCCAGCCGTGAAGTAGGCAGGAGCTGGACGCTACATCGCAGACCCTAGCAGGAGCGCTCGGTAATTCTGCCACTAAATTGTTCCCAATTAGCAGCCATAAAGGAAGGAGGAAACCGCCCTGGTGGAACGCTTAGGGCCGTTAGCTCTTAGTGTCAGTCTACCAAGGATAAAATCTCCAAAGATTTTTCTTTTGGAGTTGTCCATAGATGGTTTTTATTTTGGCAATCCAGATCAAGTGGAGGACAACAATCGCACGCATTACACTAACAATTAGGTCTATCCAGAACAATTTTACTAGTGAAATGGGTGCAATTGTTGTTCTGCTCTGATCTGGAATGTTGAAAAAAAACGCAGCCAAAGTTGTTACGCTCAAGATTTACTTTTGAATTCGGAAGACATCTACAATTTCGGTAATTCGAAAGCACCGTTCTTTTTGTTCTCAGTTAAGATTTCCATGCATTCCGAAGTGAACTCTGACGTAACTGGCTCCAAACTTGTATCCATTTCAAAAACCGATCCATTGGAAAATTATTTGCTTTTTTGCTCTACCATCCCCAAGGCGTCCTTTTTTTATTGTTTAATGGCTTCTCGCCTGTTCGTATATATTGATCTGAAGATTAATCTATAATCGATAGAATTGAGGAATGCAATATGCAATTTTGTCAGCTACTATATGTGTTGTCACTGAAACGGTATTGTTCACACCAATTAATAATCCGTTCAACTTCTTCCGAAACCTTTTCATCCCTCAACAAACCCCACAGCAGCAAGCAAGCAATCCATGCAGAACTAATCACACTCTCATTATTATTATAAAAAAAAACAGTAATGAGGACAAAAAAAAACTAGATTGGGGCCAGATAATCGCTTTATTTCCTTAAGATCGATACTACATACTTGCTATTTCGCCTAAAAAGAAAGCTGTGGGCGTCGTGAATAATAGTGGTGAGCTAGGAAGCACACACATATAAAATGATGAATAAAACGAACCAACCAACACTCCCAGGAGGGAGGACATCATAAAAATATACATAATAACATATTGACAATATGCAGTGAAGCTCTCCAATGTTATTATATGAATTATATGGATTGAGAGCAGGGAAAAAAACCGAAGTTGTGGTCGGTCGTATTGATTGTTTTTTTATAAACCAATTCTTCCTTCCTATGTTCAATGTGCTGTACTGGATGAAATAAAGACAAAAATAGACCAGACAGAAAAATATAATGATGAATGTTGTCCATGAATATATCCTAAAGCCTAATGATGATCATTCAATCAACATTCTGTCAATATAGCCATGAATTTGATTTGTCATTCAACGAAATTTCTGAAGAGATGTCGTATTCGGGAAACGTCACAGCTTTTCTTTATAATCAACCAACACACATACAGACAGACCGACCACATTTTATGCTGCCTCTCGCAGAGATGTCTGAAAAGGATCCTTTTCTTGTCAATTTATCAGGATGGCGAGAGGCCGGTAACCTGATCCCTTAAATGCAGACACGTTGCCGAAAGATATCGAGTATGTGAACAATTTGGAAAAGTGAACTCCAAAAGCAATGCACCTGTGTAACACCCACAAATACAAAAGCCTGTTGGAGAGGATTCTTTTTAAATTTAATGGGAAAAATGCTGCGAACGGATAAACAATAAGGACGGAAAAGTTGTCTTTTTCCAGGACTTGGAACTTTATTGATTGATATACGATAATCGCGATTTTTTAACGGTGCTTTTAGTTTAGTTTTAATTTAGCTTTTAGTCCCCTAACCGGACAGCAGCGGGACCATTGTGTCCGGTTATTAGAGGGGTACCAAAAATTAAAAAAAAATGCTTGTTTATAACCAGGGCCATTAACTTTTATTTTTCACATAAGACATAAAGAAAACAAAATAATATTAATTTTGCTCTTCTTCTTCCTTGCCCTTTCATACCACTCTGCGGCTTCGCGTTGCTCTGCCTGTGGTGTTGGCACTTCGCCCATTCTGGCGGTATAGTCTCAGCTTTCTTCTGACCAGCTCGGAATTAGATCGTATCATCGCCGAGATTAACGCGTTGTTGTTGCTTCTTCATCTGGTCGATCCACGTGTGTTTCCGTCTCGGGGTTTGGGTCCAGCAAATGGAACATTCATTGATAGGCGGACGCCTTAGAACATGGCAATACCAATCCATACGACGATCTTCGAACTTTTCAGTGATCGGTAGCTCAACAAACAAGCTGCCTCGGATGTAGGTGCTTTTGATACGATCCTTTTTGGGCACACCGGCTGACAACCCTAGCATTTTCATCTCAGTCGCAGTCATTTTACTTTCGCATGTCTTGTACATAGTCCAGCATTCAGACGCATAAATAAGTGCGGGACGTACGACCGTTTTGTACAACTTGCCCTTAAGCTTTCGTGGCATCTTCTAGTCGCAGAAAACGCCAGAGTTTGCTCGCCACTTCATCCAACCGACACTGATGCGATATTTGATGTCATCATCGCAGGTAGCTTCCTTGTTGACCATTCATCCCAGGTAGTTGAACCTTGTACAGGACTTCAGCTGCTCTCCTTTAATGTAAATATCTGGTATCGGTCTCTCTGGAACTGAGAAAGGACAGGGTACTCTGTCTTTGGTATGCTAATCTTCAGTCCATGATCCTCCAGTATCTTACACCACTTGGTCAGTGCAGCCTGCAAAGCAACGATGTCTTTGCTACCCAGGACAATGTCATCGGCGAAGAAAAGGGATATTTTCCGTCAGAAATGAGTGTTAATAAATAGAGCTTGATGATGTTGAAGAGCAAGAGAATCAATACACTGCCTTGGTGAACTCCAACTTTAACTGGAAATTCTTCAGACTCACCATAAATCATAGATGTCTTTTATCATCTTGACATATCGGGGACCTTAAGTGTTCTTAGGGCCACCCATATCAGATCACGAGGAACTCTGTCGAAGGCTTTTACCAAATCGAAGAACACAAAGTGCAAGTCCGTGCTTTTCCATCGTAACACGTATGCACTGAATAGCATCGACTGTGGAACGACTCTCACCAAAGCCGCATTGATTGTCATCCATCCGTACAATCACTTTCAATCGATTGCAGAAGACTCGCTCGTAAGTGTCACCACAAACTGTCGAACTCAAACTAAATCTTGAACATGGTACAAGTGGACCGGTTTTCTTCACGTTTATGTGAAGTGTGTGTGCGCGTCTTGAGCTATTCAGAGGACATTTGTACCAAATTCGCGTTCGACAGTGTATGGTGGCGTTTGACAGTGTATGGTGACACTGAGTCTTCAATGTGTGAAGTGTTAACTTGATTACCCTATAGTTGTTGAGTTTTCGTGAGTCACTCTTGTTCTTATAACGGGAGAAGGAAGCTTTTTCTGAAAGCGTCAGACATCGGATGGCCTCTTTTAATTTGTTGAAAAGAGCAGTGAGCCATCTAAGCCCGACATGATTCATCTTCAACCAAAATTCCAAGGGTATTTTGTCCGGTCCGACTGCCTTTCCGCGTTTCATCTGCATCATTGCCTTCATCACCTCCTCTACTGGAAAATCAGCGATATGTGGTGTTTGGCTCCACAGCTTGAAAAGCTTCTCGCGGAAATTCTTCGTTCAAAAGTTGTTTTTTTTTTTTTCATTCTGCTACAGATTGCTGTGTCTTCAAGCAGTAGCACTCCTTGTGAGTCTTCAACGTACTTTGGCGCCTGAATCTCTCGAGCGTTTCTTCTCCTCTGGACTGCGACCTTATAAATCCTAGCATTGTCTTTAGGTTTCTCTTGCAATGACGATCTCTCATCCGCAGTCAGATCTTCTAGTTCCTGATAGAACTTCTCGGCTGCAATCGCCTTTGCTTGAGCCACGTTTCGCTTTACTTCCGTCCGGCATTTATCATATTTCTCCCGAAGTTGAACCTTCTCGGCTTCACTGCTTGTCTTGCATGTTGTCCAAGCCTTGAATGCGTTCGATTTGGCCTGCACTGCTTCTGTAGTTTTGTTATTCCAGCACAACGTCTCCTTGTTCGTGTGGAGTGCGACTTTCGAAACTCCCAGTGTCTTTTCAGACTCACCGTCTCACCCACTAACATTTCATCCAAAACATTCCACATTTGTGTTGGACTTTGCTCGTCGCATATTAATTTTGTTCGATAAAAATAATCTGTTATTGTAGCCTGTTTTCCCTTATTAGAGACTGATTCGAAATATGCATTTGCAGGCCTTTATTTCAATCTCGGGCCCTTCCCGCATCCGAGAGTACCGAGCCAATAAGGAAACCCTCATTGAAATAAAGGCGCTCGGTAAGCTTTTGGTACCGCGTATACTGAGCATGCCGATCCCGCACCGCTGCCGTATCGATAAGTGAGGAAACGACGAGGAGTAAAAGAACGAATGCCAATACATAAGTCTGGCATTACACTTTGCGTTTTTCTGCAGGAAGAGCAATCCCGCAAAAACGCATTATCGTAGAAGAAGAGGAACGCGTTACCACAACGCTGCAGTTTGCAGGAATCGTTTTGCAGCACAAGTCCAACGACAGCGGGAGGACTTCTCCCACAAAAACGCAGTGAGAAGATGAACACACGGTGGTATATGAAACGCATTACACCTTCCGTTTTTTGGTTCATAATAGAAACGCATGAATCCAGTGACGAAATTCATGCAGTGCATCCATTGAGGACTGGCTGGAATTGTATTGGCCTCCCGACTTCTACCTTACCAAAAATAAAACCATCAATATCCTCACTGGGATATATTTATCTCTTTCACAAGCTTTTCCCGCAGAAAAACGCAATGTGTAATTATGGGGTCCTCTTCTTGTACGACAATGCGTTTTTTTTTGCGGGATTGCTTTTCCTGCAGAAAAACGCAAAGTGTAATGCCAGGCTTACTCGGTGAGCAGTTGTGCCGGTGAGTTCACAACTAACATAGCCTCGAGTTCATCAAAAATCGATCGAGACCGAAAAATTGGCGCCAGAAACATTTTATTGTCTATTATTGCTGCAATTTCTGACCGCCGAATTTCCGAAATTGGCGCCAAAGACATTAGGCGTGGTTTTTTTGTACTACGATGCAGGTTAATTGGGGGTTTTTCGGTTTAGCTTTCACACATTACACAAACAACAAGAGTATGGTATGGTGTATCTACGCGTATAGCAGTTAGTGGCGATGTCGTTTGGTAGAAAACTGCTTTGAAAGTCATGAGCAAATGGCTGGTAGCCATCATCGCCACAAACTGCTATCTGCCCATATTCACGACAGCAACTGACAGCACAGCAATAAGCCATTGTCTGTAGCAGGCATAAAAAGTGGACGTGCCTTAAGCAATTTCTTGAAATGGCACTTTCTCAGAACACTTCTGTAGCAACCCAGCCAGTGCCCTTGTCCCAAACTTTCTCCATCGATTCATGTTCTACGCTCTCCGGCAGTTTTACCCCCGATCGACTTCAAGATAACGTCCCGTCCACGTTCCGATCAACGTGACTCACTCACGTCTTCAACATATCAAACACAGGAGGCTCTCTATCGCGTCCGAACGTGTCGTATTTCGCAAATGTGCTCCAATATTTCAAGCAGCCTCAAGAGGCCTCGTAGTAGCCGCGAGCCACCATCGCGTCAATGCCACTCTTGCCCGCCAGCCAGGCAAGTTCCAGCCATGTGCGCAATGGCTTTGCTAGTTTTTTGGTGCGGCTCCCATCACCACCTCTGCAAGAGACCCTCGAAAAATGCAAATGGCAATGGGGGCGAGCCACCACTCTATCGAAAACTTACCAATTTTTCGGATGATGCGGTATTTACCGCCGATGAGAATTTCCGAACCCTTGGTGTCCTTCATTAGTCGCACTTTATCCATTTTGACGGAAGAGTTGCAGCAACGATGAACCAAAAAATTCTACTCTCGCTGTTGTTGTCGTGACGACAACTTGGGGGTGGGTGCACGACCGCCTTTTTGTTTCCGTCGACGATGTCCTCGCCGTTGGCTGTCGTCAGCAGGTAGTCACACGCACACCTGGCGAGGAAGAAACTGCAACTTGACGCTCCCTCGGGAATTCCGTTGTTCCGTTCAAACGCACTTCTCCGCACGACCGACACACAAACACACGAACAGGACTTCTCGTCGTTGCAGAGGAAAACGGACGATGAGATCGAATCGGCTGCGGTGCAAGGATCGTCGAAGGACCGAAACAAATGCACGAAGCCTTCACGGGTGGGAGATGAGAGAGGAAAAAAAGATCCAAGTTGTAGCAAACTAACGTGCGGAAAGGGGTTACGAGACAGCACACACGAAAATGACGGACTGTGGGGGCAAATATTTTGTTCTACGAAACACACGCACTCGCGGGGAAAATCACGACAGCGACGAGAAAATTCTTCAATCGATTTGCACACACGCTAAATCAGACTACGTGCTGGCCATGGCGCGTTTGAAGTTTAGCAACACACGGGGCTCCGCCGCGCCGCCACGTAACGACCCCGAGTTAAAAGGTCCCGTCGTCCGAACGAACGGCACACGAGAATCCTTCGCGCACGAAACCCGTTCACTTGATCCGAGCCGCTCCTGTGGCCAAAAGTGTGTGACGAAAACCTGCTGCTCGCGTACGTCGCGCGAAACCAGCGAATGACTAAAACGGGAAATCACACACACATACAACTGCTGCTCTTTTCGGTGCGTTTTCTATGGGACTGACTGACGATTTAAATTTCCAAATTTCCAAACCGCACGCAGTTTCGGGGGCAATTAACTCGAAACGTGATCTTGCACGCTACCACTACCAGACTGGCAAAAGGGTTTCAATTAATTGGATTTTATTTCGTGCAATCCGGGCGCCGCGCACACAATGGGGGTCTCGTCTCACGCTACACACGAAAAAAGAACCGAAGATGTGAAAAAAAATTTCTTCACGTGAACTTTCGACGCAAATGCTGCCGTCCCGACGATCTGTTGTGTCCTTCAAACGCGACAAAATACCGAGAGGACGATACACAGAAAAGGAAAACAGAAAAAAATAAATGAAAATATACACACAGAGAGAATCGTCGTCACTTTTTTCGTCGCTGACGAATTCGCTGGACACACTTCTTACGACGACGTCCCGTCACCGTGTTTCGTTTCCTCGTTGTTTCTTCGTTTCGTCTGAAACCACACTTTCGTTTCATATTATCGTTAAGTACGCTCAATGAACACGGATGGCGGATGTTGGGTATTGAACGGTTTTGTGCAAACTCTGAAAAATGGCGGGCTTGACGAAATATGGGCAGCTGGACTGCCAAACTGCCAAAGATGAGTTATCATGATTTCTTCTAAATTTATTATTTCACATATTTGCTTTTATTCCACAAGATGTACACAAAAGAATTGAATGAACAAGTAAATAGTTTTTGAAATAACGGTGGCGACAGGTTTTTCTTGACAGTTGGATATTTAAAGTGGCCACACATGAACGAGCACAACTAGACCAAACTTCCATCGAACCATCAGGCTACGTTCAGAAGGAACTGAGCAACTTCCGCTCAAGTGAACATGATGAAAACAACTGGATTCAGAAGTAATCGAGCAACTTCTGCTTGGGTGAACATGATCAAATTAAATGTCATTTCACCGAGCAAGAAATATTTCTGATCATCGCTCAGTGCTCAGCCTCAGGTTCTTCTTTTTCTTTCTCCTCCACACGCTTATGTTGCGACATTCGACTTTTGACAGTTGTCAGGTTGTGTTTGTTGTGTTTTCGCATGCTTTTGATTTTGTTTCGTTTCCTTGTTTTTCGTAATGCACAGCATCCGAAAATTCGCCCGCGAATGTGGACGGGGTGGTTCATCGGTAGATTGTAGTCCGCAAAGTGGTAAGTTAATTTTTTATGTTCTTAATTACGTCCACAAGTCGCAGTCAACGAAAATCAGCTGTTCAGCCAGTTATAGTCAAATCTCTTGTTCGCGTTCTTTTGACACATTTGAACTGTGAAAAACTGGCTTCCAAACAAACTTGAAACACTTTTTTGAATTAAGAATAGAAACATGCACTTCCACGCGCATAACAGTAACTTACAACAAAACAAATGATCACCCACAGTTTTAAACCACATGCCTATTGTGAATTTATATTTCGCGGCTCGTTAATTGCGACAAAGTTGAACTCGTCTCAACTTTTGCGATGTGAGCGACGTGTTGTTCGCGCACAGTATACTTATCGCCATCTGAAATACATTGGTTCAACTTTTTTTGACAGCAGAAGCCGCGTTGTTCGCGCATACTATAATTCAGCCATCAAGATGAAGGTGGGTAGCTTTCTGCAGGGAACGTAAACAAAACCGGCTGCTTTTTAAAAGTTTTGCAGTGGACCATACATGGCGTCTAAAATTGTCATCGTCAGCTATCAGCTGGTCGATTTGTCGAAAATTTGTCAGCTGGTGAAGTAGCGTTCAGCAGGTGCAGACTCCCATTGACGAGCGCAACCACGACCAAACTTCCATCGAACCATCAAATATCATAGAACGGTGGAAATAGGGGGAATTTTTTTCCACACGTCCTATGATATTTGATGGTTCGATGGAAGTTTGGTCGTGGTTGTGCTCGTCAATGGGTGGCTACCTTTAGGCTGCGCGCATGTTGGCTCACGTTCGCGTGTCGCGTTCACGTGTTTTATGTCAAACGGTTTGAGTCTATGGTTTCCAACCAAAGACGCGAATCTGTCAATATGACAAATGCTCGGCTATTGTCGTATCAACAAATTATAATTAATAATCAATCAATAGATGTACATGTTTGAACAATTTCAATTTGAGACACCACCATGTTCGTGCCGAAGTGAAGTCGGAGCCATTCGGAACTTGGTCATCGGAGCTAGTGCCGGTTGTCAGTTTGAAAGGAGGCCGACTCACACACTCTCAGCGACCTGCTTCCAGGCTTTGTATGTAGATGGTTTTGATTGGGTCCAATCACTGCCATCTTTATGGCTCGTTTACATTTGCCAGTGTACCGGCATGCCTGTAGACTTGTCGACAAGTGCCTTGCGTGTAGCTGCTTGCATGACGTGTGCCAGTAGGTGTTTACACACACAATTCGACTTGCAAGTTGGCTGGGATTTTTTCTTGAGTGTCAATTTGATTATCACGTATTTACCATTGCGACATTCAGTTGCAAGCGACGTTGATCTTTGATCGTTTTTTGGCGTACCAATGACAGCAAACATATGTTCGCAAGTCTACTGGAATGCCTGTAGGAAATCAATTGGCCCGGGAGGCCAGCTACTTGCAAGGCGCCGTGCGGGTTTACTGGCCTGGCAGTTCACAGGCACGGGTGTTTACACATACGCAAGTGACAGCTTGCAAGTTACTTGCAAGGCACTTGCAATGCCTGTAAAATGTACGTACTTGCACGCTCTACTGGCAAGTGTAAACGCTACTTTACTCTCAGGCCGGAGTGTCAGCTGATTGTCAAAGCACTAACGACATGACAAGCAGTCAACGAAGTGTGAACGCGTGCGGTCGCCCGGTGAAATATCGCGATAATTGTGTGTAAAAGTGAGTTTAGTGGCGGAATTTTAAGTGTAACTAAAAGAAGTGGCTATCAGTGCCGTGTGAAAGTAAAAAAAAACGTGAAGTGCCGGGAAATATCGAGTGAAATGGTGTATTGAATAGTGCGAGGTTAGGAAAGTGCGACACGGGAAATTTCGCATTTTTCGTTTATTTTCCGGCAATTCGGGAAGTGTGAATGGTACAGCACTACTCTGGGACGAATCCTCGGGCCGGTGAGTTTAGCGGAAACTCCCGGAAGTGCCCCAAAAAGTGAATTTCAAGTGGTTGTCAAATGACAACATTACATGTGATTTCCGGCCTTTTCATCGGAATTCATAGGGTAAGTATGCGTTTTTTGTTGTGGTAGAATTTAAGTGGATTGATGCGCCCCAAAGTGTGGATTTTGACCACGATGTTGACGAACCGGACGAAAGTTTCACTGCTAGGCATCTAGTCCTGTCAGCTGCCGTGAAACTTTCGTCTGGCTCGTCAACAACGCGTTTAAAACCCGTATTTTGGGGCGCATCAATTCAATAAAATTTTTGCACAACAAAAAACGTATAATTACCCTATGAATTCCGATGAAAAGGCCGGAAATCACCTGTAATGTTGTCATTTGACAACCACTTTGAATTCACTTTTTGGGGCACTTCCGGGAGTTTCCGCTGAACTCACCGGCCCAAGGATTCGTCCCAGAGTAGTGCTGTACCATTCACACTAGCCAAATTACCGGGAAATTAACGAAAAATGCGAAATTTTTCGTGTCGCACTTTCATAACCACACTCATGTCTCGCGCACTTTCGAGCAGTTCATTTTGTTCGGAAGTTCGCGGCACCTTGCGTTTTTTTCACTTCTAAATATCAGTGACAAGCACTACTTTCAATTGCACTTCAAATCGCGACACTAAAATCACTTTTACGCACGAAAATCATCAGATTTCAAGAGGTCGACTGCACGCGTTTTTCACTTTGCTTACATATGGTTCACTGCTTGTCATGACGTCATTACTTTGACACTCCGGCCTGAGGATAAAGATGGCGGTGGTCCAATCAGTTTTAGTTGCGATTGTATAAGTAACACGCTGGATAGGTTACGTATGTGTGCGTGCATGGTTTTGGTTAGATTTCCCTGTATGCGTGCGATTTGACAGATATTTAGTATTGCCAGAATCGAGAAACAAGAGAATGAACGCACTTTTGGTATTACCCGATCGATCTGCTGTGATAGTCTTATCTCTTTCTGGTAAACGGAAACATATGACGCGGTGGTTTTGCTATCTGCTTTCCGCAATTCCATTGTGTACCGACCAACGATCTATATGGATGAGATCTAACGCACAAATACACTATGTGTGTGGGGAACCAAACTTTAACAGCTGTTTTGGTTGTTTAGACTGGATGACAATTGTTTGGTTGACAGTTCCTAGTTTTAAAGAAGTGAATTGGCGCAGTGGAATTTTCAAGTGCGGTTTAATAAGAGAAAGTTAAGTTTGTTTGGTGAAATTTTTTCGTAATCTTGCGAGATTCGAATCTTAAATTCTATTTGTGGGCTTGTAAATGTAAAATATAGTGCGAAACACCCAAATTTTACAAAAATAGCGCGCGTCGTAAAAGTCCGCCGAAACAAGTAGAATTTCCGGAAAATAAGAATCTCATTACACACGTAAAAGTGTTGAACGCGTCCTTTAAGATGTGCGGAACCGTGATGTGGCGTTGGAATAAATAAAATACAATTGTGTTCTTAATAAAACAATTGTTTTCTTTCGCGGGCCATTTCTCGCCAGTCGCAAGGTAAACAGATGTCCGTCTGTCATTTTCACCATTGGGCTCATTCATATTGCTGAGCCGCTACTTCACCTCCGTAGCGAAAAGTGCGAGAGTCCCGGAAATAAAAAGATTTCGTACTAGTTTCGTGGTTTTCGCGTTGTATTTCAGGATAAATTTCACAAAATCGTAGAGATAGAAATATTTGTCTTGATAAGACCTTCTGTATGTTCGGATCATGTGCCATGTGGATTCCGATAGCACACACAATAACAAAGCGAGGTAGTCATTCCAGAACGAATGCTCCGGAGCGGCAGTAGTTGCCGCTTTGTTGCTCATGTTTGGTGAATGAGCCCATTGAAAATGAGATAGTGTTGGTGCGCACAACCACATGAAGAAAATGGTTCCCAAAATTCTCGCTTATATTACATCCTGTATTCTTTCATCGTAGGTACCGACAGTGGAATTCAATACATATGCAACAAATCCAATAGGAACAACCATCGTCTCAGTTGTACTGAGTTCCACCTCTTATCTAGTTCCTCTATGGTTTTGCTATCTGCTTTCCGCAATTCCATTGTGTACCGACAGTGGAATTCAATACATATGCAACAAATCCATTAGGAACAACCAAAACCTTCTAAAGAACAAGCCTGGAAGTAGGCTAGACCAACTACTAGGCAAAGTAGGCCGATGTCAAAGGAAAATTTGCACGGTGTCTTATGGAACGCGAGTGGTTCTGCGGAACATTTTTCACAAAAAATTTGGGTTCCCGATCGATTTGCGCAGTGAAAAGTGGATTTGTTGTGTAGTGGAGTGTCGCGCTTATGGTGAAGTGAAAAAATTGCGAAAAAAACCTGAATTTTCGATGAAATTCGCGTGTTTTAAGTTGCCGTGGAAAAGTGTTGTTTACATTCGGGTGGCACGTGATAAATTTGTGAGAGAGCCGCAGTGACAATATGGCGGCTGTTAAATATCGTGAATTTCGTCCGAATTTTATGGGAATTGTTTAAATATTAGATTTTAATTTTTTTTTCGTTCGTGAAGTGTAGGAATTAGTCCGAAAATGCGGGTATTAAGTTGAAGTTTCCGGCATAACGTTTTATTGGTTGTTTAAGAAGTCAATCAATTGACGATTATGCCTGAAAA
The DNA here is from genome assembly GCA_964017055.1 of Chloromyia formosa. Classification (NCBI taxonomy): domain Eukaryota; kingdom Metazoa; phylum Arthropoda; class Insecta; order Diptera; family Stratiomyidae; genus Chloromyia; species Chloromyia formosa. The sequence goes on along the minus strand of OZ024813.1, from coordinate 121,613,707 downwards.
ACTTCAATTTGAGAAGCAACTTTTTATATTGATTTTTGATGCCTTATTATCTAGGTAAGTACGCTGATGTTGTGTTTGTCCGGTTCAACTGGAGGTATCCCATGAGGTGTGGTTGCCGTTCTGCTACAAGTGTCCTGAAAATAGTGCTTTGAGGAGGACAAAAATGCCGCCACTTGACATAATGTTCCGGCATTAGAATGGATGGTTTTTTTTTTTAATTATTTTGTTCCAGGAATGCTAAATGTACTCAAAAGAGTACAAACGGTATCCCTCAACGTAAGTAGGGTTTTAACAGATTTTATAAATTAATATTCTCATTCTCATAGGAACAATGAAATTTTAATGGGAGTTCCGGGAATGACAACATTCTGGTTGTGCGATTTAAGTGATCAGTTGTTGGACATTCCCGGACAAACTTCTGTTGATAAAACAACGTTACTTTTTTTAATAATTAAATTAAATTTATTAATTTTAATTTATTAAATTTAAATTTGAAACACGAATTTTAAAAATTTCCTAATACTTTCTTTTAGGTTGACGAAAGTGGGTGGGAAACGTTCGTTTCGTCTCCCCAGACCCTGGTTCGACCATCATTTTCCGCACAGACAAAATTCATTCAAGAAAACTCTCCCCCAAAGCCGCATACTCTAATTGCAGTGGTTCCTGGCAACCGATGTCGTGCGATTTTGTGCTTTCTTGTTAATCGCGGCACTTTTAATGGATATCGGGGAAGCAGAGGCCGCTTTCCCTCAAACGATTACGAACGGTCTGTGTCGAAATACGGGTTTCTGTGGCGTATCTGAGGTCATTTTGTATGGAAGCTGCCGTATTTCGACGATTTCTGAGTACGCTTAAACGTATAAATCTGCCTTTGCTATAAGGTGTTGTTCTTAAACCCTGTCCTCGTCTTCTTGTGAGTTGTCCTGTCTCCTGGAACCCCCAGAGCCGACGACTCACTTCCCGGAATCCATGGCCTTCCTCTATAGGTCGCTACACATGAACGAGCACAACCACGACCGAACTTCCATCGAACCATCAATTTCATAGAAGGGTGGAAATAGGGGAAATTTTTTTTCCGCACGTTCTATGAAATTGATGGTTCGATAGAAGTTCGGTCGTTGAGATGTCTTCTAGCACCTTGTTGAGGATCCATCACCTGCTAAACAATGCCAAATTTAATTGAAAACTACACAACATACTGGTAAACACCGACGGTAGTATCAAAAACAACGACAGAAAAACAAGTGACTCTATCAATCATGTTTAGTTCTATGTAGTCAAATTTAACTTTATGGTGGAAACTAATGTTTTAAAATGTGTTACGTTTCGCTCCTTCTACAATACTAAAATTTACATGTTTTTGAAAAGTTCTCAGTATTTGTAAATAAAATCAACGCATAATGGCTGAATTATAGTATGCGCGAACAACGCGGCTTCTGCTGCCAAATAAAGTTGAACCAATGTATTTCATATGGCGATAAGTATACTGTGCGCGAACAACACGTCGCTCACGTCGCGAAAGTTGAGACGAGTTCAACTTTGTCGCAATCAACGAGCCGCGAAATATCAATTCACAATAGGCATGTGGTTTGAAACACTTTTTTGAATTAAGAATAGAAACATGCACTTCCAAGCGCATAACAGCAACTTAAGGCCGGTTGACATGCTCAAAGTACACTTTGTCAAAGTATGACTTGGCAAGAATATCCACCATTGTGAATTACCACTTTGCCACTTGCAAAAAACGCTGGATTTAGCATTTCTAGGGAATTTATACCAAAACACATTGTTCAGACCACCGTAAATTGAATAAAAACCACCAACAACTCACTATTTCCCGCCCCAACAACTTTTTTCTGTGAACTTGTCGATTTACAATCAATTCTTTGATGGAAAGTTGAGCACCATCCTACTGTGCTTTGATGGGACGCTAGAGACTTCAAAGCACTTTGAAGGGGGTTGACACGTTCAAAGTAACCTCAAAGTAGGTTGTCAACGTACTTTGCCAAAGTGTACTTTGAACGTGTCAACCGGCTCTTACAACAAAACAAATGATCACCCACAGTTTTAAACCACATGCCTATTGTGAATTGATATTTCGGGGCTCGTTGATTGCGACAAATTTGAACTCGTCTCAACTTTTGCGACGTGTTGTTCGCGCACAGTATACTTATCGCCATCTGAAATGCATTGGTTCAACTTTATTTGACAGCAGAAGCCGCCGATTTAACTTGCGGCTTCGCTTGTTCTGGGTAATTTACAACTCCCATCACTTTGACGTTGTCTTCTTCTTATTTTAGTAAAGGCCGGTTGACACGTTCAAAGTGCACTTTGGCAAAGTATGACTTGAAAAGAATGTCCACCATTGTGAATTACCACTTTGCTACTTGCAAAAAACGCTGGTTTTAGCATGTCTAGGGAATTCACACCAAAACACATTATTCAGACCACTATAAATTGAATTAAAACCACCAACACCTCACTACTTCCCGCTCCAACAACTTTTTTCTGTGAACTTGTCGATTTACAATCAATTCTTTGATGGAAAGTTGAGCACCATCCTACTTTGCTTTGATAGGATTCTAGAGACTTCAAAGCACTTTGAAGGGGGTTGACACGTTCAAAGTAACCTCAAAGTAGGTTGTCAACGTACTTTGCCAAAGTGTACTTTGAACGTGTCAACCGGCCCTAAGTACTACCAACTGCCAAACCTTAGTGCTCCTGTCAAACCGTAGTTGGATGGTGCTCAACTTTTCATCAAATGCTGGTTTGTCAAACCGTAGCTTGATCATGTCAACGCGCCTTAAGAGCGCGTTGACACGATCAAACTACGGTTTGACAAGCCACCTACTTGAACGTGTCAACCCCTTGTCAAACTGGTTTGATGTCTTGTGCTTCTGTCAAACCCTAGTTGGACGGTGCTCAACTTTTAGAGCGCGTTGACATGATCAAACTACGATTTGACAAACTAGCATTTGATTAAAAGTTGAGCACCGTCCAACTAGGGTTTGACAGAAGCACAAGACATCAAACCAGTTTGACAAGGGGTTGACACGTTCAAGTAGGTGGCTTGTCAAACCGTAGTTTGATCGTGTCAACGCGCTCTTAATCAAATGCTAGTTTGTCAAATCGTAGTTTGATCATGTCAACGCGCTCTAAACCATTTCCCAAAAATCAAATTTCCACCCGCCACGTGAAATCACTGAACGCAAACTTCAGCGACCTCTCCCCAAAACCATCCACTCATCACCAACTTCACACATGACCACTACCACCACCCGCAAATAACAGACGAATGAGACGATCCCATCACTTTTGACATTCCGTACAACACACAAGACATTTTCGCGACTTCACGGACTACGCACTTCCCAAACCGAAATCTCGAGATTGTGCATTTTGCGATTGTGCCGTGCGTGATTGCGTATTGTCTGTCGTTTTGCTGGCTTGTCGTGCGAGGATCCTTTCGTTTTCCCATCTGTTTTTCTCACCGCGTGTTGTTTGTGCCCAACCGCGAAATACCTCAAAATAAAAAAACGGCAACTTGATAACGTCCATTCGATGATAAGTACATTTACATAGTAGGGCTTAGTTTGCGAATTTTGTGCAGGAAAACGGTAACCAGAAGTGAGTGATTTAGTCGAGGCCGCCTGGTGCGTATCGTGTATTGCAATCTCGTCCCCGGGTCGAGACGATACCAAGAAGTGTTTAGGGGCGCATTAGTGGCGCTTGAAATTGTGTGGTGCGTAAAAGAGGCGACACGACCCCCAGTCGCGTAATTGAGTTTTCGCAGTGAACTGCGTGCGTTAAATAGCGCGTGTGTGTGGTTCTGTGCACTTTTGTAGATCGTTTATCAACAGCCCCCGGGGCGAGTGACTCATCCGGCCGCCGGGAATAATGTGAGACGACACAGGAGTTCTGGTGTCCTGGGATCCTTTCCGGCCCCCGTCCGTCTCTCTCGACACACAACTCGGTTCAACAGCCGCCCGCCCATCCACCCCCTGTCTGATGGTAAACAATGTCCGTGCGAGGATTTTCCCAGCCGTGCCACATTCAACGATTCGAGTCTGTCTCCATCGTCGGCTCCGTGCATAATTCATAGGACGTGTCTCGAGTCTGGTCCGAGCGAAATTTTGTTTGCTTCCACACGGCGATAAATCGCAGGACGGTAAGTTGGCAAAAAGTCGGCCCAGGTCGAGTTTTCTTTTTGTTTTGTTTCCACCGCCCTTGTTGTCAATGCTCTCTCTGCGCCGCAGTCTCTTTCACTGCGGGTACTTGTCCAGTGGGCGCTAGTTTTGAAAAGTAAAAGTGAAGGAAGTTGGAATTGGTGTGATGAGTGGAGTTGCACCTGAACACCACCGAGGGACGGAAGACAACCCACGACGCTGATGACTACAAGTCTTTTAAGTTGTGGCCGGAGTGTGCAGGAAATGCCATGTAAATTTCCGCTTTGTTGGAGCTGCCCGTCACGTTCCAACTGTAGAGCAACTGCGACAGAGGAAGGAGGCATCGTAGACGAGAAATAAAAAGTTTCCTAAAATGTAAACGATATGTCGTCGACGCGCGAGCTGTCGAGCGAGCAAACGAGCAAACCCCATTAAGTTAATCGAAAGACGATAAAAGTTGCGGTCGGGAGCTGCGACGAGGCGCACCGGTTGCCATTTGTTGGATCGGAGGCATCAGCATTTTGATTGGACTCGACTTCGATTGGTCTTTAAGGGGACTGCGTGATTAATTTGTTTTGGAGTCGATGTTTCACCGCATTTCGTGAGCGTGACAAGTTTTAGCAAGCGTCTGGTTCTTCAGTTCTTATACCCTGCGCGTTAATTATTATACCCTAGTTTAATTGTTGAGATTGGCATTTCCCACTTTATTCATTTTGTTGACCTCTTGTTGTTGTTGTAGCAATGGTCGGAATTCGGTGTGTTTGTTGGTTACATGCCTACGGATTCGTCTTCATCCCCGGTGTTGAGGGATAGAAAGTTAGCTGCCTCTATTGGGTTCTCCCACAGCGATCTAGGAGTCACGTGCGTGGGTGCAGCTGGGCAGTTAAAGATGTGGTTTACGTCGTGAGGGGCTCCATTGCATGCAGGACAGATGTTTGGGACGTCCTGGTCGATGCGGGATAGGTAGGAGTTCAGCGTGAACACCAGCCTGACCGAAGTTGGGCGAGTGTCGTTCTCGTAGCTCCCGAAGTCTTTCCTCTTCCGGAGATATCGTTGGTGGTATGGACGAGAGAACTGGATTCGAGCCTAAACCTGCATTTGACTGATGAACCTCCTCCCGATGTATCGCTGCGATGGCTAATCTGTGTGCGCCACTATCAAAGGATACCATTTTGTACCTTTCACGTCTGACATGTCTGGGCGGCGACGTCTTGTCCATGAGGTTGGAGTTTGGATGATCACTTCGGTAGCAACTCACCAGGCATTGCTTGGCAAGAAGCTGGTTGTGGTCCCTTAAAGGCATCATCCTGGTTTCCTTATGCAGATGGTCCTGGGGTGACATCAGGAGACAGCCAGTAATAGTACGGAGAGCGGCATTTTGGCACGTTTGAATCTTTTTCCACTGAGTGTCACAGAGATTCTGCTACCACACAGGAGCCGCATAGTCGGCCACTGATGTTCCCACTGCTTTATACGTGCTCAGTAGAGTTTCCTTATCCTTGTCCCAGGTACTACCGGCCAGGACTTTGGAGGATTTTATTCCTACTACGCATCCTGTCGCACAGATGATGTGGCCATGCTGTCCAGCGTGACTCTTAGGATTTTAGGATGGTTTATAGTGGGAATATGATGATTCCCGATCGAGATTTCAAGCTGCATCTTGACCTCCTTTGTCCAGGTGGTAAATAGGGTTGCCGAGAATTTAGGCGCTGAGACGGTAAGGTTCTTGCTTATGAAGAACGAGTTAAGTTCTTCAAGATAACCGTTGATGTTTTCGCACATATCCGCTACGTCGTTCCCTGTTGCCAGAATGGAGCATTCGTCAGCGTAGGAGATTATGTCGATTCCTTCAGGAGGTGTTGGGAGTCCTGATAGGTATAGATTAAACAAGGCAGGAGGAGGAGGAGGTTAAGAGAAGCAAATGTTAGTATGATTCTTGGATGCAATTCTAACGCGCATCACGACGTCTGGGGTATCACAAATGAGCGAGGTGAATCGCTTCTCGAATATATTATGGGAACAAATTTGTTGATCTGCAATGTGGGACGCGAGCCCACTTTCATAACAAAAAACAGACAGGAGGTGTTAGTTATCTCCCTTGCATCGGAGGATATCATACACTTGATTAAAGACTGGAGAGTGTCATCGGAACACTCATTCTGTGATCACCGATACCTTCAGTTAAGCCTTGCTGAGCGCCCGGTATCACTGTAAATCGCAGAAGGACTGACTGGTCTGCGTATCGGAATGCCCTTGTCGAAAGGCTACCTTCACTGCCAAGTCAACCCTGCAGCAGACATGAGCTGGATGATATGGCCAATTCTCTGACAGGTGCTATGAATGCGGCGGTGTCTGCATCATGTCCTACTAGCGGATATCAAGGTAAGAAAGCCTGGTGGAGCACTAGAATCTCCGAACTCAGAGCTGCGTGTAGGAATAGGCTAAGGCTTCTAGGCTAGAGTCTGATTGGCATTCCTATAAAGTGCATCTGAGATGGTTCAAGAAAGAGTTACGAGAAGCCAAACGGAACTCATGGAGAAATTTCTGCGAACGGATTGAAGGTTCCTGCTTTCGCAAAGTCCTGGCGTCTAATCCATCTGCACCAAGCTCCCTACAAAAGGAAGACGGAACGTGGACGTCTACAAGTAAAGAAACTATCGAGTGTCTGCTAGATACGCATTTTCCCGGCAGTTCGACTGCTGCCTCATCTGAAGAGCCCCACACCTGTTGCTCAACGCCCTTTCTCGAGAGAAGATTATGTAAGCGATATCTAGCTTCGAACCTTTTAAATCTGCTGGACCCGACGGTATTATTCCGGCGGATCTGCAACAATGTTCGGATGTTCTATACCCTTGAATAGAGGGTATCTTAAATGCCTGCCTGGAGTTGGTCTATGTCCCTCGTATTTGGCTGGAGGTTAGAGTTGTTTTTATCCCGAAAGCGGGTAGAAGTTCGCATGCGCGCCCGAATGACCTCAGACCGATTAGTCTATCTTCAACACTACTGAAATTGCTAGAGAGACTAGTAGATGTCCATTTGCGGAATACCATACCACCTCGCCTTTTATCTGCATCGTAACATGCGTATTGGAAAGGTAAATCAGTGGATACAGCACTGCACTCTTTGGTCGGTTTTATTGAAAAATCTCTCGAGCAAAAGGATTACACGATGGTTGTTTTCCTGGATTTCGAGGGCGCTTTCAATAACATTGAACCTAGTGCGATCATCGAGGCACTCTTGAGCCTGCAGGTTGATGAGTCGCTGTGCATACTTATTAACACGCTATTAAGATCAAGACTGGTTCATACAACAATGAGTGCATCGTCTGTATGCAGGCGGGTTTGTAGGGGAACCCCTCAGGGGGGCATATTGTCTCGCCTTCTCTGGAATCTCTCTCTCTCTCTCTCTAAGTGCCTTGACCCCTCAGCGGTGTGCTACATAATGCCCTATCCACTCTAACAGAGTGGGTTAATCGGTGCGGCCTTAGGGTTGACCCAGATAAGACGGAACTTGTGCTTTTCACTAGAAAGCACTCGATCCCTTCTATTGACCCTCCTACCCTGGAGGGCTCTCAACTGGTTTTCACTGATAAGGCTAAATTTCCTGGTCTTATCTTTGACAGGAAGCTAGGGTGGAAGCTTAATATTAAAGAACGAGTAAGAAAGGCTACCTACCATTGCACTCTACTCATGTAGGAGGGCAATAGGTAAAAACTGGGGCTTACAGCCGAAAGTGGTATATTGGATATACATAGATAGCCGTTGTACGTCCTATTTTATTGTACGGTATTAGTGTGTGGTGGACACATAGATTTAAATAGAACAGATCGGTAATAGTACTATCCCCACTCTGTGATTCAGGTTATTTTCGAGCCAAGTCGCGCATGCGCACTGCTACCCATTTGCACGCGGTCGCCATACATTCGGTAAATGTCGTTACGCCATCGGCCACTCAGCCACAATTTTGACATTTGCGAAGCATTTGGCCCCTCGCTCCTCAGGCCTCTGGGCCAAATATTAATACGTGTTGTGCGCGTTTCACTGCGCAGGCGCGGATACGTCAGCCATAACTCGATATTCAAATTTTTACCCCCACTCTGCGCCTATTTCATATCTGTTTAATATATATCTATGGGTGGACAGCACTCAGAGTAGCGGCCTACTGTGGTTTGTTGGAGAAGATACAAAGGCTGGCTGCGTTGGCCACGACGGGGGCTTTCAGAACTACTCCGTCTGCCGGACTGGACGTGATTCTAGGCTTGCTCCCACTGGATCTTCTTGGCGAACAACTGGCAGCAAACACAGTTTTGCGCCTTCGCGAGGCGGGCCAGTGGCGTGCGCTGAGTGCGGGATACTCTACTATACTGAACAACCTGGATCTCCCCAGGGAGACGGACTACATTTCTCCAAAATATCATTTTGGCAGAAACTTCTTCAGCCTGATTCCGTCGAGGAGTTTTTGGACAGGGGATGTGCCCTTAACTACCAACACCATGGTCATCTATACAGATGGCTCTAGAACCGACGAGGGGGTCGGGGTGGGCATTTACTCGGAAGGACTGGGGATTAACCTCTCACTCCGTCTTCCTGACTATTGCAGTGTCCTACAGGCGGAGGTTTGGGCGATCTCGGAAGTCCTGTCTTGGCTGGGCAGTCATGTCATTACTGTGAAGGACATCACTATTTACACAGATAGTCAGGCAGCGATTCGCTCACTCGAATCTGTTCTCACTACATCTAAAACCATTGATAACTGCCGCTCAGCCCTCGCAGAGATGGGCGGCTTCTTCAATATCACTCTTTGTTGGATCCCGAGCCATAGTGGTTTTGTGGGTAACTGCAAGGCGGATGAACTGGCTCGGGAGGGTACAACTGAGTCTGGTTGACGAAAAACGCAGAGACAATAAAACGCCACTTAGCATGTGCAAATTGTCGATTAGGACAGCTGCTGTGAACAGGGCTAATACAAGATGGCTCAGCAGCAACACCTGCCAAATAACGAGGATGATTTGGCCGATATTTGATCCCAGTCGTTCTGCCACACTGCTGTCGCTGAACAGAAAGCACATTGGCAGGGTAGTAGGGGTTATCACGGGGCACTGCCCAATCGGGGAGCTCGCCAGGAGGCTCCGGATTCCTCATCACGACTTCCGCAGGAGTTGTGGAGATGTAGATGAGGAGGAGAGTGTTCTCCACCTTCTCTGTCACTGTCTACTATCCGGCCTTGGCCGGCAGGAGAAGAAAATTTTTATGTTCTTGGGTCTTCTATGATCTGGATGACCGTAGGAATATGACAGCCACAAGTAATGCTGATTCGATACCCCTAGGGTATCGATACCAAGTACTTCGGGCGAAAGGTATCGATACCTATTTGGTATTGAATCAAAAGCATCGATACCTACTCGAATCGAATGAGTACTTTTTTAAAAGTTACTATAGATGAAACTGGAAGAGTTCAATATTCTTGTTTTTGTATTCCTGAACACTAAAAGAAAGGCCGAAAAAGGATAAACGCAATGATGAGTGAACAAAAACCAGTCGTAACATCATCATCATCATCGTGGCGCGACAGCCCGACGTCGGGCCTTGGCCGCCTGGATCATTGTCCTCCAATTATCTCGGTCACGTGACCGCGTCCTCCAATTTTGGGAGCCCAGCAGCTGCGCGGCGTCCACACCTACTGAACTCTCCCAACGAGATCTCGGTCGTCCTCGCAGTCTCGCTCCGTCGACTCGTTCTGCATTCATTACTCTCTTAGGCATGCGATCATCGTCCATTCTTTGTACATGCCCTGCCCATTGAAGTCGTTGTAGTTTGACGATTTTCGAGACTTGCAGCTCATCGTACAGTTCATACAACTCATGGTTATACCGGGTGCGCCATCCATCTCGATCGCAAACAGCCCCGAAAATTCGTCGTAGAACCTTACGTTCAAAAGTATCTAGCATGTTTTCGGAGGCTTGAGTTAGGGTCCATGCTTCGCAGCATAGCATAGCACTGGGCGTATAATGGTTTTGTACACGCGGAGCTTCGTGTTTCTGTGCACATGCTTCGATTTCATTATGGGGAGAACCGAAAAAAAAGTCTTATTAGCTAACTGTATCCGTCGCTTGATTTCGTCAGTTTCGTTGGCGTCCCTTGACAGATTGCAACCCAGGTAGATGAAGTTGTTCACGAACTCGATGTTGAGGTCCCCCACGTTGATGCTCGGTTGTGCAGGTGTCCTTGTCACCGATTGCATCATTATTTTAGTTTTACCCTCGTTAATACGTAATCCAACTTCCTTTGCAGCGGTGTCGAGCGTATGCAGAAGTTCTTCTGCGTCAGCCAATCTTCGGGACATGATGTTGATGTCGTCGGCGTACGCTGCTAATTGTGTCGACTTGATGAGTAGCGTCTTGCTGTTGTCCATATTCATGGCCCGAATAACATATTCCAGTGCTAGGTTGAAGAGCGTCGGTGCCAGTCCATCGCCCTGTTTCAAACCAGTGCGTGTTTCAAATAGATCAGTAAGTCTATTCTGGATCCTGACTTGTGAGACGGAGTTGGTCATCGTCATCTTTGTCAGTCGCACCAATTTTGCTGGTATACCAAATTGCAGCATGATGTTGTACAGTACTCCACGATCGATACTGTCGTATGCCTGCTTGAAGTCGACAAAGATTTGGTATACGTTTACGTTGTATTCCCAGAACCTCTGGAGTATCAGTTTGACTGAGAAGAGCTGATCGGTTGTGGAGCGACCAGGTCTGAAACCGCTTTGATATTCGCCAATGACTCGTTCTGCGTACGGTTTTATTCTATTTTCCAGAATTTTCGTCAAAATTTTATAGGACGTACAAACTAGTGAGATGCCCCTGTAATTCTCACACCGCAGTTTATCTCCCTTTTTATGAATTGGACAGATGATGCTTCTGCGCCAATCGTCTGGGATCTCCTCGTTCTCCCATACTCGCAGGAGTAATTGATGTATGGCATCAACTAGACTCGTTCCACCGAATCTTAGCAGTTCAGCTGGAATCTCGTCAGCGCCCGTCGTAACATAAATCTTCGTATACATATGAGCATTCATGCGCGCACGAACGCTGTACGCGGACGCGCACGAATGCTCATATGTGTAGGATAGGAACATGCGTGCGCGCACAATTTTATCCGCACGAACACGATCCATCGCTAGCGGATCTCCGTGCGCGCACAGCTTTTTTTGCGTGCAATTTGGTCTGGACGAGATTCCATCAATATTTCATCATATTTGCATAGCTCGCGTATAATCATGGATTGGACAAATGAATCTGCTTTGAAACTCATAGACCAGTATGAGGAACATGCAATCTTATGCAATCCAAAGCATCCCTTACATTATTCTAGGAATGGAAAAGTGGATGCAGGAGTCGAAGATAAAAATTGGATCCGTACACACCTTAGCAAATTTACGCGCACGAATTCTGTGCGCGCACAGCGTTCGTGCGCGCAAATATCACGTACACATATGAGCATTCGTGCGCGCACAGCACCATATGTATACGAAGATTAACATGCACAGCATAAAGGACATGTCGTTTTCGTTTGCAAGTTCCAATGGTAATGAGGAAGTGATAAGTGTAGAAAAGGAGTGAGTGAGAGACAATATACGTATAACGTATAACAAACTAACAAAACCGGTCAAGCCATATCCATACCCATCATACAATGCAATGGATGGCGGCTGGATGACATGGAATATGGCAACGGTGTGGCGTAGCGCGTAGTCTCAACCACTTACAGTGAGGAAGAATAGAGTAGGAGAAGCAGAGTAGAAACGTGGTTTGTAGCTTGTAGATAGTTTAATCCGATTCAAGTACTTTGATTCGATCCAAGTACTTTAATTCGATACCTACTCAGTACTTGAGCTAAATGTATCGATACCAAATGTACTTGGATCGGAAGCAAAAGTATCGATACCTTACTTTCATTTACTTGTATCGAATCAGCCCTAGCCACAAGACTCAACAGTTACATTGCTAGCACAGGCTGGTTTGATATGTAGGATTTTTTGGTGGTACCGCAACGGACCCATTGCTAGTCTAAGTGTGCTGTGATACATCACGGCAGCCCCTGCACCTAACCTAAACAAGGTAGGAGATAGAACTCCTCCTTGAGGTACACCTTGTTTAATCTTCCTAAGCTTTGATTTGCTGCTCCTGAATTCTACTTTCCACATCGTCCTGTTCTTCGCAATGGCCTTTAGCTCTCTCCACGATTTGCCTATACTGACCTTCTCCACGTGTTTCTCGGTCGTCCAACGTGGCGTCTTGTGTTGGCTCTTTGTGGGTTCCAATCGAGGGCCTGTTGAGCAATGTTGTTCGGCCCTTTACGGAGGGTGTGACCTATCCATTGCCACTTTCTTCTTTTGTTCGAAGTGTCTATCCTATCCTGGCGAGTAATAGTAAGGAGGTCGTTGTTGGAAATGACCTCCAGCCAGCGAATGTGTAGGATGCGGCGTAGACATTGGTTCACAAATGTTTGCAATTTAGTTCTTATCTCATTGGTCACTTTCCAAGTTGAACAGCCATATAGAAGTATACATTTTACTACAAACGAAACACATGTTCGGGGAATGACAACCGTGTTCTCATGGGAAATACTTGTCTCGTATTATTTTCCTAGAACATACAGCACATGAAATGAGCCTCGCTTTCGACAAAATGAGAATGGTATTATGTAACTCGAAAACGAATAACTCTATTTCAATAATCATCTAGTATTCGATTCGTAATTTTTTATTAGTAGCGAATATTTGCGATGGTTTTTTTAATTTGGGGAAACCATTTTCATCCGTTCGAAAGCAATTCGAATCGAATTAGATGATAGAGGGCCCCTTATTTGGAAAATTAAATTTGCAGCCATTGACGAATATGAACAATTCTCGTGCTGGCATTTTCGGTCGTCGTCCAGTGAATGGCCTTATTAAAAATTTGTATGGCTTTGGGTGATGTTACACGCTCATTTTGCTCACGTTCTCCATTTTTTTCATGAAATTCGTAAGAATTTTTTGTTCAAGTTATAGCGTCTTTTGCTTTTGTTGAAGTTATAAGACAGTCAATAGACAGAAAAAAATGTTCAAATTGGCGGGTATTTAAGTTAGCGCGAGTGCACTATATATAGACCATACGTCCATTCCATTGCTTTTAAGAGATAAAAAATAACGAAATTTTGAATAGAGACCCTTCACTAATCTCAATTCATCCGAAACTTCCGGAAAATCAATATCCCTGTCGGTTTCTAAGAATTCGAGGTGATTTATTTGAAATAATCTTAATCCTGCCTGCACAATAAATGATCATTGAAGGCGTAAACATACTCGGATAACGATCTTTTCTAAAGTTAAACCCCCAAACACAATTGCATAATTATATCATAAAATTCAAAAGATGCTCCAAAATAATCCGTAACCTTGTCGACAAAACCGATAGACCGATTTCAGATGCTGGAGTCTTCCCACCTGAGTCTGATTTGATCTTGCAAATCAAACACACGCGCGCCGCCGCACTGCACCGCACCATATCGAAAAAGTGAAAAGAATTTCTATATTTGTACTCATAATTTATCGAAATTCAAAAAAGCAGTGTGACCACTTTTCTTTGAATTCCACCTGAATGAAATAGCTCACGCCGCGCATGTTTCATAACGTGCAGGTGTGCTCAAATGACCAGACTGGGTAAAGATAAAGAACTATACCTTGTTTTGATTTTTGCAGTTTTCTAGTCTGCTAATCTCACGATTTAGAATAGAATGAATTCCGAAACCCCAACACAATATTCTCTTTTTTTTTTTGGTTTCGAAACGATTGTCCTGATTAAAATGTGAATTTTGTTTCAAGCCAATGAAAAGATTGAAAATAAAAATGACCGCAAGCGAGCCTTTGGGGCGGATTATGAAATTTGCATAATTTGTTGATCGATTTCTAAAGGTGAATCAATCGTCGAACTTGGTACATATTAGATATTTCGCTGTATATTTTCGAACGTTATATATGTATGTGCATTTTTATTGCTTTGATTGTAGTGGAATCTGATGAAAATTATGTAACAAATAGTTCGGTTGTAAAGGTTGCTTTTTTTTGACATTCTTTAGGATTGGATTTTTTTGCATTATTTAAGCACACGATTGTGGTTTCTCCGAAAGACGATCGACGAACGTTTCGTGGAAATTTATTTGTTGAATTAAATATGCAGACCAACCGATTAGGCCAGAGTATAAATAAAACTTAAAAATCCTGGTAAAAATTTTATTGTCTTAATCGCTTCACATGAGTCCGCCATCGTGACGTATTCTCCCCCCCTCTACAAAAGTGTGGATTCTGAAAAAACTGAAACTGTACGAAAAAAGCTCTACTTCCAGTTTTTTTTCATGTAAAACTAACTATGTATATACGACTTTATACTGAAGCCGAACATACACCATCCGGAATTCCTGTCCGGAAAAACTGATCAGGCCCGGCCTTCCGGTTTGCCTGAATATAGAATACACCACACACCATCAGGAATTCCTTGAGTAATTCCGGACAGGCCGCCTCAAGGCGAACTGTCCGGCCGCGTGAGTTTATTTCAATAGGCAAATGTATTAGGTGTACAACTTTGCTTCCGCCGTTTTCCGACGCAGCCGCCTGTCGGAAAACGGCGGAAGCAAAGCTGTACACCTAGCATCTGAAACACGCGGCCGGACAGTTCGCCTTGAGGCGGCCGAAACGTGTGTGGTGGAGGCCTGGTGGGAACGATTTTCCTTCCGGCCGCCTGAAAGGCCAATCGGCCGCCTAAAACGACCATACACCATCCGGAATTACTCAAGGCCGGGCCTGATCAGTTTTTCCGGACAGGGATCCCGGATGGTACAATCGTGTCGGCGCCCCTCTTATTACGAACGTCTAGAAGGCAACTGCGAAATCTATTGCTAATAGCAAAATGGTCGATTTGATTTTCAGTTTTATGCCGATCAACAGAGGTCCAGCTGATCTTATGGTACTTCTTATGTTCAAGCATAGTGCCTCCGATGAAGAGACGGTGGAAGTTGCAGAACTCTACAAACCTGTCACCGTTGCGGTCGCCTAGACCGTGTCTACCCATTGCGTACCTCAGTCCATCGTTGTCGGCACCAACCTTAGAGCCGGTACATATGGACATCCAAATGACGCCGGACGCCGCGTCACTTAAGCTCCTCCCTCTTTGATGCCTATCTGCATTTCAATTCACATGATGCGATAGGACGCAGCGGCACTCTGTATTACAATATATAAGCCGGGCCACATAATAGCGAACCTGGGGTATTTTTAGTTTCCGGGGCCCGGGGTGAAAAAATCGTTTTTCACTCGGATTTTTTGTCACGTATCACTCGCGTCACCCTAAGACTCTCAAATTTCCAAAAAAAAAAAATATTTTTTTTTTTTTAATTTTTTTTTTTTTTTATTTTTAATCTTAATTTTTTAATTTTTTTTCCTTAATTTCTTGTTCTAATGATTTATACTGAGTGTTTGGTGTGTTTAAAACTGATCAAAACGCTGCTGCACGCAGAGCGAGCGAAGCGAGCGTTCATGTTTGTGCGATATTGAGGGTTGCGATCCCTTAAGCGCGGAGCGAGCGTAGCGAGCGGAGCCCACGCAAGGGGATTTGCGAATATTTCAATTTTCCATGCCTCCAATATTCCAAACACTCAGTATAAATTATGAAAAAAAAAAATTAAAACTTAAAACAAAAATTAAAAATAAAAATTTAAAAAATTTTTTTTTTTTTGCAAATTCTCGACTTTTAGAGTGACGCGAGTGAAAAGTGACAAAAATCCGAGTGAAAAGTGATTCCCCCAGCCGGGGCCCCGGAAACTAAAAGGTTGCCGAATTTCGCATTTTTTTCACCGTTTTTGCCGCCGATAGCTATCGGATAAGTATCTGCGGCCATGTGCATCGCTTCATTGCCCGTAATGTATTTCTTCCTATCCGATTTAAAAGTGACGCAGCGTCAGGCGTCATTTGGACGTCCATGTGCACCGGCACTTAGCATTCAAATCTCCCATTACCATTACAATGTCGCCCGTAGAAGGAATCCTTCGCCTCGACGCTGTTTGGTTCAGTTGGAGCGTAGCACTGTATTATTGTGTTTCTAATTTTGGTCCGAAACCTGGCGGTCTTAATTCTATCTGAGACGGGTTCCCAGCTTATGAGGCAACTATGTGCAGCTCTTGTTGAGAGGAGCGCTACGCCCGATTCACGGACCCTACCAGAAACTTTTCCGGAATACAACATCACAATGCTACGTGTTGGAGAAATATAATCTCCACTATTCCACCATCTAATTTCCCATTCCTATAGGATGTTCAGTTTGTACCGCTGAAATTCGCTCTCAAGTTGTAGAAATCGTGCGTTCTGGGGACCCTCTGATCCATTATCCAGGAGAGTACGAACATTCCTGAAACCAATAGTCATCTTAGTCATTGTATACCTAGTCTAGCCATAAATATTGTTACAAGGTTTGGCAACCCTGCAGAAAGGAACCGTTATATTGCATTTCTTAAAAATTGAGCTTATCGCTATAGTACGCTTGTGCTTGATGCATTTGTCATCATTTGAGTTTATTTTTTAGTGTAGTGAACATGGATTGGGGTGACAAAGAAAATAGAATTGCTGTGATTGGACTTCATAAAGTAGGAATGCAACCAAGTGATATTTTTAAGACTCTGCATACCCTTGGTATAAGCCGAATGTTTGTATATCGGGCTATTGAAAGATTTAATGATACGTCTGGAGTAAGTGACCGTGAAAGAAGTGGCCGTCCGCGAACTACTTGAACACCTCAAGCGGTTAAAGCCGTGCGCGAGAGAATTCGCCGTAATCCTCTTCAGAAACAAAAAATTTTATCGCGTGAGATGAAAATACCCCAAAGAACAATTTCACGTATCATCAAAAGTGACTTGGGGTTGGGTGCTTATCGTAGATCTACCGGGCATTTACTAACAGATTCGTTAAAAAAAATAGAGTGGAAAAATCAAAACGATTACTTTGCCGGTACGCAAACCAAGAACACCGTAAAATTTTGTTTACGGACGAAAAAATTTTTACTGTCGAAGAAACATTTAATAAACAAAACGATAGGGTTTATGCTCGCAGTGCCAGAGAAGCTTCTCAAGTTGCCCAAAAGGTTCAAAGAGGTCATCATCCAGCCTCAGTAATGGTTTGGTGGGGTGTTAGCTACAACGGGGTGACAAAGTTGCATTTTTGTGAGAAGGGCGTCAAAACGTCTGCCAAAATTTATCAAGAAAGTGTCCTTGAAAGTGTAGTGAAACCTCTCAACACGTCATTATTCAAAAATCAGCCTTGGAGTTTCCAGCAAGATTCTGCACCAGGTCATAAGGCGAAGTCAACCCAAAAATGGCTTGAAGAAAATGTTCCAGATTTTATTAAAGCTGAAGATTGGCCTTCCTCTAGCCCAGACCTGAATCCGCTGGATTACGAATTATGGTCTGTCTTAGAGCAAATGACGTGCTCTAAAAGACATTCTAATATCGAATCCTTAAAGAAGTCTCTTACACATGCAGTCGCCAACTTTCCGATTGAAGTCGTGCGTGCTTCCATAGATAAGTGACCAGCTCGATTAAAGGCTTGTGTAAAGGCAAAAGGCAATCACTTCGAATAACTTGTTGCAATTTCCGTTGTTGACAATGCATTTAATAAATAAACAATGATTTCTTAACATATAACACCTCTTTTATTGAACAGTGCTTCAAAAAGTTTGTAACAGTATTTATGGCTAGACTAGGTATAGCCAAAAGTCGTAACCGTTGAGTCAGTTCTTATCCGAGGCCTAGTAGACGTTTCGTTAGCATATTAGAATTTCGGATGTGCAAGTTGCTGGCACACATCATATTCTTTAGTCGCCTTTATAGCGGCGACCGGTAGCGCAGTGTGTTGGGGCATCAGTCTCATGTTTGACTACCGGCGTTTCGGGCTCGAATCCCGTCCACGACGATGTGTGCGTTCAGAAGGAACTGAGCAACTTCCGCTCAGCGAACATGTTCAGAACGAGCGGGTTCAGAAGCGACTGAGCAACTTCCGCTCGGGTGATCATGATCAAATTTCACCGAGCAAGAAATATTTCTGCTCACTGATCAGTGCTCAGTGCTCAGGTTCTTCTTCTTCTTTTTCAACCTCACGCTCATGTTGCGAGTTTCCGAGTTTTGACAGTTATCAAATTGGTTGTTGTGTTTTCGCCGTTTTCGGCTTCTAGTTCTTTGGTTTTCGGGTGCTTCTGAATTTGTTTTCACGTTGTTCGTGATTTCTGTAATGGACAGCGTGGGATTCATGTATTTTCCACTTTTCGGCACTTGAAGTCTAAAATTGTCATCGTCAGCTTTCAGCTGGTCGATTTGTCAGCTGGTGAAGTAGCGTTCAGCAGGTGCAGACTCCAAACCGAGCAGCTCCGGAGCTGCTCGCGAGCAGTTGCCCATCATTGCCACCAACCAATTAGATCATGCTACAAACGTTTAAACAAAATTTTAAGTGTAGCATAATTGTGTCCAAAAGTTATCGCTTATTTAAAGTTTGATTTGTAGGGGAAGTAGGGGTTTCGTTGATCGTATTTTACGTATTTTCAATATCAGCAGCTGAATCTGAATTTCAGAGAATGCAGTTGCCAGCTTGCACGTCCTGCACATCCATGGCCACGAACGTCGTCGTGGACGGGACTCGAACCCGAAACGCCGGTAGTCAAAAATGAGACTGATGCCTCAACACACTGCGCTACCGGTCGCCCCCTGACTTAGGTATTATAGCGCCATTTTGCGATTTGTTTTTAATTGAATTACATAATTTGCTTGTAACGTAATGAGTGGCACTATTTATATGTTGTTCGGGGAAATTTTCCCGACACGATGATATGACTTTAATCGACAGGAAAATTATTTCCACCTAAAAGTTAAATTTGACTATGCTATTTGGAGATTTAATTTGACTACGCTATTTAGAGATTTGACTATAGTTTTCGAATGCTCGTTACTTGATCCAGGTGTATTATATTTTAAGTATGTGTGTAATACAGATCTCTCACTTTTCCGCCCGATGAAGAACACTTGCAGTACTGTTTCATTAAAATCTCGCTCTAAAGAGCTACCTAAAAAAAAATGGAACAGTAATTGGAGAAGCTTCTCCTATGGCATTTTTCCAGTTCATAAGATGGGCCAAACGAGAATTCTCGACCCTCTCAACATTAATATGGGACACTTGACTTTTTTCCGTTCGTAACGATGGCATGGTTGACTAGTTATCTCTTAACGAGTGTGTAGTTAATTGAAAAGCATTGGGAGGGTCATCTGGTTTATATTCAAGTGGAAAAGAAAGAAACTTTTCCGACTATTTCATCTCCTGTTCGAATGTCACACGTGGGAACTTTTGTCATTTGGTCGAATTCCGTTCCTTTTCTAACGACAAGAAGATTTAATGACCGCCCGTTCTTGATGCTGGAATCGAATGTCGGTTCCAAATAGACAACGATACACCATTTTTTTATTGGTAGCATTAACTAACAATCAACTGTGAAAATATGTATATAAAAAAATATGCAAACTAGCGCTCTCCAGCACAACTTTTATTAGCTATGAGTAGCCCAAAGACTACGGTCTCTTAGACATTGCACACATGCTAATCAAAATCAAGAGATATTTGAATTGCTAATGGCAATTAGATCAATTCCTCCCCAGACTCGAAAAGACGATCAAGTAGAGGTACCCGCGGTCTGGTTGTGGTCGCCTTTTAGGCATGCATGCACGTACTGGCGATACCAGAAAAATCCCAGGCCTACATCACCTACCAAATAGGGTACATACTCAATAACAACAACAGACATTTTTACGAGCCAACAAGAGCAGCTTATACACTACTTGCCACATGACGTTATTTAGCATTCATTCGTGCATTGGCTTTGGCACTTTTGCTACCTGTTGTTGTGTTTATTTCGTATTCGTTCATTTCTGCTTTATATGTTTTTTTTTGTCGTTTTTGCAACCTTTCAGAGCGCTTGGATTCACCTGACTGATTTTCTCAACACTTGTCGACTACATTAAATTTGTGAGCTTGTTTTTTAGTGTCATACGTAAGTGAAGTTCGTCCCGAACAGCATTTGAAAGAGATTGAATTGCGCACACTTTTTTTTTGCAATTGTTGCTTTACATACTTTCATTCGTATCTGGTGATAATGAAGTGGTCTTCTTTCTTTTGTCGCATTTTTATCTGTCCGCTTTACATTCAATTGTGTCTACTCGTGTTGTTGTTGTTGGAGAAATGCTGGTTTTTCTCTTGGCGAGCTTTTCAAGGTAGCTGGCTAGAGATGGGCGATCCAGATAAGGGGGTCGACGTATTAAATAATTGCTTACCAGGGAACGTAAAATATACGACGCGAATGCGCTCTAATAAATCAAAGTCTTTGGGAACATTTTATAGAAATGGACGACCGTAAATGATGAATCATTCATAATTGAATAAGAATAAGACGATTTTCGAAGTTGAAAAATTGTGAATAGTAATCGTGAGAAGGTCAAGCCATGGGAGGTTTGTAAATTCTGGCAGCCATATCACTTCTTGCAGGCCCCTCTTAATAGTAATTCATATTTTCTTCAATGTGTATATTGACAAAAAAATTAAGATCGAGTGTTGATGCGAAAATAATTACCATATCTTAAGTATTCATGCTTCATAAGTGTGCATCAACAACTCTATCTTAAAAATTTTGTACAATATATTGCTAATATGAAGGGCGGCCTTTTAGTGAACATAATTTTGGACGAACGAAACAAAAACCTAACGTATGCCTCACTTATGTAGCTCTGATGCGAGCCGGTTCTTTATTCGCTGAGAGCAGCGATGAGCTGATCTCTCGATCTCGATAGTGCTCCTAGATCCGGTTAAATCGAAATTACACAGCCTTAAGCGATAATTCACTTGAGGGCAAGTTCAGGCAGGTAGATTTAATCTTTAAGGCTGTATGGAAGTGCATACGTCATAACCGTAGCACTAATAAACGCAGATTCGTACTGGCTAGAGAAGAAATCTTGTATCTTGTATAGGATATACAGTGAGTAGATTTCCATTGCAATGTCAAAAGAGGAGACCACAGTAAAATGTAAATCATTCTATGTCTTGTATAAGCGGTAGATTTGAAAAGTCTGGCAGTAGTTTTGTTCTTTAAATTCGTTTATGTTTGTTAGGGTGCTAATCACTAATCCGGTAATCAAAAATTTTGGTTGGAGAAGCCTTTTTTGATAATTTTTTGCAAACCTTTGTGCACATAACTATTAGGTTGGTCCAGATGAAATGTCGGATTCAGTAGTAAATTTTTGAACAGCTGTCACTTATTATAAAGATAACTTTATTAATCGAAATAGGTACCAGCGGATGCGAAACACTTCCCAACGAGAAACAAGCGCATTTATTCCTGTTTCAGAGAAGTCCGAGTTTCTGGTTTGAAGAAGCTCCTCGAAGGTATTTTTGACAGTTGCTTTATTGTTAAACTGTTTTCCTGTCAAAAAGTGATCCAAATGTTTAAAGAAATAATATATAATCTGTTGGCGAGAGGACTGATGAATATGGCGGGTGAGGAAGAGTCTCATAGCGCAACTCGTTCAATTTTTGGATCGTTGTTCTCGATACATAAGGTCGTGCGTTGTCATGAAGCAGTATAACTCCATCCCTGTTGACTAGCCTAGGTCGATGAACTGTCAATTTCTGATGCATTTCGTCCAGTTGAGCGCAGTATTTCTCGGCATTGATGGTTTCGCCAGTTGCAGGAACGAATAGTGGATAAATCCAGCTATAGGCCACCAAACAGTCACCATTATTTTCTTTGGATAAAGGCTTGGTTTCGGCATGTGTCTTGGAGCCTCATCGGCATGTAGCCATTGGGCCGATTGGCGACGATTATCGTATAGTATCCACTTTTCATCGCAGGCCACAATTCGGTTCAAGAACGGTTCGTTTCTGTTGCGGGAGAGAAAAGAACTAGAAATCTCCATTCGACACGCCATTTTTTTTTCTTCTCTTGTGATCCACGCACTGCTTTGTTCCTGATGTAACCTCTGCATAAGCAGAACCGCACAGGTGAGGCTAGATACGTGGTCGGTTCGCTAATTCCACATTAGGAATTGTAATGCCATCGTACATTGTAGTTTTGTTTTTTAAATATATTTTTGATCGCCTACTCCTGCCCTTCTAGACGATTCTGAACCACGTGGTGAGCCATCCACCAGAACGCCCAGTTGAGAACGTCGTTAATGTGCGCTGATTCGCAGCACAATCACTCCACTACAGACAATTCGCTAACAAATTTCTCCGGGAATTGTTAACTAGTTTGCACAAATAGGTTACTAGGCTATTGCGCAGCGAATTAATGGCAGCCACTTCGCGACACGTCCTCACCTGACGCTGGATAGCGGATGACTCGACACGCCATGTTTTGCTCGGCAAGAGCATGCGGAATCCACTTGTCAAGCTTTTTTACTTTTCCAAGTTGTTGCAAGTGGCGGCAAACTGTCGAATGGTGCACGCCCAATTTCTCCGCAAGATCCCTTATGGTTTGGCGGGGGTCAGACTCCACTAATGCACGCAGCTCGTCGTTATCGATCGATGGTCCTGGATTTCCACGTGGCTCATTTCGAAAGTTCATATCTCCGGATCGAACCACCGCTGAGTGGTTTGCTCGTTAACCGTATCAGGTCCAAATGTCCTGTTGATATTCCTCGTTGCTTCCATTGCGTTGTGCTCTAGATTAAATTCGTAAATGAAAAGTAGCCATTTTTGACTCGCTTCCATGTTCTTTTTCTTTTTTTTTCACCGATCACCATGAAGTGCAAAACCGAAATGACTCCATAAGCGAAGGTAGCAGTATTTAGACTTGAATATGTTATATCACTAGCGCCGCCTGGTTTGATACATACATAAAAATCGCAGCCAACTTCATGTCATTGCAAAACCCGACATTTAATCTGCACCAACCTAATGTATTTAAGTCTGGGTTTTGCTGAGGAACTTTTTTTATACCAATGAAATGGCATTTTTCCGGTTTTATCTTGTCCAAGCTTTTTTTTACTTTTTCGGTTTCCCCACAAAGCATACGTTCTATGTCATAATCTCCAGCTCGTCCGCGTATCCTTGAGTGAAAAATCGCTTCGAAGATAGTCAAACACCGTATAGATAGTAGCCCCCACCCCTTCGCGGACCGGGCATCCGTCATTTGAACTAGATGATCCGATATATTTGAAAGAAGACAAATATCGTCAGCGTAATCCAGGTGTTGAAGGTATTCAAACAGGTTGCATCTGATACCTTTGCTCTAATGTTTGTGTTCGTTAATGGCAATCAGAAATAATATAGGTGACAAAATGCCCGCTATGTACCTCAAAGGGGTCTGAAAGCTTACCCTTGTATAAGACGTGACATTGGGCTCCGCTATAGGACTCCTTGATGATGGATATGATTTTATCTGGTATACCTCTCCCATGTAAAGCCTTTCAGATGTATTCCTGGTCAACGCTGTCAAACGCCTTTTCGAAATCGATGAACATGAGATGTAATGGGGATCTTCACTCTGCAGGTTGTTCAATAATAATTCGGAGGGTGTTGATGTGGTCGCTACATGAAAAGCCCTCGCGAAAACCAGCCTGTTCATCGTTCAGTGTGCGGTCAGGTTGATCCGGTTTAAGACTATTTTTACCATCAGTTTGGAGACTGCGGGGAGGAGTCAATTATTACAATCCATCAGGTTACCTTTCTTCAGGATCTTAATAATGACGCCCTTCTTCCATTCTTTAGGGAGAGTTTCGGTTTCCCAACACTCTTGGATAAGGGGGTGAAGAATACCCGCAGTAGCGTTTATATCCGCCTTAAAGAGTTCCACTGGAATTCCATCGATCCCCGGAACTTTACCCGCATCCATCGATCTAATAGTCAGAGTTAATTCCTGTTTAGATGGTGGACTGGTATCAACTCTGGCTATTTGCGGAATATTTTCTGTTGTTGAGGACCTCAATGAAGTGCTCTCTCCACCGTCACAGTTGATCTTCATCAGTGACCAGTAGGGACCCGTTTTTATCTTTCACGGGATGTTCAGTTGCAAAAGATTTGCCAATTAATGGCTTGATAAGTTTGTAAAGGGTTCCACTGTCACCACGGTTGATGCATTGATGTTGTTGCGTTTGTCCCGTCTTACGCTTCTTTGCACGCCTTTCTGAAGAGAACGATATTCAGCTCTAAGTTGATCTTTGACTGCGTCGTCAGTAGCTGAGTTGATTTGTTCTTTAATTCTCTTGCGTGTCGAGATTAGAGACCATGTAGAGTCACTAATGAGTACTTTCTTTACAGCACATGAATTACGATTCTCCGTATGTTCCATCTGCAAAGCTGACATTGATAGTAGGATCGACAGCAACTTTAATGTTATTAACTACTTTACTTAATAACGGTCACACGATAGCCCCAAAATAACCACTTCACCTTTTTTTCGAGAATAATTGCCACACTTTTTCCAGTCCGCCACCAGAAAATTCATGAAATTTCCATTTCAGTAACTTAAAGTGCAAAAAAGCATACACTATTCTACATAGCAGCCAGCTTGCTCAAAATATCTGAATATATGCATTAATGAATGCACAGCGTTTACTTTTCCATATTCATAGTCAAACATATGTTGCCGTAATTGTGTAATGCAACTTGGAGAGAAAAAAAAGTAGGTTGAACTTTATTTAGACAGAGAGTGCCAGAGGGGGGTTCTTGCTTTTACGGGGCCAATAGCTCAATTTGCTTAGTGTGACTTAGTTTTGCCGTAGTTTAGCTT
This sequence comes from Chloromyia formosa, assembly GCA_964017055.1. Taxonomy (NCBI): domain Eukaryota; kingdom Metazoa; phylum Arthropoda; class Insecta; order Diptera; family Stratiomyidae; genus Chloromyia; species Chloromyia formosa. The sequence continues at coordinate 121,588,702 of OZ024813.1, read as the reverse complement.
GTACAGTGCTTTGATTTTTGCACGACCGCGCCTGCTCTGCAAAAGCGCCAACATAATTGAGAAATTCTTCAGAAAACACCGACGAGGCAGAGTATAACAAAAGATAAACGAAAAACAGGGGCACACACTTGAGAAAGCAACTAGAACAAACCCCCAACAAAACAAAACATCATGAACTAATTGTTTTGAGCGTGTGTAATTTTCCACATCAATTTACTTTCTGATGGCCGCATCGAGTAGCATGATGTCGATTACGACGACATCGCTTCATCAGCAATTTACACAGGTATGCAGCAGCGTGTTTTTTTTAGTGCTATGCATTCTTTGCAATGCGTACGGATAAACTTGATAGTTTTTGCGTTGACCGATGCTGAGATTAAAAATGTACCGAAGATTAAACGACTCCTTAATAGTTTCCGTTCTGTGTTCGTAGCATGGGTCATGGGATTCCAATAGTGTCGATTTTGTACTGGGTAGGGGAAAAAGGGTTCAAAGTAATGGACACCTTGCCGAGTTACATTGCTTTAATCAGCAAAAGAAGAACAGTGGAGTGGAACATAATCCCTTGTCTGTACTTTATATTGCGTTTTTCTCTTGTTTATCGTTCGAGTGCTCGAAGAAAAGGGAGGCTCCCCATTATTTTCTCTTTTATCGGCGATGGGGAGGCCTTACAGGCGGGACTATTTTTTTTAGCGGGTGAAGAAGGTCGGGGTCTACCGCCATCAGGGCCCCGAAGCGCATAGATGGCATCTGAGCTGGCCGACGCTATGCTTCCTTTCATTCTAAATTTTATCCTCATGTTATTTTGTCTATCCCTCTGGCACGAGATCTCTTTTAATATGATATGGACGCTCACTCCCCTAGTGAGCGGGAAATAGCCCGCCCACTTCACCGAACTTGAGCTATAGCATGCTCGTGCCGTCGCTTAGCTTACTGGGGTGGGGAGCCACTACTGGACTACCGGACCTTCACGGTCACATGAGCTTCACCGAACTTGAGCTATAGCATGCTCGTGCCGTCGCTTAGCTTACTGGGGAGCCACTACTGGAACTACTGGACTACCGCATCTTCACGGTTACATGAGCTCCATTCCCATTGACACCTTCGGGGGTCGTCTTACATCTATTACATATTTGGCGCCTAACGTGGGGCCCAAATATGTAATGGACGCTTTCGGGTGTTTCCATCGCCCATTAGAGGCTTCAACGGTGCCCTTACAGTACAGATTCTAAAAGATAGTCAGGAGGTTGGGGGAGGATAGTCATCATATGTGTGACACAAGGTTAGATTAGATTGAATATGGGCATTAATCCTCGTAGGGTTTAGAGCACAGAGGCCGGATGGCGAAGATGCCCGTGGGGACGGAGCCTTAAGTAGCCCGACCGTGCCATTTGGCGAAGAGAAAGGCACCTCAAAGAGCTAAGCAACGGCCTATGCTTGCTGTAGCTCAGGTCGGGAGACGTAGCCGGGGTTTTCGCCGCTCGTTGCCCCTGTCCTTTCCGTATTAACAAAAATGTGTAGGCCTGGAGAAGACAACACAAACAGTGGAGGTAAAAATGGGGAATTACAAAAATGAGGCGATAAGGATGTAATGGTTGGCGGACGGCTCACCTGCCCTGGCACTCGCATCGGGGTCCAGGTGTAATGGTACCTTTGGCCTCTGATTTCGTACCACCGACTAGACCTGTTCGGTCCTAAGATTTCAAGACCGGGTTTAGGTTTTTATGGATAATCTACTCTCTAGGAAGGATGGGGGTGCTACAGAGGAAAGCACAACTACTTGAAGGGAAAATACGTGAAGTAAGATGGCTAAGTCCTAAGACTTAGTGCAAGTAGCCTTAATGTGCTTGTGGGAATGTAAATCGGTGGAAGGACTAAAAATAATCCTTTCAGTCCGGTTATTTACCAGAAATAGGCCCCACGTTGGGCGCCAAATATGTAGTGGACGGTTTGGTGAGCATCCGAAGATGCCCGTGGGGACGGAGCCTAAGAGAGTATAATGGCCGTGAGGGTCGGGCTGTGACATCTGGCGTAGAAAAAGGCCTCTAAACGAGCTAAGCAGCGGCCCATGCTTGCTGTAGCTCAGGTCGGGAGACGTGGCCGGGGTTTTCGTCGCTCGTTGCCCCTGTCCTTTACGTATTAAAAATTCATAGGCCTGTGGAAGACAACACGAACATGGGAGGACCCATTTATGTGGCCTAAGTGTGCTGTGTCATTCATGGCAACCCTTCTAACCTAACCTATGGGAGGTAAAAATGGGGATTAATCAAAAAAATGTGGCGATAAGGATGGAATGGTTGGCGGGCGGCTCATTTGCCCTCGCGCTCGCATCGGGACCCAGGTGTAATGGGGCTTTCGACCTCTGGTTTCGTACCACCGACAGATTATTACTCATCAGGTGCTGCCATCGATCTGCCCGTGGAAGCAGCACTACCAGAATATGGGTCATTACAACATACGTTTGGAATGTCGTCGTTATCGTAGGCGGTGTTCATGAGTTGGTGGTTCAGATGCTCATTTTGGTAGCAGCCTACTACGTAAGTATTGCTTCGCGAGGAAAGTGTTGAGGCTTCTAATAGGCAGCATATTAGTTTCTTGCTGGAGGTGATCCTGAGATGACATCAAGTGACAGCCTGTGCGTAAAGCAGCGTTTTGACAGGACTGTATATGCTTCCAATGTGTCAGGTTCTGAGACCAGATAGGTGCTACGCAATTGGCCACCGATCTTCCAATGGCTTTATACGTTACGAGCAGGGTCTCTTTATCCCCACGAATCTCCAGCAAGCGCTTTGACTACTTTATTGAGAGCTCTTATTTTATTGTATATTGTGGAAGCATGGGCAGATGATAGTGCCATACTTTCCAAAGTAACACCAATGATTTTTGGATGATTAACGGTGGGAATGAGTTGGTCTCTTACTGATATGTTCAGCTGTTGTTTTACCTCCTTGGTCCAAGTTGTGAACAATGTAGCAGATGATTTTGGCGCTGAGATCCACGGGTTTTTATTGACGGAAAAGGCGTTGAGTACGTCAAGGTAACTGTTGGGCATTGAACACATCAATTTAATATCGTTGCCTAAGATTGAACAATCATTCGCATAGGTGATGAGTTCGAGTCCTTCTGGTGGTGTAGGGAGTCCTGATAGGTAGATGTTGAACAGGGTAGGTAAGAGGACTCTTCTCTGCGGAACACACTGTTTAATCCTCCTTAGTTTTGAATTATTGTTCCGGAACTCCGTAAATGGTTGACGACAAGCCAAATAGTTAGCGATCCATTTTCTAGCATGCGCAGGAAGAGTTGTACAGCAGATATGTCTGAAAGAAGAGCCGTTTGGCTGACAGTATCAAAGGCTTTTGACAAGTCAAGAGCTACCAGGATTGTTCTTTGACACGGACGAGACTGATTAAGAATATGGACTTGATGTGATTTCATCCAAGGTCGCAATAGTGCTGTGAATTCTCCTAAAGCTATGTTGATGGTTCGTGAGCTGAGCGTGGGACGTAAGCAGTGGTAAGAGTGGCGCTTCAAGCGTCTTGGCAACAGGTGAAAGTAGAGAAATAGAGCGATATGATTCACCACGTGTTGTTTTCTTCTCAGGTTTTAGTATGGGTATTACCCTTGCAGTCTTCTTCAGGGACTTCTGAATGATACCAGTTCGGTTGTTATTAAACGCACTCTGAATATCCGAGAAAACTGCTAGGGTATATTGCTTGTAGTGTAGGTCATGCTCGATCGTGCAAACTACCTCATGGAGAGCCGTCTCCGTCGATTTTCCTTTGAGATACGCTGACTTTTCGGAATTGGCAATTTCACCCAAATCGTTCTCTCTTCTGTGATTACCGATGCGATTTCTTCCCGCGACGTGCAGTGCTCACCTGGCCTGTCGGAGACGCAACGGTCCTCGCAGGAAGAGTGTTGCTATGAGGAATTCAAGGGTTTCGGCTGCCGATTCGGTTCAGGCTCCGTCCGGTCTCTTGATGCATAACGGTCAACAATGGCCTTTAGAAAGAATCTTGTGCAACCTTGCTGAGGCCCCAGTGCTCTCAATTGACTTATAGTAGTCTCTTCAAGGTTCCGGCTTGGCGGTTCTAATGGTTTTCTTGTATAATTTCAAGCAGTCCTTGTATGGCTGCCAGAACTTATGATTCAAACAAATCTTATAAATATCCCTAGTCAATTTACGAAGTTTGATCAAGTCCTCGTTCCACCACAACGTAAGGTTCTACGGCGAATTTTCGGGGCTGTTTGCGATCGAGATGGATGGCGCATCCGGTACAACCATAAGTTGTATAAACTGTACGATGAGCTGGAAGTTTCGAAAATCGTCAAACTACAACAACTTCAATGGGCAGGGCATGTCCAACGAATGGATGATGATCGCATGCCAAAGAGAGGGATGATTGCAAAACGAGTTGACGGATCGAGACTAGACGACCGAGATCTCGTTGGGAGAGCTCAGTATATGTGGACGCCGCGCAGCTACTGGGCTTCCAAGATTAGAGGACTGCAGTCACATGACGATAATTGGAGGACAACGATCCAGGCGGCCAAGGCCCGACGTCGGGCTGTCGCTTGATAAGCTTGAGATTTATTTAAACGCGATCTATCAAAATGATGAACCCCAGGAGCTATTTTGTCTCTTAGGTATCAGAAGTATAGAAGATATCAATTCCATCATCTTTCAATCATGTTATAATATTTTTGTGAAGGATATGTGCCACCCTTTACAGAAAAATAACAACTCACACCCTTTAAAAATAACATTAAACTTTTCAATCAATTTAGCCCCAGGACTTTGTCAATCATTTTGTAATCTGATCCGAACTTTTCTTTTTCAATTTCAGCAAACCGTCCTCTACACGCACGAGCGTCAGTTCATCCTTTCTTCTTCATCCCTTCATCCCCCCACGCTTACGCCCAAAGAAAACGCAACAAAAGGCGACCTTTTGTCAATACAAAACAAAACAGAATAGAGAATGGCTAAAGACTATGATTATTTATTGAAAGTGCTTTTAGTCGGAGACAGTGATGTAGGAAAACACGAAATTCTCTCTGGTTTAGAGGATGGATCTTCCGAAAGTCCATTTTGTAGTGGTAGCGGTAAGTATTTTGCACTAAACGAGCACTATCTGATAGGACTCCAGTTTGAATCGATAGTGTGTCAACAAAATAATGAATCCTGTCTCATGTCTGGCCTTTTGATTGCAGCCTATAAAACTACAACAATACTGTTGGACGGTAAACGTGTCAAATTGCAATTATGGGACACATCTGGACAGGGAAGATTTTGTACGATAATACGATCCTATTCACGTGGTGCCCAAGGAATTATACTTGTATACGACATTACAAATAAATGGAGTTTCGATGGAATTGATCGATGGCTGAAGGAAGTTGATGAGGTGGGTGTGTGTGAGTTGTATGATGGACACGACTTACACGAAATATGACTTGTTGAATGGATTTTTTTTTCTTTTGCTCTACTACATGGTACTACTACGTTTTTTCTTTCTTTCTTTTCGTTTTCATGGCTATGTTTTGTGCTGGAACAAAAATAAATAAAAAAAACTGTTAACATGACTACTACAGCATGCACCGGGGATACCAAAAGTATTAGTTGGCAATCGACTGCATTTAGCATTTAAAAGACAAGTGGCTGCTAAGCAAGCTGAATTGTATGCTTATCGGAATAATATGGCTTGCTTTGAAATTTCACCGTTATGTGACTTTAACATTAGGGAATCATTTTGTGAATTGGCACGTATGGCATTGCATAGAAATGGCATGGAGAGGATTTGGAGGAGTAATAAAGGTGAGTAAACACATAATTTTGACATTTTCATTTTTACAGGAATTTTAACCCTAAAACGAAAATAGTCAGTCTTCACATCATTAAAACTCGTCAAAGAATATTAAATGCGACTTTTGTTCCAAATGAAAATTAGATTTCTCTATTATATTAAATTCGTAAAGATATCAGTCAAAGTAAAGGTATAAAGTTAGTAGCTCCGGTCTCTAGCCGAAATTAATGAAATCGAAGAGAACAGTTTCGATATTACACAAAAAATTCAGGCTTCCAACTAAATTCTATTTTTAAGGGTTTATTTATGTTGGAGCTGCGATTAAAAATTAGAAAAATTATTGTAATTAGTAAAAGTTTGTACCCTTTTCCTACGCTGCGCTAGTAGCGCTGCTCTTATCGTTTTTCGCAGCTCCAACGTAACCGCAGCCTAAATCTGATCAAACAGTATCAGTAATTCAATTCCCATTTTCACGAATAAGCGAATGTTTCTATTTCTTTAAAGTATAAAGCACTTTTGTGTTTTGGCTTTATGCTGACGATTTTTGGGTGGAGATCATTGCTAAATGATCTTGTTGTCTGTTCAGCAATGGTACACTGGACTTTTATTCTTAAAGTATCAGTGATGTTGTCCGATTTATCAAGAGCCAACAAAAAGGTTTGCAAGTCCTTCGCTGGAACCATCTTGATCGCAACAGTGCTCATACATTCACACAGACGAAGAAGTGATCTCCAAGGTGTCACCTGATAGGTATCTCACTAACCGCATCAAATCGATTTAACCTATACGGGTTTCGTCAATTCTCAAATCTTTCGAGATTACCATGGTCCTGGAAGAAAGTTCACTGTTGTTGTCATTCCTTACAAGATTATGACCTGACCATGTTAAGGCCCCAAAAAGTTCCCTTCCTGTAAAAATTTAAGGATAAGCCCCACGTAGTGAGTTCATGATGCACAACCTCATTTCAATGAATGGAAACTTTCATTGTATTGTATGTTGGATCAACAGTTAAGAACCGTTGAGTGATACGTGTTTGTGGTCTGAACGACTGAATCCATCAGACGATGATTCTACTTATAACGAGTACTAGGCAATCACACTACTATATTTCTAAAGGCTTCTTTATCGAAACTAGGGTATAAAAATTACTTAAAATCACAACGTATTGGGCAATTGATTCAGAAAGCGTTCATAAAGGAATTGTTAAACGGTTATAGAGTTTTTCTGTCTTATGAACGTCTTCATTGAATGGCTCGGTGACTCACTTCGTCATTCGTTAACAGTATTTATTACGTCCCTAAGCCAGTGACGAAATCTGTATGTGTCTATATATCTAGTGACTAAATGACCGTATCGTTTTGGTTCATTCGAAACGAGAGACGTTTTTGAGGGATGGGACTCTATAGTACACTTGCGAGCAAAAATACTGAATCAAACCGAAAGCACGTGTATTTGTATGCATATTTTGAAAAGTACATTATGTATCCCTACAAATCATATATCATTAGAAAACTTGAAATCTTAGCTTTACATTAATACCATTTTTAACAATATTTGAAGATAGATTTTAAAAGAGTGGGGCTTGAAATCAAAAAGTAGGAAAAATGAGGAATTTTAGAAAATGGAGTGTGGTCAGGTTTTTGTTAAATAAAACAAAAAATGTTTAAAAAATAACAAAATTATTTATTTATTAATATCTGGTATTACCACCTCTTGCTCTAATCACTGCTTGTACTCGATTTTTAATTGAAATTATTAATTTTTTAATAGTATCTTGAGGAATTTCGCTCCATTCCTCTATTAATCATCATCATCATCGTGGCGCGACAGCCCGACGTCGGGCCTTGGCCGCCTGGATCATTGTCCTCCAATTATCTCGGTCACGTGACCGCGTCCTCCAATTTTGGGAGCCCAGCAGCTGCGCGGCGTCCACACCTACTGAGCTCTCCCAACGAGATCTCGGTCGTCCTCGCAGTCTCGCTCCGTCGACTCGGTCTGCATTCATTACTCTCTTAGGCATGCGATCATCGTCCATTCTTTGTACATGCCCTGCCCATTGAAGTCGTTGTAGTTTGACGATTTTCGAGACTTGCAGCTCATCGTACATTTCATACAACTCATGGTTGTACCGGATGCGCCATCCATCTCGATCGCAAACAGCCCCGAAAATTCGCCGTAGAACCTTACGTTCAAAAGTGTCTAGCATGTTTTCGGAGGCTTGAGTTAGGGTCCATGCTTCGCAGCCATAGCATAGCACTGGTCGTATAATGGTTTTGTACACGCGGAGCTTCGTGTTTCTGTGCACATGCTTCGATTTCATTATGGGGAGAACCGAGAAAAAAGTCTTATTAGCTAACTGTATCCGTCGCTTGATTTCGTCAGTTTCGTTGGCGTCCCTTGACAAGTTGCAACCCAGGTAAATGAAGTTGTTCACGAACTCGATGTTGAGGTCCCCCACATTGATGCTCGGTTGTGCAGGTGTCCTTGTCACCGATTGCATCATTATTTTAGTTTTACCCTCGTTAATACGTAATCCAACTTCCTTTGCAGCGGTATCGAGCGTATGCAGAAGTTCTTCTGCGTCAGCCAAACTTCGGGACATGATGTTGATGTCGTCGGCGTACGCTGCTAATTGTGTCGACTTGATGAGCAACGTCTTGCTGTTGTCCATATTCATGGCCCGAATAACGTATTCCAGTGCTAGGTTGAAGAGCGCCGGTGCCAGTCCATCGCCCTGTTTCAAACCCGTGCGTGTTTCAAATAGATCAGTAAGTCTATTCTGAATCCTGACTTGTGAGACGGAGTTGGTCATCGTCATCTTTGTCAGTCGCACTAATTTTGCTGGTATACCAAATTGCAGCATGATGTTGTACAGTACTCCACGATCGATACTGTCGTATGCCTGCTTGAAGTCGACAAAGATTTGGTATACGTTTACGTTGTATTCCCAGCACCTCTGGAGTATCAGTTTGACTGAGAAGAGCTGATCGGTTGTGGAGCGAGCAGGTCTGAAACCGCTTTGATATTCGCCAATGACTCGTTCTGCGTACGGTTTTATTCTATTTTCCAGAATTTTCGTCAAAATTTTATAGGACGTACAAACTAGTGAGATGCCCCTGTAAATCTCACACCGCAATTTATCTCCCTTTTTATGGATTGGACAGATGATGCTTCTGCGCCAATCGTCTGGGATCTCCTCGTTCTCCCATACTCGCAGGAGTAATTGATGTATGGCATCAACTAGACTCGTTCCACCGAATCTTAGCAGTTCAGCTGGGATCTCGTCAGCGCCCGGCGCTTTATTTCGTTTTAGTGACCGCAACGCGAGATCAACTTCCTCTACTGTCGGGGGTTGAATGGGTGGGCCTAGATCAACAATATCGTCGAGAGCTTCCTGTGTGGGGATGTTAGATGGTCGGTTTAGAAGCTCTTCAAAATAAGAGGCCCATCGTTTGTTAATACCATCGGTGTCGCTGATGATGTTTCCATCCTTGTCCTTACAAAGGCTAGTCCTGGGTTGGTAGCCGTTCTTGATTGTATTTACTAGTTTGTACGCTTGTCTGGTGTTCCTATTAGCTAAGTTTTCGTTTATGTTCAGCAACTGCTCGTCAAAGTATTTACGTTTCTTACGTCTAATTATTCTATTCGATATTCGCCGTAGCTCGTCATATTTTTCTCTTCTGGCTCTGGTTCCTCGTTGAATCCATTGTCTGTAGGCCTCGTTTTTCGCGTCAAGTGAATTTTTGCATTCTTCGTCGAACCAGTCATTTCGCGCTCGCCGGGCTTTATATCCCACGACCTTCTCTGCGACATCCTTGATGGTACCCTTGAGTTCTTCTTCTATTAAGGCCTCCTTCAATTCGTCGATAGTCAAAGGCGCGGGATCTCTGTGTCGGACTCTTCTTTTGAGCTCGTCCCACAAGTGCTCAATGGTTTTTAAGTCTGGCCAGTCAATTGTCGCAATATTAGCTTCGTTCAGGAACTGCTGTGCTTGACGCGATGTGTGACATCGTGCATTGTCGTGCATTAAAGTAAAGTTGTCGCCAATAGATGCTGCGTAGGGAACAACATGGCCACGTCGAATACCGGTAATATACCGTTCGGCTGTCAGTCCTCCTCCTCAGCCTCCAGAGGGCACGAATACAATTTCCGTTTTTGAATCCACAGAGATACCGGCCCACACTATACACGAACCGCACCCGTATGCTACCGTTTCTGTGATACAGCATTGCGCAAATCGCTCACCTGGACGCCTGTATACCCGACCTCTTCTGTCACTGCCATGTAGACACACTCTGGTCTCGTCGGTGAACAATACGGACCATTGCTCGAAGGTCCAATTTAAGTGATTCCTGACAAACGTGAGTCGCGCTTGTCGGTGATGTGGGGTCAATTTTGGACCTGTGGCGGGCCGTCTTGGAGTCAAATTCGCTTCCTTTAGTCGTCTCCTCACTGTCCACTCGCTTACAGCTACTCCGCGAACGTCCCTCAGATTCTGCTGCACGTCAACTCCCGTGAGGTGCCGATTTCGTAGCATACTTGTCACAATAAAACGATCGTCTCTATCGGAAGTGCACCTAGAGCGGCTGGGTCGGGGTCTCTGATTGTAGGTACCTTCCCTCCGAAACACTCTTCACACAGTAGACTGACTCATTCCTAGCTGACGAGCGACTGTTCTCTGAGTAAGCCCTTCCGAAAATAGGGCGACAACTTGAGCCGCCTGCTGAGGCGTGGTACTCATGAATGACAAAATTGTGACTTTTATTGCTTTAAACTTATTCAATCGACCTTCCAGATTCAACTGACCATTGAAAATCCTTTGCGGATGCATTTATAGGGTTAGTTTGCCTTGTAATAACCCATTCATAAATGTTCAATTTCCCGACTTTTTAGCTCCAAGTAGCGTTCATTCATAGAACACTCATTAAATGGTGATAACAAAGGTATCATTGTTAAGCTAAGATCTCAAACTTTCAAATGACATACGATTTGTAGGGATACATAACGTACTTTTAAAAATATACATACAAATACACGTGCTTTCGGTTTGATTCAGTATTTTTGCTCGCAAGTGTATAACGTATCTATGATAGGTTATGAGTAACCGTAAGATATATGTACGTTATTAAAACAGTTACAATGTTACAATAGTTATAATACTTATTCGTCTCGAAATAATTGCCCAATTACAAATGCGATTTTGGTCGCACGTGCATTGCTGTCAAAAAAATCGAATCGTTTTCTCAGTTTTTGCTTTTAACATTAAACGTTACATTTTTTCGCCAAAACCGTAAGTATTTTTTTTTATTAAAGAAGGAAACGTCTCTGTTTTGTCGTCTCGAATCGACGAAAATTATACGAGCTTATAGTAATTTAGTCTCTAGAAACTTGTAACATGACCTGGATCCCAATACCCCGAGTGATTTGGTTGAATCCTTAGTTTTCAAAATAATCAAGAAAACATTCAAAAAAGGATCTTTAGCCCCCTCTCCCCTACACCCCTTGGTCCCTCTAACTTCGATGATTGATTGATTGAGTTTTGTTTTGTCCCGCGTTGTCTGAGCCACCATAAATCGATGTCCAAACTAAAACGGGACGGTTGGCTAGGCCAGGCCTATATCACATTATCGATATATGTACAATACATCTTCTATCTTCTTCTTCTATATCTATAAAAGTGAATGTGTGTATGTATGATCGCTTATACCGCCTAAACCGCTGCACAGAATGACATGAAAATTTGTACAACGATTCATTATGTCACTGCGCAGGCTATAGGCTTGGTCCGACTTGCAAATTCTTAGTAACTGTGTTGTGAAAAAGAAAATACTTAATCACACGGCAAGAAACAGACACAAAGCTTACTAAGTCAATAGTCAAACTTCGAATATATTTTACGTTGACAATCGTTTTTTTTTTTGAGTTATTTTATGGTCAGGGAAATTTGTCGTTCTCAAACCGTGAGTATATCATTAGCGATTATAATTTGTATGCCGTTTATCAACTGTAAGTACCGATTAATCTAATCCAAATGTAAATGCACTGTTAACATACTGTTAATACACTAGCATTCAAAATTGTCACAATCGTGAGCGTAGCGAACTCTAGATGTCCGCGGGCGACAGCTAGAATATAAATAAATTGATACAAAAAGTAAATAATTTTAAACATTAAATGATTAATGACTTAATCTACCATTGATTGACAAATCAGCAAATATAAAATAAAAAGATATTAAAAGGAAGAAAGCAGATTCAATTAATTTTTTTTTTAATTTTATTATTATTATTTTTTTTAAAAGAGGAAAATTGAAATGGCTATGGGTAAAGGAGTGGATTAACTGAGTTGAAACCAAAAGAATAAAGAAATAAGCAAAATTATAACAGAACGAAAGCAAAGAAAATTCAATGGACTCGAGGGTGTGTTTAAATGAAAAAAAACAGCTGGTGCCTAATATTTAGTATACGAGCTACTTTAAATGTTTATGTTTGCCTCCACCCAAAAATCTGCTAAACTGTCAATGTTTCCCATTTTCATGCCAGTAAGTAGGTCTTCCAAGTTAAGGAAGTCATTAAAAATGTGGTTATTTAGTCTTGCACTGTAGTATTTGGGGCACTCAAAGATTATACGGTTGCCATGTTCCGCGGTTAAGCAGATGTTACATAAATCCGATTCGGCCACATTTATTTTAGCTAGAAAACTTTGATTATACGCATGTTTCGCCAAAATTCTGTTAAGCATTTTGACAATTTTGGGGCTATAAGTAACCTTGTTAAACCAATTAGTTTGTGGAATATCCAGGAAAATTTTTGCGAAGAATTTTCCTTTGGATTGTGACATGGTTTTGAGCTCTAAGTTCCAGTTATTCCTGCTGATTATTGTCATAATAAATTTTAAGCCATTTTGGCACGAGGGCGGAAGAGATGTAGGTACTCCTGAGGATCTCGCTATTTTCGCCGATAGATCTGCCATCTCATGGAGATCAAAATCTACATGGGCAGGGGTCCAGATAATACGCACTTCACAAATCAAGCTGTGGATTTCATTTATGAGATAATGCTGTGATTTGTTGTTAAGCAATATATTGCATGCAAAAAAACTGTCCGTGAAAATGGCAAGCTTTAGAAACCGTCTTTGTATTGCTAACTTTACACACTCCATGATCGCTCTCAGTTCAGCTGAGATGACGCATGTGGAGTCGGTGAAAATGTGTGTTTCTTTTACATTTTTAAACAAACATGCAAAGCCTAAAACGTTTCCGTCAAAGGATGCGTCAGTGGCAGATATTATGAAACCATTTGCTCTTAAATATTCTTCTAGGTTGCAGAGTTTTTGGAAGATAGGGATGTCACTCGGAAATTCCCGCTCTCTTGCCAAGATCTCCCTAAAATCAAGATTTATCGTGCAGTTCTGAGTAGGGTTTCCAGGCCTATCGTTCTGGATGCGCTCAAAAACATCCCTAAATTCCCGGTAGCATGATGTTAAACTGTTGTTTAAAGAGGAATTTGTTTTTGATTTTATCATAGACATCGTTGTTACTGTTTTTGATTTTGATAATTTCCTTGGCAGTGCAGAGAAGGCTCCTATATTGAAATGGGAGTTCACCTGATAGATGATTTGAACAGGTGTCGTTTTGCTAAGTCCTAAGCATCTCCTAATGTTGTTATTTAGGAAAGCTGTTATCTTGTCATTTACATACTTGAGCTTGTTGTTATTGTAGTTGTTGTGACTCCGTATTCCAGTTTGAAGCGAACAAGGCTTTTGTACAATATAAAGCTCTTCGAAGGAGATAAGCCTCCTTTGAATCCTGATACAAGTTTCAGTGCATTTGTTCCAGAGCTCGTTTTTATACCCTAGACTTATAGTATAGGGTATATTGTTTTTGTCACGACGAAAATATGTAACACCTTAAAGGAGGCTCCGGAGGTATAGCAATGTATATATATAAATGATCAGGGTCACCTCCTGATTCAATTTAGCCATGTCTGTCTGTCTGTCCGTTCGCATGATAACTTTCGATAGAATGAAGCTAGAGCCTTGAAATTTTGAACAAATGTTGGTAGTGTGATCTAGTTGGATGGTATTGAAATTGGGCATGATCAGGCCAAGAGAACGCCTACCTCCCCTACATATGTAAAATAATTAAATGTAACTATAACTCTCGATTAAAAAATCAAGAAAAGCTCCAGATTTGGTATATTGCTAGTGAGGGTAATCTTATACTCTCCTGGGAAAATAAAATCGATCAGCTGAAAACTAACGGTAATTTTCTTACAAAGAGCCCCGTACTACCCTACTTTTCAGGTTTTTTGTCTATAACTCTTGAACCAATTGACGTAGACATCTGATTTTTGGCATGTAACCCTACGCGAAGAAGCTGCTTAAGGTTCTGTAAGTTGGGCATAATCAGATCAAAGGAACACCTACCTCCCCTACAAATTTCCAAAAATTTAATATTGCTTTAATTACGATAACTTTTGATAGAATGATGCTACCGAGTTAAAAATTTGGTGGAATGTTGCTAGTAAGACCTACTTAGTTGGTATTGAATATGGGCGAGATCCGACCCAAGGAACCCCCACCTCCCCTACAAATGAAACTTCAAATAAGCGATAACTTCTGATAGAATGAAGCCAGTGACTTGAAATTTTGGTCAAATGTTTGAAGTGAGATTGAGTTAGTTGGCATTAAAGATGGGTAAGATCTGACTTAAGGAACCCCTACCTCCCCGAGAAATGAAACTTAAAATAAGCGATAACTTACGACAAAATAAAGCTAGCGACTTGAAATTTTGGTCAAATGTTTGTAGTAGGACCCAGTTGGCTAATATCGAAAATACGTAAAATCCGACCAACGAAACCCCTACTTCCCCTACAAATGAAACTTCAAATAAGCGATAACTTTCGATAGAGTGAAGCTAGAGACTTGAAATTTTGATTAAATGTTTGTAGGGTGATCTAATTGGTTGGTGGCAATGATGAGCAAGATCCGACCCAAGGAACCCCTACCTCCCCTACAAGTGAAACTTCAAATAAGCAATAACTTTCGATAGAATGAAGCTAGCGACTTGAAAAATTCGACAAATATTTGTAGAATGGCTTAGTTAGTTAATTGATTTTGAGAATGGTCAAGATCCTACTGAATGAGTGCCAACCTCCCCTATGAACTGGCCATATAGGAGACCCATTCTTAATGCATATGGTCGTTGCCAATTGGTACTTTTGGTATGCTTCGGCCTGGTTTTTTATGGCTTCGTCATAGTGCTGTTTAACAGATAGAGAGGATGAGACTAGGAAACCAAGAAATTTCATGTTGGTGGTTTGTTGAACCAGTTCATCACCAATGGTAATGTTTAGATCTCTTCCTCTATTCTTGGAGGACTTGATCGTTTGGCTTTTGCTGCTGTTTATGACTAGACCTAAGGAGTTGCACCGCTCAACAAAAAGATTTGTTTTGTTTTGAAGGTTATCGACCGAATCGCCTATTTTTTTCTCCAGGAGAGATAATAACAAAATCATCCGCGAACTGGAAAATGTGAGTCCTGTTGTCAGAAATTTGATGTAAGCTAGCAGTGTATACGTTAAAGAGCGTGGGACTTCGTCGGCTGCCTTGTAGAAGTCCGTTTGAAATTTCCACGTTTCCAGCTCCCATTATTAAGACCCTTTTCTGAAGGAAGTTTATGATCCAGTGTATAAGATGGGACGGAATGCTATAATCTAAACAGACTTGTGGTAGCTGAAGGAGATCCATTCTTTCATACGCGTTGGAGATGTCTACAGATATAGCTGTCACCTTGAAGTTATTGTTTAGGGCAATTTGAATCTCTAGCAGCATAACTCTTAAGCACATGTTCGTTGATTTGTCTTTTCTAACTATATGCATAACTGTGTTGAGGGATTATTTCATTGTCTTCCAAGAAGTCGTTTAGAACGTTTTTAACTAACCCATTTAAGATTTTAGAAAAAACGTTTGGTCTATAATTCCTGATATCTGATAACTGTTTGTCTTTTTTGGGGATGGGGTCTATTTTGATATTCCTCCATTCCTCGGGAAGACTTTGATTGCTCATATGTTGCAAAGCGCTTCAAAAACTTTAAGTAGAGCTTCATTATTTAGGTTTTTTAAGTGCCCATATGATATGCCATCAGGACCAGCTGCTGAGAAGCTACACCTTTTTTCAAGTATCTTCAGAAATTCCTGGTAAAAAAGAGAGAAGGAGGCTCCGAGTGTGTGGCTATCATTTGTATAGGGGTTGATTTGGTTAGGTATTGAGATTTGTGTAGCTCTAAAAAGCTGATGTTCTTTTCGTTGTTCCAAGAAGATATGCTGCGGCCAACAGAGCTTGAATGCTTTATTTTGTTGATAAAGCACCAGGACTATTTAGAGTTGTCAGAATTGCAGAGTTCATTTATTTTAGTATCCCACTTTTTTTTTGCCTCTTTAATCTTTTCCGCAACGTTTGGTTTGCTGTTTGAAAGTTCTCAAGGACCTGACTTACATCGGAGACTTTTGAGCAAATTTTCAATTGTGCAAAATTTCAAAACTACATATTTTTTTCGTATTTTTCGTTCCTAGTCTGGAGCATTTACAGCATATATGCGATATTTGTGCTAAAAATCACAAAAGAGTTGACGATTTCATTCCAATCTTTCAAATTTTCTCAATTTCAGTGTTAACACTACAGGAGCTATGCTGTCGAACAATAGTTCGTCGTACCAGTGTTTATGCAATCGATTCATTACCTCTACCGCCATCTGTTAAATCCAATTTAAAATCCTACGCTTTAACGTCATCACAATGTTTCAACACGCTAACGACACACAACAAGAAGAGCAGCAATCGTTGTAAGACACCCACCCAGAGCAGTAGTACACGAAATAGTTGTAGTATATCGTGATTATTCTCACATTTTTCACTTCGTAGTAAAAATTTCATTACGACGAAAGTGAAACGTTTCTAAAACATGCTGCTGACATGGAGAGAGAGCGAAAGAGAGTGAGACAAGTCGAAGAATAATTATCGTATTATACTATTATATGAATAAATAAATGAATAAATGAAACATCTATATATATCGAGTACATACAAAACGAAATTCAATATTCCAAAACAAACGTTTTTGAAGAAAAACAATACAAACAAAAATATGGTGAAGAAGACCAACAAAAAACAAAATGTTGCTGAACTTAATGTTGTGGTTCTTTTTTGTAAAATATCAATACTTGCATATGCATATAAAATAATGGAAAACGACATAATAATTGCTAGAGTGAAACATGCATAACAAAGATTAAACACGAAGACATTGAATGTGAGAAAATATGAAGAAAATTATAGAAATACAATATATATAGCTTTTAAATTATTTTTTCACAAAAGAAAATCATCATAAATATATATTTATGTATATATTGATTACGATACAAAGATAAAATAATTTCTGTACTATATTATATACACACACACACAAAGCAAACACACATAAATTATTGATAACATTAGAAACGAAAAACACTTAGTATATAAGAAACGTAACATGCAAAAGAAAAACAATAACAACAACTTAAAATAATTGAACGTTTGCATATATATTGCAAACGAACCAGTAAAACATAAAATGAAGTGAGACATTATTTTCTTTTTTTTATACTTTTGATTTGCACAGTTTTCTACATCTACAAAGCTTAGCATAAATTAGTAAAAAAAAATACGAAAAATATTCTTCTATACTCAAATGTTTATGCTCCAGAAAAAAAAACACACAATTAAGATAATAAATAAAATACATATTTGCCTATACATACATACAAAATAATCAAAGCAATGAATTTCGTATAACAGAAAATTTAATGTAATGCCCGGTTCACATTATTCCAGCCCAGTAATCCAGTCCAGCGATCCAGTCCAGTGCTGGACTGGATCATATCGTCTACATGATTCCAGTCCAGTAGTCTGGCGAGTGTGTTGTTTATTCGGTAACTATAGTAACAATGATTTCTGGGCGAGCTGGAATCAAAAAGTAGACCGACAATCCAGTCACTGGACTGGATTGCTGGACTGGATTGCTGGATTGAATTGCTGTCCAGTGCCGGTTCACATTATTCCAGTAGCAGTCCAGCGCTGGACTGGATTACTGGACTGGATTGGTTACTGGAATAATGTGAACCGGGCATAACAGAAATTTTCATTTACAAAAAAAAAGAGAAAAGAATTAATTCCTCGGTTGCATTTTAACGACTGCAGATTTTTTTGCGCACCACATACATTAGTCAGTGCCATTTATTTAAATTAAAATAGATGCATTCTTTGATAACTGTTATTTTTCCGGTTTTTCGATGCGTCGTATTAGTGGACCAAGAACCTAGATGATTCTTTCATTCACGTTGTACTTTAGTTACTAAACGCAGATTCCTTTTTCTATGCATTTATAACGTTCGATTTAGTCATTCTATAAAAATATATCAATAAAATCGGTTTCATCTCTCCAATTCAAACAACCTCTTGTTGTAATCTCCCTTTTTGCGGATTTGTCTTTTATCGTTATAAGCATATTCCTCTTATCTAGTGAACCTACATGTGTATACATTTAAATAACTATTTTTATCACTACTGTAAGTACATATTCCCGTTTCTATTCGCACTTTCTGCGAAGAGCGCGTATAACTCCAGCAGTTTGCATGCGAGCGAAGAAAAGAATCCAAAAGATTTAAAACATTTTTGTAAAAAAAATCATAATCCCCCTTCTATTGGGAAAACCTTGTGACTATTGTTTTTGTGTGAGTTATGAGTGCACTGAAAAAAAACTAAACCCAAATTCATGCAATGAAAGCAAAAAAATGAATAATTTATTCGAAGTTTGTGAATGAACTGCTATTATTTAAACAAAAAAACACAAAAAAAAACGAAATGTATTTAAAAGTGAAAAAAACTGAAGAAATATCAAGTCAAATTTTGAATAATTTTATAAACAATAAAAATATCGAAACATTTTAGTGTAATCGATATATTGTGATCTTATTTTTACCGCGTTTTTTATTTTATGTAAATAAAAGTGAAAATAAATTAACATTTTTAATATTCAACACTGTCTTTTTAATATTTTGGAATACAATATCAATGTTAAGTGTGTTTGGATTAGATAACAGTCCATCGATGGTCACATTTTTTGTTTGTGTTGATCTACTTTGTGAACGGTTTTATTATTTCGTTGACATTTTAATGAATATTAAACAAAGAGTGGATGAAGTGTGTGTCTCAAGCATCCGACTTGTTTTTTTTTTCATCACATTTTCACTCGCTGGTTTATTTATGTATTACTACTCAGTCGGACAAGAATCGGCACTTGATCGGTCCTGGATCGATGACTGTCTACTAAGGAATCGATGACTTTATCGAGGACACGTCGGAGACATTTGTATGAGCATGGCCGCTTTTACGATACCGAAAATGAGGACAGGAATCGATCCGAAATCGATGACGGTAGTCGATGGAGAATCGATGACTGGAGTCAACGTAGAATCGATACTGGGATCTGTTAGATTTGACATTTTAATATATGTACATTGAACGAACTCAAATCATAATGACAATGGCAACTACTTATACCTTTTTTAGTATTAGTTTACTCTTCATTGAATAAAGATCCATTACACATAAACCGGGCTTTTCAACTACAAAACCTAATAGGTTATGGGCCCAGGACCTAACGTGTAGTTTAAATCGTTAGTTAAAATACTTAGTACCGGTACATACTGAAATTATATAATTCGATCGAAGTAGTTCGGGTAATAAATAATAAAAGACTTGAAGCAGTACGTTAAAATGGATACGAAGGCGATGATTGAGCAGTCAATGGTGTCTCATCGATTGGATGGCGGCAATTTTCGCGCTTGGAAGTTTCATATTAATGCAATACTTCGGAGTCAAGAACTACTTGATTTAGTGGACGGTACGGATCGAAAACCAGATAAAAGTGATGCTGATAAAATGAAACGTTGGATGCAGCGCGACGGCAAGGCTATGGCGATTTTGTTTGCGTCGATTAATTCCGAACAAAGTTTGCACGTATTGGATTGCAAGTCAGCGAAAGATATCATGGACGTTTTGGAGAGTATTCATCGGAAAAAGAGTGATGTTCGAATCATGTCATTGTATGAGGACTATTTTAGTTTAAAAATGAATGATAACGAATCGGTCACTGCTTATGTGTCGAAAGTTCGCACGATTGCGTCAGAATTGGAAGATCAGGGTGAGCAGCTGTCGGATAATTTGAAAATGTGTCGAATTGTGAGTAGCTTAACACCGAAATTCCAGAATTTTCGAACCGTCTGGTATAATATTAAAGAGTGCCGTACTATGGATACATTGCTAGCAAAACTACAGTTAGAAGAGGATCAGTTGAACAAAGCCCATCGTGATGCGGAGCAGCATGCTGGCGGCGGAGCGGTTTTCAGTGCGCAGCATAAAACTGGAAATCGGAAGGTGCCGTTGAAAGACCGTAAAGCGAAATCGAAATGTCATTCGTGTGGCGAAATAGGCCATTGGAAAACCGACAACATGTGCAAAAACCATAAGAACAAAAAGAAAAGTGATTCCGAACATAAAAACGAGAAACCGAAGAAATACGTTGCCTTTTTTAGCTACGATGAAATTCTAGCTGCAGATTATAAAGATGTTTGGTTGGCCGACTCAGGAGCAACGCGCCATACTACTTTTCGAAGAGACTGGTTCAAGACATTTTCTTCGGAGACTGCACGGAAAGGCGTAAAAATCGCGAACGACGAGTTTTTGGACGTCGAAGGTAGTGGAACTATCGAAATAGAAGCATGGGTTAATGATAAATGGGAAATAAAAATTCTTGAAGATGTTCGATTTGTTCCGAAAGCCACAGTAAATTTATTTTCCATCAACCAACTGTCGAAGAAGGGCTTCGATACTAACTTTACAGATAGTGGATGTAAAGTTGTCGACAAAACTGGCGATGTGCTCGCGATAGGTTACATGGACTCCAATGATCTGGTTCGTATGGCATTCAAGCAGTCTAAAATTGACAACGTGTACTACGCATCGAGCAACAAGAAATCAGCGTGCTCTTTGGAGAAGTGGCACAAACGACTGGGACACGTAAATGTGGCGACAATCAAAACTATGTGCGCTGCTGGTTCCGTGAATGGCATGACTTTAAGCGATCTTAAGGATTTCTTTTGTGAAGAATGCCAATTGGGCAAAATGCATCGGGTGTCACATCAATTGAGCGAAACGCGTACATTGGAGAAAGGTGAACGCATTCACATTGACTTGTGCGGACCGATGGAGCAAACTGGAATTGGAGGTGCAAAATTTTTTATGCTTTTGAAGGACGAAGCGACGAATATGCGGTTTATTTTCTTCCTTAAACAAAAATCAGAAGCGCATAAGTACATGGATGATTTTCTGACACAATGTGAGAATGCTTGGGATGTTCGTATCAAATATATACGGTGCGACAATGGAAGCGAATTCGTAAATAGCGATGTTTCGAACCTTTTAGCGAAACGTGGAATAGTGATGGATCGAATTTCCCCGTACACGCCAGAACAAAATGGTTTCATCGAGCGAGACAATAGGACGGTTCAAGAATCAGCGCGTACTATGTTAATTGCAAGTGGTCTGTCTAAGTTTCTCTGGCCAGAGGCAGTTCGAACAGCAGTATACATCCTTAACCGAACAACAAACGCAAGCGATCCAAATCGGACACCTTTTGAGCGATGGTTTGGGAAGAAACCGCATCTAGATCATGTTAAAATTTTTGGTACAGCTGCATTTGTACACATTCCGAAGAACGTTGGTCGTAAAAAGTGGGACCCGAAAGCAAAGAAGGTCTACTTAGTTGGCTATGAGCCCACACAAAAGAATTTTCGACTTTACGACCCAGAATCGACGAAAATCATCATTAGTTGTGATGTAAAATTCAACGAGAATCTCATGCAAAGTGACTACATCGAATTTCCTGTCGATATCACCGAAAACGAGGCAACTGAGAACAAATGCGACGATTTGGTCAAAGACGAACCGGTTGCAAACTCACCGCAATCGATTTCAAACGGAGATCAAGATGTTAGTGTCAAGAAATTGCGTGTAAATCCCAAGCAAGTAGTTCCATACGATGCATCTGTTGGTCATTTGGCAATGTTTGTAGAACCTGAAACATACGAAGCGGCAATGGAATCGGAGCAGAACGCAGAATGGAAACTTGCTATTGAAGCCGAGCTGGAGTCGCTGTTAAGAAATGATACTTGGGAAATCATCCAAAAGCCGGACAATTGCAGAAACATCGTGGGAAATAAGTGGATTTTTAAAATAAAATCCCCACCTAATGGAATTCCAAAATTCAAAGCGCGACTAGTAGCGAAGGGTTATTCTCAGTGCAGCGGAGTGGACTACAAAGAGACATTCTCACCTGTAGTGCGCTACGAATCGGTTAGATGTGTTTTGGCACTAGCGGCTATATACGATATGGAATTAGTGCAATTTGATGTCAAAACCGCATTTTTAAATGGAATATTGCAAGAAACAGTCTACATGGAGGTTCCAAAGGGCATCGAGCACAAGAAAGGAGAAGTTTGTCGACTGAAGCGCAGTTTGTATGGATTAAAACAATCATCGCATGTTTGGAATTCAAGTTTTGTTGACTTTATGAAGGAATGCCGGATGATGCAGTCCCTTTCTGACCCATGTGTATTTTATGGCAATATTTGCAACGAAAAGGTAATTCTTTTACTATATGTCGATGATGGATTAATTTTATCGCCTAGTAAGAAATCACTTGATACAATGATTAAGAAATTGGAAAACAAGTTCGACATAACATTGGGGAAATCCGACTACTATGTTGGATTAGAGATAACACACGATCGAAAGGAAAAGACAATCAGCATTTGTCAAACAGCTTACATCGACAAAATTGTTCGCAAATTCAACATGGACGAGTCAAAATCGATCTCAACACCAGCTGATGTTGGTACATTTTTAACATCGTTTACGGACGACGACAGTGAGATACGGTTTCCTTATCGCGAGGCTTGTGGTTCACTTATGTTTGCTGCAACGATTTCGAGACCAGACATATCATTCGCAGTGGGAGATATTTGCCGCTTCATGCATAAGCCTGGTCAAATGCAAGTGAACGCAGTCAAGCGAATTTTTCGTTATTTGAATCATACGAAGCAGAAGAAGATCACATATGGTTCGAATTTAAATGTTTGCGAATTGGTTGGCTACACCGATGCCGATCATGCTCGTGACTACGAGTCAAGCCGTTCAACCTCGGGCTATGCGTTTTTGCTCGGAGATGCAGTCATTACTTGGAAGAGCAAGCTGCAATCTGAAGTTACCTTATCCACCACGGAGTCAGAATATGTGGCTCTATGCGAGGGGACTAAAGAGGCGATATGGTTGCGAGATCTGCTCAAGGAAATTGGTTTTGGTCAATCAGAAGCAACGAAGATATTTTGTGACAATCTGAACACAGTTCGCTGGGTCAAAAATCCGCAACATCATCATAGGACCAAACATATTAACAAGCGATTACACTACACTCGGGAAAAATGCAGCCAAGGATTAATCGAAGTTAGTCATGTGGGATCTGAAAACCAACTAGCAGACGTTCTGACGAAACCATTGCCAGCCATCAAGTTTGAATCGAATATTAGAAGACTTGGATTAAGCGATTAGTAAGGATTCGACTTATATATTTTTGATTTTGAATTTTTTAAGAACAATTTAGTGAAGTAAATTTAAAGTCAATTTAAAGTTTCCTATACTAATCACATTTTTTTGAATTGCATCATTTGATAATTTAATGTTTTCGTAAATTGAATTGAATTTGAATGATTAAAATGAGTGGGAGTGTTAGATTTGACATTTTAATATATGTACATTGAACGAACTCAAATCATAATGACAATGGCAACTACTTATACCTTTTTTAGTATTAGTTTACTCTTCATTGAATAAAGATCCATTACACATAAACCGGGCTTTTCAACTACAAAACCTAATAGGATCGAATTGGGATCGATGACTGTAGCCAATGTGGAATCGAATCCGGATCGATGACTGGAATCGATTCAGGACCGATGACTGTAGCCAACGAGGAATCGACACAGATCAAATTCGGATCGATGACTGTATAAATGGGTTGAATCTATTTAAGCCCTGATATACAATTCGTCCAGAAACTAAAAGTGTCGTGAAATCTCTTTTTGTATTGATTTCACGGCACTTTTAATTTAACGGCGGATTGTATTCAAGGCTTACAGAAAAAAACAACATATTTGTAATGAACCACCTGAAACGAACCATATTATGGTCTGGTAGTGCTGCTCCCACCAGCAGATCGAAGCAGCACCTGATGAGTAGTGATCTGTTGGTGGTACGAAACCAGGGGCCGAGGGTCCCATTACACCCGGACCCAGGTGCGACCATGTGGGCGTCTGATCCGTCCGTCAACCATTCCATCCTTATCAACTATTTTTTTTATTCCCCATTTTTACCTCCCCTGTTTGTGTTGTCTTCCCCAGGCCTATGAATTTTTGTTAATACGTAAAGGACAGAGGCAACGAGCGGCGAAAACCCCGTCCACATCTCCCGAACTGAGCTACAGCAAGCATAGGCTGCTGCTTAGCTCGTTGAGGGGCCTTTTTCTTCGCCAGATGGCATAGCCCGACCTACACGGTCATATGCTACCTTAGGCTCCGTCCCCACGGGCATCTTCGGATGCCTACCAAACCGTCCGTTACATATTCCGTATTCCATATTTCATATATGACAACATGCGTCGCCAAATGCCAGATACTTTCAAATGAATTCAAATTTCAGGCTAACTCGATACATAATTGAAAACATTTGAATTTTCCCAGCTTCGGAGACAAACCGATGAATGGAACCGCTATAGGATCGAAGACTTTTCGATTCCTCTGGAATCGGAGACAAATGTCTTGCTGGTACCTGCGAGCTCACCCAGTCGGACATTTGTCTCCGATTCCAGTGGAATCGCAAAGTCTTCGATTCCTTACCGGTTCCATTCATCGGTTTGTCTCCGAAGCTGGAAAAATTCAAATGTTTTCAATTATGTATCGAGTTAGCCTGAAATTTGAATTCATTTGAAAGTATCTGGCATTTGGCGGCGTATGTTGTCATATATGAAATATGGAATAAAGGAATATGTATGTTTTGTAAGCCATGAATACAATCCGCCGTTAAATTAAAAGTGCCGTGAAATCAATCACGACACTTTTAGTTTCTGGACGAATTGTATATCAGGCTAGATTCAACCCATTTATACAGCCATCGATCCGAATTCGATCTGTGTCGATTCCTCGTTGGCTACAGTCATCGGTCCGGAATCGATTCCAGTCATCGATCCGGATTCGATTCCACGTTGACTACAGTCATCGATCCCAATTCGACCCCAGTATCGATTCTACGTCGACTCCAGTCATCGATTCTCCGTCGACAACCGTCATCGATTCCGGATCGATTCCTGTCCTCATTTTCGGTATCGCAAAAGCGGCCATGCCCATACAAATATCTCCGACGTGCCTCCGATAAAGTCATCGATTCCTTAGTAGACAGTCATCGATCCAGGACCGGTCCAGTATCGATTCTTGTCCGACTGGGCATCTAGTGTTCGCCTCGCTCACAATTTGACACTAATCTCAGTTGTTCGTAGCATAAATAATTTGTCCGCCGCCTACTCAACCCCATGACGATGAGGCTAAACTTGAGCTTAGGAAGCACCGGGAGCGAACCCGAAAACCAGGCATCCGACACTAATCTCGGTCATTTTGACTATTTTTACACCCCCGTAGGAATATGGGTTTTGTCTTTCGGAGTACCAATGGTTTAGTGTTCCATTCGAAATGGACATATGTACATCCCAACTAACAATTTACCTCTTATAAGTCTCTGGAAGCGTCTTATAAGACTCAATTTGGTCTTATAAGACTCTTCCAGAGTCTTATAAGAGCAAATTGTTAGTTGGGATGTAAACAAACCATTTGCACCATTTGCACACACACATGATCAAAATAATCAGACCCGGACGAAGAAAATTTGGTGCCCAGGGGCAAGATTTAATATGTCGCCCCCATATATCTTCTTCTTCCTTGCCCTTTCATACCAGTGTGCGGCTTCGCGTTGCTCTGCCTGTGGTGTTGACAATTCGCCCATTCTGGCGGTATAATCTCAGCTTCCTTCTGCAGGCAGCTCGGTCTTGGATCGTATCTGATCGATCCACGTGTGTTTCCGTCTGCCAGGGGTTTGGGTCCAGCAAATGGAACATAGTGCCTTCATGACTGGGTTCTCAGATGGACGCTTTAGAACATGGCAATACCAATCCATACGACGATCTTCGAGCTTTTCAGTGATCGGTTGCTCAACAAACAAGCTGCCTCGGATGTAGGTACTTTTGATTCGATCCTTTTTGGTCACACCGGCTGACATTCGTAGCATTTTCATCTCAGTTGCAGTCATTTTACTTTCGTATGTCTTGTACATAGTCCAGCATTCAGACGCATAACTAAGTGCGGGACGTACGGCTGTTTTGTACAACTTGAGTAGCAAAAAATGCCGGTGCGTTACCGAGCTAAGCTACAGACTCATACTAAAGTGGTTCGCAGAATGAAACCAAGTGTCACAAAAAATTCCGATTTTCACTGAAATAATTCACACTTGCACATTTGCAAGAACGTTGTTTCTCACTGGATCCTGTCAACCCCTTGTGGGGCATAGGGCATTAACCACGCCGACTTTCCACCTCGTCCTGTTCGCCGCCATCGCCTTCAGTTGTCTCCACGATTTGCCTAATGACTTACCGTCGACCTCAACTGATCTTCTCCAGGTGTTTCTAGGTCATCAAACGCGGCGACTTGCATCGGTTCCCTGTGGGTTCCAATCGAGGGCTTGTTTAGCAATGTTTTCCAGCCCTTTTCGAAGTGTGTGACCTATCCATTGCCACTTCCGCCTTTTTATGGAGGTGTCTATCCTATCCTGGCCAGTAATGAACAGGAGGTCGCCGTTAGAAATGACCTCCGGCCAGCGTATGTGTAGGATGCGCCGTAGACACTGGTTCACGAAAGTTCGCAATCTAGTTGTTATCGCCCTGGTCATCTTCCAAGTTGAACAGCCATAAAGAAGCACAGATTTTACATTGGTTTCGAAGAACCTGAGTTTGGTACTTCTGGAGATGTTGTTGTTTTGCCAGAAAGGAGTCAAACTGAAAAAAGCTGCCCGAGCCTTATTGATACGAGACAGTACATCAGCATACGCTCCACCATCTGCTGCAAATACGCTTCCGAGGTAACAAAAATTGTCCACTTTTTCCACCGTCTGCCCCGAAACACAAATTTCACTCTGCCTTCCTGGATCCAAGCTCAAGTACTTAGTTTTGGCAGCATTGATTTTAAGCCCGCATTGCCACTTTCGGTGGTGCAGGGCATCCGTCATTTGAACTAGATGATCCGATATTTTTGAAAGAGACAAATATTGTCAGCGTAATCCGGGTGTTGAAGGTATTTAAACAAGTTCCATCTGATACCTTTGCTCTGGTATTCATGAAGCGCACTGCAAAGTACGTCGTTAATGGCAATCAAAAACAATATAGGTGACAAAATGCTCACTCACTCCGCTATGTACCTCGAAGGGACCCGAAAGCTTACCCTTGTGTAAGACGTTACATTGGGCTCCGCTATAGGACTGCTTGATTATGGATATGATGTTATCTGGTATACCTCTCCTATGTAAAGCCTTCCAGATGTATTCCTGGTCAACGCTGTCAAACGCCTTCTGAAATGAGATGTAATGGGGATCTCCACTTTGCGGATTGTTCAATAATAATTCGGAGGGTGTTGATGTGGTCGCTATATGAGAAGTCCTCGCGAAAACCAGTCAGTCAGACAAGAATCGAAACTTGATCGATCCTGGATCGAAGACTGTCTACTAAGAAATCGATTACTTTATCGATGACACGTCGGAGACATTTGTGTGAGCATGGCTGCTTTTGCGATACTGGAAATGAGGACAGGAATCGACCCAAAATCGATGACGGTAGTCGATGTAGAATCGATAACGGTACTCAATGTAGAATCGACGCTGAGATCGAGTTAGGATCGATGACTGTAACCAACGAGGAATCGACGCTGAGATCGGATTCGGATCGATGACTGTATAAATGTATAGAATCTATTTAATCCTGATATACAATTCGTCTAGAAACTAAAAGTGTCGTGAAATCTCTTTATGTGTTGATTTCACGGCACTTTTAATTTAACGACAGACTGTATTCAAGGCTTACAGAAAAAAAACAACATATTTCGTATTTCATATATGACAACATGCGTCGCCAAATGCCAGATACTTTTAAATGAATTCAAATTTCAGGCTAATTGATTACCAGAATCGATATATAATCGAAAACATTTGAATTTTTCCAGGTTCGGAGACAAACCGCTATAGGATTCCACTGGAGTCGGAGACAAATGTCTTGCTGGGCTGTTCATCGTTTGTTTGGAGACTGCGGGGAGTAGGCAAATTCTACGCCAATTATTACAATCCTCCAGGTTGCCTTTCTTTAGGATCTTGATAATGACGACCTTCTTCCACTCTTTAGGGAGAGTTTCGGTTTCCCAACACTCTTGGATAAGGAGGAGAAGAATATCCGCAGTAGCCTTAAAGAGTTCCACCGGAATTCCATCTATCCCCGGAGCTTTACCCGCTTCCATCGATTTAATAACCACAGTTAATTGCTATTTAGATGGTGGGCTGGTATAAACTCTGGCTATTTGCGGAATATTTTCTACTTCTAGTGCAGATGAGTTCAAATGTCTAAAGGTGTTGTTGACCTCAATGAAGTGCTCTCTCCACCGTCGCAGTTGTTCCACATCAGTGACCAGTAGGGATCCGTCTTTATCTTTTACGGAATGTTCAGTTGCAAAAGATTTGCCAGTTAATGGCATGATAAGTTTGTAAAAGGTTCCACTGTCACCACGGTAAGCCGCTTCCTCTGCCTTCTCCGCTAATGCATTGATGTTGTTGCGTTTGTCTCGTCTTACGCTTCTTTGCACGCCTTCAGGCACCGCAAATTCAACACCGCTCGACTAAAAAATCCAGCTGTCTTACAACAATATAACGACAATCTTGCGCAAAAAGCAGCTGAGATAACTAATCACCCAGATAGTGACATAAATGAAAAATGGGATGCCATAAAAAATGCGTACATTGATAGCGCAGATACCATCCTTGGCACAAACACGGATTGCCGGAATAAGCCCTGGATATCCGACGCTTCATGGCAGCGGATTGTTGAAAGAAAAGAACTGAAGGTTCGTTAGGCTGCAGCATCAGACAACAATTGAACCAGCATCGAACTCGTTTACCGTCAGAAAGCTCGAGAAGTTCAGCGTAGTGTGCGACGCGATAAAAGCGTTCCTGCGGCAGCCGGTTCTTCCTGCTGGAGCGACACGTTTTTCAACGGCCAAGAACTGCCAAACCCCCTCGATGCAAGAAGAACTGCAGTATTCGAAGCATCGCTACCACAACAACAACAACGCGATAAAAGAGTTTATGCGAATTCTCTTTTAGCCTCAGCAGAAGAAGCCGCAAGAACTAATAACGCCGTATACGGTGTCATCAAGGAGTTTACAAGTGGTCGTAACTCCTGCCATCATCCGGTGAAGGATAGTGATGGAAAGCTACTTATCTTGAAAGAAGATCAAATGAGGCGGTGGAAAGAACACTTCGCCGCGGTCTTGAACCGTGTAACCTCTGGTTAGGTTCCCCCTCATATAGATAATTTAGCTAACCATCAAAATGTGCGTATACGGTCCACTGCCCCGACTAAAAAGGAAATAATCACTGCAATTATTGCACTAAAACGAGTTAAGGCAGCCGGACTCGACGGTATCTCTGCCGGACTTTATCAAGCAGCGCCAAGTGTAACTGCCGATTTGCTGCACCCACTTGTTGATAAAGCGTGGAACACAGAGACCTTTCCCACTGAGTGGAAGAAAGTTTTAATCATCAAACTTCCAAAGAAGGGTAGCCTCACAGACTGTAATAATTGGAGAGGCATTTGTGTGCTTCCTGCCGTTGCCAAGATAATAGCTAAAATCGTCCTGGAAAGACCCACTTAGAAAGCACAATTGATGAAGAGCAGGCTGGTTTTCGATCCCGATTCTCCTGTGTCGATCAAATTAACATCTTGCGAATCATCATCGAGCAATGCGCTGAGTACGTTTCACCGCTTCATTTTCGATTTCGAGAAGGCTTTCGATAGTGTGAACCGAGATTCTATATGGGCGGCCTTGCGCAGGAGAGGCATCCCTGAGAAGCTTGTGGCTATTATTAAGGCAACCTATGACGGCGCGAAATGTCGCGTTCTGCATAAAGGTAAGGTATGCTGACGACACATGCCCACTCTCCCAGAAAATCATGGATCTGTCCACAATGGCGTTAGATCTTGGTAGGAGATAAGCAAGGTTGGACTAAAGATTAATACCAACAAGGCCAAGATATTTAGCCCTCCACTGCGAAAAAGAAATCCGACACCTATTGCCATCAATATTAATTTGCAGCCTGTGAAGAAGGTGGACAGCTTTGTCTTCCAGGGCAGCATTGTTGCCGAAAATGGTGATACGGAGCAGGACATCGCTCGTCGTATCAACCACGCTAAATGCGCCTACGACATGCTGTTCAAAATCTGGCAAAGCAGTTATCTCAGCATTAAGACCAAGGCCTGTTTCGCTCCCTGGTACTGTCTGTGCTTTTGTATGGGAGCAGTACATGGAAAGTTTTCGTTAGTGTTACCAGAAAGCTAGAAGTTTTCGTCAACTCATGTCTTCGTCGAATTTTAAGAATTTTGTGGCCCGAAACAATATCAAATGAAGAAGGGGGGCGACTGAAGTCATCGTCCACACATTAGTGACGCAAGATCTTCCACTATAAACACTCGGCTAACGATAGAACTTCGCACAATGCACCGAAACGAAAGACACTGTTCGTAAAACTGTATGGTGACTGTTTAAAATTCGCTCATCACTGATCCAGACCGTTCGATTCAGAGATCAACTCAACTCTCGACACAAGTAAGGAAAACTTTAAGAAAAACGGTTTTATTCGCACACACCCCTAAAGCAAAAACTTCAAATTGAAATTTTGCGTTTTCACGATCGAATTGAAATTCTGCAAAAACTCGTTGGCTTGTGATTCATGCACCAATTCACTCACGAGAAAACCTGCCTTTCAATTTATCGTCAAACTGTGGCCAAGATCTGAAATATAGACCAACCACACAGCAACGCATTCCGTATGTACGATATCCAGACATGTAGCACTCTCCAGCTAACGGAGCCTGCACATTGTACAACGGTGATAGCTAACACGTAGACACCGCACTAATTGTTTACAACGATAAAAGGTTAATTTCGATTGAAATCGAAGGAAAGCACCGCCGAAAAAAAAACTTTGATGTACATATCTTTCGATCGCTTATTTTTTTCACTTATTCCGCTTTCAAGAATGACAAATACGCTAGAGAGCTGACGAGCGTCAACCAAATTGACCCCATCGTACAATAGACCGATGAAATTGATGGTTCGATGGAAGTTCGCTCGTGGTTGTGCGCGTTCATGTGTGGCGACCTTTAGCGAAGACAGCAACACCATCTAGTCCCAATTTTTCGGTCCAGTTCTGCATCGCAAGTAGAGCTAAATTTTAGTTCCAAAACTAACTAAACCGATACGTTTACATCATCGTGAGTTAGATCGATTTAGTTAAACCTCGAAGATAGTCCCGCGATATAAACGTAGTGATTTTAATGTGACGAGTAAAGGTCGCCATGCATGCTTCGAACCACGCCAAACTCAATAGAAAAAACAATCTCATTTCCACCATTCCATGATATTTGATGGTTCGATGGAAGTTCGATCGTGGTTCTGCGCGATCATGTGCGGCGACCTTAATTCGCTGACGGAACTCGTACTTTGACCCCAGGCTAGGAATCGCTAAGGATCGCCTACGCCGGAAAGACAAGCACGAAATAAATACGCACGATTAACTGTAACGAAAGTAGTATGGGTCGTATATTCGACAAACTGCACGATTACAAGATAAGAAGTCCATAGAAAAGAAGCCGAAACGACAAGGAAGAATCAATCAGAAACAAAAAAAAAGAGGTTAATTGCCCGGCACATAGTGGTCATAAAGGGCATGATTTAACTTTTGACAACAAAACGGCATAGCTGAATAACGACGGAAGAAATTGTTTGTTGAAATTATTGAGCTAACGAGACGAGGTATGGTACGGCAATTAGAATAAATAAAACAGATAGACAGTTAGTTGGGGTTGAATAAAACATACATCAAATTGTCATTTTAAAACAAATATATTTTTATACCTATTCTGTTTTTTTTTCATGAAAAATTTCACTTATCCACTGTAATACCATGAAAGCATTTCATAAACTTTGTGTATATGCATATCTGTAGAAATAATCTTAACATTTAAAATGAGTATCAACTTGGCAAATCTTCCTCTGTATCATTCTCATTTTCACACAAAATATGTTATAGCGCGAAAAACATCATAAAAATACGGCCAATACGAAACCAAATACACATACACATGCATTCCAAGTTGATTAGAAATATATAATATATAATTATCATTTGAAACGTGTACACAATCAAGAAAATCTGACTATCTTTTTTGTTTTGTATACATATATAAATAATTTCCGAAGAACTTTTAATCTTACAAATTGCTTTACTTTGTTTCTTTCCTTTTTTGTTTCTTATCCAAACGAAGCATTTTGCTTCCCACGATTCTCATTTCTTCGACATTCGACGTAATATTTGTATACTACTTTAAGAAATTTTAATTGTGAGTTTCTTTTCGTAATTATATGTATTAATACATACGTTAAAAGTGTGTATAATAAATTTGTTGCATTATAGATTTGTTCATGTATAGTCGTTTCTGTTGCCACATTCGCTCGTTCGTTTATTGGATATTTCCTTTATTGATATATAATATATATTATATGTTTGCTCTTACGTGTTGTACCTGTCGTTTACATAGCGAGAATAGTTGCCATTGCGTCCTTCTTTTTTTAAATTAGGTTAAGAAATTAAAGCGAAAAAGATAGTAGTCTCTTAAGATAAATAGATAGACTGAAATTAGGTATAAATTTTTACGAATTAAAAAGGAAACTAGAAACTTTAGATCGATTAACGAAATACAAAAGAAAATCTCTACATTGTCTATTTATCTAAATTCATAAATTTGAATACAATTTTCGGGTACATGTTTCAATTCGATTGATTGAAATAATTCCGAAGTCCTATGATAGTAGTAGCCCTCCATTTTACCTTTTGATTTTGTAAAGCAAATGTAATAGAAGCCGGCAAATGATGCGCCATTTATATCTTTTATTGTATGATCAGGTACCTGTGAATGAATTTACATAGACATTATCATTCGTTAAGAGTGATTAAAAGTAATTGAAAAAAATATGTAGTTAAATTTTATTTACGTGTGGATAAATGTATTTCGAAGATGACTTACTCCTACACTCAATTCATTTCAACAGAAACTAAATCGATGAATGATCTCTCGTTCCTGCGGCAGCCGGTTCATCGCACCGAAACGACCCGTTTTTCAACGGCCAAGAGCTGCCAAAACCCGTCGAAGCAAGAGGCACTGCAGTCTTCGAAGCATCGCCACCACAACAACAACATGAATGATCTCCATTTTGTCGTCTATCATTCCCGAGTTTTGAGAGAAACCAGGAAAGAAACCAACGCTAGGCGAATCAAACTACTTTGCATGTAACATACAAACACACTTTACTTCTTGCATTGAAGGGGTTTGGCAGCTCTTGGCCGTTGTAAAACGGGTCGCTCCGTTGCGTAGAACCGGCTGCCGCAGGAACGAACTACTTTGCCTTAACCCCTAGTGGTTCATAGCGCGTCAACTACTCCTGCGCGCCATCGCACTCTGTTCTGGGCAATGGGGCTGCAGTATCAGACGACAATCGAAGCAGCATTGAACTCCTTTACCGTCAGAAAGCTCGAGAAGTTCAGCGTAGTGTTCGACGCGATAAAAGAGGTTAAGCGAATTCTATTTTAGCCTCAGCAGAAGAAGCCGCAAAAAGTAATAAATTAACAGCCGTATACAGTGTCATCAGGGAGTTTACAGGTGGTCGTAGCTCCTGCCAACATCCGGTGAAGGATAGTGATGGAAAGCTACTTATCATGGAAGAAGATCAAATAAGGCGGTGGAAAGAACACTTCGCCGCGGTCTGGAGCCGTGCTACTTCTGGTGAAGTTCCCCCTCATATAGATAATTTAGCTAACCATCAAAATGTGCGTATACGGTCCCCTGCCCCGACAAAAGAGGGAATAGTCACTGCAATTATTGCACTAAAACGAGGTAAGGCCGCCGGACTCGACGGTATCCCTGCCGAACTTTATCAAGCAGCGCCAAGCGTAACTGCCGATTTGCTGCACCCACTTGTTGATAAAGCGTGGAATACAGAGACCTTTCCCACTGAGTGGAAGAAAGGTTTGATCATCAAACTTCCAAAGAAGGGTAGCCTCACAGACTGTAATAATTGGAGAGGCATTTGTGTGCTTCCTGCCGTTGCCAAGATAATAGCTAAAATCGTCCTGGAAAGACCCACTTATAAAGCACAATTGATGAAGAGCAGGCTGGTTTTCGATCCGGATTCTCCTGTGTCGATCACATTAACACCTTGCGAATCATCATCGAGCAATGCGCTGAGTACGATTCTCAGTTTCACTTGCTTTTCATCGTGATAGTGTGAACCGGGATTATACAGGGTGGGCCATCTAGTGGTTTCTTTTTAAATCATAGGTGAAAGCTATTTCCCGCTCGAAATCTTGACAGAAAGCCAGTATCATACCTCCGCAGAACGAAATGAGTCGCTTTACACTTGAACAACGTTAGGAAATATTGAAAACTTATTTACAAAGTGAGTGCTGTGTAGCCTAAACAGTGCGTTTTTTGAAAAGAAGTTTTGGCCGAAATGAAACACCCACCGCGCCGGCTGTACGCAGGTTTGTGCAAAAAGTTCGTGAGACTGGCATGCTAGTGGACAACACTCATGGTCCCCGTCGTCGTACGATGCGCACAGACGAGAATGTAGCTGCTGTAGCCGAGAGTGTGAGACTCACTCCACGAACATCAACTCGCCATCGATCTCAACAGCTCAACATTTCACGCACTAGCCTGAGGAGAATTCTGCACAAAGATCTCGGATTATTCACTTACAAGGTCCAATTGACTCAGCAATTGAAGGCGCACGAGCATCCGCTTCGTTATCGCTTCGCAATTTGGGCCTTAGAGCAGCTTGAATTGGACAACGATTTTGGGCGAAAAATCATCTTTTCTGCCTTCGAGATGAAAATGCGCCTGCATTTTCATCTCGGAGGCTACGCTAACAAACAAAATTGCCGCATCTGGGGCTCGGAAAACCCGCACGTTATTGTCGAGAAGCCAATGCATTCACAGAGAGTGAGAGTTTGGTGCGGATTGTGGAGTGGTGGCATCATTGGACCATTTTTCTTCGAAAATGAGGCTGGGAACAACGTTTCGGTCAACGGTGACCGTTACAGAGCGATGTTATCCGACTTTTTTTTTACTGAAATTGAAGACATGGATTTGGACGACCTCTGGTTCATGCAGGATGGCGCGCCATGCCACACAGCCCATGCCACAATCGATCTTTGAAGCACCAAATTCCCAAATCGTGTTATCAGCCGTCTTGGTGATGTCAATTGGCCGCCTCGGAGCTGCGATTTGACCCCTTTGGACTTTTTTTTTCTGGGGAACCGTGAAGGACCGATGTTAAGCCAACAATCCAGAAACGATTCAAGCACTTAAGGCCAATATCATCCAAGCAATCCGTGAGCTATAGCCCGAAACCATCGACATGGTCTTGGAAAATTGGAATGACAGAATGCGCTACTGCGAAGCCAGCCGAGGCAGCCACTTGAACGAAGTTGTGTTTCATCATCATCATTAATGGGAATGTTTGCTCTTACTAATGAAGCCATAATACATCAAAAACAAAAAAAAAAACAAATTTTTGTTCATTTTCTTGCATTTTTAAAACTGAAACTTGTATTTGGCACACCCTGTACGAGTATATGGACACAGAAAGATCCTGTTATCCCTCGCGAGTGAGGAGCAGGACATGCTCCCAACGGACTAGATCGTCGCCGAAACGGAACATCAGAAACGCTTTGCCATTGGCTGTGCAACTAGAATGGAATGGTGCCATGCCAGGAAGATGTGACGTCAAGATATGATCAGAGGACCGATGGCTCAAAAATAACTTGCGGCGTCGGTGCAGGGATTTACTCTGAAACCCCTGGAATCTCGAGTCACTTCGCCTCCCAGATTACGCATGTGTATTTTAGGCGGAAGTGCTGTCAATAAGAAAAGAAAGTCAGATGCTGAAGCGCCGTACAATTGCCTCAAGGGACATCGCCATTTTCTCGGACAGCCAAACTGCTATAAAGCTTCTAGAGACGGCGACGTCATCTAAAATACTAAAGCAACGCCGTCGGGAGTTGAACGACATGGCCAGTATCCACAGAATCACCCTCCCTTGGGTTCCGGGTCATGGGAAAATAGGAGGGAACGAGCGGGCCGACCAACTTGAGAGGCTAGGTTCTCCCCTTGACGTATCTTACGCGGTGGTACTCCACGCACCACTTGGGGCTATTAAGAGGAGTTTATACAACTATTACATAAAATTAGCAAACGACAGATGGAGCGCGCTGGCAACGTGTACAACATCTTGGAACATATGACCATTTTACAAACACAAAACCAATGTCCTTTTGAATAGGATTCGTACAAATGTGGCCAGAGTTGTCGCGGTCACGACGGAACACTGGCCATTGGGGGAGCACGCGGCCAGATTTGACATCCCCTACAATGAATTCTGCCGTAGCTGTAAGGGGATAGGGCAAAGAAGGAGACCCTGACTCGTTCGCTAATGCTCAGCACTAGCCAGGGCGCGTCATCGAGCTTATGACAGAGCGTTCCTCACAGATGCATCGGAGATCGCCAGCAATGGAATAGGGGAGATAATTTGTTTTCTCAATTTCATAGGTTAATCCCCCCGGCAGATTTCAATCTAAATAGTCGAACGCGAACACTCGCCGGTTTTTCCTTTTATTTTCTAAGATAACATCCACCCTAACCAACCAACCAAATCAAAGTGATAGCCGAAGAAACATCTAATAGTATATTATGTAGTCGCGCTCGGTGGCCGTGATCGTTCGGTCACCGCTCTACGATACTAATCTAGAGCGGGGAGATCAAATCTCGGCGCGATCAAAAACTGCCTGTGAGTACTAATAGAACGCTCACAGTGCTCCGACCTTGTCAGTATAAAGACGGCGCGGATAGGAGGTACATGCTAGCAACTGCACTTCCGAAAAGTAGATATGCTATTGATACGCCAACAAGGCACAGAAATGTTAGAGATGTTGACGCGCCCATGCCCCTGGAGGGGTCAAGGCAATTAGAGAGATACTATGTACACCAGAGAGCTAAATCCAGATAGATTTGCAAATCCCGAAACTCATGCACACCTGAGAGTATGGAACATATCATGAAGAGAGGCTATCATCACACACAATCTATACGTGTTTCGAACACTTTTTTTTTCATCGCCTACCTTCTATCCCTCGTTTGTCAAATTGACTGACTGACAATTGCAATTTTTGTTGGCTTTTTTCAACATTTTTTGTCATTGGCTAAGTTTATAACACATTGCGAAATCGCAACATGCTGTGGCAATAGTATCGAAACAACTTTGCAGCAACTTGTTGTGTTCTGAACCGCACTCGCATCTAGTCATCAGTCCATCAATTGTCAAATATCCAGTTCAAAATTGACTACTGACAAAAAATCGTATGAATACGACAGCGCGAGTGACATTTCTGAATTGTCATCATATGCTGGTCCTAGCCAGCGGATAAATTTTTATGAAAAAAAAAAAAAACATTTTACACAGCATCTTGTGTTCATTAACAACTCAGTGGAGAGAATTCATAAAACAAATTGACAACAGTATGCCAACCGTTGTGTGTTATGAACTTAACCATTGTCAACTTTTTCCTATCAGCTGGTGCTCCCTCGGTTGCGGCATTGGCTGCGTTCCTACGAACGTATCAGGTTTTCACATTTCTCGAATTTTCCTCCATATGCTTATGCTCAGAATACTTTGTAATGAACCACATTATGGTCTGGTAGTGCTGCCTCCCACCGGCAGATCGAAGCAGCACCTGATGAGTAGTGATCTGTTGGTGGTACGAAACCAGAGGCCGAGGGTCCCATTACACCCGGACCCAGGTGCGACCGCATGGGCGTCTGATCCGTTCGCCAACCATTCCATCCTTATCGACTATTTTTACCTCCCCTGTTTGTGTTGTCTTCCCCAGGCCTATGAATTTTTGTTAATACGTAAAGGACAGGGGCAACGAGCGGCGAAAACCCCGCCCACATCTCGCGAACTGAGCTACAGCAAGCATAGGCCGCTGCTTAGCTCGTTGAAGGGCGAAGAAAAAGACCAGATGGCACAGTCCGACCTTCACGGTCGTTATGCTACCTAAGGCTCCGTCCCCACGGGCATCTTCGGATGCCCACCAAACCGTCCGTTACAACTTCTAAGATCCGGAGGGGAACATTTTCATGATAGTTGTCCATACAAATTTTACTGGAGGGGAAAGCACATCGAGGAGAATTCGAGAAATGTCAAAACTTGGTTCGTTCGCAGGAACGCAGCCATTGAAAATCACATAAAAATTATTTGACATCTGGGGGAACATGTTTGTGGCGACCGGTAGCGCAGTGTGCTGAGGCATCAGTCTCATGTTTGACTACCGGCGTTTCGGGTTCGAATCCCGTCCACGACAACGTTCGTGGCCATGGATG
Source organism: Chloromyia formosa (assembly GCA_964017055.1). Classification (NCBI taxonomy): domain Eukaryota; kingdom Metazoa; phylum Arthropoda; class Insecta; order Diptera; family Stratiomyidae; genus Chloromyia; species Chloromyia formosa. The sequence continues at coordinate 121,549,888 of OZ024813.1, read as the reverse complement.
TGGAGGAGGTGTATGCTGGCAACTGCATTCTCTGAAACCAATTTATGCCAACGAAACGTCAACTGGGCCACATGGAACAGTTGACGCGCTATGCCCCACAAGGGGTTAGGGCAATTGAGTAATATGTCACATCCACCATCCGTTTTCTTCTTCTCCTTCAACCACCAAGAATTAGTTGGCAGTTGTGCTGCCATTCACTTACATGGGAATATGGTGTGGTGGTCTCCATGTACATGGACGCACGTGAGCGTCTACGAATTTCATAACAAACAACTGTCATATGATCCCTTCTTCTTTATCATGAGTAATTCACCAGAAAATATTGCATACACTGTGGCGAAATGTGGTGAAACACAAATTCAGGGGAAAATGCGAGATTTGTTTTAAATCTTGTCTCAAATCTAGATTAGGAAATCTAAATAAGTCTATGGTAAAATAATTCCAGATTAGGAGGTAGATTTGCTTAAATCTCGAGATTTATCCAAATCTGCTGTAGCGTGCATAAGCTTAAACCATAGCATTTCACACACGAATGCCTATCTCTGGCTCGAAAAAAATGCTCTACTGTCAAGAAGACATCCTAGCCGTGAAGTCTTAGTCGCCACTCTACGATGCTGCATCTAAATGACGTGGGTTCCATCCCCGGCGCATTAATTAAAATTACCTGTGGGTATTATTAAAGACAACTCGGATAAAAGTGCATGCTAGCAACTGCACTGCTGCTCTGGAGGTTCTACTTGACCTCGCACCGACACAACGGTCAGACTTAGGGTCTGCGACATAGATATCAAGCTCAAATCAATTAGGCTGGTTCGAAAGTGACAAGGTACTCAGCATGCCAGACTACCTTGTTAAAACCACTCGATTCCACCACTCGTTTCAATCAGTCATATGGGACAAAGAAATGTGGACTCTCTCCGACCCAACACTAATCAAATGGTTCACAGACGGCTCCAAAACGGAAGAAGATTCCGGTGCAGGCATTGTTGGTCCTGAACACCGAGTCTTCATTCCGATGGGTAAAACGCCGCCCGTGTTCCAAGCAGAAATACATGCCATCGAGGTCTGCGCTAAGCTGTGCCAAACCGCTGGCTATTTAAACAGGGACATTGCAATATTTACCGACAGCCAGGCTACCATCAAAGCACTTACCAGCTTCACTTTAAATTCTAAGTTGGTGCTATCCTGTCAGGAAGTCCTCCATACTGTGGGTTCAACAAAAAAACTCACTCTGTACTGGGTCCCTGGTCACTCGGGAGTCGAAGGCAATGAGCTAGCAGATATGCTAGCGAACCGAGCCTCCGAAGCCCCCTTCCATGGCCCAGAACCTTTTTGTGAAATTCTACTGTGCTACTGCAGAAATCAAATAAACGACTGGGAAAGTACTTTTGCCATATCCCAATGGGAGGCCCATTCAGGCCTGTGACAGACCAGGCTGTTCATCTCGGGCTACTCGCGTACTCGTACCTTGGAATTGCTACGGCTGAGCAAAAAACAGAGTCAGAATGATTTGTAGAATTTTAACGGGGCACTCCCGTCTGAGGGGTCACCTTAAAATCATGCGTATTGTGCAAGATGCTAGCTGCCGCTTCTGCGAGGCTGATGATGAGACTTCAGAGTACATCTTTTGTGAGTGCGAAGGACTTGCGGAACGACGCACGGACTGCTTCGGCATAACATTTCCTTTGGCCGAAGACATCCCCTCTATCAAACCTGGCCAAATCAGTCGATTTATCGAGAAAATAACTAAATCATATGATCTAGTCTTCTCGATAGAATGGGCTTCAGCACAATAGACCCATGGTCGCAGTGCTTGTGGTTTCAACATGATCCATGTAGCAGCTACACTATCCGAAATCTAAATGATATCAAGACGTCAACAAGTCATACCTATGCAAACGATGTTAACGCTACCATGCCCCTGAAGGGATCAAGGCAATTAACAGCCAATCTTTGGAATAAAATTCCCAATAATTTTCGAAATTCAGCACACATAAAATACAAGAAGAGCCTGTTTCTTTCTTCTTCGCTTTCATTTCACGAGAGAAGGTGAAAAGTACCGAAAACTGAAAATTGTGCTAGAGAAATTAGCTAGTTTTGAACTTACCAGAAAGTGTTCTTTCCATCGCATAAACACGTAATCACTCTTTTCTAAGCTGTCGTAGTCAAAATTGTCTGAATTGAAGGTGCTAACGTATGAAGAGAAGGCATCAAATTTACCCTAAAAAATAAATAAATTTTTGTATATTGTCGAACTTCACGAAAATTATAACAAATACCCAGTGTCCTTTATCTACATCCTCATCTGCTTCCCATTTACGTGTCAGAAACGGATATCGTTTCGATATAATTTCGCCATCGAAAAATGTCGTTAATGTCGGAAATTCAAATGTAAGTCCTGTTATCTTTAAATATCCGCACAAATATGAATTCTGTTCATCGACGTGCTGCAAAATTGAATCGGAAATTGTATCCTCATCCATTCTAGTTCAATAGAACTTCATTATTTTCTCTTACCTGTAGTACAACCTCAACATCATAAGAATTGCCTTTTGATTTTTGAAAGCCCTGAAATTTGGAACCATTGTACAGTAACGTTTTCGCTACACCAATCTGTTTTGAATTTGCTGGTGGCGGTGGCACTATCATCTCATCTCGAACCGGCATTTTGCTTCGTCTATATATTTTATGAAAATAAGGAAGATACGACCGTTGTTTTCGATGCGCAATTTAAGGCTCTTATTACAGCTCCAATGAAACTAATGTGAATACAGTGCTTAAAAATTGGCACAAAAGCACACTAATAAGGTCAACTTAAAGTGATACTGAAAAGGGAGATGAAAAAAGTAGCGTTAAATACAATAGTACAAGTAATGCATATGGATTGGGTTAGAAAAAATCTTTAGTCCAGTTTTTCTAGTTACCGCCTTCCAGATGTGAATTAGCCCGTTTTTCGAATCCAAATAAGACTATGCCAGATTAAAACGAAAAAACTTTCAATAAAACTGATATAGAGGAAAAAATCTGACACAGACCCTGTAATAAAACGGCTCACTTGTTAAGAAATTTTAATTTTTCGCTCCAATTTTAATGCAATCAATTTAATAACGTTGCGTGCATTTTTTATTCAAATTCATGATTCATGCAAGAGCGCAATGCCAGAACATCCATAATTGATTTTCAGTGGCATACTCGCCACTATTTATAGAAGAAATTTGAATATCAATAGCATTTGCTCTAAATTAGAGGGTTTCGTGATGTGTGCAGTATTAAGGACCAGAAGAATTAGTACAATTCCCACTCCAATAAGCTGAAGGCGATATACACTTAGATTAGATGATAAGAAGACCGTGGTCCAAGGACAACCATATAGGCCTCTTCCTAAAAGAAGTGTACGGGTTTGGTACCGGTTTTTTTCATTACCGATACCAATCTCAACAAGTAAAGGTTCAAACACACAGAACGCGTTATAACGCCACGTTCGGCGTTCCTGTATCGTTGCGTTACGGCGGTACGGTTGTATTGCATTGCATTGCAACATCCCTGCCACACACGTGGCGTTATCACTCAGCGCTACATTTCGGAACGCGACGTCAACTTTTCGGGTTGTACAAAATTACAAAAGTAACGCGCGTTACCGGCGTTCTCCTCATCAGAACTACTCATGATTGCTGTACAAACTCAACCACAGTACTGGATCGCCCGCCCAGATAACGCTGCGTGTGTGACGTAGCCAATATCGCCGAACGCCGCGTTGAGGGGCGTTCCATGAGCGCTGCGTTATAACGCGCTCTGTCTGTTTCAGCCTTAAGTTTATTAAGTACCGGTTTTTCGAGTACCGATCTTTGACTCGGTTTTTTTTACCGTTTTTTACTCGGTATTTTTACCCGGTCTTTTTACTTGTTTTTTCTACCCGTTTTTTTTACACGGCTTTTTGACTGCCGGTTTTTTACTCGGTTTTTGAGTAACGAATTCTGAGTACAACCCAACAGGCCTAACATTGGTACTCATTCAAACTATCCATTTCGGGGACTCAATCATCATCATCAACGTGGCGCGACAGCCCGACGTCGGGTCTTGGCCGCCTGGATCGATGTCCTCCAATTATCTCGGTCACGTGACCGCGTTCTCCAATCTTGGAAGCCCAGTAGCTGCTCGGTGTCCACATATACTGAGCTCTCCCAATGAGATCTCGGTCGTCTAGGCAGTCTCGCTCCGTCAACTCGTTTTGCATTCATCACTCTCTTGGGCATGCGATCATGGTCCATTCGGGGACTCAATGGTCCTGTGAATCTCATATCGGACGGGTTTCAAAATACATACGCAGAAAATACTAACTCACTTCATACAAAATTCAAGGGAACACACGGGACTCTGTCGATGCAAAGTATCGAGTCAAAGAGTCTCAGTGCCTACTGGCCTTTGAGGCTAGACTCTGAGTTATTATCGGCAATGGCTTTTGTGTGTATTGGTTTGTTTTTAATATTACAAAAAAAACCGTTACTCAAAAAATCGAGTGAAAAAAAACGGGGCAAAAACCGGTACTCAAAAAATCGAGTAAAGAACCGGTTAAAACACCGGGTAAAAATACCGGTACTCAATAACCAACTCGAACTAAATAGTACCGATACTGCAACGAGTACTGAAATACCCGGAAACCGCTTGAAGTACCGGTACTAAAACAAAAAAACGGGACTGAAATCTGGTTACCGAATAGGCCTGTGACAATTAGGGCCGGTTTCTCAATGTCCGGTTTAACTACCGATTAACTAACCGGGGTATTAGTCTATCGAAGCGCCTAAGTTTTAGGGGTATGCAACGCATCGCCGCTCAAAATATGATAACGATGTAGCAAAATCTTTCTTTTTTTTTGCTCTTGATGGAAACCTACCGTCTGTGCCATTTATTTTGTATTTCCGTGCCGTCTCTCAGTAATCATTTGCGGCTGAGGTGGTTCCAAATACTCTTCCATCCAGAACTCTGTTCTTTATAGCCAGTTTAATTGTTTTCATTTGAATGTGCAACGTAAACAGTTCTAGCTGTCAAAATCTCAGCAGTCGGTATCAACTTTTTGGATTTATCGTGTCGTTAAATTTTTTAACCGGAGGATAGGTGGCGGTTAGCGTTTATCGTTACGTTAAACTTTAACCGGACATTGAGAAACCGATCCTTGTTGTTGTAGCAAAGTAAAATTCAAGTGTGTGTGTGTGTGTCATAAAATTTCCGTGTTCGGGTCTGTTTACTCAGAAGTGAGTTGGAGGAACGCAGCCGCTTCGATGGTGTTGTCCCATAACGCTTTAGGTGTTTTTTTTTATACCCTAGACTTTTAGTATAGGGTATATTGTTTTTGTCACGATGGAAATATGTAACACCTTAAAGGAGGCTCCGGAGGTATAGCAATGTATAAATGATCAGCGTCACCTCCTGATTCGATTTAGCCATGTCTGTCTGTCTGTCCGTCTGTCTGTCCGTTCGCACGATAACTTTCGATAGAATGAAGCTAGAGCCTTGAAATTTTGGTCAGATGTTGGAAGTATGATCTGGTTGATTGCTATTGAAAATGGGCATGATCAGGCCAAGAGAACGCCTACCTCCCCTACATATGTACAATAGTTAAATGTATTTATAACTCCCGATTAAACAAACATAAAAAGCTCTAGCTTTGGGAGATTGCTCGTGAGGATAATCTTTTACTCTCGTGAAAAAATAAAATCGATCAGTTGAAAACTAACGGTAATTTCCTTACAAAGAGCCCCGTACTACCCTACTTTTCGGGTTTTTTGTCTATAACTCTTGAACCAATTGACGTAGACACCTGATTTTTGGCATGTAATCCTGGGGTGGGAAGCTGCTTGAGTTCTAGTAAGTTGGGCATAATCAGATCAGAGGAACGCCTACCTCCCCTACAAAATTTCAAAAAATTAAATATTCTTTTAATTACGATAACTTTCGATAGAATGACATTAGCAAGTTGAAAATTTGGTGGAATGTAGCTAAAAAGATCTACTAGGTTGGTATTAAAAATGGGGAAGATCCGACCCAAGCAACCCCTACCTCCCCTATAAATGCAACTTCAAATAAGCGATAACTTTTGACAGAATCAAACCAGCTTGAAGTTTTGGTCAAATGTTTAAAGTGAGATTGGGTTAGTTGGTATTCAAGATGGGTTAGATCTGACCTAAGGAACCCCTACCTCCCCTAGAAATGAAACTTAAAATAAGCGATAACTTATGACAAAATAATGCTAGCGGCTTAAAATTGTTTGTAATAGGATCCAGTTGGCTAATATTGAAAATACGTAAAATCTGACCTGCGAAACCCCTACTTCCCCTACAAATGAAACTTCAAATAAGCGATAACAAATGTTGTTAGCATGATCTTATTTGTTGGTGGCAATGATGAGCAAGATCCGACCCAAGAAACCCCTACCTCCCCTACAAGTGAAACTTCAAATAAGCGATAACTTTCGATAGGGTGAAGCTAGAGACTTGAAATTTTGTTTAAATGTTTGTAGCAAATAAGATCATTATTTGTTGGTGGCAATAATGAGCAAGATCCGACCCAAGGAGCCCCTACCTCCCCTACAAGTGAAACTTCAAATAAGCAAAAACTTTCGATAGAATGAAGCTAGCGACTTGAAAAATTCAAAAAATATTTGTAGAATGGGTTAGTTAATTGATTTTGATAATGGTCAAGATCCTCCTGAATGATTGCCAACCTCCCCTATAAACTGGCCATATAGGAAACTCACTTCTAATGCAGATTGTCGTTACCAATTGGTACTTTTGGTGTCACCACTAGGTAAGTACAAGTCTAGGGTATATACGTTTCGGACTCCGGTTTTTTTTTCTAATGAACGGGTCACTTCGGTGCATAGAACCGTCTGCCGTGGGAACGACGCTTTAGGTGTAAGGTGCGTCAGTGCTGCTGGGCAATTGAGGATGTGCTTAACATCGTGAGGAGTACTATTCCATGCCGGGCAGGTTTTCTGGATGCTGCGGTCGATAGGTCATCTGCGTTCGTCCGGAGAAATGTCTGGTTGTTGAGCCGTGAGTACAGTATTGGGTTTGAAACATGCTACACATGTGAGTACTTCCTCTCTGTGCAGCGTAGCAATGACAAATTTATAGTTGGTGTCAGCGAAGGGAACTCTCTTAAATCTTTGGGACTTTCTTCTCGAGGTTGTTGTTGTTATGGTAGCGATGCTTCAAATACAACAGCTCTTCTTGCATCGGCTGGCACAGGAACGCCCCCTCGAGGTCGAGGTCCAAGGCTTATGCCGGCAATCAGGATTTGTGCCTGTCAATGTACGCATTTTTGATTACATCCCAGGATTCATTTACGTCACTCACTATCTGGCTAACTAGTGATCTCAACTGCTTTTTACGGAAGATGGTGATGGATGGATCTTTCGTCACTTGAACGGCTGCTATACGCAATCAAACATTAGCAATCATAAGATAATGGTATCTTATCTTCCCATCCCAATATCGACGACTCTCTTATTTCTCTTATTTCGCACGTCCGGAAGCCAACTTGTGAATCTTTTACTAATGGAAAAGTGGTCGATCTGATTTTGTGTTTTGTGCCGATCAACGGGCGACCAAGTGATTTTGTGGAGGTCCCTTATGCAAAAACATCGTACCACCGATGAAGAGACTGTGAAAGTTACAGAGCCCTACAAATCTTTCACCGTTATCGTTACGATCATCACGACCGCGTCAACACATCCCTGAGGCCATTTTTGTCGGCACCCACTTTTACATTCAAATCTCCCATAACCATTATAATGTCACCTTTATGTGTTCGGCTCTGGCCGGCATTTAGTTGTTCGTAGAAGGAGTCTTTCGCCACGACATTGTCAAGTTCAGTTGGCATAACATAGAGAATGTCATGGCATATACACATCCCGTCCTTTTTTAGTCGGTTTCTATCATATGCCGTTAAAGGGAAATGTCGTGACATTATTCTTACGCCCCACACCACAGAGGGGAATGTCATGCCATGAATGGCGGCATGACTTAGTTAATAATGGTCAACGATCACTGCCCTTCCAGGGGGCGCCCACGAGGAGGACTATGGAAGAGGATTTTTGCACCCCATGCTTATGGGATGTGAAATTAGTACAAGCTGAGCTTTTAAATGAAGCAGGTGCAATACATTCATATTGTATGTATGTGTGTAGCGACATGGACTATCATGATTTGAATTATAAAATTTGAGTGAAGATGCTCCCGGAATTTCAAAGAATGAGATTATCATTTGAAGGAATTAGTAATCGATTTTATGGCTGCAGATAAGTTTCTTACTCAGTCCTAATATACAACAAAAAAGTTAAAGTTAAAATATCTCTCACAATCGCCAACTGGAAACTATTGAATAAATTAAATGTGTCAGATGGTTCTTCAAAATCAACGACTGGAAGCAATTAAAAAAGCATTACAATGAGTGTATTATGCAAATACTATGTACTCGTAATTGCATTATACAATACTTTCCTAGACAACGCAGTTTTTCATCGAAAACTGACGACAATTTCGCTGGTACACTACAATCATGCAACTGTGTTTTGTTTACTTGGCAATTATCAAGAAAGACATTGCATTCTTTATTGCTTATCACGAGTAAAAGAACAAGGTTACCACCACACGAATATTATACATTCATTCACTCGAATCGAAATGTAATAAAAAGAAAGATGAATTTTGACATGTTGGTGGCGTATCTGGTATTTTACGATATTTGCCCTGAATGCATTCGATTAGCAATGACAAGTGATAACGAAGAAAAATAATTTTTGGACTTTAGTGCGAATTAATTAGCAGATGCTGATATGTTATCGCAACGGTATAAAACCATGCTGAACGTTGTTGTACCGGCAACGCTAGAGTATGAGTATGACTTACTATGAGACGAGCAGCGCATATAGACAATGCGTTTAAATGTTTCAGCGAGAATACATTAATCTTGCCAGACACGATCGAGCACAACCTCGATCGTGCCACCATATCCATTTTACAGAACAGGACTCCATTGTTCTATGAAAATGACATGGTTGCGTAGTGGTTCGGTCGTGGTTGTGCTCGACCGTGTGTGGCGAGCTTTATAATTTAGGTTTTCTCTTGATAGATCGAGTTGAGGTTTAATCGGATTGCTACCGTTGTCGAGTCCCTCGCCTGGCGATTTATCAAGGAGTGGAGAGTTTAGAGGGAGAAGTGGAAAATTCAAAAATGTAAGTTTTTTAGCCCGTCTCATATATTCATATGATGGATGGGCATATAGTCTGATGCATGCTGTGCGTTTGTTTGTTCCTTCGGTGACCCTAATCACGGTCCGGCGGCAGCAATTTCGATCATCGACTGAACTAAGGCGGCTTTCACACGGAACGCACGATACACGAGATTCGAGCAGAAAGCATCGATGGCTTTCTATACGAGTGCAATTGTATATTGCTGTAGGTACGGAGTACGTCTCTCTTATGACACAGACTGTACTAGACCTATTCGGTCGCAGGATTTTAAGACCGGTTTCAGGTTTTTATGAAAACTGGTTTTCTTAGCGGTCAACCGGATCATTAGAAAAATCAGCTCATGGTTAAAAAAAACGAGTTTAAAACCGACTCATTAAAAAACCAATTCACCAAAAACCGACTCATTAAGAACCGAGTACTCGAGTACAACCCGAGTATGAACAACATACCCATTGAAAGATTGAATTGAGTTGAGAAAAAAATGTCGAAACTGATTATTATGAGTAATAAAATAGAGACTCATGTGTTAGTGCTTCTGCAGACGAGTCGTCTGATATTCGGCTCGACTGCGATTCGAATTCGGCTCGCCTTCGATTCGAATTCTTCGACGAGGGACGCCCTACACCGCAAACGGGTCGATTGCAATTCGGCGCGTCTGCGACGCGATCCGGTATTGTATTAGGCATGGGTGTTGTTATGGACTCTTATTAGCACGGATATAATTTTGGAGTTGGGGGAATGGAAATTGGGAAATATGTTGCCTGAGTAGAGGTGAAAGGAGGAGTGCACAGGAGTGTCGGTGAAAGCATTTTAAGGGGTTATACCAGCGTGAACGCTGAAAATTTGGGTGATTTTCGGGAATTTTTTGGAAGAAAAGTACTCAATTAAATGTTTCGGAAAATTAAGAACATATTTGGCTATATTTGACCTATATTATAATTTGTCCATAGAAAAGTATTGGGATCAAAGCGACTTAAGTGCTGGATTTTGAAATATCTAATTTCGGGAAAAAACACGTTAAAGATTTAACTAACAAACTGCGTTGAACACTTCCAGAATACCCGTTCCTACGGCAGCCGGTTCTTCGTACCTGAACGACCCGTTTTTCGACGACCAGGAGCTGCCAAACACCCTCGATGCAAGATGCAAGAAGAACTGCAGTATTTGAAGCATCGCTACCACAACAACAACAACTCCAGAATACCTTTTAAATGGCAACGTTTCGAATGGCCCTATAGATACGTATCTAGCTTAAATAGTGCTTCCTCTTAATTATGTACCGTTTATGATGCTTAAAGATTCAGGTAACATGTCAGAGCTCCACCTCCAGGCAGATGGAGCATTTTATACCTGCGAGCGGTTGCTCTTTAGAAGGCCATGAAATTTTTACAGGATATTCTTGAAAGTATAAATTGTTGATAAAGACAAAAAAAAAAACGATTTTTTGAAAGTGTCACACTGGTAACCCCTTAACCCCTTGGCGTGGCGAAATGGGCCTTTTTGTACATGAACCGGAACATGAGCAATATGGTTGTCGCGTGAGTCGAGGAGAAAGGAGTGATGCAGACGAGTTCTGATTAACACCCCTTGGCGAGGCGAAATGGTCTTTTTGTATGGGCACTATGGGTGTCGCGTGATTCGAGGTGAAAGGAGCAGTACACAGGAGTGCTAGAGAAATCGTCCGATCCGGCTGGCTCGAACTACAAGGTAATTGTGGGTCGCTGATTCCGAATCTGAAGTTAAAAAAAAAAAATTGGGTTTATCCACTCCAGAATGGCAACCTTGTTGCAACACGCGGTACTCATAACACCCATATCCTGCTCCAAAAAGGTCCATGCCACATACCAAATCACACTCAAATCAAATGGTAAAACCTTTTCTTGAATAATTCCATACTGTACTACACAAAAAATATTCGTTTTCTCAACGGTTTTTAATTAATGAGTTGGTTTTTAACTTGGGTTTCTTAACGAGTCGGCTTTTGAGTACACGAGTACTCATTTTGTAATTAGTCGGTTTGTAGTGAATTGGTCTTTTAATGAGTTGGTTCTTAACTCGTTTTTTTTAACCATGAGCCGGTCGGTTTTTAACGAGTTGGTTTTGAGTACTCCGTTGTTAATGAGTTGGATTTTTTGTGAATCGGTTTCTTATTGGTTTTGAGTACTCGGTTGTTAATGAGTCGGATTTTTTGTGAATCGGTTTCTTAATGAGTTTTTTAACTCGTTTTTTTTTTAGCCTAGAACCAGTCGGTTTTTGAGTACTCGATTACTCGATTATTAATCAGTCTTTTGGTGAATCGGTTATTTAATGAGTCGATTTTTTACCAGTCATGAGTCGGTTTTTATAACCATAAGCCGGTTTTTTCGAAACCGCTACTTTGGAATCTTGGGGCCGGTACTAACAGAAGACCGGTTTTAAACCGGTGGACCGGTTTTAGGAACAGGTCTAGACTGTACTAAGCTCTATCATAGTCTCGAACCGTCAATGACACGCACTAGCGGATTCTCGAACCATTTGAAATATTCGTTAACTGGTGGATGCCCGACTCTAGCAGCAGAGTATCAACCACCGGGTTGTTCTGGAATCCGGAAATGGAAAGTAAAGTTTGGCTAGGATACGGAAAGTAGTACAATCGTTATCGCGATCCGTTGGAAACGAATAGTTAGAGCTACTTAGTCGTTGGTTGTTAGTTACACGTGTGTTCGGTTATTAAATAAAGTGTGCGTGTTTTTCAATCGAAGTGTTTTATTGTATTATTCAGCATAAGAATATCGAACGAACCCGGCTTCGGTCGAAACATTACAATATTAACCGTCGCACATATACTACTCAAAACAAAATAAGGCCCACCCGAATATTTTTGCTTCGATAACTAATTTTTATGAATGCCGTTATGTTTTCAAGTGTTTTGTTAACGATAACATGAATGGGGCATGGAGGAATGGCGTGAGGTGCTTTTCACGGATGAGTGTAAAGTGAAGTTTTTTTTTAATGACAATCGACGTATGAGAGTATGGAGAACCACAAAAAACAATCGGAAAATTATTAGTGGCCCTTATTTTGTTTTGAGGAGTATACAAAGCTCGCTCGCCACTGGTGCTTTCTGCTATAATCTTGTGTATCGTGCATTTCGTGTACAAGCCACGTAACGGTATATTGTTGTGTTTACAGCGGAATACCTCGCCCTAAGTCTTTTCAAAGATCACTACTCCAAGCGTTTCCCATGGTCCGATTGGGGCGACTGGTAGCTCAGTGCGTAGAGGCATCAATCTCATGGCTGACTACCGGCATTTCGGGTTCGAATCCCGTCCACGACGATGTTCGTGGCCATGGATGTTTGTGTTGTCTTCCGAGGATTATTGAGCGGCGAGATTGCATTTAAATTCAATGTAAATTTGTGCAATAACTCTTCAAAGTAGAATAACTGAAAAACTTCAGTGGCTTCGACAAAAGCATTGTGACGTTATTGGCCGTTATTTTCGAATATTTTTGAGAGCGTATATCTCCTATATCTATATCTGGCAAGAAAAAAATGCAGATTCGTTTTTCTCAGGTCAATATAAGCCTTAAACCCATGTCAGAAAATGGTATCCCGGAAACTAAAAACACCCCTCCTCTGAACCTATTTGACCGATCGGTAACTCAGTGCTAGAGGAATCAGTTTCATGTCTGACTGCGGTCGCTACTGGTTCAAGTCCCGTCCATGGCGCTCGTGACCATGGATGTTTGTGTTGTCTTCACCCTGCGGTGCGGTGCATGATACAAGGAAGAAAAGATATCGCCTTGCGAAAGTCAGCTCTCTGAATACCTACGTCACAGGCTCATAGAATTGAATGAATACTTAGTTTTTGGCTTTTATCTCTGTAACTATTAATCCTCCCAAAAAACTTTCTGTGGCGAAATTGAAGATCACGAAAAAATACATAAAAAATGAGTAAAAAACTTCTTTCTGTCTTAAATAGTTTTCGAGATAATCTCATTCAATGGCTCACTGTTCGCACGAAGTTGGAAAAACATATCAAGCAGAGCCCACACAAGAGACCGCTGCACCGTGCGCGTGCTGCACCCCCAACAAGCGAAACGATACTGTCGTGAGGGTTGCAATGCTGTGTGTTATGAACCATCAGTCTCTCAAATATATACGCGCTTATGACGTGTTGCGCAGAACGATACGAAAATGAGACGCGGAAAAGCGCTATCTTGTCTTCCTTGTATCATGGTTGCGGGCGCGGGGCGTAATAATAAGCCACAACATCTCCCGACTTGACGCAGGTAGGCGGCTAAATGGGAGCAGGAGATGCATACTGGCAACGTGCATCGTCCGAAACTGGTTTATGCCAACGAAACGTGAGCTACGTCACATGGAATGGTTGACCCGCTATGCTCCACTATGGGTTAGTAAATTAGTACATCTTCTGAACGCATCCAATCGTAATCATGTGGAGTTCACTCTAGTTGGGCCAGATTTTCTCTTCAACTCATCGCTCTACCCACTCCCACTGTGTCTGAACTAGATGGTTGAAGCGAGGCAGCTGTCGAGGAAATGTTCATCAAGAAAAATCCGAATCTGAATGTTTCCAGCTTGCATCATCGAAGACTGCATACTTTATCAGCTTTCAGGGTGCAGTTTGCATTCGTGTGAATATTCTGCACAGTCTCTCGATTAAAATCTTCATTTGTGATTTTATATTAAAAATGCAACCGTCTCCAAATCGTGCAAGATGGATCTGCTTCACTCAATGTTCGACAATTTATAATTTCCTCGTAGTATTGTTTTATTCAGTCTGTGAGCTCTCAATATCCGCATTGAAAAAATCAAATCAACTTCCCTCGTCGACCGTCAACAATGCTATTAAGATTTGTTTAAGTGCTCAAATTTGAATAAAACAAGCATGCCGCACGCTCTTTATTCAAGGCGAAAAAAACACAAATCACATCGCCATTATTCCCACAAAGACCATCTATCCACTCGCGTAGCTGTACATATCAAAATTCCGCGCAAATGTGATCGAATCGAATGAAAAAAAACGAGCAACAAGCAGCAGCAAAGGTGCGCCTAAGCACAAGAGCGGACAGTACAGCAGCATCGTCACCACCACACAGCGTATTCGTATATAAATAAAAATAGCCACCAAACATGATTTTTGTCTGAAAATAGACATTTCCTGCATTCGATTGACGATGCGATGCGCGGTTCAAATAAAAATCTGCTCTGGCCCTGCAGGCTAGTGCGATGCGATCAAAAATCACGACAAAAGAATCATCGCCTTGTCGAGATGTTTGAAATTCGTTTGGGTCATGGACATGGTTGTTCCATCAAACGTTTGCATCATTTTCTTATCTGTGCCAGAGCGTCGATGAAACGAGCAAAGCAGAAAGCAGTCGAAAAGTAGTCAGTCACCAAACACTCAAACAGGTTCACATGATCGTTTCGGTCGCACGTTATCAACGCCAAACGATCGAGCCAGGCAGGCAGCGCGGGTGTTCGTCGTGGCATACAAGCCACAACAATAACAAACCAACGGCGCAAGTATATATGGCAAAACCTACTTTCGTTTTCACCCACATTTTATGACCCAACGCGACAAACACAAAAAAGCAGCAAGCTCAACGGCTTTTTGGGTTGTTTACGTTGTTCGTCGTAGTCTCTTGGAGACAAGCGGCTCGCTAGTCAGGCGCTTATCTCGTCGATGACGATAGTCGGTGGACCAGATCCACATTTGGGTCTCTTTAATTTAATTTTTTTCAATGGACCGACTGTCGTCTAATTGGCTTGTTTATCTCTAGTTTGGCGCCTTGATGCAGCCAGGCAGGCAGAGGCAGGTCAAAGCATTCATTTCGCCTGCCTGTGCCTGCAAAACTCGAGAACACTGACGCGTTGGGGTGATGGTCACACGACCTCTCATCGTCAGCCAGGTAAAAAACTCGAGGAAGTCATGCATTTTTGGCGTGATACACGCGATGACGGCGAGTGAACCACACGGCAGGCACCGCTTTCGTCAACCAAGCGCGCGAGGATGAGGACGTGAGGACACCTCCGCCGTGCATCAATCCAAAATTATACAACTAACGAACTTACGTCAAAATACCTACAATCACACACTAGACTTTGCCCGTGCCAAACCCATCCAATCC
Source organism: Chloromyia formosa (assembly GCA_964017055.1). Classification (NCBI taxonomy): domain Eukaryota; kingdom Metazoa; phylum Arthropoda; class Insecta; order Diptera; family Stratiomyidae; genus Chloromyia; species Chloromyia formosa. The sequence goes on along the minus strand of OZ024813.1, from coordinate 121,534,503 downwards.
TGTGTCTGATTTTCATCCAAAATTGGCAAAAAAGTTGCAATCCCGCGAGTCTTTTTACGAGTTGCACACTACACACATATCACTGCATGCTGAGCACAAATGACGATGACGATATTCTGGGGTGGTGGGAAAAAACACTAGACAGGAATTTACGAAAAACGGGCAATTCACGCAACTGGCAAATGCGTTAACCACCTCCAATGGATGTCCAACCTTGCGGACGACTATTTGGAAGCGTAATAGCGACGCACTGGTAACGATAAAAACGCAAACAACAATAGAGCGAACCTTTCACTTTGCCACAAAATAGACGTTTCGAGTTTGATTGAAGTCCGAGCTTGACAGCTGTGCGAACACGAAGCCGCGAGACAGTTCGACGGTTGCGTTCGGAAAACGGGTATCCGGAGTTTGTAGAGTCCGGAATTGTGCTAGAATTGATCGAACTTTCGATCAAAACTTTGCAAAATTTGTCTGATTGGAAATTTACCCTTCGAATGCATTTTCAGGTGAAATTACGCCACGGTCGATGCACCGATTGTAAATAATTCTGCACAATTCTGTCTTCTTCTTCTCCGTGAATCATGTCCCCCCTCCCCGTCCCGCTGCCGCTGTCAGTGGTCGTTGCTACATGATTCGTTGGCTGTCAAACACGCGATTTTGGAGTGACATCTACGTCTTTGTCCGTGTCGGAAGTAAAATTCGGGTTTTCCGCTGAAAGATATTTTCTTTGCATCACGATCACCACGGTAAATTATTGTTCGTCCTCAGCGGGAGTGTTCTGCGAGTGTCAAATTTGGCGGCTTTTAGTCGTTGCGTCGTCTTCGTTGGTCGTGTCGTGTCGTCGTTCGTATTTGCCGTCGGGGGCGGTCATGTCCGAAATGTCTACGGTGAATTTGAATGGAAAGAAAAGTCCAAATTTGTTGGCTAAGGATGGCAGCAATCAGTGGGTCAAGTTAAATGTTGGCGGTAAATGTTTTCTCACGACCAAAACGACGCTTTCGCGCGATCCCAATTCGTTTTTGTCGCGCTTGATTCAGGAGGATAGTGACCTGATATCGGATCGGGTACGTATCGGGTTGGATGGTGGGTTCATAAAGGGGGGTGTGGGCGGTCGAAAGGGTGGAAGCGGGGGATGAAATGTGCGAATTGATTTTAATGGCCTTTCTCTGTGCCTTTTGCAGGATGAAACTGGAGCGTATTTAATCGATAGAGATCCGCGATATTTTGCACCGGTACTAAATTACTTAAGACACGGCAAATTGGTCCTTGACGGCCTATCGGAGGAAGGCGTACTGGAGGAGGCTGAATTCTACAATGTTACACAGTTAATTAGCTTACTTAAGGAATGCATAATGCAAAGGGATCAGGTAAGTGTCAGAGATTATATTAAAGAGTGGATGGACTTGCTTCTTCCACGTTGCACCACCTGTTGGTTCACCCCAAAGAAGATATTCTGTAGTCTGTACGATTTGGTTCATTGTGATAGACACTTGGGTCGTGGTTAACCCTAAAACACTACTACTCAATTGCTCTAACCCCTTCGGGGGCATAGCGCGTCAACTGTTCCATGTGGCCCAGTTGACGTCTAGTTGACAAACTGTAGTTTCGGAGAATGCAGTTACCAGCGTGCACCTCCTAAGGCTGGCAAATCCCTTCAACGCCAGCAGGCGTTGCTACAACAACAACAATTCTACAATAAAATTACTGAGATGGCCAGGTTTAATCAAACTTCGAACCAGCTCACAAATCGGTGCTCAGCCTGCTAAACAACAACGTTATTCGTAGGAAAGCGAAGTTCCAAATCTACAAGACAATCGTTCACCCTGAGCTATGCCACGAATCATTGGAGTATCGCGCGAAGGAGACCAATGGCGAAGACTGCACAGCAATGAGTTGTACGAAATATTTGACGAACCGAAGGGCTCCAGATTCATCAACATACGAAGGCTACACTGGGCGGTGCACATGCATCGAATGGATAACCATCGAATCCCTAAGAGGGCACAGTAGAAAGCTGCTTGGAGTGGCAAACTGGGAACAGAAGTGTCTACTTTGCCCTATCCTATAAGCGCATCAACTATTCCATGTGGCTTAGCTGACGTTTGGTTAGCTGGTTTATACCAGTTTCGGACGATGCACGTTGCCAGCATGCATCTCCTGCTCCTATTTAGCCGCCTACTTGCGACAAGTCGGGAGATGTGGCTTGAATCCGTAACAACCGTAGTCAGACATGAGACTGACGCCTCTACGCACTGAGCTACCGGTCGCCCGTGTGTGGACCGAGACGTATGGAGGCGAAAAGAGAATTAAATATGTCCTCGGCGTAATGCCTGAACACTCGATTCGGCGATGGACAATAGTCTTACAGAGTATATGCTCGGGAGTTTGATCGTCAGCTTCACAAAAGCGACCGCATCAGATGTGATGTGCATGATCTTCAGGTGACCCCTAAGACGAGACTGGCTTGTGATTTATCATCATTAAGGCTGTACAGCCCCAACGTTGGGCTAACCGGTGGATCATTGCCCTCTAATTATCTCGTTGAAGTGTAATCCAATTAATAGAAGCCAAATAATGGGGGTTACCGTGCAAAAGGGGCGGTAGTTGTAAATTTTCGTAATGTTGTATAGGCAGGTGGGAGTAAAAAAAACCCAAGTTTGTGTCAGTCTTCTCCCTCCCGCCACCATCCGCAAAAATTCGCACTTTTTTCAGTTTTTCACCTATAACGTCGTTTCAATTCATTTTACCACAAAATATGTACAGTATCTTTTTGTAGAGCACAATATTTCCTAAAAATTTTAAATAGCAAGGTTTTTTCTATGCGATATCAACGGAGCTATAGCACCACCAAAACAGCAAAAATCAAAGACTGCTAATTTTTCAGTTTTTGGTGCGTAAACATTTTATGACACGGTACGGTGTAAAACCGTCGAATCTGCGGAATGCGTAAACAGCATTAGCGTGTGTTAATTCTCAATTTATATTCAGTGCATTTTATGTACACTACATGAAGTTGCGAGTTGTGCATGTCGGCTGACTGTGGTGGTGGTGCTCGGCCATTGCTTGTGGTCGGCTACGGCTTGCTCATCAAATGGATTGAAAGTTTCTTTCTTGCATGACCGTTCGATCCAAGTCGTCCTTGACGGAGTCAAATCGAGTCAATGTCCTGTCTCCAACCCTCTTTCTCCTGTTTATCAATGACCTTTTGGGTATAACTTTCAACCCAATACACAGTTTTGCTGATGACAGCACTCTTGACTGCACGTAGTACCATGACCGAATCTCGTAGGAGCACAACATCTACTAATCGGGATCGCATATATGATTCATTACATGCTGATATTTCAGAAATCATCACTTGGGGCGAAGCTAACCGCGTAGTGTTCAATGTTTCCACTACCCAAAGCTGTCTTATCACCAATAAAGTATCTGCTCCACACACCTCACAGTACATCGTCGTCGACGGTGTGAGTATTTCTGACTCACCAGCGCTTAATATATTAGGCATTACGATCTCGAAAGAGCTTAATTGTACGGACCACATTTTTTCCATTGCGAAAAACGCAATGAAATGTCTGGACTTCCTAAAGAGATTCAAAAAATATTTCACGCCATCTGATTTAGCGCTAATATACAAGAGTCACATAAGACCGAGACTCGAATATAATTGCCATTTATGGGCCCGTGCGGGTCGCACTGCACTGTCGGCATTAGACAGAGTTCAACGAAAAGCTTTCAGACTAATTGGTGATGACGATATAACTTCCCCGCATAAAACCACTTGAGCACAGACGTGACGTTGGTTGTCTATCACTTTTTTATCGATACTTCAACCGCCGCTGCTCTGCTGAAATAAGTAGTTTAATTGCCGATGTTGCATTTCCTGTACGCAACACCAGGCAGTCAAGTCGTGCTCACCATCTTACAATCGAAACTAGTGTCAGTCGAACCGCAAAATTTTATGACTTTTTCGTTTGCAGAACAACTCGAATGTGGAACGCTTTACCATCATCCGTTTTCCCCTGCAGTTACGAGCTGCAGAAATTTAAACGAAATGTCCACCGTCATCTAATTTCGTCTAATCCAGCTCATCCCATCCCTCTCCTTTTACCTTAATTTCCCCACTTACTGAAGCTATGCTATTGCATTAAAGGGTATCCCCTAAGCTTTGGTGTTAACATAGAAAAAAAAAAGTGGAAGACTAGGCCGAGTACCCATCACCAAACTTATCGTTTATTGTTTATATAAAAATCCATCAAAGACCACTGCCGTTTCAAAAGGCACCGTGGAAGTCTATGGAAGAGGTTTTTTTGCAACCTCCCCTGGCCCTTTTTACCTGAGTGTTTAATGCCCTACGTGTTAATTTGTTTGTTCTTGGTTGTTGTTGTAGTTGCAACGCCTTCTGGCGTTGAAGGGGTTTGGTAGCTCTTGGCCGTTGGTGATGAATGGGTCGCTCTGGTGCGTAAAACCGGCGGCCGTAGGTGTTCTTGGTCAAGATTTTTAGTTTGGGCTCATTGATAATATTTTTTTTAACTTCACTTCACATTAACATTTTCCTTAATTTTTTCCTTTTTCAGAGACCCACCTTAGACAAAAAACGAGTATACCGAGTACTGCAATGTCAAGAAAATGAATTAACTCAGGTAAATCAAATTAGATCGAACAATTAAGTATCGTATTTCTCAAGCATATAACTTTAATCCTTTTCAGATGGTATCCACAATGTCAGATGGTTGGCGTTTCGAGCAACTCATCAACATTGGAACGCAATACAACTACGGTTCGGAAGAGAATGCCGAATTCTTATGTGTCGTCTCTAAAGAATGTCATAATCCGCAAGTGGGTCGAGAGCAGGAATCAAACGATCGAGCTAAAGTTTTACAACAGAAAGGCTCTCGAATGTAGAGAAACACACATGAAGATGAAACTATGCGAGAAACGGGTGAATTTAAAAAGAAAGGGTCGCGATAACGAAACACACGACACCGCCAAGTATAAACATGTATACCCACACACGCGCACACAATCCCATACAAGATAAAAACACAGTGAATGTATTATATAGATATACGAGTACATAAAAATTATATGAATTCAAAGACCGACACACATCCATATAAATAAAGTGTACGAGTATTGTATAAGTCCGATGTATAGCGAATTTCTAACAGAGAACCCAAAAAGGAGGTTCTCATCCAACAATCGCATTTCTTTGGATATCGTGTATAAAAAACGCGCGCACACAAACAGAAGGATGTATACTCCCCTCGATAATTTTTTGGAATATATTTTTTTACGACGACTTGTTTTTGTAAAATTAATTTCGTCATACGTTTAATATACGTTTATTTATTTTTAATATTACTCTAGGAACACACGATGTGAAGCTAACGCAATATATTTTCTAATATTCAGAGATGAACCCCAAGCGACTGCGCAACAATTATGGAATAAACCACTGCATAATAATGATTTAACCAATGTTTACATTTACATTTTATATTTTGTACCGTATATTTTTTCGACACTCATTTTAATCACAAAGTGAAAATGAAATAATAAATAAGTAATATCAAAATAAAACTGGCACCGCGCCATGAATGATAAAAGAAGAGAAGCTAACGAAAGAACCCAAAGTAAAAGATTTGATTTTCCTAACACAATCAGTTTTTCAAAGCGATAGATATATAGATATAAAAAATACATTAACTATGAAAACTAAGAAGATAAGTTTAGAGACAACAACACTTGCAGAGGAGAACATAGCAAAATTATAACATAAACGAAACGAATAACACACACACACATACATTTCTGACAACAAATGCAAAATTGTATTATATATCATACAGGTGAGATGAAAGAAAATGAATAGTTATATACGAGTATTGTATAAAAAATAACAAGATAATAATACCTAATAATCAGTTATTGCATTCTAGCGAAAGAGAAAACAAATTTAAGTGATCAAGTAAAAATCAAGTTGAAACTTTTTTTGAATTTATTTAAAAGTATATTGCAAAAACGATAGAAGAAAATGATAATACATATAGGAAAAAACAAGTAAAATTAAAGATGGTGTTAAAACAATTTGTTTCGAATTTAAGAATGATATTTCAATTACATTGTGATTTATTTCAAGTTTTATTGAAATATTATTGAACGAGAGATACTTCGATGCAATATATGGTGTTTCATTTATATTCGATTTTTATGAGTTTTAATTTTTAAAGAAGCTGCTGAGTGAACCCGTATGCAGACGAGATACGTACTGCGGTCCATGAGTTCTTGGCCTCATATAGTAAATAGAGTGCGTTCGCAAAAATCTTTATGCAAGCGTCAGTGACAAGTCTCGACAAGCTTTACACAAAATTTCAACTTACTACTTCAATCCGTTTAATTGTAGTAAAGCTCGAAAGATCACTGCGGCCAGTTGTTTTAAAAAATGTCTCAAATTGAGTTTCGCGCTGTTATAAAGTTTTCGACTAAAGAAGGATTAACGCCAACACAAATCAAAGAATGACGGCTGTTTACGGCGATTCGTGTCCATCATTTTCAACAATAAAAAATTGGTCTAAGTTGTTTCGTTGGGGACGAGAATCATTAGAAGATGACTCACGTGCGGGAGGTCCTGTGACGGTGACTACCCCAGAAAACATTAAATTTGTAGAAGAAATTGTTCTAAGTGACCGACGTCTAAAAACAAAAGAAATTGCAGCACAGACCGGCATTTCCAAAACAAGTGTTCTAAGGATCCTACATGAAAATTTAAATATGACAAAAATTAGTGCAAGGTGGGTGCCTCGAATTCTCAGCGCAGTGCAAAAGCAGCGTCGAGTAGAATGTTGTGAGCAAATTTTAGAGCTTTGCTACGAGGACCAAGAAGGAGTAATCCAATCAATTGTAACGGGTGATGAAACCATGGTCTGTTACTATGATCCGACATCCAAAAGAGATTCCATGGAGTGGCATCGGAAAGGAGAAACCGTGCCTAAAAAAGCAAAAGTCACTCAAAGCACCAAAAAAGTGATGACTACAATCTTTTGGGATTGCGAGGGAATCCTTCTGATTGACTTTAAGGAATCAAATACAACCGTGAACGCAACATATTACTCTGACTTACTAAGGCAGTTGCGTCAAAAAATTATCGAGAAAAGGCGCGGAAAAATCAGCCAAGGTGTGCGCTTGCTTCATTACAATTCTCCAGTTCACACTGCTTCGCTTTCCAAGGCTACTGTTCGCGAATGTGGCTTCACAGAGATTGAACGCCCTGATCTGGCCCCATCCAACTACTTTTTGTTCTCAAAGTTGAAGGCCGAGTTAAGGGGTAGAAGATTCAACAGTGACGATGAAATTAAACAGGCGGTGTACGACCATTTTGACTCTAAAGATGCATCATATTTTTATAGTGGCTTAGGCGGCTATTACACTATAAAAGTTCTTTTACAAATATCTTTGATGCACGATATTTGAAAATAACTTTTATGAATGATATTAGCCGCCTAAGGGGGAAGGTGTGCAAGATTGTAAGAAAAGTACTTGAAACAAGCAACGTTCATGTCGCAAATCTTTTCTTAGGCGGCTATTACACTATAAAAGTTCTTTGAAAATGTCATGCGACAAAGATATTTGTAAAAGAACTTTTATAGTGTAATAGCCGTCTTAGAAGCTTTAGTCAGACGTTCTGAAAAGTGTGTTCAAATAAAGGGAGAATATATTGAAAATAGTCACAGTTTTTTTATTTATGACTTTTCTTTCTATATTAGGCTAAGAACTCATGGACCGTACTATGTATGTTGAAGAAAAAGTGATTAGCAGTCGAAATGTATGCTCAGGATTCTCCTTGTTGACGGAGGAGTTCTACCAGCACTTTTCCTACTGCGCAATTTTTTTCTTTGTCTCCCATATTAATGAGCAGATCAATTTGCCTGCGTTCTGGAAAAATCCTCTTGCCTAGTAGTCTATCATCAGTAAACTGATGACAAGTGTCTACACTGTATCGTTTCTGCGGCAGCCGGTTCTACGCACCGGAGCGACCCGTGTTACCTGGAACAACCTCGTCACACGGCCAAGAGCTGCCACAACCCCTTCGATGCAAGAAGGAAGATCTATGTGTGTGTCACACAATTTGACTGTCCATTTTTTTTTTTTTTAAATTGGGAGCAACACATGTCGACACTATTGCTCTCAATACTTCTTCAACGCGCCGGAATCGAGCTCAACTCAGGTCCAAATCCAGGCCCTTGGATCTGCTTCGTCTGTAACAGAACGCTGCATCCCAACGTTACCACAGTAAGATGTACATGCTGCAACAACTGGTGTCACCTTAAAAATTGTTCCGGGCTGAAACCCCACCGACGATGGAATTCCTCCTTCACTGCGAATCAATGTAGATTCAAAGGACAACAAGCATCAACGTCATCGCAAACACCTACGTACCACAACCTGTTAGTGCGAACACAAGTTCCCAGCCCTCCCCCTCGACTCCAGTGAACCACATTACCAATAGAATTCCACTGCAACACAACCTGACACCTGCACCAGCTGTTGCGAATTTCAACACCGTATCAATTGTGCAACTTAACCGCAATGGGTTAGCAGCGAAAAATTGCAGAATTATCGGACTTTATGGATAGACACCGCGTCATGATTGGGGCTATACAGGAGACGAAGCTTAACACCAATTCGTTCCTCCACTCCTATGGCAACTCATCATTAGGAAGGATAGAGTGTCCAATGCTGGTGGTGGAATTGCATTTCTAATCCATCTTTCAGTACCATATCGTGAAATCGACGTCACAGTCACCGACAACATCTTGGAGGCACAGACCATTGCCATTCAGTCGGGCAATATCGATATTGAAATCTACAACATCTATAGTCCACCTGTATCCAGTTGTACCTCGGGATGCAGTGTCAATATCACACCACTGGCTGGCTGGCTGACTGGCCAATATCGTCTCCTACTTGGTGACTTCAACGCCCATCACTAATTGTGGCACTCTAACCTCGATAACGATGCCAGAGGGGTTGCCATAGCTGAACAACTTGACGCGTCAAACTTATGTCCACTTAACGACGACACGCCCAATCGTATTGCTGGAAGATGTTCCAGCTCGCTCGATATTTCAATTGCCAGCGCTGGACTTATCAATGATGCTCAATGGGAACCAGTCCTGACGCTATCCTCGGATCACCTGCCAATTCTAATAAAATCGGACAAACCATCGAATACTCAGTTTGCTGATCACCGCACATTCATCAACCACAATAAAGCGGATTGGGATGGCTTCAAATCCCAAACCCAGACGGCCTTCGCTGTCTTACCAACTCCAACTGACGTGCGCACGGCCGAACGAAATCTAAGGCACATATTGCAGGAAGCAATATTACAAAATTCATCACAGCAGGTCAAATACCCAAAATTCGACCAAATTTCCCTACTTCAGCAGCTAGATTAGCAGATGATAGCGAACGCATACGCAGCATTACCCCGGACGAGCCAAGGATCAAGGAGTTAAACCTTGATATCTTCAAACAGGTAGCAGATCACAGGAACTTTCTCTTCGACAACTGCAACTTGACAACGGGCGTTAATAAGACCTTTACAAACCCAACCAAACATAAAGGGCACGTTGAAATCCAATTCGGCAACATTACGGTTAACGACCCAAGAAAATGCGCGAACAACCTCAATAAACAGTTTATCGAACATCCACCTGCTGATAGACTTAAGCGCATGGTTACTAGGGGCATTCGTAACCGTCCAGCTGACCAGGAACTTCAATTTACATCTCAGGAAGTTGCAGCAGCGATAAAAAGAGCGAAGAGTTCTAAAGCCCTTGGACCAGACGGTATATCGATGGTCATGCTCAAGCATCTTGACACACGAGCAATTGATTACATAACGGCCACGATCAACTTCTCCATCTCATCGTCTATCATTCCCGAATACTGGAAGAAAGGAAGAGTGATACCTATTCTAAAACCGGAGAAAAAACCAACACTAGGCGAATAATATCGTCCCATCACACTTTTGTCTCCTGTAGCCAAGACGCTAGAAGGGCTGCTCTGCTCCACCCTATAATTGCGACTCACATTCAGATGGCCGACCACCAACATGGCTTTAGAAAGATGCACAGCACCACGACGGCTTTGGATGTCATTACATCGAAAATACTTAATGGCCTCAACCAAGCACGTCCCTGTCAACGAACGATTCTGGTGGCATTAGGCTTTTGACACTGTCAGCCACTCGTTTCTCCTGTCTACCATCTGTGGTACATCGCTTCCGTCGCATATTGTAAAGTGGATCGCAAACTATCTTGCCGGCAGACAGTCCCACATAAAATTTAGATCCGACAGATCCTTACTCATCAGGTGCTGCCATAGATCTGCCGGTAGAAGCAGCACTACCAGACCAGAACATGGTTCATTACACGGGTCTAGCTAATGCCATACATCAATTACTCCTGCGAGTATGGGAAGACGAGGAGATCCCAGACGATTGGCGCAGAAGCATCATCTGTCCAATCCACAAAAAGGGAGATAAACTGCGGTGTGAGAACTACAGGGGTATATCACTAGTTTGACCAAAATTCTGGAAAATTTAATAAAACCGTACACAGAACGAATCATTGGCGAATATCAAACCGGTTTCAGACCTGGTCGCTCCACAACCGATCAGCTCTTTACGGTCAAACTGATACTCCAGAAGTGCTGGGAATACAACGTTAATGTATGTACAATACCAAATCTTTGTCGACTTCAAGCAGGCATACGACAGTATCGATCGTGGAGTACTGTGACACAATTAGGCGGCTATTACACTATTAAAGTTCTTTTACAAATATCTTCTATAAAAGATATTTTCAATGAACTTTTGCAGTGTAATAGTCGCCTAACAAAAGATTTGCGACACGAACATTGCTTGTTTCAAGTACTTTTCTTACAATGTTGCACACCTTCCCCCTTAGGCGGCTAATTTCATTCATAAAAGTTCTTTTAAAATATCGTGCTTCAAAGATATTTGTAAAAGAACTTTTATAGTGTAATAGCCGCCTTAGCAGCGTACGCCGACGACATCAACATCATGTCCCGAAGATTGGCCGACGCAGAAGCACTTATACGCTCGATACCGCTGCAAAAGAAGTTGGACTACGTATCAACGAGGGTAAAACCAAAATAATGATGCAATCGACGACAAGGGCACATGTCCAATGTGGGGGACCTAAATATCGAATTCGTGAACAATCCAGCTAGGGTTGCAACTTGTCAAGAGACGCCAACGAAACTAACGAAATCAAGCGACGGATACAATTAGCTAATAAGACTTTTTTCTCGGTTCTCCCCATAATGAAATCGAAGCATGTGCACAGAAACATGAAGCTCCGCGTGTACAAAACCATTAAAAGACCAGTGCTATGCTACGGCTGCGAAGCATGGACCCTAACTCAAGCCTCGGGAAACATGCTACACACATTTGAACGTAAGGTTCTACGTCGAATTTTCGGGGCTGTTTGCGATCGAGATGGATGGCGCATCCGGTGCAACCATGAGTTGTATGAACTGTACGATGAGCTGGAAGTTTCGTCAAACTACAACGACTTCAATGGGCAGGGCATGTCCAACGAACGGACGATGATCGCACGCCAAAGAGAGTGATGAATGCAAAACGAGTTGGCGGAGCGAGACTACCTAGACGACCGAGATCTCGTTAGGAGAGCTCAGTATATGTGGACGCCGAGCAACTACTGGGCTTCCAAGATTGGAGGACGCGGTCACGTGACCGAGATAATTGGAGGACAACGATTCAGGCGGCCAAGGCCCGACGTCGGGCTGTCGCGTCACGATGATGATGATGATGAAAAATAAAATGCATTAAATGGAGATAGAAATGACTTACGGTTTTATTTTCAATCACGAGTAGGTACTTACCATTCAATCGATGATTTCAAATTAAAAATGCCAAGTTAAAAGTTCATTTTAAAATTTTATTGTTTCTTTCATTCGAGACAACTTTTCTCTGTCTCATGAATTCGAATATCCACGCGACGTTCATCATTATCGAACTGTTGAATATAATAATCTAAAATTTATTATTAAATACAACAATGAACAAAAAAAATGTGCACTTTATAGGAAGTTCAATCGATAACATTTCAGACTATGTTGATTCAATCATTATGTTAATGACATATTCGAATCGGCTAAAATTACTTAATAAGGTTCCATGCGTTGCATAATTCGATTAGTGCGAATATTTAACCAAAATTGCGCCAATCATTCCTTACTTGTATATAAAACTTTCAACTCTCCAACAAAAACAATAAAATACTATCGGTTGTCTTAATGAATATTATTAATAACTTTATAGTAATGGCACTTCGTACATCCGTTCCCTTGTCATTTGCAGTTTTACACAAAATCTAGAATTGAGCAGTAGTAGCAGTTGTGAATTTAAAAGTGCGACTCCAGCGGTTCCGACCTAATTGCTGCTAATGGAAAGTGAAAACACGAGTAGACGCATGTGAATGAATCTATTAGATATGGGGATTACAGTGCAAATGATACATACGTGTTAATTAAATGCAAATCAGAGTTAATATGTTACGCCGCTAGGATAAATGCAGAGAAAAAAGACGTAAATTAATGCATGCAGAGTTGAAAGCCAATAACTTTACAAATTGTAATTCTGAGATGAGTTTTTGGACATATACCTATAGCCTCCTTTGGTAGTGGTAAACACAACTCGGTGATGTTGTGGTGCTACTGTAGATGCTCGTCAGGACAAAAGGACTCTCTTGATCATGAAATGAAAGAGAAACCAACCCTGGTAGATATGGGTATCTCCTGATTCGAGATGATGCCACCCATGCACTGGAGTACTAATGAAGGCAATTTAAGTCCTTTGGCCAGGACTAATGACATTCTTGGCAATGAAGTGATATACAGGGTGTACTGTTCCTGGTGGTAAATACTTTAATGGTAGATAGTAGTGTTCATTTGAGGAAAATTAACAAATGACATGGACACGCTCGCTGTCTTTAACCGTTACAGAGTTATAGCACTTTTTGTAAATTGTGTCAAAAAGTTAGACTTGCCGAACAAAATCAAAATTTGCCTATCTCCCAACCATTTAATCCGAGATTTGACCTCACTTTCTGAAACTACATAAAATTTCATATAAAACAATTTTTTTCCGATTGCGAAAATCACCGTTATTTCAATGTTACATTTCTTCAAACTTTAAAGAAATTTCAAAATCGATTTTTCATCGGAATTTCAAATGACTATTTTACAACGGAACTTTGAACTGACAAAACTGCAAAGTTGGCCGATTGTGTTAGCTTTCGAACGGCATATACATAAATTTTAAGGACTTAGATTTGAAAATTTGCGAATGTTACGCATTAAAGAAAAAACATGGTCTGAAGAAAGAATAAATTTATTTCAACTTTGTCTTAACAGATAGTCCACGTAAAGAAAGGTACCAACCTCCGCTTTTCGTGCGAAATCTCATACAAAAACTGTCAAAAATTCGGTTCGCAAGAAAATTTTCGCTCTTTTCGGTACTCAGTTCTTCGCACCAAAATCCCATACATAGACAAAAGTCTGCACACTGTTGTGGGCAATTTCCACGCGAAAAGAGTTACTTTACATTTTATTTCGTGTGGAAACCGGTCATTACTGTGGTGATTGCTCTGTTTTGAGTAAAAAGGGGAAATTCAAGTGTAGTGTAGAGCGCCGCGGGTAAGTGCAGTGTGCAAGTCTACACTGTCACTTTTTCGTGGGAGAAATAAGTGCAACATTTCGCACGAAGAGGTTAGCACCAGCCTTTACGGATAAAAAGTGGGGAAAAATCTTGTAGTTTTGAAATTTGGCTCAATTGATGTGGAGAGTCCTCTGAATACATGCTCCAAAGTTCCCGTTTATAGGGGAAGGGGATCTGCATCAGCAGTCTCTCAATGGAAAATTGTTCTAAATAAAATCACGATGTTCTGGGCCGATCCGGCACGACCTCGCCCCTCCTAGCATCGTTCCCCGGGTCATGTTATTTTGAAATTCACAATTTAAATTGTGGCTTTGCCTCGGAATTTTCCAGGTTTTCTGCAGGTTATGACCGGGGGTGGTCCGGAAAAAATCGATTTTTTTATTAATCTCCGAATATATTGTTAAAATATTCCACTTTCTGTAAAAAAGCTTTGAAATATTTAAGTAATATACTTTCAACTAATTAAACTAGATAGGAAGTAGGGGGGAAAGGAGATCTGAGCAATTAAGGTCCACAAGCAATGAGTGGTCTATTGTATATCACAATTAACCTATCAATTAAGCTTGATCGGACTGACGAAGCTGCTCAAATGCTCCAGCGGAGTCGAAGCTATTTTATTCGGGTCAAGAAAGGCAATTCGTGCGATCACATTTACCAAGTCGAAAATCACAAATGATACAATCATCCAGTTTTGCTGTAGTAGACCAGCGGATGGTAGTAGAGGGTGCTGAAAACTAAACCCTAAATTAATTACCCCCCCGCCCCATGTGATATATCCCAAGAAAAATATTTCAGATGGCATGCCAGGGGCAACAAGCGGCGAATACAACGCGCATGTCTCCCAAACTGAGCTCGTTGAGGGACTTTTTCTTCGCCAGATGGCACGACCCGACCTTCACGGTCATTATGCTACCTTATTACGTTTACACTATCCCCAGATTACTTCATCTGCGCCGGCTGATTTATATTACGTTTACACTATCCCCAGATTACTTCATCTGCAGCGTAATCTGGGTGTGGTGAGTTCAAAATTGTATGTATTTGACAGTCGCAGATTATCTCAGCTGGCGCAGATGAAGTAATCTGGGGATAGTGTAAACGTAATTTTAATCTGGAACTGTCAAATACATACAATTTTAAACTAACCACACCCAGATTAAACAGCAGATGAAGTAATCTGGGGATAGTGTAAACGTAATGGCTCTGTCCCCACAGGCATCTTCGGATGCCCACCAAACCGTCCATTACAACAATTATGGTAACCCTAGTAACATGTGGCAGACTACTTAGCTGGAGCCTGACTGGACGCTTGACAATCTTTGAAGATCGCAATTTGTCTATTATGGTAACTAAGCTCCAGGCAAAGTTCAACACATACATCAATGGTGTAAACATCAATCTGGAAGACGCAGGAAACCTTGCTATAGGCGTAGATGCTCGGTGGAATGGACCCACTACTACAATACTTCATGTTATCTTGTGTGAGATTGGATCTATCAATTTATCTACTCCAGATTATTAATCATCATCATCATCATCGTGGGTCGATAGACCGACGTCGGACCCTGGCCGGATAGTTGTCCTTCGATTGTCCTGGTCAACTGACCGCATCCTCAAATTTCGGGACCAGCTGTTGTTCGGTTTCGACATCTAATGAATCTTCGCAAAGAGCTCCTATTCTGCGTCTTTATACCCTAGACTTTTAGTATAGGGTATATTGTTTTTGTCACGACGGAAATATGTAACACCTTAAAGGAGGCTCCGGAGGTATAGCAATGTATATATATAAATGATCAGGGTCACCTCCTGATTCGATTTAGCCATGTCTGTCTGTCTGTCTGTCTGTCCGTCTGTCCGTCTGTCTGTCCGTTCGCACGATAACTTTCGATAAAATGAAGCTAGAGCCTTGAAATTTTGGTCAGATGTTGGAAGTATGATCTAGTTGGTTGGTATTGAAAATGGGCATGATCAGAGAGAACGCCAACCTCCCCTACATATGTAAAATAAATCAATGTATTTATAACTCCCGATTAAATAAACATGAACAGCTCTAGCTTTGGTAGATTGCTCGTGGGGGTAATCTTATACTACCCTGGAAAAATAAAATCGATCAGTTGAAAACTAACGGAAATTTTCTTACAAAGAGCCCTGTACTACCCTACTTTTCAGGTGTTTTGTCCATAACTCTTGAACAAATTGACGTAGACATCTGATTTTTGGTATGTAACCCTGAAGTGAGAAGCTGCTTGGGTTTTAGTAAGTTGGACATAATCAGATCAAAGGAACGCCTACCTCCCCTACAAAATTTAAAAAATTAAATATTAATTTAATTACAATAACTTTCGATAGAATAGCACTAGCGAGTTGAAAATTTGGCAAAACGTTAGTAGTAACATCTTGTTAGTTGGCATTGAAAACGGGCCAGATCCGACCTAAGGAACTCCTACCTCCCCTACAAATGAAACTTCAAATAAGCGATAACTTTTGATAGAGAGAAGCCAGCGACTTGAAATTTTGGTCGAATGTTTGAAGTGAGATTGAGTTAATTGGCATTAAGGATGGGTTAGATCCGACCTAAGGAACCCCTACCTCCCCTACAAATGAAACTTCAAATAAGCGATAACTTTTGATTGAGAGAAGCCAGCGACTTGAAATTTTGGTCGAATGTTTGAAGTGAGATTGAGTTAGTTAGCATTAAGGATGGTTTAGATAAGACCTAAGGAACCCCTACCTCCCCTACAAATGAAACTTCAAATAAGCGATAACTTTTGATATTGTAGAATGAAGCCACCAACTTGAAATTTTGGTCGAATGATTGAAGTGAGATTTTGTTAGTTAGCATTAAGGATAGGTTAGATCAGACCTAAGGAACCCCTACCTCCCCTAGAAATGAAATTTTAAATAAGCGATAAAAATAAAGCTAGCGATTTGAAATTTTGGTCAAATATTTGTAGTAGGATCCAGTTGGCTAATACTGAAAATACGTAAAATCCGACCAATGAAACCCCTGCTTCCCCTTCAAATGAAACTTCAAATAAGCGATAACTTTCGATAGAGTGAAGCTAGACAACTGACATCTTTTTTTTAATGTTTGTATTGTGATCAAATTGGTTGGTGGCTATGATGGGCAAGATCCGATCCAAGGAACTTTTACCACCCCTACAAGTGAGACTTCAAATAAGCAATAACTTTCGATAGAATGAAACTAGCAACTTGAAAAATTCGACAAATATTTGAAGAATTGGTTAGTTAATTGATTTTTAGAATGGCCAAGATCCCCATGAATGTGTGCCAACCTCCCCTATAAACTGGCCATATAGGAAACTCACTTTTAATGCATATGGTCGTTGCCAATTGGTACTTTTGGTATCACCACTAGGTCTGTACAAGTCTAGGGTATGTACGCTTCGGACTCCGGGCCGAAGCGAAGCTTCGGCCTGGTTTTAATTTACGCTTAGACATGCGACTTTCATCCACTCTTTTTTTGTACAATATGTATAGGTACATATATGACTTGTCCATTGAATCGTTATTGCTTGACGATTTACCGAACTTTCAGCTCGTCGTACAGTGCGTACGGCTCTTGGTGGGAGGGAATGCGCCATCCACACCTTTCGTACAAATGTATTCAGTAAGTTATCGGAGGATTGGATTAGGATCCATTTTTCTCATAGCATAGATGGTGTGTAATGCGAAGCTTTCTTATTGTGTGCACATGCTTCAATTTTATTATTATATTATATTACAATATATTCCATATACTTGTAATTACACAAAACGAGCATTTTATTGACAGGGAATGAGTTTTATGTGCTTCCCAACGTGTAAACTGCCCAAAAACTTCGAAACCTACACCACCTGTATTTCAAAACATGGAAATACAAACAGAGCAGCATTTTTGCACTAACACTTCTGTCCAGAACAGCTCAGACCAATTGTTAGTGTAATTGTGTGGTGTTATCTACTCTGCTCGGCTGTTAAAAAACGCGTCTTTTATAATACAGGTTTGTGTCTAGGCTATTTTGAATTGTATAAATTTATAAATTTGAGTTTATGTATAGAAACAAATGGCAAACTGGGTCACCACGGTTGCACCCAGACGCGAGCGTTTATGTTTTTGCCATAGTGAGGGTTGTCATCCCTTCAACGCGGAGTCAGCGTAGCGGCGACCACACAAGCGACTGTTGATAGACAATAGCTGTGTTTGAAAAAGAGAAAATTTAAATCCCTAGTACATATACATGTAGTCCGGATGGCGCAACGGTTAGCACGTTCGCCTTCAACGCACTGGGCCCCGGTTCGATTCCGGGGATTTACGTGTCGGACTATGAGCCCACTCAGCTGTTAAATGAGTACCCATTATGGGGTAAATAACTCGGTTGAGCGTGTTGCTGATCACATACCTCTGCACAAAAAACCGTCACGATCTAGAAAATGAGATGATGCTTACTCATCTCGAGGCCGTGGTTCAAATTGGACTGTTGCGCCAGTTATTTATTTTTATTTACATATACAATCGGACAAATTTTCTTTAGGCAGAAAAATTATTTTGTATGTTTACTATTCCAAATAATTACACAAAGCGAACATTTTATTGACATGAAATTAACTTTATGTGCTTCCCAAACTGTATACTGTTTGAAAACTGCATTTCAAAACGCAGACTACTTAACGGAGCAGCATTCTTTCACTGACGTTTTATCGAGAGCAGCTCAGATCAAATTGTTCGTGTAATTGTGTGGCCTTAACCGGCTCTGCTCTGTATGGCTGTTGAAAAAAAGATTTACTAGTCACGTTTCTTTGGTCCAGAACAAAAACGATACAGAACGAGTTTACAGGGAATGGAGTATTAGCCTTGTACTGAATAAGAGAGCAAGTTACTCCCGAAATACTGGTATATACAGAAATATATTTAAATTGTAGTAGGAGCCACGCTTTAATCGTATTTCCTTGGTTCAGGTTGTGTCTTGGGTTAGTTAGCCTTCAAACCGCAACTCAAATTTAAAAAAAAAAAAAAAAACTAAAATAAAATTCTAATATTATCCTAAGTGCAAATTCTTTGAAGAGAGAGTATAAGAGGAAGTGAAAAAGAGCGAGAGAAACGACGCAATTCGGCACAAGTGAGGAAGTAGGAAGGGGGATGAAAATTTGACATCTCTTTTGCTCTATATAGACCGGGCGGGTGTTCCGCGGCAGAGAGACAGACTGGAATGTTATTGTTCCGATTGGAAAAGTAGGAGAGGGGATGACATCTTACGTGCATCCTGTGCTTTTATATAGACTGCGCGGGTGTTGCGCAGTGGAGGGCGTGTGTGTCTCTCTCTACTTTTTACGACTGGAATTGCTTCAAGTAGTTTAGTGTTGAGTATATGCGGATTGCTCCTCCATAGTTATTCTCTGTGTGCAAATTCAATCTAGCAAAATGTATTTGGCCGCCAGAATAATTTTGTTTGTTTGCCATTCCATTTAAATACACAATCTTCTATTTTCTATATCTATAAAAGTGAATGTGTGTATATACATATGTATGAACGCTTATACTCTCTAAGTCGCTGCACAGAATGACGTGAAAGTTTGTACAATGTTTCATTACGTCACTGCCCAGGCTATAGACTAGGTCCGAATTGCAAATTCTTAGCAGCTGTTTTGTGAAAATACATAACCTTAACTGTGTAATTTAGCAATTCGGATTCATGGAAACCATGGACGCACGATAGACTGCACTGCTACTCCACACTTCGCTAATGGAATGCTAACATAATGCTAATTAACTGTTAACATACTGTTAGCATTCCGTTGACACACTATTAATGCACTATTAACCTACTGTTAATGCAATACTAACATACTGTTAATATATTGGGTGTACAACTTTCCTTCCGCCGTTTTTTCCTGGAATTAAAAATTTAATTGTCAAAAAGTACTAACAAATGTATTATTCAAAGTACTGTTCATCGCTAGCGACAGCTTTCGCCCATCTCTCCGGCAATTTTCGGATTCCATCTCGGAAAAAGGAGGCGTCTTTCGACGCGATCCATGATTGGATCCATTTTTCGACTTCCTCGTACGAACGAAAATTCTGATCAGCCAGGCCGTGCGCCATGGATCGAAACAGATGGTAGTCGGAAGGAGCGATGTCTGGGGAGTAATACTGTTAAAATTCTATTGTATTAACATACTGGCGCTTCCAAAACCAATCCCCTGGTGTTAGTGACCGTGAAAAATGTCCAAAATGGTCAAAATGGTGAGCGTATCTAACTTAACCGCTGGCGAAGCCCGCGGGAGATATCTAGTAAACGATAAATAAAAAAACTGTATAGATCGACCTAAATTGGAAGTCAAGATGCAACTTGGGATCTCAATTGGCAATCAACTTATTCCGACCGTGAACCATCCTAAAATTCTAGGAGTAACCCTGGACAGCATGGCCACGTCATCCCCCCATGCTTCAACCGTGTGTAACAGGATGCTCAGAAGGAATAAAATCCTTAAAGCCCTGGCCGGTAGCAGGATAAAGAAACCCTACTGGTCACATACAAAGCAGTCGGAAGATCAGAAGCCAACTATGCGGTTCCAGTATGGTCACAGAATCTCTGACACACAATGGAATAAAATTCCGGCTTGTCAAAACGCCGCTCTCCGTACTGTGACTGGTGTCACCTGATGTTATCCCAGGACCATCTGCATCAGCAAACAAGGACCACAACAAGCTTCTTGCGAAACAGTACCTGGTGGGTTGTTACCGGAGGGAAGACCCAACACCGACCTCATGGACAAGACACCGCCACCAATACATGTCAGGCGTGATTTGAGGGACCTCGAAAGAGACGTCCAGAGGTAGAAAAGGGTTCCCTTTGACAAAAACACATACATTTCTCCCGATGAGAGAATACTTCCGAGAGCAGCGAGGACGACACTTGCCCAACTTCGGTCGGGCTGGTGTTCGCGTCTTAACTCCTACCTATCTCGCATTGACCGGGATGTCACAAACACATGCCCCGCCTGCAATGGTACACCTCACGATGTGGACCACATTTTTAACTGCACCCACACACCTAACCCCCAGGTCGCTGTGGGAGAACCCCGTAGAAGCAGCTATCTTCCCGTCGCTTAACACCGAGGAAGACGAAGAACAATAACAACATGTAATACACTCACACAACGAACTTCTGACCATTGCTACAACAACAACCTAAACTGTGTGAACTGCATTTCAATTGAATTCCGAATATTTCAACCTACGAATTCGCCATAAGGACAAATTTGTTGCACCAGCGGTCCATCGAGAATGATCGACAACAATGTTAATGTAACGCATACAGTTGTTCCAGAGCAGTGAGCAAAGAAGCCCGGCTAATATAGAGAAATTCTCCTATTATTTGTGAAACAGGAATGTTCTTTTCTAAAGCTACCGGTATTTCAATTTGGTTATTAGGTTTAAATAAAAATAACCGGTCATAAACTGGACGATAAAATAACCAAACGAACTCGGTTAAAAAACAGTTCTCGGCTTAAACGAACCCCACAATTTTTAAAGCCTTTTCAGGAAGACGAATCAACAATTCTCCACTAGCCGAAAATAAATAGTGAAGTAAAACAAAAATATCAAATATATTGCAAAAAAAACAACAGAATATTAGCACATAGTAAATTCGATTTATTCGCGTAATCGATACTGCTAAAAAATAATCATATTTTCTCGCAAAAATGTCATATGATAATCAATAGATACTAATGCATTGTTGCATAACAATCTCCGTATTTTTTATATACATAAATGTAATAGGATTTCATCTAACATAAAATATATGTTTTCAATTAAAATGCCAAATAAACTAAAAGTAATGCATGAAAATTTCGAAATTTTTTACATAATTTTGATTTGGTTTGAAAATAATCTAAAGATAGTACAATAGTAACGTAATTTTACAATATTATTTTGAGTGGCAGCTAAGTCCGCTTCGTTGATTAAATTTTCTCTTTGTTGCCTTGTTTTTAATTAAAAAATATTTAGCACCAAACAGGTTTAGGAAGTCCGATAGTCAAAGCAGTTATATTTTAAGATTGTTTTGTATTGATTTGTTAAATAGTTTTTCTATGCTTAAATTAAAATGAGTCGTAAATGAGAAGAATACAAAAATTATCTGAATATTCGGAGGATATAAATACTAAGAACTAAGAGTAAGAATATTTAGCGGCATTTTTTTTTGACATAGTGATCTAAAAGTGTGTGGATAAATCAGGATTTTAAAATGTTCAAAAAAGTGACATTTGTGTAGTTTAAATATGTATTGCGAATGTTTTAAAATCCAAAGAGCTAACAAATTTCTCCCAGGAAACAATTTCGTAGTATTTGGAAGATAAATGAAACTTGTGTTAGCATCAGAGATGCTAAAGAAGGAAATTAAAAATTTTATATTTTATTTAGAGAAAATCTGGCAAAATGCATATTAAGGGTCGATTAAATTAGGCTAGTTCACTAGCTAGAAGCCCACACATCACCGAGTATCGAATAAGGTAGCCCAGTTTCCAAATTTTCTCACCCAAGCTGAGCTACCTGCTAGTTAGGTAGTCAACTTGATTATATTTGGCGAGTTTACTGTTTACAATGAAAAGCATTGCCCATGTGGTGAAGGGAAGTGGGCAAGTATAAAGTTTTACTTATTTTACTCACAAGGAAGTGACCCCATCTACCCAAGATCATCGCAGTCTTGTATTATTAGTGTTTCAAGATTTTAGCCCACTTTCACTTATTCGCAGTGGCGTAGATAGCTTTCAGTGGGTAGAGGGGATATACTGCCGGCACGAAATTTTTGTTTAAAATATGCTGGGATAGAATTCGAACCCCTCGCCTCTTTAATGAAAATCAACGCAAAGACTTACCACAACTGTCCTTTTAGATGAAAACTGAGTAAATATCAAACCAACACCTAATGAGTTAGCTGATGACATTTTGCAAAATCGAGATCGACTAGCTGATGGTGAGAATATTCAATTAGTGCTTTCAACAATATTTTAATTTAGATTAAAGTACACCAGTGAACAACGCATCAAACATAGTCATTAGATGGTTGGTTGATAATATTCTTGATGACTGAAGCTTTTAAAAACATCAGTTTAAGAAATCAAATTTACCAAGGGCCTAAGACCCGCCATAGACGGTGCGATCCATCGTCAGATCGATCTGACGATGAATCGCCACAAAATATCTGACGACCGAAATTATATGGAACCGTCAAAAAAATCGTCAACGATAGTCATACACACTGTGCGATCGATCTGACGATCACAATATCGTCAGATCGATCTGACGACGGATTGCATCGTATAGGGGGGCTATTACATGGAGCACATCAAACAGGTCTGGAATTGACCAATTTTTCCCGTGGAAGAGTATTAAAAACTGCTTGCACAAATGTTAATATACTATATGATATGTGTAACAAAAACTGCTGAGCGTATGAGACGATCAAGTAAAGATGTTTCAACTGACATACTCGTATTGTTTGACGGCACAATGATATCAAGCATGTCCAAAGAAATGCAATGCAAGCAAGCAAAGGGAGACGCTGACACCTTGATTGTAAACACTTTTTCATCCTCCAATTAAATGATGCGGCGATTGTCGTTGGGGAGGATATCTTGGTTATTTTGACAGGTGTCTGCAGAATTGAAAACGTTTACCTTTTAAAAGCCGGAAAGGGTACCACC
Source organism: Chloromyia formosa (assembly GCA_964017055.1). Taxonomy (NCBI): domain Eukaryota; kingdom Metazoa; phylum Arthropoda; class Insecta; order Diptera; family Stratiomyidae; genus Chloromyia; species Chloromyia formosa. The sequence goes on along the minus strand of OZ024813.1, from coordinate 121,511,018 downwards.
GTTTATCCAGCGACATTTTCCCCCAATTGCTACAGTGAGTTACACGGTTGTGGAAAACATCCTCTGTTTATATGCTATAAGCGGCTGCGATACAACGTCAGCACTCAAGGGAAAACAATGATGATGATGACGTTGTTAAAGTATTGAAGGACTCGGACGCTACTCCGGAAATGGTTGCAGCAGCTGGGGAACGTTTCCTTATCTAACTGTTCGGATATAGTGGAGAGGATGTCCCTTCGCTGAACCACCTAAGGTACATTTCGTAAATCAAGGTACAGTACAAACTTTGCTGCTTTACCACCATCTGCAGCACAAATGCACTCTTTAAGAGTATATCACCAGGTTCAACAATGTTTATTAGACTCTACTACCCCCAGTTTTGTTGAACCTTGTTTCATGCAAATGCACATGCTAATCAACATGCTAAGAGCCGCCACCGGGTGGTACTTACGGTCACTCAAGGAAGCTGCATCGAAGTTTCCCTTTGTCCAGAGCATCGGACCGATTCCGATAATACACATATTAGCAAGGTTTGGCCTCAACTGCGAGGGGAGCTGCAAGTGGTGAGTAAAGGCAAGGTAGACGAATTGGTCCTTGAAACCGAACTCAAGATAAATTCCGATTAAATACGGAGGAAGGAGAAGGAACAAGCCATGCCACAAGGTACAGTACAAGTATAAAATATTTAATATTAATGAATAACAGAAAACCGTTCCGTCACATGCAAATACACATAATCAATATGCAAAAGCCTACATGAAAATAAAAAAATCGGACTGTTTTGCGAAAAAAAAAGATACAAATCAAACATCTGTCAAGAATAGAAGAAGAATAATTCTTCAGACACATACAAGAACCGACAGTTTCGAGAGGGGCGCGTATCACTAAACATGAAAATATCGATACTACAACAGTTTTCGATTTTCCTACTGTCCGTTTTTAATTGTTCATTTACCCCGGTGCAAGGCTCGGTTCATATTCGGTCCGGGCTCGGCTTGATCCGACTGATCTCTGGATATCTGGAGGCTGATGATATCGCTTCAGTGTCACCACACCTCCTGAGCAATTTTATTAGCTCGATCGAACTCGATTGACAGGTTTAGGCCTGCTAATAGACTCTGGGCTATAACACAATGGGTCACCCGGCCTCAGTCCTCTGTACTCTACGGGGTTCTACCCCCAATCCACAATCTAATCTAGCCCCACTGATCTTAGTTGTTATAGATATGAAGGATAGATATGAAGGCCAGCTTTCGGTGTGCCGTTGAGTGGATTTGCTCATAGTTATGCCTAATTTTGAAATTATTTTGGAACAACAGCAAAAATCAAATTTTTTCGCACTTTTTTTGCGAAAAATCAGAAAACATATTTCCCGACGAAATTTCAGATTCGTGTTCACTGTTCAGCAAGCCCAAAATATAATGGTAGCAGAAATCGAAACTCCACCGAAACTTTATTTTATTTTCTATAGAAAAACAAGCCACACACGTTACGGGCACCGTATTTCGAAAAACGTGTTCAGTTCGTCCCCAAGTCAGCGACGAGATCGAGTAGAGTTTTTAGTTCAATGCCCAAAAATCCGTATCTATCTCGTCTCCTTTGAGAGGACGAGATCGAATAGGGTTTTAAGTGCATTTGTCGTCTAAAATGGCAGTAAAATCTTATTCAATACGTCCCCCAGTCAGTGACCAAATCAATACGGTTCTCTAGTCACTAAATGGTCAAAAACACGTATCCATCTCGTCCCTTTGAGGGGCGGGACTAAAACGTATTTTTGGGGGCATTTGTCGTCTAAAATGGCGTTTCTCGAGTGAAGCTTCAGAGTGCATTTCCGCTTTAGGTGGTAAGAACATAAGAGTCCACACACGGGGATTTGTAGTTCCTAAAGCGGAAATTTATCCAGTACGGTCTCAGAGCGCATTTCCGCTTTAGGTGGTAAGAACATAGGATCCCCACACGGGAATTTGTAGTTCGTAAAGTGGAAATTCTTATTATCTAAAGCGGAAATATACTGAGTCCGCACTCAAGGAATTTCTGCTTTAGGAATTACAAATCCTCGTGTGTGGGTTTTAGGTTCTCACTACCTGAAGCGGAAAGGGACTGTAAACCCACACCCAAGGATTTTCTGCTTTAGGGACAACAAATCCACCATTAGTGCATCATTAGAATGGATTCATAGAGAATGAGCTAGTTTGGGCACGTACTGAAAATGGCTCTGTTAGACGACAAATGCTCACAAAAAACGTTTCGATCCAGTCCCTTCAAAGCGACGAGATGGACACGGGTTTTTTGACCATTCAGTGACTGGAAAACCGTATTGATTTGGTCACTGACTGGGGGCGTACTGAACAATGTTTTATTGCCATTTTAGACGACAAATGAACGTGAGGGGACAATATGGATTCCGGTTTTTGGCCATTTAGGCACTAAAAACCCTACTTGATCTCGTCACTGGCTTGGGGACGTACTGAACACGTTTTTTTTAAATACGCTTTGTAGTGAAAACAGCGAGGTCACGATTTTCCGCACGAAAATTTTACTTAGATTCTCAAAAGAACGGATTATTATTCAGAAAACTAAAAGTGAAACCAATCTAGATGAAGCTTCTGCTCCTGGTTGAGACGCGTATACGCGATCGGGGTTTTTTCCCCGAGTCGCGTAAACGCGACTATAGGTAGTGTTTACACGTAAAGGTTGTCATACTCGAGACGCGTAAACCTGTCGGGCTCGTCATATCTACGATACCCGTGCCATGTAAACAGCAAACGGATTTACGACAACGCGTAACTTAAATGATTTTAGTACTCACCCATATGCTGTCGAGTCGTAAACGCACCTCATGTAAACACAACGACGTGTGCATTATTTCCGCGTCAGTAAAATTCACGGGTTTACGCGGTCGAAACGTCAGAAACAGGTATCGAGTTTCTGACGTTTCGTCCGCGTAAACCCGACTTAAGTTTCTAATGTATGAGACGCGTAAACATGGTGCGCGCGTCATATCTACGATACCCGTCCCGTGTAAACAGCAAACGGGTACACGATAACGCGTAACTTGTCATAACAAAAATATGTAGCACCTTAGAAGGCTCTGTAGGTATGGAGCTGGCGCCCTATCATGTAATTCAATTCGAATCGAACTGGTTTCGAAAGGATGAAAATGGTATCATGCAACTCGAAAACGAATTTCTCCATTTCAATAATCGTTGCGTATTTGTTACGAAATGTTCCATTCGAAGCGAATACGCGAATAATTTTTAAAATTGAAAAAATCGTTTCGCTAATTGCGGCATTTCCGCTTTACGTAGTCCATTTCCGCTTTAGGTGGTAAGATTCTAGAACCCACGCAGGGAAATGTGATCCTAAAGCGAAAATTTCTTGAGTTTTGTAAAAATCCTCTCTAATGAAATAGAAAGAATTCTCCAATTAATGGTAAATCCATAATGCTCCCTACCGCACTTCTCGTAGCCCAATTGGCAGGATTGAAAAATATTTTAAATACTCAAGCTACAATACCGCAATATGTTACGTAAAACCACTCATTTGATCCCATGTTATTGTAAATCCATCTGCCACACAACGACGCATGCATTTTTTTCTACGTCAGCAATTTACGCTTCGATACCTGTTTCGTCCACGTAAGCCCGTCTTACGTGCAAGTACTAGTCGTCTTTTCGCTCAACGGGTAAAAATTACGCGAACGCCTATACGCGTCCTGTGTATCAGACGCTTAACTCGCGTACCCGATGAGTCAGTTGTCAGTTAGGTCACCAGTCCTGAGTTTGCATGAAACTCAACTGGTAGTGGTTTCGATCACGAATCCTGACCGAAGGTTCTATTTCTGGCCGGACGGGAGCTGGGGAGCCCTGAAGAGGCACAAACCTGTGGTAAATTTTAACCCCAGCTAGTAGAGATTGGTCCTTTCGTGGGAGCGTCGTGCTGGTTGTGGTTTAATATTAAAAGTTAATTTTTGCACATTCGGCGTAGAGTGAAGTGGGGGGAATCCAAAGAACGGCAGAAGTTTAAATGATCCATGCAGGCGATATGAACTGATAAAGATAATGCATGGTAAACAATGACTTCATCCGTCAACCGGTAGTTCTGGGACTTGTATCCAGCAGGGGACAAGTAGGTCGACAAAATCAAAAGAAAATGTGAATGTTATGAATGCCAAGAATGGAATACTACCTGCAGAGATCAACATTTTATGTTGCAACGTTCTTCGTTCAGTAAATTCAGTAAACAGTGACCCAAATTTTAAGTTTTCAGTATTGAAAGTAGCGATCTGTTGAATTTCAAAAACATTACACAATCCAAAGACATCAAATGGATGAGATATCAGTGAAGAATATTACGATTTTTAAAATTTAAACAACATTTGATTAGGACCCGTTTTTACTATGAAATCAGCTCGAACTTAATATATAAACGCTATATATGTAAATATGTTTTTTCTAAGCTTGAAAGAAAAAATTATTTAAATGAACAGTTCTGTGTACTATCGCACTTTCATTTTTGTTTCTAAATAATACTTTTCGTTGCGATTAAACTTATGCAAGTAATTGTTGACGAATATTTCAATAACATTTCACTTATACATATATACAAACAAGACTCTCTTAATTTTTTCTCAAACATCTCTTTCTCTCTCTGTTGATATATTCGAGAAACTAACAGTAAACAATAATTTTAAAATACACGATTAAGAAAACTTAAATAAAACACAGAAAACGAGTTGAAAGTAATAATAGTAATATTCACAAACAGTAATAGCAAATTTTTTGTCTAAAAATTTATCAAAGGTTGTAGAGTCATTTCCTTTCGTCGCTTTCGTTCCTCTTGATCGGCCAGATACTGCTTTCTGAATTCCTCGTGAACAGTTCGAAACGAGAATGTTGACGATGACACATCTCCGTTAATATGCTGATGATAACCGTGATTCGAACCGGCCGACGATAATGATGTTGTACTTGATAGCGCCGCAGATCCCGATTCTAGATTATTTACAATTGTAAAACCATTAAGTTGCACATGGTCAATAGTTTGTTGTTGTTGTTGTTGATTGTGAGGGTGATGATGATGAAATATCTCGTTATCAACTGTTTGATAGGATGGATCATGACAATAAATTAAATAAAAACAATAGCGATATACGCGATTATTATAATAATGCGATCTTCCCATATTTATAATACACGCGAGAATAAGTAAGAACACAATAGAGACGAGAAGAAGCACCAGAATGACAAGAAGAGTGCTGAAGCTTGGTAACATTCCGGAAAAGATGAAAACAAACAAAAAATCAGGTTACCCGATTAGAAGGTTCCAAAAGGTAAGCGCAGGTACGAGAGACGACAAAATGAGTAGACTCTTGTAAATTTAACATTACACATACGCAGTGAAATGACTCGGTGAGTGAAATTTGAGCAAGCAACGGCACAAACACAATTTTGTTGACCCATTGTACTGATTACCCCGTGAATGTTATCGCATGAATTAATTGGTGTGCTTGGTTATACACTGTACGAGTTTTTGATAATGCGAGTGCATATAATTGCCATGAAATTTATTTGAGTGTAGATGTTTCGTTTACTTCCTTATTAAACAAGTATTTCCTTCTACACTGTTCCACAAAAAAGGTGACGCATCCACTATTCATCCTACTGAGTAGAACATGATAAGAAAATCGCAGTTTTTGTTACTAGTGTAGGTATAGTGAAAAGGAACAAACATTTTGAAAAGTCAATTTGCAATGCAACGGTAAATTTAAGTTAATTTTATTACAAAAAACCGAAAAAAAAATATTCGACTTGTGTGTTGATTAAAAATTCGTCTTTAAGGGTGTTGTATGCTTTTTTTTTAAGTTCCGCAAGGTATTAGGCTACGCGAATATGACCAATGCAGGGTTGTGAACCTAACAGAAAAGCGCTAGGCAGTACTCGAGGCAGCAATCGACTTCTGGATTAATTTTTTCATCGGGGATTTATAGGAAATGTATCAACAGACAGGACGAATCATAAAAAAAAACCAGTGCAATGCCAGTCAAGAGGAATATAAACAGATGCGGAGCAATTTTTTCGCTATAAGCCTTCAAAAATCGTGAAAACACAACTAACAAACAAAATGAAATGCGTGCTAGGAATACTACGCGTCAAAAGTGAAGCTTTTAGAAAATGTTTTAAGCCGCCCGCAACCTGAATCGTGTGTTTAAAGGCTTTGCCTGCTTCTCCCCCTAAACCATGAAGATGGTGACAGATACGCCATCAATAGGCCAACAAGAGATTTAGCATTAAAATTGGTGATTTTTATTTAACATCGCCATCACCACTCCAGAGCATTCACCCAATCATACCGATTAATATGATATCCATATTGACTAGATTATACAGGGTGGGCCATCTAGTGGTTTCTTTTTAAATCATAGGTTATTTTGACAGTGAAAGCTGTTTCCCGCTCGAAATCTTAACAGAAAGTCAGTATCATACCTCCGCAGACGAAATGAGTCGCTTTACACTTGAACAACGTTGGGAAATATTGAAAACTTATTTCCAAAGTGAGTGCTGTGTAGCCCAAACAGTTCGTTTTTTGAAAAGAAGTTTTGGCCGAAATGAAGCACCCACCGCGCCTGCTGTACGCAAGTTTGTGCAAAAAGTTCGTGAGACGTCGTCGTACGGTGCGCACAGACGAGAATGTGGCTGCTGTAGCCGAGAGTATTAAACTCACTCCACGAACATCAACTCGTCATCGATCTCAACAGCTCAACATTTCACGCACTAGCGTGAGGAGAATTCTGCACAAAGATCTCGGATTATTCGCTTATAAGGTCCAATTGACTCAGCAATTGAAGGCGCAAGACCATCCGCTTCGTTATCGCTTCGCAGTTTGGGCCTTAAGGCAGCTTGAATTGGACAACGATTTTGGGCGAAAAATCATCTTTTCTGACGAGGCGCATTTTCATCTCGAGGCTACGTTAACAAGCAAAATTGCCGCATCTGGGACTCGGAGAACCCGCACGTTATTGTCGAGAAGCGAATGCATCCACAGAGAGTGACAGTTTGGTGCGGATTGTGGAGTGGTGGCATCATTTTTTTCTTCGAAAATGAGGCTGGGAACAACGTTTCGGTGAACGGTGAACGTTACAGAGCCATTTTCATGTCGAGGCTACGTTAACAAGCAACATTGCCTCATCTGGGACTCGGAGAACCCGCACGTTATTGTCGAGAAGCGAAGGCATCCACAGAGAGTGACAGTTTGGTGTGGATTGTGGAGTGGTGGCATCATTTTTTTCTTCGAAAATGAGGCTGGGAACAACGTTTCGGTGAACGGTGAACGTTACAGAGCCATGATATCTGACTTTTTTTTTTGCTGAAATTGAAGACATGGATTTGGACGACCTCTGATTCATGCAGGATGGCGAGACATGCCACACAGCCCATGCCACAATCGATCTTTTACGCACCAAATTCTCAAATCGTGTTATCAGCCGTATTGGCGATGTCAATTGGCCGCCTCGGAGCTGCGATTTGACCCATTTGGACTTTTTTTCTGGGGAACCGTGAAGGACCGATGTTATGCCAACAATCCAGAAACGATTCAAGCACTTAAGGCCAATATCATCCAAGCAATCCGTGAGCTACAGCCCGAAACCATCGACATGGTCTTGGAAAATTGGAATGACAGAATGCGCTACTGCGAAGCCAGCCCAGGCAGCCACTTGAACGAAGTTGTGTTTCATCATTAATGGGAAGGTTTGCTCTTACTATTGAAGCCATAATACATGAAAAAAAAATTAATTTTGTTCATTTGCATTTTTAAAAAGAAACTTGTATTTGGCCCACCCTGTATATGCTGACGCCGAGCAACTACTGGGCTTCCAAAAGGAGGACGCGGTCACGTGACCGAGATGATCCAGGCGGCCAAAGCTGTCCGATGTCGGGCTATTGCGTCACGATGATGATGATACTTCATTTTCAAAAAGGTCCTTTTTTCTCTCCAAAGAACACAAAATGCTTTCGAAAGTACTCCAGATCATTCGCCTCATCACCGATTCAGATGGCGCCTGTATTCCCTAGATTACGCTTTAAGTCCAAGAGTTCGCTCATGTAAACACCTGGAGGTTACAAACGCCTTCAAGAACTCTCCAGTACGTTGACCGATTCAGACGACACCCTCATTTTTCAGATTTCTTGTCAACACAACAGGTTAAAAAGCGCCTTCAACAACACTCCAGTGAATAGGCTTCATCAATCCCATTCAGACGACACCCGTATTTTCTAGATTTCACTTCCACGTCCAAAAATGAGCTCATGTCAACAAAACGGAGTTAAAAACGCCCTCAACAACACTCCAGTGTATTGGCCTCATCACCCCGATTCACGTGACGCCTGAATTTCCCGATTTAACTTCATGTTCAAGAATATGCTCATGCCAGCACCATAGTATTTAAAACGCCTTCAACAACACTCCAGTACATTGACCGATTCAGACGACAACGGCACCTTCTTCTGGACCTTCAGCATACGAACCATCTGGTCTCAATAGAAGGCCGACTCCGTTTGCTAAGCCTTTGGATAGAGCTTTGTGAAGGAGCGCCGCATTCGGAAGCGACTGAATGATCTCACAATGTCTTTTCCAGCATTCTCGTTTGGAATGAGTTTCTTGTACTCGGTAAGAGCAGTTCTGTATTCTTCCCACCTATTGAGGCACTTGGTTTTGTTGAACAACCTCCTAACCTTGGCTGGTTTGTGGGCCAAATCCTCGTTCCTCCAGGGTACATTAGGCCCCGACTCCACCGTACGTGAAACGATGCCATCTCTGTAGGAGGAAATTAAAATATCATTGAGCTCATCAGCTGACAGCTCAATTTCCCCTGTAGTGCTGATGGGACCAGCAGTTCCGTTTTGGAGCTGACTAGTTCACGGAATTGAATCCAGTTAGTTTTCTTTTGATGAAAAGTATCCGAGCGAATGTCTTGTCCTAGGATGTCGAATCTGATATGTCTATGATCTGAAAGAGACACCTCGTCCGACACGTGCCAGTTCGCAATGAACCTGCAGAAGAAACCGCTAGCAAGGGTAATGTCGAGTACTTTTGCCCTTGCCGCAGTGATAAAGGTAGGCTTGCACCCCCTGTTGAGGACATTCACATGTTTACAGATAAGATAGTCAAGAAGGCGCTTACCTCTATGGTTGATATCGCTGCTATTTATTATGTAAAAGCGTACCGTTATAAAATTTGCATTTAGTTATAAAAAACACATTTAGATTGAGAAATGAAGGTTTTTGACATCATTCTGAGGTATTGATTAATTTGTGGAGCCTTGGTTGGGACCTTGGAGTGTGGAGCAGGAAATGAAGACGCATCTTTGATTGATTAATCTATATAAATAAAAATTAAAGTCAAAAATGATTTTTTCGGATTGGTCGCCGAAACTAATGCGCTGATTTAGAAGAAAATTTCACAGTTTGTTTGAATTAGCTCTGAAAGGGTTTTGATAGTGGTTTGCAATAACATATATATATACAAGGAAAACATACAATTTAATGGTTCATAAACCACCATTGTTGGTTTTATGTTTAGGTCAAGTAGATCGTGGTGCATGCCAGCCAGAAAGCATAGTTGAACGTATAAGTTTGGTTAGCAAGTAAGAGGATATTTCCGACTTGAAAGTTACACGGACACAATTGCTGAGTCTAATGCATGCAGAGACTCATTCGGACCTCGACCCAGTGTGTGATATTAAAGTGGATGTTAACGTGGACGTTTAAAATACTGGACCAAATAAGATGAAAATTGCACACTTTTTTCTTATTTCTTGGGACTGGAAGTATTTAGAGAATAGTTTGAAAAAAAAAACGGGTAGACGTAAGAACAAGAGCTCGATGAACTACAAAACAATGTTACCTGAAATACAAATACATTTTGACCGGTTGAATCAAGAAATTGTTCTTTCCTTTAATGGTATAGCAAACGCATGTGATATACTAACATGGGCTGAAAAGTCCCGGGATTTTTCAGTAGGTGGCACCACTAGGAAATGAACATGACTTATTTCGAGAGGGTCATCTACCACTAGTTTATGTATGAAGTTTCATGACATTTCGTCCATTCGTTTACAAGCTACAGTCGTTTGAGTAAAGCTACTTTCGCCTTCGTAAAAAAATGTAAAAACAGTATTATCGCATCTTGATCAAACATTGTGTTTTGATGGGAAAAACTTCTGAACAATCGTTGCAATGGTTTCAGAAATGTTATCCCACATCTGCTCCTTCGAGAACAATAGTTTATCGATGGTTTAGTGAATTTAAAATGGGTCGTACAAGCACCAAAGACGCACGTCACTTTGGAAGGCCAAAAGGGGCTACGAATGCCGAAATCGTAAAGCAAGTGCATCGAATCGTTTTGATCATAAAGCAAAGTTGCGCGAGTTAGCTGAGGCCGTGGGCATCTCAAAAGAACGGGCGGGATACATTTTGCATGATTTTTTGGAGATTTAAAAACAATCGGCGTGATGGGGGCCGCGTTTGCTGACCGTCGACCAAAAACAGCAGCGCGTTGATGATTCAATGGCCGGTCTGGCGTTGTTGCACCGTAATCGAGCGGAATTTTTTTGACGTTTTGTGACGATGGATGAAGCAAAGGTCCATTACCATACGTCTGAGCCCAATAGACAGTCTGCAGAGTGGCTGGAAAACCACGAATGTCGACCAAAGCGGCCAAAAGACCAACACTCGGCCGAGAAGGTTATGGCCTCGGTTTTTTGGGATGCGCATGGCATAATCTTCATCAATTACCTTCAGAAGGGAAGAACAGTCACAGGAGAGTATTATCCAGCGTTATTGGACAAACTGAACGACGAAATCAGGAAAAAAACGGCCCCATATGGCGAAGAAAAAAGTTCTGTACCACCACGATAACGCACTGTCACACGTCCTTGAAAGCGATGGCCAAATTAGACCAATTACGATTCGAATTGGTCGCTCACCCACCGTATTCTCCAGAGTTGGCCTCCGGCGACTATTATCTGTTCCCAAATCTCAAGCGGTGTCTCCAGGGAAAGAGATTCATATCGAATGAGGAAGTGATTGCGGCAACCGAGGCGTATTTTGAAAGCTTGGACGTTTCGTACTATAGAAAGGGCATCGAAATGTTGGAAAATCGCTATACCAAGTGTTTCGCCCTCGAAGGCAACTATGTTGAGGAATAAATATAACTTTGCTCAAAAAAAAGCTTTTTTTCATTAAAAATCCCGGGACTTTTCAGCGCATGTGGTAAACTTAATCATTCTGTTGTACACTGGCACAATGAATAATTTGTTGGGGTATAATTGTTGTGGTAGGTAAAGTATCACGGGTACTTTATTTATTCACACATGTTGCGGGCATATGACAAGTAGGTTTGCGCGTATGTACATGCAAATGAATGTTTGTTTGCATGTATATCCGTTTTGAAGGGGACGCTAAGCCATTGGAACTCCAAAAGACAAAACCCACATTCCTCCCCCCACTACGGGGTTTTATAAATTGTCAAAATAACTGAGATTAGTGTCGGATCCCTGGTTTTCGGGGTTGTTGTAGTTGCAGTGCATTCGATATCCGATAAGTGTGTGTTACAAAGTTTGAATGTCCGTGTTATTTTCCTCTATGTCCAGATGGAGCAAAGTCGCCGCCTCGATGGAGTTTTCTGCCAAGAGCTGCCATACCCACAAGAAAGCCTTCCTCATCTGTAACCGGCTGGAATTTACACCACTTGTGAAACATAGTACGAAGACTATGAAAACGTACGTCAAGACAGTCCTGCCCGGGTCCGTGACCTATGCTGACAGTGTTGAGCATTTTTGAGATGGTCAGCATAGGTCACGGACGTACGACGTACGTTTTCGTAGTCTTCGAACTATGTTGAACAACTGGTGTAAATTCCAGTCGATTACAGATGACGAAAGCTTTCTTGCAGCGGGCTCCCATACTATTAAGCAAGTGGAGGCCGCTAGACAATTGAAGTTATGCTCAACATTATGTGGAGTGAGGCCACAGGCTGGACAGGAGTTCTGAATGTTATTGTCGATGCAGGACAGGTACGAGTCGAGACGTGGGCACCAGTCAGAACGGAGTTCAGCCAACGTAATCCTGATTACTCTAGGTAATCGAGATTTGTTTGAGCATATGGCAGGTGATTGATTTAAGGCCTATTGAAGAAAGCACTTCCTCACTATGCACTCTTTTGAATCTTTGGACTTCCCTCTCACGGTCCCTCATGTTGCGTCTAACGGGATTTTCAGGGTCGCTCCCTATACTTTCACTTCAGCTTAAGTTTGGTCACATCGTCATGGGGTTGAGGTTGAGGAACAAATTATGTATGCCACAAATAACTAAGATTAGTATCAAATTGTGTTCGTTCGAAGCTAGCTGTCGTAGCTAGTTGAATATTAAACATTGTGAATTTTGTTCACAATTGAACTTGAACTTTAAAATCATATCATGAAAATGAACGCTAAATACGAGTATTAACTAATGTTATGTTATGTTTATGTTTGTGAGTTGGGGTCTCTTTACCCATCCGGTGGGCACTGCGACCATAGAGAGGTCTATTGTGCCATAGCCCACATTATTGCAAAAGACCCTCCACCACCTTTACGAAGTGGATTATGTCTTTTGCTGGTGCTTTCCTGATAACTGCAGGGCTCACTGTGACCTGTCCCAAAAACTTGATCCTGGCCCGCGCTATTGCCGGGCATTCACACAAGATATGCATGGTGGTTTAATCGTCTTCCATGCAGAGACGACATTCAGTCTCGATAGATAGGCCCATTTTATTTAGGTGATATCTCACCCAGTGATGACCCGATAAGTAGCCTACAAGAAGCCTAAGGTCGGCTCTACTCAGGCAAGTAATGCTTTTGTATTTGAAGGGCCTTATTAGCTCCTTCGATTGACGCAGCCCTCGCAAGGAATCCCAGTATTGCTGCCGTATCCCCAGACCATTTTCTAATTATCATTTTGGCCGAAGTAAGACTTAGACCACAGCAGGGCTCTGGCCCAAGAAGAAGGTCGGAAGAACCCTGCCTTGCAAGTTCATCCGCGATCTCATTTCCCTCGATGCCATGGTGGCCTGGCACCCAACACAAGGAGACTCGGTTTTTCGAAGCCAGAGTCTGCAGAAGCTCATGACACTCCTTCACCATCTTCGAAGAGATTATAGCCGCCTGGCTATCCGAGTAGATAGCAATGTGAGCGCCATGCAGTTTCTTGTCTAGAACCACCCTGGCACAGACCTCAATGGCATGGATCTCGGCTTGAAAAACGCTGGGATAAACACCCATTGCGATTGAAATTCTGGTGTTTGGCCCATAGACTCCAGCACCAACTCCCTGTTCGGTTTTAGACCCATCGGTAAACCACCTAATGCACCTAGGATCTTGGCAGGGATCGCCATTGTCCCATTCCGTGCGGTCCGGGATGAGGGCTAAGAATTTTCTGCCGAAACAAACTTCCGTGGTCATGTAATCTGATCTAAAGCAGATCTGCATACCAGGTATTTGATTCAGAATGCTCATATGACCGACGAGATCTATGTGTACGTCAGTAGATAAGTATACTCTTAAAGCATTAATAGCTGCTGATTCTTGGATAAAAATATGTAGTGGAGTTAATCCAATAACCGCCTCTAGAGCAGATGTTGGGTTAGTACGCATAGCCTCAGTAATACCAAGACAAGCAAGGCGAGTAGCCTTGCTCAATACATTTTCAATATGAGTGTTCCAACTAAGTTTCGAGTCTAACATAATGCCTAGACATTTAACTTCCGTGGAGTACTCAAGTGCCGTCCTACCTAGTGAAACCGGCCTCAAGATTAGGTTCCGTTTCCGTGTAAATGGCACAACGACTATAGTAGTATTAACTAATACAAGTGTTGGGTAAATGCTCTGATAGTAATAAAATCTATTGCGATGAATTTTTTTAAACATATACAATAGTTTGAATAATGATTATGATTTTATTGGCTACTAAGCCTAAAGATGAAGTTTACAGAGTATGTACCATTTTTTTAGTTTCCACACAAAGTCCTACGTATACTTGTATGTACCAGGAATCAATTATACATTAGCCACAATAAAGGAACCTTATATACCAGCTTCAGCAAATCTTATTTATTGAATTTTGTATGTCTCAAAAACGAGTAAAAATAAATGCATACAAGGAAAAATAATAAACAAAGGAAAAAGAGAAAAAGCGACCGTGAAGCAGAATAGATCAAACGATTTCCAATACATTAAAAACAACCCAATAAAAATAAAGTATCCAAACCACTATCACAAACAAAGAAAACCGAACACACACCAAAACAAATCTACACGCTAATCCCCTACTGGGTAATATAAAAAAAATGAAAAACGGGACATTTACTTTGCTAATTACCTGCCGTCGGCATTGCCATCGCATTCGAAATAGCACCAGCCATCGTTGTTGTACAACTACTGCTGTTATTATTATTAGCTACCGATGCAGCCGCGATCGTGGCACTATTCAAGACAGGTGGCGGTGGTGCGGGTCGATTAAAAGGATTTTGTCGTCTTGGAGGTGGTTTTGGGGCGGCACGTTGTATCGTTTCCTGATTATGTTCTTCTCATCGTGACACATAATACACAAAAAAAGTCAAGTGGGATACGCAAAAATGGAAGACAATGCAAATTAAAATGTAATTAACCACCTAGCAATACGTTAAATCTAAATCTGGTATTATAATGGATAGCAAAGGATCCACAGTCTATCGCGATTAGGGTCGACTTAGCCCGATTGCTTGTAATATGTGTATATTTACATTGAATTTAAATAGTTAAGAGTTTGTAGTGAAAGTTGTAGTGAAAGTGCTTTGTACTCACTTTTTTGCGTTCCTTCGATTTCTTCTAGTTGTCGTTGCAATTCGGCTACCATTAGTTTTTTATATTCATAACTGGCACATGTGAGAGCTTTCATCCATGTTTCCATGACATCTTGGCGTTCAGCGCTTAACGTGTACGTACGATTGCCATTGAAGATTATTTGAAAACAATAGGGCTCTGTTTCTTCTTCGCATAATTCTGAAAATGAAAAAACAAAAATTAGGAAAAGGATCAATTTAAAAATGTTTAGAAAATATTCTGTGTATACTTCGTGTAAACAAGATAGCACACAATATAACTAACTCATTGTTTAGAAGTCAGTCTTTGAGTGTTTGAGATTTTAAGTGTTGAAGCCGACCATTATAAAGATTTAAGGACTCGACACAGTGTTTAAGGTTGTACAGGGTAATTCTTAGTCGGTGATGCCTGATGATGAGTTGTCGAAACTTGATTTTATTCTGTCTTAAAAAGTACTCGCTAGACCAGTGATTTCATAAGTTGGTAAATATCTCATATTGATCCTGAATTTGTTTTTGCTAGACATTCATGTTTTTTTTTTTATTTCTGCAAATCTGGGGGACTAGGTAATCCCAGAAGATTGGCACACAGTGACTACGAAGGGAACATGCGTCTGCCCGTGTAGCATACCTAGTAGGATGGCTATGTCTTTTTATACCCTTCATGAAGTATGGTATTTGAACTTTGCCATGAAGTTTGCAACGCACAGAAGGAAGCATCTACGCACCGGAGCGACCCGTTTTACAACGGCCAAGAGCTGCCAAAACCCTTCAATGCAAGAAGGAAAGTGTGTTTGTATGTTACATGCCTCGTATCGTCTTTTTTTTATGTTCACTGGGAGTAAAACACCTCGGCGCAACTGCTCTCAGTGCTACTTCTCCGCGCCAGCATTCAGAGAAACCCAGGACCGTGGATCTGCTGCGTATGCGACCGAGTGCTGCACCCAAACGCGACTACGGTGAAATGCAATTGCTGCAATCAGTGGTGCCACCTAACATACTGCTCTCGACTCAACTATCACAGGCACTGGAATTCCTCCTTTACTGCCAGTCAGTGTAGGAGCAGAGGACAACTAGTAGCAACCTCGTCTAACACGCCCCAACATCCAACAACATCGAGCGCTCAGACAGGTTTACAGCCATCCCCGATGACTCCTGCTAACAGTTCCCATAGGATTTCTCAACGCAATCTTACGCCTGCACCACCGACTGCCATCTTCAATACGCTCTCACTCGTCCAACTCAACTGCAATGGGTTGCAGAACAAGGTCGCCGAACTCGCATCATTTATGGGCAGACATCGCATCCAAGTTGGAGCCATACAGGAGACGAAACTGCACTCCAACTCGTCCCTCAACACATATGGCAACTACGCTATTGTCAGGAAAGACAGGTTGACCAACGCTGGAAGAGGGCTTGCCTTCATTATTCACCATTCCATGCAATACCGGGAAATCGGTATTATTAGTAATGATAACACCATGAAAGTGCAGGCCATCGCCATAAAATCGGGTAATGTTGATATCGAAATTTACAATATTTACATCCAACCGGTATCCAGTTGTCCCTCAAGATACCATGTAAATATCAACCATCTCCTTACCGGTCATCATCGCCTCCTGCTCGGTTAATGCTCACCATGAACTCTGACACTCCTTAACAACGACGCCAGAGAAATCTCAATAGCTTGATGCCTACGATTTCTGTACCCTAAATGACGATATTCCCACTCGCATCGTCGGTACATGTTCCAGTTCTCCAGACATCACGATTGCTAGTGCTAGCGTCATAAACGAAACACAATGGGTGCCGGTCCTAACACTATCTTCAGACCACCTACCAATCGTGATAAGGCCTGACAAATCGACAAACATCGTATCTGCCGAACACCGCACGTTTGTCAACCACAATAAGGCTGATTGGAACGGTTTCACCTTTTATACCAACGCTAAATTCCTCGCTCTGCCAACGCCAACGCCAACCGACGTTCGCACAGCCGAATCCAACATAAGGAAAGTTCTAAACAAAGCGGCTGCGAAGTTCATTCCTGCAAATTCGGCCACTTCCCAACCACTGCCGCCAGACTGGCAGACAAGAAAGACAGCTTCAGGAGCGTAAACCCGGATGACCCCAGTATTCATGAGATGAACTGCGAGATCCAAAGGCAAGTAGCCGAACACAGGAGGTCAAAATGGAGCACCCATCTGAATAACTGCAATCTAATCACAGGGCTGAGCAAGTTATGGTCGACAGTCCGTGCCCTTTCCAATCCACCAAAACAGAAAGGGAACGTCGCCATTCAGTTCGGTGAAAATTCAACAAGTGACCCTACCCACTGGGAAAGTCGTTTCAATAAACAATTTATTGAACACCCCGCACCAGACAGACTTAAGCGCAAAATTCGTAGGAAGATTCGCAACCGAACCACAGACAGCATACCTGTTTTCACCACGGACGAAGTAGTTGCAGCTATAAGGAAGGCGAACAACTCGAAAGCATTGGGACCAGATGACATTTCAATGACTATGCTGAAACACCTCGATCTACCAGCCATCAACTATCTCACGGCTACTTATAATCAATGCATCTCCTCGCTGATCGTTCCGGAAATCTGGAAAAAAGGGAGAGTCCTAATATTGAAACCTGGGAAGAAAGCGACACTCGGCGAATCCTATCGTCCAATAACTCTACTGTCACCAGTTGCCAAAACGCTTGAAGCACTAATCCACCCTGTTCTTACGACCCACATCCAGCTCGCAGATCACCAGCATGGCTTCCGAAGCATGCACAGTACGACCACGGCCTTGGATGCCATTACATCCTGCATCCATAATGGTCTCAACCAGGCTCGTCCATGTCAAAGAACAATATTGGTGGCGCTTGACCTGTCGAAGGCCTTCGACACTGTCAGCCATTCAGCGCTTTTGTCTGACATCAACTGTTCATCGCTTCCGCAAATAGTGAAATGGATTGCCAATTATCTCGCTGACAGGCAACCCAATCCAATCCAGAATTCAGGAGCAGCAAATCAAAGCTTAGGAAGATTAAACAAGGTGTACCTCACGGAGGAGTTCTATCTCCTACCTTGTTTAATTTATACCTATCAGGACTCCCAACACCACCTGAAGGGATCGACATCATCTCCTACGCTGACGACTGCTCCATTTTGGCAACAGAAAACAACATAGCGGATATGTGCGAAAACATCAACGGTTATCTTGAAGAACTTAACTCGTGATTCATAAGCAAGAACGTTACCGTCTCAGCGTCTAAGTCCTCGGCAACCCTATTTACCACCTGGACGAAGGAGGTCAAGATGCAGCTTGAAATCTCGATCAGGAATCATCCTATTCCTACTATAAACCATCCTCAAATCCTAGGAGCCACGCTGGACAGCATGGCCACATCATCATCCCGTGCCTCAACCGTGTGCGACAGGATGCGTAGTAGGAATAAAATCCTCAAAGCCCTGGCCGGTAGTACCTGGAGCAAGGATAAGGAAACTCTACTGGTCACATATAAAGCAATCCGAAGATCAGTGGCCAACTATACGGCTCCTGTGTGGTCGCAGAATCTCTGTGACACGCAATGGAAAAAGATGCAAACGTGCCAAAATGCCGCTCTCCGTACTGTTACTGGCTGTCTCCTGATGTCACCCCAGAACCATCTACATCAGGAAACCAGGATGATGCCTTTAAGGGACCACAACCAGCTTCTTGCCAAGCAATACCTGGTGGGTTGATACCGAAGTGATAACCTAAACTCCAACCTCATGAACAAGACGCCGCCGCCCAGACATGCCAGGCGCGACTTGAGGAACCTAGAAAAGGATGTCCAGAGGTACAAAAGTATACCCTTTGATAGTGGCGCACACAGGTTGGCCATCGCAGCGATACATCGGGAGGAGGTTCATCAGTCAATCGCAGGTGTAGGTTCGAATCCAGTTCTCTCGTCCATACCACCAATGATATCTCCGGAAGAGGAAAAACTTCCGAGAGCTACGAGAACGACACTCGCCCAACTTCGGTCAGGCTGGTGTTCACGACTGAACTCCTACCTTATCCCGCATCGACCAGGACGTCCCAAACATCTGTCCTGCATATAATGGAGCCCCTCACGATGTAAACCACATCTTTAACTGCCCAGCTGCACCCACGCACCTGACTCCTAGATCGCTGTGGGAGAACCGAATAGAAGCAGCTAACTTTCTATCCCTCAACACCGGGGATGAAGACGAATCCGTAGGCATGTAACTAACAAACACACCGAATTCCGACCATTGCTACAACAACAACGATATGCAACAATATACTGGTTAACACAAATTCCTCCGACATTTACCGAGTTTTAGATGCAAGAAACCACCAGCCTTTCTAACGTTTTTTAGCAGAAAAGATGTTAAGCTGATTGGTCTGAAGTCCTTCACATTATGGTGATTCAGCCTGCCTAGTTTCGGGATGAACACCACTCGTGCTTTAGTCCATTGTTCGGGTATTGTCCCAATTTATTTTACAATTTTACCACGTCTGTTACTTCCATTATGAGCTGTTTTGACCTCAGATGGACCATGATCTGTTGTTCATCCAAGCGTGTTTTTTTTTACAGGGAATAAGGGATCAGTTTGGCTTTGGCACTATCATTCACAGAATCAGGTGTTTCAAAAGCGTCTATCATCATTTCCCAGGGAGGGAAAAGGGGATGGGAGGGTATAGACAAGTATACTCGATTTAGGGCAGATCAACATAATACAACAAGTGGAACTGATAGGTTTTGCGGACTACATTTATCCACCCCACATAGTTAATAAGAGAAGAAATTAATAGGTGTCAAAGACAATTACAGAAAACATTGAAACATAGACTTTGAGTTTAAAACTTGTTTTGCCTCCCAGACAGTGAAACACTGGTATAAGGGAATGCAAAAAAAAAAGTATATTAATCTTTAAAAAAAATATTGTTTTTAATTAAAGCGAAAACGCGCTAATTAAACCATGATTGGTGAGTATAATTGTCTTGGATTATATTGATACTTTAGTTAAAATTAAATTTGGTTAAGCTGTAAGTAATGTTTGAGTCTTCGTTTTAGAGTATCATATGATGTAAGGGTTCGAATTTCTTGCGGTAAGGCATTAAAAATCAGTAGAGATGATCTAATTGGATCTAGCAAGATTCTGTTGGTGTTGGCTAAAGGTGTTCTGAAATTTCCAGCAATTCCAGTGCCATAGCTGTGAACTTCTCTATTCATTGACACGGAAATGGACGTTTTAATTTTCTTGTTAACTATCTTCCAAATAATCTTAATTTTTTCAGAGATTATAATTTTTTCTATTGGTAGTTTACCAGTCAATTCGTAGACTTCTGAAGTAGGTGTTCTTGGATGTAGATTATGAATCGCTTTAACAACTTTATTAAGCATTCTTCCGATTGCTGAAATATTTCTCGCCGATGTTTGGCACCAGTTAAAAATTCCGTATGTAACAGTAGGCATGACGCACAGTGGTTCAAAATTACATTTTAGCTGGACAAAATTAAAAATTGGAAGTAACAGATTTTTGCAATTCATGGTGTTATATGCCTTCACAAACGTCTAAGCAAATAAAAAATAACTTCCATATATTTTTTTTCCATTGGCGTACCTATCAAAACAAACCGAAATGTAGGTGTATTATCATCCGATGATTAAATCGTTTGACATCGTTCAGCAAATTTATTCATTTTTACTGACGTGGATATTTTCATCCCAGTTTTTGATAATAATTCGTAAAATAGGAGGTTAGTAGAAGCTATTGACAATATTTTGGATTAAAAAAACTTTCTGGGGTGTATTATATTAGTAGTTACATTATTAGATTTTTGAACGCAAATTTTTACGTTTCGTGGACTGCAACTTTCGTTGAACTCAAATGAACTTGAAAAAGACACCATACATCAAAAACCTTATTAGTTGGCATTGTTATCCAGGCTGAATCATCGCCACATCCCGCCACCTAGCAGTGTAAAATTGAATTTCGCGACAGTAATCTCAGTCAAAACGGATTTTTAAAGATATTTAAAAAACGGTCAACCCTAGCCAAAAAACTTCTGAGCGAAAATGAAAGACCATAAAAAAATCCATAAAAAATATTTTCACCACTTTTCTCGTATCATAAACCGTTTTCGAGATATTCTCGCTTGAAAAAGGCTGTTTGATTATTCTGCTTTCTGTGCAAACAAAATGCAAATATTTTTGTTTTGTTATGTAGCTGGAGAAAAATTCAAGCATTGGCTAAAAAAAATGCCAAGCTACCTCCGAATTGTTTCTTTTTATACCCTAGACTTTTAGTATAGGGTATATTGTTTTTGTCACGACGGAAATATGTAACACCTTAAAGGAGGCTCCGGAGGTATAGCAATGTATATATAAATGATCAGGGTCACCTCCTGATTCGATTAAGCCATGTCTGTCTGTCTGTCCGTCTGTCTGTCCGTTCGCACGATAACTTTCGATAGAATGAAGCTAGAGCCTTGAAATTTTGACTAGATGTTGGAAGTATGATCTAGTTGGTTGGTATTGAAAATGGGCATGATCAGGCCAAGAGAACGCCTACCTCCCCTACATATGTAAAATAATTAAATGTATTTATAACTCCTGATTAAATAAACATGAAAGCCTCTAGCTTTGGTAGATTGCTCGTGATGGTAATCTTATACTCCCCTGGAAAAATAAAATCAATACATATAAGATCTAGGGTATTCAAATATGATCGCTTTGGTACTTTACACCCATTAAATTGTCATATTGTCCTGATTCAAACTTAATTATGTACTTCACTCGTACGAAAATTATCGGGAAATTCACAGTAAAATAATCAATCTTCATATGGAAGGTACATGTTTTTTAAGACGAATCATGTCCATTTTCAAAATCCGTTAACTTAATCCTACTATAGGTAAGTATTTGACCTGAATTTCAAGTCGCTACTTTTATGATATTCTATCAAAAATTAAAGATCGGGACGACAAAGAGACTTTTACCCCATATATTTTTAGGTCTAGGGTACACAACATATTTTTAACATCATTTTCGTAATATGCGACCCCTAAAACACAAA
Organism: Chloromyia formosa; assembly: GCA_964017055.1. Classification (NCBI taxonomy): domain Eukaryota; kingdom Metazoa; phylum Arthropoda; class Insecta; order Diptera; family Stratiomyidae; genus Chloromyia; species Chloromyia formosa. Next base: position 121,489,033 of record OZ024813.1, on the reverse strand, counting down.
TCCCCAAAATTTGGTTATTTTCTGTGGACTATTGCAAGATTTATTATTTTTGTCCAGCTAGTTTTCGATTCTGAACCACTGTGTGACGTGGGCATGGAAGATTAAGTTTTTAAGATGGATATTTATGTACTTTCTACGTCTCAGTAAAGCAACTAATGGGCATAGTTTAGATCTAATTTGAGCGATATGATCATTCCACGAAAGCTTCTCATCAACAATAAGGCCTAGGTATTTGATTTTGTCGACTCTCTCAATAGTCTGGTTTCCAAATTTGATACAAAGTTCGATATCGGCCTTGTTTTTTTGCTTAAAAAGCATGTAACGAGTTTTTTTGGTGTTAAGTTCTAATTTGTTACCTTGAAGCCACTGTTTATAGATTTTCATATCACGATTGATAATTTGTTCGGCATCATTTTTCCCAAAATGAGAATACAGCAGAAGAGTATCATCTGCATAAGTTACATACTTGGCAGTAAGGCCTGCATGATTTAGATTATTCACGTAAAGCAGATATAATGTGGGGCCTAAAATAGAACCCTGAGGAACCCTTGTATTCATTATTACTTCGCCGCTTATCTCATTATGGAACTCAGTGATAATTGGTCTATCTTTCAGGTAACTTTTTATCAGGTTGTTAGCAACTCCTCTTATACCAAGTTCATACAGGGCTTCAGACAGGACTGTATGATTTACAGTATCAAAGGCTTTGCTCAAGTCTATAAAAATGGCCGTCACATATTTTGAACTATCAAGTTCAGAGTTTATAAAATGAAGTGCATCTGTAAGCGCAGCAGTTGTGTTACTTTCGGCTAAAAGCCATTTTTTTGTTTATCAAATCCAATAGTCTCATTTATGAAGCGAACAATTCTGGTATTCACCACCTTTTCAAATAACTTGCTAAATACGCTGCACAACGCAATAGGTCTATAATTTAATGGATCATTAGGATCTCCATTTTTGAAAATTGGTTTGATTTTCGAAATTTTCAGCACATCAGGAAATGTACCTCCACTAAGATGTTTATTAATGGTTTGGCACAGTTTCCTCACAAACCATTTGAAGATCGCTGATTTTGATACCATCAAACCCAGCCGATACATTGCGTAGGTTCTTTATGATACCAGTTACATCCTCTATGCTAGTGGGTTCAAGAAATATTGTTCGTTCATTTGTAATGTTTGGATATCTTTCTTCAATCGGGGATGAGTTGCCTTGCTGAGTTTTTTCTGCAACTGATGCGAAAAACTGATTAATGTCACTTGCGGAAAGTGTACTATCGGTTTCTCTCCTGTGACCAGAGTTGGCAGTTAGTTCGCTGTTAATTATTTGCCAAAGTTTTCTGCTGTTACCGGATGCATTCACATATTGATTATTAAGAGAATTTGCCTTGGCTTGGTGGACAAGTTTCGAAGCTTTGTTTTTAAGATATATATAAGCTGCTTTTTTGCTTTCACTGGTTGGATCGAGTTTATATTTTTTATAAGCTATATTCTTCCTTTTAATTGACTCAATTATTTCAGAATTTGTCCATGATTGATGTCTTGTACGAACTTTCTTCAGAGTCGTTGATTCAGTTTTCGCAGATGTAACAATATCAATCAGGTGTTTGAAATCAACTAAGTTATTCAGCCTGCTTACTTTAGCTCTTATGTTTTCTTTGAAAGCATCTTTATCAATTACCTTTATAAAAATAGCTTCCATTCGTTTTTTTAAGGATAGGAGCTACTCTTATGTTTAGAATTGCAATTTTATGGTCAAGCTCTGCTTGATCAATCAGTTTGAATTTGAAGTTATGGGTAGATGTGTTCATTGAGGACACTATGTGATCGATTAGAGTAGCTGAAGTGGCAGTGACCCTAGTTGGTTCTTTATCGTTAACAATATTCATCTTGTTCATCGTTAGCATGTCCAGGTACTCTTTTACAACAGTGGTGTTTGGTTCTAAGATGTCTAAATTTGTATCGGCCAGCATCGTAAGATTATTAAACTGTTGATACAAAGCATCAATGTATTCAATAAAATCATTAGCATTTTCATTAGGGGCCCTGTAATAGGTACCTATTCTAATTGGCACTTTTGAATTGGATAACTCCAATATTATTGTGTTATATTCTGGTGAATTTAGGATTACCTTGAACTGTATGTTATTGTTAACGTATATCACGGTGCCACCCCCTGTTATATCCCGACAGTTGAAAGTCGCTGTATAGCCCTGCAGGTTGAAAAATTCAATTTCGTTGTTATATAGCCATGTCTCATTGATGATTATGATATCCGATTTTTCTACCTCAATAGCCATAACTTCTATTTCCGAAAATTTATTACGTAAACTTCTAGCGTTTGCATAGAAAATTTTCAGTGGTTGTTGACTCATTATGCTTTTGATGAAAAGTAATTAATCCTATTAATTGCTACATTCACTGCTGACCTATACTCGGGACAATCCTTACTATCTGCACTGTGACTACAGTCAGATCTAGTCTTACCGAGGCAGTTTGAACACTTTTTAGTCGATGCCTGGCATTCTGATGCTCGGTGATTACCAGCACATTTTGGGCAAATATCAAGAGTACTCTTGCAATATTTTCCTATATGCCCATATTTTTGGCATTTGTTTGGTTAGCTGATTCCAGAAAATGGGCTTCTAGTAGCATGTCCAGTCACTCGTTTGGATTCTATGCCCAGTCCCAATTTTTCTTACGTAGGAGGAGGGCAAACATGGAGTTACTCTAAGGATCTTCTTAAGTCTGGCAGCCTCTGTACATCCCTCAATGCGTTGTTGAATGCACTCCATGCCTTGCGTCTGGATTCCGTAAGTTCACCATTCCACCATAGGGCGGCATTTTCCCTTACGGGCTTTTCTGGGCAAACGTCTTTAAAATTCGATACAAGAATTTTTGTTAGTTGGTCTACCTGTTCACAGATTTGCCCTGGAGACGTTAGCTCCAGACCGTCCAATGCTGCAAGGTGTCTCTTTGTTTCCCTAGAGTAAACCTCCCACTGTGATGTTCTTGCATGAAAATCAAGGACTTCCAGTATATGCACGTCCAGACGACTACCATGATATAAGAACTCATGTGTTTTGAATTAACGAACGAAAGATACTTTTACCGAATTCACGTTATAAATTGTTATTCATACAATTTGAATAACTCGCGCTCCTCAAACCGACTAGAAAAAGAAATAATGACTCCGCCGATCGTCACGTACAATAGAAATCAGAAGAAACAATCATCGAATAAAACAATTAACTTTTTGAAAGGCATAAATTGTTCAGTCGTCAAGATTTCGTCGCTACACAAGCGCATAGCTTAGGCCTAAGCGTGCGCCGGCACTTTCTCGTAAATTAGAGAGACTTTCCAAAAGCCCACCTATAAGCGAACCGCAAACATTCGCGTAATCTATCACACAATAAAAACAAAAGTAGACAAAATCAACACAAGCCGGAAGCTGATTACGCAACATAATTGCCATCTTCACGCTGTCTGTGTTAACTAGACGACGGTGATGGATGACTTGGGAGTCGGGTCCAGCCCATGATGCAGCAGGCGTGGGGCAAAACAAAGAACCACTCGGACGGAGCCAAAAGAAAGGGCGTCCTCATCATCCTCCCATCCTCGCCTCCTGACTCACCTATAGTGCATCCTTCGACAATAATCAGTCCGGTGGGTTCGCGATCGCCTCGCCTCTCGAAATAGAACAGCAAATTCCCTTTTAGGACAAAATAGCGTTTTTGCCAGGCCTTGTTCACTTCGCCGCGCTTACTTAGCACACCTTCCAGATCGTAGGGTGGTGTCGTTGCGAATGCGAATAAATTCTTTTCGTTGATTTTCATATTGCACCCGACGACGATTACGGTTAATTTTACTATCAATTACTATCAATAGTAAAAAATAATTCAAGCGAAAAGTCGACGCACTCCTCTGCCGATTGTTGTTAAACACTGAATTCGTCTGGACGACGGAAGACACGCCACACTGTCGAGATGATTGAATTCGCACGGATAAATTTCGATTTTTCACATTCGACCTGTCGGGTAGGTGGGGTATTGTTGTATAGGTTGATGGTTAAGGATGTTAGGCGCTACGATGATGCAGATTCGTTGTTGAAGGATGAAAACTTAAAACGATAAATGCAAAATTTGTCGCTCCAGGTGAATTCACTACACTACTTTCGGCTGGGCGCTGGGCGATGTTTAGTCATTTGACAGGTGGTCAGATTTAGGAGAAGAAAGTTGTATCATGGGAGCAAAGCATGAGAGTGTCACTTTGAGCACACAGCTGTTTTGTAATTGAGCAATATGTGGATGCGTTCGATTTGTGTCCGGTGTTAGCAAAAATTATGCAATTTCGGATAAAATCAATGGACAAATAGACGATAAATTTTATGAAAATCCTGTTTTGTGGCTTATTAGTACAGAAAAAAAAAGATTAGTCACTTGCTAATCCTCTTAAACAAAATAAACCGTCAATCCAAAACGTAACCATGCACACGTCAAGAAAAAATCAAAACAATCCGTTGAAACCATAAACGTCAAAAATGCCGCGAAAGTTACTTTAATTTTCTCGACAAAACTATCCATGTAAATTATGTCTCAGAAAGTAATAAATGGACTTTATTCAATAACAGCAAAACCATGTTTAACAAACCTTTTGTTTTTCCAGAAAAAGTGGTTCAAGTCCGTTTTCCAGGACGATTCGAACGGCGCCGCGGCCGCGACCACTCCAAAAAAGTCTCGACATTCGCCGGACACAATTGATCTCACCTTGGACGATTTCGATGAATTCGACAAGCCCTGGCCGCTACCCGATCCGACAGTACAGCACAATGAGACGCGATCGAAGCCACCACCACCACTCGTGTTGCCGCCGAAAAGCTTCAACCCGGCCTCTTCGAATTGGATTGAAATTTTTGAACCTCGCACTGCAGCCGATTTGGGTGTGCATGCCAAAAAGCAATCAGAAGTGCTGGACTGGCTACGACACTATGAGGTGACGAAGAAAAAGTTCCCGGGCCAAATGCTTCTTATCACCGGACCAGCAGGATCTGGTAAAACGGCGACGGTCAAAGTGTTGGCCAAAGAGATGAAGTACGAGATGGTCGAGTGGATAACGCCGGTGGATGTGGACCTGGTGAGAAGCACGGGCACCGCGCCGGGTGATGGTGAAACGTTCAAGGAGTCACAGTTGGAGGTTTTCAAGCAGTTTCTGTTCAAATCGTCGCGTTACAAGTCCCTGTTTGATGATATGCAACGACGCTTGATTCTCGTGGAAGATTTTCCCAATGTGTTTGTCCGGGATTCGGAAGGATTTGAGGAGGTGCTGCAGTAAGTTTGATTAGATTAGATTCCTCTTAGTTTGGATTTTCAACTAACCAATAAGACTTGCAGAAAAACAAGGTTTGCAGCCTGCTTGTGCCGTTACCCTGGAACGGCAGTGATCGTTGACTATTGCTAACGAAGTCAAGCCGCCTGTAAGGCCGGCCGCATGTTGCATTGTAGGCAGGGCAGCTCGCCCAGCACGCCCATGCCATTGTTATTGTAAAATGCGATTTTGACACCTGTTACAACAACAATGTGCAAGCTTGCAAGCTGAGTTTGGTTTCGGGAATGTGCATACTCTCCTGGGCAATGGATCAGAAGGTCCCCAGAAACGCTCGAGAGATTCAGGCGCCAAAGTGCGTTGAAGACTCACAAGGAGTGCTACTATAGTAGTTGAAGACTCAGCAATCTGTACCAGAATGCGTGAGTACTTTGACGAACTTTTGAACGAAGAATTTCCGCGTGAAGCTTTTCAAGCTGTGGAGCCAAACACCACTGATATCGCTGATTTTTCAGTGGAGGAGGTGATGAAAGCAATGGTGCAGATTAAACGTGGTACGGCAGTTGAGCCGGACCAAATACCCTTGGAATTTTGGTTGAAGATGAATCATGGGTGGCCCTAAGAGCAGTTAAGGTTCCCGAGGAGTATGTTAAGATGATACAAGACATCTATGATGGAGCACAGCTGGTGAGTCTGAAGAGTTTCCGGTTAAAGTCGGAGTTCACCAAGGCAGTGTATTGAGTCCCTTGCTCTTCAACATCATCATGCTCTATTTATTAACACTCTTCTCTGTCGACATGGAAATATCCCTTCTCTTCGCCGATAACGATGTCCTGGGTAGCAAAGACATCGTTGCTTTGCAGGCTGCACTGACCAAGTGATGGAGGAGGGTCATGGACTGAGAATTGGCATACCAAAGACTGAGTATCTTTGCTGTCCTTTCTCAGATCCACAGAGACCAATACCAGATATCTACATTAAAGGAAAGCAGTTGAAGCCCTGTACAAGGTTCAACTACCTGGGCTCGATGGTCAACAAGGAAACTGCCTGCGATCAGGCGTCGCGTTAGTGTCAGTTGTATTAATTGGCGAGAAAATTCTGGAGTTTTCTGCGACAGGAAGATGCCACGAAAGCTTAAAGCCAAGTTCTACAAAACCGTCGTACGTCCCGCACTCATTTATGCGTCTGAGTTCTGGAATATGTACAAGACATACTAAAGTAAAATGACTGCGACCGAGATGAAAATGCTATGGATGTCAGCCGGTGTGAACAAAAAGGATCGCATCAAAAGTACGTACATCCGAGGCAGCTTGTTTATTGAGCAACCGATTACTGAAAAGTTCGAAGATTGTTGTATGGATTGGTATTGCCATGTCCTAAGGCATCCACCTGAGAACCCAGCCATGAAGGCACTATCAATGAATGTTCCATTTGCTGGACCCAAACCCCGAGGCACATGGAAACGCACATGGATCGATCAGATGAAGAAGCAACAACAACCCATTAATGTCGGCGATGATACCATCCAAGACCGAGCTGCCTGCAGAAGGAAGCTGAGATTATACCGCTAAAATGGGCGAAGTGCCAACACCACAGGCAGAGCAACGCGAAGCCGCAGAGTGGTATGAAAGGGCAAGGAAGAAGGAGTGTCACCATACACTGTCGAACTCGAACTCGAGCACGAACCTGGTACAAAGGTCCTCTGAATAGCTCAAGACACACACACACTTCACATAAACCCGAAGAAAACCGGTCCACTTGTACCATGTTCGAGCTCGAGTTCAATAGTGTATGGTGACACTAAGGCACATAGTCCAGAAAGCGATTACAAAGTTCATCCCAGCAGGTCGAATACCCAAAATTCCACCAAATTTCCCTACTTCAGCAGCTAGATTGGTAGGTGATAGAGACCGCATACGTAGCACTAACCCGGATAATCCAAGGATGAAGGTAACATCACAGGAAATGGAACTCTCACCTCGACAATTGCAACTTGACAACGGGCGTCAATAAGCTCCGGTCAACGGTTAGGGCCCTTACAAAACCCAACCAAACACAAAAGGCATGTGGCAATCCAATTCGGCAACATTACGGTGAACGACCCAACAAAATGCGCCACCAACTTTAATAAGCAGTTTATCGAACATCCACCTCCTGACAGGCTTAAGCGCATCATTACTAGGAGCATTTGTAACCGTCCAGTTGACCAGGAACTTCAATCTACATATCAGAAAGTTACAGCAGCGATAAAAAGAGCGAAGAGTTCCAAAGCCCTTGGGCGAGATGGTATATCCATGTACTCAATTGCCTTAACCCCTTGTGGCGCATAGCGTGTCAACTTTTCCATGTGGCCCAGTTGACGTTTCGTTGGCATAAATTGGTTTCAGAGAATGCAATTGCCAGCATGCAGCTCCTGCACATTCATGGCCACGAGCGTCGTCGTGGACGGGATCTCATCGTCTATCATTCCCGAATTTCGGAAGAAAGGAAGAGTGATCCCTATTCTAAAACCGGGAAAGAAACCAACACTAGGCGAATCATACCGTCCCATCACACTTTTGTCTCCTGTAGCCAAGACCCTAGAACCGCTGCCCCACCCTATAATTGCGACTCACGTTCAGCTGGCCGACCACCAACATGGCTTTAGAAGGGTGCACAGCACCACGACGATGTCATTACATCAAAAATACACAATGGCCTCAAACAAGCACGTCCTTGTCAACGAACGATTCTGGTGGCTTTAGACTTATCAAAGGCTTTCGACACTGTCAGCCACTTGTTTCTCCTGTCTGACATCTGCGGTACATCACTTCCGTCGCATATTAAAAAGTGGATCGCCAACTATCTTGCCGGCAGACAGTCCTACACAGAATTAAGATCCGGGAAATTTAAACTAAGACGAATTAAACAGGGTGTCCCCCAAGGAGGAGTTCTATCTCCCACCCTGTTTAACCTTTACATCGCTACGTCATGTAAGGCGTAATATGAGAGACCGCGAGCGGGAGATCCAAAGGCTTAAAAGAGTTCCCTTCGATAGCGCCAGCTACAGGTCGACCATCACAAAACTGCATAGTGAAGAAGTGCTATCCTTAATCGAAACCAAACATGGTACTAAATGCGCAATCACCTGCTAAATCTTCAGACGAACTACGGCTTCCTAGAGCAACCAGGACTACACTCGCCGAACTTCGTTCTGGCTGGTGCTCACGTCTGAACTCGTACCTGTCCCGCATTGATAACGACATACAAAACTCCTGTCCAGCTTGTGGCCTCACTCCACAGAATGTTGAGCACATCTTTAACTGCCCTGCGGCTCCCGCGCGCCTAATATCTACTGCGCTATGGAATAATCCTATTGAGGCAGCTGCGTTTCTACAACTGGACACTGAGGAAAACATGGACAACAAAACTTTGTGACACACACACTCATCGGATATCAGCGCGTCGCTACTACAACAACAACATTCGCTCTCTTCATCTACGTACTACCAAATTTCATGTACATATATAGCTAAAGACATTTTCGAGAAAAATAGTTTTTTCTGCAAAATGCCGTTTCTGAACTGCTGTTCGCCGAAGACGGGACTTGAACCCGTAATGACCGTGGTCGGACATGAGGCTGACGCCTTTACGCATTGAGCTACTGGTTGCGCCAAATAAATAAACATATCATGTATGTAAATGACCAGGGTATATTCCTGATTAGATTTAGTCTGTTTGTTCGTTCGCACGTCAACTTTCGACTGAATGAAGCTAGAGGCTTGAAATTTTGATCAAATGTTCGTAGTAGTTATTATTGAAAATGGGAATGATCTAACCAGGACGACGCCCACCTCCCCTACATATCTATTCATGGCCATACCTACGGAGCCTCATTTAAAACATTACATACTTTTGTCGCGACAAAAACAATATACCTTATAAGGTCTAGGGTATAAAAATGAGGAGCAAAAAATCGTTAAATCAGGATTTTAGAATTATATTTTAGGATTATTTAGAATACTACAGAAATTCAATACGTATTCCAAATATAACTTCCACAAACCCAATTAACTTGCATAAAATTTTAAAGTCCGAATTCTGATTTTCTAAACACTAAAATTTTTCGAAATCTACCATTACAGAAACTATCGTGCCTATGGCAAATCGCCACTTGTATTTATTGTCACTGACTCGAAAAGCAGACAGCTCAATTTAGCGTACAATTTGTTTCCAGAAAATATTAAAGGACAATATCATATTACACACATAAGGTAATGATATAATACATTATTTACTATATTGTGGTCATTGAGCCAATCTAGACGATATAGTAAATTACTCGCAGAGATCGCATGCCAACGGATGTGCACGAAAAGCTGTTTGCGTCTCTCTCTGGCAAATGTACATGAGCTTTGCCAGAGAAAAACGCAAACATCTGATTATATGAGCAGTGACGCAACGGATGCAACAGTCGATGCGCTCGTCGGGTGAGGAGAACCATACGAAATTGTGCGATGATCACTACGAGCTCATAGTTGTGGGCGTGGCTTGTGGCAAGTGCATGGATGAAAAGTGTGTGATGAAAAATTGAAACTGAATGTTTATGGCTGCATCTTTGGATGTCAGGAAAGAAAACTAGGGTATAAAAACATGCTGCGTATGTTTAATTCCATTTATGGCATATGAGATATGAATTATGATGTAAGATGATTTTTTCTAATGTGTGGAAGGTGCAGGAGGGTTTTATACAAGTCAGTAAAATTTTACAAATAAATCGTTTTAGATAGTAAACGTTTGCGGGATGAATGCCGTTGCTTTCAATTCCAGTATAATTGTGATGCAAAATGTAATCAGTATTTACATTTGGCTAGTTTGCTGCCATAAACATTCAGTTCCAATTTTTTCATCACACACTTTTCATTCATGCACTTGCCACAAGCCACGCCCACAACTATGAACTTGTAGTGATCATCGCACAATTTCGTATGGCTCTCCTCACCCGACGAGCGCATCGACTGTTGCATCCGTTGCGTCACTGCTCATATAATCAGATGTTTGCGTCTCTCTCTGGCAAAGCTCATGTACATTTGCCAGAGAGAGACGCAAACAGCTTTTCGTGCACATCCGTTGGCATGGGATCTCTGCGAATAATTTACTGTATCGTCTAGATTGGCTCATTGATGTGGTATGCAGAAGAACCCGATACAATTTAGATAATATTTTAGACGAATAACCTTCCCAACTTTATATTTCCAGCTTTAATCCTGTCTCCAGCACACTAATGAAGAAGGCTCTCACTCGAATATGCAATCTGATGCAACAGGATGGCTTCAATCAATACTACAAAGTTCCAGCGACCAATGTCATCGAGAGTATCAATTTATCGTCACTGGGTGATATCAGGAATGCAGTGATAAATTTACATTTCGCCTCGCTAAAAGGTTAGTAAAAGTTTGTGAAATTATCTAGACTTTGATGCTACTAATGTGAAACAGCTAACCGGTATTTTGTTCGGTTTTGCAGGTGCCCCGTCATTAGAAACGAACACTACAACCAAAAGTACTGCGAGTAAAACGGGAAAGGGAAAGCCTAAGGGAAAATCGTTGAAATCAATTGGTCGCGATGAAAGCATAACAATGATGCATGCTCTGGGACGTGTTTTTAATCCAAAATGTAAGTTGAAGGGCATAGAAGCGCCGATGAAAAAATAGTGATCTCGCCGCCTTTATGATTTGTTCTTTTGTTCTGCAGTGGAGAACAAGTTAACACCACGCAATTACACTAACAATTTGATCTGAGCTGCTCTGGATAGAAGCTTAGTGCAAGGTTGCTGCTCCGTTCATATTTCCACGTTTTGAAATGCCGGCGGCGCAGGTGTTGAAGTTTTCGGGCAGTTTGCAGTTTAGGAAGTACATAAAATTCATTTCCTGTCAGCAAAATGTTTGTTTTGTGTAATTATATGGAATAGTAAACATACAAATTGATTTGTAAGACGAATTAATAATTTGTTCTAAAGTTTATTAAAAACATGGATTCCTGGACGTTATGATACCATACTTACTATTCCACTTCAATTCGTCACATATTCCTAACAATACGTCTCACCTGTAAAATTAATTAAAAATGAGCATGCTACCGACCATAAGGAGTATTTTAAAAGTTAATATAAAGATAAAGTAGAATAAGCTCATCCAGTAGTGAACAACTCCTCTACCAAGAGCACACAACTACTGGCAAAATTAATTATTCGGGTATGTCGGTAGATAATAAAGGTGATACACATCCTTTAATAGGTGGCACACAACCACTGCTTGGAAAAGAGCAGTGGTGAAACAACCACTCTATAAAGGGGCCGCAACCTTTACGAAATCTATTTATATCACCGAGGTGAAACAACTCCATGAAGCACACAACCTCTTTTAGAATCTCTCACAAGGTTACTGAAGTGACTACTTCTCATCTCAAGAAGTAGACAACCTCCTACACAACCTTTCACACTGAAGTGAGTACTTCTCATCTCAAGAAGTAGACAACCTCATACACAACCTTTCTCAAGGTCACCGAAGTGACTACTTCCCATCTCAGGAAGTAGACAACCTCCTACACAACCATTCTCAAGGTCACCGAAGTGACTACTTCCCATCTCAGGAAGTAGACAACCTCTTATTCAAAAATACGCTGAGGTTGACAACGTCTTCTCCTAAGAAGAAGTCAACCTTCAGCTCATTTTCTCACACTCTGTCTCTCGCTCCTCACTTGGACCAGTATTTCTTACATACCCTAGGTCCTTTATTAAATACTCTTATAATTAGGAAACTTGCTCAGTGAACTCACCCTTTTTATATTCCTCGTCTACTATTTATCTAACTTGGAACGCACTTTTCACTAATTATAGAAATTACTAAATTGGCGGCACTTTTTCACTAATATAAATATTAATATACAAAATTGTTCAATTGACATTTAAAATTTTATTACGATTACTACAACTAACAATAAAAATAACTACAAACAAAGTAAAATTAAGTTTATAAAATTGTATCAAAATTTATATTAGCTTTCATTCGGCCATCCTGTATAAACTCGTCCCGAGTTAATGTTGATCGGTATTTGTATTACCCTTTTAATTTTCTAAATCTTCTTCGTTTTCACTACTGGTAACATCTGAAACTCCTCCTGGTATACACCATGGTTTCATTCGATCCACCGCCACTATTTGTTCATAGCGCCCTTTTCTTGTTCTTCGTTGAGTTCCTTCCATATCCTGGACAATGTAACGATCATTTGAAAGTACTGCTTTTACAATCATAGGACCACTATAAGGAGGAATCAATTTTCGACTTGTGTTTGTAGCATGTTCATATTTTTCAATCAAGACGATATCTCCTTCTTTATATTCTCGTGATTTCTTACGTCGCTTATCAAAATTCAATTTCTGTTGCTGTTGCGCTCGAATTATCTTACTTCCAGCTTCCTCTCTTTCCTGTAGCAAATCAATTATTACCTCAGAAGTATGTTGGACTTCATCACAAAGAAGTACATCACTACCACCTCTTGGCTTGTATCCAAATAAAAGTTCACTAGGGGTTTTCAAAGTACTTTTGTTAATGATATTATTTAAAGCAAATTGAACGTTTTGCAAATTCTCGTCCCATAATTTTTCTTCCAGTGTTGATGTCAATAAAGCACTTAAAATAGACCTATTTAATCTCTCCACTTGTCCATTAGCTCTTGGCGTTGAAACAGCATTTCTGACATGTTTAATATTATTTTGCAAACAAAAAGATTTAAATTCTTTGGATGTAAAAGCACTTCCTTGATCCGAAATAATAGTTTTTGGACAACCATAAACAGCAAATATTTCCTTGAAAAATTGAAGAACAAATCGTGCTTTCGTTGAAACAACTGCTTTTAGAAAACAAAATTTTGTAAAAGCGTCGATGATTGCAAAAATAAAACAATTCCTTCTTCTACTTCTTGGAAATGGACCCAAATGATCAATATGTATCATCTTCATTGGTATAGTTTCCTTCGGAATGGGATGTAAATAACCTGGTTTTCGTCCCGCTTCTCTTTTGTTGAATAAACACTGGATACAACAACCTATGTATTTCTCAACAAATTGTCTCATTTTTGGAAACCAATAATGCTCGCACAATCTGTTTAAAGTTTTCTCGAGTGCAAAATGACCTAAATCATCATGAGCAGCTTTAACTACTTGATGTCGCATTCCTCGTGGGACAACCCATTGACTCCCCCGTTGATTTTTTTTATAAACGCGCCCATCTTTTAAAACATAATTTTGGTGAATATTTTTCTCATTTTCGCTTACCGGCTGCTTAGAAAGTATTCTATGAATTTCGATTATCTTTGTATCTGTCAACTGTCCTGCAAGAACCCAATCGGCTTCGGTTATACGCATGATATTTTCATTACTGTTTGTTGTATTTCGACTCAATGCGTCGACATGTTTCATACGATCGCCAGGTCGGTATTTCACCGTAAACGTATATTCTTGCAACTGCAGCCACCAACGAGCAACCTTTGGGATTAACTGCTTCTTTTCTTTTGATGCTCTTAAAGCATTGCAATCTGTTACTAAAATAAATTCCTTTCCCAATATATATGGACGAAATTTTTTAAAAGATTCAACTACTGCTAATGTTTCTAATTCATAAGAATGTAGTTTGCGTTCGATATCTTGCGTTTGTCTACTATAATAGGCCACTGGATGTAATTTATTATCCGATTGTCGTTGTAACAAAATCCCCGCTAATCCTAATGCACTCGCATCGGTATGTACTTCGGTTTCAGTTTCTGAATTAAATAAAGCGAGTACTGGTCGTTTTACTAATGCATTTTTCAATTTTTGGAAAGCCTCTTCTTCTTCGTTTGTCCACCTCCAATTGGTAATTTTGCGTAACAACACTGTCAATGGTTTGGCAATAATAGCATAATTTTTAACAAATTGTCGAAAATATCCTGTAAGGCCCAAAAATTGTCGAATATTATGGATATTTTTGGGAATTGGAAAATTTTTAACTGCTTCGGTTTTCTCATTTCCGGGCTTAATTTTTCCGTCTCCAATTTCAAATCCAAGATATGACACCGTTGTCATCAAAAATGAACATTTTTTTAAATTTAATGTAACTCCTTCTCCACGAAATATTTCAAGAACCTTTCTAAGTCCATTTAAAGCTTCCGAAATTGTTTGAGCGTGAAGTAATACATCGTCCAAATATACAGCCGCAATATCACGAACAGGTCGCAAAGTTCTATCCATAAAGCGTTGAAAAGTTCGTGGAGCATTTGTTAGTCCAAATGGCATTCGGTTAAATTCATATTGTCCGTTCGGTGTAACAAAAGAAGTTAATCGTCTAGATTTCTCATCAAGAGAAATTTGATAGTAACCAGATCGTAAATCAAGACTTGAAAAGTATTTCCCTCCTTCTAGTCTATCAATTTGATCGTCAATACGTGGCAATGGATAATTGTCTCGGATCGTCATAGAATTCAATCGTCGAAAATCAATACACATACGAGCCTCTCCGTTTTTCTTTTTAACTAATACGGTTGGTGATGCATAATTTGAATCAGACTCTCTTATTATTTTATTTTCCAATAGATCGTCCACAATGTCCCTCAAAGTAATCTGTTCAGATTGCGCCATTCGGTAAGGTCTACAAAAAAAAGGCTTATCATCATCGAGTTTAATCTCCATTTCAACGGATTGAGCACATCCTAGTTCGGTAGTATTTAGCGCAATACAATCTCTAAATTCGTTTAATAGCTCAAATAATTCAGTTTTGTGACATTGTTCAATATTTCCTACAACAATTTCATCGGAATTCAACGGACAAAAATCTTTAAATTCAATATTCATTATTCCGCAAAAATTAGTTTCTTCTTCAATGCAAGATCTTCCTCGAGCAATCACTCTACCAGTTTTAAATTCAATGTCTTGGTCAGATAAATTTATAATGGGTACCAATGCTTTCTGTTTTTCATTGACTGTTATTATTATTTGCGGTATTGCACATTCTCTACTCTCTTCAGGTCTAATACTTGCTGCTATAAATAAGTCTCCAACATAATCAGTACAACCAACTTTGACAAATTTCAAGTGATTTCGTGGAATTACAACATGTTCAATCGCTTTTAAGACCACTTTTGTACTGGCTTTTATATCCTGAATTAGATTAATATCATTACTCGAAAATAATAGTTCATTTCCATTTTTGATTGCTACAATATGATTTAATTCCGTAAAAGATCTTCCAATAATCAAAGGTATATTTTGTTCCTTATCATTAACGACGATAGCTTTAATTTCTGCTTCAACATCATCTACATTCAATTTAAATTTTGTAGATCCAATACTGTAAGTAATTCCATTTCCATATCCATGTAAAATAGATTTATCATTATAATCTACTAATAAATTTAATCTTCGTACCTCATTATGAATAATTAAAGTACATGAGCTGCCAAAATCTATATAGGCTTTCGATAATTCCCCATTTATTTTTACGTCTTTAAAATACTTTTGATTATTAACTTCAGTAGCCGATATTTCAAGTCATGCTACAATATTCTGCTTTTCCTGATTTTTCTTTGGACATTTTGTACTATCATGAAACCGACCTTTGCAATATGTACAACGATCTTCGATAGCCTTAAAAGTACAATCTCTTGCATAATGCCCTTCCTTCCTGCATTTGTAACAAGTCACATCATTAGATTTAAATGGTACTAATTTATTTCCGCTTTTATTTTCAGGATTCGGATATGTTTTTTTTTCTTTGATTTTCAATATTATCTCTATGTCGATAAATTGGCTGCGTTGAATTATTAACAGTACTCAAAAACTGAAACAAAGCCTCTGGTGTTGAATAATCTCCAGCGTTAGCTCCTGTTTTTATAATATAATCGCTAATCCCTCCTATTATGCAGGACACCGCATTTTTACCATAAATTCCACAAGCATTTAATAACGCTAGTTTTTCATAAAAATATTTCGCATATGATTCTTCTGTTCTTTTTCTTCTTTTCATCATATTTTCTAATAAACTATTAAAATCGCGTCTCACCGGAAAAGCAACTATAATCTTTCGTTTCCAATCTTCCCAGCTAGTCTCAATATTTGGTAAGCCTTTATACCAAATAGCGGCGAGTCCTTTCAATTTTGCAAGAGAAAAATATATAATTTGTTCTTCAGTCCAATTACATACATGTCTTAATTCATCAATTTTTTTGCACCAAACTTCAGCACTTTGGTTGATATCCTCAGGGTCGAAATTAGGAACAATTTCTCCTTTTAAAGAAACTTCATTAGCACGTGATGTAGTATTTTCAACTAAAGCTGTTATGGCTGCGGTAAATTCTTTGATAGAT
Organism: Chloromyia formosa; assembly: GCA_964017055.1. Taxonomy (NCBI): domain Eukaryota; kingdom Metazoa; phylum Arthropoda; class Insecta; order Diptera; family Stratiomyidae; genus Chloromyia; species Chloromyia formosa. Next base: position 121,472,336 of record OZ024813.1, on the reverse strand, counting down.
TTGACAGTTGAATTAGTTCTTGATCTATTCCTATGCCCAGATCGTCGTTCCCGTGAATTGACTTTAGAAACTTTATGTCCTTTCCGATTTCTATGATGATTACGTGATGAACTTTCATTACGATGCTTTCGATTCGTACTTCTAGAATTACTACGATCCTGTCGTGTTTTGCCCATTTTCAGTTAATAATATATTTGACACGACGAAAGAAAAATGATATTCATTTACTATTTCCCGTGAATTGACTTTAGAAACTTTACGTTTTTTTTTTTTCGATTTTTATGATGATTACGTAATGAATGCCTTTGACGCGTATTTCTAGAGTTACTACGATCCCGTCGTGTTTTGCCTATTTTCAGTTAATTATCTTATATCTGACACGACAAAAAATAATATTCATTTACTATGCAGCCAAACCCAAAATACATTCATAATTCACTCCAAAATGTAAATGAAAAATAAAGAAGAGAAGGGAAAAGAAGTAGAAATAGTATACATCGTCAGAACGTCCAGTTTATCCCACTTCTGATATTTGTAAGACGAATTAATAATTTGTTCTAAAGTTTATTAAAAACATGGATTCCTGGACGTTATGATACCATACTTACTATTCCACTTCAATTCGTCACATATTCCTAACAATACGTCTCACCTGTAAAATTAATTAAAAATGAGCATGCTACCGACCATAAGGAGTATTTTAAAAGTTAATATAAAGATAAAGTAGAATAAGCTCATCCAGTAGTGAACAACTCCTCTACCAAGAGCACACAACTACTGGCAAAATTAATTATTCGGGTATGTCGGTAGATAATAAAGGTGATACACATCCTTTAATAGGTGGCACACAACCACTGCTTGGAAAAGAGCAGTGGTGAAACAACCACTCTATAAAGGGGCCGCAACCTTTACGAAATCTATTTATATCACCGAGGTGAAACAACTCCATGAAGCACACAACCTCTTTTAGAATCTCTCACAAGGTTACTGAAGTGACTACTTCTCATCTCAAGAAGTAGACAACCTCCTACACAACCTTTCACACTGAAGTGAGTACTTCTCATCTCAAGAAGTAGACAACCTCATACACAACCTTTCTCAAGGTCACCGAAGTGACTACTTCCCATCTCAGGAAGTAGACAACCTCCTACACAACCATTCTCAAGGTCACCGAAGTGACTACTTCCCATCTCAGGAAGTAGACAACCTCTTATTCAAAAATACGCTGAGGTTGACAACGTCTTCTCCTAAGAAGAAGTCAACCTTCAGCTCATTTTCTCACACTCTGTCTCTCGCTCCTCACTTGGACCAGTATTTCTTACATACCCTAGGTCCTTTATTAAATACTCTTATAATTAGGAAACTTGCTCAGTGAACTCACCCTTTTTATATTCCTCGTCTACTATTTATCTAACTTGGAACGCACTTTTCACTAATTATAGAAATTACTAAATTGGCGGCACTTTTTCACTAATATAAATATTAATATACAAAATTGTTCAATTGACATTTAAAATTTTATTACGATTACTACAACTAACAATAAAAATAACTACAAACAAAGTAAAATTAAGTTTATAAAATTGTATCAAAATTTATATTAGCTTTCATATGGAATAGTAAACATACAAATTGATTCTGCTGCCTAAAGGAAATTCCGATTGTATCTGTACTAAGGATTTAAGTTTTCTCTTCAAATTTGAGTTGACGTTGGAATGCTAACTAAACCCAGACACACTCTCAAGAAAAGTCATGCCCTATTTTCGTCTTTGCTACTCTAGGTGCGTTCTCTTTTTAAATAGCAGATTAGAGCAGGATAAGCGGCACAGAGCATGCATTAACCTTCTTTCCAAAGCAGCTCATATCAAATTGTTAGTGTAATTGTGTGGCGTTATCCCACTCTATTCTCCTCGACTGTTTAAAAAACGCGCCTTTTGAAATGTTGTGCGTTTTTTTTGTAAGAAAACAAAACCCTTATGGAATCGGTCATGCGTCCGTCTGTCAGTCTGTCCATGAAATATTGGGAGTACAAATTAATTCGGTTCGTTTTTTTGTGGTCAAAAATACATTTATTTCAAAATAAAAAGTATCAAAAGATTAATCATAGTATCGTCCATCGCTAGCTACTACTTTTTCCCACCTCTCAGGCAGTTTTCGAATTCCATCTCGAAAAAATGTCTCGTCTTTTGAGGTGATCCAAGTTAGGAGCCAATTTTCGATTTCTGCGAAAGAAGTGAACCGATGACCTGCCAGATCGTGTTACAGAAGGAGCAATGTCCGGAGAATACGGCGGGTGCGGCAAAATATCCCACTTAAGCGTTTCCAGATATTTTTTCACGACTTTTGCGACATGAGGCCGAGCGTTGTCATGCAGAAAAATAACTTTGTCATGTCTTTGCTTGTATTCCGGTCGTTTTTCTCGTAATGCACGGCTCAAACAAATCAATTGCAGTCTATACCGATCGCCCGTTATGGTATCGCCAGGTTGTAGCAGCTCATAGTACACAACACCCTTTTGGTCCCACCAGATACACAACATGACCTTAGAACAATGAATATTCGACTTTGGTGTTCATGTTGAGGTCGATGGCAACGATCGACCGGGCATAGCGTAGTATTTTTTCTTCTTGGGGTTGTCATAGAATATCCATTTTTTATCCCCAGTAATAATTCTATGCAAAAACCCTTTTTTGTTGCCTTTGAATAAGCTGCTCGCAAGTGAAAAATCACCTTTCAATGTCTCTCGATTTCAGTTCATAAGGCACCCAATTGCCTTGCTTTTGAATCATTCCCATGGATTTTAATCGTACAGAAACTGCTTGTTGAGTCACTCCCAATGATTCTGCGAGCTCCTCTTGCGTTTGACTCGGATCTTCATCGAGTAATGCCTCCAAGTCTTTGTCTTCGAATTTTTTTGGCTGTCCAAAGCGAGGTTTGTCTTCAACGCGGAAATCTCCATTCTTGAAACGTCGAAACCATTTCGTCCAATTAAAACAAAAAACTAAAACCTCCCGCAAATGCAGCTTAGTTAACACAAAATTGGACAGTGAAAAACAAGGTTTTTTTTTATGAAACTCGAAGCGATATGAACTGAATATTATTGACATATGTCTAACCTATCTGAAACTACCGACATGAGCTGTTACTATTAAATATTCGTAACAGCCAGAGCCACCTTTTTAAAACGGACCAAACTAATTTGTACTCCCAATACCTCACGAACCGCTGAAGCTACATGCATGAAATTTGGTAGGAATATGTAGAAGTACTATTTGGTCTACAACTTAATAATGAGACTTTTTTTGGAATTTTGGGCATTTATTCATAGATTTATTCATATAACTAACTTCCGACGAAATTGCCAACTCTTTTTGAGTTTGGCACGAATCTTCTTCGAGTAATTTCGTCAATTCTTCGTCTTCAAACTTTTTTGGCTGGCCAGGTCGCTCTTCGTCGGTAATGTCGAAATTATCATTTTTGAACCGATGAAACCACCGAAAACACTGTGCACGCGAAAAAGCATCGTCACCGTAAACTTCCACGAGCAATTATGACTCTGAGCTTAGCAAAATAATGTCCAAGTAAAACTTCCCGCAAATGTTGTTTTTTTCGTGAATTTTCGAAACTTTCCATGGTCCGGTAAAATACGTTGTCAACAATCAACACGAAATGTTTATACTGACATTGACAGCTTATGAATACAAACTTCAAATGGTATGTATGTCAAAGATGGACTACCATTGGTTTATCGGTGTTGCCATCTCTAAAATAAGTCTCATTATTAAGTTGTAGACCAAATATAATTCTCTGGAGAAAGCGATGCCTCGTAATAGGTCAACTTTAAGGGGAGGTCTTCATAGAGGGGAAATGAAGGTCGAAATTTTTTTTCGTTTGGTATGGGCAAGTGGGGTATTTTTTTTCACGTTCACTAAGTCGCGGGGGAGTTGTGAGGACGAGGAGTTTTATTCATCCCAGCGACCTCGAAAACCAATGGTTTGACACTGGTCTCGGTCGTTTTTGAGATTATTTATTCCACGCTTACTCACTTTCATGTGGGTGACGGGGTAGGGAGCTGCGGTTAATTGGAAAAATTCGAAACGATAAACCTATTCTGGATCATAGCGGATATGTTTATGAAATTTAAATAGAAATCGATAGAGCCGTTTGGCCGCAAAACTGGAACATACATACAGCCAATTTTTATATGAAGAAAAATAGATGACAGGTAATCCGTTCTCGCTAGATAAATAATTTTCGTTTTATTTCAGACGAGGAGAATTCCAAGTTGCTACATAAATTCCTACACAGTCCAGAAGATATCGCCGATGCTTTCTCATCGGAACCAAAAATGTTTGTAAACTTCTTGCATTCCAACTATTTGGCTCACTTTACCCACGTCGAGGATTCCTTGAAGGCAGCCGACAGTCTTAGTGTAAGTGACGTCGCTATGACCGAATATCGCGAAGATGTGATGGGCCGTTTGGGCTTGAATGTTGCCATTCGTGGTTTGATGGTAGCAAACACGAAGCCAGTCAGTGGATGGTTGCCAGTTAGAGGACTCAAGAGAATGGAAAATCAAAGGCAAGTGATGTCGGTTGAGAGGATACGGGGGAACAATCACTAACTTAACTTTGGAAATTTTATTTGTATTTGTAGAGGAAAATTGGAGGAGGAAATGAAGCGATTGGGAGTGAAACACGAGCTATCACAAAATGTCCTTATATCTGATTATCGAACGTATGGCCGAATTATTAAATCAAGTGGGATGAGTTCGCAATTATTGTACAGTTAATCGCTTAATTTATTATTTTTTTTTTTAATAAAAAATATTTTTCTTTTCTTTTCGTACTATGAAATCATTATGGATGTGTTATTTTACTGGAAATTTCTTCGATAAACAGAGAAGTTGTTCTTTCGTGTGGTGCAGGCGTGATGAAGCACACTCGTAATGGTCAGCTTCGCTTGAATCAAATCACTCTAAAGTACCTTATAGATGGCTTATTAGGAATAATGATTCCGCTTTCGACTTGATCTCCAGAGAGAGAGAGAGATATCCTGTTTTCCGACTACTAATGAGAATGGTATGCGTTTTCTGCTCACTCAGCTGAGGACATCTTTTCTAATCCCAATTTGATAGTAGCGTTTGCTTCGGTGGCTTCCATTTTAGCGTATCCCTGATCATTAGCCCCAAGAACACCGCTGTATCATCTGCGAATTTGACTAATGTTATGTAGTGTACATACACACATCATCTATACTCTCCCTGGATCCTGTCAACCCCTTGTGGGGCATAGGGCATTAACCACGCCGACTTTCCACCTCGTCCTGTTCGCCGTCATCGCCTTCAGCTGTCTCCACGATTTGCCCAATGACTTACCTCCAGGTGTTTCTAGGTCGTCCAACGAGGCGACTTGCATCGGTTCCCTGTGGGTTCCAATCGAGGGCCTGTTTAGCAATGTTTTCCGGCCCTTTTCGAAGTGTGACCTATCCATTGCCACTTTCGCCTTTTTATGGAGGTGTCTATCCTATCCTGGCCAGTAATGAACAGGAGCTCGTCGTTAGAAATGACCTCCGGCCAGCGTATGTGTAGGAAGCGCCGTAGACACTGGTTCACGAAAGTTTGCAAACTAGTTGTTATCGCCCTGATCACCCGAAACACAAATTTCGCTCTGTCTTCCTGGATCCAAGCTCAAGTACTTAGTTTTGGCAGCATTGATTTTAAGCGAACATTTGAACTAGATGATCCGATATATTTGAGAGAAGACAAATATCGTCAGCGAAATCCAGGTGGTGAAGGTGTTCAAACAGGTTCCATCCGATACCTTTGCGCTGGTGTTCATGAAGCGCACTGCAAAGTATGTCGCTAATGGCAATCAAAAACAATATAGGTGACAAAATGCAACCTTGTCTCACTCCGCTATGTATCTCGAAGGGATCTGAAAGCTTACCCTTGTGTAAGACGTGACATTGGGCTCCCCTATAGGACTCATTGATGATGGATATGATTTTATCTGGTATACCTCTCCTATGTAAAGCCTTCCAGATGTATTCCCGGTCAACGCTGTTAAACGCCTTCCCGAAATCGATGAACATGAGATGCAATGGGGATCTCCACTCTGCGGATTGTTCAATAATAATTCGGAGGGTGTTGATGTGGTCGCTACATGAAAAGCCCTCGCGAAAACCAGCCTGTTAATCGTTCAGTGTGCGGTCAACTGTATGCTTGATCCGGTTTAAGACTATTTTCGCCATCAGTTTGGAGACTGCGGGGAGGAGGCAAATTCCACGCCAATTATTACAATCCTTCAGGTTACATTTCTTCGGGATCTTAATAATGACGCCCTTCTTCCATTCATTAGGGAAAGTTTCGGTCTCCAAACACTCTTGGATAAGGGGGAGAAGAATATCCCCGTTGATATCCGCCTTAAAGAGTTCCACCGGAATTCCATCTATCCCCGGGGCTTTGATTTAATAGCCACAGTTAATTCCTGTTTAGATGGTGGGCTGGTATCAACTCTGGCTATTTGCGGAATATTTTCTACTTCTGGCGAAGATGAGTTCAAATGTCCAAAGGTGTTGTTGAGGACCTCACTGAAGTGCTCTCTCCATCGTCGCAGTTGGTCTTCATCAGTGGCCAGTAGGGATCCGTCTTTATCTTTCACGGGATGTTCAGTTGCAAAAGGTTTGCCAGCTAATGGCATGATAAGTTTGTAAAGGGTTCCACTGTCACCACGGTAAGCCGCTTCTTCTACCTTCTTCACTAATACATTGATGTTGTTGCGTTTGTCCCGTCTTACGCTTCTTTGCACGCCTTTCTGAAGAGAACTTTATTCAGCTCTAAGTTGATCTTTGACTGCGTCGTCAGTAGCTGAGTTGATTTGTTCTTTAATTCTCTTGCGTGCCGAGATTAGAGACCATGTAGAGTTACTACTGAATGGCCTTCTACCGCGCCCCAATCTGCCCGCAAAAGTTTCACCGCACGAAATAAATGAGTCCTTAGCGACGTTCCATCTGTCATCAATTGTAGGAGTCTCATAGGGTGGTGGTGCATTAGCTCTTTCATGCAAGGCGGTGGAATAAGCACGTATTATAGATGGATCTTTAAGCTTTTGCACATTAAAACGTGGCAAGATTCTTGCATTTTGAGGGCGATCGCTGCCGTTCATAAGCGCACTTTTGCGACAACAAGTTGGTGATCGCTGCCAATATCAGCACCCCGCTTCGACCCGACGTCTAAGAGACAATTCCTCCATGTCTTGGAAATGGCTATATGGTCAATCTGGTTCTCTGTTCTGCCATCCGGAGAAACCCAGGTTGTTAAATAGCATCGTTTGTGCTTGATAAAAGTACCACCGATGACGAGCTGAAGAGAGTTGCAAAACTCCACGCCATTTTGGTTCCTCTTACCTAGACCATGATTGCCCATTAGGTGTTCCAAACCAAGGTTGTCAGACCCGACTTTGACATCCCCCATAATAATTTTTATGTCACCTTTGGGCGCCTTGTTGAAGGTGTCGCCGTGTCGGTAATAGAAGGCGTCTTTAGCTGATTGATCCGATGGTTCAGTCGGGGCGTAGCACTGAATTATTGTGAGGTTTCTTACCCTGAATTTAAATCTGGCTGTAATGATACGGTCGGAGATGGGCTTCCAGTCAATTAGAGATAGGCATGCCTCCCTAGTCAACAAGATTCCGACGCCTGCCATTCGAGGTGAGGTATCGTCTTCACTTCCAGAGTAGCAGCACTATTGGGGAGCTTGGTGATAAAATCGTTCCCGATCCAGGCCATCTTGTTTCGCTCAGTCCTAGTACATCGATGTTATATGCGGTCATTTCCCGTTCGATTTTAATGAGCTTCGCACTATTGCACTCGCCCCACATCGATCAAACGTTCCAAAAACCGATCGTGGTCCGTTGTTTGTAGCCAAAAGTCGTTGCCGGTGAATCAGTCCGTGTTATCCGAGGCTCGTTTAATGTTTTGAGTGTAAATTTATTTCAGGTACGCAGGTTACACGCCCACATACCCATCGGCGCCATCAAAAAAACTACCTTTGGGTACTAATAGAACTTTCAAAGCGCTCCAAGCTTGTCAGTATAAAGAAGGCGCGGATCGGAGGTGCATGCTAGCAACTGCATTTCCGAAAAGTAGATATTCAATCGAAACGTCAACAAGCCATAGAAATGCTAGAGATGTTGACGCGCTCGTGCCCATATGAAACTTCACGTTTATACTCGTATCTTCATAATTGCTATTCGAAACCACCATTCTTATGCACTTTTCAACTTTTCCTTTCTGCCTACACTTAAAGTTTTTCCGATCTACTGAACTTTATGTTCATCTTTAATTAAGTACTCGTAAGCATATTTAGTATTAAGCACTCATGTATAAATATGCCTATTAGTCGGCACCTAGGCATGAAGACATAGCCTATTTGTCGGCTAACCTTCTCTCCCCCCTTGCCAGTGGCATCTCTTCATGCCGGCCTTTCTTTTCCTTTTGATCTGTACCTACTAATTCACGCTTAACAATCATGTTCTCTAAAGGACTTGTCTCATCATATGGCATTGTTGCCTTCGTCATATGCATACGTGATGTCCCTGCAGAAGCAAAACTACTACAGTTATTTCTTTCGGCATGGGAGCCCCCATTGCACGGATCGTTGTGGAACGCCTGCTGTTACGTTGTCTCTAGTTCCTTCACTGGCTTCACACTTTAGAATTTCGAATAAAAGCTCTTGATTGATGCTTCCTATTGTTGTTGTAGCAACGCCCGCTGGCGTTGCTGATGAACGGGTCGCTCCGGTACGCACAACCGGCTTCCGTGGGAGCTTATAAATAAATACTTCCTGTCGACTAGTCCGTTTTTCACCCATTTTGTTTTTTGTAATTTACCTAATTCTTTGCTATTCCTTCCTTTTCCTTGATATGTGCTACAGGTTACACTAGGCATGATATTTAGTTTGAATCGTAATGACTGGGTGCAACGAGAGGGCAAAGGTCCCGCATATCTCCCGTCACTAAGCTCGTTCGGTCGCTCATGTTCTTGAAGGAGTTTTTGCGTCATAGCGTTGCCTAACCTTTATTGTCACTACGTCGTCCCCGCGGACACTTCCGCATGATCCCGGTAGGTCAGTAGTCAGATTTTATATAAGAACAATTACGAATGTGACTTTGAGCTTTAGCAATAGCATGGAAAGAGAAAGCTCCATAAGCACGATTCACGTAAACGTTTCTCTTCGCTGAGTGTTCACATTGAAAACATGAAGCAAAGTCAGCGCCAGCTCGGCATCAGCTTTCAGTCTGTAGTCGCGCTGTTTTTAGACGCTAGACCAACCACCCGCGTTAGACCACGCATTAGACCGCCTATTAGGCCAGCAATTAGACCGCCTATTAGACCACACATCAGACCATCCATTAGACCACGCATTAGATCAGCCATGTTCACACTGTCGAAAACCTTCTCGAAATCAATGAAAAGCAAGTAAAATGGTGATCTATTGTATACTAAACGCATTGTACGATGACGATTCGTAAGGTATTAATGTGATCGACGCAGGAGAATCCGCATCGAAAGCAACTGGCCTGCTCTTCCTCAATTGTGCTTTCTAAGCGCTGCTTTAGTATTTCCAGGACAATTTTAGCTAGTTTTTTTGGGGGGGGGGGGGGGGGGGGATTCGCCGTCAGTTACACGTTTTAACACAGTAGCGAAATGCTCTTTCCACCGCCTCATCTGCATCTCAGACTACCATTTTTGTGGACTTTTTGACACGCTCGGTAGCTCGGTTAGAGAAACGGGGCGAAAAAACTGCTTGTGGGTACTAAATATAACTCCCACACCGCTGAGCTTGTCGGTGTAAGGACGGCGCGGATAGGAAGTGTATGCTAGATACTGCACCATGCGAAAATATGCTATCGCTCCCACGGCAGTCGGTTCTACGCACCGGAGTGACCCGTTCATCTGCAACGGCCAAGGGATGCCAAAACCCTTTAACGTAAGTAGGCGTTGCTACTACAATACAACAAAATATGCGATCGAAACGTCAACAAGACATAGCACAAAAGATGTTAACGCGCCCATGCCCCTGGAGTGGTTAAGGCAACAAACAAACAACATACAATTTTTTGGGATGAAAGCTCAGCGCCGGGGTTATCAACAATAAATTGAATTCTCTCGCACCCATTCTAGTCATCAGGTAGTTTGCAACCAAATGTTTTTTCGTGAAATTTGAATTATAGAAAAAAAATCCACAATAACACACAGTATACCGGAACGTATATGGTCGGCCTTATATTATATTCGTGGAAAGGGTTGACCAGATCAAAAACTATAAGAAATATCTACTCAACTGAACTACCCTACAGCTAATAAGATGACAGTGGGTTTGCTCATGGCATCGCCTAATTTGCTCTTGTAATACATACTTACTTTCTCCAGAACGTGAAGTAGTTTTCATTCATACAAAGCGAGAGTACAGTTTTGTATACTCGTGGATTCGCCTTGTTAATTTTGTGCTACTTCTAAAGTTGTTGACCCAAATCAGTTCAGTTGGTAGATTCAAATGAGGACAACACAAGTTCCATTTATTCAACTTTCATTTATTTCAGTAGTTCTGATGTTTGTTCCTATTTTTTTTTTGGTAATCACAAAAAGCTTAAAAATTACATGTGTATGATGGATCAAAGTGCTGGTTATGTTTACGATTATTTCAATGTATCATACATATAACTTAACATATTCTCCATACCTTCTGCATATGTATCAATGTGCCTGTTCCTTTTTGTTTACATACATAAATTCCGCAATGTTCCATTCATGTCCATCACTTGTTTTTGTGTCTTTTTTTTTATTTGATATTACTTGATAAGAGTTATCCTAGTGATGCAGAGATGTGACTCGTATTCGTAATGAAAAATTAAACAAAAGATAAAAATAGTGACACATTTAAAATTGATGGAAAATAAATGAAATATTGTACTTCAATGCGTAATGAAATTAGCTGATGAATTACAGACTAGAAGCTGCCAGAATAAAAAATCTGGGTATACTCCTATTTCACCGGAGCGACTATTGCGACTATAGTGGTTTTACCGATGTAGCGTACAGAGCGAGTGAAGTGAGCGTCCTAGTAAGGCATAATGAGGGTTGCAGCCCCTTAAGTCGCGGAGCCCAGGCAAGGGGAGTGCGAATTCATCTCAATTACAAAGCCACTATTGATCTCAATGACGCGTCGCCCGGTCAGATAGAAATGTTCCAAAAACTGAAGGTGGTGATGATGGTCGCAATGTTGAAATATAACTTTTCCTAGTTTTTTTGTGTCTGTTCTAGTTTAACTCCCCAGTAGTCGACAGTTGACCAAACACACCGAAAAAAAAACATCTTAAAATAAATATAACGCCTAATTGTAAATATACATGCAAAAGGGCTTAAGAACTACATACAAACAGGAAATAGAAATAAGTGCGCACTCTTACTGCTTGGTTATGGTCGGTTTTATCTTAAGGGCAAAATGGAACAATCAATGGCACAACTGCTTTAAAATAAATTTTTACAGGTTTAGACAAATTCTATACGGACGCTCATTTCTTTCCTTTCCTATTTATGTTTTTCTTTATAACGCGATATTGCTAAAAATAATTTCATGCAATGGTGTTTTGTTTTTATTATAAATTTAACGATACAATAAAATGAAAGTAAAAATAACTTTTTGGAACAGTAATCACAAAATTATAAATCGTATTCATTTCGTTTTCGTTTATCCTCCGGGGTTGTTAATTTTCAAATAGTTTGTGTGTTCTATGGATTTGCCTAGAACCATGCTACGACAATGACAAAATTACGGATGATCATTACAATATTTCTAGATTTCACGAACGTCTTTTTATCTCCTGACGAATATCATATTTATATGTATATAAGGGTGGATATTAGACTAATAAAATCCCCGAGTTCGGAGTAACGTTAACCTGTGTATGCTTGTGTGTGGTTGTAATTAGAGGGGACGTTTCACCACACAATTTATTCAGTTTTTGATGCTTTCTCCTTGAGTTGTTGGATTTTTGTTGTGACCAATGCTCCAACTTTTCCCTTGACTGTCCCAATGAAACCGTGATGCGATAGTCCCGGATACAAGGCGATAAACAATGTTGAGAGAAATGACAAGAATAGATTGTCAATGACTGAACCGATCCAAGCGAGCAAGACAAGAATCAATGATACACTGATTAAAAACTGCAAAAAAGAATAAAACAAATCGTCAAGTCAGAATTTCGCTGATAATCCGCAGGACACTACACTCTCTACTCACCACTGTCGACTTCTCCTCTTTGGCGGTAAACATATAATTGCAAAATGAACACAATTTGATTTTAGTTGCACACAACTCGTTGCATATTTCTTCGAATTTATTTTCATGTGTGCCGGTCCAGTTTTCCGTTTTGAATATTAGCCGCGATACAATTGGGAAGATGTAGTCAACGATTGTGGCAACGAGAAGACCTAACGATATCAGCGTGAGTGTTGAGAGATCCAAATACCAGAGTATCAAGTAGAAAGTTGAAACGGCAGCAAAAATTATGCCCGGGTAGAATTTCTTGTCCCATTTCAGAAGGGAGTTGCCCAAGAGGATGATTTCACGCCAACTCTCCATATCGTGTTTGAGTTTGTTGAACATTTTCTTCTGTGGAGTAAAAGATGAATGATTCATGAATTTAGATGACTCGTATGTCAAGACACCAAGTGATCTTAGGCCGGCCATACACGTTACAGTTACATATGTATGTATATCGTAGCGTGTGTTGTCACGTTGCATTATGGTATACCTGTACAGGCAGTCAGACCTGGAAGGGGGACTTTAGAAAAATCAAAATTCGATTGTTTTTAGCGTAAATCGGAAAGGTAAACCGGGGCGTATGTGGTTCATGTTTCAGTTGAAGTCTGAATTGTGTAATAGTAATGTGCATTTAATTGTGTAAAACAGATTTGTATTGTTGATGTTCAACTCTTCGCTAATCTTGGCCAAATGAAAGTGAACTGAAAGCCCCGACAGTTTCCCCAACAAGCGAGGACGACACTTGCCCAACTTCAGTCAGGCTGGTGTTCGCGTCTTTAACTCTTATCTATCTGGCATTGACAGGGATGTCACGAACACATGCCCCGCCTGTAATGGTACACCTCATGATGTGGACCACATTTTCAACTGCCCAGCTGCACCCACACACCTGACCCCCAGGTCGCTGTGGGAGAACCCCGTCGAGGCAGCTATCTTCCTGTCGCTTAACACCGAGGAAGACGAGGAACAATAAGAATATGTAACACATTCACACAACAAACTTCTGACCATTGCTACAACAACAACAACAGTTTCCCCGACGTTCCTGCGGCAGCCGGTTCTTCGCACCGGAGCAACTCGTTTCACAATGGCAATGAGCTGCCAAACCCCTTCGTATGTATGTTAGTTACATGCCTCGTATCATTTTTTATGTTCACTGGGAGCAATACACCTTGGCGCAACTGCTCTCAGTATTAGGTTAGGTTAGGTTAAAGGCGCTGCCGTGATAGATACAGCACACATAGACCACCACTGGGTCCTTGTGATACCACCATCGACTCCACAACCCGAGTCCTACCCATTCATTGAACCAGCCTGAGCTGTTGATAAAGCGCTGGAGCCGGATGATGCTAACATCCTTAAGGTCGTCCAGATCGCCAAAATAGAAAGACCCCAAGGTAATCCTTCTTCTTCTAACCAGAGGATGACACCCACATAGCAGATGAAAAGTACTCTCCCCCTCATCCCCGCAACTCCAACAGAGGTGTGGAGGCCCCAATCTCCGAGCCTGTTCGCCGATCGGGCAGTGCCCTGTAATCAGCTCCACAAGAGTCCGTAGGTTTCGTATATTCAACGCCAGCAGCTCCGCAGAGCGTTTGGGATCGATCCTAGCCCAAAGTAACCATACACGTGCTACCATTACTCAACCTCGCGTTGGCAGTACTCAACGCGTCAGCGTTCACCAACATTTTAGAGGCTGATAAAGACCACCCGAGATGGCGATGACTAAACCCGGTCCCCCCAATAGAGCCTCCTCTAGCTAGTTCATACGCTTTGCAATTTCCGTCAAGCCACTATGGGAATCCAACAAAGGCAGATGTTAAACAAATTTCCCATCTCCAGGAGACAGGTGCGGCATGCGGCAACAATCTTTGAGTTTGTAATCACAGACTCAAGGGATTTAATCGCCGGCTGACTATCCGCAAAAATGATAATGTCCCAAACAGCTATGACATTACGCCCGAGCCATATGAGAACCTCCCAAATAGCCGCAATCTCCGCCTGAAGAACGCTGCAAAAGTCAGGGAGATGTAGTGACAAGTTTATATTTAACTTGTCCGAATACACCCCCACTCCTTTATCCGTCTTAGAGTCATCGGTGTATAAACTTATAGCATTTGACTCCTGGAAAGTGTCCCGTGAGGGGATTTGGCTTACAAAATTCTTACCGAACCATAGATATATATTAAACAGATATGAAATAGGCACAGAGTGGGGGTAAAAATTTGAATATCGAGTTATGGCTGACATATCCGCGCCTGCGCAGTGAAACGCGCACAACACGTATTAATATTTGGTCCAGGGGCCCGAGCGAGGGGCCAAATGCTTCGCAAATGTCAAAATTGTGGCTGAGTGGCGGATGGCGTAACGACATTTACCGAACGTATGGCGACCGCGTGCAAATGGGTAGCAGTGCGCATGCGCGGCTTGGTTCGAAAATAACCTGAAGCACAGAGTGGGGATAGTACTATTACCGATCTGTTCTATTTAAATCTAGGTACCGAACAGATACTTGGAGAGAGTGTAATCCGTCACCGCAGGAAAATCTAAGCTGCTAAGAACAGACGAGTGTCCTGTGGCTGCCACAGTAAACTGTCCAGTTTCCCGAAGACGAATGGTTACGTTCGAGGCCACCTGCTTAGTAAAAATATCCAAGGAGAGCAAATTGAGCAGAACATCAAGGGTAGCTGCTGGCGTAGTTCTAGAAGCCCCCGTGATGGTGATAGATAGATATAAAAATTCGAGCTACTTTCCCAGCAGGAAGGCACTGCGACCATAAAGATCTATTGTGCCGTAGCTCATTAATCCAAAAGACCGTCCACCCTTCTAATAAAGGGCAGTAAATCTTTAGCAGGAATCAACCTGAATTCTGCAGTGCTGATAGTAGCCTGCCCGAGGAGTGACATCCTGAAACGCGCGATGGCGGGACATTCGCACAAGATGTGCTTGGTCGTTTTCACGTCTTCCAGACAAAGACGGCATTCAGTCTCGCTTGACAGACCCATCTTGTTCAGGTGATATCTGATCAGGTGATGGCCAGATAAGTACCCCACAAGGAGTCTTAGGTGGGTTCTACTCATTTGAGTAGTACCCTTGTGACTGAAGGGCATTATCAGCTCTTTTGATTGACGAAGCCCTGAAAGGTTATTCCAGTACTGTTGAAGCAATCGTGCAAACCAATCTGTGATCCGCAGTTTGGCCGAGGCCAGTCCAAAGCCACAGTAAGGCTCAGGTCCATGAAAACGACTGGATGATCCTTGTCTAGCAAGTTCATCCGCAGCCTCGTTCCCCTTAATGCCCTGGTGGCCTGGCACCCAACACAAAAAGACTGATGGTGATGCTCACCATTCTTTGGAATTTCTCTAGCATACTTCGGTAAACCGCAAAGTTGAGGGCAGTGCTCTCAGTGTTACTTCTCCGCGCCGGCATTGAAAGAAACCCTGGTCCGTGGATCTGCTGCGTATGCAACAGAGAGCTGCACCCAAATCCTACTACGGTGAGATGCAATTGCTGCAATCAGTGGTGCCACCTAAGAAATCAATCAATCGAGAAAGCATAGTCCCAGAGCAGGCCGGCTTTCGACTTTAAGTGTACTGTGATACATTACGACAACCACTTGACCTAACCTATGCTTTTTAAGTGATGCTTTAGTCTTTCCAGGACAATTTTAGCTATTATTTTGGCGTTCCAAAGTTACTCAAAATCACACACTGCTGGCAAGTGGTTCGCAACCGCTCGGTAATACAGTTTGCGCCTGCTAAACGCCGCTATCGTCGTCATACATTTATATGAAAGTCAAGGAGAAAGAAGAAGATGAAGAGCGTGATCATGTTCACCTGAGCAAAAGTTGCTCGGTAACTTCTCAACCCACCAATTGCAATCGATAAGGCTGTCCGTTTTGGGTGTAGTTCGATGATCAATCCTTCCTTCCACTCAGTTGGAAACGTCTCGATGTTTCATTCTTTATCAAAAAGTGGACGCAGCAGCTCGGTAGTTATGCTTAGCGGTGCTTGATAAAGTTCGACAGGAAAACTGTCAAAAACGACGGCATTACTTCGTCTGAGTGCAATAATTACAGCGACTTAGCTGGAAGATGCCCATTGAGTACCGTATAAAGAAGGCGTAAATAGCACTCTATGCCTGCAGGAGAACCTGTCTGCAATATATGGGGTCTTCAGCCAAAGATGATTTTATGGCTATACACGACCGCAGTGAGACCAATCCTCGCATACAGAGCACTGCTGGCCAGCTTTTCGTAAAAAATACAACCTCAACCTGTTGAACAAAGTGCAAAGAACCGCATGTATCGCAGTCACTGGCGTTAATGCCCAGCGGCCGCGCTAAACGTCATCTCACACCTATTACATATAGACCTGTAAATAGAACACAGTGCTGCATGTAGCGCGGCTAGACTAAAGGAGTTTGAAAGCTGGACTTCCAAACTATATGGGTACAGTTGTATACTGGAGTATACTACCTGTTGTAGTACAAGACATGTTCCCTACGGACTTCATTGCCATCGAAGTAGACATTGAAAAGCACTTCCCAACCGGGCTCCCAACAAGAGCGGAATGGAATGATGGGGAGGTGACCGGGAGCTACGACTGCAAAATATTCACTGATGGCTCAAAAATGGCTTGTGGAGTTGGTGCGGGGGTCTTCTCTGAAGATCTCGGAGAATCTATGGCCTTTCGCCACCCAGCTTATGCAAGTGGATTTCAGGCTAAGTGTTAGCAATAAGTGAGGCATGTAGAACGCTGAAGCGCATCACAAAAACCAATAGGAGCGTTGCCATCTTCAGAGATTGCCAAGCCGCGCTTGAGGCATTAGAGTCAGTTACAACTTCATTGAAAATAGTTAAACAATGCAGCGGAGCTGGCTGCACTGCCCGAGCTTTTCAGAATTTCCCTTCTATGGGTTTTAGGACTAGGAATATAGCGAGGAATGAAATGACCGACAAGCTGACGAGGCAGGGCTCCGCACTTCACGGATCGTTCGCAGTGATTGTACATACGCACCTTGGCGTCTTAAGCTGCGTATACCTAGTCTAGCCATAAATATTGTTACAAGGTTTGGCAACCCTGCAGAAAGGAACCGTTATATTGCATTTCTTAAAAATTGAGCTAATCGCTATAGTACGCTTGCGCTTGATGCATTTGTCATCATTTGAGTTTAATTTTTAGTGTAGTGAACATGGATTGGGGTGACAAAGAAAATAGAATTGCTGTGATTGCACTTCATAAAGTAGGAATGCAACCAAGTGATATTTTTAAGACTCTGCATACCCTTGGTATAAGCCGAATGTTTGTATATCGGGCTATTGAAAGATTTAATGATACGTCTGGAGTAAGTGACCGTGAAAGAAGTGGCCGTCCGCGAACTACTCAAACACCTCAAGCGGTTAAAGCCGTGCGCGAAAGAATTCGCCGTAATCCTCTTCGGAAACAAAAAATTTTATCGCGTGAGATGAAAATACCCCAAAGAACAATTTCACGTATCATCAAAAGTGACTTGGGGTTGGGTGCTTATCGTAGATCTACCGGGCATTTACTAACAGATTCGTTAAAAAAAAATAGAGTGGAAAAATCAAAACGATTACTTTGCCGGTACGCAAACCAAGAACACCGTAAAATTTTGTTTACGGACGAAAAAATTTTTACTGTCGAAGAAACATTTAATAAACAAAACGATAGGGTTTATGCTCGCAGTGCCAGAGAAGCTTCTCAAGTTGCCCAAAAGGTTCAAAGAGGTCATCATCCAGCCTCAGTAATGGTTTGGTGGGGTGTTAGCTACAACGGGGTGACAAAGTTGCATTTTTGTGAGAAGGGCGTCAAAACGTCTGCCAAAATTTATCAAGAAAGTGTCCTTGAAAGTGTAGTGAAACCTCTCAACACGTCATTATTAAAAAATCAGCCTTGGAGTTTCCAGCAAGATTCTGCACCAGGTCATAAGGCGAAGTCAACCTAAAAATGGCTTGAAGAAAATGTTCCAGATTTTATTAAAGCTGAAGATTGGCCTTCCTCTAGCCCAGACCTGAATCCGCTGGATTACGAATTATGGTCTGTCTTAGAGCAAATGACGTGCTCTAAAAGACATTCTAATATCGAATCCTTAAAGAAGTCTCTTACACATGCAGTCGCCAACTTTCCGATTGAAGTCGTGCGTGCTTCCATAGATAAGTGGCCAGCTCGATTAAAGGCTTGTGTAAAGGCAAAAGGCAATCACTTGGAATAACTTGTTGCAATTTCAGTTGTTGACAATGCATTTAATAAATAAACAATGATTTCTTAACATATAACACCTCTTTTATTGAACAGTGCTTCGAAAAGTTTGTAACAGTATTTATGGCTAGACTAGGTACATTGCCTATATGTGCGCGCACGAATGCTCATATGTGTACGGTAGGAGCATGCGTGTGCGCACAATTTTATCCCCACGAACACGATCCATCACTAATGCATCTCTGTGCGTGCAATTTGGTCTGGACGAGAATCTGTGCGCACACGAATGCTCATATGTATACGAAGGTTTAGGAAGGGGAAATTCATAGACATTATATGAAACAAGCAAGCGAAAGATGGTGGGCACTGCGCTACACCCAAGAAATTATTGCCAAAATACGATGCGCGTTGAACAAATGCTCTTCTGAATAGAACCCGCTCGAATGCCGCTAGGGTTACAGCGATTACGACGGGACATTGGTCAGTGAGTGAGCACGCGGCCAGATTGGGCATTCTTCACTGCCGGAGCTGTAGGAATACTTCAGAGAAGGAAACTCTGATTCATTTCCCGGGCGAATGCCCGGCTCTAGCAAGAGCCAGGCATCAGGAATTGGGTAGTGCTTTCTTCACCAACATATCCGATATCTCCTCGAAGAGTATCGGGGAGATAATACGCTTTCTCAACTCCACGGGATGGTTTTGACGCGGACTTCCAACGATTACCATAGTAATACTTCAATAACTTAGGTTATTCCTCGTACGAGGCCTGTGACATCAAAATGGCGCATAACTAGCGCTACTTGGGTTCTCTCCTACGGAGGAGGAAACTACCACATCAACCCACCAACATCGACTATTTCCTAGTTAGTCGCGGCAGTTGACCGTATACTCTGATTTGATGGCTAACTAAATTATCTTCATAAAATCAAACTTCGTCAGAAATTACACGATTCAAAAAACGTTGCGAACCGCGAAATGCTCTTTTCACTGCCTCATTTCATCTTCTTCTAATGCTTCGTTTAGACGTGAACGCTGAGCCAAGCACGGAATATTGAAAAATTGCATTGAAGAGCACCGACAAGAAGATACTTTTCCGGCTCTTACATTTCTCTCTCTCTCTCTCAATTGCCCTAACCCCTTGTGAGACAAAGCGCGTCAACTAGTCATGGTTGCCAATTCACGAGCCTACTCTTTTTAACCTACTCCGTACACCGGACTAGATCGGCCTACTTCGCAATCGAAAAATGATCATGTCGGAGCATGAAAACGAACCCAGATCATATGATTCCTTTAAGTTCAGGTCGGAGTCGGAGCAGTTGAAAAATGAACAGGGAGTAGGTTTAATAGTCCGAGTCCAGGTATCGGAGCATGATCAATCAAATCAGACCATTTTAATCTGGGGGGAATAGAAAAGTAGACGGGAGAACTGAGCTATTGATTAGATGATGTGATATATAGTACATATACACGGTGTAGCTACGCTATATTGTGGTGTAGAATGAAGTGGAGTAAATTTTCAATTACTACTTTGCCTTAACCCCTAGCGGGGCATAGCGCGTCAACTACTCCTGCGCGCCATCGTACTCTGTTCTGGGCAATGGGGCGCAACTCCCCAAAAGACTTACCCAGTACCTGACACTCCTTTGCCACAGATCGACGCCATGTGATTCGAGGACCCCCTCTTGGTCGGCCTTGGTTGGAAATGGGGTTCCATTTCATGGCATGCAAAG
The DNA here is from genome assembly GCA_964017055.1 of Chloromyia formosa. Taxonomy (NCBI): domain Eukaryota; kingdom Metazoa; phylum Arthropoda; class Insecta; order Diptera; family Stratiomyidae; genus Chloromyia; species Chloromyia formosa. The sequence continues at coordinate 121,452,057 of OZ024813.1, read as the reverse complement.
CAATGCAGTTATCACTCTTCCGCAATGTGTGACCTATCCACTGCCATTTTCGCCTGCGTATCAATTCGTCGATTGGCATCTGACCCGTACGCCGACTTAGCTCTTCATTTGATATTGTTTCGGGCCAGAAAATTCTTAAAATTCGACGAAGACATGAGTTGACGAAAACTTGCAGCTTTCTGGTAACTCCTACGGAAACTTTCCATGTACTGCTCCCATACAAAAGTACTGATAGTACCAGGGAGCGAAACAGGCCCAGCTTGGTCTTGATGCTGAGATAACTGCCCTGCCAGATTTTGGACAGCATGCCGTATGCACGTTTAGCCTGGTTGATACGACGAGCGATGTCCTGCTCCGTACCACCATTTTCGGCAACAATGCTACCCAGGTAGACGAAGTTGTCCACCTTCTCCACAGGCTGCCCATTAATATTGATGGCAATAGGTGTCGGATTTCTTTTTCGCAACGGCGGGCTAAGAACCTTGGTCTTGTTGGTATTAATCTTTAGCCCAACCTTGCTTGCCTCCCTCTCGAGATCTAACGCCATTGCGGACAGATCCATGATTTTGTGGGAGAGTAGGCATATGTCGTCAGCGTAGTCAAGATGTTGTAGATAAGATGTCAAAGTCCATTGAATTCCTCTGTCGAGTCCGGATAGGGCTGCATGCAACACATCGCCGATCACAATGAGGAATAGGATCGGTGAGAGGATGCACCCCTGCCGAACTCCACTGCGAATCTCAAAGTCCCCCGACACCTTACCTTTATGCAGAACGCGACATTTCGCGCCGTCATAGGTTGCCTTAATAATAGCCACAAGCTTCTCAGGGATGCCTCTCCTGCGCAAGGCCGCCCATATAGAATCCCGGTTCACACTATCGAAAGCCTTTTCGAAATCGATGAAAAGCAAGTGAAGCGGAGAATCGTATTCAGCGCATTGCTCGATGATGATTCGCAAGGTGTTAATGTGATCGACACAGGAGAATCCGGATCGAAAGCCAGCCTGCTCTTCATCAATTGTGCTTTCTAAGTGGGCCTTTAGTCTTTCCAGGACGATTTTAGCTATTATCTTGGCAACGGCAGGAAGCACACAAATGCCTCTCCAATTATTACAGTCTGTGAGGCTACCCTTCTTTGGAAGTTTGATGATCAAACCTTCCTTCCACTCAGTGGGAAAGGTCTCTGTATTCCACGCTTTATCAACAAGTGGGTGCAGCAAATCGGCAGTTACGCTTGGGGCTGCTTGATAAAGTTCGGCAGGGATGCCGTCAAGTCCGGCGGCCTTTCCTCGTTTTAGTGCAATAATTGCAGTGACTATTTCCTCTTTAGTCGGGGCAGTGGACCGTATACGCACATTTTGATGGTTAGCTAAATTATCTATATGAGGGGGAACTTCACCAGAGGTTACGCGGTTCAAGACCGCGGTGAAGTGTTCTTTCCACCGCCTCATTTGATCTTCTTCCAAGATAAGTAGCTTTCCATCACTATCTTTCACCGGATGTTGGCAGGAGTTACGACCACCTGTAAACTCCTTGATGACACCGTATACGGCGTTTAAGTTGTTACTTCTAGCGGCTTCTTCTGCTGACGCTAAAAGAGAATTGGCATAAACTCTTTTATCGCGTCGCACACTACGCTGAACTTCTCGAGCTTTCTGACGGTAAAGGAGTTCGATGCTGCTTCGATTGTCGTCTGAGGCTGCAGCCAAACGAACTTTCAGCTCCTTTCTTTCAACAATCCGCTGCCTTCGTCAGAAATTACACGATTCAAAAAACGTTGCGAACCGCGAAATGCTCTTTTCACTGCCTCATTTCATCTTCTTCTAATGCTTCGTTTAGACGTGAACGCTGAGCCAAGCACGGAATATTGAAAAATTGCATTGAAGAGCACCGACAAGAAGATACTTTTCCGGCTCTTACATTTCTCTCTCTCTCTCTCTCTCTCAATTGCCCTAACCCCTTGTGAGACAAAGCGCGTCAACTAGTCATGGTTGCCAATTCACGAGCCTACTCTTTTTAACCTACTCCGTACACCGGACTAGATCGGCCTACTTCGCAATCGAAAAATGATCATGTCGGAGCATGAAAACGAACCCAGATCATATGATTCCTTTAAGTTCAGGTCGGAGTCGGAGCAGTTGAAAAATGAACAGGGAGTAGGTTTAATAGTCCGAGTCCAGGTATCGGAGCATGATCAATCAAATCAGACCATTTTAATCTGGGGGGAATAGAAAAGTAGACGGGAGAACTGAGCTATTGATTAGATGATGTGATATATAGTACATATACACGGTGTAGCTACGCTATATTGTGGTGTAGAATGAAGTGGAGTAAATTTTCAATTGGATTTTAATGATAATGGGTGGAGTGAAGCTTTTCGTCTTTTATGTGTTGTGGGTGGTTGTGGCCGATGATGGACTGGATAAAAAGATGGTATTGAATTGAGTGCACGCACATTCATACTTATATGAATTGTTCACCTTATAATAGGTGTTGTGTTGTTTTGCGATGCAAATGATAGAAGATAGGATCCGGGAATGGGAATTAACTTAGGTACTACTATAATTAATAAATGCAAGAGATGGGAACGACTCAGATATCGGCACATACGATTTCAAGACCGGTTTTAGGTTTAAAACGAAATTGAGTTTGTACATGGCTATTTTCGATTTCCTTCGCGTACCTGATTTCAATTTGAAATCGAAATTGTGCATAGACAAAAAAAAGTGCTGGTTCCAGATATGGTAGGACGAAATGGATGCAGGTACATACATATAGAAGGAATCAAACGGGCGATCTAGGGCTATATGCAACCCCCTAGGGGCGGAGCTAGTCCGTCTCGTTACAAATCGAAATTGTCCATGCACACTACACTTTGGGCGATACTGCGGGTTGTGAATCAACAGTCTCTGGTGTGGGAGTCCTCTCACTATGCTCGCTCCGCGATTAAAGAATTACAACCCTCCGTGTCGTTCAATCAGTAGTTAAGAGAATGGCTCTTATTTACAATTACTACTCAGACCTCGACGAACCTAGTTCACCCACTCTTCTGTTCTTTCACTCCATGACGGACGACAAATTCGTTTCATATACGGAGTAGGTCTGCGACCTAGTTTCTTGAACCTACTCCGTTGTCGGACTCGGAGTAGGTCGACCTGATCCGTAAGAGGAGTAGGTCGACCTGATCCGTAAGAGGAGCAGGTCATGCCATGACTGGCGTCAACTGTTCCATGTGGCCCAGTTGACGTTTCGACGGCAAATTGATTTCGGAGAATGCAGTTACCAGCATGCACCTCCTGCACATCCATGGCCACGAACGTCGTCGTGGACGGGATTCGAGCCCGAAACGCCGGTAGTCAAACATGAGACAGATGCCTCAACACACTGCGTTACCGGTCGCTCCTTGGGATTTGGAGGAGCCCCACACCTGACTCGCTACCACTACTCGTAGCTTTACCGGAGTGCCACGTGTTGGATATATTCGCCGTTATTCCCTTATCTAATTTCACTAGCATCAAGGATGTTTAATTTGTACTGCCCTCTCTAATTGAGGAAATCGTGCTTCCTGCGAACCTTTGATCCAATGTCCAGAAGAGTACGCACATTTCAAAAACCAATTTGTCATTGAACGATAATCAAAGGTTGTAATCGGTGACGGCGAGTCAGTTCTTAGCCGAAGCGTAGTAGACCTTTCGTCAGCATATGAAAGACTTCGGATGATGCTGGCCACTACGTCCTGTCCTATCCTATCCCCCATCAGACTATCCCGGCTCAAAAAGTGAGAAAGATTAATAGAACAATCCTCGTTTAAAGATTAATTTGAGCAATGAAAATTTCACACACAGATCACCGCTTGATTTCAAACGAATATCTTGGCTGATAACATCTTTTATTTACAAACAAAAGAGATAGGCGACCGGCGCAAACACAAGTTCAAGTTTGCGCTTAGCGGTCATCAAGCAGAAAGAAGCAATAATCGCGATCTGCAGGCAACGGTGAACTTTGTTCACGTGCCACCTAGTCTGCAAGACTGGCAATTGAGCCCATTATGCAATGGAATGGAATCGCTACGGGGCAAGTCACCACCACCCATGATTGGATTAAGTGCTAAGTGCTTTACCACAACATTCAATTGAGAGAAGCTTAAAAGTTGTTCTATGGTCACGGCTCCTGTTTATCAGTAGATTTCGACGCCTTTTTGCGATAACTCATCGCTCCAAGCGGCTAGTCTCGGGTCAAGATAATGATTTTCTTTTGCGTACCAATAAATGCGCGTGAAATGCAGAAACGCAGTTAGGCGGGCGCTCCTGACTATCGATTGGATATTTGTTCGCCAACGACGTTGCCGCCGTCTGGCCATTGCACCGAGTGGGAAGGGAACCGGGAAATTGATTTTTTTCGCTTTATTTCGTACCTGATCCCCACTTGACATTTTGCCGCTGTTGTTTTGTATTTTCTCCGTAAATGTCGCAATGCACCTGCACTTGACCAAGTCACCGCTGTCGTCGGGCGCGAAAACACTTCAGCACAATTTATTTTCGACGAACTTGCAGCCCTTTAAACTGTTTCCCAATTGATAGTCACCTCTAACCGCAACAATTAACGCAGCACTCAATCAATTAATTCACAGAACCTTCTACTCCCGTCGCTGTCCTTCGCAAACGTTTACCGCTACTAGTCGCTTTTGATTGACGATACAAATGATTTTCGCTGGCTGGTGCGTCTCGTGTGCCCGTGTCCGAGCTTCTTCGCGGCGAATTGAGTTTTAAATTCGACGAACATGTATTTTGTTCGCGAAATATGTTTTCGCCGTGACTGCAAGTCTATGTACGTGAAGTTGTATGACATTTTGCGATTGCTGGAAAAACGGCTGAATTTTGTTTGAGCGGAAATGCAGAGTGAATATACAAAAGTACGTTGAATTCAAAACTAATATTACGAGATTACTAGTTGCCAAGTTTTTATTGAAATTTCATAGAGGAATGATACAGCAGAAATTTATTTATGTGGACCACAGAAAAAAAAGAGAGACAGAGAGAGTGCACATGAAATTGGACCAGAGAGTATGAAGGAATTGAGGTACATTTGTTATTTTTAAAACGTGCCATACACACACCGATCGATCGGCCGCTCCGTCGCCCGAAATCAATGAGTGCGTTCAGAAGGTGGCAAAAGAGCAGAAACCGCTCGCGAGCAGCTCCGCAACTGCTCGCGAGCAGCTCCGGAGCTGCTCGGTTTGGAGTCTGCACCTGCTGAACGCTACTTCACCAGCTGAAAAATCGACCAGCTGAAAGTCAAGTGCCGAAAAGTGGAACATACATGAATCCCACGCTGTCCATTACAAAAATCACGAACAACGAGAAAACAAAATCAAAAGCACCCGAAAACCAAAGAACTAGAAGCCGGAAACGGCGAAAACACAACAACCAATTTGATAACTGTCAAAACTCGAAACTCGCAACATGAGCGTGAGGTTGAAAAAGAAGAAGAAGAACCTGAGCACTGTCTGCTCTTTTGCCACCTTCTGAACGCACTCAATATCGGCCGACGGATTGGCGTGTGTATGTGGAAATCGCACCGATCGGGCGATCAATTTAGATCTGCCGATATTTTACTGCGATTTTCGTGCGATCGATCGGTGACGATCGATTGGGTAGTGTATGTGATTATCGCATGTGAATGTCAAATTACCAAATTATTAAATGATGAAATTTCAAGGATTCTAATGATTTAAATGGCACTGCAATTGAAATATCAAATATGCGGTAAACGAAAATACCACATACATCCAAATAGTTAACAAAAATGAATCTAGGTTGGCTTGGGAGTGAATCATAACCTATTTTTTTAATTGTCATTCGTTATCGCATCGCACGAAAATCGCTCAGTGTGTGTGCAGTGGAGATCGGCAGATATTTTGTGGCGATCCATCGGCCGATCGATCGGACGACGGATCGGATAATGTATGGCGGCTATAAGTTTCACAGTAAAGGCCGGTTGACACGTTCAAAGTGTTCAAAGTACACTGATGAACGTGTCAAGCCTGTTTCAAAGCGCTTTGAAGTCTTTAGCATTCCATCAAAGCGAATTAGAGCGCGTTGACACGATCAAACTACGGTTTGACAAACCACCTACTTGAACGTGTCAACCCCTTGTCAAACTGGTTTGATGTCTTGTGCTTCTGTCAAACCTTAGTTGGACGGTGCTCAACTTTTCATCAAATTCTAGTTTGTCAAATCGTAGTTTGATCATGTCATCGCGCTCTTAGGACGGTGCTCAACTTTCCATCAAAAAATTCATGGTATATAGGCAGGGCCGTCGAGAGGGGGGGGGGGGGGGGGCGGAAGGGGTGAAACTCCCCGGGCCCGTGTTTTTCCCGGGGGCCCGAAAATTTTTTTTTTTGTTCATTGAGGTACCGGTCGCCATATACATATGGGCCCCTACAAAAGTTGAGTACCGGGCCCAGATTTTCTCTCGACGGGCCTGTACGTAGGTATATTAATAAGTTTATAGAAAAAAGTTGTTGGAGCGGGAAATAATGGCCGCATTCATAGATTGATAGTGCTACCAGAGCGCTCCCCTTTCTGCCCCATTAGGCGCATTCGTTTCGCCAGGTCTCATTGGATCTTCATACAAATTTGCAGACCGGTCTTTGATCCGGTCTGTTGTTGGATCTCGTTAGATCTGTGCTGCTGGGTGCCATTACATCCACAAAGTTGTCGCCATGATATCTATCTGACAGTTCCGGAACGTTAATTGGCTGTCATGGAATTTAGGGAGATGCGTGTGCTGTATACGTCTTAAATTGTGAATTGCATGTTTGAAAAATTAACATGTCGTAAACAAGTTACGTGCACAGAACACGCATTTCATTAAATTCAATAGGATTACCTGCGGCTGTACGCTTCACTCGTTCTGGGTAATTGACAACTCCCATCACTTTGACGTTGTCTTCTTCTTATTTTAGTAAGTACTACCAACTGTTAGATTTTGAGATCCAGGCTGTTTTATTCATTCATGATCCAGACCAAAACGAATCGAATGCAGCTTATGTTGTACAGTATTGCGACAACAAAATTGAGAGCGCGCCGGTAGCGCTACCATTTATGAATGCAGGCAATGAGATGTTGGTGATTTTTATTAGAGTTTTATAGTAAAAACAAAACCCTTATGAAATCGGTTAAACGTCCGTCTGTCCATGAAATATCTCACGAACCGCTGATGCTACATGCATGAAATTTGGTGGAAATATGTAGAAGTACTATAATTCTCTGGAGAAAGCAATTCGTTGAAATAGGCCAGCCAAGGACCGAAAAGTCGATCGACAGGTCTCAACGAAAAATCCTGTGGATATTTGAACCAGTGAAGGAAGGAGGTGGGAGGTGTATGGTGAATCCGATAAAACCATGAGTTGTATGAATTGTTTTACGATCTATGCGCCTAGAAATTCGAAATATGTCGGAAGCTGGAATAGGCTGACCATGTCGAACGAATGCACGATATGGTAGAATCCCGAAACAAGCCCAAGGAAATTGACCACAAGGAAGACCTCATAGATAATGTGTAAACTCAATTGACACAGATTGTAGGAAGCTTCTACGATTTTCCAACTGAAGGACGCGGCCTCTTGATCGAGATAGTTGGAGGAGCCGTATATCCAGGAGGCCATAAGGCTCGACGCCGACTAAAGCATAAATGATGATGCAATTTCGGTTTGGAATGAGTTGCGCTTGCTCCGCACTTAAAGGGTTGAAACCCTCAGTATATAACCCTAGAAAGTATGCATTAGGCCGAGTTTAGAAGCTGCGGGGGCACCTGCGGTTTATAAATTTACATTGAATTTAAATGGAACATTATATGATTAAGGTTGATAAAAATATATATATATTGTACATATATATATATATATATATATATATATATATATATATAATATATATATATATATATATATATATATATATATATATATATATATATATATATATGTACATATGTACATATATATATATATATATATATATATATATATATATATATATATATATATATATATATATATATATAGGTACAACCAGTTTTTTGTTGTTGCCGGGATCGATAAATTTTCCTTGTGATGGTTGTTGTTTCGCCTCCACTTCGATCCACGAAAATTAAAAGTCTCAAGGTTTTTTTTTGTTGGACCTATATATCCCGGGCTACGTGCCCATCATCAGGGTCAATGTTCTAAAATTGAAGAACAATTAACAAACAAAGACTTCGTGTTTAACAAAAACTAATCAGTAAAAAAAAAACAACAACTGATTAGTTTTTGTTAAGCACGAAGTCTTTGTTTGTTAATTGTTCTTCATTTTTAGAACATTGACCGACCCTGATGATGGGCACGTAGCCCGAAATATATAGGTCCAACAAAAAAAAAAACCTTGAGACTTTTAATTTTCGTGGATCGAAGTGGTGGCATTTCAATAGCATATTTTCGGGTAGTGCAGTTGCTAGCATGCACGTCCTACCCGAGCCGTCATTTTACTGACAAGCTCGGGACGCTGTGGAAGTGGTGCTAGTAGTACCCACATGTTGTTTTTTTCTTTTTACAATAATTAACGCGCCAAGGATTGGAACTCTGTTTGTCTAAATGCAGCATCGCAGAATGCCGACGAAAACCTCACGGCTACCGAGCGCGTCCACCATTTACCACAGTGAGAAAAAAAACGATATATTCCAGAAACCCATTTTACAATCAAGGCGTCCCAATTCAAATACCCAATTAAATAAATATATGTATTTAATCACCATGAACAACATTAAACTAACTCTATCTACGGAAAACGAATGTCGGTATCTTGCAAATTATCTCGGATCCATTGATCCGCTTCAGCAATCAGTTCAGGTGTGTATTCCTTTTGCCACCCGTGGCCAATTCGTCCGTTTCGCACGAAACCCGGCTCTCCGCTATTCAACACTTTCACCTCCTTCAACTCTTTCCCATTAACGGCCGGATTATTTTTGAAATTCTCAATATTCAAATAGGTGGCGAGCTCATGAATTTGCTCGTCATCTAAAGATTTCCCCAAGAAATTCGCTACTTTACATATCGTGTCGGGGAAATTCTTGTTCATATCTTCGTAGAACATGAAAAGAACGTTGGACTCATGCCGATGTGCCCAGCCTTCTTTTAGATGACTGAAATAAGGCATCCACGGATCTGCAAAATGAGGCGAAAAAAATAATATTAACTCACGGATACATATTTGAATCGGAAACTTACTCAATCCGTTTTTGAAATAATTCCAATAGCGTGGAAAATCTCCAATGTAGCCCTGTGTTCGGTAGAGTCGATTTAAGTGGTAAAAGGAGACGGCAACGTCTTTGGGATTACGGGCGACGTATATTACCTACGAAAACAGCAGACTTGTTTATTATCAGTTTAATTAAGTATTCAAACGTGGATGTTACCTTGGCCTGTTGTTCCATCACACTAGGCGGTAACAAGGAGAACGGAAAATGGGTCTTTATAAATCGACGCTCTTGCATTTGTGCGAAAAATTCATAGCCAGGTTGCGAAATGACTTCAATGAAATCTTGCCTGTTCGGATCATCGACATTTTCTTGCAGGAGTTCTTTTTTGACTTTGTCGTGCATGAAGATATGAAATCTGGGAAAAGAGGAGAAGAAAAATAGAGTATAATATTGTACTTAAAGCTAGGTACTAAGATCAGTTTTTCGTGCGAAATCTCATACAAAAAGTGTCAAAAGTTTCGTTCGCACGAAAAAATTTCGTTCTCTCAATACTAAGGCGCCTATTACACTATAAAAGTTCTTTTACAAACATCTTTGACGAACGATATTTTAAAAGAACTTTTATGAAAGATATTAGCCGCCTAAAGGGGAAGGGGTGCAAGCTTGTAAGAAAAGTACTTGAAACAAGCATTGTTCATGTCGCAGATCTTTTGTTAGGCGGCTATTACGCTAGAAAAGCTCTTTGAAAATGTCTTTTATAAAAGATATTTGTAAAATAACTTTTATAGTGTAATAGCCGCCTAACATATTTCATTTGAAGGAAAAAGTCTCCACATCATTATGAGCAATTTTCACGCTTTTTCCTTCTTGAAAACTGATCTTTTGAGTAAGAAGGGAGGTTCAAGTGTCATGTAGAGTGCCGCGGATAAGTGCAGTGTGCAAGTTTATACTTTCACTTTTTCGTGGGAGTGATAAGTGCAACCTTTTCGAATGAAAAAGTTAGTATCAGCCTTAACTAGAAACATTCCTCTTTCGCAAAAATTAGGAGAATTCTATCTATTCGATTAGAGAGAATTTTCACAAAACTCAAGGAATTAGCTCTTTAGGACCATAGATATAAATTGAACAGATAGTACTATCCCCACTCTGTACTTCAGGTTATTTTCGAACCAACTCGCGCATGCGCACTGCTACCCATTTGCACGCGGTCGCTATACGTTCGGTAAATGTCGTGTCGCCATCGGCCACTCAGCCACAATTTTGACATTTACGAAGCATTTGCCCCCTCGCTCCTCGGGCCCCTGGGCCAAATGTTAATACGTGTTTTGCGTGTTTCACTGCGCAGACGCGGATATGTCAACCATAACTCGATTTTCAAATTATTACCCCCACTCTGTGCCTATTTCCTATCTGTTCAATTTATATCTATGTTTAGGACCTACAAATCACCCGTGTGGTTTCTAGGTTCTTTCCTCCTAAAGTGGAAATGGACTACCTAAAACGGAAATGTTGCAATTGCAAGTTTTTTAGGAAAAGTGGGTTGAGAGGGGCGGCTTATTTGACTTTTACCCCGAGCGTAAAATAGTGTAACTACGCCTCTGCAAGGAGTTATTTTCATGTAATCTTAAGGTCGCTACACGCGACAGCCATTGTGGTCGCGAGCATGCATCGAACCAAGTCAAACTCAACAGAAAAAAAAATCTCAGGGTGAAGTTGAGAAGCTTTTTTTCTATTGAGTTTGACGTGGTTCGATGCATGCTCGTGACCAAAATGGTTTTCGTGTGTGGCGAACTTAAATCGACATGGGATTCTTTGCACTAAGCGATCATCTCCGATTCAGCGTTCAAGATACAGTGATTGATAAATTACAAAACCGACTGAAAATTAATAAGCTTCTGAGCGATGCTACAGCGGTGGCGTATACTACCGCCCTTGAGGAAAGACTATCGCCTATGCTACACAACATCAGCAACACAGGTGTCAATGGGTTCTGGGAGGAACTCAAGGGTGCCATCAGGGATGTCGCAGAGAAGGTCGTGGGATATAAAGCCCGACGAGTGCGAAATGACTGATTCGACGAAGAATGCAAAAATTCACTTGACGCGAAAAACGAGGCCTACAGACAATGGATTCAACGAGCAACTAGAGCCAAAAGGTAAAAATATGACGAGCTACGGCGAATATCGAATAGAATAATTAGACGTAAGAAACGTAAATACATTGACGAGCAGTTGCTGAATATAAACGAAAACTTAGCTAATAGGAATACCAGACAAGCGTACAAAATATTGTAGTAAATACAATTAAGAACGGTTATCAACCCAGGACTAGCCTTTGTAAGGGCAAGGATGGAAACATCATCAGCGACACCGATGGCATTAACAAGCGATGGGCCTCTTATTTTGAAGAGTTTCTGAACCTACCATCTAACATCCCCACACAAGAAGTTCTCGACGATATTGCTGATCTAGGCCCACCCATACAACCCCCGAAAGTAGAGGAAGTTGATCTCATGTTGCGGACACTAAAACGAAATAAAGCGCCGGGCGCTGACAAGATTCCTGTTTAAACAGTGGTTTAGCTACTGTAGATCAGATCTAATCGGAGTCTGTTGATTAAACGGAGGTTTAATAAACAGATGCCGTTTAAACGACAAACGACGATTGTACATCCGGCCCTAAGTAAATTTTCGGGGTTCCTACATTCCTGTCTAAACTAGACGTTCAACTGTTAAGTGATCACTGATCACCACGTAAACAGGAAGTTTGGAGCCTCTGTTCAGTTTCGGTTGCCAGAAATTCGGTAGATGATACCGTTCATCATGCCGTACTAAGCGCCAATTTGCAAATTCGATCCACAAGAGTTGACTCAACAGAAAATGAAACCGGAATATAGAGGTAGAGGGCTACGCCCGCAATCCGAGGGTTTTGTAGCAAGCATTTATATTTGTACGCATGTATTGGCTCCTTGCTTTTCTTGGTACCACTTAGATGGATAAAAAAAAACATAATAAAAATGTCTGACATATCCTTCATGCCCATTCATATTAAGTGATTGTAATGAAACTTAGAACATATTATTGCCCATGATGTTGGTTATCCTTGGCCATCAGTACTTTTTATCTCGGACGTGTTTAAAGGGATGCAGGGGTGCGCTAACTGTAACTATGGAAATAAACTATTATTAACCTATTTTGACGAGATATACAAATTCCATTATTTCCCGTTTTATATGCTATTCGGAACCCACTTTCCAGAAAGTTTTCATTTTTGTAAGTGTAACGGTCTCGAAATGCAAGGGGGGACAAATTACGATCTAATATTTTCTCCTCCCTCATTGTTCCCCTTTCTTCAAATTTAAAGTAAATGCCAAAAATAAAATGTACTCAACATTACCTTTCTCACAACACCCGACTTGCCTATACCAGTCGATAAACAAAATTTGACCTTAATTTCGCCGCACCCCCCTGCCCCGCTCGTTATAGTTGGCCAATTACAACACATCGCCCCCTACCAATCTTTACCCTTTCATAAATGTATAACCATAATATGTAAAAATAACTGCAATTCGCACTATGAAAAACAACATACAAGCAGTACTCGCACCTTCGAAGCCGGTAGGTGTATTTTTTGTATGAATAGTGTAAAAATGCCAACTTTAAGTGAATGTACTATTATTAAATATTATGCCCGGTTCACATTATTCCAGTAACCAATCCAGTCCAGTAATCCAGTCCAGCGCTGGATTGCTACTGGAATAATGTGAACCGGCACTGGACAGCAATTCAATCCAGCAATCCAGTCCAGCAATCCAGTCCAGTGACTGGATTGTCGGTCTACTTTTTCATTCCAGCTCGCCCAGAAATCCTTGTCACTACTATAGTTACCGAATCAACAACACACTCGCCAGACTACTGGACTGGAATCATGTAGACGATATGATCCAGTCCAGCACTGGACTGGATTGCTGGACTGGAATAATGTAAACCGGGCATTACATGATTGTATTGAAACTTAAAGACATTATTGCCTATGGTGTTGGTTATCATTGGCCATTTGACCCCGGGTGTGCCTAAGGGGTGCAGGGGTGTGTTAACTGCAACAATAGAAATGTACTATTATTAACCTTTTTTGATGAGATTTTTAAATTCTATTATTTTTAGTTTTTCTATGTTAGTGAAATGCCGCTTTTCTGTAAATTTTCATATTTCTAAGTGTAACGGTTTCGAAATGCAAGGGGGGGGGGGGGGACAAACTCGGATGACAAATTTGAAAAAAAAATTCCAGAAATGGAATGTACTTGATGATACCTTTCTTATGATACCCCACTTGCCTATACCAGACGAAAAAAAAATTTCGACCTTCATTTCCCCTCTATGGGGACCCATACCCAAAACTACAAAACCCTAAAAAGGTTCATGAACTATTCTCACCTTCAACAAGTCGTGCTAGTTATTAGAAATCGTAAGAATTCAATGCAAATAAGAAACTAAAAATCTCACTACAGCTGCTTGACGACATTGCGAATAAATTGAGAACGCATGTCTATAATATAGCAATTTATCAATAAACATACAAACATTAGTTTTAAGATATTTACAATAATATTTAGACACGAGTATGCACATATTACGCCGCGCCGCGCCAATTCAAATATCCATATAAGACCTATGCCTGTGCGTTAACTTAATATTGGCTGCGTTTCTAAAACGCAAGCGCTTAGTGCTGCACAGTATTTCGTTCTAGGAACGCTTGTGCTGAGCGAAGCGATCGGCTAAGCACTTTCGCTTTTAGTCAGCATTCAATTTTTGTGCTTTCTTTTGGCTTAGCTCGTATTTGTGGATTGTGGAATCGGTCGCGACTTGGGTCCACCGCAGAAACCAGTGATAACGTTTAGTGCGCTCGAGTTGTGCGATGTTCACCTTTCCGCTGGATGCCCGCCATTCGCAAATGCCACCAAACTAAACATTGCATTTGACGAATGGGAGAGCATGTCGTCTCTAAAGCACAAAATAAGCACAATTTGCTGCTCAGCAATTTTTAAGTGCTGCACTAAGCGTTTGCGTTTTAGGAACGCAGCCATTTCAGTTAGCACCTACATAACAATCGCTCTCATCGTTTGAAGCTTAAGTGAAATACAATTTGTGCAAACTGTTTTAAATAAATAGGAAAAAAAACGTAAAAGCAAATTAATAGTCGTCGTAATGTATCTGTGCCGGACCAACAACCTCGAGTTGTAATGGAAAACATTCTATCCACTAGATTGTTGTCCCGCACATATTCTCATGCCTGCTACAGACAGTGGCCCATTGCGATGGTGACTTTGATGGCCGCCATCACACACCAAATGTCAACTCAAATATTTTCGAATATTGTCCGTCCACACAATGGTCTTCGATGGGTCATCAGGAAATTGCGTATAATGAGCCATTGAAATTAAAGGCTGTCGCTCTGTGCGTCACGGCAGCTATAATCAAACGGATCGCGTACGATAGACACAGAAGGTCGGTGGTCGTAGCATTGCGATAATTGTGTAGTGGCCTGTCAACTTAAATCAGCTATTCGAAATTGTGTCCACGATGGGCCATCGCGTGGAGGAAAATGGCTCTCGAAGCCGTTTGTGGCCATCCGATGGCCCATTGCTGTTGGCAGAAATTATGGTCACGCGGTATTGACCATTGGCATTGGAACGCCATCCGCCCGTCCACACAATGGCGATGGCCCCAAATGGCTGGGGCTGGGCCATTGTCTGTAGCAGCCATCACACTATCTGCTGACCAGGCATCCTCATGCGGTGACTTGAGCTCGCACAACACATTTCTAAACCATTCCAAATGCAAACAATCCGAGCGAGCGATAATAGTTTTGCCGACTATGCATCAGCTCAGCATATCAACGAGTATTTAAGATACTTGCACTGCGAGTTGGTGCAAGTATGTTAGGGATGGGCAATATCGGTTTTTTTGGGTAACAGTTCCAACTGTTACTGTGACTGGCGAGTAACAGTCCTGCTTATCGGCCCAGTTCCTGTTCCTGACTATTAATTTCTCACAGGTTTTCGTTACCACTGCGGCACTGTCTATCTATGGTTGCCACAGCACGAACATGTCGAGCATATCAGCGTTAATTTGAAGATTTCTAGAAATCTAGATAATATATTGGAGAATAGGGTGCAGGAAAAGGTGCTGCAATCAAATAAGCAGATAAACGTATCAAATAAAATATGTACATACATGTTATCGTTTTACCCAATTAAGATAAAAACTACTGACATAAACATTCATTAATTCTAAAAGAAATAATCATAACAGTCGTTGGTTGTTATCCGATAATTACATTACTTACTACTTAGCATTTTTGTAATGCAGTGTTCTGAAATACGTTTGTTTTCATTCTGTTCATAATATCAACGACCATAACTTGTATGGGTCTAAAGCTCTATACTTTTCATCGAGTGGAAAATGGATGAATTGGAGAATTTCCTCGAATCGCCTTGTTTGTTTTCATTTCGCCTAACAACTAATGTAGTCCCCCATATATCGCTATAGTCTCAGTCAGCATTCATCTTCTCCTCTTGAGTCGAGAATCCTCCCAAGACAACAAAAATGAGCGTATATCCTCCCAGAGTTCATCATCTAGGCCAGGGGTCGGCAAACTTTTCCAGCAAAGGGCCGGTTTTTTTAAATCTTTTGTTAGGCGGGCCGGACCGAACAGCAAAATCAATAACTGCTTTAAGGTGTGGTGAACCTATTGACAGTTGACGGAAATTTTGCTGTCAAGCAGATTTTGAAATACATATATAACTGTTTCCACAGCGATACTTTTGAGAATAGCGAGCAAGCTCTCGGCATTTGTAAGAATGATTTGTTTGAAAATTAAAAGCGAATGATATGACGTGTTTATGAATGACGAAATTTTCCCGGTATTTTTGTGTTATTTGATAATTTTAAAGACATCCCATAAGGTCTGTAGCAAAATTCTCATTTCCAAAACCATTCTTTTCCGATAATGTTCATGAATTTAATAAGTTTAAAAAATCTTATAATAATAAATGTTTCTATTGCTGAGCCATCCAAATAGTGTATGCTAGAACAAGTCAGGGTCTTAAGCACTGCTTTCTAGTCAAAATTGTCGAGACTGAATACGGTCAAGTCCACAATAAGGAATAAGTTGACCTCTGACATAACAGGATGGATAAAACATGACAAATTGAGATGACTTACTTCAACAAATATTTGCCTGTAATGGTTCCATCCGGACTATTCGAATAAATTAATTTCTCAGTAACATCAAATTCAACATTCATCATTCGAAGAAACAGCAGTAATTATAAACAATATCAGAAAGGCATGTCCACTCATCGAAAAGCAACGAACAGGCTAATAAGTCTTTTGAGGTTCAGTCAGTTTTACTGCTAGCAGACTATTCCCTATCCAGAGTCTTGACTGAGACCGTTCTAAGCCAATAAAAGGATTCTGGTCGGTAAAAGTTCGAGAATGAGCCCAACCTATCAAGTTTATTCACAGTCTTATTTCAATCAATATCACAGTAACTCAGCGCAGCGGCAGCTTACGTCGCTAGTCGTACCCATTACGCCCGAAGCCTATGCCAAAATCGATATACTTATGTTTCGATTGAGTAAATGACCATAGACTTGTATCATTGTCGTCAATTCGAGGTGGTGAAGTATGTGCGTTTTTCGATAGCTTTAGTGGTATAAAATACAATAAAATAGTCTTCAATATGACCACTAAAAAAACGAAATTGAATCCAGATTATGGGCAATATAACTGTTAGACGGTTACTTGTTCGTGTCGAAACAAGAGAGCATTTAAGCGATTTGCTTATTTTTAGGATTGCTGTGATCGAGGGTGAACCTTTGAATATATAGCCATGGAATGAGCTTGTCCTGTATGTCTCCATAGAAACAGTGGCTCCAAAATCTGGGTATTAAGTCGACATGTGGTCGACAGTCAGCTAACTCAGTAGACCGTTTAGTAATTATGAAATTTAAATATTGACAAGAATTGACGTTTGTTTATGCACAATTAGACAGCGCGGTCAACATTATGTCAATACCGAAACGCCAACTGAGTAGGCTGACTGTCGATATTCTGACAAGAATTGACCTTTATTCATGCACAATTCGACAGAACAGTCAACATATGTCAATATCAAACAACAACCGAGTAGGCTGGCTGTCGACTTATTCGCCAAATGTTGGAGCCAGAGACATACAGGATAAGCTCATTCCAAGGCTATATATTCAAAGGGGTGAACGTAATGTCCAAACAGCTGAATGTCCGTTTTTCATCTTTTTATTGTAGTACAACTTTTCGTAACACTATCGACATTCTGAGCAGTCTCATACAATTTTTGTTTCATTCTAAATAATTCATAATACTTAAAATGATAACATTTATTACGAATGGTGCTGACAACGAATCCGCACAAATCCATACTTAGGAATGTGTTGTTGCAGCTAATCTCGTAGAATCTACTTGCCTTACATTGTCTAGCGAATGCTTTTGTTGTTGCCTCGAAAATTTACATTGACAACAAAAATGATTAATAATTTATTACACTGGCAACGCTATGTCTCAAGCATCCTACACTAAAAATTGGTCGTTAAATTAAGGAAATTAGCTCTCCTTTTTAAATAAAGGGAAAAAGGCCGGAAAACATTGCTAAACAGGCCCTCGATTGGAACCCACAGGGAACTGATGCAAGTCGCCGCGTTGGACCTAGAAACACCTGAAGAAGATCAGTTGAGGTCGAGGGTAAGTCACTAGGCAAATCGTGGAGTCAGTTGAAGGCGATGGCGGCGAATGGGACGAGGGGCAAAGTCAGCGTGGTTAATACCCTATGCCCCACAAGGGGTTAACAGGATCCAGAGAGATAAAGAGAGAGAATTGGCAACACATCAGACCTGTGGTGGGGGTCATCACTGGGCATTGTATACTAGAGGAGGAGGCAAGGAGGATCCGCCATCCCTATAATCATTTCTGCAGAAGCTGCGGTGATGAGGACAAAGAGCATTTTTCATCTCCTCTGTTCTTGTCCTGTTCTTGCAAGAAGGAAAAACGAATTTCTCGGATCCCACTTTTTCATTGAACTGGATGACTTGGTAAACGTTGATGTTGGCAAATTCCATTGTTTCATTATCAGCACTGGCTAGTTCAATGAGTAGGATGGCATAGTGAGGAGTACCCTGAGGTTATCACAACGGATCCTACTGCGGTTCATGTGTGTTGTAGTTAATGCAGCAGCGTTTGTACCTAACCAAAATAATTTCCAGTCTAGTGACTTAAAATAACTTTGAGCTCCAGACCGATCACTATTCAGACTATTTATACCCTAGACTTTTAGTCTAGGGGCGACCGGTAGCGCAGTGTGTTGAGGCATCGGTCTCATGTTTGACTACCGGCGTTTCGGGTTCGAATCCCGTCCACGACATCGTTCGTGGCCATGGATGTGCAGGAGGTGTAGCTGGCAACTGCATTCTCTGAAACCAATTTATGCCAACGAAACGTCAACTGGGCCACATGGAACAGTTGACGCGCTATGCCCCACAAGGGGTTAGGGCAATTTGTTTTTTTTTTTTAATTGTTGTTTTCCATTTCTTCTAAAAAGACGCGATCGTGCGCTACAAAAGCCTTGTAGCGGACGGAGCCCTACTATACGGCTGGTTTCAATAAGAAATAAATCAAAGTTAATTATTCAAACTTACTCGAAAAATGGAAAGCGTTTCGTTAACGGCTCACGTTGAGCGGTCTTAAAATCCAAATTGTTGGCCAGCAGCCACACTAGCTCTTGAGTCCATGTGGTTCCCGATCGTGGAAATGTTGCAATCCAAATGTCGTCGGGACGAGCTTGAAAGTTGTAGAAATATTCCGCTGCCTGTTTGTATTTGCTCGGAAAGAAGTAATTTTGTGGTCCAACCTGAACAAACCCAGTCCTCTCGCCTGCAAAAAAAAAGTTTAGAAAATGTATAGTCGTATTCCTTAAAAACACGGAGCACTCCTAGTTCACCGGGCGACGCATAAGGGTTCTCGTCTTTGACCAATAGTGGACTTTTAACTGAGATGATTTCGCACTTCCCTTGCGCGGGCACCGGTCGCTACGCGAGCTCTGCGGCTCAAGGGGTTGCAGCCCTCAGTACATCGCCCTAAAACGCTTGCTTCGCTCGCTCTATACGCTTCGGTGGTAACACCACAATCAGCTAAGGCAAGAATATCGATGCGTCACCCGGTAAAGTAGGAATATACAAAAAAAAAAAGAAAAACAAACATTAGTCCTGAAGACAGACGCGTTTTTTAGTACCTCGATCGCTTTTTATTGGCATTTTGATCAGATTGGCAATTCTGCATGAGCAAATCCTGCCGGAATAGCCTTTTAACGAATTATAGAAAAGTTAAAAAAAAAACTTGTCGGAACACGCTGGCATGCGAGCACGAAAGTAATGTTTGTGCTGTGGTCGACAAACTACCCCCATCGTGATTTCAATCGTAGGTTTTGACGTCTTCTTTTCCAAAGAACAATATTGGTGGCGCTTGACCCGTCGAAGGCCTTCGATACTGTCAGCCATTCAGCGCTTTTATCTGACATCAACTGTTCATCGCTTCCGACACATATAGTGAAAGGGATTGCCAATTATCCCGTTGGCAGGCAATCCTAAACAGAATCCAGGAGCAGCAAATCAAAGCTTAGGAAGATTAAACAAGGAGGAGTTCTATCTCCTACCTAGTTCAATATTACCTATCAGGACTCCCAACACCACCTGAAGGGATCGACATAATCTCCTACGCTGACGACTGCTCCATTCTGGCAACAATATAGCGAATATGCGCGAAAACATCAACGGTTATCTTGAAGAACTTAACTCGTTCTTCATAAGCAAGAACCTTACCGTCTCAGCGCCTAAATCCTTGGCAGCCCTATTTACCACCTGGACGAAGGAGGTCAAGATGCAGCTTGAAATCTCGATCGGGAATCATTCTATTCCTAACTATAAACCATCCTAAAATCCTGCTGGACAGCATGGCCACATTATCACCCCATGCCTCAACCGTGTGCGACAGGATGCGTAGTAGGAATAAGATCCTCAAAGCCCTGGCCGGTAGTACCTGGGGCAAGGATAAGAAAACTCTACTGGTCACGTATAAAGCAGTCGGAAGATCAGTGGCCAACTATGCGGCTCCTGTGTGGTCGCAGAATATCTATGACACACAGTGGAAAAAGATTCAAACGTGCCAAAATGCCGCTCTCCGTACTGTTACGGGCTGTCTCCTGATGTCACCCCAGGACCATCTACATCAGGAAACCAGGATGATGCCTTTAAGGGACCACAATCAGCTTCTAGCCAAGTAATACCTGGTGGGTTGCTACCAAAGTGATCACGCAAACTCCAACTTCATGGACAAGACGCCGCCGCCCAGACATGTCAAGCGTGACTTGAGGGACCTAGAAAGGGATGTCCAGAGGTACAAAAGGGTACCCTTTGATAGTGGCGCACAAAGGTTGGCCATCGCAGCGATACATCGGGAGAAGGTTCATCCGTCAATCGCAGGTTTAGGTCCGAATCCATTTCTCTCGTCCATACCACCGATGATATCTCCGGATGAGGAAAGTCTTCCAAGAGCTACGAGAACGACACTCGCCCAACTTCGGTCAGGCTGGTGTTCACGACTGAACTCCAAACCTATCCCGCATCGACCAGGACGTCTCAAACATCTGTCCTGCATATAATGAAGCCCCTCACGACGTAAACCATATCTTTCACTGCCCAGCTGCACCCACGCACCTGACTCCTAGATCGCTATGGGAGAACCCAATAGAGGCAGCTAACTTTCTATCCCTCAACACCGGGGATGAAGACGAATCCGTAGGCACACCGACCATTGCTATAACAACAACAACGTCTTCTTTTCGAAAAAAAAGGTTGCATAGTTGACCGTGAAGGTCGGGCTATGCCATCTGGCGAAGAAAAATGCCACTCAAAGAGCTAAGCAGCTATGCTTCCTGTCCTTTACGTATTAAAAAAAGTTTACGGGGAAGACAACACAAACATGGGAGGCAAAAATGGAGAATAATAAAAAATGGGGCGATAAGGGTGAAATGGTTGGCGGACGGCCCCGAGGCCCTTGCGCTTGCATCGGGGTCCGGGTGTAATGCGACCGTCGGCCTCTGGTTTCGTGCCACCGACAAATCAGTTCTCATCAGGTGCTGCTTTTGATCTGCCGGTGGAAGCAGCACTACCAGCATATGGTTCATTACAGTCGTGTGCGCTCTTGTGTATGTTGTCTTACCCAGGTGGGGCACCAAAGGGACAAAAATGAAGTCCATATTGGCCGATATCTAGTTACAGTAAGCTCTCTTTCGCCGCTCAACCAGTGAAGGAGTTAACGCCTGATAATGGGGAACCACGCAGTCACTTCGGTAGACATCTACTCCGTTCCATCGGACACATTTAAGTGTACTTAACACTTTCGTATCGGTATTCGATATAGTGGTCTGAAATATTTTGCAGTTTTCTTTAGCTCTTTTCACTTAAGGTCGCCACACACGATAATCATTTTCGTCGCGAGCATGCATCGAGCCACGTCAAACTCAATAGAAAAAAATCTCCTCATTTTCACGTTCTGTGATATTTGATGGTTCGATGGAAGTTCGGTCGTGGTTCTGAGCGATCATGTGTGGCGACCTTTAGAAGAGTCCCGCTCAGTCTGGAAGATGCCTGTTGAAACGAATCGAGAATCCTTGGGAGAGGATTTTATCAGCTTAATGTAACTTTGTTATCTGTTTGTTATCGCACATACATGGACGCTCGCTTCGCTCGCTTTAGGTACAACAGTCCCATGTGTGGGCTCCGCTCGCTACGCTCGCTCCGCACTTAAGGGATCACAATCCTCAGTATCGCACAAACATGAACGCTCGCTTCGCTCGCTCCGGACACTGCATGGCTATTTTCGTTTATATCTCATGCCTTATTTCGATTTGAAACCGATATTGTCCATGCATAGCTTATTTCGTTTATTTTCCGATGAATACTTTCGTTTCCAAACGAAAGTATCCATACGGATTATTTCGTATGCCTTATTTCGCTATGGCTTATTTCGGTGCCCCATCTGCTTCCTTTTCCCTTTTTTTCCTTCACAACATAAATAAGTACGTTATTTATTTTAATCCCGGCCACACACTGTCGAACACGAACTCCAACACGAACTTCAACACGAACTCCAACACGAACATGGCACAAGTGGAAAATTTTCTTCAGATTTGTGTGCAGTGTATGTGTTTGAACCATTCGGAAGACAGTTGTACCAGGTTAGAGTTCGTGTTCGACAGTGTGTGCCTGGAGTAAAGGTCGACATAATTGAACACAATCTGTAGCACAGAACATATATATGTATAACCTGAACGTACGATTCAAACTCAGATTGAAGACAACTGACAACTGTTTATAGGGACAACCAAAGACAAGAGGCAAAATAGAAATCCATGATTTAGAAAAAAAAATTTCACTTAAAACTCTACACTCTTTATAAACATTACATCTCACAAACCGAAACGCATTCACAAAATGGAAAACCTGATCACAACGCTGCACGTTTGACCCACATTCATTAACTATTAATTATTATTAGACCTTTCAACACAATAGCTCAACAATGAACGTACGTACCGTGAAAGTACTCTAGGAGTTCGTCATTGATCACGGGATCAACATCGCGAATCTCATAGGGAAACGGAAGTTCACCTTTGTTATTATTAAAGGCCATTTCTATTATTGTAATAAATCTAAATATCTTTTTTTCCGAACCGTGCTAAGCAGATGCGACTACGACTACGCAAACCAACTTTTCATTTCACTTGACTAAAGGCAACTGAACTTGCATACCCCCGGACAAAGTTAGACCTCAGATGATCTGCTAGACTCTACCTGTAAGCATAGTAGTAAAATTTTGCGGGCGGGAGACGTATATACAAAAAGGTGCCAATAGTTTATGCTGGCCACTCACTATCGAGCACAACTCCAACCGAACCGATCGTGATCATTGCGAGCAACCAACAGAACAACGACTACAACCGATCCACAACTGAACCATATAACTGAATCAAGTTACATAGAAGATCGTGTCTGTTGTTGGCTGTGCGCAATGATCATGGACGTTTCGGTTGGGGTTGTGCTCGATAGTGAGTGACGAGCTTAAGCAATAAGCATGAATAGCCAAAGCCAATTGATTAAGTGACGACAAAGACGAAAGTATGTATAGATTCGGGAGAAAGTTGGATTGAAACGTGTAAATTTTAGGTCTCATATGTTGAATAGATGGCAATCATACTTTTCAGTTTTTTTTTGCATCATAGATCAGGCAATCCATCTTTTAATTTATCGTCTCATAGCACCTTGTTCGTGCCTCTGCCTTCCATATGCATCTTTGAAATGTATAGGTCAAGTACTAGTACTAAATGAAAACAACATAAAAAAAAGTCGGCCCAAAATGCTGGCTACACTCTCGGTTTCCACCTTGCACGGTATTTTTGCTGGACACATATAGCGCATGTTCGTATCTTTTTTTCTTATGTTAATATACCATGAAATTTAAATTGTGCAATTTTTTGAGATTTTTTTTCGCAAATTATGTAACAATCCGGTTGCATGTAACTTTCGTTTTCTTTTGTTCTGATTACAGTAACATATACTGTTGTATATTTATTTGCGGCAGCGGAATGATGCTGATGGCTCTTATTTTATTTTTTAAATGCTGGGGCGTTACATTTTACGTAATCGTGATGTTTTTAATTCTTATTGAATTAGTTGATTACATTCTGGAAGTCTACAAATTTTTACAAATTACCTTTTACAAGACGATTTGTTAAGCCAAATAGCTCCTTGTCATTATCAAAAATTATAAAACTTCGATCAGGAGGGCGAAAATCCTCTTCCATAGTCCTCCTCGTGGGCGCCCCTTGGAACGGCAGTGGTCGTTGACCATTGCTAACCAAGTCAAGCCGCCAGTACTATCGTTGCGATGATTTGGTTGAGGCAAATATTCGCCCTGTGGTGTGGGGCGCAAGAATAATTCCATGGCCTTTCCCCTTGCCGCGGCCTATCATAGAAATCGACAACCAAAGGACAGTATGTGTATGCCAGCAACTTGCGCTATTCGAAATCATTTATATGGCTATCGTACAATGACAAAGATTGGTTTCTGAAATGTGCGTACTTTCCTGGACAATGAATAAGAAGGTCCTCGGAACGCACGATTTCTTCAATTAGAGAGTGAATTTCTGCAGTATAAATTAAACACCTTTAGTGAGATAAGATGGTCGAACAGCGGAGAATTTATCTCTCCACTGGCACTGTAATATTGTATCTCCCAAAAACAACTCTGTTGTAAAAAATTCCCCGCCAAGAAAAACCTCTCAACCGCAAAAAGGATTGATATGAATACAATACCGCCAAAGCACTCGTAGCTTCGCGCCTCACTCTAGGGTTGGCATATTGAACGCTGATTGAATTAGTTAATTTCTTTCAACGCTGATTGGCGGGGAGCTTCGTAGCCTAAAGACTCACCGCCGAACGGATTTAATGGCAAAATGACAGTGATAATGACAACGATGTCGTTCTGATAAAATTATGGATAAGTAGTTGCGTGCGGATCATCCTGTAAGCTCTTATGCCAAGTATTATTGGCTTCTCGCCCGGATCTCGTTATAAAGCTCCCGCCTTATAAAAGACTAAAAATGCACTTCAGGCCAGAAGTGATTAATAGACTATTTTCTCTTGCGTTCTTCTTCAGATTGTTCAACTTATTTTGTTGAATGGAGGCCCCCGCCAAACAGCGTTGAAAGAAATTAACTAATTCAATCAGCGTTCAATATGCCAACCCTAGAGTGAGGCGCGAAGCTATGAGTACTTTGGCGGTATTGTATTCATATCAATTCTTTTTGCGGTTGAAAGGTTTTTCTTGGCGGGGAATTTTTTTTTACAACAGAGTTGTTTTTGGGAGATATCATATCTTTTTGCATAGTAGTAGTAGTAATGCAGATGGCGCAACGGTAAGCAACGTTCGCCTTCTATACATTGGGCTCCGGTTTGATTCCTACTGAATGCGGTATTCTTCGATAAAAAAGGGGATTTACGTGCCGGACTATGAGTCCACTCAGGTGTTAAATGAGTACCCATTTGGGGTAAATAACTTGGTTGAGCGTATGTATGTAAGTGTTTTACAGAGGAAGAACCCTGATTTGAATATCAAAACTGCTTTAAAGTGCTTGTAAAATTTATAATTATGTACAATTGATTACTGGCGTGTAGCTTTTTATCATTATTTTTTTTTTTTTTATAGATTTACGTTTTTAATAAAATTATTTGATATTTTACTATTTATTAGTTAAATATTATTTATTGAGTTTTGTTTGTTACATCAGTATATTCCAAATAACCCTAGATGTTTATGAATCGTCTTTCTGAAATTTATTTATACAAGTAGGATCGACGTCAAGTTGCGTCGAATCTATAAATAGACTATTCATATCTCATATGTCATAAATGAGATAAATCATATACCACACAGCATGTTTTTTTCTTTCCGGACATCCTAAGATGCAGCCATAAACATTCAGTTTCAATTATTTCATTACACCTTTGAAGAGAGAGTATACCTATATGAGGAAGTGAAAAAGAGCGAGAGAAACGAAGCAATTCGGCACAAGTGAGGAAGTAGGAAGGGGGATGAAAATTTGACATCTCTTTTGCTCTATATGGTCCGGGCGGGTGTTCCGCGGCAGAGAGACAGACTGGAATGTTATTGTTCCAACTGGAAAAGTAGGAGAGGGGATGACATCTTACATGCTTCCTGTGCTTTTATATAGACTGCGCGGGTGTTGCGCAGTGGAGGGCGTGTGTCTCTCTCTTTACTTTTTACGACTGGAATTGTAGTTTAGTGTTGAGTATATGCGGATTGCTCCTCCATAGGTATTCTCTATGCTCGGGTGTTTTTCCTTGTATCGGAATCAAATTTGCGACACTTCGTAAGATGACCGGAGGCAATGATCATACCAAATTTGAGCTCGAACAAGTATCCGGGGGCGGAGCTACAGAGGTCCGAAAACCCGTACTTGTGTTGCGTAAACATAGTCTTGGCCACTTTTCAATTTTTTTTTTTCGATTTTTTCGTATTTCTTTGGCGGGGCGGGACGCTACCGGTAGTGGTCGTGAGTCGGGTGTGGGGCTACTTTTAACCAGGGCCACACGAAACTTTTTCTTATTCTGGGATCCGGTCTCCGACAGAATCATGACCGTTAGGTTCCGCACTTAAATGAGGAACATCACAATAATACAATGCTATGCTCCAACTGAACCCGACAATGTCTTAGCGGAAGAGTCCTTCTACGAACAACTAAATATCGTCCAGAGTGGAACACCTAAAGGTGACAGAATAATGGTTATGAAGATTTGAATGCAAAAGTTGGCGCTGATAGCTATGGGCTCAGACATGTGATGGGGAGACACGATCTTGTGGATCGTAACGACAACGGTGAAAGATTTGCAGAGTTCTGCAACTTTTACAGTCTCTTCATCGGTGGTCGTGGTACTATGTTGAGCATAAGGACCATCACAGAATCAGTTGGACCTCTGTTGATCCGCGCAGAGCACAGAATCAGATCGACCACTTTGCCATTAGAAAAAGGTTCGAGAGTTGCCTCCTGGATGTGCGAAAAAAGAAGGGCGCCGATATTGGGATGGGAAGAGACTATTATCTTGTGATCGCTAATGTTTGATTTTGATTGTATATTGCAGCCGTGCGCCGCGCCGTCCGAACGACGAAAGATCCAAGCGCCGCAAACTCAACACCGCTTGACTAAAAAATTCAACTGTTTTAGAACAATATAATGACCATCATGCGCAAAAAGCAGCTGAGAGAACTATAGTTACCCAGATATTGACATAAATGAAAACAGGGATGCCATATAAAATGCGTATGTTGACAGCGCAGATGCCATCCTTGGCACAAACCTGGATTGGCGGAATGAGCCCTGAATGTCCGACGCTTTATGGCGGCGGATTGTTGATAGATAGAGCTGAAGGTTCGTTTGGCTGCAGTATCATACGACAATCGAAGCAGCATCGACTTCTTTACCGTCAGAAAGCTAGAGAAGTTGAGCGTAGTGTGTGACGCGATAAAAGAGTTTATGCGAATTTTCTTCTAGCCTTAGCAGAAGAAGACTTCTAAAAGAGAATTGCTTTCTATTCTGTGAAGACTCGTCAAAATCCGGTCCTTTGGCAGATTCCGGATTTGGTGGTCCGACCAGATAATCGAAGTTAGTTTCTTTTTCATCCGAATAAACTGTACGGATACAATTGTACAATTGAATGCTCTGAGAAGCTTCGTGTACTATGTACCAGAGCTGTGATATCTCAATGTTTTATTTTTTCAAACTATTCGATATATCACTACGTGCACAAGGGATCAGAATTTATATCGTATTCGTATTATTTCTCTACACAGTATCTTTAATGTGTATCTTATTCGAACAAAGTTTCGAATTTTATTTAAATTCATAAAACCCTCACTGGCTGTAAATACTTTTTGCAAAAATTGACAAAACATCTAAGTTCATTCAACCGAAATCAACACGAAAATGCATTTTGCACCTAAACTACGCTGTGTGATGTGAATGAATTACTAAAGCAAAAAGCTGCTATACTAAAATGGACTTTCCCATCGAGCATCCAGGAGTGGTGTTTTTTCCAAAATCGCTGAAAATTTAAACAATAAAAGCGACTTAGGCGCCTATGCATATGCAGTATTTTTGGAAAAAATAAAGTAACGAACGAACAGTCGTAAGCTGACAATTTTAAATGTCCCAGATATATTGACGCTGTGCTAAAAACTGTGAGAAAAAATTTGTCCACGGTCTATCGATCGAGTAACGAAGTACGGACCTTAATGGTGGCATAAAAAGGGTATTTTTCGCGGTATTTGAATGAAGTCGCTCAAGCGGTATTGAGTCACCCTGTCACTCAAGTTTCGGTAGAGAGATTGTTTAGCAGCGTAAATTTGACGATAAAATATTAAGTCTAGGCAAAAAAACTGTCGGTGAAATTATGCTTGTAAGGATGAACCGAGATTTTGCTTAACTTTGTAAAAATATCGCAAAATATCGATATTAATATTTTTATTTGTATCAATATTTTATCATATTCAAACGCAGCTGAACATATTTTTAAAAATAAATATCGTATTCAAACACATGTTTTCTCTTTATATTTGTGTCGGTATCGGATTTTTATTATAAAGATATAACAGCTCTGCTATGTACACACCATAAAATGACGAAAATGTACATAATGGTAACAAAATCGTATCATACGATACTGACAATACTTTTCCATAATTACAAGGTATTATCAGTTCCATTGGAGGGACATAGCAGCTTCCATCGATAGATCGGAAACCAGAGGCCGAAGGTCCCATTACACCCTAACCCCGATGCGAGCGAGAGGGTATCTGAGCCGTCCGCCAACCACATCCGTATTGCTCCATTTTTATTACTCCCGATTTGTGCCTCCCCTGTTTGTGTGTTGTCTTTCCCAGGCCTACGAATTTTTAGTGATACGTAGAGGACAGGGACAACGAGCGGCGAAAATGCCGCCCACGTCTTCCGAACTGAGCTACAGCAAGCATAGGCCGCTGCTTAGCTCGTTGAGGAGACCTTTTCTTTGCAAGATGGCACGGCCCGACCTTCACGGTAATTATGCTACCTTAGGCTTAGGCAACGGGCATCTTCGGATGCCCACCAAACCTTCCGTTACACATTCTGGTCGCGAGCATGCATCGAGCCACGTCAAACTCAATTAAAAAATCTTCTCATTTCCACCGTTCTATGACATTTGATGGTTCGATGGAAGTTCGGTCGTGGTCCTGCGCTATCATGTGTGGCGACCTTAAGTGTTGACTTGACGGATTGCCGTTCTAGCAAAGATTCAATCCCTTTGATACAAAACACGCGAACGCAAAACGCGAACGCGATCAATGTACGCTCAGCCTGAAATTACAATGGGCTTCACGATTTTCGCCGTCGCACGCATTTTTATACCCTAGACTTATAGTATAAGGTATATTGTTTTTGTCACGACGAAAATATGTAACACCTTAAAGGAGGCTGCGGAGGTATAGCAAAGTATATATATAAATGATCAGGGTCACCTCCTGATTCGATTTAGCTATGTCTGTCTGTCTGTCTGCCCGTTCGTACGATAACTTTCGATACAATAAAGCTAGAGCCTTGAAATTTTGGTCAAATGTTGGCAGTATGATCTAGTTGGTTGGTATTGAAAATGGGTATGATCAGGCCAAGAAAACGCCTACCTCCCCTACATATGTTAAATACTTAAATGTATCTATAACTCCCGATTAAATAAACATGAAAAGCTCTAGCTTTGGCAGATTGCTCATGAGGGTAATTTTATACTCTCCTAAAAAAATAAAATCGATCAGTTGAAAACTAACGGTAATTTTCCTACAAAGAGCCCCGTACTACCCTACTTTTCAGGTTTTTTGTCTATAACTCTTGAACCAATTGACGTAGACACCTGATTTTTGGCAAGTAACCCTGAGATGAGAAGCTGCTTAAGTTTTAGTAAGTTGGACATAATCAGATCAAAGAAACGCCTACCTCCCCTACAAATTTCAAAAAATTAAATATTCCCTTAAATACGATAACTTTCGATAGAATGACACTAGCACTAGCAACTTGGTAAAATGTTGCTAGTAAGATCTACTTGGTCGGTATTGAAAATGGGCAAGATCCGACCCAAGGAACCCTTACCTCCCCTACAAATGAAAAATTCAAATAAGCGAAAACTTTTGATAGAATGAAGACAGCAACTTGAAATTTTGGTCAAATGTTTAAAATAAGATTGAATCAGATCGGACCCAAGGAACCCCTACCTCCCCTACAAATGGAACTTAAAATAAGCAATAACTTACAATAAAATAAAGCTTGCGACTTGAAATTTTGGTTACATGTTTGTAGTAGGATTCATCCCCATTGAACGCTTTGGTCTTGCTCGCGTTTCGCTCTTCAGGGTTTGACACCTTAGCATATGACTTAGGACCCTGGCTTGCTCTTATAGAAGAAGATGATGTCTTATTGACATCTATCTTCTTAATGGCGGTTGTGACTTTTCGTCGATACATTTCAACTGTCGATGTATTATTGTCTCGACTTTGCCGTCGACTTGGGTGGTGATATCGACTAGCTGATCAACAAGGGACTCATTTTTGATGTATTTGGTCTACTTATTGCGATCGTTATCGCAGAGCAACAAACAACCACGCTTAGTGCTTAAGGTCTGCATTGCCCCGTACTTTTTGGCCGAGAATTTAATGCAGCCTAAGTGGAACCATTTACGACAAAAGCCGTCGCAAAGGAGAGCCTCTTGCTCATTGCTCACATCTTCTTTCCACTTTGGGCAGATGTTTGCCCCCGATTTGTCAACCACTTGAGCACTAATTTGATTTGTAGTCATGATTCAGATATTTTGCAAATTGAAAATTTCTTGCAAATTTATCGTTACAGTTGAAAGCGACCAAGAAAGAATTTTATAAATTCAGCCGAAACTTACAGTTTTTCGCACAGATTTCAATTTTACCGATAGTTGGCACTTTAGGCTTGTGAAAAACACTGCAATTATTATAATTAAACACCAGATTTGCACTAAACAACTTAAATAAAATTTAGACACTTGTCAAAAGTAATTCTTTGTTAGGCGCTTGTCAAAATGACAGCTGGCAGTTACTTTGGCATCTATACTAACTCCCATCATAAATAACATATGTGCCTCTCCTCCTTCCCCTCCCTGGGAAATGATGATAAAAGCTTTCTTATTAAGACTGATTTATATGAAAGATAGCGCCAAAGAAAATTCTGATCCCTCCTCCTTGTAAAAAAAAAAAAGATACATATTATGCCTACCGAAAGCGTGGGACGTGTTTTGTCGAATGATTTCATCCAGTATAACTATACTGGGATCTTTATAAAACTTACGTCGATATCTTCAACACAACAGGTTCAACGCAGTCGGTAGACAAAGACATATCCATGTTCCGATGTATCTGCTTGCAGTGTAGATACTTTGTATCATTTCCCACCAAAAGCCAATAATATAATAATAACTATGTACACTCTCTCAAATTGCATCTGCGCATGTCCAAATGTTAGTCGAACTGACTACTTGCTAGATTTTCTGGGACCCTAGTGATTCAGATAGTACAACGCGGGCTATTTTATTAAATGAATGAATGGGAATTGGCGGAAATTGAAGGTCATTGAAAGTCCTTGGACGTCCTTGACCTAAATAATGAGTAAAAATGGAATTTCATTCATTGTGACCTCAGATTGGGTCTATGCATGTGCATGTCGGGAGTGCACAATTTGTTTAATGAAATGGTGAGAATGAGAATGATATGAATGAATAAGAGGAGGAGGTCCGCTGGCCTGAGCGAAATTTCGCATACATTCGGAGACCATAAATTGCGTGTGAGCATGTTGAGCGAGGAGAGCAGACGACTTCTTGCGACGTGTTCTGGGGGCCTAGTCAAGTTAGGGAGTACGGAGCGTACTCTATATTTTTGAGGATTTTGAATGTATGGTATGGCATGCAGGAGTTTTGATTATGGCGTCGCGTCGTCGCGTTGACTGAGAGCGTGGGACAGAGAGCACAAGTCAAAATTCTGAGATACTGGTTGGAAATACTCTGTAAACCAATCGGCCACTACATTCATAGAACTCGGAAAAATTTTCAATGGGCTTGTTTCCTCCTTTGACCCCCGAGTAGCACAGCAGACATTTCGTGTTACGGACAGATTTTTAGGATGACCCCCAGCTATAAGACATATCCAGGTCATAAAAAAATGCCTCTCTAAAACTGGCGCAAAACTACGACAGCATTTCCATCGAACCATCAAATATCGGAACGGTGGCAATGAGATTTTTTTCTGTTGAATTTTACATGGTTCGATGCATGCTCGCGACCAAAATGATTGTCGTGTGCGGCGACCTTAATAGCCGCCATACATTATCCGATCCGTCGCCCGATCGATCGGCCGATGGATCGCCACAAAATATCTGCCGATCTCCACTGCACACACACTGAGCGATTTTCGTGCGATGCGATAACGAATGACAATTCAAAAAATAGGTTATGATCCACTTCCAATCCAACCTAGATTCATTTTTGTTAACTATTTGGATGTGTGTGGTATTTTCGTATACCACATATTTGATATTTCAATTGCAGTGCCATTTAAATCATAAGAATCCTTGAAATTTCATAATTTAATAATTTGGTAATTTGACATTCACTTGCGATAGTCACATACACTATCCAATCGATCGTCACCGATCGATCGCACGAAAATCGCACAAAAATATCGGCAGATCAAAATTGATCGGCCGATCGTCGCGATTTCCACATACACAGGCCGATCCATCGGCCGATATCGATTTCGGGCGACGGATCGGCCGATCGATCGGTGTGTGTATGGCACGTTTAAGGCTGCCCTTTTTGTAGCCGATTCACTAGCCACAATTCGCAGAGTCTGCAAACTTTGTTCAAAAGTCGTAATTCATCGATTTTCAAATTTGTTTTTCCGTTACGAGTTAATACATCCGTTCCACTTCAACTTCATTCCTGTGTAATTTCGCCGTCGATATATTCAGCGTTCCGACCAATCCCGAGAGCCTTAATTGGCCCTATGACTGTCAAAAATAGCTGATGAAAACACCAATTCAGCGTATCATCAAGACATATACAGCATTCCGATCAGAGAGCGGGCATGTGCGGCGATATTCTCATTCGTGCGAGAGCGTAGATTGTTCGTGTTTAGCTATCGCGTCGCGACGAATTGTTTTTGATGTTTCATTTAATTTTTTCACGTCTTGTCAAACTTATTTTGTTTTGAGATTTATTTTTACGCGTGTTTTGTGTCCCCCGTCGTCGGCGGAAAAGGAGTTTTCGCGTGGCTCGACATTCTGCGAACATTACGAGCGGCAGCCAGTGGACGGGGCCAGCGCCTTTCATAGACAAATTTCGGATAAAACGGTGACAGCGTCAAGCGAGCAGCGTTTTTCGAGACTCCAGTTTGGTCTGAAGCTGTGAAGGCCCTCAAAAAAGCCCGCCGCGTCAGACGCCGCCAATAATATCCGTCATCTGTTGCGACGCCTGACGAAACTTCGAGCAAAGCAGCGAACGCAAGTGGTGTGTAACTGTGTGTCGAAGACAACGGTAGCAAACATGAACTCGGTGAGTTTGGGGCAGCATTTGTGCGGGAAAAATGGTCTCAGTCGTAAGGCAAGGTTCTCGATTGGCCTTGTCAGCCTTGGGTGATGGGGTGGCGGGCCTCAGAATGTTTTTCCAGTGGCCGTTCTCATGTTTACGCTTTTCATCGTCCCTTTTCAGATGTCGAACGTGGAGAATTTGTCGCCGCAAACAATTCGGCAGGTGATCCGCGAGGTCCATGAACTTGTCGACAATCCGCTTGAGGGAATAAAAATTCAAATCAACGACGCGGACGTAACGGACATTCAGGCGTTGATCGATGGCCCTGGTGAGTAAAAGTGGTAAAAAAGTTTTGTGTAAAGGGCCGGTTTGTGGGGACCAGAACTATAAGATTTCGCCGATCGCTCCAATTGGGACCTGGTTCAATTTGAAAATGCTGTTGACCGTTGGATAGTGCATGTTTAACCCTAGTTTCATTTGAATTTTGTTCACAAATGGGTAATGGGGGGAATACGGTGGTGACGACGACTGTCAGTTTTGTTTTTTGGGTCAATTTCATGTAGTACGAGTGTACAACTGCTCCATTTTTTCGACTTTGTGTATGTTCACTGTTCGGTTCAGATAACAGGCGCGTTCGTTTCATCCCGTCTTGGATTACGAGTCAGTCGAACCCCACGGATTTAAAATATTAAACATGGGACATTCCCTTAACAATTGATATAGATGCCATGCGTTTCTTTGTACACCAGAAAAGAATAAGCACACGCATTAAACTAATACTCTTATTCTGAGACTATTAGCGATTTAGAATACTTCGATGATTTGTATCATCAATATATCAGGAGCTTGGAGTAGAAAGGGCGAACTCAAAAAATCGATTTTTTTTTTATTCTCTCCTTGGTATCAGATGCATATAAACAATGCGTAGATACCTCGCTTTGCCCCGGCAAGCCCTCAGTTTTCTCATAGTTTCAATCTAAAGTGAGTAATATCATTTTCTGTCAAAGTCTCACTATTCGAATCACTTAGTGGAGCAAGGGCGAACCCCGGATCTGAAACCCCATCCAAGCACTATGAAAAGCCATAAATCATTTGTATTCGCCCTTGCTCTTCTGTGAAAAGTGTTTGTTTCGCTAGGTATGTTAGTCATTCATTCGCCCTTGATATTTTGAAGTACTTTGAAAGCTTTGAGCTTGATTTCCCAACACCTCAATTTTGGGATACGCCCTTTCTACTCCAAGCTCCTGATATGTAGTAAGTAAACTGTACTGGCTGATACGAACATAGACGTTCCTACGGCAGCCGGTTCTACGCACCGGAGGAGACCAGTTTTTTAACGGCCAAGAGCTGCCAAAACCCTTTCAATGCAGGAGGAAGTATATGTGTGCGCCATATTTTCGACGTGTCCGTATTTCTACGGAATTTGGGAGCTTCACATCTCAGCGCAGCCGCTCTCAATCCTCCACCGCGCCGGCATCGAACTCAACACTGGTCCATGGATTTCCTGCGTCTGCAACAGAACGCAGCACGCAAACGCTACATCAGTTAGGTGTAACTGTTGAGATGGGTGGTGCCATCTCAAAGGATGTTCAGGTCTAAAGGTCGCCACACATGAACGCGCACAACCACGACCGAACTTCAATCGAACCATCAAATATCATAGAACGGTGGAAATGAGGAGATTTTTTCTATTGATTTGATTTGATGAATTCCTCACTGGTTATCGTTATTATTGATTCTTGATGTTAATTACTCAACTTCCAGCGGATAATAAAAAGTTTGTTGATATTTTCTCACGACGTTTCGCCTTTATTCTATCGGCATCATCAGGTTAATTTTACACTGGAATTGTTATTTACATTGGCATAAGTGTATGTTCTTATAATTTCAATATATATACATTATTTTTAACTTACTATAATTGTTTATCTTAGTATTTAATTAAAACTATCCTTGCCTCTGGGTTATGTCAGTTTAGTTGTCAACTATTGAGTTTGACGTGGTTCGATGCATGCTCGCGATCAAGATGCTTCCCGTGTATGTCGACCTTAAGTCACCATAGACAATGGAATACAACATTTAGGTTAGGTTAAGGGGCTGCCATGATACAACACAGCACACTTAGACCTCTCATGGGTCTATTGTGATACCACCAATAACAGTAACAATATACCTCGCTGAAGAAACCTAGGTTCCGAACCTGCCTGTGCTGGCAATGTAACGATTGAGCTGTCACACGCTCATATCCTTGAGGTCTTCCAGGTCATAGTAAAACCAGGAGCCCAGGAATTTCTTCCTCCTGATGGCCAGTGCCGGACATCGACATAGAAGGTGTAAAACACTCTCTTCCTCATCTACATCCTCACAACTCCTGCAGTAGTCATGATGAGGAAGACGGAGCCTCCATGCGAGCGCGCCGATGGGCCAGTGCCCTGTGATAGTCCCCACCACCCTGCTAATGTGCTTTCTGTTCAATGACAACAATGAGGCAGAGCGGCTGGCATCGAATTTCTGCCAAATCATTCTCGTCGTTTGGCAAGTACTACTGCTGAGCTGGTATTGGCCCTATCCACTGCCACGGACTTAATTGCCACCTTGCACGATGCAATTGGCATTCTAATGTCAATGCGGTCCCCATCGACGACACCAGTAGTCCCCTCATGAGCAAGATCGTTCGCCCTACAATTGCCCGCGAAGCCACTGTGGCTCGGTATCCAGCAGGGGGTAATGTTGAAGAAGTAACTCATCTCCATAAGAGCCGAGCGGCACTTCTGAATAGTTTTCAATGTGGTGAGAACAGAGTCAAGCGAGCGAATCACAGCCTGACTGTCCGTATAGATAGTAATATCTCTTGCAGTCACGACATTTGTCCTTAACCAGGTCAGAGGTTCCGCGATCGCCGAAACATCAGCCTGCAGGATAATACAAAAGTCGGGAAGACGATAGGATAAGTTGAGTCCCAGTCCCTCCGAGTATATACCAATCCAAACTCCGTCATCAGTCTTAGAGCCATCCGTGTAGATAGCCAAGGAGTTGGAGGTAAAGGGTGCATTATCAACCCATAGGCTTCTCGACGGAATCAGGCTGGTGTAATTTCTACCAAAAACGTGCTTTGGAGACGTGTAATCAGCCTCCAGAGGGAGTTCCAGGTTGTTCAGGATCGCCGAGTGGCCAGTACTCGGCGCAATCCATTGGCCTGTTTCGCGAAGACGCAGGGCCGTGTTCCTCGCCAGTTGTTCTCCAAATATGTCAAGCGGGAGGAAGTTCAGCAGCGTGTCCAAGCTGGCTCACGGAGTTGTCCTAAAGGCCCCCGTCATGGCAATTACTGCTAGCCTTTGCACTTTGCTTAACAGGTGACAATAGGACGCCACTCTTAGTGCCGCCCATCACACACAAATGCCGTGCAGTAAAATTGGCCGCACAACCGCTGTATATAGCCAGTACACTACTTTCGGTTGCAGACCCCAGTTCTTACCAATCGCCTTCCTACTCATGTAGAGCGCATTAGTGGCTTTGCTTACCCGCTCAAGGATGTTGGGCTTCCACGTCAACTTCCTGTCAAAGACAAGACCCAGGAACTTAGCTCTATCACTGAAGGCCAATTTCTTACCATCCAATGATGGAGGCTCAGGAGGAGGCAGCTCGTGTCTTCTAGTAAAGAGCACAAGTTCCGTCTTGTTAGGGTTGACACCAAGGCCACAGTGGGCCGCCCAGTGAGAATGCATAGAGCATTCTGCATCAACTCACTAAGGACTCCCGGGAATCTTCCGGAAACAGCAATGGCAACATCGTCCGCGTAGGCCGTCACATTGAAATCAAGCTCTTCCAATCTCAAAAGCAGTCCATTGACCGGCAGGTTCCAAAGAAGAGGGGACACCTTACGGGGTACCCCTACAGACGTATCTACTGACGGATGATGTACCCATGGTGGTACGAATAATCCTAGATTTTAACAGCAAACTAATGAGTTTGCAGAGCGAGTCATCAACCTGCAGTTTCAAGAGCGCTTCGATGATTGCACTCGGTTTGATATTATTGAACGCTCCCTCGATGTCTAAAAACAAAACCATGGTGTGTTCCTTGTATTCAAGGGATTTCTCAATGCAGCTAACTAGAGAGTGTAGAGCAGTGTCCATTGATCTTCCCTTCCAGTGAGTATGTTGCGATAAAGATAGAGACTAAGGCGGAATGGTGTTCCGAAGATGGACATCGATCAGCCGCTCCAATAATTTCAGCAAGGTGGAAGAAAGGCTGATAGGACGAAGGTCGTTAGCGCGCGCGTGGCAGGTACGCCCAGCTTTCGGGATGAAAACAACTAGAACTTCCGTCCAGATGCGCGGAACACAGCCCAGTGTGAGACATGCGTTTAGGATGATCTCCACCCAAGGATAACAATATTCAATGAGTTCTGTAAGTCCGCAGGTATAATGCCGTCGGGTCCAGCGGATTAAAACGGTTCGAAACTACCGATCGCCCACAGAATCTTTTCCTCCGACAGAATGGACGCAACATCACATGCTGTCGAATGGCAAGAATGTAAGGCCCCAGCAGAGCTAGCCGCCGTGCTGCCAGGATAGTGTGTGTC
Source organism: Chloromyia formosa (assembly GCA_964017055.1). Taxonomy (NCBI): domain Eukaryota; kingdom Metazoa; phylum Arthropoda; class Insecta; order Diptera; family Stratiomyidae; genus Chloromyia; species Chloromyia formosa. Next base: position 121,413,942 of record OZ024813.1, on the reverse strand, counting down.
AAGCAAAAGTTCAATGGATTCTTTGCTTGACGATATCCAAGAGCCATCCTGCCTCTGCAGAAAAGTGGGCATAGGTGGGTTCGACGACAAAGTTTTGCGGAGTCTAGAGGCCTCGCTACAATCTTCCACGCGTTCGCAGAAACTCTTCCACGAGTTACGTATAGCGCCTCTCAACTCTTTCCTGAAAAGGCTGAGTTGCCTTTTATAGAATCGCCAATCAGACTCCAGCCTAGAAGCTTTTGCCTTATTAAAGGCTTTCCTGCATATAGCCCTAAGCTCGGATAACTTACCGTTCCACCACGGTGGTTTCTTCTTTCCTGTGTGTGAGCTAACAGGACACGATGAGGATACCGCTGCCTTGATTACACCGGTCAGAATACAAACATTTAGGCCGGCCGCATCTTGGACGTAGAGGCAGGGCAGCGCAGCGCGCACATGGCATTGTTTTTGTAACAATTGTCATAATCTGATTTTACAACAACAGTGCCATGTGCGGGCTGCGCTGCGTTGTCCTGCCTACGTCCAAAATGCGGCCGGCCTTATAGCTTAGAATTTGTAATGTGAATTATTTATTACTATATTGCAATAATGATTATTATTATTATTATTATAAATAATTCACCCTCAGTTACGGTGAATGCACAACCAAGCTCCCAGCTGTCTCTGGTTACACCTGCGAACAATCCCGCACGACCTATTCCGAGTCAACACACTCTGACTCCCGCTCCACCCGTCGCTAATTTCAACAGCCTATCGATCGTCTAGCTGAATATCAATAGGCTGCAACGTAAATTGCAGAACTCACCGCGTTCGTGGACAGACATCGCATCCTAATTGGCGCTATCCAGGAAATAAAATTTAATCACAATTCGTCCCTCAACTCCCATGGCAACTTTAACATCATAGGGAAGGACAGGCTAACCAACGCTGCAGGGGGCTTGCCATCCTTGTTCATCGATGCATGCCATATCATGAGATTACTGTCCTAGCAGTAGACAACATAATGGAAGTACATGCCATCGCAGTTAAATCAGGGAATGTGGACATATGAATTTTTATTTTCTACATACCACCAGTATCAAGCTGTCCCTCGGGATTCAGCGTAAATCTAAATCCCTTCTTGTCTGGCCAATAGCGCCTCTTGCTAAGAGACTTTAACGCTCATCACGAGTTATGGCATTCCAACCTCGAAAACGACGTCAGAGGAGCTGTCATAGCGGAACAAGTGGATGCATTAGGTTTTTGTCCCCTGAATGATGACATTCCCACTCGTTGACAGGAACCTGTTCCAGATCCCCTGATATATCGATTGCAAGTGCGGGGCTCATCAACATTGCCCAATGGGAACCGATTCTTACGCTGTCATCTGACCACTTACCAATAAAGGTCAAGCTCGATAAACTATCCGATGTGATCCATGCCGACCACCGCACCTTCATAAATCACAATAAAGCCGACTGGGTTGGCTACAAAGAGTATACGGGCGCGGCTTTTCTAGCGTTACCTACACCCTCTGATGTATAGTACGACCTAATTTTCCCACCTCAGCAGCAAGATTGGCGGATGAACGCGATAGAATTCGCAGCACAAACCCCGACGACTCCAGGATCAAATATCTAAACCTACAGATTCAACAGCATGTAGCGGAACATAGGAGACAAAAGTGGAACGGGCACTTGAGTAATTGCAACCTAACAACTGGAGTTGGCAAGCTATGGTCCACGGTAAGAGCCCTCACTAACCCAACAAAACAAAGAGGACTGGTTGCAATTCAACTTGGTGGCACTACAACTAGTAGTTCTGCACGGTGCGCCAGCCTATTTAACAGATAATTTGTTGAACATCCGCAACCCGACAGGCTAAAACGTTAAATATGCAGAACTATTCGGCCATACAATGCAAATCTCGTCGAACGAAGTCGCTTCAGCGATGAAAAACCTTGACATGCCTGCAATTGACTACTTTACCTCTCCATTTCATCGTCAATCGTTCCCGAAATATGGAACAAAGGTAGGGTGACTTCAATATTGAAACCCGGGAAAAAGCACAGGCAAGGCGACTCATACTGTCCCATCACCCTATTGTCTCCAATTGCGAAAACTCTTGAGACTGTCTTACTTCCGACTGCGACTCATATTCAACTGGCAGACCACCAACATAGGTTTCGAAAAATGCGCACCACCACTACGGCCTTGGATGTCATAACATCAAGCATCCACAACGGTCTCAACGAGGCCCGTCCATGTCACAGAACCATTATGGTAGCACTTGACCTATCGAAAGCATTCGATACGGTCAACCACTCCCTACTTCTGTCTGACATTAACAACATGTCGCTCTCGGTACCAGTTGTCAAATGAATCGCAAACTACCTTGTTGGTCGGCAATCTTTCACCGAATTTAGAGGTAGCAAGTCAAAGTTCAGAATGGTTAAACAAGGTGTCCCCCAAGGAGGAGTCTTGTCACTAACCTTCTTTAATCTCTACCTCGCTGGAATTCCCTTATCTCCTACAGAAATCCAGATTGTGAGCTACGCTGACGATTGTACTATCCAAATCCATCTTCCAAATGTGTGCTAGGATAAACGATTACCTACGCGAACTTAACACCTTCTTCGTTAGCAAGAATCTGAAGCTATCAGCTCAAAAATCCACCGCAACACTATCCACATCCTGGACCAAAGAAGTAAAGATGCAGCTGAACATCTCAGTAGATGGTCTCTTAATACCCACCACTAACCACCCAAAAATCCTCGGCGTTACCCTATACAGCATGGCAACATCATCAGCCCGCGCGTCGACAGTAACTAACAAAATGAGGAGCAGGAACAAGGTCCTCAAGGGTCTAGCTGGTAGTTCCTGGGGTAAAGACAAAGTGACCCTACTAACCACCTACAAAGCGATCGGTAGATCTGTAGCTAATTTTGCGGCATCAGTGTGGACACTAAATCTAAGTGACACTAACTGGAAACACATTCAGACCTGTCAAAATGCAGCCCGACGCACCATCACAGGCTGTCTGTTGATGTCTCATCAAGACCACCTCCACCAAGAGACGAAAACACTGCCCATAAGGAACCACAACATACTGCTGTCAAAGCAGTATCTAGTTGGATGCTATCGAAGCGATCACGCTTACTTTGATCAAATGGACAGAACCCCACAGCCACGACACATCAGGCCAAATCTAAGAGACCTCGAAAGGGAAGTCCAACGATTTAAGAGGGTTCCTTTCGATAACGCTAGCTATAAATCATGTCATGTAGTTCAGAACCGGCTGCCGCAGGAACGAGCGTCGATCTGTGGCAAATGAGTGTAAGGCACTGGGTAAGTCTTTTGGGAGTTACGCCCCATTACCCGGAACAGAGTAATGAACTTATGATAAATTTTGTTTTGCGAGCGATCAAAGGGGAAACAGTTGATTGCCGTTGAATGAAATTGAAAAGTCCAGCTTTAGGATGAAAGTAGTCTACAGCTTAGTTCTCATATCCTTTTATCAGTTAACTGATGGCGACTAACCACACTGCGTGCACATACGTCGGTACATGGATATGTTCTATGGCTACCGAATGCGTAGAACATGGTCTGTCGAATTATTTCACCCAGTATAATAGCATTGGCACACTGCCCATCATTATTACGCTCACTTTCATTATGAAAGTAAATGAAACCGGAAAATAGAGGGCTACGCCCGCAATCCGAGGGTTTTGTAGTGTCCCATGCCAATAGAAGATGAACTGTCCTACTCTTGGAGATGCTTAACCATTCATGTTAAGACAATATTGCAAATTGTACGTTTGCATAAAAAATATTGAGAATAAATTGTTTGAATAATTATCGAGAATAGAGTCAGCGACGAGCATACCCCCCCCCCCCCCTCCCTCCTTCCCCTCTTCCCCTCCTCCCACCTCTCCTACCAATCATTACCCTTTTGAAAATGGTTAACTCCAATTCGCTCTACGGAAAACAATATGCAAGTATGTTGTACTCGTAGTACTAGTATGTAGTACAAGAGACCTATTATGTGCATTTTTTGTATGGATGATATCAAAATGACCAAATCTAAATGAATATACTACTATTAAATATTACGTGATTATTACGAAATTTGGAGATATTATTGCACATGGTGTTGATTATCGTCGGCCATCAATATTTTCGACCTCGGATGAGTTTGAGAAATGCAGGGGTGTGCTAACTGTAACTATAGAAATATACTATTATTAACCTATTTTGAGAAGATATCAAAATTCTATATTTTTTTTGTTTTCTGTGCAAGTTGAAAGCCATCTTCCTGTATGTTTTCATATTTCTAAGTGTAACGGTCTCGAAATGGTAAGGGGGGTGGGACAAATTACAATATGATCTCATATTTTCCCCTCTGCCTCTTTTCCCCTTTCTTCGAATTTGATGAAGTCGCCAAAAATGGAATGTACTCTGTAGTACCTTTCTCATGATACCCCACTTGCTTATATCAGATGAAAAAAAGTGTTGACCTTAATTTCCCCTCTATGGGAACCTCCCTTAAAGCAGCAACCCACCTACCTCCCCTCTTAAACTTCCCTCCCCTACCACTCCTATACCACCAATCTCCACCCTTTCAGAAATGGTTAACTCCAATTCACTTTACGAAAAACAATAAACAATATTCAAGTATACAGTAATAGTACTCGTACGAGTATGTTATGTGCATTTTTTGTATGAATGGCATCAAAATATCAAAATTTAAATGAATGTACTATTATTAAATATTATGTGATTGTTATGAAACTTAGAGGTATTATTGCCTATGATGTTGGTTATCATTGGCCATCAATATTTTTTACCTCGGATGCACGTAAGGGGTGCAGGGGTGTGATAACTGCAACTATAGAAATGTACTATTATTAACCTTTTCTGATAAAATTTCAAAATTCTAGAAATCTAGGTTTTCTACGCTAGTAAAATGGCGCTTTTCTGCAAATTTTCATATTTCTAAGTATAACGGTCTCGAAATGCAAGGGGGGGGGGACAAACTCGGATGACATATTTTCCCCTCTCCCTCTTTTCCTGTTTCTTCGAATTTGAAAAAAATTCCAAAAATGGAATGTACTCGACGGTACCTTTTTTACGATACCCCACTTGCCTGTACCAAACGAAAAAAAAATTTCGACCTTCATTTCCCCTCTATGGGGACCTCCCCTTAAAGTTGACCTATTACGACGATTCGCTTTCTCCGGCGAATTATAGTAATTCTACACATTCCTACAAAATTTCATGTATGTAGCTTCAGCCGTTCGTGAGATATTCCATGGACAGACGGACAGACGGACAGACGGACAGACGGACAGACAGACATTTGACCGATTTCATAAGGGTTTTGTATTCACTACAAAACCCTAAAAACCATCATAATTACGGTTGATAATGAAAGTAAACAGCCATACTTTTCAGTTCCAATGAAGGTAGTAGCCATCTGTTGACAAGTAGTACAACCATAATTGACAACTAATTGGCTGCTATTTTGAATTTTGTATGGTAATTGGCATTGATATTTTCGTTGACATTTCATAAATTAAAATTAATCCAGTCATTTGGAGCTCTATAGGGCTTCGGGGAACCAAATTCTGGTGGAGAATTTTTTTCTTTCATTTTTTTTTTGGGTGCTGAACACGAATCCCACCAAAATTATTTTGCGGAACATGGTCAAAATTCCAAAAAACCTTAAAATTTCGGTGCTTTTTTTTTGGTTTTTTGATTATAACTTGAAAACCGTGGATCCTAGCCAGAAAACGAGTAAGGATAAAGAGAATAAAACTCTGCGTCGAATGAGCTACCAAACATCAAATTCAGTCCATTGCTGTAGCCGCTATCCACAGTCGAAAAACGCCGATTTTTCTCAACTTTGCGAAAAACCCAGTTATGGTCACATTTGAACGTTTGTAACTTGAAAACGGCTACTATTACGTAAACATACAAGAAGTATAAGTTGTAGAGCATGAAATCTTGTTTAGAAAGTAATCAATCTTTTTAATTCGGTCAAAAGAAAATTCAGAAACTCGAAATAACTAAAATCACTTTTTAAGCGAGTGTTCTCATACAACACATTTTCGGGCATTTTTTTTAATAGTTCACCGTTCTAACCACTAGAAACATTGCGTTTCCAGTTACCGCAGTCACAGTTCCATTCAGCAGTTCCCTGGAACGTTCCCGGTACCGGTTCCACGAGTAATAATTTCCGGAAAAAGTTTTGTAATTGAAATTTGTGATTAGGTAAAAAGCTTCTACAGTTTCCCCAGGTTTCCACCCATTTATTGTTTTGTTCGGGCCCCCTACTTTCCACCTCCATCCTTCTAACACAGAACCCAGTTACTGCTCCCTACCTGCTGAAGGTCAGATCACTGAAAGTTCTCTTCTCTTCTTTTCTCTTCAGAAACATCAGACCTCACACTAATAAGTACTGGCATTTTCGGAGATGAAAGGATAGACTGCCACTGGGCTAAAGCGATGGGCGCGCAAGGAATAAACCGCATAGTTGGAGACGATTCTCTGGCAGTTAAAGCCCAAAGAGCTTATCGAGTGAAGCTTCTCGCATTGGCCACTTTTATACCGTGGAAGTATGTTTCAGTATTAATTAATCCCAGGAAACTAACCACGATCTAAACATATCGGATTAGTTGATTGGATTAGCTCTTAGCTCCACTTACGATGCGGTGCTGAACCAAAAAAATGGATTAGGTTTGTGTTTCCGTTGTTGGCGGTTGTTGTTGCGAGCAAGCCAGGGAAGACCCAGATACCCTCAAATCACGACAGCTCTCTCCTTGGCCCCAAAACATACTATTTTTACATGCGAATCCACCAGTGCGCTGTTCAACCAGGGGAAGAAGAAATTTCTTAACGTTCTCCGGAGAAATTCACATTTCATAGCCGTCATAAAAGTTTTCCAACATCCCCAGGAAGTTCTTTCAAGTATAGCTACGGCAGGAGAGGCCTTCTTGAAGGCGCTGTACGGCCAAAAGGACACCACCTCAATAAATCTGTTGAGAAACAAAAGCTATGTAACGTCCTCCTTCAAAGCGCGATTCAACATCGCCTCACTTCCATCAACTGATAATGCAGCTCAGCAGCATTCAATGAGGGTATACCACCAAGTGCAGAGTGGCTTTGTTTTGACAAAAGGCGCGAAGAATGGGGGTGGAAAATCACCAAAAGTGGACTCCTGCCTGTAACAATCACGAGGAATACCGCATCAGATACCCTACTGTCCATCATTTTGTAACGGACGGTTTGGTGGGCATCCGAAGATACCCGTGGGGACGGAGCCTAAGGTAGCTTAATTGATCGTGAAGGCCATCTGGCGAAGAAAAAGGCTCCTCAACGAGCTAAGCAGCGGCCTATGCTTGCTGTAGCTCAGTTCGGGAGATGTGGGCGGGGTTTTCGCCGCTCGTTGCCCCTGTCCTTTACGAATTAACAAAAATTCATAGGCCTGGGGAAGAAAACACAAACAAGGGAGGTAAAAATGGGGAATAGAAAAATGGGGCGATAAGGATGGAATGGTTGGCAGATGGCTCGCTTGTCTTCGCGCTCGTATTGGGGTCCAGGTGTAATGGGACCCTCGGCCTCTGGTTTCGTTCCACCGACAGATCCTTACTCATCAGGTGCTGCCATATAGATCTGCCGGTGGAAGCAGCACTACCCGACCATAATATGGTTCATTACAGGTGGTTCATTACAATTTCTTGAAAACGCAAGAAGACATGTGTATAACACTGTGGCTGCAAAAAGGCAGGTATACAGTATACATTGCTCCCGCTTTGTGCCAACTGTGAGGGCTAGTATGAGAATGTGAACCTCTCTGCAGCAGACGACGACTTCGAAGAGATGTTGGAAGAGTCAGTCGGCGTACCCATCCACCGGAACCCTGACCACCATTCCAACAAACCGGTCCTTCCATAATACTAAGGCTGTGAATCTGTAGTGTATTTTTAACCAACTTCTTGTAATAAATACACGTAAATACAACCTTCAATATTCAAATTGTTGAAGAATTACTAGCACCTACTAAAAAAAAGAAAGACAATATTTTATAAGGGAATATTCGTTCAAAAACGTGATTTTAGTTATTTCGAATATCTGAATTTTCTTTTTATCAAATTAAAAAGATTAGGTCCTTTCTGAACGGAGAATTTCCTGCTCTTCAACTCTCACTTGGGGCATTTTTACGTATTAGTAGCCGTTTTCAAGGTACAAGCGTTCAAATGTGACCATAACAGGGTTTTTCGCAAAGTTGTGAAAAATTGACGTTGTTCGACTGTCGATTGCGGATTTGCGAATTTTGCGAATTTGACGCTTAGGTAGCTCATTCGACGCAGAATTTTATTTTCTTTAATTTATTTTTACACGTTTTCAGCTAGAATCAAAGGTTTTCAAGTTATAATCGAAAAACTAAAAAAAGTACCGAAATTTTGAGGTTTTTTGAGATTTTGACCCTGTTCCGCAAAAAAATTTTGGTGGGAAGCTCTGGATTCGTGTTCAGCACCACAAAAAACATAAAAAATGAAAGAAAAAAATTCTCCACCAGAATTTGTATCCCCAAATCACGCAATGGCTGGACTAAATTCAATTTTTCAATAACAAGTCGCGATGAAAAAGGTGATGACACAAGGCAATGATGGTTGTTGCAGTGTGTCGCACCTTCATAGAAAATGCGTCATAATGGCAGTAAGCGTAATAATGATGGTGGCAGTGTGCCAATGCTATAATTGACGATACTGGAATCTTGATAAAACCTACGTCGTTATCTTCGGTAAAACATGTACCACGCATTCGGTAGCTATAAGACATATGTATCCATGTATGAGTATATCTGTATGAAGTGTAGATACTCGTCATCATTTATTAGAAAATCATCGCCTCTATATTTTGTCCGAATTTTAATAATTTCGATATTTTATATTGTTTCAGCTGGTACACCATATACAGGCGGCGTTTTTCGCGTAAAGCTCTTGCTGGGTAAAGATTTTCCGCACACGCCACCCAAAGCCTATTTCCTCACGAAAATCTTTCACCCGAATGTCGCGGTCAACGGCGAAATATGCGTAAATACACTGAAAAAGGATTGGAAGCCCGATCTCGGCATTAAACACATACTGTTGACGATAAAATGCTTGCTAATTGTACCAAATGCCGAATCGGCACTAAACGAAGAGGCTGGAAAGATGTTGTTAGAGCGCTACGATGATTATTCGCAACGAGCGAAAATGATGACGGAAATTCATGCCCAGGTAGGTGTTATCTTCGTTTTATTGGATTGTACATGTATACGGGTAATATGATTCTGGATGCAAGAGTCGAAACGACAGCCATTATGAGGTGGATTCATAACCAAAGTCAGAATATTCCTAGTTGACCGGGCGACGCATAGTTTTTGACTACTACTACTATTTGCCCTAAACCCTAGTGGGGCGTCGCGCATCAACTATTCGCATGTGGTTTAGTTGACGCTTCGTTATCATAAACTGGTTTCGGGCGATGTATGTTGGTAGCAGGAGGTACGCCCACTTGGCGGCATACCTGTGACAAGTCGGGAAAGCTTATGGCTTATTGTTACGCCCCAAACCACAGGGCGAAGATATCACAAACATCTTGGTCACGACGTGGACGACTGAGCTACCGGTTGCCCCGTCTTGACGAATAGTGGGTTTTAAATTGAGATGATATGATTTCGCAATTCCCTTGGGCGTGGGCTCCGGGGTTTAAGGAGTTGCTTCCCTAGTACAGCGCTATAAAACGCTCGTTTGGCCACTATTAGTCAAGATGCGCGAACACGATGCGTCGCTCGGCGAAATAGGAATATACCCAAAAATCTACTATTCACAACGAAACATGAAACGATTTCTGACTCGACCGATTACAGTCACGCCATACAAGGATTATTCTGTTATACATAGTTCCTCCTCCACCTAATAGGCCCCCCTTTCTGCTTTCAGCCCATCAAAAGTACTGAAACATTCGATGAGGATGATGGACCACTATCGAAAAAACATGCCGTGGACAAGAAAGTGCAAGATAAGAAAAAGGAGAAACTTCTAAAAGAGAAAAAACGTATTCTGAAACGATTATGAAGTCACGTCTAACCACACCGGGAGAAAACAAAAGACAGACTAGCCCCGTTAGCAGCCGCAGGAGCAGCACCAAAAGCATTAAAATGAATTCATCGTTTTAGTTTATTTCTTCTCTTTCGTTTAGATGTATATTGTTTTTATTTGTCCCTTTATTTTCGTATCCTGTCAACGTGTGCATCAGTAATCTTCCCTGTCCCTTTCTCCTTCCACTTGAACGCATAATGCCGTAGTTTCTATTTCGTAAGTGAGTTTTTATTTCGGATAACCTATCATTGCTCCGCTGACTTCTATTTCTATTGCTGTAGGCAGTTCTCCTTTATTTTCTCTTCTTATTTTTGCTCACACTTTGCGGATATTAGTAGTTTCCATTTTTTTCTATCGCCTATTATTTGTGTTCATCGACGCCTGTTCCTTTTTTTCTGATGATTCTTATTTATATTGCATAACCGATTTTTTCTTCTTTTCCTTTTGTTGTTTCGTTTTAACATATTATGTCATTTAGAGATTTAAATAAATATTTTTAATAATTTATACAGAAACCAGTCAATTGCCAATTCGTTTTGTTTTGTAGAATTCATTTTATTCTCTCGTTGCTTTCGAGAGCAGTCATTTCGGTCGTGGATTTTAAGGAAAATTAAATTGTAATGAAAAATCAATATTTTAAGTTGATCATAACGAGTAACAATAGTGTATTAACATCAAATAAATTTTCCTTTTTTTTAATCATCAGGGAGAAACTAAAACGTAATAAATTATTGTCAACAAATAAGAAAAAATCGTTTTTTTTATTATATAATATCAGTATCTGTAATTCGTGGAAAGTTCTTTGAAATTCGTATAAATTTCCGCGCATACTTTATTAACATTGAAAATGTTAGGGAACCAATTGAATATTTGTGTACCCACTGTATTCCTTAATTTGTGTACGCACATAATGCACAGCGTATTGGATGTACATCGTTGTTGTTGTATCAACGCGTTGAATTTAAGTGTGTATGTCGTCCAATTCAGCGAATAAGTAGGCTCCCAGAAAAGTCCTTCTCCTTATTGACAAAGCAGGGCAGGTGCATAGAAAAGAGAGAGTAGTTAAAGTTGTGGGAAATAGCATGGGGCTACCATTACAAGCTGGACACGCATTTGGAACATCCTATCAATCTGGGACAGGTACGAATTTAGACGGGAGCACTCTATGCTTAAGCAGAGGGCGGTAAATCTTAGCAGTGGATGTGACAGAATACGGGGTAAGGTAGTCCGAGGATGCCCACAAGGAGGAGTTCTTTCGCCTCTACTGTGAAACATCACCGTGGACAGTCTTCTCTGGAAGCTGGACTTGATGGGCGTACACACTGTAGGATACGCCGATGACTTGGCACTTACGGTCAGTGGAAAGTTCATGGACACAATTCTAGGTTGCATGGGACAAGCTCTCAAAGTAACCGAAGAATGGTGTAATGAGCAAGAGCTAACCATAAACGCTAGTAAATCAAACACTATGATTTTTACTCGTAAGAGGAAAGACATAGGGAGAACTCCCTTACGGCTCTTTGGTTCGGAAATTAAGGTGTCCAAGGAAGTGAAGCATCTAGGAGTTACCCTAGATGCGAAACTAACTTGGAATGTTCACGTTGATGAAAAGATCCAAAAAGCGAAAAGGATTTTGCATCAATGTAAGAGAGTGTGTGCTCGTAGGTGGGGAATTTCACCTAAAGTGACACACTGGATTTACACAATGATGGTAAGACCCATTCTAACCTACGCATCAGTGGTATGGTGGCCAAAAGCCATGCAGAATACCACAAAGCAGAAGCTGGATGGGGTACAAAGGATAGCTTGCGTAAGCATATGTGGTGCAATGCGCACCACACCAACGCGAGCAATGGAGGCATTGCTGGGACTGCCGCCGTTGGACTTATTTATAAAGAAAACGGCGGCGCTTTCGGCAATACGCATGGAAAGGGATGACATGTGGCATCGCTTTGGAACTAGCAGCGGTCATAAGAGCATCCTAGACATTATTCATGATGAGGTCAGGGAGACTCTAATGCCGGTAGAAGGCATGAGTAGACGTAGGGTAGTTGAAAGACTACACAAGACTCACATTGCAGATGGAAACATACACAATGAGTGTATGTACAATGACATCAGCATTTTTACTGATGGCTCTTTAATGGACGGTAAAGCGGGGGCGGGGGTTTACTCTGAAGTGCTAAGCCTAGCATGTGCGCTTAGTCTAGGAGAGTATGTGTCCGTATACCAGGCAGAGATGCTTGGCTTGTTGCATGCGTTGGACCACCTGCTTGACGGTCAGGTGCGGGGGAAGAAAATCCTTATTGCACTGGACAACCAATCGGTGATCAGACGCATGCAGCAGACGAACATAAACTCTAAACTGGTACTAGAGTGTGTCCGGAAGCTCAACACGTGTGCCTCAGAAAATGAGGTTACGCTGATGTGGGTAAAAGGACACATAGGTACAACAGGAAATGAGGCGGCGGATGCCCTAGCAAAACAGGGATCTGCGGCAACTTTCATTGGCCCAGAACCCAGAGTTGCTCTGGGGAACGGCATGATTGGAGCGAAGGTTGGGGAGTGGATGGACTCCATGCATCGACAAAGATGGCAGGAGGTAGTCACTTGCAAACAAGCTCGGAATGCAATGACCAGCCCTTTAGGCAGGGAAGCGAGAAAGGTACTCAGTTATAAACGGAGTACCCTAAGCTGGATAACTGCCTTGGTCACAGGGCATGGTAATTTTAAGGTTCATCTGGCCAAGATGAAAATCGGGGAAGATGACGTTTGCAGGCTATGCCTGGAGGAGGCCGAGACGGCAGCACACATTGTGTGCGAATGTCCAGCACTGGCTAGCACGAGGTTGAGGATCACAGGCAAGCACACGATAAGTTTGGAAGCCATGAGTGAACTCAGCCTTAAACAAATGCTAGCAATTACACGGGACTCAGTGATGAAGAAAGAGGTCGACAACTATCAGTCGACATCTCGAAGCCACTGATGACCGGGAGGGGACGAAAAGGGACCCAAACGTTAGTGGTCTGCTTCGGCTATCCCCCAGAATATAATAATAATAGACGGGAGCACCAACCAGAACGGTGGGGGGGGGGGCTCGGCAAAAGACCTTTTCGGTAGTCCGGCCAAGTATTAGCGACAAGACAATTTGGGAAAAAGGCAGATAGCCGTAGCCTGAATGGCTGACCAACACCTAAGCGTCTCAGGTTTAGTAGGATGGAATGATTTGTGTAGTTGGACCTACAATATCGTTGTGTGAACTGCAGCACGTTTATTGAACCATCTGAAGCAGCTATCTCCGAGGCCATCTCCTGAATGGGGTTAAGCGATGTGCTGATAACTCGTCCTTTTGAAAACCACTCCACGTCAAGAAACCTGCAACAAAAGCCTCGGATTGGACGTATCAACAACGACGACCATGCAAACGACTAACGGACTATTCTTTCGGATCCTGGAATGTACGCTCCCTGAACAAACCGGGGGCCGAGGAGGCCCTCCTTCTACAGGTCAAAAAGTACAAACCAAACATTACCGCAGTCCAGGAAACAAATTGGCTTGGCAGCGAGATCAATGACAAGAAATCGCACACAATTTTGACAAGTGTCCAAGCATCGGGCCACGTGGAGTTTGGAGTAGCATTTATAGTGAACAATCACCTCAAGCCGCACATTACTGACTTCAAACCCACAAATGAACGGCTGTGTGCGATTCGCATTAAGACTCGATTCTTTAATCTCTGGCTCATCAATGTGCACGCCCCCGCTGAAGTTAAAGAAGACGCAGTAAAAAACGAGTTCTATGCGCGCCTTGAGACTCTCTTTGACTCACTTCCAACAAATGACGTCAAACTGCTGCTGGGAGAATTGAACGCGAAAGTCAGAAATTAAAGTTGGCACCGGGGGACCACTGGAGGCCACAGTCTCTATGGAAAATGTAGCGACAACGACCAGCGACTTACCGAATTCGCCTGCAGTATTAATCTAGTCGTAAGCTCTACTCGTTTCCCGCATCGACGCATTCACAAGCAGACTTGGATATCTTCAGACGCACATACCGTCAACCAAATTGATCATGTCGTCATTTGCAAGAGATGGGCGTCTAGTGTGATAGATGTCCGCTCCTATCGAGGAGCAAACTGCGACTCAGATCACCACTTGTTGAAGACGACTGACAGATGTAGAATTTTCTCAGTGCACCAATCGAGAATCAGCCCTCCCAAAATCTTTGCTACGGCGGTGGCGTATACTACGGCCGTTCAGTATGCTACACAACATCAGCAACACAGGCGTCCAAGGGTTCTGGGCAGAACTCAAGGGTGGCATCAAAGGTCACAGAGAAGTTCGTGGGATATAAAGCCCGGCGAGCGCGAAATGACTGGTCCGACGAAGAATGCAAAAATTCACTTGACGCCAAAAACGAGGCCTATAGACAATGGATTGAACGAGGAACCAGAGCCAAAAGAGAAAAATATGACAAGCTACGGCGAATATCGAATAGAATAATTAGACGTAAGACACGTAAATACTTTGACGAGCAGTTGCTGAATATTAACGAAAACTTAGCTAATAGGAAACTTAGCACCAGACAAGCGTACAAACTAGTAAATACAATTAAGAACGGCTATCAACCCAGGACTAGCCTCTGTGAGGACAAGGATGGAAACATCATCAGCGGAACTTACCATCTAACATCCCCACACAAGAAGCTCTCGACGATATTGTTGATCCAGGCCCACCCATACAACCCCCGACAGTAGAGGATGTTGATCTCGCGTTGTGGTCACTAAAACGAAATAAAGCGCCGGGCGCTGACGAGATTCCAGCTGAACTGCTAAAATTCGGTGGAACGGGTCTAGCTAAAGCTAATGGAGGACGAGGAGATCCCAGACGTTGTACGTCCTATGAAATTTTGACGAAAATTCTGGAAAATAGAATAAAACTGTACGCAGAACGATTCATTGGCGAATATCAAAGCGGTTTCACACCTGGTCGCTCCACAACAGATCAGCTCTTTACGGTCAAACTGATACTCCAGAAGTGGTGGGAATACAACGTAAACGTATACCAAATCTTTGTCGCCTTCAAGCAGGCATACGACAGTATCGATCGTGGAGTACTGTACAACATCATGCTGCAATTTGGTATACCGGCAAAATTAGTGCGACTGACAAAGATGACTATGACCAACTCCGTCTCACAGGTCAGGATCCATAATAGACTTACTGATCTATTTGAAACACGCACTGGTCTGAAACAGGGCGATGGACTGGCACCGACGCTCTTTAACCTAGCACTGGAATACGCTATTCGGACTATGAATATGGACAACAGCAATACGCTACTCATAAAGTCGACTCAATTAGCAGCATGTGCACATAAACATGAATCTCCGCGTGTACAAAACCATTATACGACCAGTGCTATGCTATGGCTGCGAAGCATGGACCCTAACTGAAGCCTCCGGAAACATGCTAGACACATTTGAACGTTAGGTTCTGCGGCGAATTTTCGGGGCTGTTTGCGATCGAGGTGGATGGAGCGTCAGGTACAACCATGAGTTGTATGAACTGTACGATGAGCTGGGAGTTTTGAAAATCGTCAAACTACAACGACTTTAATGGGAAGGGCATGTACAACGAATGGACGATGATCGCATGCCAAAAAGAGTAATGAACGCAGAACGAGTCGACGGAGCCTAGATGACCGAGATCTCGTTGGGAGAGCTCAGTATATGCGGACGCCGAGCAGTTACAGCCTGGTCGGGCTGTCGCGCGACGATGATGATCTTCCAATGGCTTAGTAAGTAACCAGTAGGGTTTCCATGTCCTTTCCCCAAGTACTGCCCGCAAGTGCCTTGAGAACCGTGTTAGGAGTTCTCATGGTGTTGCAGATCGTTGTGACATGAGCAGATAATGTTGCCATGCTATCCAAGGCGACACCAAGAATTTTCGGGTGATTCACTATGGAGATAGGTTGGTTGCCTGCCGATATGTCCCGAGGTAACTTAAACTCCTTGGTCCATAAAGTAAATAGTGTCACTGATGATTTGGGTGCTGGAATCACTAGGTTTTTATTGACGAAGGTGTTAAGTTCGTCAAGGTACCTATTGATCAACTCATACATGTGTGGGATGCCATTACCAGTGGCAAGAATTGAACAGTCGTCTGCATAGGAGATGATCTGGGGCCCTACAGGCGGCGCGGCGTTGGAAGCCCGGATAGGTATATGTTGAACAGGTTTTGAGATAGTACACCTCCTTGGGGGAGACCCTGTTGAACTCTCCTAAGTTTGGATTTCTTGTCCGTGAGTTCTGTGTAGGACTGTCTACCAGCCATGTAGTTAGAGATCCATTTCGTGACTTAAGTATGGGAAGCGATCTATTACAGGTGTCAGACATAAGAGTTGAGTGGCTGACTGTGTCAAAAGTTTTTGGCAGGTCAGTAGCCACCAGAGTCGTTCTGAGACCCGGACGAGATTGATTTAATTCTCTTTGGATTTGTGATGTTATAGCACCCAAGGCTGTCGTGGTGTGCATGCTCCTGAAGCCATGTTGATGATTGGCTAGTCGAGCATGGATCGTTAGCCATGGTAGGAGTAGCACTTCAAGCGTCTTGGCAACAAGTGACAGTAGTGACATCGGGCAATATGATTCACCTAAATCTGCCTTTTTCCCTGATTATAATATGGGGATCACCTTTCCAAGCTTCCATATTCGGGAACCACTAACGACGATAGTGATAGGTTGAGGGTGGTTGTTAGGTACTCAATGGCTGGCGATTCAAGGTTCTTGAGTATGGTCAGAGAGATGCCGTCTGGTCCGGATGCTTTGGAATTCTTTGCTTTTTTTATGGCTGCAATAATTTAATCTGTAGTAAATTGGTAACAATTAAGTTTCGGATCCATCTCCCTGTTAAATGATGAGCGCATTGGATGGGATCGCTAACAGTTTTATTGCCAAATTCGATGGCAACATTCCCTTTATTTTTAGTTGGATTGGTTAGGGGTCTAACTGTAGACCAAAGCTTAGTGACTCCAGATTTAAGATTGCAGCTATTCAGGTGGGTATTCCATTTAATCCTTTTATGCTCGGCTACTTCTGCGTTGATTTTGACATTCAAGTTCCTCATTTTGAGATCGCTGGGATCAGAGCTGCGTAGACGATCTCTCTCATCTGCCAATCTGACGGCTGACGTCGGAAAATTAGGCTGAATCGTAGAAATTCTTCCTGCAGGAATGAATCTGGCTACCGCTTTGTGAAATGCTAGGGAAAAAAACAGTGGAAATACAATAGTATAAAAATCCAGACCTCCTGGCATTTCCTTCCACATTCGCTGGACCCTATCTCCGTTCCGAACATGTTTCATGAATTTCATGATAGGCATGGAATCGGCGAACCATTTTGTCATAGCTTTCCGAATTCTCATTTGGCCTTAGTCAAAGCGAGGTGGGGAAATCGATTCACCTGCTTTATTTTTTGAACAAATATCCGAAAAAGGCTATCCAACACTATTTTCAAATAATTAAAAGAAAACCAATTGATCTTTTTTTGATGATGAGCCTTAAGGTGGAACACTTAAATGACTGGAAACCCCTTTCCATATTGGCAGCGATCACAGGACTCTCAGCCTATTTCTTGTCTGCCGCCATCCACCCACAACATGCTGTGTCGGCACTCAATAAGGAACCGGTAAAACCCAAACATGATGATGATTGTCCTACAAAATGCTTGCCTGACCATTTTCAAAGCTCATTCACTTGCATACCCTCGCCCTTACGTTACACAAAAATGCGTACGCTCTAGGCTTATACGCGTATCCTTACACAACGCGCACACGGACACATTAACTTCAGAGAATATTATCTTTACCACCGAAATAAAAAGATTGGTGGGGCTTTTGCAAGGGATTGGCTCCACTCGACCCGAAATTTATGGGACGTACCGTCGAAGCTCGTCGAAACAACCGAATCGGAAACAGAGCTACGACTGAACGGGCTGACCTGATATAAGAATGAAGCATGAAGCTTTCCATTAAGTTCCCTATGTAGTTACATCCTGTTGACAGTCAGCAGTCAGGACGAAATTGTACCATGCTCCATTTTTTTCCGTCACCCATGTGCAATGTGTGGGGTCCTGCTGACGATGGGAATGTTTTGTAATATTTGTGTCGACCATTTTTCAGGGGATACACATGCGTGAGATTGAGAGTTGAAGTTTTCGTCTGATGGAGAGATTGTGTGCGATGCGGTTGTGGACCTAATTCGGAGAATATTTTCGTATGCGTTAGTGAGATTCTCTCGTCGAATTGTGAGCATCCTTTTGCGGGGAGGGGGGTAGGGGAGTTGAAGGAGTTTGGGTTTAGTACAATTGTAGATTGCAAATAAAGGCAAAGGGACCTATTAGGTTTTCTTAGGGCGAGAAAGGGACTTTGAAACTTGAAGAAAATGATTCAGTTCTTCCTTGGTGGTGGGCTTGGTTCCTGTAAATCGTCGTCTCCATTTATCTCGGCAGGCTCGCGACGCGCCCCGGAAAAGTGCCTTTGGTTCTCTTTTTTTTGCATTCGGGAGTCTCAGCAAGCGTAACTTATTTAACTGGTTTAATAGATGACAAGGAAAACCGAAGTCCAGTCGAAAGGATATTTTTGTTCTTCAGGAACTAGTACAGTTCCTCAACTTCCAATACAACTTCAGCGGCACCCACTGAACTCGTATCTCATCTCTGTATTTTTCACATCCGTACAGCTCTTCTCATCATGTCGCCCCACACGCGGTGGATACCTCCTGTCGAGCTTTTGGCATCTCTCTCCCCATTCTGCTTTGGACCAGTTCAGAATCGTTGAACAGGGCGTTTAGTCGTCGAATCCGGAAATCTCGGCACAGTTTCATTGAAAATCGTGTACCCTTCGGTTGTGTCTCCGCATCCACATCAGACATCCGCTTTTTTGTACTGACTATTTACTGGTGAATTCTCTGAAACTCGGAGCCAGAATCACAAAGTGTGAATTGCTGGCAATTGAAAAGTGCACAGTGAAAACAGGAGACCGGCAAGTCGGGGTGTCATCATCCTGTTTTGCTGCTCTATACTGATGGCTGAGAAAATATTGTCTCATTCAAAGAAAATGAAATTTTTGCACAATTAAGTGTTTGTATGCATTCCGTGTGAAGTGAGATAGAGATAAAGGACTTGGGACGAGCTTGGCGCCGGGACGGTTATAGGACGACAAACAGCAAGCTAGCACAACCAGACAGCGGCCAGGCAGGCATCCGAAAAGTTGTCGTCTTGTTGACGTTGGGCACAGAGAAAAAAAAAGGACGACAAGGACGAGCATATATGCATACGCTCTTTTGATGACGACCTCTTGTGTTGAGGATGTTCTTTTGCCGATGCCGATTTTCGGGGTGTTAAAGTGCTCCATTAAAGTGTGAACAATTCTTTTGTCATCATCCTTTGGTGTCATTGTTGTTGGCCTGACAAAGGATTCAAGTAGAAAGCTCCACGGTCATCAGTTCGGTTCGCCGTCGTTTTCTGGAGTGGTCTAGTCGCGTTTCGAATAGGGAGGCCCTGCTACTGAAAAGACAAAACAACCACAATGAAATAGTTTGGGAGCGCAATAGTTGATCCAAAGTGTAAACACCTAAAAAATTGTTACCAGTGTATCTATAGTTCTGCTGAGATCCAAGTGCTTGCCATTATCCCATTGTGTGCGGTTCGTTATCGTTGGGAGAGTGGTGCAATTGTTATACAGTCACTGTGGATTGAAGTGGATTTCTCTGGGAGTTGCATCAGACCCATTTCCCGTGTGCTTTCTGTGTTAGTGTATGTTTCGTAATTCGGCAGTATACCTTCGCTATCTGAGTTACGCGAGTCCTTGGTAGACTGAACTACATTTTCCAACGACCGGAATAACAATAGTCGCGCGACCATAAGGACTGCAGATAGAAAATTTGTGGAAATATATTCATATAGTAACCAAGAGCTTAAGGAACCTAAAGATATACCGAAAAGGACCAGGTGAAGCGAACTAATTGTCCTGTCGTATTCTTATCTATCCGCTACCAGCGATACAACGTCATTGGTCGGTCGTTTCATCTCATCTTGTCCGGAAATTTTGTTTGAAAAGGATATTCGAAGCTAACGACAAAGGTAAGTGCGCTAGATTTTCCTTTATCTTCTATTTTGCGTCGTTGTTGTATCTTTTGTTCAATGGAAACAGATATATAAAATTTCCCAAAGTTTGCATTTATATTCGGAATTTGAATGGGTTATCTTGCATCGGAGTGTTCCTGTGACTGGGCTTGGGAACGGTCGCCTATCTTAGTTCCGAGATATCTGTAGATAGACCAGACCACCGGAAAACCGAGCAAAAAACTTCAAATTGAATAACTTGACCTCTCCACTAGACGCAGACTTTAGTCCATTGACCAGAAGGCATTGGTCTTCTGCATGGAGTATGCATAGCACCAGGATTACAGAACCCGGCGAAATTATCTCCAACTGTGTGTTATTTTTATGGGGCATTTTGAAATGTTCTATCGTAATGCAGCTTTATTGGTGGATTTTGTGGGTTCTGCTCAGGTAAGAGAGTCATAAAGTTCACACGGAAAAGGGAGTTGAATTGCGGCTAACCAGTGGCAAAGTCCTTTCGTCTGGTATTATTATTCTGAGATGGAAGCGTCTTATCTAGATATTTTTTTGATGGTGTCGTTTTAGAAAATTATTGGGTTATCAAAGTGGTCCGGATTATGATTAGGCTTAGGTGAATTACGTCATTCAATGTTTAAAATAGCTTTGGAGAGCAGGATCTATAAGGTTTGGAATAGCTTTGACGAATAAGTAGTCGATGATGATGATGATGAATATTGTAATTGAATTTTGTTCAGTGAAGTTGATGATTGAATTTTGGTGTAATAGAGTAAAATTAGAGTAAGATGTTGTTCTGTCAAGGATTGCCGCATGTGTCCGTATTATATCACATCACTACACAGCGCATTAAATTTCTGGCGACTACTCTCCCACAAAATCATGGATCTGTCCGCAATGGCGTTAGATCTTGAGAGGGAGGCAGGCAAGGTTGGGCTAAAGATTAATACCAAGAAGACCAAGGTTATTAGCCCGGCATTGCGAAAAGAAATCTTATACCTATTGCCATCAGCATTAATGGGCAGCCTGTGGAGAAGTTGAACAAATTCGTCTACCTGGGTAGCATTGTGGCCGAATATGGTGGTACGGAGCAGGACATGGCTCGTGGTATCAACCAGGCTAAATGCGCATACGGAATGCTGTCCAAAATCTGGCAGAGCAGTTATCTCAGCATGAAGACCAAGCTGGGCCTGTTTCGCTCCCTGATCTGTGCTTTTACATGAGAGCAGTACACGGAAAATTTCCATAAGAGTTACCAGAAAGCTGCAAGTTTTCGTCAACTGATGTCTTCGTAGTCAGATGCCAATTGGCGAATTGATACGCAGGCGAAAATGGCAGTGGATAGATCACACATTGCAGAAGGATGACAACTGCATTGTTTTACATGTCATTTCCAACCAAGGCCGACCAACAGGGGGCCCTAAAATCACGTGGTGTCGATCTATGGCAAAAGAGTGTAAGGCGCTGGGTAAGTTGTTTGGAAAGTTACGCCCCATTGCCCAGAACAGAGTACGATGGCGCGCAGAAGTGGTTGACGCGCTGTGCCCCACTAGGTGTTAAGGCAAAGTAGTAAAGTTTCAGTCTCAAAGTCTGTGAACAAGGTTTCAATCAGTAAAATATTTTTGGTTTTTTTTTTTCACTGGAATTGATCTGAATTCAGCGCCAAATCTATTATCTATGGAAAAAGTTGTGTTAATTAGAGTTGTATCGACGTTTCTGAAAAAATGACACAAAAAGAGGGTTGATGTTCATCGGCACTTTAGCCCCGTCTAGATGTAAATGTAGATGTAGATTGTGATATGGGCGTTGAACCCCGCAGGGTACAGAGCGCTGAGGCCGAATGGCCTATTGTGCTATAGCCCAGATCTGTTATCAGGCCTAAACCTGTCGATCGAGTTCGATCGAGCTAATAAATTTGCTCAGGAGGAGCGGTGACACTGAAGCGATATCATCAGCCTCCGGGTAGGCGGCTCCAATGCAGTCTCTGCGTCGCCGGGCCAAGACGTCGCAAACGCATAAGATATGGGTGGATGATTGGTCGTCCTCACCGCAGAAACGACAGCTCGAGTCCAAAACAATTCCCATGATTTTTAAGTGATTTCTCAGGTATGAGTGTTCAGTTAGGAGACCACAGATGGTTCTAACCTTGTATCGGTTTAACTTTAGCAGTTCTATCGATATGCTTTGTGAATAGCCTGAGATGAAAAGCTTAGCCTGCCTCAGTCCTGGCTCGTTGTCCCAATGGGCAGCAGTTTCGCTTCATTCCCAGTCTTTGATGAGTTTCTTTATTATGCAGGTTGAAATTCCGCAAAACGGCTCTGGTCCATAAAAGGGGGTAGCTGAAGCTGTTCTGGCCAGTTCGTCCGCCTGTTCCTTGTCATTGATGCCAGCATGGCCCGGAACCCAGTGTAGTCTTACTCTATTAAAAGAGCTTAATCTATACAGTGCCTTTTGGCAAGTACGTGCAATCTTAGATGATGTCGTCCTTTTCAACAGAGCTTTTATGGCCGCCTGGCTGTCCGTGAATATTGGCAAACTTTTGTTGCGGTAGCCGGTCTTTAGGCATAACTCAGCACATTCCTCGATGGCATGCACTTCCGCCTGGAAAACAGTGGCAAACTTGCCCATGGGCATGAAAACCTGATGATTGGGACCCACAACGCCTGCCCCGGTTTCTTCATTGGTTTTGGAGCCATCCGTGAACCACTTGAGCGGAAACTCCCGGAAGTGCCCCAAAAAGTAAATGCCAAGTGGTTGTCAAATGATAACATTATCGGTGATTTCCAGCTTTTTCATCGGAATTCATAGGGTAAGTATACGTTTTTTTGTCGTGCTAACGAAAAATGCGAAATTTTGCGTTTCGCACTTTCATAACCACACTCATGCGTCGCGCACTTCCGAACAGTTCATTTTGGTCGGTAGATCACGGCACATTGCGTTTTTTTCACTTTCACATGTCACTGACAAGCACTACTTTCGATTGCACTTAAAATCGCAACACTAACAATACTTTTACGCACGAAAATCTCGAAATTTCAAGAGGTCGACGCGTTCTTCACTTTGTTTACATATGGTTCACTGCTTGTCGTGACGTCATTGCTACTATGGCCTGTTAGTTAAGATGGCGGTGGTGTAACTCAGCCAGATAGGCTACAGCTATGCTTCCCTCCCCCTTTCACAACCATGACTTGGGACTGGCTTCGGCGGAGTTATATGTAGTATAATAATCGTATTTTTGTTTCAGTTATGAATTTATCCGCTTATTTCTCTTTAACTAGTTTCCTAACAAATGGACTTCAAATAAACTTCTGCCTGTCATTCGCAAACTAATGAAAAAAAAACGAAAGAAAAAAATTCAACAAGCTCAGGATATACAACAAATTATGCAATTTCTCAGGAGTATAATTAGACTCCTCATTGCAACTGTACGTTCCTATTCATTTGTACTTGTTTCTTTAATTTTCGTGGAAAAGTCATCACACAGCAAGAATCCAATCCAATCTAGGAAAAAATATTTTCCTCGAATTTTTAAGATTAATTTCCAGGAAGCGGGAAAGTTAATCGTACTTTCTTCAGTGACGTGTAGTAGCTACCTCCTCGTTTCTACGAGTATCTATAGGTACATATGTATGCTTGATGAGTGCGCCGAGTGGATAATTTAAAAGTCTCTGGATTTTTTTCAGCCAAGATAAGCACAAAGTTACCCACTGACTGTTTATATCTCACGCTCAGGCTTTTCCAACTATTAATTAATTTCCGGGAACTTTTTTTACTAGTTTCACTAATTTAAAGTTGGAGATTACTTTTCGTTTTTCTTTCAGATCGGGATCAGTTGTAGTTCTGCTACTTTGTTTCTGATTCTGCTCTTCGATTAATTTTTAGTTGTTTTTACTCTGTCAGACGATCTCTTACGTAAAGCAGCGGTTGTTGAGAATTTAAAGTTTCCAAAAGTCTGGGAACTAAAGCTAAAAAAAAAACACATTCTTTGTTTGATAATTTTAACAGCCATTTTTGATCGTTCCTATAAAGAATACGGATATTTCAAGAAGATTTTGGATCTATTAAATTTTTTTCATGTGTACAATATTATACAATATGCGTCTCTTATTTCCGATTAAAAATCTCTCTTGACATTTGTCTTTGGTTCGCCAATAGAAATTTGATTTCCACGTCTTGTCTACAACCAGTCGAGGTGGCACAACTAATCACAAAAACATGTGAAGAGTGCGAATCACATTCCAATAAAAATCTGTCCTAGATAAAATTATTACAATTTCTTTTTTCTCCGCGTTCTGAGTCCTTAATCATCCTAATCTGTCAATATCCTTCATAACGTCGACTTCGCATTTTTAAACAGCTCACCCATTTCCAATTGGCTGTCCACTTTACAAATTGATGTTGAAAAACAGCCCATTCTCGTAATTTAATAAACAACAACTACTATTCGCTGGTTTCCACGCAACCTGCAGCTCGAAATAAAAAATATGGACAGCTCGAATACGGATATGACGAGCCAGCAACATAAATCAAATTCAGTCATTTTTCATTGAGTTAATATTCTCATTGTCAAGAGCAGAAATGTTGCGTAGTACTTAAAATGTTACCGTGTGGGAAGGAAGGATATTGTCTTGATGTTGCGCTGATATTGTTGACCGCATCGTCTGGCAGAATCGACATGGAAACATCCCCGGGAATGAGTTAATGCTATTAGCGATAGAGTTTGTTGGGGAGTTTTTCGTTCGGGGGTGTGGGTGGTTGACTTTTTCGAATCTTTGAGATGGATTAACCAAGTATCCAAAAGACTGACACATGTAATCCGTGACAAGGGTGGATGTTAGATTCAAGTTTCCCTCGTGCTAAGGCTGATATGGATTCATTTCACGCCCCAGCATTTCCGGTTTCTTGTGCTTAGCGAAAAATTGTTTTTCTTTGCACAGGAAATCCGATATTCTCTTCAAAGTGAAATCCTAATAGCATTGCTGTATGTATGTGATTGTGAGCCTGAGTTTCAGTGCCGGAAATTTGAGGCAAATGGAAACTGTAGTGTTTCCGCTGATGGACTTTGTTCCGTTGCTTGGTTATTGCGAAGTGGGCGTCTCGTTACCTCTTACCAATGTGCCACGCCTAGACAAGGATTGAAAAAAAAGTGGGGAGTGTAGAAATTTCGAAAATTGAAAGTTTACTGAAGCACGATAAAACACTGGCTGATACCAACAAGTCGACACCAACATCTGATAAAGGTGATGCCAGCTAAATAGTCAAATTTAAAATATAATGAGAATGGTTTCGAAAGCGTAAGCAATGGAATATCCGGAGCCTGACACAATGATTGAGAAGTGTCACTGGAAAATGATTCGTTTCGAGCAAAATTGATAATTGTTCGGAAAACTGACTTTCAGTTTTCCGATCGTGAATCCTCACTATCGAGAGTGTAATAATAGTGAATTTTAACCTGTGTTGTAATGTTTTGGCGCGCAATTGAAATATCGTCGTTTGACTGAAATTTCGTAGTGATGCATTACAACACAGGTGACAATTCACTATTACATATTACACTATCGATAGTGAAGATTCATTAACTTACTTGATATGGGCGAAGAAAAATTTTAATATTATAATTATGATATGTACAATAGTTAATTGTCTTGACGCCTCCAGGGGCATGAGCGCGTCAACATCTCTAGCATTTCTATGCCTTGTTGACGTTTTGATAGCATATCTACTTTTCGGAAGTGCATTTGCTAGCATGCATCTCCTATCCGCGCCGTATACTGACAAGCTCGGATCACTGTGAGAGTTCTATTAGTATCCACAGGCAGTTTTTGATCACGCCGAGTTTTGAACTCCGAGCTCTAGATTAGTATAGTAGTAGTATCGGTGACCGAATGACTACGGCCACCGAGCGCGATACGATGTTTGTGACCTATTCAACCTACTCAACCCAATGACGATGAGGCTAAACTTGAGCTTAGAAAGTATGGGGAACGACTCCGAAAACCAGGAATCCGACACTAATCTCGGTCATTTTGACAATTTATACTCCCGTAGTGGCGGATGGATGTGGGTTTTGTCTTTCGAAGTACCAATAGTTAAGCGCCCCATTCGAAACGGAAGCATGTATATACATGCAAACAAACATCAATTTGCATATGGTTGTACCCGGAGCTATATGTGCGTGTAACTGTGTACGCGTACACCTACATGTCACATGCCCACAACACGCAGAGCCTAGCCCTATGAATAAATAAAGTACCTGAATTCGTGGTACTTTACCTACCTCACAGGGATGATACCCAAAATCATATTATTCATTCAGCCAAGCTACAACAGAATCATTTGGTTTATCATCCCACATGAGTTTACTATACGACCCATTAAAGGAAAGAATATATTCTCTTAATTCAACTGTTTAAAATGTATTTGTATTTCTTAGGTTAGGACATAAGAAAAAAGTGTGCTCTTTGATCTAGTGTTCGCTTCGCTTACATTTTGATACTAACCTCAATCATTTTGAGCATTCATACCTACTCATCACCGGGGGAGGGGAGGGAGCTTTCAGAATGTCACCACCGTTAGTCTCAGTGACACCGAAAACAATTGATTTGACACCAAAGTCGATCGTTTTGGACATCTTTTATTGTCATTTCAGATTACGAAATTTACTGATAATCAGGGTAAATTTCGTAAACCGAAATGTCGCCGACCTCTTTAGCACGATTAAATGGGTCTTACTGTGTGCGATATCATTTTGGGCTCACGAAAAACCTAATTCCCCCCTCCCCCCGGCCTCTCAAAACTACTTGTGGAAAATCTAGTTATCCGAAATAAGGCCGCACTCTTTGGTTCGTTAAAACGGGGTTCTACTGTATGTAGTCGCGAACCACCTCATTATAAACCTTCTATACACCGTAAGAAAAATTTATAAACAAAATTATGAAAATCCGTTAAATAGTTCGCGAGATTACCGCGGACATACGAACATAATTTTTTTTTATAATACTCATATATATGTAGATATGTGCATTCAAAATCTTTACACCGTTCATAAAACGGAGTACTTCGATAACGATTCAGAGTGAATCTCCTCTGCAGTGATATCTCTATTGTAAAATAAGACTATTTCCACCCAAAATGACATGCTTCCTTGTGCTTCATGATGATGTAGTCCGCTGGGAACAGGTCTTGTACTTCTCTGGGTAAATTAGGTTAGATTAGATGGCCGCTGCATTATTTCAGCATACTTAGACCAGAAAAGTAGGTCCGGTGTCATATCCTGAGACTACATCCTACCTATAAACTTCAAAACCTTTCAGGGCTAGTCCCGAAGTGGAGTGGTTGACACACCTCCACCTTTGCTAATTCCTCCCAGGTGATTATTGCGCTCGGTGGCCGTGGCCGTTCGCTCTACGATATTAATCTGGAGCTCAGAGTTCAAATTTTTATGCTATCGAAACGTCAACAAGGCATAGAAATGCTAAAGATCACTCGCTCATGCCTCTGGAGGGGTCAAGGCAATTAACAACAACAGATGATTGTAAATGTAGTCAGCGAGACTAACTCCTATCTACTAGCACCGGGCATTCGCCAAGAAGATGAAAAATAGTTTCCTCTTCATCCACAATTCTACAAGGCCTCTTAGCGTGTTCACCAATGAGACAGTGCCCAGTGACCATATACTCATTGCCCTAACCCCTAGTGGGGCATAGCGCATCAACAATCCCATGTGGCTTTAGCTGACGTTTCATTGGCTTAAACCAGTTTCGGACGATGTACAATACGTTGCCAGCATGCACCACTGTTCCCAACCAGCTGCCTACTTGCGACAAGTCGGGAAATGTTGTGGCTTATTATTACGCCTCGCACCACAGGGAGTAGATAACACAAACATCCATGGCCACGAGCGCCGTGGACGGGACTTGAACCTGTAACGACCGTAGTCAGACATGAGACTGATAACTCTACCCACTGAGGAATCGGTCGCCCCGGTCGTCATCGCACCGGTTTGCTGTTTTGACATCGACAGAATTTTTGTGGTACGGCTGTTATCGAACCTTAGCCAAATCTGCTTATAAGTCCATCTTAAGTTGGCATTGTTGACCTCAGCCGACTTTATACTCGATTTTAGTAGATATGGGGATGTTATGATGCGTCACATAAGCTGCTCCCGTTCTAGCGGAGCTCATCACTCCCTCAATTTCCGGCACGACCAGGAATCCAACTTAAAAAAAGTAGCTCATCTCCCTAAGGAATATTCGGCACTCAGTCAAGATCTGGGAAATACATACGCCTGATTCGTGGGACTTAATTGCAGCCTGGTTGTCTGTGAAAATCGTTATTTCTTTTAAGGTTGTGATGTGACGTTCCAGCCATGTCCAAGCCTCTTTTAGTGCGTAGATCTTGACCTGGAATATGCAGCAATGATCCGGTTGCCCGTAAAAAAGATTGACATTAAATGGTTCGGAGTGGACGCCATCGCCCACACCACTAGCGGTTTTGGAATCGTCTGTGTAAATCATCAGCCATTTCGGTAATGGAGAACGTTGTGGGATTAGGCTTTCATAGTTCTTCTCGAACCAGCAGGTTGATGAGGAGTAATTCGTCGTAGTTGGGATATTCCATTCGATCAATATTGTTGAGTGGCCAGTACTCAAGGAACTCCACCGACTGGTCTCCCGAATCTTAACATGCAGCTGCAAGGTGAAGTTGTTGGAAGGGGGTTACTCCTTCTGGAGCATTTTCTAATTCTGCATAGGGATGGTCGCGTTTTTCAGGCACAGACAGTGCAGTAGCTTTTTATTATGGATGCTTACATTTGGCAACCAGATGCGAGCCCTCGACATCTCCGGAATCTCCCTTGCTGGGATGAGCTTTACCCTTAAATCCTCCACCGCGTCAAAAGGCAGGAAATCTAGAGACTTTTTGTCCTCGCAACTGATCATTTGGAACCCTCGAAGAATTAACGTGCTATCAAAGTGAGGCTGATACTTAGCTTCCCCTGCCATAAGGCACCCCAGTACCATATTTAATGAAATGGCTTATACTCTGTTCCAGTGATCAGCCGGGTGCTTACTATCTTGAGCGAGCTCCACAGTGCCACTGCCACTTGCTCCTTCAAGGCATGAACGGTCTTAACCTGAGACCGATTCCGCTTGGATTCCCCCTGGCGATTTCTGTTGCTGCCTCTCTTTCGGGTATTTTTCGTATTCGTGAACAACCGTCTGGTATCTGGGTTTTTCCTTCGCGTCACACTTATGAATCGTACCCGCATTTTCATTCTTACGAGCTTTAAATTAAAATGCATGCAAACGGAAAAATTCACTGGTTTGTTCCGTTTACATGCATTTGAATTGCTGAATAACCGCAACGCTCAAGAACGTGAACGCAGGCATTGGGTGGGTTCCTCCGAGCGGATCAGGATTTGACATTTCTCAAATTCTCCTCCTCAATTTTCGGATCTGAAAATGTTCCCCTCCGGATCTGAAAAGTATTCTGATTCGCAGTCTGTACAAATTTTACTGAAGGGGAAAGCATTTCGAGAAATGTCAAATCCTGGTCCGCTCGCAGGAACCCACCCAATATCTGATAAATTATAGGTGATACTCATGAATATCAATGAACAAAATTTTGTTACAAACTGGATTGTTGAGGTGCTGCGGAGCGTAGTAATAAGGCACAACGTCTGCCGACTTGTCGCAGGTAGGCGCCAGGTATGTAGGTCAGTGCGTAGAGGCGTCGGTCTCATGTCTGACTACCAGTGCCAGGGTTTCAAGTCTCGTCTACGGCGTTCGCGGTAGTGGATGTTTGTGTTTTCTTCCCCTGTAATGCAGGGCGTAATAATAGGCCATATCATCTCCCGATCTGTCGCAGGTTGACGGCTTAATGGGAACAGGAGGTGCGTGCTGGCAACGTGCATCGTTCGAGATTGGTTTATGCAAACGAAACGTCAGCTAAGCCACATGGAATAGTGGATGCCTCACTAGGTGTTGGGGCAAATGAATATAAATTTCAACGAAGTGCCTAATTGAGCGATCCTCCTTATTGTTTCCATCACACTAATAATAATCACACTCGAATCCATTACCTCTTGTCGAGTGAATTTGCTTATGCACAAAAAAAAAAAATACAGTCACTCCGGAAAAAAAATTAAGTACCCTCGACCGCCATTTACCATTCATATCCCCATCCCAAATTGTATGTTGTGTTTTATAAATTCTCTGCTAATAAACAAAGGATACATACCTGTCTAGCAAATCATTTAAAAACATGAAAATTACCATATTGAATCTGTCACTTGCATAAATTCATTATGCTGAAATCCTTTTTGACTCGGCGACAATCTCCTGGCCGCCTCTCTCTTCCTCTCCGGAGCACCACTGAAATACAAACTGGCTTGCTGACAGCTATGTTAATATTTATTTGTGCCTGGCGAAAAGCCTGGTGTTGGGATTTTTCTATAGCACACACAGGATATAGCACACGGAAAACCATTCATAAATTCGCTTAGCGCTGAAATAAGTTTGGTCCTTTCGTTTTTGTCGGCATCGAAATAGAGTCGAGAATATACAAATTAAAAAATGTGTCTTGAATGCTAATAGTCAGGTTTAAGCGTATACTTTGTATGGTGCCATGTCCTTTTCGGGATCATGTTCAGCCTCAGATCTTTCGCTGTGAGCCTTTTTCTCGTCCTGTGTCATGGGTGATAGAGTACCAACATTTACTGATAGTTCGTCGGTTACTCTTCTTGATGATATCCTAATATAGTTAAAGGATAATTCTATGACAACGATCCATTTGTATAGCATACACACAATTTATGATGACAATAAAACAAATTTTCTGGAAGAGTCTCTGAGTGGCTCTCGACTAGTCGGGAATATAATTCGGTGACCGTTAATCGCATATTATCATGAACGACCTTTAATAACGCCATAATATCATTAAGGATAATAGTTTGCAGTTTGCTGGAGCGGGTGGATTCATTTTAATTAGATTTTCTCCCGAGATCTCATGAGCTTTGAATTGTGTCGCCTCCGTTACAGTCTGTGGGCTCGGGACCTGATTTACGGACTCGGGTACGCAGTCTGGAAACTCGTATCCGACCACATTATTATATCCTAAGTGCCTTACGAGAAAGTTAAATTAATTGTGGCTTTTTTCGTAGTTCGACTTCCACTCCCGCCGGGGAAGGACGAGGACGGTGCACATAATGAATTTTATTATTTGAATGTTTAATCCGTTGTGATTCGAGGTGGAAATAAAATTTGCGGTAAAGTTTGTATGGTAGTTTAACCGTTTTTCATGGAATACGGACTTTTTGATTTAATCAGACATTTGGCATCGTTTTTAAATATAAGGTTTTGCCAGAGTGTAGAGTTCATTCAAATAACGGTTGTTGTTCGTTAATACGAGTATCATATGTTGTTACAGGCTGCACTTTGTGTATATGATTTACCATTTTATAAATTTAACCAGCTCTTCCTTATTAATTAATTGAGTTGGTAGTTACTGGATTTATTGTTATTTTCCGGCATAATTTCCAAAAATAGCAATTTTCTGTTTTTTTTTTGTGTGTTTAAGAGGTAAATAAGTCTCAGCTACTGCGGTGTTAACGGTTGTTGTCAATTCTGTGGGTAAGTGCTTATATTTTAATTTTATTTTAACTCTTTTTTCGCATTTTCAGCAGTTTTTGTTTGTTTTTCTCCACATATTTAATTTTTAACATTTGTTTTTCTTTCATTTATTGTACTTTTTTCGTTCTTTTCTCTTTACTTTATTTGGATTTTTCTTCTCTGTTATGAATAAGCATGTTGTTGAATTAACTCAAATATTGGCGTTTATTTTGAGGAATACTTTCCACTCTTCTCGCGTTCAAGTTGCTGTTGACATAAGAGAACCGAATGTCTTGCCTCGCCATGGGAGACCTCGATTCTTGTCGGTCATGCGGTCTCGTTGGTTGGGTTTAGAGGCCAAGGGTCCGCAATACGAAGACCATGAGCCTCGGTCGACGGTCATTGCCAACGTTTTTTACTAGTTTTTCATCCTTTGTCCTTTTGTCTACCACCAAAGCACTGTTGAAATGGCAACACTAACATTCTTTTTCATCCGATTGTCAAACAGTCTTAGTCATTGTTATATTCTCCAATGTATTTTCATTCCCATTCCATCATTCGGCGTGCGCGCATCAATAAATGGTTTTGTAACGTTAACCCGCTGTGTTTTCAATTACAACAGGTTATGGGCCCAGACCCAAATTTATTTGCCTGATTTAATTTTGTTGAAGTAAATATTGTGAAATAAATATTTATCGCGATGTCGGATAAAATCGAAAGAATACATTTATTCGATGGACAAAACTACAGCAATTGGAAATTTAAATTGATGGCGTTGTTAGATGAACACGATCTAACGGGTTTTGTCGAAAAGGATTTGGAATCGATTTTGGAAACGTGCAAAGACGAGACTGAGAGGAAACGCAACAGATTAATGGAGAAAAAGTGTAAATCGTTGATCATCCATCGTATTGCTGAATCTCATTTGGAGTATGTGAAGGACAAATCGACGGCGAGAGACATTTTTCAAACATTAGAAAAAACGTTCGAAAGAAAAAGCATTTCTAATCAGTTGTTCATCCGAAAACAGTTATTGCAGCTAAAATGTGCAGAAGATGGAAACATTGGACAACATCTGCTAACTTTTGACAAATTGGTCCGTGAATTGAAAAACACTGGTGCGAATTTGGAGCCGTTGGGCGTTGTTTGTCATTTGTTACTTACTTTGCCTGCATCTTTCGATCCATTGGTGACAGCATTGGAACCGCTCGAACAGACCAAATTGACAATTGAATTTGTGAAGGGGCGAATCCTTGATCATTCGAACAAAAGGATGAATGTGAGTGAAGAAAATAATGCAGTTGCGATGAATTCAAAGGCGAGCAAAAAGGCGAGATGTTGGAACTGTGGAAAATTGGGGCACGTACGATCAAAATGTCACGCAAAGAAATCGAATGATGGGAAGCCGAAAGCAAATGTTGGTTCATCAGAAAACCGAGCTGTTTCATTCATCGCTCTGCAGAGTCAATTGTGTGAAAATTCCGGCAAAGATGAGGTAATCTTCTGTTTGGACACCGGTGCAACAAATCACATGGTCAACAACGACAAATTTTTCTGTGAAATCAAAAATTTGGAATCGCCGTTACGAATAGCGGTCGCGAAGAATGGTGTTTCCATTGTTGCGGATAAAATTGGAACGATACGAGGCAGCATTGAAGTAAATGGTTTGGAGATGCAGTGCACGATTCGCGATGTTCTATATGTCAAAGATCTCATGTGCAATTTGTTTTCGATTCGAAAAATTGAAAAAGAAGGAAAAATGGTTTCGATTCATAAAGTCGATATTTTGCAAGATGGAAAAATCGTCGGTCAAGGAAAAGCATATTTTGCAAGATAGAAAAATCGTCGGTCAAGGAAAAGCACATGGTGAATTGTATGAAATGCGACTTAACCTTCAAAGTTCTCATCGAGCGAATTTGTGTCAGGCGGACGCATACAAGTAGTGGCATCGTCGATACGGGCATATCAATTGTGCCGATATGCAGAAAATTTTATCGAAGGATATGGTCATCGGGATGCAGAACTTGAATAACATTTGCGATGTTTTTTGCGAATCTTGTGTCTGTGGAAAGCAGTCGAGAAAGCCGTTCAAGCCAGTCAAGGAAAGCAGATCATCACGAGCTCTGGAACTAATTCACACCGATGTCATTGGACCCATCACACCCCAATCATATGATGGGAACAGGTACGTGGTCTCCTTCATGGATGACTTTACCCATTTTTCAATGACTTTTATGATGAAACGCAAATGTGAAGTTTTCGATCGATTTAAAGAATTTCATTCTCTGACAACGGCGCAGTTCGATCAGAAAATTTCACGCTTGCGTCTCGATGGAGGTGGAGAATATTCTTCAAACGAATTGCAATCATTTTGCAGGAAAATGGGGGTAAGGCTCGAATACACAGTGCCTTGTAGCCCTCAACAAAATGGAGTGGCCGAGCGATTTAATCGTGTTTTGACTGAAAAAGTACGTACAATGCTTGTCGATTCCGGTGTGGCGAAATTTCTATGGTCGGAAGCAATGCGAACTGCAACGTATTTGGCGAACAGGAGTCCAACGAGAGCATTTGCGAACGACGAGTCAAGAATGAATAAAACGCCTGCAGAACTTTGGTTTGGCCGAAAGCCCAACGTTTCAAATCTACGAATTTTTGGTTCAGATGCCTATGCACAAATTCCGAAGCAATTCCGAAGAAAACTTGATCCGAAGGCGAAAAAGTTTATTATGGTTGGATATGCTCCAAACGGTTATCGATTGTGGGATGAAGACAAACGAAAAATCATTGTCAGCCGTGATGTTACGTTCAATGAGAACTTCGAGCCAGATGGGGGATTTGTGAATCAACAGCGTGTTTTCGATATCGTGCCTGAACGTGGGGAGGATGCAGATGATGATGTCAAAAATTCGAGCGATGAACGACCAAGCGAATTGTTGCCAAAAATCAGCAGCGAGAAATCTGTGGAAAATTTGAACAGCGAGTCGAAAAACAACAGCGATGATGAGTTTGTCGATGCAAAAGAAACAAATGAAGCTCAAACGGTTAATGAGTCAACTCCTCGTAGAGGCAAACGAGAACGAAAGCCAGTTGAATTGTTCCAGTACAACACGTCGAATATTGCTTTTGCTTTGAATGCCGAGTGCTTCGTGGAAGGTACACCAACATCAGTTCGAGAAGCAAAATCCAGAGACGATTGGCTTTTGTGGAAAGCGGCGATCAACGAGGAAATGGATGCCCTGAAGAAAAACAATACTTGGGAGCTTTGTGAACTTCCAACTGGAAGGAAACCGATTAGTTGTAAATGGGTCTTCAAAATCAAACACAACGAGGAAGGTCATGTCGAGAGGTACAAGGCACGACTGGTGGCGAGGGGCTTCACACAGCAACATCATTTTGATTACGAGGAAACCTATGCGCCTGTCATGAAGCTGACAACTCTTCGAACATTGCTTGCCGTTGCCAACGAGAAGAAATATCATGTCCATCAAATGGACGTGAAATCGGCAGTTTTGAATGGACGTCTGGATGAAGAAATTTTCATGCAACAACCCGAAGGTTTCGAAACAGGCGATTTGGTATGTAAATTGCGACGAGCTTTGTATGGTTTGAAACAATCATCTCGTAAATGGTATGAAAGATTCGACGAATTTGTACGAAAACATGGATTTGTTCGTTCCAATGCTGATCACTGTGTCTACGTAAAAATATTCGAAAGTCAAATCATGTATCTTTGCTTATATGTAGATGATTTGCTCCTCATCGGAAATCAATTGTCAAACATCGAAACCTTCAAATCAATTCTAATGAAAACATTCGATATGAAGGATCTGGGAATCGTCAAATACTTTCTTGGTATCAAAATTGATTATGATCGAGAAAATGGAATCATGAAATTGAGTCAAGAACAATACATGAAAAATGTTTTGAAACGATTCCGGATGTCTGACTGTAAATCGTCATCTACGCCAATGGAAAGAAATTTGAAACTCAGCGTCAACAAAGATGTAGATTCAACTGATAAACCATATCGCGAATTAGTTGGATGTTTGATGTATGGAATGCTGACTGTGCGTCCAGATTTATGTTCATCAATTGGATACTTTAGCCGATTTCAAAGCAACCCGAGTGAAGAACATTGGATTCATCTGAAACGAGTTTTGAGATATGTGCAAGGAACATCAAATGCAAAGTTGATATTTCGTCGGTCATCGAGCAGAGTACCGATTGTTGGTTATGCTGATGCTGACTGGGCATCAGATGTTGTTGATCGCAAATCGACCTCAGGACACATTTTCAAAGTGTATGGTTCGACAATATCATGGAGTTCACGTAAACAGCCAACAGTCGCATTATCTTCTACTGAAGCCGAATATGTGGCTTTGTGTGATGCATCTACTGAAGCAGTACGGTTCAAGTCATTATTAAATGATTTAGGTATCGAACTTAACTATCCAATTACAATTTTCGAAGATAATCAATCATGTATTAAGATTGCAGAGGAACAAAAACAACATAAACGTATGAAACGTATAGATATTAAGTATAAGTTCATTTGTAATCTCATTCAAGAAAAACAAATTGTTGTTAAATATATTCCAACGAATGATCAATTGGCTGATTTGATGACCAAAGGCCTTGATGTTAAGAAATTTGAAAAATTCAGAAATTATTTGAATGTAATTGTTGAGGAGGGGTGTTGAAATGGCAACACTAACATTCTTTTTCATCCGATTGTCAAACAGTCTTAGTCATTGTTATATTCTCCAATGTATTTTCATTCCCATTCCATCATTCGGCGTGCGCGCATCAATAAATGGTTTTGTAACGTTAACCCGCTGTGTTTTCAATTACAACAAGCACATGATGTATGTTATTTCAGAAATGGCTCGGGAAACGAGCGGGTAAAAACCCGGCCCACATCTCCCGAGATTGAGCTGCAACAAGTATGTGCAGCTGCATAGCTCGTGGTGGAGCATTCTCTTCTAGCGCCACCGGACTTTCACGGTCACTTTGGCAAACTTGCAGCTGTTTCTTCAACAACACCATCTGGTGAACACCTTATATGCTACAACGTGGAAAAATGAAGATTCGCATCAACAAAACTGTTATGCAATCCGGTCTATTCTATTGCCAAACGTGGACACTGACACAAGCCACCGAAAACATGACACCTTCCAAAGGAAGAAATTCTTCTTGCTGTGAAGCAAGTGAAGTTGGCATCGTCACATTAGATTTTCAAATTTAAATTGTGCGGTTCGATTGCCCATCCTAGGCCCACATTTACCCATCGTAAGCCCACGTTTGGCCAGGAAAAATTTTCGTTTGCCCACCCTTGCAAAAAAAATTATAAGCAAACTAAATTATTTAGGTTGGTAATACTTAAATCATTAATTTGGCTCCGTGAGGATAATTTTGCAGTGCAAGCCGGACAGTTCGTTTGCCCATCGCAAATTATCGTTTGCCCAGGAAATAGTTTATTTTGCCCACCCTTGCAAAAAAGTTATTTGCAAAATAATTTTTCGTTAAGTTGGGAAAACTGAAATTGTTAATTTGGCTCCTTAAAGGATAATTTTCGCTGGGCAAACGATAATCCACGTTGGGCAAACGATCTGCCTAGTTTGCATTGCAAAATTATTCTTGGGGCGACCGGTAGCGCAGTGTGTTGAGGCATCAGTCTCATGTTTGACTACCGGCGTTTCGGGTTCGAATCCCGTCCACGACGACGTTCGTGGCCACGGATGTGCAGGAGGTGCATGCTGGCAACTGCATTCTCCGAAACCAGTTTACGCCGTCGGTCGAAACGTCAAC
Source organism: Chloromyia formosa (assembly GCA_964017055.1). NCBI lineage: Eukaryota > Metazoa > Arthropoda > Insecta > Diptera > Stratiomyidae > Chloromyia > Chloromyia formosa. The sequence continues at coordinate 121,376,262 of OZ024813.1, read as the reverse complement.
TGGGCCACATGGAACAGTTGACACGCTATGCCTCACAAGGGGTTAGGGCAATTAAGAGAGAGAAAAAATTATCCTTAAGGAGCCAAATTAAGGATTTAAGTATTCCCAACCTAAAAAATTATTTCGCTTGTAACGTTTTTTGCAAGGGAGGGCAAAAAACACATTTTACTGGGCAACCGATAGTTCACGATGGGCAAATGACCCGCCCAAATTGTGTCCACAAATTGTCCCTTAAGGAGTCAAAGGGTGGATATTTAAAATGTGGCCAAGTGGGATCACAATTTTCGAATGAAAAAATTAGAGGGGTAGGCAAACCAAAATTTTGGCCAATGAAGGGCTAACGTTGGGCAAAGGAAATAGCGAAAGAAAAAAAAATTGTGGTTTTTGTCAGTTTGAAAAATATTCGTTTTGTTAATAATTTTGCAAAAGTGGACAGACGAAATTTTTAAAGTGTAACTTTTATAGCGACGACGCATCGATGGGTAGTGAATCGAAAAAACTGCCACCTAAATCAGAGAAGCGCTCGCGTCGCTGTGATACAAGCTCATATATTTGTATAGTAATATACATAATTTTTAAATTCGGTTTTTTAGCCATAACTTCTAAACTATAAGGAATTTCGGATTTTTGACGAAAATTTTGCCCCCCCAACAGTAGACACCCCCATGCCCGTCGGCCTAGGAGCATCGATCCCCACTATTTTTATACTCCTCAGTCTACTTTTTTTTGTATACCCTAGTTTCCTTTAAAATTCTGTTTTTTGGCCATAACTTCTAAACTATAAGCAATTTCGGATTTTTGGCGAAAATGTTGCCCCCCCCCCCCCCCCCCCCCCAACAGTAGACGCTCCCATCGGCCTAGGAGCATCGATCTCCACTATTTTTATACTCCTCAGTCTACTTTTTTTTTGTTTGTATACCCTAGTTTTTTTAAAATTCGGTTTTTTGGCCATAACTTCTAAACTAGAAGGAATTTCGAATTTTTGACGAAATGAGTGAGAGAGAGGGGATAAAAAGCTAAATCTTTAATTACGAAATCCAGTATGCAGCCTTAACAACATTTTTAAAAGTTACACTTTTGACGCGCGGTAATCTTAGCACGCATTTAATTTTTCTTGAGCAAACGAGGGCTTGCGAATGGCAAACGGACCACGCAATTCAAATTAGAAAATATCTTAGTGAGGGTGTATAATGTGGCGCCCACTGTAAGGTAACAATTCTTATTTTTTAAGTAAAAAAAAATTAGGAATTGGGACCCGACAATTTTGGGTGGGCAATCCTGGGCTAACGTTGGACGAACGAAATAGCGTAAAAAAATCCCCAATTAAAAAAAAATCTTGTTTTTTATCGGTTTTAAAAAAATTATTTTGTTAATAACTTTTTTGCGAGGATGAATAAACGAAAATTTTTGCTGGGTAAACATGGGCCTACGATGGGCAAACGAAAGCACAATTTAAATTACAAAAAATTAATCTTACGGTGAGAACTTTACAGAGCCATTGGACAGCATTATGGCAATTTTCACTTTCGATACTGCCGCTTGGAAAGCTCCATGGATGTAAACCGGAACCACTCTCCAATGTTTTTCAGCCAAGAGGTTCTCTATCTTTCTAAAGATCATCTTCCTGAAATGTTTCCTTATATTTTCGTTTATTTCTCATTGTGTCTATGATATTTTAGTAATCGACGGTATGTTCACATTTCGAAGGCTTCGCTTTTGTTTATAGTTATCACAGTTCTTCAATGTCCAGGCTTCAAGGCCATATAATAATACGGGCCATACGTAACACTGTACTAAACGTAAGTCCAAATTAATAGGTAGACTACTGCCACAAATTTTTCCTAGATTATTAAAGGAGTGCCTAGCGATTTCGATCCTTTTTTATTTCCACACCGTGGTTAACCACATCCAGTTAACTGGGTCAGTTTTCATGGAATTTAGGATACAATTCAGTGATGAGGTCAATAAGTAATTCGCTTATGAATACAATGCAATATTGCACAATTAGCAAATGTAGAAGACACAGTAACATTTTCAATATTCAATACTTGCATTGCATTCAGCGTATAGTATTACTGACCCATAACAGTAGATAGGCCAGGACTGAAAACGCCTTGATATTCGCCAATGATTCATTCAACATACGGCTTTATTCTATTTTCCAGAATTTTCGTCGGCATTTATTTGTAGGACAAAACTAGTGAGCCTCTGTAATTCTCACATCGCAATTTAGAAAGTCTATAGTTAAAACTAATAGCACCCTACCGAGGGAGAAGCTTTCCTGTAGGAGAAGTGCAGATCTCCACATGGTATGGCGTATCCTGACTGTAAACAGTGGATGCGTCGAAGATATCTGGGGTTTAAATATAGTATATCAATGATTTGAAGTACCATTCCCTTTGTTGCGAACTTACTGCAACCTCTGGGCATATCAATAATAACCCTGAACTTCCCATTTGTTTATTAATAAACGCCCTGTGCTTGTCATTTCGCCCATGTAATGCTAATCTAAATCGGTATCTGAAGATCAGTCATGTTATTAATAATTCCCACTTCTCGCTTGTGGACAAAAATAATGATGTAGCAGTAACAAATAGCACGCACACAAGGACGATAGCACTAAAGATACGATAACAAATAAAACAATATCCGGAAATTCGCATCCCCCACGTTGTCATGATTTATATTATCATCTTTCTCCGAAAGCCGGAATCCATTGACTACATCATTTCACTTTGACTTAAACAATGTTCGTATGTCGTAATTTCCGGCACGTTTTCTATTCGACGTGACCCATTCCACACTGTTTCCCGCTTCCAATTTACCCGGATCTCAGGGGGTTGGGTTCGTATCTCCAGATTTCGAGGTGGCTTCTACAGGCATGTTCTAGGATTCTTTGGGAATTCTCGTTTTTTCCTTTCTAATTTCTTTTCAGTGATTTATTACAATAATTGGCATGAAAATATGGAAATTTATGTCAGGAGGAGGGCAGAAGGTACGGCTACAGTGTCTGTGGAGACTGTAGAAGGTGAAGAGAAGAAGATGGGTAGACAGCAAATGAAATGTTTTTTTCCTATTGTAAGATTCCCACTGATGAGGAGAATGTGATAATGATGATAAAGCTGTTTCGAGATGGAGGATGAGAAATTCGTTTTTTTTTGCTCAAAAAGAAGACAATTATTGCCGACATTTCTTTTGAAATTGGACGACCTTTCATTTTATATTTCTTTTTTGTTTCATTACGGCGAAACCCAGACCTAAGTAAAGCATATAATTTGAACAATTTAACTTCATTTGTGCTCCGTTATTATTTATTCAGTGTAAAAACGATTGTAAAACGTATCTCCTAAGTAAATCTTTCATCTGCTAGATTCTTCCAGCAAGAGTGTTTTTAACTATGCGGTTTTTGTTGTACTGCAAAATTAATACTGAAGTGGTTAACGTTTATTGCAATACAGTTCGGAAATTGTTGGCGGGAGGAAAACCAATAGAATAGAAAAAGGGGTACGGCTACTGACCCTCATGGTGGGCACTACGACCATAGGAGGTCTATTGTGCCGTAGCCCTTAATATTATAGCAAGAGACTTTCCACCACTCTTACGAAGGCTAGTAAGTCTTTTGCAGGAGACAGACAGTTCGTGACCACAACAGTGGTGAGAAGACCCCTCCTTGTGAACAGCCTTTAATAGCTCTGTCGCTTATCGTGCGGCTGCCAAGCGTTAAGTAGATCTTTCTCCCGCGTAGAATAGCATCTACCCATGTGATCGTGGTAGATGGTATACCCATGAGCTCTGGGGATTGAGATATGCAGTCATAGCCGGTGTTATCAAAAGCAACCTCAGTGTCAAGGAAAGCACATAATGCGATTTCCTTGTCATGAAAAGATTTCACGATAGTCCCTATAAGATTGTGTAGGGCGGTCACTCTGGATTTGCCCTCTGAATAGGCGAATTGTGTTCGATGCAAAGGAATCGAACGTTCCATCATTTGATATGATATGAACGTCGAGCAGCCTCTCGATGATTTTAAGGAGGAATGAAGTTAAGCTAATCGGTCTGTAGGATTTAGGTAAATCCTTCGGCTTGTTATCATCTTTGGGTAGAAACACAACGTTAACTTTCCATAGTTGCGGTATGTACCCTAAAGTGTAACTTCCATGGAAGGTCGTAATGTATGGAGCGTTGCCCCGTTCCCGTCTAGCTGGAAAAATACTTGGTCAGTGTTTAGTCGCATTTGAGGTTCGAGAAAGTCCCTTAACATCGAAACATATCGCTTCGAGTTGACTGTAAGTGTCACCATACACTGTCGAACTCGAGCTCGAACATGGTCTCTACAGACAATTTTCTTCAGATATGTGCGAAGCATCTTGGGTCATTCGGAGAAAATTTTAACACATCGCTTGAAGAGTAGTGATCAAGGGATTTTCTTTCAAAGGCATGACAATGTGGTAGATCAGAAGGTGTTGTTGAATACACGTTTCTTGCAACGATTGCATTGCATCGAATGTAATAGGAAAATTCGTTGTGGCTTTTGGAAAGAAGGTAATTTCAGACAATTGAGTTGAAATTGACGGAGGTGAGAACTCGGATGGATATTGTATGATGAATGCCGTTCGATATAGATATTTTTTTGTGGTAGGAGGATAAGATTTTGATAATAGTAGGAGGAGAATTCCGCATGTTGGAAACGCTCGGGGACACAGATGCGAATGTATTCGGCATCATATTGGTATACGAAAACGAATATAGAGTAGAAGAAATTTGATTGCAATGTTTTTTAATAATTAGGAAACGTGTGAAATACTCGTATCTTAAAATAATAATGTTGAGATAAATGAGAGGGTAAGTGCATATGCAGGCAAATATTTTAAAGCATGGCGTGTGATATATGCACATTATCATTAAAATATGTACTCGTATGTAGCATATGACTTGTGGCTTTATTTACGAGATATACGTGTGATGTATGGTGAATTGGAATATGTATGGTGTTTGGCATTTTGTAAATGTTATATGATGTAGGATTTCGATATACGTAGTAGGTGTAGGTGTGTGTGTTATGCATGATATTAATTATAGAAAGGGGTAAAATGTAGTTTTGTCGCAATCCAGAGTTTCTGTTGCGTGCTCTCTGTTATTCATTTTCCATGCAATTACCGATTGTAAGATGTTAAATGCATAGGAGTCCATTTCATTGTCATGTGTCCACATTTAATGGATCATTTACCTGGAATGAGATTTTGCGTCCTTACATGTAGAGCATCCAATTGACCATTCAATGCAATTTTGGTAGTTTGATCTGTGTTTTCCCAGAAGAGATAATGTACTTATTCAAGAAGGGATATTTGTTGTTACACTAAATTTACATGCAGATATCGTGACAAACGTTGCAATGTAGAAGAATTTATGACCCCTAATGGTTCTGTATTACTAATGGTGGCCACACACGATTTAGAAGATGGTTTGGGTGTCGCTGAGCTCGATCGTGTGTGGCTACTATAAGGATCGTGTTCGTTTCAACCCACCTAATCCAAGAGTATTTTCAATCCCTCATTCGAAATCAACTGTTCACGCAATATCTGTGATTCATGTGCATTCATAACGTGTGGCCGTTTTCAAAAACGTTTCCACAAGAAACGCCCGATATGCCGCACTCCACTGTTCCATGGTGTCTGAAATGGCTTAACTGCCCCGTCTCCTTTCTTTCTCCGACGCTCCCTCTCCCTGCCCCCCCCCCCCCCCCCCCCCCCCCCCCTCAAAAACCGTCAGATATTTCTGCCGCACCCGATAGTATTTAAGCTTACGATCTATAGTGTTAGTTTTCCGGTCATAGTTAGTATCTAACCCTGTGTTCATCCAAACAACAGACACTCATCGTACACTGATCGGCCTCACGAGATCCTAGACATTTTTGGCGTTAACTATTTTAGCGCCCTGTTCAACTAATAGAAAATCGCTGCTGACATTTTAGCATTGTCTTTAAAAAGGAATATTAGACATATACAGAATGACTGTACTTGTCAAAGTCGATCCTTAGTTTACTGTCCAGTGATACCCTCTTTTAGCCAGCCCTTCCCTACCGAAGGCACAAGAGTACAGATTCATTCCTTGTCACTGAGCTACCTATCTTATTCCTGTGTTACTGGAGGGTCGGAGTCATTTCGCAGTCGTAACCGCCTGCATATCTTCTTCCCTTGACCGTCAAAACTAGATAAGCAGGACAAAGACAAATGGGAAAAAGAACTATTGACTCCGGATCGGATATTGGTAGTAAACTCCCGACACCGGTAGTTCAAAACTGCTGGGTCCAATAATTTACCGATTAGGTTGATTTCGGTCCTTGGGTAACCGAAATCAACTCTAACGGGTTCGGTCAGCTGATGATTAAAATTAACAGTAAATTGTTGGACCACACGTTAGGCGCAACTTGATAACTTTTAAGATGCAGTCCTAAGATTTATGCGTCACACACAGGGCATTACAGGCTCCGGCCACTTTTTTGTTTTTTCATCTTTATCCCATCTATGTATGTAACCTTTCCTTGTAGAATAGGATTTTCCCTTGTGACGTGTCACCTTGAAATCCTATGTCGGGACGAAGTTTGATAGCACTTGAGGTTCACATTTGTGCTTCACGTGTTAGGGGCGTAGTGCTCCTAACGCCATCAGGAGGCACCTGTGTTAGTTGCAGGGAAACGGGCAATCGACTAGGCGTTCGGTACCGTTAGTTAAAAGACGTAAAAGCTGAAAGCGTTTAAGACCTTAAAGCTACCTTATGTTTTTTTTTTCATTCCACGAAGTAGTAAACATTTATTATTGAAAATAGTCGAAAAATGGTAGCAGAACTCCGAAAATATTCGGCGCCTAACAAATTTGTTTATACCTTAACTTAAATGTACTTTGCAAAATGTTACTTATAAGGTTCGAGATTTCGCGCCCTTATGCTATGACACCCTGTTCAAATGCACGGTCTGCACATGTGGTAGAGGCGGGTCTGATCCTAGGGCGTTGGCAGAAGCACATGAAGCAATTCAGTTATCGCCCCTACGCAATTGTAACTGCCGTTTTCGGCTGCGTTTTAATGACTGATTGGCATCTGACCCGTACGTTGACTAACTTCTTCATTTGATATTATTCTTTCGTTCCTGAAAATTCTTAAAATTCGGTAATGGGTTATTTTCACCCGAGTCGCGTAAACGCGACTAGTGTTTTACAAGTAAGTCGGGTTTGCGAGGACGAAACATCATCATCATCGTGGCGCGATAGCCCGACGTCGGGCCTTGGCCGCCTGGATCATTGTCCTCCAATTATCTCGGTCACGTGACCGCGTGCTTCAATTTTGGGAGCCCAGCAGCTGCGCGGCGTCCACACCTACTGAGCTCTCCCAACGAGATCTCGGTCGTCCTCGCAGTCTCGCTCCGTCGACTCGTTCTGCATTCATTACTCTCTTAGGCATGCGATCATCGTCCATTCTTTGTACATGCCCTGCCCATTGAAGTCGTTGTAGTTTGACGATTTTCGAGACTTGCAGCTCATCGTACATTTCATACAACTCATGGTTGTACCGGATGCGCCATCCATCTCGATCGCAAACAGCCCCGAAAATTCGCCGTAGAACCTTACGTTCAAAAGTGTCTAGCATGTTTTCGGAGGCTTGAGTTAGGGTCCATGCTTCGCAGCCATAGCATAGCACTGGTCGTATAATGGCTTTGTACACGCGGAGCTTCGTGTTTGTGTGCACATGCTTCGATTTCATTATGGGGAGAACCGAGAAAAAAGTTTTATTAGCTAACTGTATCCGTCGCTTGATTTCGTCAGTTTCGTTGGCGTCCCTTGACAAGTTGCAACCCAGGTAAATGATATTGTTCACGAACTCGATGTTGAGGTCCCCCACATTGATGCTTGGTTGTGCAGGTGTCCTTGTCACCGATTGCATCATTATTTTAGTTTTACCCTCGTTAATACGTAATCCAACTTCCTTTGCAGCGGTATCGAGCGTATGCAGAAGTTCTTCTGCGTCAGCCAATCTTCGGGACATGATGTTGATGTCGTCGGCGTACGCTGCTAATTGTGTCGACTTGATGAGTAGCGTCTTGCTGTTGTCCATATTCATGGCCCGAATAACGTATTCCAGTGCTAGGTTGAAGAGCGTCGGTGCCAGTCCATCGCCCTGTTTCAAACCAGTAAATAGATCAGTAAGTCTATTCTGGATCCTGACTTGTGAGACGGAGTTGGTCATCGTACAGTACTCCACGATCGATACTGTCGTATGCCTGCTTGAAGTCGACAAAGATTTGGTATACGTTTACGTTGTATTCCCAGCACCTCTGGAGTATCAGTTTGACTGAGAAGAGCTGATCGGTTGTGGAGCGACCAGGTCTGAAACCGCTTTGATATTCGCCAATGACTCGTTCTGCGTACGGTTTTATTCTATTTTCCAGAATTTTCGTCAAAATTTTATAGGACGTACAAACTAGTGAGGTGCCCCTGTAATTCTCACACCGCAGTTTATCTCCCTTTTTATGAATTGGACAGATGATGCTTCTGCGCCAATCGTCTGGGATCTCCTCGTTCTCCCATACTCGCAGGAGTAATTGATGTATGGCATCAACTAGACTCGTTCCACCGAATCTTAGCAGTTCAGCTGGAATCTCGTCAGCGCCCGGCGCTTTATTTCGTTTTAGTGACCGCAAGGCGAGATCAACTTCCTCTACTGTCGGGGGTTGAATGGGTGGGCCTAGATCAACAATATCGTCGAGAGCTTCCTGTGTGGGGATGTTAGATGGTCGGTTTAGAAGCTCTTCAAAATAAGAGGCCCATCGTTTGTTAATACCATCGGTGTCGCTGATGATGTTTCCATCCTTGTCCTTACAAAGGCTAGTCCTGGGTTGGTAGCCGTTCTTAATTGTATTTACTAGTTTGTACGCTTGTCTGGTGTTCCTATTAGCTAAGTTTTCGTTTATGTTCAGCAACTGCTCGTCAAAGTATTTACGTTTCTTACGTCTAATTATTCTATTCGATATTCGCCGTAGCTCGTCATATTTTTCTCTTCTGGCTCTGGTTCCTCGTTGAATCCATTGTCTGTAGGCCTCGTTTTTCGCGTCAAGTGAGTTTTTGCATTCTTCGTTGAACCAGTCATTTCGCGCTCGCCGGGCCTTATATCCCACGACCTTCTCTGCGACATCCTTGATGGTACCCTTGAGTTCTTCCCAGAACCCATGGACGCCTGTGTTGCTGATGTTGTGTAGCATAGGTGATAGTTTTTCCTCAAGGGCGGTAGTATACGCCACCGCTGTAGCAAAAAAGCTTATCAACCGCAAAGATTTTGGGAGGGCTGATTCTTGATTGGTGCACTGAGGAAATTCTACTTCTGTAGGTCGTCTTTACCAAGTGATTATCTGAGTCGCAGTTTGCTCCTCGATAGGAGCGGACATCCATGACACTAGACGCCCATCTCCTGCAAATGAGGACGTGGTCAATTTGGTTGACGGTATGTGCGTCTGGAGACTTCCAGGTCTGCTTGTGAATGCGTCGATGCGGGAAACACGTAGAGCTTACGACTAGATTCCTGCTGCAGGCAAAGTCGATAAGTCGCTGGCCGTTATCGTTACATTCTTCATGGAGGCTGTGGCCTCCAGTGGTCCCCCGGTGCCAACTTTCTTTTCCGACTTTCGCGTTAAAGTCTCCCAGCAGCAATTTGACGTCGTTTGTTGGAAGTGAGTCGAAGAGAGTTTCAAGGCGGGCGTAGAACTCGTCTTTTACTGCGTCTTCTTTAACTTCAGTGGGGGCGTGCACATTGATGAGCCAGAGATTGAAGAATCGAGTCTTGATGCGAATCGCACACAGCCGTTCATTTATGGGTTCGGTAAGTAAGTCGGTAATATGCGGTTTGAGGTGATTGTTCACTATAAATGCTACTCCAAACTTCTTGCGGCCCGATGGTTTGCCACTTGTAAAAATTGTGTGTGGACGAAACATCAGAAGTGCAAATAATGCATACGTCGTTGTGTTTACACGAGGTGCTTTTACGATTCGACAGCATTTGTGCGAGAACTGAAACCCTCTTTTTTCATATGTTTGTTGTTGGACTCATCCACGGCGGATGAGTACCCGTCGGGATCCGTCACCAGCTAACAAGTTACGCGTTGTCGTAAGCCCATTTGCTGTTTACACGGCTTCCGCGTGTCATGTATCATATTATAAATGCGTATTCTATGTATTATACTATATATTCTATAATATGCGTTTATATGATAAACAATGCTATAGATTTAGGATACCTTAACCTTTAGAACCTTTACGTAATTGAAACTCATTGTGCGATACTAATCTGGCGCTCAATGTGGGGCGAACGCTGATTGCGTCTTTGAGCCGCTGCTTGTTTGTCTCGCTAGCGCAATGATCATTTTTGTGTTCTACATGTTAATCGTGTTGAGTCGGCTAACGAGCCACTTAATTATTTACAAGTCCATTAAGCGAGCATCAAACGTTAATCGGATGGGGCTAATTGAAAATGTCCCGAGAGTTTTCCACCCGCCTGACATCCATAATGACCTTAACATGCTTACACAAATAGCCATTTTCACAAAACTCCCAGATAAGCATATCCGTGAACAGAAGCCATCCATCAGGAACAAAAAGCTTGTGAAGAAGAACAAAACTTAATTCTAGAGTAAAAAAAAAAACATTTTTCGCCTTTCAATGGTCATTCATATAGATAGGATAAGTGCAAAGCGTCCGCGGGTCGGTTGACGATAAAAATGGGATCAGGTCACCACGAACCATAGTCATCGTCATCGTCTTCATTCCATCATTCCCACGAGGATCTAGAGTTAATACTTGCAGCAAATATTTTTCCACTTTGTTCATGTGTTTACGGAGAAACTCTCCCCAAGGGCAAACTGACGTCATTTTGCATGCCAGCACCATTAGCCCGGGCACAGCGAGTCTGTCCACGAGCTTGCAAACTAGTCTAGTAAGGAAAGAAGCCGGTCGGCAAGGGTGGGTCGACCGGGGGTGATGATGGGCACAGCTAAACGAACAAGCAATATTTGTTTATACATTTCAAGGTAATATTTAGTGATTCACCTTTCTCCGCCAACCTGAGCTTTTAATTCGAAAGAAAAATGGAAAGTCTCCTTTCAACGCCGCCGCCGCCCCCAATTGGGTCATGCTCCTTGCCAAGGATACTTGACAGTGGTGGTCATGGTAGCTGGTGGATGAAACGAGCATACGATTTTATGGAGTGATGTATGCTCAGTAAACAGAAAATTCTCTTGTTGACCGACATATTCCAGAAAGCATTGAACAAATTATTAAATTTAATTTGGTTGCAACATAGTAAAATTTACGCAGAAGTATCCTGATCACTTCTGCGAAAAATTCATACTCGTATATCGACATAAAGCCCTCACCAAATGGAATGTTAAATAACTGCGAAATACTAGTCGAGTGGGAGTGCCCACCAATCATTTGCAATTCGGCGAATTTCTTACGGGCTCAGCATTTTTTTTTTTGGAATTAAGAGAGCCCTTTAGATTGTTGATTGAAACTTTTCGGACAATGTTGAAAAATACTTTTGATTGAAAACAAATAGAAACTTTGATGAAGCTGCTTTATAAAGTTCTGGGAAATACAATAGTATCGATAGAAAAGTGAGCAGGTCAGGTGGCTTTTATGAAGACGATCGTTTATTACGAAATTTACTGGAAATTTCCATTGTTGGCATAATTACCGGAATTTTAGAATTAAAAAAGAAAAGATGCAGTACTCAATTAATTTCAGGAATACTTAATAAGATTGGTGCATTTTTGCAATATTCGTCCAGCCCTTCAACGAATTTATATGTATTTAAACGTTAGCGAGAATAGAACGTGAGAATAGTGGACATTCACTACATAAGTCCATGGTGACTTGTAGGCCATCTTGTCCCTTCTTGCAGTTATTATAAGATAAAGAACCGTGTGCTATAGCCCATGCACCTTGTGCAGATTTAAGGTTGACGATCAAGTTTGGTGGGTTCAACAAAACTGTTCAACTGCCTGAGTTCAAGTGTAGCGAAAGCATCCCCATCAGGGAAGAGATACCCGTGGTGATCGCATCATAAACTTTGCAGAAGCGGCAGCTGGCGAAGGTATAGATGGTACCTCAGGGCCGAATGCCATGTGAAAAGGCCTCAAACGATTCTAAGTGAGCGACCTGGAATGAACAATTTATGTCTAGTACGAAACTACGACTCTTTGAATAGATTCTTTTGCGTCTCACCAGAATATGCATGTATGTATGAATACGTGTGTCTCATATACCTATATGTATGTATTTTCCGCATCTTTGGAGTCCCGTTCAATATAACTCATTGAATCTGCGACATGACAAGATTCAATGAGTCCCAATCTATACTAGGCGTAAGACTGACTCAAAACAGGGATACTGTCTCAGCACGCAGTTCCCTAGTACGGTATTTAACCCTCCATAGAGGGATTTTCACAAAAGGGGTCTGGGCCAATGAACGGATTTTGCAGAAACTAGGGCCAAAGTTACTTAAATGCAGGGTGAAAAAGCCAGTTGGGGAATCCTGCTACACCTCGACTAATATGAGCGGCAATGACTTGTGGTACACAATGCCAAACACTTGCGTTACTAACGACAACAACACTATTTAGTCGACCGTAGAACCATCTAGCTGAATATTCACCGCTTATAAGAGTTGTGTAGAGTCACCTGTGTTGTAATGCGGGTAAATTTGTAAGCTAGTTGTTGCTTCGTCCGAACAAGTTAAGTGAGCACCCTGGTACGAACCAGTGAAACAAAATTTACTACTCTGTAAAGCTGTCTACTTGTCAGACAACTGTTCCGTTGTGACCCAGCAGACAAGTGGCGAAAAAATAGCGGAACGAATTTTATAAAATAACAACAGATTAATGGCCTCTTTTGGTTCTGGATTCGCAGCGAGAAGGTGTATATTCACGATCGTGTAAGTGAGTGTTATGGGGATTCGGTAAGAGGAGCCGCGATCCCGTATTCGCGCTTGACGGGGATTCCATTGGTTCCGACACGACAGGGAAAATTTTAAGCATGTTGCATCCCACGGCTCCACTCCGCAGCAGGCCTTAGTCACGTCAACTACCCGGTGTAGCTTGGCAAATTCTTAGCGTAATTTCCAGTGGTATCACAACGGAATATATCGCGGTCGATGTGTGCTGTGGTAAGTACAGTAACCCTTGTGCTTAACCTAACCTATAGATACATTCGTTTTCCATAAATAATTCATTTCCATGGCAACTATCTATTTTGAGAGACATTTTGTCATGTTATTCAGAGCTTAGTACCATGTTCGTCATGTTCTTTCCTTCACTACAAACACTTTAAGATCCCGAATATGTAAGTAATCGCCTTGAACACGAACGTAAAACTTTAACTATTTGATAGAATTCCGAAAACTTTTATCAGTTGGCCTAAGTCCTTTCAATTACAGCAAAAAAGTATGCGTCCATTAAAAAGGGGACTGGGACTGGTAGGAGATCTATTTTTGCCTTTTGAATGGATTGAATTCATTCAACCAGCCAAGTGGTAATTTTCTAAGCGTCCTTTTTAAAACTTCCGTGTGTTTTTTGAGTTTTTTCTCTTCTATTGAATTATTTAGGGAGACAAAAAATAAAAATAAAAAAAATGTCGACATAGACAAGTTCTAGATGTGTCACTTAGAAAACAGAAGACCGTGTCATGGGGGAGAGAAAGGATGCGGAGGGATGACATGGGAACATGGGACTACATCGAAATGAAATTGTAAATTGTGTTAAATTTGGAATCTGGTTTGGTCATGCACCCGTTGTCATACGATTGGATTACAATTGATGTAAAGTTGTCGTTCGAACTATGAGAAAGAGCAGAAGAGTACTACCCTTTATTATGTTAATTTAGAAAAGAAACATCGTCCCAGCTGTGAGCTCTATTCGATTTGAGAGACAAACAATTATCAGTTCTCTGGAAAAAGGTCGTTAGTGAAATTTTTTTTTGGATGACTTGTCGCTCCGGGGAATGGAAGCCACGCAATTTGATTGTAATCTAATGCTGCCGTGGGACAAGAGACAATTGTCGAAGTGGTAGATTGGCAGACAGTTATGTTCCATTCAAAATATAGGGTTTTCCAATAGAGGCCATAACTGTCATCGGCGAGAGGTACAGGTCGATGATAGCCAATTTTTTGTGGCATAAATTGGAAGATATGGAAATCAACGACACGTGGTTGCAGCAAGATGGCGCTATGTGTCGTAAAGCGCATATAACAATGAATCTCCTGCACGACAAATTCGACGGCAGGGCTATCTCGCGTTTTGGCGACGTCAACTAACCACTGAAATTGTGTCATTTAATGCCATTAGGCATTTTCTTGTGGAGCTTCGTTTAATCACAGGTCTTTGTGAATATTGATGCCCTAAAGGTCAACATAACCAATTTTAATTGCCTTTACACCTCCAGGGACATAGGCGCTTCAATATCTATTGTAAAATATTTCTATGCCTTGTTGACGTTTCGATAGCATATCTGAGTACTTTCCGGACGTGTAGTTGCTAGCATCCACCTCCAAAATAACTAATGCCATCAATGATATCGAGCCCGATTTACGCGGCCGAGTCATCGAAAATTGGACCTCTCGGATATTTGGCGCCAAGCGAAGTCGTGGTGGCCACTTCTCTCTCTCTGGATCCTGTTAACCCCTTGTGGAGCATAGGGCATTAACCACGCCGACTTTCGACCTCGTCCTGTTCCCCGACATCGCTTTCAACTGACTCCATGATTTGCCTAATTAGTTACCCTCGACCTCAACTGATCTTATCCAGGTGTTTCTAGGTCGTCCAACGCGGCGACTTGCATCGGTTTCCTGTGAGTTCCAATCGAGGGACTGTTTAGCAATGTTTTCCCGCCCTTTTCGTAGTGTGTGACCTATTGTAACGGACGGTTTGGTGGGCATCCGAAGATGCCCGTGGGGACGGAGCCTAAGTTAGCATAATTGACCGTGAAGGTCGGGCCGTGCCATCTGGCGAAGAAAAAGGCCCCTCAACGAGCTAAGCAGCGGCCTATGCTTGCTGTAGCTCAGTTCGGGAGATGTGGGCGGGGTTTTCGCCGCTCGTTGCCCCTGTCCTTTACGTATTAACAAAAATTCATAGGCCTGGGGAAGACAGCACAAACAGGGGAGGTAAAAATGGGGAATAAAAAAAAAATAGTCGATACGAATGGAATGGTTGACGGACGGATCAGATGCCACACGGTCGCACCTGGGTCCGGGTGTAATGGGACCCTCGGCCGATGGTTTCGTACCACCAACAGATCACTACTCATCAGGTGCTGCCTCGATCTGCTGGTGGGAGCAGCACTACCAGACCATAATATGGTTCATTACAGGTGGTTCATTACACTATCCATTGCCACTTTCGCCTTTTATGGAGGTGTCTATCCTGTTCTGGCCAGTAATGAACAGGATATCGTTAGAAATGACCTCCGGCTAGCATATGTGTAGGATGCGCCGTAGACACTGGTTCACGAAAGTTTGCAATCTAGTTGTTATCGCCTTGGTCACCTTCCAAGTTGAACAGCCATAAAGAAGCACAGATTTTACATTGGTTTCAAAGATCCTGAGTTTGGTACGTCTGGAGATGATGTTGTTTTGCCAGAAAGGAGTCAAACTGAAAAAAGCTGCCCAAGCCTTATTGATGCGAGACAGTACAGCAGCATCCGCTTCACTATCTGCTGTAACTACGTTTCCGAGGTAGCAAAAATTGTCCACTTTTTCCACCGTCTGCCCCGAAACACAAATTTCGCTCTGTCTTCCTGGATCCGAGCTCAAGTACTTAGTTTTGGCAGCATTGACTTTAAGCCCCGCATTGCGACTTCTGCGCTGCAGGGCATCCGTCATTTGACTTAGATTATCGGATCTATTTGAAAGAAGACAAATATCGTCAGCGTAAGTCACACACTGTCGAACTCGAATACGAACCTGTCACAAATGTCCTTCGACACACACACACTTCACATAAACGTGAAGAAAACCGGTCCACTTGTACCAGGTTCGTGTTCGAGTTCGATTTCGGCAGTGTGTGGTGACACTAATCCAGGTGTTGAAGGCATTCAAACAGATTCCATCTGATACCTTTGCTGGTGTTCATGAAACGCTCTGCAGAGTACGTCGTTAATGGCAATCAAAAACAATATAGGTAACAAAGTGCAGCCTTGTCTCACTCCGCTATGTACCTTGAAAGGATCTGAAAGCTTACTTTTGTGTAAGACGCGACATTGGCTCCGCTATAAGACTCCTTGATGATAGATATAATTTTATCGGCCACTTGGCCGATATTACAATATATTTTATACACAATGTAATCGAATACTGTTTTAAATAAAGTTAAACATTTTATGGTATCTTATACACAAATCGTTTTAGAACGCTCTTACTGGAATCTGTTTTTTTTTTAATGTTTTGGTGAAGTTAATTTTCTTATACATAATTGTTTCCTTTCCTTTCAGGTAAATATTCTTCAAACGATTTTCATAAAGTAAGTACGTACGTACATTCTTTCCGAACCCAGCAAAAAGGCGCTTAGTACGTGACTACTTTTCACGTGAACATCATACCAACCGCATGCAATACATGCTAATAAATGCTACATTTACCAACCAGTGCAACCACCACTTTACAAACGTTAAATAAACCGATAATTTGTAAGGAATTTCTAGCGTCGTGTAAGGAATTTCTAGCCTCTTGCCGAAAAAAGCAAATGAAAAGTTGATTTTTTTTAAGTAGCAAGTGGATTTTGAAAGTGGTTATTTATTAAAATCCAAAATCCACGACAAATTCTGTTTGGCAAACATCTTGCTCCAAACCCATCATTGTGGATCTGTCTAACATTTAAGGCGAAATTCACGCACACGATACCGCGCTGCACGACTGCTTGAAATTTCAGTCGAGATACACAGCATCAAATGGGCGGATTCACACTCATCGCTCAGCATGCGATACGATCGACTATGCTTGGCTATTGTGCGTGGCTGCGTCGGAGCTGAAAATGTAGCTAATCTGAATATCGCCTTAAGGTCTTGGTAAGCACACGATTGTTGCTCATTTTTCGCGATTAGCGCTCATGTGATAGAGCACGGAGCACTGTTTGTGTGTGTTGTTTCGATCGTCGCCTGCGGTCGTCGCCGAGCCGTGTCTAGCAAGACAAATCTTAACTGAGTAGCTTTTTGGTCCGATATATAGAGATTATTAACCTGAGCTGTGCTACTACTATGTTGTTTTAACCCCTAGTCGGGCATAGTGCGTCAACCACTCCTGCGCGCCATCGTACTCTATTCTGGGCAATAGGGCGCAACTTTATTTTTGCCATAGATCGAGGCCATGTGATTTTAAGACCCCCTCTTGGTCGGCCTTGGTTGGAAATAGGGTTCCATTTCATTCATGGCTTGAACTCGTAAAGTAATGCAGTTATCATCAATGTGTGACTTATCCATTTTGCCATTTTCGCCTGCGTATCAATTCGGCGACTCTCATCTGACCAGTACGCCAACTTAGCTCTTCATTTGATATTGTTTCGGACCAAAAAATTCTTAGAATTCGACGAAGACATGAGTTGACGAAAACTGGCAGCTTTTTGGTAATTCTTACGGAAACTTTCCATGTACTGCTCCCATACAAAAGCACAGTACCCGGGAGCGAAACAGGCCCAGAGTGGGCTTGATGCTGAGACAACTGCTCTGCCAGATTTTGGACACCATGGCGTATTCGTATTTAGCCTGGTTGACACAACGAGCGATGGCCTGCTCCGTACTACCGTGCTACCCAGGTAGGCGAAGTGCTCCACAGACTGCCCATTAATATTGATAGCAATTGGCGTAGGATTTCTTTTTCGCAATGGCGAGCTAAGAACCTTGGTCTTGTTGGTATTTATCTTTAGCCCAACCCTGCTTGCCTCTCTCTCGAGATCTAACGCCATTGCGGAGAAATCCATAATTTTGTGGGAGAGTAGGCGTAGTCAAAATGTAGATAAGATGTTAAAGTTCATTGAATTTCTCTGTCTAGTCTGGAAAGGGCTGTATGAAAAACATCGCCGATCACTACGAGGAATAGGATCGGTGAGAGGATAGACCCCTGCCGAACACTACTACGAATCTCAAAGTCCCCCGACACCTTAGGTTGCCTTAATAATAGCCACAAGCTTCTCAGGGATGCCTCTCCTGTGCAAACCGCCAATATAGAATCTCGGTTCACACTGCCGAAAGCCTTCGCGAAATCGATGAAAAGCAAGTGAAGTGGAGAATCGTACTCAGGGCATTGCCCGATGGTGTTTCGCAAGGTGTTAATGTGATCGGTACAGGAGATTCCGGATCGAAGGTGAGCCCGCTCTTCAATAATTGTGCTTTCTAAGTGGGCCTTTAGTCTTTCCAGGACGATTTTGGCAATTATCTTGGCAACGCAAGAAGCACACAAATGCCTCTCCATTTATTATAGTCTGTAAGACTACGCTTCTTCGAAGTTTGATGATCAATCCTGCCTTCCACTTAGTAGGAAAAATGTTTGTATTCCACGCTTTATCAACAAGTGGGTGCAGCAAATCGGTAGTTCCTCGTTGGCGCTGCTTGATACAGTTCGATACTGTCGAGTCCGGTGGCTTTTCCTCGTTTTAGTGCAATAATTCCAGCGACTATTTCTTCTTTAGTCGGGTCAGAGGACCGTATACGCACATGCTGATGGTTAGCCAAATTATCTAATATAAATGAGGGGGAACTTCACCAGAGATTACACGGTTCGAAGTGTTCTTTCCATCGCCTCATTTGATCTTCCACCAAGATAAGTAGCTTTCCATCACTATTCTTTGCTGGATGTTGACAGAAGTTACGACCACTTGGAAACTCCTTGATAACATAGTATACGGCGTTTAAGTTGTTATTTTACTTCTTGCGACTTCTTCTCCTGGGGTTAGAAAAGAATTCGAATTAACTGTTTCATCGCGTCGCACACTACGCTGAACTTCTCGAGCTTTCTGACGATAAAGGAGTTTGATGCTGCTTCGATTGTCGTCTAATGCTGCAGCCAAACAAACCTTCTCTTTGAACAATCCGCTGCCATGAAGTTTTGGACATCCAATGCTTATTTCGGTAATCCGGGCTTGTGCCAAAGATGGTATCTGCGCTGTTAATGTGCGCGTTTTTATGACATGCCAGTTTTCATTTATGTCATTTTCTGGGTGACTGGTTATCTCACCTGCTTTTTGCGCAAGTTAATCGTTATAATGTTGTAAAACGGCTGGATTTTTTAGTCGAGCGGTGTTGAATTTGCGGCGGATTTTTCGTCGGATAACTTACGGCTGCAATATGCAATCGAATCTTAGCGATCATAAGATATTTGTCTCTTCCCATCCCAATATCGGCAACCTTCTTATTTCGTACGTCCAGGAGGTAACTTTTGAATCTTTTATTAATAGCAATATGGTCTATCTGATTTTGTTTTCTGCTCCGATCAACGGAGGACCAACTGATTTTGTGGTGGTCCTTATCCTCAAACATAGTACCACCAATGAAGAGACTGTGAAAGTTGGAGCATTCTATTTTACAAACCTTTCATCGTTGTCGTTACGATCCCCGAGACCGTGTCTCCCCATCACATGCCTGAGTCCATAGTTTATTTTGCATTCAAATCCCCCATAACCATTATAATGTCTATTTTAGGTGTTCTGCTCAGGACGGCGTTTAGTTGTTTGTAGAAGGAGTCTTTCGCTAGGACATTGTTGGGTTCAGTTGGAGCATCATCATCATCATCGTGTCGCAACACCCCGACGTCAGACATTGGCCGCCTTCATCGTTTTCCTCCAATTATCTCGGTCACGTTACAGCGTCCTCCAATCTTGGAAGCCCAGTAGTTGCTAGGTGTCCACATATACTGAGCTCTCACAACGAGATCTCGGTCGTCTAGGCAGTCTCGCTCCGTCAACTCGTTTTGCATTCATTACTCTCTTTAGCATGTGATCATCGTCCATTCGTTGGATATGCCCTGCCCATTGAAGTCGTTGTAGTTTGACGATTTTCGAAACTTCCAGCTCATCGTACAACTTTCATTTCCGACTTTCGCGTTGAAGTCTCCCAGCAGCAATTTGACGTCGTTTGTTGGAAGTGAGGCGAAGAGAGTCTCAAGGCGGGCGTAGAACTCATCTTTTATTGTGTCTTCTTTAACTTCAGTGGGGGCATGCACATTGATGAGCCAGAGACTGAAGAATCGAGTCTTAATGCGAATCGCACACAGCCGTTCAATTATGGGTTTGAAGTCAGTAATGTGCGGCTTGAGTTGATTGTTTGCTATAAATGATACTCCAAACTCCTTGCGGCCCGATAGTTTGCCACTTGTAAACATTGTGTGCGATTTGTTGTCATTGATCTCGCTGCCAAGCTAATTTGTTTCCTGGACTGCAGTAATGTTCAGTTTCTACTTTTCGACTTGTTGAAGGAGGGCCTTCTCGGCCCCGGTTTGTTCAGGGAGCGTACATTCCAGGATCCGAAAGAATAATCGTTTAGTCGTTTGCGTAGTCGTCGTTGTTGATCCGTCCAATCCGAGACTTTTGTTCCATGTTTCTTGACGTGGAGTGGCTTTTACAAGGACGAATTGTCAGCACATCGCTTAACCCCATTCAGGAGATGGCCTCAGAAGATAGCTGCTTCAGATGGTTTAGTAAACGTGCTGGAGTTCACGCAACTATGTTGCAGGTCCAACTACGCAAGTCATTCCATCCTACTAAACCTGAGACGCTTAGGTGTTGGTCAGCCATTCAGGCTACAGCTATCTGCCTTTTTCCAAACTATCTTATCGCTAAGACGTGGCCGTCAGCGGTTTGAAACACTGCCGTTACCAGGGGGCGCCCACGTGGAGGACTATGGAAAGGTCTTTGCCCCCCCCAGGTGGAGCATAACATTGTATTATTGTGTTGTTCCTCATTTTGGCTCAGAATCTGGTGATCATGATTCAGTCGAAGGCCGGATCCCAGGATAAGAGACAGTTTTGAGCGGCTCTGGTTAAAAGGAGCCCACACCTGAATCACGACCAGTACCGGTAGCTCTACCGGGGTACAACATTAAAGCGCTTCCCGTTGGAGACATAAATTCTCCGCTGTTCCACCATCTTATTTCACAAATCCTCAGATGTTTAATTTATAGCGCTGAAATTCGCTCTCTAATTGAAGATATCGTGCGTTGTGATCCATTGCCCGGGAGAGTACGTGCATTCCAGAATCCAATCTCTCATTGTTCGATACTCAAAAGTCGTAATAGTTGAGTCCTTATCTGAGGCATAGTTGACATTTCCTTAGCATAATAGAAAATTTCGGATAGTGCAAGTTGCTGGCATAGACATCCTGTCCTTTGTTTGTCGGTTTCTGCGACAGACCCGCAAAGGCGAAATCCGTGGTATTATTCTTACACCCCACACCACAGGGGGGATGTTTCTCTCTCTGGGTCCTGTCAACCCCTTGTGGGGCATAGGGCATTGACACAGGGGGGATGTTTACTTCAACCAAATCATCTCAGCGCCATTACGCCCACGATTAAGACTATGGAAGAGGATTTTTGACCTGCGTGAAAGAAATATTCTCTTGCATGGACTTGAAGATTCTGTCCGTGACCTTAAAACCAGTGAGTGAAGATGAAGTCTGTGCGGATTTTTCCTGGACTTTAAACCTGTGCGTGGACTTATAACCTCCTTTTATTCTGACTCAAATTGTGTCGCCCTTGTCTTGATTTGAACTCATTCTTTAGGCCTAAGTCTTTTGACCGCGCTGCAGTTGATCGGACTGACGGTAGATCCTTGAAAACCCGGCCCCACTTTGTCCTGGTTCCTATCTTTCGCCTTTAATTCTCCGTCCTTTCAGGAACCCTGGAGGTAACGGTGCCGCCGAAAGAGCCGCAGAAGGTGGAAAGTATTTGAGAAGAACTCTGTTTAGTTTATTCGTGCCTCGTTTACGGATACCGCAATATTCTGTCCGAAGGATTCTTGTTCAAGACGAATTTTCCAATTTTCCAAGATGGGTTTTGTTTATTTGTCTCTCACAACGTTATCAGTTTGTTTAACTACAAAACACAAAAAAATGCAGTTCCTTTGGCGTCTGAAGACAAAACATAACTCTGAATGACTTCGGTGACCAGATCATCATCATTAACGTGGCGCAACAGCCCGACGTCGGGCTTAGGCCGCCTGGATCATCGTCCTCCAATTGCTTGTTTAGGCATGCGAAAATCGTTCATTCGTTGTACATGCCCTGCCCATTGAAGAGGTTGTAGTTGGACGATTTTCGAAACTTCCAGCTCATCGACACTTCATGCAAGTCATGGTTGTACCGAATGCACCATCCATCTCGGTCGTAAACTGTTCCGAAAGTTTGCCGAAGGACTTTCCGTTCGAATGTGCTCAGCATGTTTCCGGAGGCTTGGGTTAGTGTCCAGGTTTTGATGATGGTTTTGTATACGCGGAACTTCGTGTTTCTGTGCACATGCTTCGACTTCATTTTGGGGAGGACTCCGAAGAAAGTCTTGCTAGCTGCATCCGTCGCTTGATTTCGTCACTTTCGTTGGCGTCCTTTGACAGGTTGCTACCCAGGTATATGAAGTCGTCTACGAAATTGATGCTGAGGTCTCCTACTTTGACGTTCGATTGTGCTGGCGTCCTGGTTCTTGATTTGTTCTGTGAGACAGATTTGGTCATCGTCATCTTTGTTAGTCGTACTAGTTTTGCTGGTATACCAAATTGCAGAATGATGTTGTACAGCACACCACGATCAAAACTGTCATATGCTTGTTTAAAGTCGACAAAGATTTGGTACACGTCAACGTTGTATTCCCAACACTTTTGCAGGACTAGCTTGACCGTAAAAAGTTGATCGGTTGTGGAGCGACCAGGTCTGAAACCGGCTTGATACTCGCCAATGATTCGTTCGGCGTACGGTTTTATTCTATTCTCCAGAATTTTCGTCAATAGTGAAATGCCATTGTAATTCTTACACCGCTATTTATCTCCCTTTTTGGTGGATGGGACAGATGATGCTTCTACGCTAATCGTCTGGGATCACTTCGTCCGCCCAGATTCGCAGAAGTAGTTGGTGTATGACATTTAATAGGAACGGGTTACACCGGATTTTAGCAGCTCAGCTGAAATCTCACCAGCGTGCGTCGCTTTATTTGGTTTTAGTGACCGCAGGGCGAGATCAACTTCGTATACTGTCGGAGGTTATGTAATGTGGCCATGATCAATAATAACGCCATCTATTTGGGCTTCGAAATATTGTGTAGTCTTTAGTAGTCTGAGGAAGGAAATTTTCGCATAAAAATGTAAATGCCTGTAGCAGCTAAAGGGTTAAGATTTCGAAAAAATGTCCCTTAATATTTTTTGCTGGAAATCACTTGGGGAATCACGTGGCAGTGCGTTTATCCAGCAATTTCTGGACACTCTGTATATTGTCTTGTTCAAATTAACCTTGGGTCTCTGACTAAGTCTGTTTTGTGAGGATACTTAATAATATCAGGTAGATCCGCAAAATAATCGCCAAGCGATCTATTTAAATTATTTGCACCCTACCATATTAACTCATTGCAGAATATATACAATTAATGGTTGAAATATTCACGATGAAATATTGCTTTTCAGGAGAAAATTCTACTCTCCGCGCATTTTGCGGAATAGCAATTTTGAAATACAATATAATGTCCTTGGCATCCTTAAAAAATGCGTTCTATTTGAAAGAAATAAGTACATAAATACATTACGTGTTTCCACCCGTATTCATATCAGCCGTATAAAATGAAGCCAAGGTTCCTCACGTGTTTATTATGTCGAGGATATGGCAATATCCTTCGTCATTCCGACATATGGACGAGCGAATGCCACTATATGTATATTATGATAGCTTAAACGGTTTTTTCTCCTCTTTTTTTCAATACTACACCACCCCAATCTCGAGTGGGTGTTAGACACTCGACAGTCGTCATGGCGGTATTTTTTTTTTAAAAATGGAGAAGCGTTTCGTTTCGGTGTCGTGATGATATAGGACATTTTTTGAGGGGCGTAATTCTATTGGATACAGAAATACGGAAAAAATCAGGAGAATGCAAATGTTTTTCAAAGCTTTTGAATTCTGTCAGAATATTTGGAAAAAAAAATCAATTTGTTTACAAATCCAATGAACTTATTTCCAGAAGAGTTTTGCATCATCGGGTGTTCAATTCAATGAATTCATTGTACACTTTTCTTAATATTTTATGTTGGCGCTTTATAATATTCCACATAAAAATTCAATCTAACGATTGGAAAATAAACTGAATGGATTAAACTTGCAACATTAACCAGAAACGTCTTCGTTTCTTCTATTTCACCTGTTCCAGTTTGTAATTCTCTGATAAGCTCCTAATGCCTCATAATCTCCTATTTAAAATCTGTTAAAATAACCAAAAACCCATAAAACCACTCATACGCAATACACCGTTATAAAATATTCATTACGATGCTGACATGGTTAATACTCGTACAATAAAGCCGCTTGGCAACATCACATTGTATCGACAACAAGAAGGCTTTTTGCGCTGTCAGTTTGCCGGAAGGATCAACCTCATCAGATGCACATTAACCGCTACGACACAAACAATAAAAACGAAGTATCGAAAAAAAAAATTCTTTATCGCTAATGGATTCGGTCATACGAGTGTATATAGACGCTTCCCTCCATATGTAGTTGGTTTTGCGAACGTTCCGAACTATGCACATGAGCACCAGGACTTTATTCTCGGAATATTTCTTCCTTTCCATGTTTCTTCTTCATGTTTGCTTGTCCTTCTGACGAAGGGATGAAGGATACAGTGTATTGTGGCCCCGGGTCCGGATTACAGTACCGACGAATATTTCGATGCCGTATCAAGAGGATAACGTTTGGTTATATTTCCATATTTTCGCATTACTTACGAAATATGAACAATAGCTAAAGTTACGATGGTCATTCAATATTGGGGATTGTATCGAAAAGGATAAAGCCATTGAAATTTCGAAGATAAGTATGAATACATGATGTATTCTGCACGAAAGTACGTTTATATCGAGGGCGAAGCCGGAAATAATGAAGTTCTTTTAGGGGGATGGTTAATATAATATAAATTATATGATATGCGCATACATTGACTCCGCCAGCAAATCAAATAGCCTATCCTGTCGCTACTAGCTTAGTAGTTTTAGGAAGCACAAACGCCGTCTGTACACTGCCCATCGGTACCATTGAAATAGATTTGCGTTTTGTTGATAATACTCGTAAACTACACTTGCGAGCAAAAATACTGAATCAAACCGAAAGCACGTGTATTTGTATGCTTATTTTGAAAAGTACATTATGTATCCCTACAAATCGTATATTATTAGAAAACTTGAAATCTTAGCTTTACATTAATACCATTTTTAACAATATTTGAAGATAGATTTTAAAAGAGTGGGGCTTGGAATCAAAAGGTAGGAAAAATGGGGATTTTAGAAAATGGAGTGTGGTCAGGTTTTTGTTAAATAAAACAATTTTTTTTTTAAAAAATAACAAAATTATTTATTTATTAATATCTGGTACTACCACCTCTTGCTCTAATCACAGCTTGTACTCGATTTTTAATTGAAATTATTAATTTGTTAATGGTATCTTGAGGAATTTCGCTCCATTCCTCTATTAAGGTCTCCTTCAATTCGATAGTCGAAGGCGCGGGATCTCTGTGTCGGACTCTGCTTTTGAGCTCGTCCCACAAGTGCTCAATGGGATTTAAGTCTGGACTGCGTGCAGGCCAGTCAATTGTCGCAATATTAGCTTCGTTCAGGAACTGCTGTGCTTGACGCGATGTGTGACATCGTGCATTGTCGCGCATTAAAGTAAAGTTGTCGCCAATAGATGCTGCGTAGGGAACAACATGGCCACGTCGAATACCGGTAATATACCGTTCGGCTGTCAGTCCTCCTCCTCGGCCTCCAGCGGGCACGCATACAATTTCCGTTTTTGAATCCACAGAGATACCGGCCCACACCGTTTCTGTGATACAGCATTGCGCGAATCGCTCACCTGGACGCCTGTATACCCGACCTCTTCTGTCACTGCCATGTAGACACACTCTGGTCTCGTCGGTGAACAATACGGACCGCCATTGCTCGAGGGTCCAATTTAAGTGATGACTGACAAACGTGAGTCACGCTAGTCGGTAATGTGGGGTCAATTTTGGGCCTGTGGCGGGCCGTCTTGGAGTCAAATTCGCTTCCTTTAGTCGTCTCTTTACTGTCCACTCCCTTACAGCTACTTCACGAACGTCCATCAGATTCTGTTGCACGTCAACTCCCGTGAGGTGCCGATTTCGTAGCATACTTGTCACAATAAAACGATCGTCTCTATCGGAAGTGCACCTAGAGCGGCCGGGTCGGGTTCACTGATTGTAGCTACCTTCCCCCCGAAACACTCTTGACACAGTAGACTGACTCATTCCTAACTGACGAGCGACTGTTCTCTGAGTAAGCCCTTCCGAAAATAGGGCGACAACTTGAGCCACCTGCTGAGGCGTGGTACTCATGAATGGCAAAATTGTGACTTTTATTGCTTTAAAATTATTCAATCGACCTTCCAGATTCAACTGACCATTGAAAACCCTTTGCGGATGCATTTATAGGGTTAGTTTGCCTTGTAATAACCCATTCATAAATGTTCAATTTCCCGACTTTTTAGCTTCAGGTAGTGTTCATTCATAAAACACTCATTAAATGGTGATAAAAAAAGTATCATTGTAAAGCTAAGATCTCAAACTTTCAAATGACATACGATTTGTAGGGATACATAACGTACTTTGCAAAATATACATACAAATAAACGTGGATCGGTTTGATTCAGTATTTTTGTTCGCAAGTGTATATCTCTCAAAAAAACTCGTTGTAAAAAGTTCCCGCAAAAAAAAAAAACTTTCAGCCGCAGAAAGGATTAATATGAACATGTGTAATTCCGCCAAAGTACTCGTATCTCTCGTATCTTTGCGCCTCGCTCTAGGGTATGCATACTGAACCCTGATTAAATCAGTCAATTTCTTTTAACGCTGATTGCCGGGGCGCTTTGTGGGCTTGCTCTGATGCCAAGTCTTCTCGCCCGGATTCCTTTATAAATGTCCCTGCCGTATAAAAGACTAGAAGTCCACTTCAGGCCAGAAGTGATCAATGGACAATAGCCGTATTGTGTGTGCAGCGCAGTTTAGAATAGAATGAGAATTGCACGCGTCACACTTATAAAATTGTTTTGGGTTGAGCCGCTAGTTGGTGTAATGCGTATGATTGTTGTTCTGTATTTTGTCTCTACTGCACAAAAAAAAACAGGTAATTGTTTCTACTCCGTTCTTCTCTTTAATCAATCCCATTTTCACATTTTGTTTAATTAACTTATTTTTTTCAACTCAATAAAATCATACCATGTTCTTTAGATTGTTCTACTTATCTGTTTTTATACCCTAGACTTATAGTATAGGGTATAATACGGTATATTGTTTTTGTCACGACGAAAATATGTAACACCTTAAAGGAGGCTCCGGAGGTATAACAATGTATGTATAAATGATCAGGGTCACCTCCTGATTCGATTTAGCCATGTCTGTCTGTCCGTCTGTCTGCCCGTTCGCACGATAACTTTCGATAGAATAAAGCTAGAGCCTTGAAATTTCGGCCAAATGTTGGCAGTATGATCTAGTTGGTTGGTATTGAAAATGCGCATGATCAGGCCAAGAAAACGCCTGCCTCCCCTGCATATGTAAAATAATTAAAAGTATTTATAACTCCCGATTAAATAAACATGAAAAGCTCTAGCTTTGATGGATTGCTCGTGAGGGTCATCCTATACTCTCCTGGAAAAAGAAAATCGATCAGTCGAAAACTAACGGTAATTTTCTTACAAAGAACTCCGTACTACCCTAGTTTTTAGATTTTTTGTCTATAACTCTTGAACCAATTGACGTAGACGCCTTATTTTTGGCATGTAACCCTAAGGTGAGGAGCTGCTTGAGTCTTCGTAAGTTGGGCATAATCGGATCAAAGGAACGCCTATCTCCCCTACAAATTTCCAAAAATTAAATATTCCTTTATTTACGATACCTTTTGATAGAATGAAGCCAGTGACTTGAATTTTTTGTCAAATGTTTGAAGTGAGATTGAGTTAGTTGGTATTAAAGATGGGTTAGATCCGACCTAAGAAACCCCTACCTCCCCTAGAGATGAAACTTAAAATAAGCGATAACTTACGACAAAATAAAGCTAGCGACTTGACAATTTGGCTAAATGCTTGTAGTAGGATCCAAATGGCTAATATTGAAAATACGTAAAATCCGACGAACGAAACCCCTACTTCCCCTACAAATGAAACTTCAAATAAGCGATAACTTTCGATAGAGTGAAGCTAGAGACTTAAAATTTTTTCTATATGTTTGTAGGATTATCTAATTGGTTGGTGGCAATGACGGGCAAGATCCGACCCAAGGAACCCCTACCTCCCGTACAAGTGACACTTAAAATAAGCAATAACTTTCGCTAAAATGAAGCTAGTGACTTGAAATTTTGGTAAAATATTTGTACTGGGATCTAGTTGGTTGTTATTAAAAATGTGCAGGATTCGACAAACGAGACCCCCTACAAGTGAGATTTCAAATAAGCAATAATTTTCGATGGAATGAAGCTAGCTACTTGAAAAATTCGACATATATTTGCAGAATGCATATGGTCGTTGCCAATTGGTACTTTTGGTATCACTACTAGGTCTGTTTAAGTCTAGGGTATATACGCTTCGGACTCCAGGCCATGCCATAAAATATGCGAACATTGACAACGCATATACCATCCTTGGCATAAACCCGGATTGCCGGAATAAGCCCTGGATGTCCGAAGCTTCATGGCGGCGGATTGTTGAATAAAAGAGTCGATGGTTCGTTTGACTGCAGCATTTGACGGCAATCGAAGCAGCATCGAACTCCGGTATCATCAGAAAACTCCTGAAAGTTCTGCGTAGTGTGCGACGTCATAAAAGAGATTATGCGAAGTTTCCGTTAGCCTCAGCAAAAGAAGTCGCAAGAAGCAACAACTTAAACACCGTATACGATGTCATCAAAGAGTTTACAGGTGGTCGTAATTACTTATTGTGTAGAAAGATCAAATGAGTCGGTGGAGAGAACACTTCGCGGCGATCTTGAACCGTGTAACCTCTGATGAAGTTCACCCTCATAAAGATAATTTAGCTTACCAATAAAATGTGCCCATGCGGTCCACTACCCCGACTAAAGAGGAATTATTGCACTAAGACGAGGAATGGCCGCTAGACTCGACTGTATCCCTGCCGAACTTTATCAAGCAGCGCCAAGCGTAACTTGTCAGTTGCTGCACCCGCATGTTGATAAAACGTGGAATACAGAGACTTTTCTCGCTGAGTGCATTGATTGATTGATCATCAAACTTCCGGTAGTCCGGATGGCGGAATGGTTAGCACGTTCGCCTTCTTCGCACTGGACCCCGGTTCGATTCCCACTGAATGCGGTAGTTTTCGATAAAAAAAAACCGGGGATATACGTGTCGGACTATGAGCCCACTCAGCTGTTAAATGAATACCCATTTATGGGGTAAATAACTCGGTTGAGCGTGTTGCTGATCACAACCTCTGCACAAGACATACCGCCACGATCTAGAAAATTAAATGATGCTAACTCATCTCAAAGCCATGGTTATTTATTATTTTTATCAAACTTCCGAAGAAGGGTAGTCTTACAGACTGTGATAATTGCAGAGGCATTTCTGTGCTTCCTTCAGTCGCCAAGATAATAGCTAAAATCGTCCTGGAAAGACTAATGGCTCACTTAGAAAGCACAATTGATGAAGAGCAGGCTGTCTTTCGATCCGAATTCGCCTATGTCGATCACATTAACACCTTGTGAATCATCATTGAACAATGCGCAGAGTACGATTCTCCGCTTCACTTGCTTTTCATTGATTGCGAGAACGCTTTCAATGGTGTGAACCGAGATCCTATATAAGCGGTCTGCTCAGGAGAGGCATCCCTGAGAAACTTGTGGCTATTATTTACGCAAGCTAAGGTGTCGGGAGACTTTGAGATTCGCAGTTCGGCATGGGTGCATCCTCTCACCGATCTTATTCCTTATAGTGATCGACAATGTTTTGCATGCAGCCCTTTCCAGACTAGACAGAGAAATTCAATGGACTTTAACATCTTGTCTACAACATCTTGATTACGTAAATGACATTTGCCTATTCTCCCACAAAATCATAGGTCTGTCCGCAATAGCGTTAGGGGAAGCAAGCAAGATTAGGAAAAAAATTAATACCAACAAGACCAAGGTTCTTAGCCCGCTATTGCGAAAAAGAAATCCTACACCTATTGCCATCAGCTTCAGTGGGTAGCCTGTGGAGAAGGTAGACAAATTCGTCTACCTGAGTAGCCTTGTCGCCGAAAATGGTGTTACGGAGCAGGCCATCGCTTGTCACCAGTCCAAATGCGCATACGGCATGCTGTTCAGGATCTGGCAGTTATCTTATATCAAGACCACTCTGGGTTTGTTTCGCTCCCTGGTACTGTCTATAATTTTGTATGGGAGTAGTCTCTAATTACCTATCCGCGCCGTCCTTATACTGACAAGCTCGGAGCACTGTGAGAGTTCTATTAGGACTCACAGGCAGTTTTTGATTGCGCCGAGATTTGATCTCCGAGCTCTAGATTAGTATCGTAGAGCGGTGACCGAACGATCACGGCCACCGAGCACAGTACATGGAAAGTTTCCGTAAGAGTTACCAGATAACTGGCAGTGGCAATGGATAGGTTACACAAATGACTGCGTTGCTTTACGACCAAGAGGTGGTCCTAAAATCACATGGCGTCGATCTGTGGCGAAATGGTGTAAGGCACTGGGTAAGTCGTTTGGGGAGCTGATGAGAGTAGGAGTGGTTGACACGCTATGCCCCACTAGGGGTTAAGGCAAAGTAGAAACGTTTGATTGGATGAGAGGGACAACGGGTCGTCAACGGCCTTCTGATCAGCTGGTGGTGGTATTGGCTGGTTGACCTACACTTTACCGCTATAGTCCTGCATGAGAATATGGCGGGGGACATTATTCCACCTTTACCGCTCATCCTTTCTAAAGACTTCTAGCACAATTTTTGGAAATCTAAAAGTAAACTCACCATTTAAGCGAGAGCTACCAAAGAGTTCTGGTTGAAAACGATGACCGTGCACAGTGTCTTTCCTGTGCCGCCTCCTGCTTAGCAATCCTCTAGTTCTGTTTTGGGAGGGTAGGATTGAGCGACCTGATCGCGAACAGAATCTCTTCGGCATCATCGGGTCTGTATGGAACAGTGATCTCGTCCCTAGAAACTGCCTCGAACCACGGTTCTCCATCCTTAGAGATGTCCATCTTAAAGAGATTATTGATCGTTGGTCAGCGAAAAGTATCACCTTTATCGGTCATCCACCATCCTTACAGGTTGGATGTGGTCCTGTTCGCTCTGTCATAATGTAGCGGAAGTTAGAGGCCACATCGCATTCTGCTTCCATCGGCATCACTCTTATCGAGGACAGCCGACTCTGTCCAACTCGTCATCGCATGAGCATAGGATTCAGCTGGGTCGCTGGCTGCAGTGATCCTTTTCCTTGTAACGTTGGCCCGGTAAATCAGCAGTAATGCTCTTTGCCTATGGGAGCGAAGATTTTTGCTCGTCTCTCAGTTTCTTCTCTAGTAAAATATCTAAGCAGTTGCGCATCACGTTACGCAATTTGCGAAAGCGAGTTGCGCACAAGGTTTTCCAGGTTTGAACCGGTTCAGTACGAATTGACCATATGCGCTGACTTCAATTAAGATGTTTAATTTTCCGGGGATGTATTACTGTGGGTCTGCTAGCTTAAAGCCACGGCAAGTTGGTATTTAATGGACAAGACGGCAATGGTGCAGTTATGGTCTACAAGACGTCAACAACTATCGAACACAAGGTTTTACTAGCGCACATGGATCTCTTATCAAGGCTCCCTGCATGTGGCTGGAATCTGATACTGGACCAGAGCTCCCCTGCCCTACCGAGGTAGACGTGATCACGAATTGGGTAGCCGACTGTCTACCGCTACTAATCTTTTCTTGTCGTGCGAAATTTCATAGAAATACTGTCAAAAGTTTCGTCCTGTTGACAGTATTTGTACGAAATTTCGCAAGAGAAGGAAAGGTTAGTACTGGGCATTAGCGTATGCTGCATGTTAATTGCCTTGACCCCTCCAGGGGCATGGACGCGTCAACATCTCTAGCATTTCTATGCCTTGTTCACGTTTCGATAGAATATCTACTTTTCGGAAGTGCAGTTGCTAGCATGTATCTCCAATCCGCGCCGTTTTTATATTGACAAACTCGGAACATTGTGAGAGTTCTATTAGTACTCATATGCAGTTTTTGATCGCGTCGAGATTTGAACTCCGAGCTCTAGATTAGTATCGTAGAGCGGTGACCAAACGACCACGGCCACCAACTGCGATGATAGAGATAATCGCCTGGTATATGTATAGTATGTGATCGGACACTCTTAATGTGATTAAATTTCTTCTATTGTCCCAGTTAGAATACACACTCTGCACGAGCAGACGACACCTGCTAAGAACGTGCTAGAAATTCGAAGGAATTCTGAAGCACCAAAATACCTTTTGCGTTCGCTACTTTTAATACATATACGAAATAATTCATATGGGCTTCCGAACCTTATCCTAACACAAAAAAAAGTTATTCATGTTTTATTCCTTCGACCTTCTATCGCAAACACGATAAATATAATATACTCTCAGGAGAATTCACCTTTTAGGAATTCTAATTTTATACTTATTCTTTAAACGCACAAGAGAGATAGGATTTCGAAGAAAATGTGTTTTCATTGCTTATCAGGAAGGAACCATGACGCACAACACAATGTAAATCAAATATCTAAAAAAGGAGCAAGACATTAAACCAAAAAAAAAAAAACTCCTAGAGTAGTGGAAAATCAATAAAATAAAACGAAACGTTTCTACAGGAGCGCACTGCATGAATTCTGACCACGAACCACGATTTTTATTTCGGGTTTTCTTCGTTGGCATTTCCGCAACTTTCATCGCCTGGTTTTGTGCGGTCGTCTTAAAATCAGTTTTTTCTCCAGGAGAATTATTTCCTTCTCGGTACAAAAATTGATGCGAACTTGTAGTACACTCGACTTCATGCCCGACATAGCCCCACTCACAAATCCCTTGCGAACATAAAACAGTATTCTCGCAACATCCCGTTTTTTTTTGCTGAGGTCGGGAGGCCCCCGGTTCGCGGCATGGGAAAAACGTCGTACTCGTATATTGAATTTTGCCTTATATCGGAGTCTCTCGACATAGAGCCTTAAAGATGTAGTTTAGCATATCCTTCCCCCTTTTTTTGGAACGAATTGAATTCAGCACAAGATAAAAGACGGTCGAAAAAGGGAAGCACGACTTTCCTGTAACAATGTTAAATTTGGACAATTTACGTAGGACAAGGTCTTGTATGTAGCGCTTGGGAGAGGGAAGAAAGTGAAAAGAAAAAGTAAACTCGTCTACAAAACAAAATAAGCTGACGAAGCCCTTTTTTTTTGCTTCCAACTCTCGCCTGTTTGTCCTCTTTTTTTTCTCGATATTCGAAGGACTTGTATACATTTCAAAGATTTTTGTCTCGCGCTTCGATTCTCTGCTGGGCTCAAATGGCACTCGAAAAAGGTAAACACATGGGCAAATAAGGATTTTTCGATTAACGCCTCCCGAAGAGGGGGGTGTGTGCTGAAAATCCGGATAATAACCTCGGGAAAACAGGATCCTACATTTCCAGACCGAATTAATTTGAATTCTGACCGGGTCCGATAACAAATTTATCGTCACATTGTCCTCATTCATCGACGAGACACGTTTCTTTGCGCCCAATTGGCCACTTATTCGAAATCCCCGAACCAATGATTCCCAATCGAAAATAATGACCGAGTATTCCCGGATTATAGTTCGAGCACTAAGTTATATTTTTGACAATATTTCTGAATTTATATATAGGAAAAAATTCCTGGCACCGAATTCCTAGCCTCGGGGTAAAAGAGTCGCTTAGCCATCCCGCAGCAGACTGGAGCGTAGTTGTGACTTATGATTGGGAGTCGGTTACATACATTACATACGGATATACACGCTAGGTGGCTGATAACGAAAATTTGTTACAATGAAGCAGAAAAATCAATAAAAACGTCCCATTAATCTCAATAAGGACATAATACGGAGTAAAGCGTGCTGCTGGTCGGCCGAATAAAAAAGGCACTTTATTCCACGGTGATAGCAGAGCAACGCCAACCACTACGATATTTGAAAGGTCGTGACACCGTAGCGGTGACCGCCCTAAAGGACGAAGAACAGTTTCACACCGCCTCAACTGCATGTGGTGGAGGCAATGTAAGTCCCTTATTGGTCACTCAAAAAGAAGAAAAACCAACAGTATGTGGGGACACTACGGAAAAAACGGATGGAGGACTCAGTGTTTATTAAAATAGAACAACCAGCTGGTTGGCTAATGAAAAAGGGAAATGTGGAACAAAGCCCGCTCACAGAAATTTAGGTCGCGTTTATTATTACTGATTTACGATCAGGATGCGGTCAAAGAACATCCCATCTCTGTTCACATATTAAATAATAAAATTTGTGTAAATGAAAGATAAAACGGTTTTGGATGTGAAATGAAAAAGATGCTAGCCTGACGAACAATTCCCCCAAAATTTAGGGTCTGTATCGTCCCAAGTCCTGTTTTAGGAAAGTGAAAAATCGCCCCGGATTGTGATATTGTATAAAGCGGAAATATCTGGAGTAGATTTTCACCTTAAGCGATACTAACTAACGCAAATCTAGTCCTGAAAAATTTGAAATTTCCGCTTCTGTTTTAGTACTAAGTCACGGAAATCCACTTTAGGGTATCCCGAAGTGTTTTACTGCTTTAGGTGGTACAAGCGTACATCGCAGAGTGGATTTCAGCTTTAGGTAGTACGAACCCATTAAAATCCACTTTGGAAAATCTTAGACAGGATATTCGCTTTCGGCTGTACCAAAATTTGCCGCAATGTTTCGTAGTCGTAAATAAGAAGTTTGAGGCCATACTTCATTTTTAACTATAACCACGAATTTTATAAACTTTTATCCCAAAATGATCAATCGCTGTAACCTCAATACAATATATTTAGGGCGATAGTTTGTTTGCAGTTGTTTGGTGGAAGAGAGCTTTTACCACAGGTGGGAAAGCCACTCTGGCCAAAATTCAGAGGTTTGCCTGTTCTATAGTAACAGGAGTCATTTGCTCTTCCCCCATGGCGGCCCTGGATGTACTGCTTGATCTTCCGCCTCTGCATATTCATGTGAAAGCAGAAGCACAAATAAGTATTGCTAGACTGAAAGAATGCGATGCATACATCAAGTTCAACTTAGAACAGGGAAGTTGGTTCAAACAGAGCATCGAAACCAGCATGTCCACGGACTACTTGGTGAAAGAATCGTCGTGCAATAATCTGTTTGTAGTCATAACCTGCAGCAGAGAGAGCTGGGCTGACGAATTTTCCAAACTCCCGCCAGAAACCATCAAGAGTGTTTCACGCATGTGTAACGGACGTTCTGGTGGGCATCCGGAGATGCTCGTGGGGACGGAGCCTAAGGTTGCATTATGACCGTGAAGGTCAGGCAGCGCCATCTGCGAAGAAATGGGCCCCTCAACGGGCTAGCAGCGGCCTATGCTTGCTGTAGCTCAGTTCGGGAGATGCGGGCGGGGTTTTCGCCGCTCGTTGTCCTGTTCTTTACGTATTAACAAAAATTCATAGGCCTGGGGAAGACAACACAAACAAGGGAGGTAAAAATGGGGAATAAAAAAAATGAACCGATAAGGATGGAATGGTTGGCGGATGGCTCGATTGCTCTCGCGCTCGCATTGGGATCCAGGTGTAATGGGACCCTCGGCCTTTGGTTTCGTACCACAGACAAATCCTTACTCATCAGGTGCTGCCATAGATCTACCGGTGGAAGCAGCACAACCAGACCAGAATATGGTTCATTACACATAGTTAAAAGACTGACGAGGGAACTGGGCAGACATTATGTGTTCACTGCATCGAGCTACAGTTCCTATGGGTAGGTTCCCTACTGCCTTCCAGGCAGAGATACATGCAATTTAGGTATGTGCGGAGTTTTGCCCGAAGGCAGGCTACCAAAATGATAGTATCTGCGGCCAATATGGCTCTAAGTAAGTGGTCGGTCATATCAAAGTTAGTGCGCAAATGCTAATTTGTGCTTCAGAGTTTGGGTGCTCTGAATGGGGTCCACATTTACTTTGTTCCTGGACACGTTGGCATTGCTGGGAATGAGGAGGCAGACAAGTTGGCCAGGACTGCCTCGGCCACCCCGGCCATCCCCTTCTATGGTCGGGATTCTTTTTGTGGGATCTCACTATGCACCGCTAGAAAACGTTCCTAAATAAGAAATGGCTCCCCACACAATAACACCACCTGATCGGCTATGGAGACGATCCAATTGTTACTCTTCCTTGCGTAAATCGTGAAAATAATAGTTAAATCCATCTGGGCCTTCCAAATTAAATTTCTTTTCGTCTGGAAAGACAAGATTCCATTCTCGTTTTCACGTCATATGGTAGCGACAATAGCTCAAGCGCGTTTCTTTCCGCTCAGCTGTGAGCTGCAGTTTTTAACGTCGACCATGAACCCACAGTGTTATAGGGGCGTGCTCCAAGAGGCTTTTCCGGTCTTCAGCAACATTTTTGAAAATTGGAAATGGACGTTCCACCATGACAATGCCCCGATTCACAATGTCGGGTAGTTAAGTCGTGGATAAGAAGCCAGAATGTCAATCTTTTGGATTGGCTACCTTATTCATCGGACCTGAATATAATTGAGAACGTTTGGGGATGGCTCGCTCGAAGTGTGTATGGCTCAGAAAAGTAGTATTCGCACAAAAATGAACTAATTTTAATTTCTTCTATATTAAAGATGCATGGTCGACCATTTCGCTGAAGTATATTAAAAAACTCTACGATTCTCTTCCCAATAGAGTTTATTAAGCAATTCTACACAAGGGGGGGTTCAACCTGTTATTAAAAATAGTTTAATTTGTTTAAATTTGACTCACATCTAAGAAAAAAAATGTGCTGTTTGTGTATCATACGATATGTGTCGCATTTCTTTCTTACAATTTTTACGATTACTAAATATATTGCAATTAGTTTTAATTTATTTTTTATTGGCTTTAATAAACTCTCCTTTAAAAATAAAAATAAAATATTGTTTGTATTTTTTTGGACGATATAAGACTTTGAATAATACCTTTTACAGTGTCCTATTCAAGTGTCGTGGAGTGTACTAGATGTAAAAAAAAAGAAATTTTATGAATAATTTTAGTTAGGATCACCGCCCCCAACCAATCTTCACTCTTTCAAAAATGGTTAATTAAATAATTGCAATTCGCACTACGAAAAACAACATGCAAGTAGTACTCGCACCTACAGTGAGTCACAGTGAAAATGAACCACACTGTGTTAGACAAAGAATTACTGAAAAAGTGAGTTTCCTATATGGCCAGTTTATAGGGGAGGTTGACACACATTCAGAAGGATTTTGGCCATTCTCAAAATCAATTAACTAACCCATTCTACAAATATTTGTCGAATTTTTCAAGTCGCTAGCTTCATTCTATCGAAAGTTATTGCTTATTTGAAGTCTCACTTGTAGGGGAGGTGGAGGTTTCGTTTGTCGAATCTTGCGCATTATTAATAACAACCAACTAGATCCCAGTACAAATATTTTACCAAAATTTTAATTCACTAGCTTCATTTTATCGAATGTTATCGCTTATTTGAAGTTTCACTTGTAGGGGAGGTAGGGGTTCCTTGGATCGGATCTTGCCCATCATTGCCACCAACCAATTAGATCACCCTACAAACATTTAAAAACAAATTCAGGTCTCCAGCTTCACTCTATCGAAAGTTATCGCTTATTTGAAGTTTCATTTGTAGAGGAAGTAGGAGTTTCGGTGGTCGGATTTTACATATTTTCAATATTAGCCAACTGGATCCTACTGAAAACATTTGACCAAAGTTTCATGTCGCTAGCTTTATTTTATCGTAAGTAACCGCTTATTTAAAGTTTCATTTCTAGGGGAGGTAGGGATTCCTTAGGTCGAATCTAACCCATCTTTAATGCCAATTCAATCTCACATCAAACATTTGACCAAAATTCCAAGTCGCTGGCTTCATTCTATTAAAAGTTATCGCTTATTTAAAGTTTCATTTGTAGGGGAGGTAGGAGCTTCTTGGGTCGGATCTTGCCTATTTTCAATTCCAACTAACTAGATTTTACTACCAACGTTCAGCCAAACTTTCAACTCGCTTGTGTCATTCTATCGAAAGTAGGGAGGTAGGCGTTCTTTTGATCTGATTATGGCCAACTTACTAAAACCTAAGCAGCTTCTCACTTCAGGGTTTCATGCCAAAAATCAGCTGTCTATGTCAATTGGTTCGAGAGTTATAGACAAAAAACCTGAAAAGTAGGGTAGTACGGGGTTCTTTGTAAAAAAAAGTACCGTTAGTTTTCAGCTGATCGATTTTATTTTTTGAGGAGAATATGGGATTACTCTTACGAGCAATCTACTAAAGCTGGAGCTTTTCATGTTTATTTAATTGGGAGTTATGGATACATTTAATTACTTTACTTATGTAGGGGAGGTAGGCGTCCTCTTGGCCTGATCATGCCCATTTTCAATACCAACCAACTAGATTATATTGCCAACATTTGACCAAAATTTCAAAGCTCTAGCTTCATTCAATCGAAAGTTATCGTGCGAACGGGCAGACAGACAGACGGACAGACAGACAGAAGGACAGACAGACAGACGGACAGATAGACAGACGGACAGACAGACAGACAGACATGGCTTAATCGAATTAGGAAGTGACCCTGATCATTTATATATACACATTGCTATACCTCCGGAGCCTTCTTTAAGGTGGTACATATTTGCGTCGTGACAAAAACAATATACCCTATACTAAAAGTCTAGGGTATAAAAATGGCTGGAAAACCATTCAGATTAAAATTGTTTTATATAAATTTATTGTCTCAACATATAAGTCTCTTATTTCAGTATGTTTTACAATTAATTTTGTCTGCCTACTACACCAAAAATAATATAAACTTAAAAAGTCCAAAAATACACCTCACAGTAAAAATGAATCGCTAAAATTAAAGCATATATAAGATGCCCCGCTTCAGATGGTAAATACTTTGATGGTAGTACTGTTCAAATATGGAAAATTAACACCAAAGTGGACACTCGGTCTTTAACCGTTTCAGAGTATTTTTTGTAAATTGTGTCAAAAAGCATGACTTTCCGTACAAAATCAAAATTTGCCCTTGTCCCAATCACCTAATTCACAATTTGACTTCACTTTGTAAAAAAAATAATTCATATAACACATATAACCTTTCCCGGGTTCGAAATTCACCGTTACTTTAAAGATATAACTGTTCAAACTCTCAAAACCGATTTTTCATCGAAAGTTCAAATTTTAATTTTTCCACGGTACTTTGAACTAACAAATCTGCACAAATGTTGCCGCAATGCGTTGGCTTTCCAACGGTATACTTTTTTGGTACGTTTGGATTTGAAAATTTTCGAATAATACGCATTAAAGAAAAAAAATATGGTCTGGAGATGGAAGAAATTTACTTCAACCTTATGCTCCTTATATGCTCGAAAGTATCTGTTGATAGGAGGTCCGAAAGTGTGAAAGAAAAGGGATAAAAGGTCCTTTTTACAGTTTTCTTTGAATATTTTGAAAAC
The DNA here is from genome assembly GCA_964017055.1 of Chloromyia formosa. Lineage (NCBI taxonomy): Eukaryota > Metazoa > Arthropoda > Insecta > Diptera > Stratiomyidae > Chloromyia > Chloromyia formosa. The sequence continues at coordinate 121,336,313 of OZ024813.1, read as the reverse complement.
TACGAGTTTTACAAAAATAAGTTCTAAGGCGAATTAAATCACATAAAATTTCCTACAAAGTGATATATCATGCATTCTACCGTATAATGTTATATTATACCCTAGAACATAAACAAAGGAAAACTAAAAAAAAGATCTCCGACGCCTTACCCATACGCTTCCAGACCCCTTGTCAACAGATACTTTGGAGCATATATTCAGAGGACTCTCCACATTGATTGTGCCAAATTTCAAAATCATACGATCTTTTTTTCATATTTCTCGTTGGTAGCATATACTACCTGTAAAGTCATGGTTGAAGTAAATTTGTTCCATCTCCAGACCATGTTTTTTCTTTGATGCGTATTTTTCGAAAAGTTTCAAATCCAAACGTATCAAAAAATAAACCGTTGGAAAGCCAACAAATAAGGGCAACTTTTGTCGAATTCACAGATTTGTCAGTTCAAATTACCGTTGTAAAAGTATCATTTGAATTTTCGATGAAAAATCGATTTTGAAAGTTTGAGCAGTTGTATCTTTGAAATAACGGTAAATTTCGAAACCGGGAACTTTGATATGTTTTATAGCCCCATATACGATGCAATCCGTCGCGAGATCGATCGCACAGTGTATGTGACTATCGTTGACGGTTTCACTGATCTGACGATCAAATTTTATCTGCCGATTTTTTGGTGCGATTTCACTGCAATCCGTCGGTTTGACGATCGATTGGACGCTGTGTGTGATTATCGCAAGCGAATGTCAAATTATCAAATTATTCAAGTATGAAATTTAAAGGATTCTGATGATTTCAGTAGGTCTGTAATGCAAATATAAAATATGTAGTATTCGAAAATTCCACAAAAATCCAAATCGTCAACAAAAATTAATCTACTATGCTTCACAAAATTATTTGTATCATGGCAAAAAGTTGTTTATCTTGAGGTTCAGCGATGTTTAAAGCGCACTTAACAATTTTTTAACAAAATTCAACAAGAGCTTCTACCTTGGCCTACTCAGAGCTCGAATTTGAACGTTATTGAGAACCTTTGGCATTACATAAAGCAACAAATCAAACACGAAATTGGGAAATCGCATCAAGCTGCCTGGAACGAAATAATTGAAATGTGGAAGAATATAGAAAATAACGATGAACTTAGTGAAATCAATTCCAAAGCGACTGCAGACAGTAATTAATGCAAAAGGAGGCAGTACTCCATATTAAATGTCGAAAAGGCATGACTTTTGCATTTTATGGGGTCTAACATTAAGAATGTCCGAACTTTGAAATTGAATAAAACAATAAGTATTAGGCCAAATTTCAATCGGAAACCATTATTCGATGGATAACTTTATGCCATTTAAGATTTAAACAAAATATCGTTCAAATGTCCGCCTCGACTAATCTTGCACTGTGCAGAGGGTGGCCTCTCTTTCCAATTTTCGATCACCCTGTGACACATTTCGGCTGGTATGCCCGCGATGACATCGCGGATGTTGGTTTCCAGGTCATGCAAAGTCGACTCATGAACGACACGTGGATTTTCAGCACTCCAATACCGAAAATTTTGCTTATTCACAAAGCCATTAAGCCAAAAATGAGCCTCATCTGAGAAAATTATTAGGGTTTTGTATAAAAACAAAACCCTTATGAAATCGGTCATGCGTCCGTCTGTCCGTCTGTCTGTCTGTCTGTCTGTCCATGAAATATCTCACGAACCGGTGAAGCTACATACATGAAATTTGGTGGAAATATGTAGAAATACTATAATTCTCTGGAGAAAGCGATGCGTCGTAATAAATCAACTTTAAGGGGGGGTCCCCATAGAGGGGAAATGAAGGTCGAAATTTTTTTTTCATTTGGTATAGGCAAGTGGGGTATCGTAAGAAAGGTACCGTCGAGTACATTCCATTTTTGGATTTTTTTTCAAATGTGAAGAAAGGAGAAAAGAGGGAGAGGGGAAAATATGTGGTCCGAGTTTGTCCCCCCTCCCCTTGCATTTCGAGACCGTTATAGCTAGACATATGAAAATTTACAGAAAAGCGGCATTTCACTAGCATAGAAAACTAAAAATAATAGAATTTTTAAATCTCATTAAAAAAGGTTAATAATAGTACATTTCTATAGTTGCAGTTAGCACACCCCTGCACCCCTCAAGCACACCTGAGGCCAAAAATATTGATAGCTTATGATAACTAACATCATAGGCAATAATACCTCTAAGTTTCATTACAATGACATGATATTTAATAATAGTACATTGACTTAAAGTTATGCATTTTGACACTATCTCCATACAAAAAATACACCTACCGGCCTCACGCATAGATATGCGTGTACTACTTGCATGTTGTTTTTCGTAGTGCGAATAGCAGTTATTTAATGAACCAACTTTGGAAGGGTGAAGATTGGTAATTGGTGATCCTAACAATAACTATTCACACAATTAATTTTTTTTAGGGTTTTGTGTCTTAAATCTTACAAAATCGGTCAAATACCTGTCTGTCCGTCTGTTCATAGAATATCTTACGAACGGCTGAAGCTGCACATATAATTCGGCGAGAATGTGTAGAAATGCTATAATTTGCTGGAGAAAGCGTTGTGTTGTAATCAGCCAACTTTAAGAGGGGGGGGGGGTCCACATAGAGGCGAAATTAAGGTCAATTTTTTTTTATCCACTGGTATAGCAACAACAACAACTATTTGCTCTACACTTACTTAGAACTAATTATTGTCAAAATTCCCCCCTAGAAAGAATGAAAAGGATCGGTAATGAATTATCACGTTATATAGATTTTTTCAACATAAATATTCAGTCAATCAATAAATTTGTCTCTTCCATTTATTCTAACAGAAATTAACTCACAATATGTATAGCATATGTGTGTTTTTTTTTCTTTTTGATATTTAGTTAGCAATTAATATTATTTTTCATCATCAAATTTTTTCTTTTGTTAATTTTGAATTATTATAATTATTATTACTAGTTTTATTTTTTGCCACTTGAATTATTAATTTTTTTTTTTGTTTTTTTTTCTCGCTTTCACCCAACTCAAATTTTTTTGTTATTTTGTAATTCTGGTAATGGACTACAAGTCCGTGAAATAAATAAATAAATAAATAAATAGCCAAGTGGGGTGTCGTGAGAAAGGCAATGTTGAGTACTTTCCATTTTTGGCATTTTCTTGAGATTTGTAGAAAGGGGAACAGTGGAGGAGGGAAAAATATTAGACCGTAATTTGTCCCCGCCGCCCTGAAGCCGTTACACAAGTTTCCAATTTGCAATGTCGTCTTAATATGAATGGTTAAGCATCTCGAAGAGTGGGACAGTTTATCTCGTATACATACATATCCATCTACAGCTTCTCGTATTAAAACTATTACTTTGAGAGGTGACAGATGCAGTCTTTTTGTGAATTGGCATGTAAGATACTATGTATATCATGGGTAAGACATTTAATTATGGTGTTTTTATTCAGCTGAGTGGTACCAAGAAGAGCAGGGAGCCAATATTTAGATACCAAGATAAGCGCGTGCTACAAAACCCTCGAATTGCGGGCGTAGCCCTCTATATTCCGGTTTCATTTTTCGATGAAAATCAGGATCGGCTTCCATCTCTTCCAAGGCCCAATCCGCAAACTTTCGACGCAAGCGATGGTCATTGGGTTTGAGTTCTTGTGCCAATACCATCTTATATGGGTGTAGTAGCAAATCATTACGTAAAATACGCCAGGTTGTCATGGGAGACAGTCCGAGTTCGGAAGAACGGCGAGAAACGGATAAATTGTCGTTCACTTCAACACTTGCCTTAACGGCTGCGATATTTTCTTCACTGCGCGCATTTCGTACACGGGTTCGATGCTTCTGGTCGTGAAGAGTAAATTCCGATTCAAACTTATCCACTAAACGGTGTATAGCTCGGTCATTAGGCGCGGAATGGCGACCATGCTTGATGCGATAAGCTCTTTGAGTTTTGACAATCGAACACGAATTTTAATAATAAGTTTGAGCAATTTCCAAACGTTGTGGGAGCGTGAACCTATTCTTGGTTAAATGGCAGACCTTACTGAAAACAACTGACGTGAAATGTCAAATAGTGATAAACAAATATGGCCGCAGGGTGATATCAAAGTTCGGACATCCCTATTGGTAGACCCTATATTTCCGGTATTTTCCAGTATTACACATGAGGTACACATAACTTTGTGAATAAATTTCAATGGTACAAATAATTTTGTGAAAATATTTTCTGCTTATAACTCCTTTGTTTTAAATAAATTGCGCTAACTTTGCTATTGTACATCGGAGTGCCTTTTGTAATCTGCTAGCTAATTATCAACTCTAACGCGAAACATAAAGCAAGCGTTAGATGGACTGAGGACGGTATGTGTTAAACCATGAAGGAGTTATGGCCCACAGCGGACCCTGGCCGCTCTGCTGCAATATTATCATTGAACAGGAAGCACATTGGTGTGGTGGTGAATGTTATCACTGGGCACTGTCCTATTGGGGAGCACGCTAGAAGACTTCGCCTACCCTACGATGACTTCAGCAGAAGCCGCGAGAATGCTGACGAGGAGAGTACCCTTCAATTTCCACCTATCCTTCAGTGGCTGCGATGAGGCGAGTGTTTCTGGAGGACTCTTTCTTCCTTCATTTGGTGGACCCGAGGAGCATGAGCCCGCTCAGGCTTTATCGGTTCATTGTCAGCTCTGGCTGATTCAATGAATAGTAATTTCAATAGGATAAGTTTCATAATGGTAGATATCACAACGGGTCCTCTGGTGACCTATGTGTGCTGTATCATCTACGGCAGCCTTTTAACCTAACCTATATTATATGATTACAGCTTATGGCTGTGGAATGTAGAATTTTTATGCACTTATCTAAAGCGTAGCTTATGGCTGAGAAATATGGAATTTTTCAGTTTTCCTTATGGAGAACACTAGTCGTTTCCTTTCTCTCCATCCATATTTTTCCCAAAAGCTGCTAAGTGCACTTTAAACATGGCTAAACTTCAACAACTTTTTGCCATGGTATAATACAAATAATTTTGTGGAGCATAGTAGGTTGTATCGTGAGTGAATCATAACCTATATTTTTTGAATTGTTATTCGTTGTCGCATCGCATGAAAATCGTACAATGTGTGTGCAGCGGAGATCGTCAGATATTTTGTGGCCATCCATCGTCAGAGCGATCTCATGACGAATCGCACAGTATATGGCGGATCTTATATGAAATTTTATGTATTATACTACAAAACCCTAAAAAAAATCCGTTAAAAATGTGCTGATTGATTCACTCTTTATCTCTGTCCGCTTGAATCGAACATGGCTAATATGTATATAAACAAAACAACTCAAGTACAAAGTTTCTTTTAGCAAAACATACCAAAGGGAAATAAATCATATCGATTGAGTGGGGAGTTTGAATCAAAGTAAACAAGGGATCCATTGTCATAACAACCCTAGTAAAGGAATAAATACCGCAGCAGTAGCGCTTCCGCCAGCTACAAAGGCTTCAGCGTAACCAATTTCAAATAACATCATTATTACATAAAATGAACACAAACAATATCTCTCCGTTTGATTTTCGATTGTAAACATCGCCTAAACTAACATTTGTCCCGCAGTTATTATGTCGTCCCTTGTAAATTATGCCTTCACTTCGTCACATTCTTCGCTAACTTCCTTCCGCATTGGAGACTGTCACCCGGGGGGATATCTGAATCATTGTGAAGTATCTATCAATCGTCAATGTTTGAAACTTTCCCCGCGCAAAAAAGGAAAGACATAAAGAAAAATAATGTAATGTAAATAATACGAAAGGGCACTTTCTTTTCCGTTGGTTATTTAAATGACATTTTCCAGGGTTATTATAAGGCTTGCCTCCATCCTCGTATCTGCACAGACTCCATTGGTCGCAAATATTCCCCACATTTAATGGTTCATTTCGAAAGATAATTTTGTGAAGTTGTTTGTGAAATTCGAAGGACATTGTTAATGGAAAACTATTCAGTGAAGCATTCACGAGAAGACATACTTATACTCGGAGAAATAAAATGTTTTATTAGTCAACTGGATAATTTATTTAGTTATTCGAGCTATGTCCTGCTCCGGGAATGTATGTGTGTGCAGAATTTAATGTGACTTTACTTCTGGGTCTTGAATATTGTAACGATGTTGTTGGCGAAGCGAAAAATGTTGCCGCACAATGAGTCAATGGCTACTGAACGGACTGTTGGATTGGGTAAGCATAACGTTTAATTAAAACTAGTTAATTTCTAATGTGTGTGTTAATTGTTTTGACCTCTCTAAGAGCATGGGTGCGTTAACATCTCTTACATTACTATGCATTGTTGACGTTTCGATAGCATACTATATATGTATTTTCCGGATGGTGTAGTTTCTAGCATGCACTTCCGAAGTATGGCATCGCGAAAGGAATTGAGAACACATTATTCACATATATACACTTTCCTTTGAGGGTTATAAAAGCGGATGGGCGTGGTGGTTTTTTTTTCAACTGTCATGTAGACAGTAACCTTCCCCTTATTCTTATTCGGTCTAGTGTTTAAAGGACAAAGGGCAAACATGATCCAAATTTTCACCACTGATAAGACTTATCTATCTGAATTGTGGAAAATTGTGCAAATATGGAGTAACTTTTACTATGGCAGTTAGAAAGAAAAAATCACTAACTAAAAGAAGTTATAGCAGAATATACCCTTAGTCCAGTCGATGATCAAAATTGCGGTCCCCGATTTGTGCGCAGAGCCACAAAAGAAACCTTCATACCAATTTTGGCTAAGAACAAACACGGCAATTGACCGGAAAAACTAACTAACGAACAAACAGCATGTATCGGACTATTATATGCCGTCCAATATTAAGAAGAAAAAAAAATGAACCAACGGAATCGGACCACTACGTCATATAGCTGCCATAGGAACGACCGGTCCAAAAATTCGTCTTTGTGAGAAAAACTTTTTTATTTATGAAGATATCGTTCTCAAATTTCACACTAATCAATGGTATCTTTAGTCAAATCACATTCCTGAATTTGGTTGAAATTGGACCACTACGTCATATAGCTGCCATAGGAACGACCGGTCCAAAAATTCCTCTTTGTGGGAATAACTTTTTTATTTCTATAGATATTGTTTTGAAATTTCACATTAATCAATAGTATTTTTAGTGAAATCACATTCCTGAATTTGGTTGAAATCAAACTACTCTATCATATAGCTGTCTTAGGAACGACCGTTCCAAAAGCAAGTTTTTATCAGAAAAACTTTTTTTATTTCTGAAGATATCTTTATGAAATTGCATATTACTCAATCATATTGACTGCTAAGCTACGTTCCTAAATTTGGTTGAAATCGGCCCACTAATTCATATACCTCTTATAGAAACAGTAAAATCGGAACAAGTTTTACTACTGATTTCAAAGTGGCAAATGTACCACAAAACACAACGAAGGCTTCGCGTGAAGGGTATCATACCTTCGGCAAGCTTGTTTTTTTTCAGTTAGTGTATTTTCTTTTTTCTTGCTGTCATATTGAAAGTTACTACATATTTGGTGAATTATTCAATTACCTACAATCAATTTATATGTCCCGTTAGTGGTGGAAATTTGGACCAAGCCCCATTTTCGCCCATTGTCCTTTGAGTGAAACTTAATTTACTGCAGATTTCATTTGAGGGGTATCATATGAAGTACAGTTTTTTTCATATCTAATGTAGTGATAATCCCCTTGTTATGAAGGTCCAGTTCTAAAAATTCATCAAAATCGGAATGAAACCTCAGGTAATAAATTATAAATTGTATTCCGGGGGATATCCGAAGTAGACCACTAATGTTTTGGGTCCCTTTTCGCCCCCTCCCGGTCATCAGTGATTTCCAGATGCCAACTGATAATTGTCGACCTCTCTCTTCATGACTGAGTCCCGTGTTATTGCTAGCATTTCTCAACTTCGTGGTGTGTGTGTGCTCTCTGCCCACATACTCTTCTAGACTAAGCGCACATGCTAGTATTAACTCTTCAGAGTAAACCCCCACCCCCGCTTTCCCGCCTATTAGAGAGCCATCAGTAAAAATGCTGATGACATTGTACATGCACTCATTGTGTATGTTTCCATCCGCAATGTGAGTCGTGTGTAGTTTTTCTACTACCCTACGTCTACTCATGCCTCCTACCGGCATAAGAGTCCTGACCTCATTATGTATAATGTCTAGGATGCTCTTATGACCACTGTTAGTTCCAAAGTGATGTCACATGGCATCCCTTTCCATACGTATTACCGAAAGCGCCGCCGTTTTCTTTATAAATAAGTTCAGCGGCGGCAGTCCCAGCAAGGCCTCCACTGCTAGCGTGGGTGTCGTGCGCATTGCACCACATACTATATGCTTACGCAAGCTATCCTTTGTACCCTATCTAGTTTCCGCTTTGTGGTTTTCTGCATGGCTTTTGGCCACCATACCACTGATACATAGGCTAAAATGGGTCTTACCATCATTGTGTAAATCCAGTGTGCTTCTTTAGGTGAAATTTTCCACCTACGAGCACGCACACAATGATGCAAAATCCTTTTCGCTTTTTGGATCTTCTCATCAAAGTGAGCATTTTAAGTTAGTTTCGCATCTAAGGTAACCCCTAGAGGCATCACTTCCTCGGACACCTTAATTTCCGAACCAAAAGCCGTAAAGGAGTTATCTCTATGTCTTTCCTCTAACGAGTAAAAGTCATAGTGTTTGTATTTCCTGGCGTTTATGGTTAGCTCTTGCTCATTATACCACTCTTCAGTTACTTTCAGAGCCTGTCCCATGCAACCTAGAATTGTGTCCACCTCAGGTAAAACTAAAGATTTATTTAAGGGGGTTGGAAAGGGGGGATGGGGTGGTTTTTAAAAATTTCATGTAGATTGCGACTTTCCCCATACTCTGAAAGTAAAATTTTCAAAATTTCATCAAAATCTAAATAAAGCTAGATTTGAATGCAATTTTTCTTCCAAAAACCATGCAATTTTATACAAAATGGCACGCATAAATGAAAATTGAAACTGTGACATCACGAGCTTTCTCTCTCGTTCCTTAGTTGAATAACGGATCTGCGTAACCTTCTATTCTTTAATCATGGCTCATGTTCAGTTTGCACACCATCATTGCCATCTTAATATACAGGCCTTCGCTCAGCTGATTTTGACGGCTGACTGATGTCATTATTTACTTGTGCGCTTTCGTCATAGAGTCTGTGAAAAATAATCCAGTGGTCGGCGACTGCTGGCGGCGAGTCCCCGGTTTTTGTGCGTTTCGTGTCTAATTTTCGTTTTCCGCGTTCAGTGTTTATTTGTTAGTTAAATTCGTTAAATGTGTCGTGCAGTCAAAAGACACATTTTTTCAAGTGTGAACTGTTCGGCGTACTGTACTCTGCGTGCCGGGGACATCGAATCCGACACTATCACTGCAATGACAGTGAGATAAGACGCTGCGAGCAATCTCAATCACGCCGAGCTTGAGATGTCACCAATAGAATTTCGTGATCGTAGATCCAGCAAGAATCGCGCCTATGGTGTTGGCGTGCACTCTCCCTTCGATTTATATTTTTCGACGCGATAACTCAACCGATGGCCGTGGCGGGTGGTTTGACGTCTCTACATTTCTCTCTATGACGGCTCTCCGCGCGCTACACTAACGCCATCTAGATATACAGGCCTCCGCTCAGCTGATTTTGACGGCTAAACTACGCAATTATTTCCTTTGATGACGCCATCGTATCCACAATCCAGTGGTCGGCGACTGAAGGTGGCGAGTCCCCTGTATTTGTGCGTTCCGTGTTTAGTTTTCGTTTTCTGCGTTCAGTGTTTATTTGTTAGTAAAATTTAATCTAATGATCCGAGAAAACAAACACGTGCGCGATGGAAGTGTGTCGTGCGGTCAAAAGATGTATTTTGTCAAGTATGAACTATTCCACGATGCTCTGCGACTGATCCCCGGGGCTGCGGCTTCGACCAAATTGCTGCAGTGTCCAAAAAGTGTGTTTTTAGAGACTAAAATGCCGTCTGGCGCAATTCCAATTGTAAACATATGTCTTGCCGGGGACATCGTTGTGTGCAGTCACTGCCTTGGCAAAGGAATTAATGACGTACACGAACAGCTGAGCGGAGGCCTGTATATTAAGATGGCAATGGCTGGCTACACCAATCACCGACCAACATGAATTTGACGCTGACTGATTGGTGAGCGCGAAGAGTTTTGAATTGGTGGTGGTTACAATGGTTTATTGTTATTATCTCGCGTTATCTCTACTAGGCTTGGCACATCACTTATACGCAGACACGTGAGCAGGGGTATTCCTCAGAATATGTGTTCTCTCCCTCTCTCTCTCTCGTCGTGTAATGCGGAGTGCCCTCTCCATCGGAACGAACTGGGCTAGTAAGGTTGGGGAGCACAAGGCTCGTGCTCACTGATAGAGCCAAGTTCCTTGGTCTCCTCCTGAACTCGAAACTGTGCTGGAAGTTAACTAAATCGAAAATGTGTTAAAATGGCTACTATACTCGTGCAAGAATGCTATAGGTAAGAAATGGGACGTACAACCGAGGAGGGTAGTATACTACTGGGTCTATTTGCCGGTTTTGCGTCCCATTCTGTTGGTTGTCTGGGGTTGTCATCTGGTGGATGGCACTGGCACTTAGGATTGTATCACACAGTGGCGTAGTTAGAGTACTTAGCGCCCGGGGCAAGACTTTAGTCTGGCGCCCCCCCCCCCCCCCCCCCCTCTCCAGGTCCACAATTTTTTGTAACGCAAACTATTCGGTAAATATACGGTGAAAAATCAACGTAAATAATACTACTAATCTATAACATACTATTGTACTTTTCTTACTGAAAAGTGAAAATGATGTCCAGTGTCCTTTAGTATAGAACAGTTTCTAAATCATACTTAAGGAAGCACTTAGCACAACCAGCAGGCGGCGATTACGGCTGTTTGCTTCCATGAAATCGGTCATCCGGGCGCGTCACTATAGGTCGCTCGGCTGTATTGATCATCCTTGATATTTCCAAAGAGACGGATTATATGTACCTCCCCGAAATACTTGTTCGAAATGGGTTTTACAAGCCTGATTCCCTCTAGGAATGATTGCCCTAAAAATGCTTTTCAGTAATCAGATGGTATTAGCATTTTTACTGTTGCTTCTAAAACTGAGGAGGGAGTGGGGGAAGACTCTTCAATATTTCCCTGTGCTAGATGCCAGACCATAGTGGCTATGTTGGTAACTGCAAGGCCAACGAACTGGTTCGGGCGGGTACTATCAATGAAATCAACCCGGGTTGTTCCGTAACACCAGGATGCCTCTAGCTGCTTGTAAATTGGCTATCAAAGATGCATTTGAAAGCGCCTGCATCAGATGGAGAAATGGCAATACATATCATATGGCTAGACAGATATGGCCTAAACTGGATCCTAAACGATCCTCTGAGTTGCTTACGCTAAACAAATATCATCTAGGAACTGCCGTTGGAGTCTTAACTGGACATTGCCTAATGTGGGAGCATGCCAGGAGACTTCGTCTTCCACATAATGATTTTTGTAGGAGCTGTGGAGACGAGAAGGAGAAGGAAAGTAAGTCTAATCTTCTATGTAGACTAGCGCCACTCCACGTTAATTTGCATTGTCATTGCAACCCAGCCCAATCTTTTTAGTCTCTAAAATATCAGGAGTGAAAACGTTCTCGCTGTCATAGGAAAATTGACGCGCTCGGTACCCGCGAGTTCCCGGTCGCCACTCTATGATTCTACATCTAGGACAAACATATGTTCGATCCTCTGCGCGTCATTAAAAAGTACCTGTGTAATGTGTATACACTAGAACTCCCACAGTGTTCCGAGCTTGTCAGTAAAAGACGGCTCGGATAAGAGATTCATATTACTGGCTGCACCATCCGAAAAATATGCTATCGAAATGTCAACAAGGCATAGTTACGCAAGAGGTGTTGACGCGCCCATGGAGGGGTCAGGACTATTACCAATAAACCACGCTTATTGGGTCGCATTCAAGACACTGGTATGATACGAGTATGAAAAGAATACTTGTTTTCTGTATCACCTACTCGAAGTGTGATGACACTATACGATTAAACTTAGAAAAAAAAACGAAATGTTTAAATCTTCAACACATTTATTTTGCTTTAAAAAGAATTCGAAAATCTCACATCCCATCTCGAGCCGTCGTCAAGATAACAAGATAATCCACACCCAATAAAGCTGAATAAGAAACTTTAAACTCGACATCTAAGAATGATCAAATGTCTAATTAAGGAAATAACTACCACCCAACTAACCTTCTCATATCTCGTCAATGATACCCAGTTTCATTACGATCTTTTCGTGGACCAATTCCACACAATTACAACGAAAAGTACCAGGACAAATAAAGTCTGCATTGTCGGCGAACAGATTGCTCCCGAACGGCCAAAGGTCCTACAGCGTTTTGATCTCATTCTAAAGGCTTATAGTCTATTAAGCAAACTCGAATGCCTCCCCAATCATAACTTCAAAGTGACTAACATGTAGGTCTCGTAGGCATTTGGAATTTCGATAGCATTCTATTATTTAGCCCAAGATAACGAAAGCCAACTCTACAAGGACATTCATCCGACAACAGTTAACACCCTTAAATTACTCAAGTGTTCCGGAATTCAGGATGTCACCGGGACACCAGAACAAATTATAGTTACCATACTTGGTTACGATATGTACTCGTATATGCGTATGGCTACGAGTATGAACGTTGTAAGGATGGGCACTTCATGCATGCATAACTCCACGCCCCAGCTGTTGTTCAAATAGAGAAATATCGTTCAGCCTCTTCTACAGTCAACTCCTGTAAGCCTCGAGCAAAATGAATGTTTTTCGGAGGAACAGGAGGAAGCCTATTTGCACATTCAGTCCTATGTTATCCATGGGCAATTGGTGCAAGAGCTGTACATACGTTCTGTTTAGGCCCCAATGACAAACACTGGCCTGCTGCTATCCCGGCATATGCCTTTCGGGGATGGTTTATGCCTCCCTTTTGGTGGAAATTTAACTCAAGATTTTCAGGATTACTCCCCTATGTATCATTACAAAATGAATATTCGTGGCAGGAAATTATTGAGTGCGGTTATGTTGTAAAAGTCGAGAAGTGTCTGCAGCATTTTTTCCTTCTATTTCATTTCGTTACACTTGTGGCGCTGTCATTTGGTTACTGTCATGGGATAGGCAAGGATAGGACTAAAGTGCTGGGACAGAGCCGCAAGCCTTACGGGCGGACAATGTTGCCGAAGTTGAGTGGGACTTCATCCGAACATGAATATCATCAAGAAGAGTGGATTATTATCGGTTAAATTATTCTTTTAATGACGCAAATGAAAGAATTCTCCTGAGTGTTATGATTGTCAACAATTGTTGTCATGAATAGGCCAGGGCGGCGTGGCGGTGAATGATGCGTATGCGTGACGACACTTTATTGTTCTGACGTGGAGTTGAGGTCACGACAAAACAATGAAATCGATACTGTTCTGGGTCATAAATTTCTGAAATTTTTTGTTCCGGTAACATGGGATTTGGCAATAGCTGTCACTATTAGGTCGCTGTGGCTCAGACTTGACCTCACCCGATCCGCAAAATTACTGTTACTAAATAGAAGGCAAATTGGCTCGGTAGTGGGTGTTATCACTGGGCATTGTATCATAGTAGATCACGCAAGGAGATTCTGGCCTCCTTACAATGATTTTTGTAGAAGCTGTGGAGATGTGAACGAGGAGTGTAGTTTTCATTTCCTCTGCTCCTGTCCCGCTTTGGCAGGTAGAAGGACGTTGATTGTTGGATCCCATTTCTTTACTGGCTTGGATGAGCTGAAAAGCACGGATGTTGAAAAAATACAACGTTTTCTTGTTAGCTCTGGTTGGTTTTAAGTGTCAGTAAGAGTAAGGGCGTACGACTAACAAAGAGGACGATGACTTAATTCGTCTCACAGGTTAGTATTCAAAACAGGTTGACTCATCTTTTTGAAACACATACTATATTGAAGCAAGGCAATGGACTGGCTCCGATGCTGTTCAACCTGACACTTTAACACACCATCCGGGGAATGAGTGCGGACACTAGTGACACGCTAATCGTCAAGTCGACACAATTGATAGCGTACGCAGATGCATCAACATCATGTTCCGCAACCTGCCCGCCGCAGGGGAACTTTTATATAATTTTGACATGGCTGTAAATGAAATTCGACTGCGCATTAGCCAGGACAAAACAAAAGCAATGATGCATTCAACAAAAAGGACGCCAGCAGAACCGAACATCAATGTCGGGGGCTTTAGCATCGAATTCGTAGACAGACGAACAAATTTTTTTTAATTGAGTTTGAAAGTATTCTATCCTTTAAAGGACATAATAGAGCTTCCAAAAAATATATATTTAGGTTGCTAATATTTTTTTTTGTTAATTATATATGGGCCAAAGTTGGCAAATGGGAAACATTGAAAAAGTGATGTACTATATGAGTTGTGCGATATGCCTGTTGGTTCCTATGCACGTGCTAGATACCCAAAGTTATATTTTTCTGATAGACTGCATACTAGGTTTTCAGACTTATTTGAAAAAATTGTAAAAAAAAAACAGTATTAACCAAATAACAAAATTTAATTAATTTGAAAAATTAAATTTAAGTAGGGATTAAAAAAACATCCAAAAACGTTTTGGATGGTTGACAGTTTCGTTAAGGTACATTTCGTCGCTCTAATAAGAAATGGTGTAACTAACATTTTTGTTATTTTACAGGAGAGAGAAAAAACATGATAAAAACTAAAAACAATATGAATATTATTTTTTTAATGTAATTATTTGACAAAATCGAGAACCAGTCCAGTGTTCAAACAAACAAAAATATGGCTATATACTCATTAAGGTTATGTTAGACAGGGCTTTTCATATTTGAGTTTTGCGCAAATGAATGAAATATAGAGCCTTTTGCAACAAGTTTCAAATATGAAAAAATAATAATAGCGAAATACAAATACAAAGTTGTGAAGAAAAATGAATACAGTTTAGATTTTATATTGTAGTTGATCATGAAAATGATGGCAGTCGGTAGGCATGAATTTTTTCCGATCTTGCAAGTGGTCTCACTTTGCTTTGGAGATCGGAGCACACTCTTTTGTTTTTCACGATATTTACAAGGCCTGTCACATATAGCCGTTATTGCTCCCAATGCATCTCCCAAAATACATTAAAAATGTCTTTTCTTAGGGGCTCGTTGAACACTGAGCAATTTCTTAAGGCACTTTTCTCACAAAAATGTGATGTACGAGCCATTCCAAGCTGCCTTGAAGGCTTTTGGGAAAGGTATTTTCTAGTCATACCCAATTATTGTTCACCTTTCATCCTGTTCATCCTATTCACATTTCCCTTCCATTCGGATTGCTTCACGAAATTTCTTCTCTTGTAAACGCCTTCATCTGAATTTCCAACCGTGTCGTCATTTTCTGCCACAGAGTCCATATTATTATTTAATATTTGAATTTATCGACTAACAAAAAGCGAAACTCATTTACATTAGCCAAACTAGCAACAAGTTATTAAACAAAAGACTTGGAAGTCCTGACTCAACAATATTCGACTTTTACACGTGTTTGTTTTCTTCACTATAAAAATAACGTAAATTATTTAATTAAAAAGAAAGGGTTGCAATGTACTTTCATAAATATTGCCTCGGTTTAATTTGTTTTGTTATAAAGAGAGGTACGATGTTGTTTATTAATCCTACAAATAATAGTTAGGTGTTTTTCTTTTAAGAAAGTTTTGAAATGAGTTAGGGCTTTTCTTCAATTGCTTGTAAATCCGTTATTAAGGAACATAGCATACTGACAATTTTATGGCAGGTTATTTTTAGAATGATCTATCACGATTGACGAAAAACTTGATTTCGAAAAAATTGTTAGTTACGCCCTTTCTACATCAGAGCGACGATATGTATACTTTCATTTAAACTAGGGTTAGTTTGCCTTTAGCTGCCAACTTGGGTGTAATTAGCCTTTTTGGGCATAAAGTCACATTCAATAAGACAATTATTTTATTTCCAGACATTCAAAAAGTAACAATTGTAGCGAAATTATAGCAAATCTGATAATATTTTGATAGAACACGTTCCACGTTTATAGTAAAACTCTCCTCCCCTCTTCTTCCGGGTACGTACCGTTACCAATTTTCAGTAACAAATCTGAAAACTCTTGGGCGTTTTGATTACTCCCAATTCGCGCGCGATTATTGGTTGACAAATGCATGGGTATTACAATGCGCCATAGATGTGAGCTTACATGCCCTAATTTCATCAGCCCTCATCCCTCGCGGTTTTACTGGCGAGGTTTGCCTAAAATCGCCATAGGAAAGTAATGTAATACCGCCCATAGGCCGGTCGTTTTGTTTGATGTCACGTAAGGTTCTGTCTACTGATTCAACCGCTTTCCGATTTGCCATAGTGCACTCGTCCCATATTATTAAGAAACGATCGCGCAGAACCCTGGCTTTGTTACTGTTCCTTGAAACGCTACACACTGTGATTTCCGTATGGTCCAAGTAAATCGGGATCTCGAACATAGTATGGGCAGTTTTGCCTACTGGTAACAATGTAGCGGCTATTCCTGATGAGGCGACAGCAATTGTTATTATACCCTAGACTTTTAGTATAGGGTATATTGTTTTTGTCACGACGGAAATATGTAACACCTTAAAGGAGGCTCCGGAGGTATAGCAATGTATATATATAAATGATCAGGGTCCCCTCCTGATTCGATTAAGCCATGTCTGTCTGTCTGTCTGTCCGTCTGTCTGTCCGTTCGCACGATAACTTTCGATAGAATGAAGCTAGAGCCTTGAAATTTTAACTAGATGTTGGAAGTATGATCTAGTTGGTTGGTATTGAAAATGGGCATGATCAGGCCAAGATAACGCCTACCTCCCCTACATTTGTAAAATAATTAAATGTATTTATAACTCCCGATTAAATAAACATGAAAACCTCTAGCTTTGGTAGATTGCTCGTGATGGTAATCTTATACTCCCCTGGAAAAATAAAATCGATCAGTTGAGAACTAACGGTAATTTTCTTGCAAAGAGCCCCGTACTACCCTACTTTTCAGGTTTTTTGTCCATAACTCTTGAACCAATTGACGTAGGCATCTGATTTTTGGCATGTAACCCTGGAGTGAGAAGCTGCTTAGGTTTTGGGAAGTTGGGCATAATCAGATCAAAGGAACGCCTACCTCCCCTACAAAATTCAAAAAATTAAATATTATTTTAATTACGATAATTTTCGATAGAATGACACTAGCAAGTTAAAATTTGGTAGAATGTTGGTAGTAAGGTCTTATTAGTTAGCACTGAAAATGGGCAAGATCCGACCCAAGGAACCCCTACCTCCCCTTCAAATGAAACTTCGAATAAGCGATTACTTTTGATACAACGAAGCCAGCAGCTTGAAATTTTTGTCAAATGTTTGAAGTGAGATTGAGTTAGTTGGCATTAAAGACGGGTTAGATCCGACCTAAGGAACCCCTACCTCCCCTAGAGATGACACTTAAAACAAGCGATAGCTTACGACAAAATAAAGCTAGCGACTTGAAATTTTGCCCAAATGTTTGTAGTAGGATCCAGTCGGCTAATATTGAAAATGCGTAAAATTCGACCAACGAAACCCCTACTTCCCCTACAAACGAAACTTCAAATAAGCGATATCTGTCGATAGAGTGAAGCTAGAGACTTAAAATTTGTTTGTATGTTTGTAGGGTGATCTAATTGGTTGGTGGCAATGATGGGTAAGATCCGACCCAAGGAACCCTTACCTCCCCTGCAAGTGACACTTAAAATAAGCAATAACTTTCGATGGAATGAAGCTAGCGACTTGAAAAATTCAACAAATATTTGCAGAATGGGTTAGTTAATTCATTTTGAGAATGGTCAAGATCTCCCTAAATGAGTGCCAACCTCCCCTATAAACTGGCTATATAGGAAACTCACTTTTAATGCATGGTCGTTGCCAATTATTTACTTTTGGTGTCACCACTAGGTCTGTACAAGTCTAGGGTATATACGCTTCGGACTCCGGGCCGAAGCTTCGCTTCGGCCTGGTTTTGTTTTGAAAACGTATTTGGGCTAAGATGAATTTAGTGAGAAATGCTTTCTCCGTTCGTTCGTTCGTGTATCTAAAAATAGAATTTCTTCCAAATCACCGTCTACGCTATGACATACAATACATGATCGAATATCAAACGATCTTCTGCTGTCATACTCGATAAACGATTTCGCAATGTTTCAGCCAACTGCGCTGACATATACTTAGTTGATTTCCGCTATTAATTTGTTCCCCGCCTGAAGTTGGTGTGGGCATACTGTATTAAGAGGGAGAATTACCCCCTGTAACTGTTTCTTGGATAGCCAGCAAGTATCGATTGAGATTACTCTTGCGTAATCTGTCAGTCCCCCGTGATTGTTGCGGTATGCATCTCCGAGTCTTCAGCAAATTTATTTTGATATAATATATTTATGCCACAACTCCGCTGCATCCGAAACCGAAAGACCACAAAATACCAGTAATATGACAAACAAACGACGCAAGCGATGTGAACTATCGCTGACGCATGCTTCGGCCAATGCGTCATCCCAATGCTGATCACCATCTAGCAAGTGACGTGCCCGGTAAGCAGCCTGATAAGTATCGTATTAAGAATCGTCAACCTTTCGCAAATCAGCAAAAATAGTAGGACCTTGTATTGTACAGTTAGCGTAAGTAATAGCATTCGAAATTGCTCGGATATAATGTGTAAACTCTTCCCAGGACGTGTTCTTTGAGAATGCCAGATACACCATCTACAGCTAATCCACGTTTTCTACGATTGAAAACTTCTTGCTGTTTGTTATACGTATAGTATGACGGAACTTCTTCGTTTAACAGTGTTTTTGCGAAATCTTCAACTATACAAATTCGAAAGAATGCCAACAAAGTAGATTGTCGCGGGTTTTCAATTTGCTCTGTCACATTTTCGGAGTTAAAGTACACCCGCTGCCCAACATCAAGATGCATAACTGGTGGAAATCTTCATGAATAAGAAAGCTCAAAACGCTTCAAACCGCCTCAGAAGAACTTATATAGCGGCCAGATTGGAACCCACTGACTTCGTCGTATTCATTATTTCTTAACTCAAATGTTGCTTGATCACCACCTTTGTTGACGTATTTTTTTTGTGAGACGGAAGTCCAGGTGCGCTTAGGGAATTTAAAAATTCAACCAAATAAATGTGTAGCATCTTCTCGATCCATTACTCGGTTGATTGAGCGATATTCAACACATTTCCCAGAAACGCATTTTAATATTTCAGCGTTTGTCGCAGATGCCTGGTCGTTAAGGGGAGTCAAAATAGCTCTCCTGCAAAGCCTGGAGTTTTCATGATCAGTTAATTTTGGAGGGTCGCCATACACTGAAGAAATTAGGTTTTTTCGTGATTGAACTACACGACATAATTTATTATGTAGAATGACCTTCTCTTCTTCTTCCGGACACGCACCGTCACCAATTTTCAGTAACAGATCTGAAAACTTTTGGACGTTTGGATTACCCCCAGTTCGATGATTAAATGTATGCTCAACAATTTGTATTCGCTAAATTAAAATAATGAATACTGAAATTTCAAATATATATACACTGAACGAAATAAAACCTAAAATACTTATTGCCATGAATATCTCGACTCCAGCGCCACCTACCAGATCCAAATTTTGTTAACAACTTTATTATTATTTAATTGATATATTGATATATAATTTGAGCCAAATTGGACCATAAATAAGCATTTTGTAAATAACTCCACTCCAGTATCAACTACCGAGTACAAAAAGTTAAGTTATCCAAATCGGAGGACCAAACGAACATATGGTGTGAATATGAGTTGGATAACTTCATTGGTTCGCGAGTTATAAAAGCAGCAACATATGCACAAACGTTTTTATATATATTAAGACTAGAGTTAGAAACTTCCACCCTATTCTCGTTAGCTATCGTCAATAGACTTTTGATAGAGTTACTTGCGGTGTTACAACTACGGCGCTTGTCTCTTTCAGATAGCTTGGATTTTGGGGCTCCAGTTTTCTTCTTCCCGTTTTCGTTTTGGTTATTGACGAAATTTCCGATGACTCTGTTCGGACACCCCAATTTTCGTCCAATTTCCCGGTAACTCAATTTTTGATACAAAAAGGCTAACATTTTGCCTTTTTCAACTTCGCTCAGATACGCGCCACGTGGCATTTTGTTAGATAATTAATGATAAAACAAAAACAATATAATACCTTAGACAGACGACGCACTCGAATGATCATTCCCACTTGAATGATAATTCGATTTCATGTGTGTCTTGCGAATGATCATTCGAACATCCTCCGAATTATAATTCGCGAATTACAATTGGCATAGTAAACGTAATTCCTTCTTTGTGTATGCATTGCCACCTATTCGACAAATTGTCATTGAGTAGAAAAAATATTCACTCGTTGCTATGCAATAACATTAATATTCACTCGTTGCTAAGCGATATATTCGTTTCTAACCGAAATAAACAATATTTATTCGAAAAATCAGTGCTAAGCCGATTTCGCAATGACAGCTGGAATGACGTTGACAGTAAAGTGTGTGTGTCCAATTCGTCATTGCCAGCAATTCATCATTCACCGAATGATCATTCGGTTGCTATGTCTGTCTAAGGTATAGCGGTACTGTGAATGAAGTTCAATGCTTTTGCATTTTCTTCAAAGAAAACAAAAACAAGCTAGCCTTCGCGTGGAGGGTATCGTTTTGATTTGTGGTGCATTTGCTACTTTGAAATTCTCTCAATTGCCCTAACCCCTTGTGGAGTATATCGCGTCAACTGTTCCATGTGGCCCAGTTGACGTTTCGACGGCATAAACTGGTTTCGGAGAATGCAGTTGCCAGCATACACCTCCTGCACATCCATGGCCACAAACGTCGTCGTGGACGGGACTCGAACCCGAAACGCCGGTAGTCAAACATGAGACTCATGCCTCAACACACTACGCTACCGGTCGCCCCCAGTACTTTGAAATTAATAGTTAAACTTGTTGCGATTTCAATGTTCCTATGAGAGGTATATGAAATAGTAGGCCGATTTCAACCAAATTTAGAAGTGTGATTTAGCAGTAAATATGATTGAATAATATGAAATAAAGCTATCTTCAGAAATAAAAAAGTTTTTCTAACAAAAACTTAATTTTGGAACGGTCGTTGCTATGGCAGCTATATGATAGAATAGTCCAATTTCAATCAGATTCGGCAAGGTGATTTGGCAAAGGATACTATTGAATAATTTGAGATTTTAGAAAGATTCATCTAGAAATAAAAAAGTTCTTCTCACGATGACCAACTTTTGGATCAGTCGTTCCTATGGCAGCTATATGACGTATTAGTCCGATTCCATTGGTTCCGATATATTTATAGCGTGCTATAGAAAGACGACTTTGTGCAATTTCAGCTTGATAGCTTTAAAACTGAGGGACTAGTTTACATAGAACCAGACAGACAGACGGACAAAGTTTAATCGACTCGTCTCATCATACTGACCAAGAATATACATATATTGTACATATATAGTTCATATGGTCGGAGATGCTTCCTTCTGTGCGTTGCAAACTTCATGAGAAAGTTAATATACCCTATCATATCCTTGAAGGGTATAAATCTGGCTATACTGCAGTGTGAAAATGTAACTCGGCTATACTCGTAGTTATGACATACTAACAAAGTAAGGAACATGGCGCAATTAAACCAATTTAAAGAATAGATAGCTCTGATTTGTCAAAATAGAAGTTAAATTATATCGCTTAAATATGCTGTAATTAGTTTTATCAAAATATCTCATTAAATACTAACATTATTGAAATAAATGATGCGGCTTTAGTTATGCTACGCAGTGTACTCGTATACTGTCATTTAAACTACTATCTGCTTGGTTTTAGCTGTCGTTTTAGGCGTAGTTATCATTTTTCGGGAAAATAAATCTGTTTTAATTCCACGATGTTAACGTATGTTTCTAAATAGCAAACTTAAGGCCAATTCAGTATTTTTTGATAACATGTTTGCCATACCTACAGTAGGACAAAAAAATAATGATATTGATTAATTAAATAAATTAAAGAAAAGTAAATTAATTCTAAAATGCAATTGAAGCAAGCATTAAAACCAATGTAAAACGTTCCAGTTAGTTGATAATATCTTTAAGGTAAATACTTACTATATAATAATATAATATTGGTAATATTTACCAACCCTACAATTCTCTCTTGAGCGAAATTTCACTTTTTTGAGGCAAATTTTCCTTAATTACTCCCAAAAATGTGCAGTTCTGTAGGAAATATTTGCAAAAGTTTATGATGGCCTATGTCATCGAAATGCGTTATCGTAGCAAGTTGAAATTTAAGAAGTAAATGAAGAGTAAGTACGCTAACTGTTTTATATTGGAACTAAGTTTCACAGAAATCGGATTTGCTTTGCTTCCAATTTAATTAAGCCCACTGTGTCTCCTAAGTCCATCATCTGATCAAGTTGACATTTATTCTTATCTAATATAAGACAATCAACTATTTATTGTTTGTACCAAGTTTCATTAAAATCGGTTCACCCACTTGCAAGATAAAAAAAATAAACACACTCTTACTTTTAATATTGAGCACAGCATTGACTATATCTCCGAAATACGTCATTGAATCAATTTGAAATTTACGCATAAATAAGATAACAAACTATTTAATACTTGTACCAAATTTAATTCAAATGGGTTCACCCGTTCTTGAGTTATTCATTATTGTCCACTTTTTCATACATTTCGCGACACTGTGCGTCGGGTTGTAGCGACACTCTGATGGTGAAGGATAATTGAGGATGTATTTTGGTGGTATCACAACGGACCTATTGTGGTCTATGTGTGCAGCCCATCTACCTAACCTAACCTAACATGGAATTTAATTGAACCACCCAATCTCCTTCATTGTCCTACTTTTCCTGGGCTCGAACCAAGTACATATTTTTCAATAAAACTCATTTTTTTTATCTCTAATCCAGTTAACTGAGATTTCAAGGTAATTTAATAATCCTGGAAAGTTGGCATGCGTATCGTGTTTGCGTTTCTTCGGTCCAGATGATAAGACAGAATTTTTTGTATAAAAAAAAAACGGTTTCTTCAGAAATCAATTAAGTGCCTCAAGAGCTAGAATACGGGAGCCCGTGTCTTCCAAATTACTTACAAATCATTGACCATGGCATAGTCGTGGTAACCGAACACAATATTGTCCGGAGAAAGTACTAAATCATCATCGCTCTCGGAATAAACAGGAGAAAAAAAAAGAGAATAATAAGCCGACTAATATCAGAACTGACAGTAATAAGAGGCACCACGCAACGGATATCCTCATGATGAAGCATTATTGTGATTATTATTTAATCTTTTGCAAGGACACAGATACGATGATTCCATTTTCATATCTTGTATCCATGACCATGCCACTCCCACTGTGCGTTGAAGGTCCTTTTGTAGAAATAAGAAATGAATGGTAGGTGCAAGTGGATTGGCAAACGATGCGGTCAGCTTTCAACGGCTATAGACATAATGCCAAGAAGGTTGGCAATAAAGACAAGTCCTGGTCATAAATTTAATTTCCATTAGTCTGGACCAAGAAAAATATTCTAGAGATAAAGAATACGGGCCGACGAAACACGTTCCTGCAAAGACAGAATCGACAAGTGTATCTGAATCAGAGAGATAGCAAGATTTCGGAGAAAACCTCTTATCCTTTTAAGCTTGATTAAATTTAATACGAATAATAAACGTGGAGAGTGGGAGATGGAAATGGAATTGTGTGTATCTGTTCGAGTATGTAGAATAAATCAGAAGGTATATTCCAGTCGGCGGCGCTTCGAATAATACAGGATTGTGTTATAAGAACTTGTTGTATACATGTATATCCACTCAATTTGCCGGGAATGCTATTCCGATAGGAGAGGATTTGTAACAAAGTGCCACTGGGTGGGTTATTAGTTACCATCGGCCCGTATAATGTCATTATCGGGATGTCAAGGTATTGCAGGAAAGACAACAGCTAGAAATGAAGTGGAAGATGAATGACTTTCGGTTGAATTTATTTTGTCATGGTTCTGATGTTTCGGAAATGAACTTCATCCCAGACGGCGGCGGGGCATATTCACGAAAAAATTCGGCTTTAGTCATTGACATTGTTAGTTGAAAGGATTTAAGGGTGAATATTGGGTTTGTTCTCCACGTCAGAAAGGTGAAAGTTTAAGAGCGATAAGGCGAATGACAATTGAAAGGATAACGTTGGACTCCTGAAAGCTTGAAAAACGTAAATAAAAGTCCGTAAAACAGAGTAAATACATTGCAATATACCAAAGATCATCATAGGATGCACTTTGAGAACGGAAGCGCGACATTAAATATCATTTCCTAGTGTGTAGCTTCCAGACCCTGCTTCAGAAAGTGGGCTCCTCACAAAAGGGATTATACTGGGTTTTGGATTACGTTGGCATTGTTGGGAATGAGCTGCCTGGCGAACTAACCAGGATAGCCTCGAACACTCACTTCTGCGGTCTGCAGCCATTCTGTGAAATTGTACTATGTGTCACTTGAAAACGCTTTAGAGATTTGGAGCGCAGCGAGGCCACCGCGCATTGAATAAGTGTATGTGAAGCTGATGGTGAAACGTCAATGCATATTCCGTGTTAATCTTTGGCAGAGTACGCCTTGATGTTGCTTCCCCGAGCCGGAACACCTAACCTTATTGTTAGTCAATATCATTAAGCTAGATCGGCAAGCTTAGTCCTGTTTCCGAACCTAGGGCTTGCAATGAAATGCACGGTTCCCATCAGGATCGGTAAAAGGAAGCAGTGCGTTGTTGGTTGCACGTCCAGCGGAGCACCTTGGTGGTTGTCCATCCAGCGGAGCACCTTGGTGGTTGTTCATTCAGTGGAGCACCTTAGTGGTCGGCGGTCCAGCGAAAACGTGTTCGGTTGTCCGTCCAGCGGAGTACCTTGGTGGTTTTCCTTCCAGCGGAGCACCTTGGGAGTTGTTGGATGAATTGCACCAGCTGATCCTTGGCTTTTCGGGTATCGGGAAATTGCTGACTGCGTAAATACTCGTATATGACGCCACAAACCAACTTGCGCTGTAAGTAGCCAGCCGTAAGTATTGGGTAGGATTTAATGTAGAAGGGATGGCAGAACTAATAACTCAACTGTTGACTGAACTGATAGCTTAACAGATGGCTAAACTGGTAGCTAGACTATTGGCTGAACTGATAGCTCTTCTGATTGCTCGACTGATAGCTTAACTGATGGCTGGACAGTTGGCTGGACTCTTGGCTAGACTAATTACTGGACTCATTGCTCAACTCATATATCGACTAACGGCTTAAGCAACAGTTCAACTGATGGCTGGACTGGTAACTCAACTGATGGCTGGACTGATAGCTCGACTGTTGGCTGGACTGAAAGCTCGTCTGATGGTTGGACTAATAGTTCGAATGTTAGCTGGTTTGATAGCTCGAACGATGACGGGACTGATAGCTCGACTGTTGGCTGGACAACGGAAAAACGGTTAAAAATTGCGGGTTTTATATGCGCAGTTCCCATGTTTGTAATGGACTCTGCACAAAACATACTGTAGAAGATATTGGCAATGTCTGCGAGAAATCTTCACACATGCGAATCTACGAGCTAAATTCAAAGTGTCAACGAGGTCTTCAGGATTAACTCGGCACAGGTATCGATGGCATGCATTTCCGCCTGGAAGACATGTGGCAAACTTGCCTGTGGGTATGAACACCCGATGATTGGGCCCACAATAGCTGCCCTGGTACATTGGACCACTGGATTTTGCATGCTACACGTCACGCAATTGCCATTTTAGCTTCTGCTTTTAAGTGCATGTGTTTCGGCTGGAGCTCGAGCAATACCTCAAGACCGCTAGGTGGTTAAGAGCGATTAGCGGAATAGCCCCTTATACTATTATACTCAATTGCCTTAACCCCTTGTGGGGCATAGCGCGTCAACTGTTCCATGTGGCCCAGTTGACGTTTCGTTGGCATAAACTTGTTTCCGAGAATGCAGTTGCCAGCATGCACCTCCTGCACATCCATGGTCACGAACGTCGTCGTGGACGGGATTCGAACCCAAAACGCCAGTAGTCAAACATGAGACTGATGCCTCAACACACTGCGCTATCGGTCACATTATTATTCGAGCCAAGTCGCTAGCATCTTATGCACACCCAAGCCCCTTGGTGTCTCTGCCGTCTAGCGATTCGTCGAGTGAACAAATTGGTGTTTGGCGGTTATTTGCAATATGCGCAGCGTATGGATACGACGAGTATTTGCGTACCATATTTTAATATAGGTCTGGAAGATAGCCTTGTAAATCTAGAGGTCTATAGAGGATTTGATTCTCCACGTTTTACGTACATATTGCCTACATATCGACATGTCCACTAATTTCTTCGCCACCACCCTGAGATGGTCTTGCCAGAACAGTATACTATCGAGAGTGGCGCCCGGTAATTTGGCGCGATTTCGCTAAGCTGAGTAGCTAGCTCTCGTCGAAAGTTTCCTCAGCCGGCCATCAACTACACTCCATACCAGAGGAGATAGAACTCCTGCTTCTGGGCAGCCTTGGGATAGCAATGAGGGTGACACCTTTAATGTGCAAGAGAGTTCAGGATTTTACCAAGGTTAGGTTAGGTTAAAGGGCTGCACTGCACACGTAAACCGCATCTGGGTCCGTTGATACCCAACGGGATATGTTGTTCCGACCATCTTAAGCACCTCCCGGTGTGCTCCCCGATTGGAAACTGCTCGGTGATGACGCCCACGACCGCACTTATGATGTCTTTTCAAAGATAATAGACTAGTGGAACAAATTATGTCAGCTTTGCTTTATAATAAGTGCTGCTGCTTGACCATCTCGTGTTAGCCCTATTAATCGCAGCTTGCATGTTTGGGTAGGCGTTGCAACTTCACAGCGAGTATGTTCGACTTCTTCCGTTGTTCCTCTTTCAGCAAGTTTTTCAGCTCGCTAGTTGCCTTCGAGTTACCAGGTTTGGTTGCCTTTATCAAAGTACTACCAAAGCTATCCAAGCTTTACCAGTTTGAGACCATCGATCCTTGCTATTCTCTTATGTGGAGATGCCGCGTAGTTTGTCTAGTCTGTGAACTGCGGGAAATGACTCGTTCGTATTTCTGATGCTGAAACGTCTAAGTAAAATCTAATACGCATGTGGTTCCACCGCATAACGACGACCGGTAGCTCAGTATGTAGAGGCTTCAGTCTCATGTCTGACTACCGGCGTTTCGGGTTCCAATCCCGTCCACGACGACGTTCATGGCTATGAATGTTTGTGTTGTCTTCCCCCTGTGGTGCGGGGCGTGATAATAAGCGACAGTATCTCCTGACTTATCCCAGGTAGGCGGTTAAATGGGAGAGCAGGAGGTGTATGCTGGCAACTGCATTCTTCGAAACTGGTTTATGCGAACGAAACGTCAACTCTGCGGCATGGAACAGTTGACGCGCTATGCCCCACTAGGGGCTAGGGTAATTGAGTAGGCGCTTACGAGTTGGGAGAATAGATGTTTGCGTGTGGGGTTGAGTGAGTGTGGCGGTAAATATGCTTGCGGTAGGGGGATTCTTCGGTTTAACGACGGGCGCAGACAACGCGGCGCCAGTCATCCAAAACCAGTGGGTGAGTTAATTTCTAGAAGTAATAGGTTGCCGCAGTGTCTCCGAAGATGTAAAGTTTCTCCCCTCTCTCTATTATTTAAATCGAGGTCTAAGAATCCGAGGCACGCCCTACACATGGTTGGGAGGGAATGGAGCGCCAAAGCCACAACATGTGGCTCCACCGCGTTTACGGAGAAGTTCCAGAGGTAATGAGCGACATCCCTCTTGGTGTTTTTGTTTGCAAGTTTTTCAGTTGCCACACTTCGTCCAGCATGATTTGTTCTTAGTTGTAGTTTGAGTTTTCTTGGTCCGTGTCTTGTGTTGTATCGGACAGACGGGTGACACTTAGAATGGTAACAGATAGGGCCTGAGTTGGTCGTAAACCCATCCGTCACTGATCAAGCCTGCCAGCACGCGTCGAACTTGTGTAGGAAGTTTTGATATTTGGATATCTGACAGACCTTCATGGCAAGATCAAACTACTTCCGATCCTGCAGTTACAGTTCCGATCCTACAGTTACAGGTCCTCAGGACGATCATTGCGTTGTTGATGATTGACTAGTGCTGGCTAGTCGATAGTGGCTGGGTTATGATGTTGGTTGAAGCTTTGTGTGTGTAACATGCGTATGTACTTAGGGTCCCAAGCGAGATTAATGTCGAGTTGCAGTCGCACCGATTCCAAGTTGACCATGTGCGTAAAAAAAAGTCGCGCCGACTATGAGTCGTGCCGACTATAGAGTTCGAGTCGGGGTCGAGCCGACCTGTGAGTGGAAAGCTAAAGACTTGACTTAGAGAGTACAGTGGAGCAAGAAGAAAGTTAATGCAGTATTGATAATTTCTGTCGATCGATCAATCTAATCTTTTGGATCCCAAAAGCTATCGAAATTTTTCTTGACTTCAAGGGCAAAAGCTTCAAGAAACTACCAAATATTTGTACAATAATTTTCTGACTAAAAAATATGTAAATTCCAACAAACTGTACAAACTTTTTCAACGTTTTCAAAAACACATGTTTATTTTATTTGCCCAACTGTTTTTACTTGTTTCGAAAAACTTTATCCATGCATTTATAATTCGCTTTAACTCGGAACGAATTAAATTTGGATATTCTGTTTGTCTGAATCGACAACCGAACTTTATCCTTCCAACAATTTTAAAACGATGTAAATTTTTCTGAAACAATTAGACTGCATTAATTTATTCGCATAATTCGCATACTAAACACGTAAATGCAAATGCACTCGACTTTACACAGAAAAAGAAATGCCGAAATTGCATGCAGCGAAAGGAAGAGAAATCTTCTGAGTGAATCGTATCCTTTCGAACTCTTGCTGCACTTGACACAACTGGTGTAGTCAGAGTCGAATGAATGCATCCTTGTATTGCTGTTTCGGTCGGAAATTCATTAAATAAAAATTCTCTATTCAGGAAGAAGAGATCTTTCTTGTAACTGCCACTCCTTATTTAAAATTCAGTTGTAGCGACACAAGTTGTTGCAAGGACCAACTATATTATTGCAGCTTAGCTCGACTATTCCGCAGCTTTGGTTCTAGAATAGCAAGTTCAACTCAACGAAGACAGCTAGCTATCGAATTGTGGTGCAGAAAGTTTTTCGAAATTCACTTCCATCCTTCCTGTTATCCTTCCTGGCCTAATTCGCTTCCTCCCCTTTTCCTAGGACACATACGTACTCGTATTTCAACATTGCTAAGTCGCAAGCGAAAATTCGTCGATGGAAAAGGTGTGTGTTAGGTAAATGTTGGCTGTTACGAAACTTTTGTTTGCTGTCCCTTTTGTAATTTACTCTGGTAACAATTGAGAGAAATTTGGATAAAACCCATCCGTTTGCCTATAGGGACGAAACGCAAACTTATAAATTCCAGTCAAGGAATGGAAGGCAGAATGTGAGCCGCTCCCATTCCGGGGCCCGTTTCGTCCAAAACACATTTAAAGTATTACAAATGCTGCCACAAGTACGCTCTCGAGAATTCTTTTGCATTTGTATCGTGCATCGTCCGATAGAGAACTCGACATCATTGTGATGACAGCAAGGACTTAACTTCCTTATCAATATTCATGGATTTTAATGGGAAGGCTTTGCGAAAACGGTTTTCGAATGATGAAACGAGGGCTCGAGTGTTGGGGTAGGGCTGCTTGTTTTACGTTGTGCCGGTGTGTGTCCAGGTTGGTGAATATATCTTTCACGTACTGCAAAGCGTACGTACTCGTACTTGGGGTGAAATTCAATTAACCAAATGACCTTGTTAGATGTCCTCGAGACCGGGATTGCATATAAGGTTCATGCAACTAGGAAGTTTATTGGGGACGCTATACCGTGTCTAGTTTATTAAGGGATCATGCTCTTGGGCTGAGGGTAAATTGCTCTAAAGATTGTTTAAATGACTTTAACCGTCAATGTGTTATTTGCGTATATTTCGTGGCTGCGACACATGTTTAAAGAGGGGAGACTGTTGGTGGGTTTGGAAGTTCGTTATATGATGACCATTGGATTTGCTCACGTACCTTCTGGTGGGTCGGAGAGTACATCGTCGTTTGTACTACTCTGGTCAGAATACCTGAGGATAATCTCTGATAAAGCCAAAAAAGCTCTGTAGGATCCAGGCGCGGATCCAGAGGATCTCTAAAAGTCCGGACAAAAATCGATTTTTAAATGAACCTCCGAATAAATTGATGAAATGTTCCACTTTTTCTAGAAAGGTTTTAGCATATTTGAATAATATACTTTTCCACTCGAAGATGCGCGCTAATTGATTTAGATAGGAGAAATGGGACTCTTAAGCAATGAAACCGAGTGGTCTATTGTATATCACAACCAACCTGCCAATCAAGCCTCCTCGCACTGACGAAGCTTCTCAACTGCTTCAGCGGGGTGGAAGCTATCTTATCCGGGTCGAGGCAGGCGTCACCAAACAATTCATGCGACGGCAGGATAACGCCTCACATTTCCAAAGAATATGCAATGACGTTTTATTATCACCCAACTTCCGGATTTCTGCAGTGTCCTGCAGGCGGAGGTTACGGCAATTTTTGAAGCTTTGACCTGGCTAGGAAATCATGTAGTGACCATGAGAGACGTTATGATCTACACGGATAGTCAGGCTGCCATTCGATCACTCGAATCCGTCCTGACTACATCGCAAACCATCGCAAAGTGTCGGTCTATTCTTAAAGAGATGGGTGCATTTTTCAACATTACGCTCTGTTGGATACCGAGTCATAGCGACTTCGTGGGTAACTGCATCGCGGATGAACTGGCTAAGGAAGGGACTACCGGCGCTCTCGACGGAGACCGTTTAAACATTAGAATGCCAATCGCATCGTGCAAAATTATAATTAAAACCGTCGCGATTGACAGAGCGAACATTAGATGGCTAAACGGCGACACGTGTCAGACGACTTGGCCGAAACTTGACCCTAACCGCTCTGCCGCACTGCTTTCATTGAATAGGAAGCACATTGGCATGGTTGTGGGGGTTATTACAGGGCACTGTCCCATTGGTGAGCTCGCCTGGAGGCTCCGTATTCCTCATAACGACTATTGTAGGAGCTGTGAGGATGTGGATGAGGAGGAAAGCTTTCTGCATCTTCTCTGTCACTGTCCGGCCTTGGCTACGAGGCGGAAGAAATTCCTTGGCTCTTGGTTTTTCCTGGACCTGGACGACATTAAAAACACGAGTGTCATACAGCTCTATCGCTTTATCACCAGCTCAGGCTGGTTTAACGCCTAGGTTATAACAGGCTACTTTGGTGGTAACACAACGGTCCAAATGATGGACTAAGTGTGCTGGGTGAGCACCCGGCAGCCCCTTTACCTAACCTAACCTAACCTATCATCACCCACAAGTTTAAGATGGCCTCTCAGTCACGAGTTTCGGAAAAATACAATTGATTGTAGCCTTACTCCAATTTAGCTGTACAAGACTCGCGGATGGTAGTAGTAGAGGGCTGTGTGAACCAACCCCCAAGTGAACTACACCCCAAATGAAATATCCTTCCCAAAAAATGGTATTGGTGTGGGGGGTTATTGCATGATGGATAATTCGCAAGATTCCCGCAAAAATTTGATTTGGGTTCCAACTCCGAAAGCTCATCAAAGCGCCGAAACGATAGCTAGGCTACTGCTCGCAGAGTGAGCGAAACGTGTTTATGCGACTACTGGAGGTTGTGATCCTTTGAGCCTGGGCCAGCGTAGCAAGCGGAGCCCACGCAAGCGGACATGCAAATATTAATCAAAACAAAAAAATACTGTTTAACATTTCTTTTGTCTTTCAATAATTTTCTTCCTTTTTTCGATATTTCACAATTTACATATTTTGAGGGATATCTCAAGTGAAGTTATAACATTTGGAATGTTTTTTTTTCGGGGATATGTTACGATATAAACTATCGCCCAAAAATGGAGCTAATAGTATCATTTTTCAGGAATTAATCCATTTGTGTTAGTTCGCCGAGCCGTGAAATATTCTCAAAAGTTGGGGGAGGGAGGTAATTCATCTTTTTTTAGGTGTTTTGTCATTTTGGGGAGAAATACCACGATGAGCAGTCCCTCAAAGTGAAAGCTTATGTCATTTTGTGGAGATAACTAATTGGATAGATACTTCACAGAGCCATAGTAGAATATTGTAGTAGATAGAGTAGCCCGAAATTAATCTGTCTCAGGTCCGGTGCGACGACACTGGTCGCTCCTAATCTCAGAAGCGCCTTCTAGCGGCGTCTACTGAAATTTCGCAGAGGGGTTCTGGACCATAGAAAGGAGTCGCTAAACCCTTCGCCAGCCATTTCATTTTCGAGAAAGCTGACGTGTAAAGGAAATCAATCTATGGAAACGTTGGTAAGATATAGCAGACTATACTTAGAGCCAAACTAAAACTATGGCCGCTTGATAATCTTTGAAGTTTGCTATACATAATTATTTATGGTAATCGGCTTCCAGGCAAAGTCCAACACGTAAGTTAATGGACCCGTTCCTCCAATTGCCTTGGTTCAGTGGGCAATTTCGAAGGGTCAGCAGTTGCTCGGTGTCGACATCTATTGAGTCTTTCCTAAGAGCTCCGAGTCTGCGTCTAAGGCATGCGGCTGTCGTCCACACTTTGGCCGCTTTCACACTATCTGGACGGCTAAAACCGGAACGTCGAACATCCGGAAAAGCGCGTATTTCACACTATACGACTAAAAACAGAAACACCGTAAATATGAAAGAGGAACATAGTTGGTTTCTGCACTTTTACATTTCATTTCAAGCTAAGTGTTGTGAAAATGAATCGGAAGCAGCTTATCGAATTCAGATCGCGCCAAGCCTCTTTTGTTGCATTTCTCTTCCGTATTTCTAAAAATGACAGTATCTGCACTACATTCAGATACATCGGTGTCTTATGGCTACCGAATGCGTGGAACGTGGTTCGCCGAATGATTTCACCCAGTATGATTAACGATACTGGGATCTTGATAAAGCCTACGTCGACATCTTCGACAAGAAATGTTCCCCGCATTCGGAAGATATAAGACATATCCATGTACTGATGTATCTGCATGTACTGTAGAGCCAGTGGCGAGCGAGTTTTCTATATGAGTGCAATTTTAAATTAATCGTCGCACAATAAAGCTCGCTCGCCACTCGTGCTTCCCAACCCACGCACAAGCCACATGCCATTGTTATTGTAAAATGCGATTTTGGTACAACAACAATGCCATGTAGCTTATCCGTAGGTTGGGAGCAATATGCGTTCCGACTAACGATATTCTGTTTCGCTCAAACCACAGTTGGCTCGCCTAAGTCTTTTCAAAGTTCGCTTCTTTAGGTATTTCCCTTGGTCTGATTGCAACCAAATTTGGTATGTAGCTTCCTTGGGTTATTATGAGTACCGCACGGGAATATTTTGGTCCTGCTGCAGGTGTGCGTCAGGGCAAAGAGACTCTCTTGATCACGAAATAAAACTGAAACTAAACTTGGTAGATATGGGTATCTCCTGATTCGGGGTGATGGTGTACACTGGATTGCCGTTGAAGGCAATTTGAGTCGTGTGGTCAAGACTGCTGGCATTTTGCGTCCTTTGATTAGGGAAAAAGGACATTGTGATATTTAGACAAGATGACTGCGGATATTGTGGCGAAGCCATTAGACTACTATTGGAGGGATTTGAGTCGTTTGGTGAAGAAAAAATTCGACCGCCGTTAGTTGAAGTGGCAGACGGCTGCTACACGGCGAAATTTCTGTTTTTAGTCGTGACCGTGTAATGTGAAAGGGGCTATGCTTGTCTTTGGTCGACTATTTTATCTTATCTTGGTCGACTAAACAATTTCGCCGTATCGGTTTTTAGCCATCCGGCGGAGACCGGATAGTGTGAAAGCGTACTTTGTGTATGACCTGTCCATTGAATGTGAATCGTTTTTGCTTGACGATTAACAAAACTTCCAACTCTTCATCCAGTTCGTCCAGCTCATCGTTGTATTGGATGCGCCATCCATGTTAGTCACAAACTGGTGCGAAGTACCTTCCATACTTCTTCTTCTTCTCCTCCTGTGATCCAGATAAAGCTTGGTTCCTGATGTCACCGCTGTATTACAGAAGTCCACAGGTGGGGCTCCTATCCAGGATCGATGGCTAATGTACCTTCCATGCAAAAATATTTAGCGAGTTATCGGAGGATCTGGTTAGGGTCCATGTTTCGCAGCCATACCATAGTATAGGTCGTGTATAATACGGAGCTTCCTTATTTTTGTGTACATGCTTGGATTTCATTATTGGAAGAATCGAGACAGCTGTCTTATTTGCTAGTTGTATCCGCCATTTCATTCCGTCTGTTTCGCTTGCGTCCAACTTTTTTTTTTAGTCATATCAAGATTATGAAGTATTGTAGCTCTTTAGCCACTTGAAGGTTTTGAAACACGCTGTTAATGGGTGGGTTCAGAAGTTACCCAAAATCACACACTGCTCGCGAGCGGTTCCGCAACTGCTTGCTTATGCAGTGTTTGCCTGCTAAACGCCATTCTGATTGTCACACACTTTATAATGAAAGTCAAGGAGAAAGAAGAAGAGGAAGAATAGCGTGAGCGGAGAACAGAAATATTGATGCTCGGTGATCATTTGATCGTGATCACCTAAGCAGAAGTTGCTCGGTAACTTCTGAAGTTGTCCAATGTCGTCCACATACGCTCTTATTTGCGTTCACAGGCAGGTTTCCTGATACCCCAACCGGGCTTTAGGCTAACCCAGATAAGAACTTCACTAGTTTGGAAGGAATCTACGGACCGAAACACCGAATCAATCGTCTTGTATACAGATGGCTCTAGGACCGGGGAAGTCGCCGGGATTGGCATACACTCGGAGCAACTGGGCATTCATCTTACATCCCGTCTTCCCGACTATTGCAGTGTCCTGCAGGCAGAGGTTTCGGCGATCTCTGAAGTGCTGTCTTGGCTGGGCATTCATGTCATTACTGTGAGGCACATCATTAATTGCACCGACCAGCGGCGATTCGCTCAATCAAACTCGAATCCGTCCTGCGACATCTAAAACCATTGAGAATTGCCGCTCAGCCGTCGCAGAGATGGGTAGCTTCTTTAATATCACCATCTGTTGGATACCGAGCTATAGTGGTTTTATTGGTAACTGCAACGTGGATGAGCTGGCTCGGGAGGGTACAACTGGAGTGGTTGATATAAGACGCGAGGACATCAAAATGCCATTTACCATGTGCAAAGTGGTAATAAAGACTGCTTTGAACAGGGCTAATATAAGATGGCTCAGCGGCAAAACATGTCAAACAACAAGGATCATTTGGCCGATTTTCGACCCTGGCTGCTCGGCCACGCTGTAGTACAGAAGAAGGGAGCAAGTTGCTCCCAAAATACTATTGTACTATAGTATCTACACGAAATAAATATCTTTGTAGTTGGAACCGGAGCTGTTCATTTGTTTTATTATCACGCTGTTGTCGCTGAACAAAAAGCACATCGGCAGAGTACTAGTGGTAATCGTTGGGCATTGTTTAATCGGAGAGCTTGCATGGAGGCTCCGTATTCCTCATCACGACTTCTGTAGTAGCTGTGAAGATGTGGGTGAGGAAGAAAGTTCTTCACTTTCTCTGCCATTGTCCGGTCTTGGCTGGCAAGAGAAAGAAATTTTTGGGCTCTTGGATCTTCTGTGATCTGGATGACCTTAGGAATATGACCGCAATTAGGCTGAATTGTTACATCGCCAGTACAGGCTGGTTGGATACGTATGTTTGAATGGAGGTGAGTTTTTGGTGGTACCATAATCGA
This sequence comes from Chloromyia formosa, assembly GCA_964017055.1. Lineage (NCBI taxonomy): Eukaryota > Metazoa > Arthropoda > Insecta > Diptera > Stratiomyidae > Chloromyia > Chloromyia formosa. Next base: position 121,300,229 of record OZ024813.1, on the reverse strand, counting down.
GTCAATGGTGGTCCAAGTGTACCGTGAAACATTATGGGAGCCTCTACGCCTAACTTAACCTGTTTGCTTAAAAAGAAGCGTTTACCTGGTGCGACTCAGTTCTTGTTGTGGTAGATATGTACTTGTAATGAGCTCGAGCCTATGTTAAAGCCTGGAACGACCCACAGGCACAACACCACAGGTATTAGTTTCGAAAGATAAGTGGGGCCACGGACCTGTTAATAGAGGTAGAAATTAAAATTCTTAAAAAAAAAAAAAAATTGGACGGCTCGTTCCTCACTTTGAGTCTGGGGAAGTACCCTACCGTCTTCCAAACTGGAGTCCTCTTAATTGGGATATGTCCAGACTTCTGTATATAACAACCGTGATAGAAGTAGTGCGATCTTCACTGATAGTGAAGCTGATGTCAAGGCGCTAAGCAAGTTCTCTTTTTCATCGAAACTGGTGCTGAAGTGCTATGAAGGTTTGCAAAGAATCAGTACCATTTACTGGGACCTTGGACATGTCGGCATTTGGGGTAACGAAATTGCCGAGTTAGGTGGAAAAAGGTTTTGAAAGCCCGTTTAGCCAAATATCTTCTATTTCATCTGAATACATCCGATTTGGCCGAACGAACGAAATACTGACGAGCTATACTGTTTGAATCCGCTGTCTTGTTGAAAAGCTTTCAGTCGATTTAGTGTTTTGTAGTAAAAACAAAATCCTTATAAAATCGATCAAATGTCCATCCGTACGTCTGACCGTCTATGTGCTCGCCTGTCTGTCCGCATTGCTCTCCATCTGTCCATTAGCCTGTTAGTCTGTTTGTCCGTTTGACTGTTCGTCTGTTTGCCCGTCTGTCTGTCCGTCCGTCTGTCCATAGAATATCTTACGAACGGCTGAAGCAACATACATGGAGTTTGGTGGGAATATGTATTGAAATATTATAATTCGAGGCGTCGTAATAGGCCAGGCTAAGGCTTAGGTTCCCTAGAAGTAAGGTATCCGACACTACAAAATCCTCGTATTGCGGGTGCAGCCCTTTACTTTCCGGCTCCATTTCATCTATGCTAACTAACTTCATTATAAATTCCCCATTTGGGTAATCCATTATTTCAGATTTGAAACAATATCTTTGTGATTAGTGTCACTGATTAATGACTCACTGACGACACCCAGTAAACACTGTTATGCCTGCCATTATGACTCGCGCTCTTGTAGTACCATAATGATATCCTTTGCTCCTCCCATCGCCCAGTATGCCCCTCAAAACTCTTCTGCCTTTCTGATTTGATTTTTAACCCGTTCCCGTGATTCCTCATTTTAGTCGGTGCTCCTGCATTTATAATCCTCCTAAATACAAATTATTCGAACGTGAACTGACTTAAGTAGGTTCGCGTGAAAGTAACTGCGAGGAACATGAAATTTGCAGGGGCACAATACAATACGAGTATAAGCGACCCCGAAATTTTGCAATTAGAAACGACAAATGATGTTAATTACTTGTTTTACTGGCCATTAAATTGCCGTGACGTTAATTGAACAATAAGTCACAGAAACCTATTTGATGTACATAGTGTTTGTTATGGGACGGGATTCCAGGGTCTATAGCGGAGCCAGGACAACGGTTCGGGAAACACTTTTAATCCGGATACTAAGTCAACGTTTTTGGATTGTGGCGATGCCGATGGACATTAGGAGTTCACTTGATGTGATGATGGAATGGTGTGGAGGGAAGCATACGAGTCCTGTTGGATGGCCAGGAGTCATTGTGAAGTTAATGGATGCTGTTAATCATGCAGAGAGACGCGTCGAATTAAATATCGTTTATATATACCGCGTTCGTTTCACTGGATTTCTATCTCAGGCCGACTACGAGTGAAAAGAACGTCACGTATCTGCGACAAGCGAACTTAAACAGCCACCACACAGATTCTTCGCCACGTGGGGGCGAATCGCAGACTCAGTATACATTTAGACAGCGGCGAAACAAGTTGACGTTCAACCAATTTAGTCTAAACTCTGATCGGATGAGATCCTATAGATGACCTGGATCAAAACCGGTCTGCCTTTTTGCATGGAAATATATGGACCGAAATCCGATGAAACTAATGCAGCTATTAATGCATATGCTCTTAGGCAGCGTTTAGAAGACGGCTTCACAAGCGGTTTGAGCAGCAGCACACCACTGCGTATAAAGGCATACAACAGCATTTACTTAAAATATTTACACTGTATTCAAATGCAATCTCGCCGTTCCTCAAACAGCGGTGTCAGCTGCAGCGGCAGGTTAAAGGGCAAGTCGAGTGGTTTATATTCATTAGCCTTAACCCCTAGGGGGCATACGACGTCAACTGTTGCATGTGACTTAGCTAACGTTTCGTTGGCATAAAGCAGTTTCGGACGATGTAAGTTGCCAGCCTGCACCTCCTGCTCCCATTTAGCCGTCTACCTGCGAAATGTGGGAACATGTTGTGGCTTATTGTTACGATCCGCACCACAGAGGGAAGGCAACACAAACATGGCCACGAACGTCGTGGACGCGACTTGAATCCATAACGATCGTAGTCAGACATGAGATTGACGCCTCTACGCACTGTCTTACCGGTCGCATCCTAATGGTTTATACACACATCTGCCGCTCTACAAACCGCGGTGGTCGAATGGCGGGCTTTTGATACCTTCGCCCTTTGTTGCTTGCTCTTTCTCCCTTGCACATTCTATTAGAGTATTTTTCTTATTCTCCCTTTTCATCCTTTCATCTTTCCGTCCTTTTGACCTTTGTCGCCTGCCCTTTGTTTTTTCAACACTCCCTTGCAGTATTTTTTATTTCCTCTCTCCCTTTCATCCTTTCGTTCTTACGTCACTTAACCCTTTCGTGCTTTGGTTCCTTGGTGTTTGGCGCTTACCCTTGGTCCCTTGTACTCTCCAGTCTAGTATTTTATTATTTTTTTGTACATGTATGGTATGAAAACCTTTGAGCCCTCGAAATGTCGGGGACCGCTAGAACAGTGGAGCTCCGGTGGGTTCCGGGTCATAGTGGGGTTCTAGGCAACAAAATGGCGGATGGACTAGCTAAACAAGGGGCTAGCCTCGACCGAAGAGCTGCCGATGCCAATACAGACATGCAAGAAGAAACTGGACGATAAGATGTATGGGCTGGCCAACGCAAACTGCCACAACAACGACTTTAGAATAACGAAAATATGCTGGTACTCCTGTAACAGGAAGAAGACCGAAAGCCTCTTGGAACTACTCAAACGACAGTGCGCACTACTAGTGGGCGCATTAACGGGGCCCTGTTTGTTAGGGGAACACGCATACAGAATAAAACTGATTACTGGTTATGGATGCTGGAATTGCAAGCTACTAAATACAGATGAAATTCTAAGGCACCTTCTGTGCGACTTTGGGTGAAACGTATGTTCTCTTCCAGAAGGGTCTTACCTACGGGGAGGTATACTGCCGCACTGATAGTCGAAACTATCCTCGTTAGGATTTTAAACACAATGATATGCGCAAGATCTGGAGAGTATGGTCAGGGGTGGTTTCGAAAAACTATACCCGACATCATTCAGAGAACTTTGCGTGGTTCAAGAGTAGCGTGGCCAAAACGGCTTTCGGAGAAGGCTAGAAAAGCATCGTTGCTCGGCAGGCAATATGCAGACAAGATATGGGACACTATACGCCACATCATCTTATGTATCTACGAAGCCATTGTTTTACCAGAGAGAGATCCAGCGCTATATAATAATTTTATTTCGGGGGATATCCGAAGCAGACTACTAATGTTTTGGGTCCCTTTTCGCCCCCTCCCGGTCGTAAGTGATTTTCTGATGTCGACCAATAATTGTCGTCGACCTCTTTCTTCATCACTGAGTCCCGTGTAATTGCTATCATTTCTTTAAGGCTGAGTTCACTCATGGCTTCCACACTTGCTTGTCTGTGATCCCCAACCTCGTGCTAGCCAGTGCTGGACATTGGCACGCAATGTGTGGTGCCGTCTCAGCCTCCTTCAGACATAGCCTGCGAACGTCATTTTCCTTGATTTTCATCTTGGCCAGATGAGCCTTAAAATTACCATGCCCTGTAACCAAGGCAGTTATTCAGCTTACTTCGTTTATAACTGAGTACCTTTTTCGCTTCCCTGCCTAAAGGGCTGGTCATTGCACTCCGAGCTTGTTTGTAGCTGACTAACTCATGTCATCTTCGTTGATGCATGGAGTCCATCCACTTCCCGACCTTCACTTCAATCATGCCGTTCCCCAGAGCAACTCTGGGTTCTGGTCCAATAAAAGTCCCCGCAGATCCCTGTTTTGCTAGGGAATCCGCCGCAGATCCCAGTGTTGCTATGCCATCCGCCGCCTCATTTCCTGATGTACCTATGTGTCCTTTTACCCACATCAGTGTAACCTCATTTACTGATTCACACGTGTTGAGCTTTCGGACACACTCTAGTACCAATTTGGAGTTTATGTTCGTCTGCTGCATGCGTTTGATCACCGATAGGTTGCCCAGTGCAATAAGGATTCTTCCCCGGCATCTGACCTTCCAGCAGGTGCCATGCATCTCGGTCTGGTATACGGACACACGCTCTTCTAGACTAAGCGCACAGGCTAGGTTTAACTCTTCAGGGTAAACCAAGAGAGCCAACACTGACACTCTCGCCCAAATCCAACGATTTGCATGCCACCCAATAATGGAAGCCAAGAGCTCGTACACAACTGCGGCCATTTAGATACGCTTAAGTTACCGCCTCTACATATTCATTTTCAAGCAGTGTTTAGACTAGCCATATCAAGGCTCAAAGCCCACAACCCACATGTTAGTCTGAACCGGGATCAAAGTTGGTGGCTTTTAAGTGAAATCACGCTAAGGATGCCATCCGACCAGCTTTCTAGGAAAGTACGTTTCAATCATTCCTATTAAGCATTTATATGAGACAGAGAAAGAGGGGATGATTCTCATAACTATTTCCATCCAAATGATTAACGGACGGTTCACTGACAGAAAAGGGCTCAAGAGGTAAGGCTGCGGTAAACGCAGAGTCTAAGATCGACCGCATATTGAGCCCAGCACACGTACATGACAGATTCAAAGCCCGCGTGGGTCATTTTGTTGCTCAATGTGCGTCACCCAATGGTCACGTGGTGATGTTTGTTCTATTCGCATGGTTTTCGTGTATCGTGGGTCGGTTGCGATTTGTTCGTTTTGAAGCACATCGTCTTTAAGTTGGTTTTTGGAACGAGCATTTCAGCTTAGGAAAATTATAGCGATACTTATCAATAGACTACGACTATAATCAAAGTAACTATAATAGTACATAATCAAATGAAGGCCAGATGTTACAGCAAAGCTTCCAGAAACGCAACCATCTGAAAAAAAGCAGGCTTCTGTGTGGTTACGCGTATCGAAGTAGTATTTCGAGAAAAATTTCCGTGACCCCCAAATTCCGCTTGACGACCCCACTTAAGGTCACGACCCATAGTTCAAAAACGAAGTGTTTTATGAAGATGATGTGTTCTTGACATTTTGAGTGCCTACTTTCACTCTATTCTACTCCATCCCTCATTATTGAACGATTAACCTTTCTTTAATAACTGAAAAATCAAAAATATCAAAACACGTATAAGGGATCCTTTTTACTCTGTCTGTCAATCAATCCAACCAAACCCAAAACGATTTCCTTCAATGTTTTCCAACTTCTTTGAAGGAGCATTTTGAATTGACTGGTGCTTGAAGTCAAAATGGGGCCTAATCGATACTCATCTTGTACACTTCAACATCAACAGGACTATGGACTACCATCAGCAGACATGATGCCATCGGTGAAAAGCCAAGACGTACAACATCTTGAGTAAGTTCCACTGAACGAATGGACGAATGAAAAGAATGTTCCATTTGGATGAAACCTGGACCTGGTTGACGAATAATTGTCTGCAAAGACGAAAGGGGTAGGACAAGTGTACATATCCAAGATGTTATTGAGTGGCTCTTATAGCTTTGTTCTTGCCTGTCGACGCTTTGGAATGTAACATAAACTATCGAAATTATCACAAGTGGAAGGGCTCAGCAGTAGAGTGTCCAGGTAATGGACTGGAAGTCGCTTGTTGTTATGGGCCATGTAATCTTTGTCACGGAACTATGCACTTAACTGCTAATGATACATTTTGAAAGCAGTAGGACCTAAGGGGATGGGTTATTGCTTTCTGAAATAAGATCCTGTCAACTCGTTTCATTTCCATTCAATTTGTTTGTGCTAATACCGGATATGGATGTCAACCGCCCACGTAGTTTCAATAGTCATATTGCAAATGACAATATATTTTCCATTGAGAACATATCCTGCTGATATTCCTCGGCAACACAAGAGCTCTGTACATCGCACAGGATGCTCCTTGCTCTATGCCCGAAATCTGATTATGACAGCATTACAATTTCGCTGAAGCGCAACCCTCCGCACTTTCCGTTCTTGATGTACTTGTGCTAGGCCAAGGAAAGCGTTACATTCTACCTCCAATAAAACCACACCCTCATAGGTTTCAACTTCAACCCTCTTTGTTCCTGATTTAAGTAAAATTCTCAAATACTAAGGAGCGAGTAAATTGTCGTCTTGTCGAGTAAATGGAAAGACATCCAATTTCAGACGCCTGTGGAATAGAAAAGTCGCCATGACGCGAATCAGGGCCGGAGCTAGAAGAAAGGACCCGAATAGGGTCTGGTGTGGATGTGGGCAGGATTCGCGCGACTATAAGGTGAAGTTCACCAGTTTTGTAGTGAAAAGCGGCTTTCGAAACTTATTTCGTTTCGTTGAATTTTTCAGTTTGTAATTTAGGTAAAAGGATTGCGGTTAATTTGGTGTGATTGTAAGGGGCAGGCTCTGTCAGGCTGGGTGGCACTTTGGCCTTGACAGTATGGCGCAGGATTTATATTAGATTTTTGGATGGCTCTTCAGGAGCCGTCGAAGTGCGAACTACACGAAGTATAGTGAGTGGTTTTACTCGAGAATTTGCTTGATACATCTCTCGAAATGAAAGTGTTTCAAGTGGCGAAGCTCAATGCATGCACGAAGAAGCAAATTAAAATTGGAGGCGGTAGTGGAGTCTATGGATAGAAATAACATTCAGAATTTAATTTCGTTAACCAATGGCACCTGCTGCTTTTGCTTAGATGGTAATAGTCTGATGTCAGGCTGTGTTTTAGTCTCTCTAATTAATCTAATTAACCTATTAACAAACAGTAGTTTATCTAGGACAATCGTCATTTAGTGCTGTTCCACACTGGTCTAAGCTTTCGAATGGATATGAGCAACGTACGGCAGGGGTTGAGTTCTATTCTATTATTCTCCGTAGATTAGATTAGGGATTAACCAATATCGGCGTAAGCTAGGTCTTTCTCGACCAAGAGTTGACTTTCAATCATTTTCTAGTGTCAGGCAAATAAAAATTTCTACAGATCTCTGCAGCTTCTACAAAAGTCATGGTGTGACAGTCGAAGCTTTCTGATTAACTTATGAATTGCAATGCGCCCAATAACGACTCTCCCCACCAAGCCAATATAATATGTTTTTATCGGTGAATGTAATACCGCACTTGTGTTATGTGTAGGCAGGGCGTTAAGCTGCACGTAAATTGGCTGCCGTTCATTTTCGTTTTCTTCTGCGGATGTTTTGCTTTTTTGCTGGAAAGCAGCAAACAGCTCGAAATTATAAATTTGCAGATAATTATACCAAATTGAAGACCCGAGGGGAGGGGAACAAATGACGATTCATGTCCACTTAGTAGAGTTTTGAGAAAAATTAGTTTTTAGCTTATGACAACTGCTTCATCAGTACCCAGTATCTTTTCCATGTTATAGGTAATTGTGGACGAGAACCCTTATGCATTAGAGTATTTTTTTCATCGGGAGGCCGGTAGATCAGTGCGTTGAGACGTCTATCTGATTTATCATTATACCGATTGTTCACAGGTTTAAATCTCGTCATGGCCATGGATGTTTGTGATGTCTTCTTCCTGTCGAGTGGGGCGTAACAATAAGCCTCAACCCTTCTCGACTTATCACAGGTATGCGGTTGATGTATCCTCGCAATATGCATCGTTCAAAACCACACTGTGCTAACGAAGCGTCAACTAAGGTATTTGGTAATAGTTGACCCACTGTGCCCAGCTAGGGGTAAGGATATACAGTATATAGGCATGTGGGATGTTATGTAGTAACGGACGGTTTGGTGGGCATCCAAAGATGCCCGTGAGGACGGAGCCTAAGGTAGCATTTGACCGTGAAGGTCGGTCCGTGCCATCAGGCGAAGAAAAAGGCCCCTCAACGAGCTAAGCAGCGGCCTATGCTTGCTGTAGTTCAGTTCGGGAGATGTGGAGAGGGGGGGGGGGGGGGGTTTCCGCCGCTCTTTCGCTTTTTGCCCCTGTCCTTTACGTATTAACAAAAATTCATAGGCCTGGGGAAGACAACACAAACAGGGGAGGTAAAAATGGGGAATAAAAAAAAATAGTCGATAAGGATGGAATGGTTGGCGGACGGATCAGACGCCCACGCGTTCGAATTTAGGTCCGAGTGTAATGGAACCCTCGGCCTCTGGTTTCATACCACCAACAGATCACTACTCATCAGGTGCCGCTTCGACCTGCCGGTGGGAGCAGCACTACCAGACCATAATATTGTTCATTACATATGGTTCATTACATTGCAGCTTCTTTTTTGAGGCCTGTCAAGAAGAAGAAGAAGCTGAGGACAAAGTGAGTTGCCAAAAAAAAAGAAAAATAAAACGAAAGCGAGCTGTGCACCTGAGTCAGCCGACAACCATTGTAGAGGGGAAAATTAGCAAAGAGAGAAAACAAAACAATATTTCACTTCGCATTATTCAGATGATCAAAGGTTACAAAGAATTCTGAGGCCAGCAGAGGCGCAACACTGCATTCCTTGCCGTAATTCTCTCATAAACTGCTTACAGAGTTTATGAGAGAATTACGTGAGCACATGAACAATAAAAAAATGCAATACTGTGTAAAGAAATTTTTTAAGTTACTTAGAAGGACAATCCTGACAAATTAAAAGGTATCCAGGGTCCTCCGCGCTTCGTCCGGTCACCGAAGAAGCTCCAAATGCCGGCAATTCGAAGCATTTATGGAGGCCTTAAATACGTGGCTAAACCACAAAAGACGAACACAAAGCCTGGACTGCCTTGTTAAACTGAATCTAAAATGAAAAACTATAGGAACGATGGAGTGCTACAGAGGAAAGCACAGCTACTTGAAGGGAAAATACGTGAAGTAAAGATGGCTTAGTTTTAAGGCTTAGAGCAAGTAGCCTTATTGTGCCTTGGGGATGCATAACGGTGGAAGTACCAAAAAATAACCCGATGAGGTCCTTTTTAGTCCTGTTCTTGACCAGAAATGGGCCCCACATTGGGCGCCAAATATGTAACGGACGGTTTGGTGGGCATCCGAAGATGCCCGTGGGGGCGGAGCCTAAGGTAGCATATGACCGTGAAGATCGGGCCGTGCCATATGGCAAAGAAAAAGGCCCCTCAACGAGCTAAGCAGCGGCCTATGCTTGCTGTAGCTCAGTTCGGGAGATGTGGGCGGGGTTTTCGCCGCTCGTTGCCCCTGCAAGATTTCGTTGCTGCTGCGAAATTTTGTGTCATTTTCAGGATTTCTAGGCTATGTTATATGAAGTATCAGACGAAAAGATATTATTTTTAGGGTTTTGTAGTAAAAACAAAATCCTTATGAAATCGGTCAAATGTCGGTCTGTCCGTCTGTCCATAGAATATCTCACGAACGGCTGAAGCTACATACATGAAACTTAGTAGAAATGTGTAGCATTACTATAATTCGCCGGAGAAAGCGATGCGTCGTAATAGGTCAACTTTAAGGGGGGAGGTCTCCGTAGAGGGGAAATGAAGGTCGAAATTTTTTTTTCTTCAAATTTGAAGAAAGAAGAAAAGAGGTAGAGGGGAAAATATAAGATCATAATTTGTCCCACCCCCTTACCATTTTCAGATCGTTACACTTAGAAATATGAAGACATACAAGAAGGTGGCTTTCAACTAGCACAGAAAACAAAAAAATTATGGAATTTTGATATCTTCTCAAAATAGGTTAATTATAGTATGTTTCTATAGTTACAGTTAGCACACCCCTGCATTTCTCAAACTCATCCGATGTCGAAAATATTGATGGCCAACGATAACCAACACCATGGGCAATAATATCTCCAAGTTTCGTAATAAACACGTAATATTTAATAGAAGTACATTCATTTAAATTTGGTCATTTTGATATCATCCATACAAAAAATGCACATAACAGGTCTCTTGTATTACATACTAGTACTACGAGTACAACATACTTGCATATTGTTTTTCGTTGAGCGAATTGGAGTTAACCATTTTCAAAAGGGTGAAGATTGGTGTGAGAGGAGGGAGGAGGGAAAGGAGGGAGGAGGGAAAGGAGGGAAACGAGGGGGGGTGGGATGGAGGTATGCTGGTCGCTGACACTACTTTCTGTAATTATTCACACAATTTATTTTCAATATTTTTTACGCAAGCTTGCAATTTGCAATATCTTCTTAACATGAATGGTTAAGCATCTCCAAGAGTAGGACAGTTTATTTCCTATTGGCATGGGACACTACAAAACCCTCGGATTGCGGGCGTAGCCCTCTATTTTCCGGTTTCGTTTTTTATTTGCTGTTTTCAGTTAATTTTTTGCTATTTTTTTGCGATTTTTTTGGTAACAATCTGACGGTCACTTTTTTGTGTCGGGGGCTCTGTCTGGAATCCTTTTCGGTTGATATTTTCGGTATCACGTTATATTCCTTTCGTTTTAAAGCACCCTTATATCTGAGGAATGTCCCAGAGCATTGGTGTAGAGTGAGCTTCGTTTCTTCAATTATGATCAAAATAGCCATTTAAATTGCAGTATTCCGAACTACTTTAAACAATGTCCACGAGAAGCTTTGGTAGTTTAAGACATAATTTCGCTCTAAGGCAGGTTCACCGTCATCTTGGTTCTTGTTGATTGCATTGACTCCTCTAGGGCCATGGGTGCGTCAATCTCTTGCAAAACTATGCCTTGTTGACGTTTTGATGGCATATTTTTCGGAATGTGCAGTTGCTAGCATGCACCTCCTATCCGAGACGTTTTTACTCTGAACGCTGTAGATGTTCTAGTAGTACCCACTGGTAGTTTCTTTTTTTATTGACGCGCCAGGGTCGAACCTATTTCTAGATGTAGAATCGTAGAGTGGCTATCGAAAATTTACGGGTACCGAGCGCATCATCTCGGTAGTCTTGTTTAAATAGTCAATGATCCCGGTAGCACTTAACTAGCAGCTCGGATATACAAAAGCTAAAGCTTTTACGTCTTTAATGTTATCCATATATCTCTAGGACTACATCCGCTTGGATATCGCCAGTGATTAGCGAAAGTAGAAGAAGGAAAAAAACTCCCAAATGTTTCCACTTTTTCCGTAATTATTCCATCGATTTGTCTATCTCGAAGTCCATAAGTAGCTCTTGGCTTATCCGCAACTGCCTGATTTAACTATCCCTCAAATTCGTCGGGTATATCAAACTCACTAAAACAAAGTATCCACCCTAAAGCTATTTCCTTGATGTCCATTTCAACTCCGCTCATTTGGTCGGGCGCTATCAACCACTCACAAGGAAAACTAATAGGCAGGATATTGCCTTCGTATCCGTAAGCAAAACAAGAAAAGGCCAAGCAAAAAAAAAAAAAGAAATAAAATAAAAATCAGGAAAAACTGCAAACAAGACTCCTTAGAGGGTTGCTGTGCTCACGTCATAATGCGAAGGAAATGAGTTCAGATGATGTGTCCCGTCATAAAAAAAGATGATGTGACAAATGTTCTTTGTTGCCTTGTCTTGTTGATGCGAAAGCTTTTCTAAGATCGAGCCGAATTTGTGAGTATAGCCCTCCTCGAGTTCAGAGGACTCAAAGAAGGAAAACCAAAAAATATTTTTCCGAAAAAAGAAGAAGAGTGTTTTCTTTTTCAGCCTATACGTCCTTCAGTTGTCAGTCGTTACCCGAAATGGAACGCTAGCCATTTCGTTTCATTTACTCGCAGAGTCGGACTTCACATGGATATATCTCACATGAAACAGAATAAATTGCGGTTCATCAAGAAAGGATATGTCAAAAGAAAGCCTCGTTTTTTCTGGGAAAATTGCTTGATTAATGATATGGTAGGTTGGTCGGATATATGACAACCATAGCGGAGGAGTTCATTTTGGGTAAAGATATAAATGGATGGGCGGAAATATGAATTTCGATTTCAGATGGACGATGGTTTCGAGAAAGCCCATTATGGCCAGACAGCAATGATTGGGAAGTGTAGGGTTTTTTCGCGGAGAAACTATAGAAAATAACGAGCATTTTTCTTTTTCTTTCTTTGTGTTCTAATTTCAATTAATTACGTATTGCGGTGATATACTATATTAGCGGTTTTACTCGCAATAGTATAGTATTACTCGCAACAGTACTACTCCCAACAGTATTACGCGCCGGTTTTACTCGCTGGGCTGCCTTGGTGATACATTGGCACTATGGCTCCTCGGAATTATTCGACGGTTTTACTCGTTGTTGATACCGAATCGCAGTATTTTATTTATTGTATGCGTGTCATTTTAAACTTTTATTTTTACACAGTAGCGGATCTAGAAAGTGAGTTCGGAGGGGGCCCGATTTATTAAACTTTCGGTCTTCAAAAGGCATGTGTGTATTGAAGAGAAGCATGTAATGATCAACTTACAACGTGCTAAAGTTAGGTTAGGTACAAGGGCTGCTGTGGTTGCCACCAGGGACTCATCACCAGACAATCCTAATTATTGAACCAGAAAGAACTTCTAATATAACGTTAGCATTTACCACATTCAACAATAGCTGAGTTATCCAGTTCAGTGCAGAAATGAGATCCAAGAAATGTCCTCTTCTTTCATATCAGAACAGGTGCAGAGAAAATATAGAATACACTCCTCTTTTTCCTTGGCACAGCTGCTGGCTGCCAATTATGCAATTCTTAATGATGACTCCCTCACCTGCTCTGATTTGCTGCCTATTCAGTGACAATAGTTTAATGGTGTAACTAGAATTCAATCTGTGCCACTACGACCTTATCGAAAGGTGTGTTTTACTGTTTATTGATCTGGCATCTGTCGCGCTTGGTGGCTGTGGTCATTCGGTCACCGCTCTACGATACTAATCTAGAGCTCGGAGTTCAAAGACGGCACGGGTAGGAGGTGCAACTAGCTAGCAACTGCACTTCCGAAAAGTCGATATGCTATCGAAACGTGAACAAGGCATAGAAATGCCATGACGCGCCCATGTCCCTGGAGGGATCAAGGCAATTAACACAACATTCACGGAGACCGAAAGAGAGGTTTAGCTTGAGCTTATCAGAGAAAACTCTAGCCCACTCAATGCGAAGAAGCGTTGGCTAAACAGAATGATGAAGGCAGTGGAAGGAGTAGTCCTTAGAGCACCACAAAAAGCAACGCAGGCCAGTTTTTAACCCTTCCTCAGCAAGCTACGTTTAGCCTATGTAATGTTCAAGGTGGTTACCAGACGGTGCTATGGGGACGGTGCCCAAAGTTCGCCGAGGTAACCGTGAAGGTCCGGCGACGCTAGAAGCGAATGCGCCACAACGAGCTCAGCGGCGGCACATGCTTGTTCTATCTCAGTTCGGGAGATGTGGGGGAGGGGGGGTTGCCCGCTCGTTGCCCCTGACATTATAATGATACATATCTCAGTTGCCTTTGGGGTAGACGATCATAACAAGGGTTGAAACTGGGTCCCACGACCCAGGAAAACTAATCAGAGAAAAATGCTGGCAATGGCCGTCGACTGGGTCATGGAAAAACACGCTCCGGGCCTCGATGTTGCGGACCCTTGGCTTCTTTACTTATGACATAAACCCAACCATTGAGGTCCCGTGGTCGGCAAAAATGTCGGGACCTCCCAGAGCGGAACCAGACACGAGGCCTTTATCTAATGTTATCATCAACCTGAAAGAGGGTTCGTTAAGTTACTCAAAGGAAAAGAAGAAAAAGAAAAAAGGATCTAAAAATATTCAAAATTACATTAAAATTTATTCAACGTCTTCAATGTAGAAAAGAAAATAAAGAAACAACAAAATTCTAAGTACTTACCCCCAGAATCAACGATGGCCACCGTGGATGCCGGAGTAGCTGTAACTCATATTACGTTAAGAAAAGCAAAAGAAAAAAAAATTGGATTTAAAAAGGGTACAAAAAAAAATTACATAAACAAAAATAAAAATAAAAAAACCAACCAAGAATCGGTTGGCAGTGACAGCACTGGCAGTAATTCTGTTAGTCTCATCACATACTGTCGAACTCGAACACGAACCTGGTACAAATGTCCTCTGACACATAAACACACACTTCACATAAACGTGAAGAAAATCGGTCCACTTGTACCTGGTTCGTGTTCGAGTTCGACAGTGTGTGGTGACATTAAAACAGATGTTTAAGGAAAATGGTGGCTCTATCACTGTAATTTGGCTACAATTCGCACGCAACGCAATCTCTAGCCTCGCTGTAGCTCTGGTACTCCACTCACAATTGCCACTTCTTGCAGGTAAAGGGTTTCACAAAAGACCGTACTGAATTTTACAAATGCCAAATTGTAGCCGGCTAGTCTGGTTCGTGATAATATGAAGCAGATGAAGCACGCAACACAACACGGCTCAAAAAGTCGTCGATACATATTTCTTTTATTGTCCCGGCACGAAATGGAGGCGAACACAGTGAACCTGTAAGCAAATTTGCATGGCAAATTGACGCGATTCCTTGATCAGATATGCCATACGACGACAATTATTAGCAAACCGTACCGCACGATGTTATCGACGATTGGACCAAACTCCAAATTCCTTCAGATACGTCGCCGCGAGGCACAGTCTATTGATTCAAAACGCGTCGGGTACCCGTTATTTGGTCCTTCCCGTATCGTTGCAGGTCAAAACGCAGACGGTGGCGTTGGTTAGCAATAAGTTCTTTTTAGTTTTTGCGTCGGCACGCAGAAACTCGACCGATGTTGTTCACGGGTCATTTGCCACTCTTGATTTGATTTGTCAACGCGTGTCACCCATCACTCAACCAACATGAAGTTGACGCCAAGTGATGAGTGCGCGCGAAGATTTACACCTCTGTACTCAGAGCAGTGCACCATACAACTAACACACGTACAAGTAGAACAGCTGTATAGAAACTTCGCCTTATCAACTAAAACTAGGTTCATTCCATATAGCATAGTATCCTTGACGTAAAGTATCCTATACTTGTGAAGAAAATAAGCTCGATTCTGTTCGGATTAACCTTTGATGTCAGAGAGCACTCTGCAATACTTCACTTAGAACACCAGGAAATTTATCAGTTATGTCAACAGCAATGTCATCCGTCAGAGCACACATACCTTAGATCCCGCTACTTTCAGGATTTAAATCAGTATATTGACAATAGAGTCAGCGTCATAGAAAGGGTTGAAGCACCTTGCGCAGTATCCCTGCTCACAAGTCGACGTTCAGATGCGCCACATTAAGCAAAATCGATGAGGAACGCTTAGCTCAATGTAGGGTATCTTTTGTATTCGCTGTCATTTTTGATAATTATTTCCAAGTATTTACTCGAATATTCACTACTAAGCTAAAATATATACCAAAGATTTTGGAAGAGTCCGGGCCCCATGCCCCTCTCTGGATCCCCCAATGTTTTTACATTCACTCGATGTATTGTATAAAAACAAAGGCACCATTGAAAAACGCGATTTAGCATTCGCAAATCCATTTTGCTAAGGTCTGTATTGCTAGACACGGCTGTGCGACGATCGTTCGCGACTATCGACCAGTACGGAGGACAGTTTGTGTGTATTTTATATGGACGTGTTTTGCTACAAACTACTGCTGCTAGCAACGGCCTCGCATGATCGCAAGCTATGAACGATCTCATGACAAGAGTAATTGTGGCTGTGTAGTATATAGCATATTGGCGCGAGGATGATTGGCACGGCGTCTGCGATTTGAGGTTGTACAATGGAGAATTTCTGTATGGATTTTTCCCTCTCGCTCTTTTGCTCATTTGGGGGTCACTGATTCCAAATCTAAAGTTAAACAAATAGTGGGGTTGCCCACGCCAGAATGGCAACCCTGTTTTCATGGGAAGTACTCGTCTAATCTGGCTGGTTTCGAATTAATGGGCATTCAGTGGTTGACAGTTCCGAATTTGAAGTCCAAAAAAAAACAGTCGATTAAGCGACCAGTACGGAGGACAGTTTGTGTGTATTTTATATGGACGTGTTTTGCTACAAACTACTGCTGCTAGCAACGGCCTCGCATGATCGCAAGCTATGAACGATCTCATGACAAGAGTAATTGTGGCTGTGCAGTATATAGCATATTGGCGCGAGGATGATTGGCACGGCGTCTGCGATTTGAGGTTGTACAATGGAGAATTTCTGTATGGATTTTTCCCTCTCGCTCTTTTGCTCATTTGGGGGTCACTGATTCCAAATCTGAAGTTAAACAAATAGTGGGGTTGCCCACGCCAGAATGGCAACCCTGTTTTCATGGGAAGTACTCGTCTAATCTGGCTGGTTTCGAATTAATGGGCATTCAGTGGTTGACAGTTCCGAATTTGAAGTCCAAAAAAAAACAAAATTTTTTTTTTGGGGGTTGCCAACTCTTAAATTGCAACCCTGTTTTCATGGGAAATACTCGTCCGATCTGGCTGGCTCGGACTAAAGGGCATTCGAGTGTCGCTGATTTTGAATCAGAAGTAAAAAAAAAAATTTTTTTGGGTTGCCCACCCCAGAATGGCAACCAATTTTTCATGAGAAATACTTCGTTGCAAAGAAGGCCTTTTTTCTGACCAAGGGACTCAAAATGCCTTCTACAGCTGCATAGTGCAATCGCCTCAACATTCCCAGTCATATGATATCCATTCTGCCTAGATACTACTTCATAGCCAAGGATGTTTTTTTTCCTCACCAAAGGACTCAATGACATACCTGACATGATAAACATTCGCCTCACCATTAGTATCGTGGCTCAACAGTCCGACGTCGGGCCCTGGCTGCCTGGATCATCGTCCTCCAATTATCTCTTTATCTTTGTTTTGAAAAAATTAAATAAACAATAAAATTGTAATGAAATTTATGTACAATAAATAAGGAACGTTGATAAAATATCCCACAGCACAAGCATAGCTTATAGTGGGATAGCCAAGTATATAAACAAATTATTTTATTTCTGTAATAAAATGTATTCTATTTTGGCAAATAAATTGAATTGAAATGAATTGAATTGAGTTGAATTGAATCTCGGTCAAGTGACCGTGTCCTCCAATTTTCGAATGCCAGCAGTTGTTCAGCATCATTATTTACTGAGTCTGCCCAACAAGCTCTCGGTCTTCTTCGTAGTCTTGCCCCGTCGACGCGTCATCCATTTAATCCATTCTTAGGCATGCGGTCATCATCCATTCGTTGTATATATCCTGCCCATTGTAGACGTTAAAGTTTGACCATTCTTAAAACTTCCAGCTCATAGTACAGTTCGTACATCTCACGGATGTAGTGGATGCGCAGTCCATTTCGGTTGCAAACTGCTCCGAAAATTCGCCGAAGTACACTTTGCTCAAATGCGTTTATCATGTTTTCGTAGGCTTGAGTTATGCTCGAAACAGATTGAACGCAGAATGCAGCAGCCGCAGCGGCAGCGAAATAAAAATATTAAAAAGCATACATTTTCCTTAAGCAACCTAGATTGAACGCAGTGGCAGCGGCGAAAGCAGATTTGCCTGCTGTTGTTGCTGCTGATGTCTTCTGCCTTCAATCTGGTCCGAGCATAAGGTTCCAGGTTTCGCAGCCAGAGCATAGCACACGTCATATTATGGTTTTGTATATGCGGAGTTTAGTATTTCTCTGCACATGCTTCGATTTTATTGTTGGGAGGACCGAGAAAAAAGTCTTATTTGCTAGCTGTATCCGTTGCTTAATTTCGCTAGTTGCATTGGCGTCCTTTGACAGCTTACTACCCAGGTATATAAAGTCGTTTTCGAATTCCATGCTGAGCTCACCGACGTTGATGTTCGGTTGTTCTGGCGTCCTTCTTCTTGATTGCATAATTATTTTTGTTTTTTCTTGGTTAGTGGGTAGTTCAACTTCTTGTGCAGCCGTGTCAAGATTATTTGAAAGTTCTTCTGCATCGGGCAGGTTTTGGGACATGATGTTGATGTCGTCAGCGTACGCTATCAACTGTGTCGACTTGAAGAGCAGTGTGCCGCTGTTGTCCGCATTTATTACTCGGATGGCCTGTTCAATCCACGAGGTTGAAGTGCGTCGGAGGCAGTCCATCGACTTGCTTCAGTCCAGTACGTGTTTCAAAGAGATCAGTCAGCCTGTTTTGGATCCTGACCTGTGAGACGGTTGGTTGGTCATCGTCATCTTTGCCAATCGTACTGATTTCACTGGTGTACCAATTTTTTGTATGATGTTATACCGTGCATCACGATCGAAACTGTCGTATGCTTGCTTAAAATCAAAAAAGATTTGGTGCACGTCAACGTTGTATTCCCAGCCAGGATTTGACCGTGAAAAGCTGATCGGTTGTCGATCGGCCAGGTCTGAAACCGCCTTGATACTCGCCAATAATTGGTTCAGCGTACGGCTTTATTCTATTTTCCAGAATTTTCGTCAGTATTTGGTAGGACGTATAGACTAGTAAGATGCCTCTGTAATTCTCACACTGCAATTTATCTTTTTGTGGATCTGACAGATGATGCTCTTGCGCCAATCTTGTAAGTTTACATCGTCTTGCCAGATAAGCAGAAGTAGCTGATATATTGCATTTAATAGACTCGTTCCACCAGATGTTAGCAGTTGAGCTGGAATCTCGTTTGCGGCCGGGCCTTTATTTGGTTTGAGTGACTGCTAGGCAAGTCAACTTCTTTTACTGTCGAAGGTTGTGTATTGGGGCCATGCTCGATCATATGGTCGACGATTGGGGCTTCTTGTATGGGGACGTGGGATGCGGGATTAAGAAGCTCTTTGCAATAGGGCGCCCATCGTTTGTTGATGCTATCGATGTCGCTGATGATGTTTCCATCCTTGTCGTTTTCTTATTTTTCTACATGGTACGTTGATGAAGGAGTGCAACAGCTGCGTAACTGACCCCGCGACTCCTGAAAACTTAGCTGGTCTGCCAGCGCACAACGCTTGCGGGTTGTTTTTGCATCTCATGTTCTTTTCGGCCTTCACAGCCAAAGAATACTCCTCGTCCTCCTTTAGTCCTCACTGCAATTATTTCGCATTCGACCCCATCCTCACGAATTTGACCTCCGGCTACTATGAAAAGTTACTATGTATTAATTTAAGTCTGTATTGTGCAAGGTGTTCACTAGAGGGTGTCATGTTATCCGGGTTAGCTTACACACATTACACAAACAACATACCCTTATTGTTTGTGTAATGTGTGTATGTAAAAAAACACGCCTAATATATTGTAATATAATACATCATGTGACTTGGGGGTAGACAAAACGACAAAGAATGAAACTAGGTCCCACCGACCCAGAAAACTAATGAAAGGAAAATTCTAGTTATATGATCTCAGAAAAAAACATCGAACTAAATTGGAGATAAAGCACTAATAAAAAATACAACCAAGAAATAATGGCATAGGTACTTGAACAAAAACAAATGAACGCCATGTTATCAAAAAATGGCTTCGTGGCAATTACTGTCGCGTCGTTGTTTCATTCCAAAAGCAATAATTCTCCGTATCCACCATATGTTTTCGCCGACACGCATAGACACCGGCCGGTGTTCTTGACGCTAGTTGATGTCTTCTTCTGCCGTCTGTCACCCAGCGTCACCAATAACTTATCCAACAAGTTGACGTCGAGTGATTGGTGCACATGAAACAATTGAAAAAAAAGGTGACCATATTAAATCTCAAAGGTATTTCTTTGCACGTCGACAAAATAAATCAGTAGCATTATATGACCCTTAGGTCAATGCAGTCTTGTCTCGAATTGGTTGTCATTTTTTTATCAAAACAGTCGGCTTGAGGCATAGTTGGGAAATTGTTGTCAAAGCCTCAGTGAGTGGCCCCTCGATATCTTCTTATTTCGGCTCCTTTATAATTCAAATATTTTCCGTTTATCATTACAGTACAAATGCTTACTATTTCACACAAACTCACGAAAAATGCCTTCCTCTTTTCCAGACTTCATTCATCCGATGCCAGCAGCCATCAACAAGGATCCAACCTCAATTGCTTGCTGAACAATCGAAAATCAGTAAATCATGTAAAAATGTAAATCCAACAATTGAACAATGTTTCATATTGAATACATTCACTCAGTCGTAACAAATTAAGCAAGTCGAGAAAGAAAACTTTGTCAAGAAAACGACGACGCCGTCGAAATCTTACCACAACATAGTTCCCCGAGCAGAAACGAGCCCCATTTTTAAGTATTCAAAATGATGTCCACCTCAATTCCATTTACGTTCATTCGCCGATATCAAATTTATTCAGTTCTTTCGAGAGCTGTCTTAATTTTGCTAATGGTGGCCCAAATACATTCGGCTCCCATGCCAACCACTGCATCGTCCAGAACGTCTGTAACTGCTGCATCGTCCCCGTCCGTTTCAGTAGTTCAACTGACGGAAGTGCCTGCACTGTTTAAAACCAGCAGCAGCTCAACCATCACAAGCAGTAGTAGTAGCCCTCATCAAGATGCTGATGATTTCGATATGCAGTTGCCAACTAGACCTGATTATCAAAGAATACCCTTGCATCGATCGAACGATGCCTTAAGAAATTTGTTCGAGAGCAGCAGGACGACTGAGGAAACCAATAAGCCAGCAGCATCGTCTGCATTATCATCATCGTCCTGGGCAACAACTTCTACCGAAAATATAATTCACGAAACAGAGACTGTAGGTCCGCGGGAGGAGAGGGAACATCATGCACCCGGAAGCGAATATTCTAATGATCATTATTTCGAAGCTGCGACGACTAGTCAAAGTTTTGCCGGCGATGATGTTGGGACAACACAATACACGGAAGCGTCCTCATCGCTGTCATCGAATACCCGAGAAGTGGGTGCTCGAACGAAAACGCACTTCATCGTTAAGACAACTATTCCGCCTCCCGTTTCATCTCCGGTACAACGAGCACATCCTTCCATTGAATCTTCCTTGGAATTTCCGAAAGATGAAACAGATGCAATCGTTCCGATAACAAAGCGGGTTGAGCAAATAGAAGGGGTGAAGGATGCAACACAAAGAGCCATCGACTCTGAAGTAGGCGATGCTACGAAAACTGCAAACACTATAGCAAGTTCGTTGAGTCCAGCCACTGCAGAGCCTTCACTTTTGCCAAGTGTATCTTCGCATGAATCGGAAACGACTATAAAATTCAGTAATGGAGAAAAAAATGATTTAGTATCTAGCGAGATGATAGTGGCCGGGCTGGCTACTGCAACAGTCGGCCAGGAGTCGCAGGCAACCACAACAACAACAACAAGTGGGGCAAGTGTATCTCCACTCCGATTGACAACGACATCAGCCACCCCGGCAGCAATCACGTCGGTATCGTCGCCACCGCAAATGATGATACCAACGACGCGAATCCCCACCCCAGTGGCCACCACTACCCCGGGTGTGGCTGTCGTGGCCAACAACCTTCAAAAGTATAAAAACAAACTGCAAAAGGGCATGGGAGCGGGTAAAGGAGCGAGCAGTATAACGAAGAAGAAATCTGGGATTACAATTATGGGACACGATGGCGTCAAAGTCACACGAAAAAAACAGTTGTTGGAGAAGTCCTTTAGGGACGAAGTGGATACCGTCCAAGCTACGACTATAGCAGTTCCCGACACGACTGTAATGGAAACGATAGCGTCGGCAACCGTAGCAAAAAGCCACCAAGAAATGGAGCCAATAACCACGGTGGTTCAAGACGAAGTTACATCGATATCTACACCAATCCATATTGTCCCGGCTACACTAGTGCAAGCGGTGGACTCGTCTATTTTGAGTTCAACTGAGGATGCCACCAGGGCAACAGGAGCCATGGAATCAGGACAGTCGGTTTCTACGGAAAAGTCCTCGACGGAATCCGTACAAGCAGGAAGTGCTGAGATGGAAACCGAAAATGAGTTATGGAGTCGAGATGATGTCAAGAAAAACTTTTTCCATTGGAAGACGAATCCTGCCTCCACGTCAGGATCAACGGACGCGGTAAGTTCACAATTCCTGAAAATATATTTATCTGTTATTGGTCATACGTTCGTATTTTGTTCCTCTCTATGACTTTTTGCCGTCCGTTGTCGGGAGGATACGCACTTGGGAAATAGGTTTTGGTTCTATGAATCGCTAATGTCATTTCATAGGGAAGGCAACTTCCGGTGGATATGCCATTAGCTTAGTGGCTGTATGCGATTGCATTGAAGAGTGGCACAAGCGACTTCATAATGCTTAGTTGATGTCTTTGTGATGATATGCTGTTGCTTATCATCAAAATTGAGTGGCTTGGTGATGGTTTCGGGAACGATGAGCATGAGAAAAGCAAAACGAGGATTCAGTCTAACGTGAATGATTGAAGGTCATTTTGACATTATTATGAAACTGTGGAGGTTTTCAGTTCAAAAAAGGAATCCTAAGTAAAGTGTTTATTACTTTTGAGATAAAAGCAGCCAAATATTAATTTCATGGCTACTGGATGAATTACCAAAGGAGAGTATTTTTTTTGGGAAAGGCAGCCTGCGTGAGAGCTGTGAGTCGGATTGCGATTAGGGTGAAAGACGAAACTCAAAGCGTTTGCTTATCGGTCCTTGCAGAGGAGATTTTGCATTAGATGGTTGCCGAAAGCGTTATCTATTGGTCTGTTAACGACTAATGAGACAAATGCTAAAAGAAGGTTAGTTTAGGGTTCGGTTGGAGGGCTGCCGTGTTACCATAGCACACTTGCACCACGGATAGGTCCATTGTGTTACTCAAAATGTATCCAGTCTTTATATGATATCGAACCATTCGGAGCTTACCTCAAACCGGCGAAATTGATTGACATCCGCATCACTTAGTTCCCTAGTGTCAGTGCTGGGCAGTTACAGAGCAGATGAAAGGTGCTCTCCTCTTCATTCATATCATCATCGAAGTCTAATCCTTCTGGCGTGCTTGCCGATGACGCAATAACCCGTAACTACTCAAACCACCATTCTGATCTGGTATTTTGTCAGTGATAGTAATTTAGCAGAACGACTGATATTCAGCTCAGGCCAAATCGGCTTGGCTTTCAGACCCGTTACTCCATGGATCCATGTTGTATTGAGTTGACTTTCCTGACAGCAGCCAACTTTAATTCAGACGTACAAGTGGAGAGGAGCTTAGCAATGTTGCCGTTGATCTGATGAGCCGCATCGGTTGCACCCCTACGAGCTAGATCGTTATCTGTGCAATTCCTGCGAGAGCCCTTGTGGCTACAGATCCAGCACAGTACAGTACTGAAGTAGTTGCTCCTTTGCATAAGGTATGCTCGACATTCAGCAACAATCCTTGACACACTCAGCGCAAACTGGAAGACTTTAACTGCAACTTGGCTGTCAGTGAAAATAATGATGTCCCTTTTCCATGTAAGATACCCGATTGCCCTAACCCCTTGTGGTGCATAGCATGTTCACTGTTGCGGCCTAGCTGACGTTTCGTTGACATAAAGCAGTTTCCGAGAATGCAGTTGCCAGCATGTACCTCCTGGAAACGCTGCAGTGGCTTGCAAGCTGAAACATGTAATTGAGATTGATTAGTCGGAGGACACCCCGGCCCCCTCACCTCTATCGGTCTTGGATCCGTCCGTGACTATCCTCTGAGAAATTAGTAGTGCTGGCGGAACTCTTAACTTCCATTGACCACGAGGTGAAATTAGGTTTGCATAGTTTTACCCGAAACAGGATAGGATAGAGGAACAGGCTGCCTTGACTAACAAAGCACACACAGACCACATTTAGGTCCGTTGTCTTACCACTAGGAGTCTACGAACCGAACCTCCTTCGCAGCGAACCAACCGGAACGCACTAAGAATTTGCTTAATTGACCGATGTCAACGCTTGATAGATTGCTCGAATCATCTAATGCGTAAGTACCTAAATATCTTCTTTTACTTCTTGCCACAGCCGGACAGATAGGCTAGGTTAGGTTTTCGGGCTGTCCTGACAATCTACGACACACTTAGACCAAGAGCGGATCCATTGTGATACCACATAGAAGTGAAATACTCCCCTCCATCCTGTCCGTTAAATCCAGCCCGAGCTAACAGTGAACCGATTCAGCCTACCAGCATCAACCGTCGACAGGTGCCCAAGTCGGTGTAGAAATGTGCCCCAAGCATTCTCATCCGCATTCTCACACTCTTCCTCATCGTCGCAGCTACTACAGAAGTCGTTAAAAGGAAGCCCGAGTCTCATTGCGTGCTCCCCGACTACGCAGTGTCCAGTTAGGACTCCTATGACCGCACTTTAGTGCTTCCTACTCAACGACCACAACCTCAAAGGTCGACATAAGTAAATCTTCGTTATACCGCACGTGCTGTTAAATACCTATCTAGAGTTAATCTTGCTTATTGACAACGAGCTGATAGCGGCTTATAAGAATCAAGGGGTATGCGCCTTCGCTTTTGCTGACAAGCTTGTTAACCCAAGTCCCACTTGAAAATCCACATAGCTCGGATGTTACCTCGCTGGGCTAACTTGAAGTAGACTAATTGTGTTGAAAACTCCAACGAGGATAATCTCCACATTAGAGGGTAAAAGACCTCTTCCATGGTCCTCCCCGTGGTGGCCCTCTGGAACGGCTAACCAAGCCAACCAAGTTTTGCAGTTCAAAACATTTGGCAGAGGCACATAACGATGATCATCCTGAATAACACCAAGTAGGCGAACGGTCTAAAATTGCTGCCCAAATTGCTGCTATCTTCGTGTTCGATAAAACACCCTGGGAAGTGCGTATCAAGGAGAAACTTTCCTGTGCGACCGGAATCTGTCTGTGGTATTGCCATCCGTTGTTTTGTGTGTACTTTTTGAATAAAAGCCTTTCTTGGTCAGAACGGAATGCAGTTTGGCAGCTGTGTTGGTGATTCGGGCGCCATCGCAGAAATGCTTCCAACTGTTGTGTATGGCAGCCCCAATCTTTTTGTTGTAGTCAGCCACCGTTGCACTATTTGAACAATTGTCTTATTCCTTTTCTCAAGCGAGAGAGTTCGCTGTTCCAGCATGGAACTCCCCCTATTAGATTGACTTGGGCATCCTATGAGGATAAATTTCTTCATAAGAATTCAGGATAGCGGAGACCATGGATGTCACGGTCTTTCCAGATTGCGGGCAACGGAAGTGAACCTATCGATCAAGCACCTTTGCGTATTTAGGCCAGTCGGTACGTTGTGATATTACTTTTAGCTATCACTGGAGTTGGTACTATGATATCAAAGCGAATATGCAAGTGGTCTGACAGTGTGTCTTCGATGACATTCTTGCAACGCATTCTGCTTGATAAGGGGTATTTGCCAGAAGTGAGGTCGAGTGAACCTCTGACCTTGCTTTAGTAACACAAGTTGGGCAGGAAACCTTGCTAAAGATGTCGAGGACAAGGGTGTTGACAAGTTCTAGAAGATACGTCTGTTGTTCGTATCCTACCTGATCTGTAGTCTCCGCTAGTTTTTGTATCTTGGCTGGCGGGATGCTGGAATCTTAGGGGAAGTAGGCGGACGCGATAACAAGCCATTGTATGTTACCTCCAATGGGAACGCTGATGGAATTAGCTACTAGATCGCTGGTGGCGAATTCCTGTCAAAAGGAGCATTACTTACTGAGAGTCCCTTGATGACACCGTTATGCTGTCAGGATTCTTGTATGAGAGCTACTCCTAATTTTTCCCGTGAGAACTTGGCAACTAGATTGGCCAAGGCGGCTTTGGCGTAGTAAAAGATGGCTTGTACCACGCTGATACTCAGACTGTTCGTCTGAAGCATCATTCGAGTTGAAGCACACCATCGGGAATACTTCCATGGAATAGTTTTATAGTCGTCCAATTTCCATGGTTGATTCTAGCGTAGGTGGCGATAGTGCGTCTAGCGCAGCTGATACTGAGGCGACTGGAAAGATAAGAGAGGGACAGACCTGCTTCCTATTTCGCCAGGTGCTTTTGATGTTTAAAGGAGACGCACCAGGGAGTGCATAGGTGGAGTCAAAATCGCTTGTCGTACCGCCAGTAGATGGAGTACCATTTATGCTCATAGCCGCATTACACGCCGGGGTCTGATTTGAGTTGTCTCTGGAGGTTATTGTTGCTACTGCCCAAATGTGCCTTCTTCTCGCCACTTTCCAATTTACGGGGTACAGAGGTATCCTCCCCAAGAATAAGACGAGCTGGAAGTTGCTTCTTTCCAATAGCATCGACTACGGGTAAATGGGGACGATTGTAGAGAGGCTATCTCTTTCTCAAACCTCTGAGATTATCCTCTTCTCGTGATCTTGAAGACCGAGGTTTTGTCGACCAAGCGGGTCGATCGTAATAGCCGCGGTTGAATGGGATGCTCTGGGGAAATATAAGTGTGCGATCGTAGAATGCGGAATTTTGTCACCGGTAACCGACTTTCCAAGATGTGAGAGTAGTCGTAATGCTGGTGAGCCAATTTTTCTTTGAACTACAACACTCAGAAATGATGAACGCAAGTCGGAAGATATTTTTTCCGACTTGAGGGCTAATACAGCGTGCGTCAATGTTGTATATAGCATCGATCACAGCATCCTCCACCAAGGCCGGATTATCCGACGTGATCATGACAGATTTATGGACAGCTGCTGCTTTCGTGACGAGGTGCGTCAATGTCTGACAGGTAGAGGTCGTCTGGGACCGCGACGGGAAATGGGGCTAACGTCTCATCTACTGACCGCCCATCGCCAGAGCCCGATGGGGTCGAATTCGGGTTTGGTGTGTTGTTTATTTTTTTGATGTTTTATTCGATCCGCTTTTCTTTGCTTTTTTCTTCTGAACTCTTCAGCGATGACTTTTGTTTCTTGAAGTATTATCTTCCAGGAATCGCGTAACAGTGGCATTTCTTCTACCATATCTTTTGCTAGTTCATTTTCTTCATTGTGAGATATTCCTTTAGCCTGTTTGAAATAAGCCTACTAACCTTCGCATCAGCTTATGGATTAACGTTGGCAATGGAAATTCTGACAATACTTATCTTGTTTTTGTCTGATTTTTTTGTTTACTATCTCGATATCGGCTCATGCCAAAACAGCGATTACTTTGAAAACAATAATCCAATTAACGTTTTCCAACGACCTTGTTTTGTATGGTCTTTAACTGTTTTTCATTTCAAAACAGACTATTTAATTGGAAGCGAGCAGATCAGCCAGAGGCTCACTATCCTGCGAACATATTTCTTTAAAATCCTTGTAACCGACTCCCACAGCTACTCAATCTCAACTTCCTCGTAGTTCATCATTTCAACTTGGATTACTCAATTTTCTCTCCTGACTGAAACTGTTTCTTTTTCTCTCCATCTACTTATCTAGACCCACGACAGTTCCGAGGCAGGACCTATCAATTTCACAAACGATGCGACGACTAACTTGGATGAATCCAACACATCCCAACCATCATCAGCGTCCGCTGTAACGTATCTCG
Source organism: Chloromyia formosa (assembly GCA_964017055.1). Classification (NCBI taxonomy): domain Eukaryota; kingdom Metazoa; phylum Arthropoda; class Insecta; order Diptera; family Stratiomyidae; genus Chloromyia; species Chloromyia formosa. The sequence continues at coordinate 121,272,504 of OZ024813.1, read as the reverse complement.
ACACAAGCGACTTCGTTACAACGACTTCATCTCCCCGGACTGTTACTCAACTCGTTCAGATTACCACAGAGGATACATTCTCCAAAACTTCGACCATATCATCCTCATCTGCTCCCATAGCAACAACAACAATGCAAATCGTTTCGGGTCAAAACAATTCGCCAACAAGCGACACACTTTCATCTGCAAACTTCTCAATTTCTTCGTCAACGACCCAAGTTTTCGACAGTAGTCCTTCGTCAACCGCAGAGACCGACGCTTCCGTAAGCACCGTATCGTCGTCCTCGACGTCGCTACCACCGAAAACGGACTTTCTGAACGAAACACATATCCTTGTGGTGGAAATAACCAGTGCCGATAACAGCACTGTAGACGATGTGGTTAGTAATGAGGATTCCGCCTATAATGGAAACTCCATTCCCAAGTTTACAATTCATAACGATGGGATATCCGAATACGATTCGGGTAATACACGACCGTACGGAACGGGGGTCGAAATCGATTATGAGAATTCCAAATCGCAGGCTGACGATGATTTGTTTGTGCCGGATTTGAAATTGGAACCGATGGAGGATATGCCACCGGTGACTGTTAGTGCAAAGGCTAAGAATCCATCAGCACCTCGACCACAACCGGCCCGGGATTCAATTGACCGAGACTCGGACACGATTTTTTATATTTCGAACACTGAGGTGAAGGTGGTCGAGTCAAAACCAACACAGAACTCGAATACGGCTAACCCTGATGTGAATTCAAACTTCGATTCTCGACGTCCCAATCCAGATGCTCAGTACTATCCGTCGATTTATGAAGAGGACGTTATCATTGACTTTCCCGCAAAAAATGTTACCTTCAGTGTAGCGCCCAATCAGGGTGAATCCGTTGGCAAGGATGACGATGTGGCGGGGAGTAAATCGGACCGATATGAAGAGGACATAATTCTTTCGCCGCTCAAGAACAACTTTGATCCGCTAAAGATAATTGCAAATCGTAACAATGGCGACAGCGAACAAAAACCCTACCCGGACTTATCACTCGGCTCGGGAACGATTAATAGGCACATAAGTCCTTTGAGTTTGGAAAACAACCCATCACTAACATACATCGGTGAGAAACTGATAGAAGTGGAGCCATCGCAAACAGACTCGCCCATCACATTTCCGGATCAGAATCCCAATAATTCGGAAACACCGTTGGAGGTTAATGAATCCTTGGTGCCCATCTCGGATGTGATAATTCAGCCGGCAATTATACCGGAAATGTCTATCGGTGTGCCGGTCATTGGAGAATTGCCACCACAGATTGAGCTTCGAGAAATCGATTTTTTGGCCGACAGTCCGATGTTGGGAGGTAGTGGCGGTGGCGGAAGTTTAGGTGCCAGCAATGGACTGAACAACGGTGTCAATGATCCCAATACAGAAAAATTCGATGGCATTCAATACGGAGGAGATCTGTTTTCCCGGGATGCCTCTGTTCTGAGTGGCGGAGCGGGTTATGATATGGACACGGAATATGTGTTCGGTGGACGACGCGGAGGACACAGCACGTATGCGGAGCAGAGTGCCTTCAATTCGCCGAACAACCCCATTACGGTGAATCGCCATAAATATGATGGACGCGACAACAATGGTCACGACGGCCGTTATGATGGTAATAACGATGTCACGTTTTCATCCAAGATTTTTATGCACGCCGCCGATAATCTGCAAAAGGATCAGCTTGTTGCCGAGGTACGGAGCGGATTTAAGGAGCTCCCGTCGGCGCGACATAGTGTGAATACGAATGGCACGGGCGTAGGAACGGCGGAAAATTTAACGAATGCGACAGCGTATTCGGTGATGGAGGATGCTGACGGCGATTTTTTCAGTAAGTATGAGTAGATGTGATTTTTATTTGTTTTTTTTTTTTTTAAAAGAGTTTTGGGTTTTTTTGGATCTGCTCCAGAGTTTAGTGCACTCTAATGTTGCATCAAGCTAGGTACTTACAATAGTGAACTCAATGTGGTGGTTAAATGGACTTACTACTGTATTGGGCTTACAAACGAAAAATAGTTCCTTTAGCATTTACTATTCTATGGAGAGTTATTGAATCGAAACCTACGTTGGGAGCTACTGTGCATGATATTTCCCATGGTTCTGAAGCTCATCCTCTGTTCTAAATCCTGAGTTATTGATTCGGTAGGTTACCATCGAGCAGAATAATGAAGCCTCAGGCCAGATGATTTTTAGGAGGTGCATGTTAGCAACTGCACGTCCGAAAAGTAGATATGCTAACGAAACGTGAACAAGGCATAGAAATGCGAGATGTTGACTCAACTACACTCCTGGATGGGTCAAGGAAAATAACAACAACAAATAACGGTCGAACATGTTTGCTTATTTTGCCAATTTACTCCGTTGTAGTCGCTAGAAATACCTGAAATTGAATGTACTCATTGTTCCCGTTTTGTTTGACACTCTACACACTCCCCTCCCCACTTAAAGTAGGTCTTCTTCAATGCGGTTTTCGAGCGAATAACCGTAATTTTATATTATACTCTCTATCTTTGTATACTCTCTACTGGCCTCGACAGAAGAAGCAACAACTTATATGCCGTATACGGTGTCATCAAGGAGTTTACAGGTGGTCGTAACTCCTATCAACATTCAGTAACGGACAGTGATGCAAAGATACTTATGTCAGACAAAAAACAGATGAGGCGGTGGAAAGAGAATTCCACCTCAGTTTTGAACCGTGTAACTTCTGGTCCCCCCATTTGACACCTTATTTAGCACATACTTCGATAATGGCTGTTCGTAGACCGAAAACGTCACCTTTGTCCGCTCCTGCCTCCCATTTCCAGCAAGCTTTCGCGAATCAGAATTGGTGTTTTAGAAAGAGGTCCTCAAGGCTTTTGATTTGACACCTTATTCAACGCAAACCTTGATGAGGGTTATTCGTCGATCGGAAAAGTCACTTTTACTCGCTCCTGCCACCCACTTCCGGCAAGCTTTCGCAAAGCAGAATTGTTTTTTTGGAAAGAGGTCATAGAGTTCTTTGACTTGACTTCATATGTAGAAGAAAACGCGATGAGGGTTGTTAGCGACTTGAAACGTCAAATTTGCAAGCTCCTGTTCCCACTTCCGGCAAGTTTTCACAAGTCAGAATTTGATTTTCGCAAAGGGGACATTAAAACCCTTGGTTTGACGCGGTGAGGGTTGTTCATCGTTTTGAAATGTCACTTTGGCCCATGCTGCCACCCACTTCCGGCAAGTTTAGACGAAGCAGAATGGCATATTCGGTCGCCCTGCCTACGCCTCTACACTTTTATGTATATTTTATTGGAAACCGCAATGAGGGTTTTGTCCTATTTTTTCACATTTCTTTAATTCAATGAAAGGCATTTCCGGCGAGATTTGCTTGGGCAGACTTGTTATCCGTATTCCATACTTAGTTGTCCTGACCCCTTGTGGGGCATAGCGCGTCAACTGTTCCGTTGGCATAAACTGGTTTCAGAGAATGCAGTTGGCAGCATGCACCTCCTATTTTGATATTCCATGATTGCACATATTAAATCCATGTATTGTACTAACAATTCAGAAAGAAAACGCGATGAGGGTTGTAAACATACGGTCGTCTCCCTTACTAAATCTGATTCTGTTATTTTAAGAAGACTTGTGGTCATTCTTTGACTGACGTATATCCAATGGAGTCTCTGATTTTGTTTTTATGTCCGGCAGAAATTCATAGAGGCTTAGCCAGAAAGTTTAAATTTGAGTTTGCACGACCTGAAAAATTTTGTAACGGTAGTTATGCGGTTTTTTTTTAGGTTTTTGTTGCAATCTCGGACCACATTAGTCGCATAATTAAATTAGATAATCCTTAGATATCCTGTTTTTCACTATCAAATTATCGAAAACTTATGCATCATCATCATCGTGGCGCGACAGCCCGTCGTCGGGCCTTGGCCGCCTGGATCGTTGTCCTCCAAATATCTCGGTCACGTGACCGCGTCCTCCAATCTTGGAAGCTCAGTAGTTGCGATTTTCGAAACTTCCAGCTCATCGTACAGTTCATACAACTCATGGTTGTACCGGATACGCTGTCTATCTCCATGGCAAACAGCCCCGAAAATTCGCCCCAGGAACCTTGCGTTCGAATGTGTTTATGATGGTTTTGTTTGATTATTGATGATGATTTTGTTTGTACACGCGGAGCTTCGTTTTTCCGTGCACATGCTTCGATTTCATTATTGGGAGAACCGAGAAAAAGTCTTAATAGCTAACTGTATCCGTCGCTTGCTTTCGTCAGTTTCGTTGGCGTCCCTTGACAAGTTCCAACCTAAATCGTTCACGAACTTGATGTTGAGGTCCCCCACATTGATGATCGATTGTGTTGGTGTCCTTGTTCTCGATTGCATCATTATTTTAGTTTTACCCTTGTTGATACGTAGTCCAACTTCTTTTGCAGCGGTGTCAAGCGTATGCAGAAGTTCTTTTGCGTCGGCCAATCTTCGGGACATGATGTTGATTTCGTCAGCGTCAGCGTGTTTTCATTTGATGAGTAGCGTCTCGCTGTTGTCCACATTCAATTCCCGAATACCGTATTCGCGTGCTAGGTTGAGGAGCGTCGGCGCAAGTCCATCGCTCTGCTTCAGACACATGCGTGTTTCAAATAGATCAATAAGTCTATTATGGATCCTGACCTGTGAGACGTAGTTGGTTATCGTCATCTTTGTCAATCACACTAATTTTGTTGGTATACAAAATTCCAGTATGATGTTGTAATCCACTCATTAGGAGCTCTGAAGGGCTTCGGGGAAACAAATTCTGGTGGATAATTTTTTTCTTTAATTTTTTATGTTTTTTGGGGTGCTGAATACGAATCCGGAGCTACCCTCCAAATTTTTTTTGCGGAACATGGTCAAAATCTCAAAAAACCTCTAAATTTCGGTGCTTTTTTTGGTTTTTCGACTATAACTTGAAAATTGTGGATCCTAGCTAGAAAACTTGTAAGGATAAATTAAAGAGAATACAATAAAAAAAATCCGTCGAATGAGCTACCTAAACGTCAAATTCGGTCCAGTGGTGTAGCCGCAATCCACAGTCGAAAAACGTCGATTTTTCTCAACTTTGTAAAGTAATCAATCTTTTTAATTCGGTCAAAAGAAAATTCAGAAACTCGAAATAAAATCACTTTTTAAGCTAGTGTTCTCATACAACACATTTTCGGGCATTTTTTTAATAGTTCACCGTTCTAACCACCAGAAACATTGCGTTTCCAGTTACCGCAGTCACAGTTCCATCCAAAAGTTCCCTGGAAGTTTCTCGTTAGCGGTTCCACGAGTAACAATTTCCGGAAAAAGTTTTGGAAGTGAAATTTGTGATCAGGTAAACAGCTTCTACAGTTTCCCCAGGTTTCCACCCATTTATTGTTTTTTTCGGGCCCCCTGCTTTTCATCTCCATCCTTCTAACACAGAACCCAGCCATCTACTCCCTACCTGCTGAGGGTCAGATCACCGAAAGTTCGGTTCTAGACTCTGGCACGTGAACAACTTTTATTTCTGAGACTCAAGCGAGACAATCAAGGAAAGCTTATGAATTGGTTTCATGAACATCCCCCTTTCCCAGAAAGATCAGACCTCACACTAATAAGTACTGGCATTTTCGGAGATGAACGGATAGACTGCTACTGGGCTCAATTTGTATCCTCAAATCACGCAATGGTTGGACTATTGTATGGTTACACCACGATCGATAGAGTCGTATGCCTGCTTGTAGTTGACAAAGATTTGGTACACGTCCACGTTTTATTCCCAGTCTGAAGTATCAGTTTGACTGTAAAGAGCTTATCGGTTGTGGAGCGACCACGGTTTTATTCTGTTTTCCAGAATTTTCGTCAATATTTTATAGGACGTACAGACTGGTGATATGCCCCTGTGATTCTCACACCGCAGTTTATCTCCCTTTTTGTGAATTGGACAGATGATGCTTCTGCGCCAATCGGCTGGGTCAGCTCGTGTTCCAAGTTTCGTAATACTCGTATTTGCATATTCGCAATTGATGTATGTCATTAACTAGACCCGTTCCATCGAATTTTAGCAGTTCAGCTGGAATCTCGTCAGGCGACCGGCGCTGTATTTCGTTTTAGTGACCACAACACGAGATCAACTTTCTCTACTGTCGGGTGTTGTATGGGTGGGCCTAGATCAACAATATCGTCGAGAGCTTCTTGTGTGGGGATGTTATATGGTAGGTTCAGAAGCTCTTCAAAATGAGAGGCCCATCGTTTGTTAATGCTGTCGGTGTCGCTGATGATGTTTCCATCCTTTTGCTTACAGAGGCTAGTCCTGGGTTGATAGCCGTTCTTAATTGTATTTACTAGATTATACGCTTGTCTGGTGTTTCTATTAGCTAAGCTTTCGTTAATATTCAGCAACTATTCGTCAAAATATTTACGTTTCTTACGTCTAATTATTCTATTCGATATTCGCCGTAGCTCGTCATATTTTTCTGTTTTGGCTCTGGTTGCTCGTTGAATCCATTGTCTATAGGCCTCGTTTTACGTGTCAAGTAATTTTTTGCATTCTTCGACGATTCAGCCATTTCGCGCTCGACGGGCTTTATATCCCACGACCTTCCCTGCGACCTCTTTGATTGTATTCTTGTTGACTGTGTTGCTGTAGTTGTGTACCACATAGTCTTTCATGATAGTCTTTCCTCAGGGGCGGCAATATACGCCACCACCGGAGCATCGTTCAGAAGTTCATCAACCGCAAAGATTTTGGGAGGGCTGATTCTCGATTGGTGCATTGAAGAAATTCTACATCTGTAGGTCGTCTTCACAAAGTGATGATCTGAGTTGCAGTTTCCTCCTCGATAGGAGCGGACATCCATTACACTAGGAGTCCATCTCTTGCAAATGGATCAATTTGGTTGACGGTATGTGCGTCTGGAGATTTCCAGGACTGCTTGTGAATGCGTCGATGCGGGAAACACGTAGAGCTTACGGCTAGATTCCTACTGCAGGCGAAGTCGTTACGTCGTCTTTTACTGCGTCTTCTTTAACTTCAGTGGGGGACCACATAGATGAGCCAGAGGTTGAAGAATCGAGTCTTAGTGAGAATCGCACACAGCCGTTCATTTATGGGTTTGAAGTCAATAATGTGCGGCTTGAGGTGATTGTTCACTATAAATGCTACTCCAAACTCTTTGATGACCGATGGTTTGCCACTTGTAAAGATTGTGTGCTTTTTCTTGTAATTGATCTCGCTGCCAAGCCAATTTGTTTCCTGCACTGTAGTAATGCTATGTTTGTACTTTTTGGCCTGTTGAGGTAGGGCCTTCTCGGCGCGCCGGCTTGTTCAGGGAGCGTATATTCCAGGATCCGAAAAAATTATCCGTTAGTCCTTTGTGTGGTCGTCGTTGTCGATCCGTCCAATCCGAGGCTTTTGTTCCAGGTTTCTTGAGGTGTAGTAGTTTGTTCAAGGACGGCAGCAGCACATCGCTTAACCCCATTCAGGGGGTGCCTCGGAGCTAGCTGCTACAGATGGTTAATCAACGTGCTGGAGTTCTCACAACTATGTTTCAAGTCCAACTATATACTATAAGTCATTCCATTCTACTAAACCTGATACGCTTAGGTGTTGGTCAGCCGTTCAGGCTACAGCTATCTGCCTTTTTCCAAACTGTCTTATTGCTATGACTTAGTCATCAGTGGTTTGGCCCACTGCCGTTACCGGGGGCGCCCACGATGAAAGCTTAAAAACTCAGTGGCCATCCAATGGGCTCCTATATGCTAGGATATTCGTCCTCCCTGGATTCAGCTTAGCTTATCGAATTCATGTTCATGTTCTCCTCTTCGGAAATTAAATTTCAACGGCATCGCACATATTACCCAATTTTTCACTATTAATTCTGAATACTATCAACAAAGTCATTGCAGAGTTTTGCAACTCTACTCCTAGAATTGCTGTAAAAAGCAACGATATGACATTTGGGAAACAAAATCTGTTCAATTGCCTTCAATCACTGTGGAACCAATCAGAACAAACGGAAAACTTTCAATTGCCATCCTACGTGGACCTTCCTATTAACATTTCTATATTTATCCAATTAATTAGAAAACTTCGTCCTCCTAGAAATTTCAATATTCGCAGTCATAAAAAATTGACTCGGAAACCGTGTTCACTCGCACGCCAATCCTGTGGAAAACAACGTCCTTCCACCTCTCGCTTGCCCGCACCAGGGGCAAAGTATCATTTGCCCGGAATATCTCAATAAAATTTCAGTTGCTCATAAAACTAACTCAGTGAATTGCCATGTGACAAAAATGTCGACGAATATGAAAGGCTCGTTTCCACCAATGTCTTGTCCTTGTTTTCGATGAAACGAGAAACTTTTCTCGTTATACATTTCCATTAAATCTGCGTAATACAGCACATTATTATTTGAAATGTCCTCGGTCGTTCTGTCCGTATGTCCGTTGCAAAACCAGACAAAGAAAAAACCACTCTGAGAAGAGAAGATGGAGACAGGCAGCAGAAAAAAAAGGACTTCACTTTGACTATATTCTGCAGATTTTGGGTAAATATCACACGCCATTCAAATGCCATCGAAGTGAAAGCCTCCTCGACGCTTCGGCTGCTTTTTGAGGACAACTTGGCGGGAGGAAGAAGGACAAAGTGTAGGGCGGAAGGTACATTGAACGACTGACGAAAGTCCAACGACTATTTAGGGGGGAAGCGGGGACAGTAAAATTGACTTCACAAGAAGGAAGAACTAAAGTTTTGGACAAAAGTGAAAAATTCAGAAAACGGATGAAACAGACTTGCGAATTTTTAATGAAATCACTTTGTATGAAATTTTCGGATGAAGTCATGAGCTTGTGGATAGGATGTGGATGTGCAGGAGAAAAAGGATGGGCCGGGAGACGTGCTTAACGAAATTTTGCATGTCACCTATGAGAGTTGTAAAATAGATGGGTTGGGGTCGAGGTTTCTGAATTTAAGTTTTGAATGTGTCTGGTCGGTGAATAGGGAGACAATTATGATTGCATTTGACATGTCTCTTTATTTAGGTTGCGTTTAATGCATATTTATCAGCCTTTAAGAGAGCTTTTAGTGCTTCCTGGCTATTTGTACAAATAAGAACATTTGCGCCGCGCAGTTTCTGTTCCAGAATAACCTAGGTGTAGACCTCAATGACATGGGTCTTGTGTTGAAACTGCTGTGTCAAGCAACCATAGGATACAAGTTCAGGCATTTAGGGCAAAGACTCCAGCACCGACCTGTTCAGTCATAGCCCGGTACATTCAATTCAGTTCAGATAATTTTCTAACAGTCAATTCTATCAAAAGAAATATAGAAAAAACTGATTCAAGTACACCGGGTGACTACGAAGCAACTTTTATAGTCTCTTCCAGATCAGTACTGGAATATACAAGAGTTGAATAGATAGATAGACATATAATGGAAGATACCTCAAGCACCGCGGCCTGAAAATCTATTGTGCTATACCCTTGTACCATACCGCCGGATCTGCTAAAGATTGGCAATATTGATCCAGACGATTAATCTTCTCAGCTACGTAAACTTTAATGAGGCAATTGTCTCTGCTTCAGAAAATGAATCACTGAAACACTCCAAATGGCGGTAAGATAAAGCCTCTCAGTCACTAACGATGTTCAGGGATGCCTCATCGTCACTCTCGCAAAAACGGCAGCTAAGGTCGAAGGTCGCTCCTAAAGGTGGAGTGACCCGTCAGGAGCCCACAGCTTACTCGGTTTCTGGCTAAGCCTAGCAGTTCAAAGGTCTGATTTCGTGAGTGACCAGATATGAACACTTTGGCCTATCTGAGACCAAAGTATTGTCCCAATACGCAACGGTTTCTGAGTGTTCCCGTTCCATGATGTGCCGCTTCATGCTGCACCAAGGGATCCCAAAGAAGAGTTCAGGGCCGACGAGCGGAGTTGCGGAAGTGGAGGCCTTCCTATCCAGTCGGAAGTCTTATTACCTAAGACACCAGTGTGACCGGCGACCCAGTTGTTGGCGATTTAGCAACGTTTTCGACGAAATAGTAAAGTTTCTGAGTTTGTTAATGGACGCCTGGCGGTCTGTGAAGATTGCGATGTTCCTGCCATGGTAACCCTAGGCATAACTTGGTATACGTCTCAATTGCATAACCTGCGCCTGAAATACTAATGTGTGGAATGGAATGGATACTTCTTGTGATGGTTCCATGACGCCCAACCTTGTACCTTCTTTCGTTTTTGACTACTGGACTACTCTTAACAGTACTGGCTAGAAGAGAGGAGTATATATAGTATTGTGGTATAGTGAAATTTCTTTATTTGGTGGTCCTTATTGACCCAGTTTGCTTACTCTGGATTCAGTGTGAGGGTGGGCTCGAATGATTTAATTCTGGCTGCAGCTGCTTTCGGTAGCCGTGAAGTCTCGGTTACCACTCCATCTTCTCAAGATATTTTTCATTCATTTGACATTTCGGGGACACACACGGCAGAAGAAAACCGTAGAGGAAATCAAATCAAAAGTACCAAAATTCTACTCGCCCCAATTATAGAGGGCGCGCACAAATGGATTTCGTTTATGGCTTTACGGTTGTTAATTCCGCACGAACACTCCAAAACCATGCGTTAAACCCGTGACAGACGATCGTCGTTAAACATGTTTGCGTCAATGATCATTAAGTCCAAACGTGTTTATCGTTGACTAGTGACACACGTGAAAAACATAATTACGTTTGAACTGTCAAAGTATCGAATGTGAGAAAAGAGAATTTGCAGAACAAAAATACACAAAAACAGCTTCTAACACACTCCAGACGGTCGACACCAATAATGGGACTAGCACTAGCGGGAACCAGAACAAGATTTTTGCGGTTTTGGATGTGAACGGATGACATTGCCGTGCAAACAATTGCAAATGACAACTGGAAACCAGCTGTTCTTTCCATTTTTTCCAAAAAATGGCGCGGCGAGCGGTTGAAAGTGAACGTAATTAAGTCGTAATGACGTTGTGTTAATGACGATCGGAATGATGTCTTTCAATTGTCATCAGGTGAAACAGCACATGACAGACGTGCTTCGCAAACATAATTATCTGATAATGATAATTATCGCGTATCGTCTGTTTAGGGTTTTACGCCCACGGCCTTCTTCCACAAATTCCGACACGAACGTCCTCCTCCCCGTGATTAAGCCTCGACCCCCGTCCTTGATGGCGTTCGATTTGGCGCCAAAACAGACGTCGCCTAGTCTCACGAACCACGAAGCATAACCATTACAATAATCTCTACTACCAAAAAGGTTAGAGAACCACCACCATTTTTCCCATCCCTGAAAACATAACATTGCCCATGGAGTATAAAAATTACGCCAATAGTTTATTTACAGTGGTGCCTACTTTTGAAATCGTAACGAATTTTCACAAATGTAATCGATTTGAAATAAGTGGTATGCGTCAGAACTGGTCCGTACATAGGTATCTTAGGGTCTCTTATGAACAAAGTGTGAAAGTGTTCATTATTGAATGAACCTCTCCTTTGGTGGTTCGGAGAGAGAGAGAGAGAGCTGGAGAGAGTGCCTAACATGAAAGGTACTCGAGCTATTACCTGCGTGAGCACGCAACGGCTGCTCGCTCAGGTAAATTAACTCGACCGCTTTCCAACGTTATTCTTATGGTTTCAAAAAGCTAAGCAGGTCATGAAATACGGTATTTTCCTACGAGATAATGTAAGTCCATCTAAGCTCCCAACCAGAGTCTTCGGCCAGGAAAAGAATTTCAATTCACCTCCGATTGGTTTGAATTTCAGAAGCTCTACTTGGATGTCCTTTATGTCCTTTGCCGGGGTCCAAAGTAGGCTATTTAGGAACGATTGTTCCTTGAACCATTTATCAATTCAGTTTCGTGGAGTCAAGGTGCTCCACCTCTTAAATTGAAAATATGGGCCCTACCAACATTCGTACTAAACGGCATCTCTCTATCATGTTTTATAAGGTTGCATCCATATACATATGCCGTTTACCGTCCCAAACTATTAAGCGGTACGTGGATTACTATCATATTGCTCATGAAGAGCGGAGCCCTGTCTCGCCAGTTCGTATCAGGCATCAGTCTCATGTTTGACTACCGGCGTTTCGGGTTCGAATCGCGTCCACGACGACGTTCGTGGCCATGGATGTGCAGGAGGTGCATGCTGGCAACTGCCTTCTCCGAAACCAGTTTATGCCAACGAAACGTCAACTGGGTACATGGAACCGTTGACGCGCTATGCCCCACAAGGTGTTAGGGCAATGGAGTAAGGAAGGTATAATGACTATATCAGGAAACATTCAAAGACTGGCATGTCTCACAATTACTGGTCGCAGCTGCTCCACAGCTGCTCTTGAGGCGTTGTTAGATCGTCCGCCGCTCCAGATTAATCTAAAGGCAGACGCAAAATCAGCAGTATCTAGACATAAAGCTAATCAGACTAACCTCAAATTTAATTTGGAGCAGGAACACTGGCTTCATGAGGATAATGAATTAGGCTTGCCAGACCACTCAACAATTGAATTCAGCTTCAATCATCTCTTCTCTACAACTATCTGGAGCAGAGATTAATAGGAAATGAAGCACTCAACTTCCTTCCCTTCCCGCACTGTTAAGTGGTTTACGGATGTCTCTAAAACTGAAGAGGGCTCAGGGGCTGGTATCGTAGGCCCCTCAATTAGAGTGTCTATTCCTATGGGGAAGTACACCAAGGTTTTGCAAGCTGAAGTTCACGCGATTGAGGTATCTGCTAACTTACGTCTAGAAGCTGGCTACCGTAACAGTAGTATTGCAATCTTCACTGATAGTCAAGCTGCCGTCAAGGCGCTTAACAAATTCTCCTTTTCATCGAAGCTGGTACTGAACTGCTATGAAGCTTTGCAAAGAATTGGCACTGCTAATAAAGTTACCATTTATTGGGTCCCTAGATACTCTATGTTGGTATTTCGGGTTACGAAACCGCTAAGGAGCTGGCCAGGAAGGCTTCTGCAAGCCCATTTACATGGCCCAAACCATTCTGTTGTATCCCTCTATGTAGGCTAAAACTACATATTGTATAAGAGAGAAGGAAAAGTTAGGAACCGCTGGGCATTGGGAAAACTTCCCTGGCCTGAGACAATCAAAATTGTTTATTTCAGCTCACTGACGCAAGCTCTCCCTGGAATTGCTGCGCCTTAGAAGAAGCACAGTGAGAATGATTTACTCAATTGTCCTAACCCCTTGTGGGGCATAGCGCGTCAACTGTTCTATGTGGCCCAGTTGACGTTTCGTTGGCATAAACTGGTTTCGGAGAATGCAGTTGCCAGCATGCACCTCCTGCACATCAATGGCCACGAACGTAGTCGTGGACAGGACTCGAACCCGAAACGCCGGTAGTTAACATGAGACTGGTGCCTCAACACACTGCGCTACTGGCCGCCCCCAGGAGTCAACAACATAGAATGGGGATTGTCCCTAACCCCAACTGTCGTTTTTCTGAGATCGTACTTCATAATCACTTCTCCTCTGTCCCATACCACCCCTGTGGGGAAGCCAGTTTTGAAATGTCTCTCGAAGTCGTCTACGGTGACGATGGAGTGTTTTTGGAGCGGATCCCGTACTTCCCTGGGTAGAGACTCCAGGATACTGCCGTGGCTATACTGTTTGAGAGTCCAACTCATAGGCTCCCTAAGTCTAACTGCGCTACATGCAGCATTCAGTTCTAGCTGTAGGTCTCGTAGGAGTAGTTATAAAATGATATTCAATACGTCTGCGGGACAAGATCGTATAGCACCTGTGAGTGCGATGTACGCGGTTCTTTGAAGTTTGCTTAGATTGAGGTTGTATTTCTTCCCAAGAGCTGGCTACCATACCAACGCTCCGTATGCCATAATAGGTCGCACCACCGCGGTGTACAGCCATAGCACCATTCTTGCCTGAAGTCTCCAGCTTTAGCTGCAGGTCCTGCTTCAGGCGTAGAGGGCTATTTGGGCTTTCTTGATGCGATGTTCAGCTTCCAACTAAGTTTACAGTTAAGGATGACTCCAATGCATTGGACGTTGGAACTTAGCTTTAGAGAGTAGGAGTCGAATTTTGTGGTAAATAGTACCAGCTCGGTTTTACTCGGATTCATACATGCGTTGACCGTGTCCAGGTCTCCACTCGTGATGTCGCTCATCACCGATGGGCACTTCCCCGAAACCAGGATCACTACGTCGTCTGCGCTGGCTATTACCTTGGCTCCTGACGCATCCAGCTTTCTCAGCTTCCGATTTACACATACACAGGCCGATCCGTGGGTCTATATCGATATCGGGCCACGGATTGGCCGATTGATTGCTGCGTGTATGGCACGTTTTAGGAAAAAAAAAAACTTTTGTGAAATTTTTAAAATCGTTACACTCATAACTCATCCTCCCTCCCACTCCACAAATCTGTCTTACAACCCACACGGGCCGGACATGTTTCGCCATGGGGGACCAACTACCAAAACCCCTCCATTGCGCACGGCCCTGCTTCAAACAATTCAACCGCTACTCTACCATATTTGCCAGTATTTTCAAATTAGCCAAAGCTACATGAAATTTGATTACGAACGACAAAAGTATATCACATTTAAAAGCACAACGTCTCCTTTTAGCTCCTTAAAAAAGTCATAACACCCCCACAACACAATTCAAAAACTTAACATTCCCGAGTACATCCATTTCTGCTGATAGCAGCAATTTCCATGTTGTTGCATTCTGATGGGATTCCTACTACTTACTACCTGTTTTCAGTGTAATGTCAACCTACGGTTTATCAACGTGCATAATTGACACTGAAAATGAGCGAGGTTTTTCACCATAAAATCCACCAAAATACCCAGCACCATTGCTAACAAGATGGTGTCGCGAAAACTTAGCCCGCGAGTTGCCCTACAATGGCGTGGTTAACGACAAAGACAACGTCAAATAGTGTCCTGGAAGAGCCCAGAAAATTGGCGGGAGGGAAGCTTCATCAAATACAATTTTCCAGGATTAGAATAGCGCTCGTTAATAAAATTAAAATTTACGAGGAAATAATCTCTAATAGGGTTTTTAGGTTAGGCGTTGACGTGGCAGGACTTGTCGTGTAACGACTTCTCCCCATCCGACAGGTGTCATTAAAATTTCATGGCAGTAGGCTGATTCAACAGACGGAAGCTCCTCATGAAAGTTGAATCGTTTCGTAAAATTCAGTGCCATCTTAGGCTGTTGAAATGTTTGCTTTTCATAAGGCGACCGAAAAATTGCCAAGCAGACAATCTCCGAGGAAGATTAGAACATCATAGCCAACACGGATGAGTGATGAAGAAAAGAGAGATATAGTTGCGAGTAAGAAAGACCCCTACTGAATGGATTAATAATCCACAGAGTGTCCGCAGTGTCAGTTGTCTATTCCAATTATCCGTATCCGTTGACGACGACGGAATCAACTAGACAATCCCCAACCGAATCGGGGCGGCAATGAATCTGGCTCTGGCGATAAAATCATCTTCAAGATATTTTTCATCAGGAGATGTATCTGTGTTATTTTCCCCAGTGTTTCTAAATAGCCAGGCAACAAGATGGCAATAGATTTATGGCATGCCTTAGATCGTCGTTCTTGTATGGGACGGGAGTTTAGGGAATGTTTGGTATGCCGGGGATTTCTTTGCACAATCCGCGATGATTTTTCCTTTCCTTCTTTTTCGTCGACGCAAATTGATCCGAAATATTCAGTTACACGGTCCCGGGACCAGATTTCAGCTCGTTTACTTTTTATCCTTATCTTGTCGTGATTACACAACTACTCCTGTTTATTATTTTTTTTTGTGTCCACTTGTCCACCCATCCACTCCCCCAGTTACTCTTCTGGCTCATAGGTTATTTAACTGGCGAAATATGGCTTGATAATTCAGCAGGACTCTCATGAGTGAGCGTACTCCGTACTCCTTTGTCTTGTCTGTGACGTTCGCTACGAACACAGGATATTATAACAAGACGGCACGGAGCTAAGATTTATCGAGGACGTATGTATGCAGTTAGGAATGCAATAAATTTCCTTTTGTTGATAAAATATTGGGAACGGAGCGACGACAGGACAGAATCAATTTTCGTCTGTTCAGCGCTGTGAGCTGAGTGCCGGGTTTTTTTTCCTACTTTGCCGCTGAGCAAACTCAGTGGCGCAAGGATACACCCATCGAAAGTGTCCCGAAATGAATTCCGATAAGAGGCTGTGAAATGGGTAATATTTCAGAGAGAATATTTAGTTGCTTCGGGGGGAGAACAAGGGTGGTTTTATGCAGAGCACACGATGGATTTGAAGGGATGTAGACATTAAGATGATTGATTCGTGTTGCAAAGTGGGTTTTTGTATCCAGTTTTATGGTGTGTTCGTTGATTGAATGGTGGGGGTAGATTCATGCTGATGATTTTCATCGTTTTAAAGCCCCGACTCTGAACTTCAACAGTAATTACAATATTCAAATTGCAACCAATGGTAATTGAAAAAAGCCACAAACCAAATCCACCATTAAACACGCTTGGTGCGTTTCAGCCACTAATCCTTCGACAGCGGGTGTACTGAGCTCTCCATTTTATTTCAATTAAATACGCCAAAAATTTATCCCTGAATCCCACCGTCACGTCGGCGTCGCCTAATTTATTAGTGCTCCTGCTGGTAAAATTCGTTCTATCCACCATCCACCATAATTTCTATCAACCATCCCACCCAACATCACCGCCACCTGTAATTAACCAGCTAACTCTTGTTGTTGAATTTTTTTTTGCAGATTTCACGGACATTCAAACTCTGTTTTTGGCATGCTTTGCAACATTGGTGCCGCTCATCCTTTGCGTTCTACTGGCCTTTGGACTACGGTAAGTACATATGCCTAGACGTTTCAGCTTAATAGAGGTCCTTCGTGCACACGCTACGACGCGACGTGGAGGCTGGTTACACACAGGTCAGGGAAAGGGACAAATTGGAATTTGTGCAATGGAGACTATTCTGGAATTATTATTAACCCTTTTGCAAATTGCGTGCCAGTGATCCAAGCCCCGGTCAATGCAGGATTATTGGGGGAGCCTCGTTCGAAAATTGATTAGGTGAATTCCTAGTCCTTTGAACGTTACGCCACCATCCTCGTCTCATGCTTGCCTTGCATTTAAATGAGCCGGTATAGTACGTCGTATTCAGTTATCGAAAGTCATTAAAATTCGTCCGACGTTATGATTATTTGATTTGGCGGAGCGAATTAATCGAAAGTAGATGAAGGTCCCGACGGGACAGTGATTTTGAAATGGCAGCCAATTTGGTTGGCTGGTTCAATAAATTTACACTTGAGCCTTCGCCTACGTATCCATGTGTGCGTTGGCGTGATGTCGGGTATTGTAGATTCTACTGCTACATTCTGTTGGTCATGCTTAGTCACGTAGCCGGGGTAGGTTTCAAGGCAATCCAGACTCTTCCCGATTTTTTTTTAAATTCTGGGTAAAACTACCACAATGTACAAGGACAAACTTATCCCTCAACAACATGCACCCAGAAAATTTGCAATAAAAGTTTGTTTTAATATATACATGTATTTCAGTTGTAACTTCGTCTATTTTATGGCATCACGCAAAGAGATCTAAAAAGGTGTAGAGGTCAAATGGTCTATTGTGCAGTGGCCCTAGGTCTGATAATAGGACTAAGCCTGTCCGTCTTGTTTGATCGTAATGATGAAGTTAATCAGATGGTCGGTATGAAGCGATATGTCCCAGCTCCGGGAAGCTGAAACCTACCACATATAAGAGAGAATGTGCATTGACGTTTGATTATCACATTATCAGAAACAATAGACACTTCGTTGTTCATAGTCTGACAAAGGCTCTCAGACAAGAGTGCTCAGCTAGAAGGTCACGAAGGTAATTCTAATCTTTACTAAAAATGCTCGAGCTTATTATAGACTTCCACATACGGTAAATCCTGGAGGGCTCACAGCTTTTGAAGTCGCAACACGCCTACCTCAAGGGTAGATCCACAGAAACGGCTCTCCACGAGCTGGTTCACACCATCGAACAGAGCTTTTAGTATAAGCAATATACGCTATCTGCTTTCCTTGACATAGAGGTCGCAACGACAATGTCCGCACCAAATCTATTCACAACGCCCTGTCGGACCTGAGAGTTGAGGCAGGGCTCGGCCACTGGATAGCAACTCCTGCCTAGATCTAGAATAATTCATGCGAACTTAGGAAACAGCCACCTAACCAGATTCGTTTGCAGAGGAACACCTCAGGGAGGCGACATCCCCCCGTTACTCTGGCTAGTTATCATGAACAAAATTCTAGCTGATCGCGTACCTGTATGAAGTGGCGATCGTAGTGTCAGGGATGTGCCTCTCCATAATTAGTCAGATCATGGAAAGGGCGGTGGTCTGTATCGGTATCAACTCAGGTAAGACTAAACTGATGTTATTTACCACATAAAAAAGTACCACATAAGTACCACCACAATCTAAACGAACATCAACTCCAATTATTGCCCAGCGCAAAGTGTATAGGTGTCATTTTACGATAGACACGAAGCTAAGCTGGATCTTAAACATTGAAGAATGGGTAAAGAAAGCCAGCATAGATTTTTACGCCTGTAAGAGATTATTCGGAAGAAGGTGGGGCCTTAAGCCTAAAATTATCCTTTGCCGTTGCCCATCCGATTCCTACATACGGATCGTTAGTCTGGTGGCGAGCGCTTGATAGAATATACAATGTAATAAAATTTAGTAAGGTGCAGAGATCGACATGTCTGGGAACTACAGATGCAATGCGAACAAGCCCGAGGGAAGTACTAAATGTGATCCTGCATCTTCCCTCTATCGACCTTTTTATCAAATAACTGGCGGCGGGCAGTGCAATCAGGCTCAAAAAGTCGGGATTGTGGACTGTCAAACCGTACGGCCATAGCGATATTCTAAACAAGTTACCATAAGATGTGGCCAAGGAAAAAAAAAACGGTTTCATCATGCCCAAACTAAGATTTAGGAGAAACTTTTCCGCCAAATTTCCCACCAGAGCGGAATGGAGGGGAGGCGAGGCAGTGAAGGATTTTGACATAACGATTTGGATTCCGGACCGCAGAAAGAAGTCATCGCAACTGAAAGCTAATAGAGCGCTTGCAATGCGCGCTATTCAGTGCGACCTGGCTTAGTTTTCTGCACATGCTTACTCGTTGTATCCCTCGAACTCGGCTCGTCAATACTTACTTACGTATACCTAATAGCCATATTATCAGCCGGGGGATATGGCTTCTCCAATTTTCCGCCTCAATACGTCTCGGTCCAGACACTGCTGCTTCAAATTTTGCACTCCAAACAGCTTTCCACTGTCTTTTCGGATGGCCGCCTCTCATGGTTATTTTTTTGTCTTCCGGGGTTTCTTGTACCACTGAACTTCTCGACCAGTGCCTTCTTGGGGCTTTGATGGTTATCCATTCGCTGCATATGGCCACTGTAGCCTTCGTGTCTTGATAAATCTGGATGCATCCGGTTCATAAGATACTTCGTACAACTCATGATTGTGCTGTCTTTGCATTGCTCTCCTCCGCGAGTTGCTGCAATGATTCGTCGGAGGACACTTCTTTCAAAGGCGTGTATCATTTTTTCTGATGCCTGAGTCAAAATTTCGCATTCGTGGCATATCACAAGGCAAACGATTGTCTTGTAGATTTGGAACTTCGCTACGAACAAAGCTGTTATTTAGCAGACTGAGCACCGCATAGAAGCTTCGGTTTGCGAACTGGGTGCGCTGTTTGATTCTTCGGGTTTCATCGCCATTCTCTGCAATGTTGGCTATGTATATACTTTGGGTATATGAAGTTGCCTATCTTTTCGATTGTCTAGTTTTACCTTCAGTATATTGGATCTGCTTATCCGGGTTTTTCTTTGCATCAGAACCTTCGTTTTGTACTTGTTAATTCGCCAACGAAATTCTTTCGCTGCTGATCGAGAGCGTATAGCGTTTTGTTCGCTTCCTTGGCTAATGTTGAAATGATGGTAATGTCATTCACATATCCAACTATTTGGGTGACTGACATCAGAAGGGTCCAGTTGTAACTTTTTGAGTACGTATTCAAGTACGAAATTCAATCAGACTCGGGTGTTAAATGCCTCGGTCAAGTTGTTGTTGATTCTGACCTGCGAGGAGCGGTCTGGCATGGTCATCCTTGTCAGTCAGACTAGCTTCGGTGATATACCAAAGTGCAACATGATGCTGTATAGCGCACTTTGATCGATGCTGTCGTATGTCTGTATGAAGTCTAAAAAAATTTAAGATAAGACTCGAGATGTTTTTCCAATACTTGTTTCACCGTGAATAGCTGGTCAGTTGTGGGTCTTTCGGGTTGAAAGCCTCTATTTCTTCGGCGTATCGCCTAATTATTTCTCTAACATTTTTGTGAGAATTTTTATAGGCTGCACAGAGGAGTAAAATCCCTCGTTAGTTGTTGCAGTCCAGTTTCTCCCCTTTTTTATGAATTGGGCATATAACGCTTTGGCTTCATTCTTATGGAATAGTTTCTGTTCGTTAGATGTTTCGAATCTGCGCGTATTGGGCGCTTTTGGTCGCGCATCCGTCATTTTTGATTAATTCCGGTGGTAGATCGTCGATGCTCTGTGCTTTGTTGTTATTTTGCGTATTGATGATTACTTCGACTTTTTCGAGTATTGGGGGTGTCAGTGGTGGTTCGTCTGACTGGTGGACGATTGTTATATCAGCTCTGACGTGCTTTATTCGGAATTGAGTTCATGGTTAGGTTAGGTTAAAAGGGTTGCTTAAAAGCACACTTAGACCGCTACTGGGTCCGTTGTGATACCCCTGGACTCAGCAACTGAGACCAAACTCAACGTTAAACCAGCCTGAGCTCACAATGAAGCGATGTAGCCGACCAACATTTACCTTTTTCAGGTCATCCAGATCGGTGAAAAAGTAGGAACCAAGGTGGTCTTTCCTAAAACTCGCCAGGGCCGGACAGGTACACAGAAAATGAGACGTACTTTCCTCCTCCTTGTCCCCACAGCTCCTGCAAAAATCATTATATGGAAGACGAAGTCTCCTGGCGTGCTCCCCAATTAGGCAGTGCCCAGTTAGCACTACTACGACAGTTCTTAGATTATCTTTGTTTAGCATTAGCAATCCAGAAAAACGTTTGGGATACAGTTTGGGCCACATCTGTCTAGCCACATGACCTGTACTGTCATTGCTCCATCTGATGCAGGCCCTATCATACGCCGCATCTTTGATGGCCAGTTTACAAGCAGCCAACGGCATCCTGGTGCAACGTAACGGCCCGCTGATCCCATTGATCGTACCTGCTCGAGCCAGTTCGTCAGCCTTGCAGTTACCAACATAACCACTATGCCCTGGCACCCAGCACAGAGAAATATTGCAGAGCCTTCCCATCTCTATTAGGGAGTTGCGACAATCCAGTACTGTCTTCGAATTTACCAAGACAGAGCTAAGCGATTTAATCGCCGGTTGGCTATCCGTATAGATTACAATGTCCCTACCAGATATATCGTTTTGCGACAACCAGGCTAGAGCTTCAGATATTGCTGTAACTTCCGCCTGAAAAACACTACTAAAGTTCGGGAGTCGGAACGACAAGCTAATATGCAACTCTTCCGAGTATACGCCAGCCCCCACTCCTTCGTCAGTCTTAGAACCATCAGTGAAAATCGTAATGGCATCTGATTCCTGAAAAGCGATTACAGGTCAATCATTCCTAGAGGGAATCAGGCCTGTAAAGCCCATTTCGAACAAGTATTCCGGCGAAGGGGGGGGGGGGGGGGGGGGGGGGTATAGTCCGTCTCCTTAGGAATATCAAGGTTGATCAATATAGCCGAGTGACCTGTGGTTGACGTCGCCCCAAAACCGGTTTCACGGAAGCGGACAGCCGTGATCGCCGCCATCTACTCTGCGAAAATGTCCAAGGGAAGCAGATTCAACAGAGCGCTCAAGGCAGCGATTTGTGTAGTCCTTAGAGCCCCCGTGATGGTACGAGTACATACTCGTTGTTCTTTAAAGTATGACGTCCATCTGTTGTTGACCTCCTGACGATAGTGCCATCTTTGTTTTCTTGCAAATGGCGGTCTTCGTTTGAAGCCCGTTTCTTATAGCTTTCATAATTTTATAGGCTTTTCTGGTTTTATTTTTTTCGAGGCCTTTGTCGATGCTTCGCAATTTGTCTTTGAAATACTTTTTTTCCGCTTTATAATGTTATCAGCTTCTTTTCGCAAAGGCGTGTAACTCTGTTTCTTCTGTCCTGCTCCTATCGCCGTGAACTGTTTGTATGCCTTATTCTTCTTCCTGAACGCCTCCATACATTCATCGTCGAACCAGTCCTTCTTGCTCTTTCGAGGTTCGTACGCTATGAATTGTTCTACGGTCGACTTTGTCTTATCCTTGATTTAATGCCATGTGTCGCTCACTGATGTTGTTATGGTACTCTAAAGGAATGGATGGAATTCCCTTTCAAGCGTCGATACGTATACGTACTACTTCCCAACTGCGGGTGATTGCAGTTTCTGGATGCCGGATCTTCGGAGGGGTCTGGCTTTTGTTAGGTTATAACAGCTATATTTAATTTTGACAAGGTAGTGATCAGATTTGCATTTGCTTCTTTGAACGTACATACGTCGAGGATGATTGATTCCCATTGTAATGGACGGGTTGGTAGGCATCCGAAGGTGACCGTGGGGACGGAGCTAAGAGTTGCCATAATGACCGCAAAGGTAATTATAGCACCTAAACAAGTGTGATAGACCCTATTAAACCGAGAACATTGATGCGTAGGGTCAGGGTGGACATACACAGGTAGGCAAATAGGCGATGGTAAGTCGAAACCTAAGCAGGTATGTGTTCAAACTGTTTTAAACTCAAATCCATGGCTACATCGAAATTAGTCAAAAAATAGCAGAGGAATCGCGAAGTCACTGAAATTACCCCTAATGTATAGGCAATTCCTGCAGTGGGTACCACTTTGGCAACATTGTACGAGTATAGTAGGTATTGGTATGTACAATGTTCGTGCCAAGTAGTATCGTATGATCATAAAATGCAAAGTGGACTCCCTTAATTTTCGAACTAATAACATTGGAGAAGTTGAAACTTCATGATGCTATCCAAAAATACTCCTTATATCTTATATCTTCTGCTATTATTATCGCAGCCGAATCCCTCATTGCCTTTTTACCGCCTAATTTGAGTAGCAATTGATTTCCACAACAAGAGATAAACACCCTCCTTATCTCAATCTCGACATCATCCCCCCGTCCGAAATTGACCTATTTTCACATTAAAGCTTCAACAACACATCCCCACTTAAGTACCATAGAAAAAGAAGCAAAAAAAAAAACACCCCATATCATTATTATGTGCGTGTGGTCTGTCATTTTAACCCCTCCGGAGATGCTCCATAAAATCCCAGATATATTGTCAGCTTAAACAGAATATTGTCATTCTGCATCATATTCGCACGCATTACGAGTGACAGAACTCTCAAATGACAATTTATTGTTACGGCAATTTATCATTTCGCCGTAAGGACCTTTAAAATGTCATGTACTAGGCTGACTCTATGATACTCGTAAAGCACTGGGGTGATATGATATTCGATGTTTCATGAGGTTTTTTTTTGTCGTTTATGTATGAGGTTTGATGTTGTGGCCTTGCGATATAATTATTGGTTATTTATTTGGTGAACAATGTCTTAAGCTTCTGATACACGGTAGGCGGATACGCGATCGCGTAATTTTTACCCGAATCGCGTAGGTTACGTTAGGTTATCATGTAAGTCGGGTTTTCGCGGATGAAACGTCAGAAACGGGTATGGAAGCGAATAATGTAAGCGTCGTTGTGTTTACACGAGGTGCGTTAACGATTCTGTGCGAGTACCGAAATCATCTTTTTTCATGTGGTTGTTGTTGGATTCATCGATTCATCAACGGCCGATGAGCCCCCGTCGGGACGCGTCTTCATCTAACAAGTCACGCGTTTTCGTAAACCCGTTTGCTGTTTTCACGGCACGGGAATCGTAGATTTGACGCGCCCAACGGGCTTACGCGTCTCGTGTTTAGAACCTTTAAGCTGTGCAGAGACTAAGAAGGCAGTACGGACCACATTATTGTTTTCGCTGCTGTTTTCGCTTTATTGTTAACCAGCTTGCGGATTTCTCAAGCACCCAAGAGGTTGTTGTGGTTAATTGCCTTGTATGTGAATAGGGGTACTTCGCAGGGAGGAGTCCTTTCCCCCTCCTATGGAGCACCGTGATTAACGGTCTTTTCCTGGACTCGGCTGTAAAAGTATTGTTCAGGCAAATGGCGCTGCTATTGCAGTGGATTATTACAAAATGCGCTCTCTATTAACGAGTTGGGCCTCTAATTGCGGAGTTCGGATAAATCCAAGTAAAACAAAACTCGTCTTATTCACTAGGAAACAGTATTCCACCGTTTGAACCCCTCATTTTGGAGGGGATGAGACTGACGCTTAGTGATCAAGCAAAATTTCTTGGTCTTATTCTAGACGGGTAGTTAAGTTGGAAGCCAAATATTCCGAAACGCGTAAACAAAGCTAATATCGCACTCTACTGCTGAAGGAAGCCCATCGGTAAAAGGTGGGGCCTGCAGCCAAAAGTTTTATACTGGCTCTATGTAGCGGTTATACGATCTATTCTTTTACACGGTA
Organism: Chloromyia formosa; assembly: GCA_964017055.1. Lineage (NCBI taxonomy): Eukaryota > Metazoa > Arthropoda > Insecta > Diptera > Stratiomyidae > Chloromyia > Chloromyia formosa. Next base: position 121,247,772 of record OZ024813.1, on the reverse strand, counting down.
GAGTTGTCTGGTGGAATGCACTTAGCACAGCGACTAACCGCAACTTGTGAAAAGTGCAAAAGACAGCTAGTGTGACAATCTGCGGGGCTCTCAGAACGACACCCTCTGATGCCATGAATATAATACCCAACTTGATCCCTTATATATTTTTGGCGAGCAGATGGCCGCATGTACAGGCGTCCGTATTCGCGAAACATGTTTGTGGTTGATTCTAAACTGTGGAAACTCGACAATCTTAAGCAATCGAGATATCCCTACAAATAGAATATGTTTCACCAAAACTTATGTTCACAAAAAAAAATCTCATCCCATCACCAACAGAATGGAATGAAGACCTTCCGAAAACAGATACGATACATATCTACATAGATGGGTCTAAGACCGACTGTGGTGTAGGAGCTGGCGTTCACTCTGACAGTTTAAGTCTAAACTTATCGGTACGACTACCTGACTACTGTGCCGTTCTACAAGCAGAATTGGAAGGCTATTTGGGATATCTTGGTCTGGCTGGGGTGTCGTCGTCCTGTCGTATCTGTTAGGAACATTATTAGTTTAACAGACAGCCTTGCAATCCGTACTTGTCATCTAAAGCATGGTGCTGGATTGGCGTGAATGTCTCATGCAGATAGGTGATTTCTTTGATATTGTTCCGTGCTGGATTCCAGGTCACAGTGGTTTCGTTGGCAACTCCCGAGCTGACAAACTTGCTAGGGACAGTGGAAGAGCCGTACGTACTCTCTGCAAAGTTGCAATACCTATCGATGCATGTAAGCATGCCATAATGCGATTCTTAAAACTAGCACGCGATGGTTTGGCGGCAGCACTTTTTATGGAACAAAGCTGATATCTCTCAATTGCCCTAACCCCTTGTGGGGCATAGCGCGTCAACTGTTCCATGTGGCCCAGTTGACGTTTCGTCGGCATAAACTAGTTTCGGAGAATGCAGTTGCCAGCATGCACCTCCTGCACATCCATGGCCATGAACGCCGTCGTTGACGGGACTCGAACCCGAAACGCCGGTAGTCAAACATGAGACTAATGCCTCAACAAAGTGCGCTACCGGTCGCCTCTAACAAAGCTGATATGGCTCAGGATGAACATTAACCGTTCTACCAAATTAATGTTGCTGAAAAGGCATCATATTGGAGCGGTTGTGGGCGTAATCACTGGGCATTGTCCAATTGGGGAGCATACCAGGAGGCTTCCATATAACGGCTACTTCGAAAGCTGTGGGATGAACAAGAGGAGGAGAGTACATTGCACTTTCTCTGTAAATATCCGGGCCTGCAAAGTATGAGGAGGTAAATTTTTCGAGCCTACTACTTTGTCGAGCTGGGGGACTTGCAAGACATTGATGTTTGCCAGCTCCGACGTTTTGTTGCTGAGGCTGGTTCGAGGCTTTAAGTGGTTTGGCTATTACAACGAACCCAGATGCGGTGTGTGCTGTGGTTATTAATGCCCCTTTAACTTAACCTAACACTAATTGCTTTGACTCCTCCAGGGGTATGGGTGCGTCGAAATCTCTTGCATTTCTGTGCCTTGTTGACTTTCCAATAGCATTTCTACTTTTCGGACGTGAAGTTGCTAGCATGCACTTACGAGTACTTTCCACTCGGAGCGCAGTGGTTGTTCTATTAGTACCCACAGGCTATTTTTTCGCGCCAATGATCGAATTTTCTTTTTCTAGATCGTATAGCGGTGACTAAACGAACACGACCACCGAGCGCGTCATCCAAGAGGTGCATTTCTTAAATCTGTTAAACGTATGAAAGGTGTGATCGGCTAATTTGCTGTCTTGAAATGCTATTTTTAGTAGTTACATTGGATGGGGCTGCCGATCTCTTGCGAAATTCAGTGTTAATCGTGAACGAAGTCAGAACATATTGATGGTACGGCGTTGAGATGATCTTCAAAATAGTGATGACTCTTGTCCAGGATTTAATGAAAGAAATCGCCGTAGTGATGGTTGGTTTCGTATAAATTAACTTATATCATTCTAAAGCCGCATTGGCTTCGTTTCTTCTCTGCTTGACACACTGTGTAGAAGACATCGCATTAATAAAGAAACCCTGGTTTGTCCGGTAGAAGATATCGCATTCGCGCCTCAACTATTCCATATGGCTTAACTGACATTTCGTTATCATAAACCACTTTCGGACGATGCACGTTACCAGCATGCACCTCTTGCTCCCATTCAGTCGTCTATCTGCGACAAGCCTGCAGATGTTGTGGCTTATTATTACACCCGCTCCACTAGGGGAAGACAACACAAACATCCATGGCCACGAACGCCGTGGACGGGACTTGAACCCGTAACGACCGTAGGGAGACATGAGACTGACGCCTATACCTATATTCACTTAGCTGTGACGCTAATGCACACAACACAGTATAGCGTAGGTCAGATACGAATAAACGTGGAGAACAGCTATTCGACTTTTAAATAGGTTCGAATCTTCTTATTTGTAATGTAGGCTGCTACCTTTCTTACCAAGACTAGGCAAGAGGTCTTGGATATAACACTTGCATCCGATGATATTCAGTATATGGTACGGGATTGCAGAGTTTTGTGGGATCACTCTTTCTCCGATCACCGTCACCTTCAATTCTGTCTAGACGTACGAGCAGAATCGGGATCAGTCATCTCGCATCGTAAAAGAACGGACTAGCACAGATACCGAGATACGGTTTCGGAGGTGCTGCCGTAGTTACCGTGGCAGCCACGGAGCAAAATAGAGTTGGGCGACATGGCATACACTTTTACGGGTGCTCTATATGAAGCCGTTAGGGGGTCTTCCCCAGTCAGCACTCAATCAGGCAATAAGAAGCCAACCAGAACTAGTACTAACATTTCTAATCAACGGGCGGCCTGCAGAAAAAGTTTCAACGATGCGAAATATTCGAGACTAAACTCAGACTGGGTAACCTACAAAAAGCTTCTAAGTGCTTATAAGCAGGAAAGAATTGCTAAGCGAAGTTACTGGCGGCTCTTCTGTGATCGTATAGAAGAATCAAGCGAGGCCTCTAGGTCCCGCAAGATACTAGGTAAGGTTAGGTACAGGGGCTGCCATGATGCCATCACATCACCTTTAGAAGACTATTTTCCTATATTCCATTGTGTTACCACCAAGAACCTACGTATTAAACCAGACTGTGCTGGCGATGTAACGATTAACCCATGTGGCGGTTATATTCTTAAGGTCAATGACGGAGAAGGTATAGAACGCGCTCTTCCTCATATACATCGCCACAGCTCATGCAGAAGTCGTGATAAGGAAGACGGAGCCTCCAGGCGAGCTCCTCTATTGTGCTTCCTTTTCAGTGACTACAATGTGCCCGAAACGGCCGAATCAATTTTCGGCCAAATCATCATTGTTGTTTGGCATGTGTTGCCGCAGATCCATCTTATATACGCCGTGTCCACAGATGCGGTCTTAATCGTCATTTCAATTCATTTCTTTCTGGCTTTGATCAACTGCACCAGTTGTAACGTCCCGAGTCAACTCATTCGGATCCAACTGATGGTAATATTGAAAAATCCACCCTTCTCCACGAGAGCTGAGCGACAGGTTTCGATTGTTTTAGGTGTCATCAAGAGGGATTCGAGTAAGCGAATCGCCCCCCAACTGTTCGTGTAAATCGTTATGTACCTCACAGTAATGACGTGACTTCCTAACCAGGACAAAACTTCCGACATAGCCAAAGCCTCCGCTTGTAGGATACTACTAAAGTCGGAAAGACGGAATGATAGGTTAATCGCTAGTCCTTCCGAGTGTATGCCGACCCCAAACCCCGTCATCGGTCTTATAGCCATCTGACTAGTGTAGTTACTGTCAAAATGGTCTTTTGGAGAAATGTAGTCCGTCTTCCTACGGAGATTCAGGTTGTCCAGTATAGTGGAGTTTTCCATACTTAGCGCACGCCACTCGCCCATTTCGCGGAGGCGTAAAGCCGTGTTCACCGCCAGTTATTCGCCAAAAATATTCAACAGGAGCAAGCCGAGTACCATATCTAATCTCGCTGATGGAGTGGCTCTTAAAGCTTAGGTCGGGACTAACGCGGCTAGCTTTTGTACATTTCCCGGCATACTATAGTAGGTCGCCTCTCTGTGTCCTGTCCACCACACAAGATCGCAAGATACTATCTTCAAATCCATGTCTGCCTGCTTTTTTTTCCTAAAGCCCGATGTTGGACTGCATCCAGCTAGGATCAATGCTTTTGTTGGATACGCATTCCCCGGGTAGCACGACTGATACCACGTTTGCGAACACCCTGAATTGTTCAGGTACTTACGGGGTCCCGCATATAAAAATGTAAAGTTGCCCACTGTATATTCATGAGCAGAGTTTTTTTTTAAATCACACTACATTGAGCATGCCACATGCATTGAAGTCCCTGTCTGTACTTGCGAAGCGAAAGAATCTCGCTCGTCAAAGGATGTGGAAGCACGCTCCTTTTTTACTCCACTTTGCATTTTAATCTACGCTTGGTTGCATTAAAAATCGATTAGGGAATATGAAGCTCGCTTCATTCATTCACTTCGAGTTGCGTATGTGTTTCCGAAATATCGATCCAACTCGCACATATTTCAGTTTTCTGTAAACACTTTGCGAAAAAAAAGTAATAACGCAGGACTGGCATTCTTCTCATTCGGTATTCTGTTCAGGACACGTTCCATATACATACTTTTTTTGTTCATTGGTGTAAGCAGAATCACCATTTCGGCATCTTTTTTTTTTATTTCGGAGAAAGATGTGTCCTTTTGGACAAGAATTCCGATTTCGGCAATGTCCTTAGCCGAATTTTGGATTTCATTTTAGGGCAACAATCAATTCGGGATTAAATTTATGGCAGTAGTATGAGTGCTCACTGTCGGCCCCTCACATCGTTTATAGACTTCAAGCATCTAAATGGAAGTTCTCTAAAGGCTCGCCATTCCCCTATACGGATTAAGCCTCTATTTGGCCTTTTACAAAAATGATTCCTTGTCATATCCTTTTGCACTCGACATGTTCTCAATAAATAGGTGACAGACGCACTTAATCGGCATTACAGGCATTTTATGTTTGTCCCGATGACATTGAAGGGATATTCTCCGAAATATGTGTGTGTTGATACTGAAGAGCGAGCCTAAGCGAAAAATGCTAACAAATCAAATCCATTTATTTGCCACTCATAGAAATCCAATGGGACATTGACACGTATCCCAGACGTTCTTGCCTGACATTTTTCCTATTGTCCTGTTGTACGAGTGTATACCAGAAGAATAGCGCAGAAGGAGCAGAAAAAAACTAGTTGTGCCTTTTCTTCTTCTTCTTTCTCCGGAAGCTCTGAGCCAAGGGCTTCTAAGATATTTACTTTGCTGATTAGATTTAGGTTAGGTATGGTTGTGTTTTCTTTGGGGATTTTTTTGGGACTGGAAAAAGAAGTTTTTCTAGTATTGAATTTGAATCTTTTATGGGTTTTGATTGACGCCGAATGATAGAAATATTTGCACAGAATACATGTGGTATCTACAGCTGGGACTGTTTTGAGGCTCTTGTTTTTCAAGTAGCCGTATTTTTCAAGTTTGATATGTTTGAATGTTACTACGACATACAAATATGACTGCTGGTTTCTTAGGAATTGAAATTGTTGTAATAGAGCTATTCAAACAACTTATTACACTACAAGTTTACCTTTACTCCTTGTCGTGCATAACGCGACAACTACTACGCGTCATTATTTTCGGCTTCGAGCCATATGTCGAATTTTTTCCCCTGATCATCTCCGACGACGCAGACTCATCGTTCACCATTCGACGGGACCAGATTCATTTGTTGGACTGAATTTGCAAAAAACCCCATTCCATGCAACACACCAATCGCTCTTACGCAATATATTATTTATTGACCACCATATACGTTTGCATATCCGTTTAAATGAAATGTCGAGCCGACAAGTGTGGGGGCGGCAGCTTGACTGAGTATCCAAAAACAATACCTATATAATATACCCTATACTACAATGTAAGTCTTCAGCTCCATGTTGTGGCGATTGTTCTAAAAATTACAACAACGTTTTTGAAGCCTGGGGGCCTTCATGACGGTCGTCATGAAATGTCTCCACAGCTACCTAACGGCCGTAGCGTACTGGTTCTTCCGCAACCAACACTATCTAGAAAACCATCACAATTGGTTTGCATAGAGAACGTTTTCGTGAAGTCAGTTAAGCTACTATGTATATATGACGGCCATCAATTGATTGCACTCTACCCTAGTCTCTTACCTTAGGCTGAATTTATGCAAACTGCGGTGTAGTCCGGATGACGCAACGGTTAGCACGTTCACCTTCTACGCACTGGACCCCGGTTCGATTCCTACTGAATGCGTCATCGATAAAAAGGGGATATGCGTGTCGGACTATGAACCCACTCAGCTGTTAAATGAGTACCCATTTATGGGGTAAATAACTCGGTTGAACGTGTTGCTGATCATACACCTCTGCACAAGGCATACCGTCACGATCTAGGGAATGAGATGATGCTAACTTATCTCGAAGCCATAGTTCAAATTTATTTTATTATTATAATATTATGCAAACTACGGTAACCGCCGAAGTTTAAAAATTTTCATTGAATTTAAATGCGATGTCGCAGCGCGGCTCCCGCGGCTTCTAGACTCGGTCTAAATTTTCCTTCTGACAGGGCTAAGCTTTCGCATCAAAGGGTTATCCCCATGGATCTGATAATATTGTAGCATAGAAAACGATACCGCTCATGCGTTTACCAGACTAAAAAAGAATTCTGACCTTTATTGCCTTCAATGGGGACCTCCGTAAAGCTTGTCCTAAAAACTAAAATAACATTTCTACATATTCCTTTCCCACCGAATTTCATATGTGTAGCCTTGATCGTTTGTGAGTTCGCTAGGACAGACAATCGGACAGACATTTGACGGATGTTTTTTAAAAGTCTTTTTTCTTATACAAAACTCTAAAGAGAATCCAATGGGAGCAAAAAAAAAACTCTTTCGAAAAAATTCATTGAAGCTCTTATAAATCGAAATAAATTTTGATAGTGCTTGCTGTAGATTTCCCTGGGAAGTTTCTGTAATATCTTGTAGGCAAACAAGTTATTGGTATAAGCGATTACACACACAATCACAATAAACATGGGTGAAAACCCTAAGAAGACTTACGTGGAGTCGGTCTACAGCCAGCATAACTGTTTCGCCACATAGTAAACACAAAGCAGCCGGAAAATCAGGCTGGGAGCTCAGTGCGTTGCGGCGTCAGTCTCGCGTTTCATCACACCGGTTCTCGCGGGTTTGTATCCCGCCGTGGCTATGGATGTTTGTGTTGTCATCCCTCTGTAATGTAGGGCGTAAAAATTAGCCACAGTCATTCTCGAATTGTCGCAAAATGCGGCTCAACGGGCAGAAGGTGTATGTTAGCAACATGCATTGTCCGAAATCAGCTACAAGTCGTTGACGCATTATGCCTCACTAGGAGTTCGGGCAAATAGTATAAAGTCAAATTAACCCTCGATCGCTCTCGCGGCGTACATTTGTACTCCAGTCGCCTTTGTTCCGATTTAGATCGTTGCTCGGCTTTCGAGTTACATATTTCGAGTTTGTCGGTCTGAAGTCTTCATGGATTAACTTTTTCAAGTATTCTTGGAAAAAAATGCATATTTTTTTATCAACATCGGCATTGTAATTTTTTCTCTTTTGTATCACTTATATAATTGCAATAAAAAACGGTCATTCTTTCGTTTTAAATTTTTCTATTTTTAATTTTATGTTATATATACTATTTATTAATTTTTTTAATATATATTATTTTAATTCATGTAATTAACTTGTTTCCAAGCTTAACTTCTTAAAAATAGGTCATGAAGTCAAAACCAACTATTGTTTTATCTCAATGAGTAATAAATTGCAAGAACTACTATATAAGTTATACTTGTTGGAGTAAAATTCTACTCCGCGCGACTATCTGTGTTACAAAATTTGCGCTAGCGATGAAGGGTTAAAGATCATCATTCGAGACAGTTTGACAACTAAACCATCACACTTAAGATCCTACTGGTTTCCTGGTCACGTCGGCAGTGCCGGGAAAGAATTGGCTAACCAACTGGCCAGGAGGATCACGGCATTCTCTTTTGTGGTCCGGAGCCTTTTTGCGACATGCTATCATGTGTCACAAGAAAACACTACGCAAAAATTGGAAGCGCACTACGGCCATTTCGTCTGTGCCGCGCCACCCGATGAGAGAATCTCTCAGGTCTGAGTCAGCAAAATGAATTATTGCGAGCTACACGTTTATTTGTGATATTCTAGCAGGACATTTCATCCTGAGAGGCCATTTTAAGGCTATGGACTTAATAGGCACGTTTTTTTTAACAGCTATGCGAGACAGAGCAGGTAAAGACCTCACAATTACACTAACAATTTGATCTGAGCTGCTCTGGGTAGAAGGTTAGTGCAAGAATTCTACTCTATTAAGTAGTCGTTTCGAAAAGCAGGTGTCGGAGCTTTCGGGCAGTTTACAGTTTGGGAAGTACCTAAAATTCATTTCCTGTCGATAAATTGTTCGTTGCGTGTAATTATATGGGCGACCGGTAAGATAAGATAAGATAAAATATTCGAGCTACTGTCCAAGCAGGAAGGCACTGCGACCATAAAGATCTATTGTGCCGTAGCCCATTATTCCAAAAGACCGTCCACCTTTCTAATAAATGGCTGTAAGTCTTTAGCAGGAATCAACCTGAAGTCTGCAGTGCTGATAGTAGCCTGCCCGAGGAGTGACATCCTAAAACGCGCGATGGCGGCACATTCGCACAAGATGTGCTTGGTCGTTTCCATGTCCTCCAGACAAAGACGTCATTCAGTCTCGCTTGACAGATCCATCTTGTTCAGGTGATATCTGACCAGGTGATGGCCAGATAAGTACCCCAGTAGAAGTCCTAGGTGGGTTCTACTCATTTGAGTAGTACCCTTGTGACTGAAGGACATTATCAGCTCCTTTGATTGACGAAGCCCTGGAAGGTTATTCCAGTACTGATGACGCAATAGTGCAAACCAATCTGTGATTCGCAAAGTCCAAAGCCACTAAGGCTCAGGTCCAGAAAAACGACTGGGTGATACTTGTTTAGCAAGTTCATCCGCAGCCTCGTTCCCCTGGCCTGGCCTGGCACCCAACACAAGAAGACTCGGTTTTTTGGTTGCCAACAGTGGAAGGAGTTCGTAACACTCCTTCACCAGTTTCAAAGAGACCTTCTATGAGGAGATCGCTTTTATAGCTGCTTGGCTGTCTGAGTGAATAGCAATGTGAGCGCCGCGAAGTCCCGTTTCCAAGACTACCCTGGCGCAGACGTCAATGGCGTGGATCTCAGCTTGAAAAACGCTGGGTGAGACTCCCATTGCGATCGAAATCCTGGTGTTGGGTCCAAAGACACCTGCACCAACACCCTGTTCTGTTTTAGACCCATCGGGGAACCACTTGATACATCTAGAGTCTGGACAGGGTGTGCCATTTACCATTCAGAGCGGTCAGGGATGAGGGCTGAAAATGTTCTGCCGAAGCAAACCTCCGTGATCATGTAATCTGATCTCAAGCAGCAGCACGTCAGGAATTTGATTCAGAATGCTCATGTGACCACTTTCTTCACTACGCACGTCGGAAGTTAAACGAAGTCTAAGAACATTTAGAGCTGCTGATTCTTGAATGAATATATGCAGCGGAGTAAGTCCAATAATCGCCTCCAGGGCTGGCGTAGGACAAGTGCGCATAGCTCCAGTGTTGCCAATTCAGGCAAGGCGTTGAAGCTTATTGCACTTCAGTAAGACAGGAGGTTTCTGAGTTTTCGGCCACCACACAAGCGCTGCGTAGGTCACCATAGGCCGCACCAGCATGGTGTATATCCACTCAATTATCTTTGGGGTGAGCCCCCATCTCCGTCCGAAGAAACTTCTGCAAGCCCACATTATGCGTCTAACTTTGCTAAGTACAATATCTATGTGAGTATTCCAGGTGAGTTTCGAGTCTAGAGTTACTCCGAGACATTTAACTTCAGTGGAATAATTTAAGGTCGTGCCGCCTAACGAAATTGGATCCAATGTTATATTTCGTTTTCGTGTGAACAGCACAACGACAGTTTTCTGTGGGTTTACATGTAAGCCCACAGTCACACACCAGTGTAGAACTATGTAAACGGCCGACCTCATCACCTCAGTGATGGTAAATTCGAATTTGCCCCTGACTATGATAATTAAATCATCCGCGTATCCGATAGTAAGATAACCGCACTAATTAAGCATGGAAATCAGCTCGTCTACGACAAGGGACCACAATAGGGGTGACAGAACGCCACCTTGTGGACAACCCTTTACGGCATTCACGCAAATGGATGTGCTGCCTAGAGTTGAGTGAATATCTCGTCCGCGGAGCATGGCATCTATCCATGCAATGGTAGCGGGCGAGATGTCCCTGAGTTCCAGTGCTCTGGAAATGCACTCGTATCCGGTATTATCGAAAGCCCCCTCAATGTCAAGAAACGCATACAACGCGATTTCCTTTTCACTGAGGGACTTTTCGATCGTACTGATAGGGCTATGCAAGGCGGTTACTGTTGACTTGCCCTTCGTGTACGCGAATTGCATATGATTCGGCGACCGGTAGCTCAGTGCGTGGAGGCACCAGTGGTGCGGGGCGTAAGAATAAGCCACAGCATTTCCCGACTTGTTGCAGGTAGGCAGCTAAATGGGGGATCACAATGTGCATACTGGTAACCGCATTCTCCGAAACTGGTTTATGGCAACGAAACGTCAACTGGGCAACATGGAACAGTAGACGCCCTATGCCCCACAAGTGGCTAGGGCAATGAGTAGTAGACTAAACCAAAACACACTCCCAACAAAGACATGCCCCGTTTTTGTCTTCACTAGTCTACTCTAATCTCGATGGTTTTTTTTGCCGCTTACTTACTACTCTGCTCTGTACAAAAAAAAATCACGTATTGTGAAACAATAGTGACCGCTGCCCATAAGCATTATGTTAACATTAGGTGGTGATCCTTCAGATTATGTCCATTCAGCTTCGCAAAAAAGAGTCCTTTTTGCAGTTGAATGGATTCAGTAAAATGAATGAATCGTTCCGGGTAGAGGGTAATAAGGGTACATTTTTGAGGATATTATGACAGGTAATTTAACTCTGTTTAAGTTTTATTCAGAAGTGGTGGTGCGGATATCCGCAGACAATGATATCGGGAAATGATTGAAAACTGGGTACGTCCTTTTCTACGAAATAGACCTGAGATGTGGTTTCAGCAAGACGGACTGTCATTCTGCTGAAGCCACAATGCAAATTTTATGGAAACTTTCCGGCGCAGGGATAATTTCGAGGAGATTTGCAATCAGCTAACCACTCCGATCCTCAGACTCAATGGCTCTGGACTTCTTTTTGTCGGGTATCTTAAAGGAAAAGTTGTATGTGAACCTCGGATTATTCAGCAACTGAAGGTAAATATCACAGTGGAAATCTGTGTTTTGCAACCAGCGACTCTAATAAAAGCCATGGAGTATACCGGGCGACCGGTAGCGCAGTATGTTGAGGCATCACTCTCATGTTCGACTACCGGCGTTTCGGGTTCGAATCCCGTCCACGACGACGTTCGTGCAGGAGGTGCACGCTGGCAACTGCATTCTCCGAAACCAGTTCATGCCAACAAAACCTTAACTGGGCCACATGGAACAGTTGACGCGCTATGCCCCACAAGGGGTTAGGGCAATTGAGTGAGGGGTATACCGTAGAAAGGGCTTGTCTTTGCGAACCTAACAACGGACGTCATCTTTCGTACCTAATGCAAACATGTCTTATTATTAACAAAGAGAAAAGTTGTGATTGGTTCAGACCCCGTCGTTACTTTTGGCCAACCCTGGATAAAGGTGATGGTGAAACGGAAATGCATAATGTTATTCTTTGTTAATGTATCGGAGAGTATGTTCGTTTGGATAAAATCCTTCTGTATTGTAGTATTTTGTTCAGAATTAGACAATTTCGGGAGGGTTTCTGACCCTTGGACACCTCTCTTCGGTATACCTCAATGAACCCTACCTTCAAATCACTCAACAGCTCTTAATTTGTCATTATCATGCACTTTATGCAAAAGTCCAACGTTTAAATCAGATAACCTTCACAATGTTTTAATGAAGTGTGCACGTGCACCACCTCGACTTCTGGCTCAAATAAAACGGCAACATCCCAAGAAAACAGAAAATAAACTTGAGCTGTAATGTTTGCTACTTTTCGCGAAATTATCTTTGCCATCTTTTGGAACTTTTGAGTGGCGAGTATCTGAAATACGCCCTATGCCCCACAAGTGGCTAGGGCAATGAGTAGTAGACTAAAGCAAAACACACTCCCAACAAAGACATGCCCCGTTTTTGTCTTCACTAGTCTACTCTAATCTCGATGGTTTTTTTTGCCGCTTACTTACTACTCTGCTCTGTACAAAAAAAAATCACGTATTGTGAAACAATAGTGACCGCTGCCCATAGGCATTATGTTAACATTAGGTGGTGATCCTTCAGATTATGTCCATTCAGCTTCGCAAAAAAGAGTCCTTTTTGCAGTTGAATGGATTCAGTAAAATGAATGATTCGTTCCGGGTAGAGGGTAATAAGGGTACATTTTTGAGGATATTATGACAGGTAATTTAACTCTGTTTAAGTTTTATTCAGAAGTGGTGGTGCGGATATCCGCAGACAATGATATCGGGAAATGATTGAAAACTGGGTACGTCCTTTTCTACGAAATAGACCTGAGATGTGGTTTCAGCAAGACGGACTGCCATTCTGCTGAAGCCACAATGCAAATTTTATGGAAACTTTCCGGCGCAGGGATAATTTCGAGGAGATTTGCAATCAGCTAACCTCTCCGATCCTCAGAATCAATGGCTCTGGACTTCTTTTTGTCGGGTATCTTAAAGGAAAAGTTGTATGTGAACCTCGGATTATTCAGCAACTGAAGGTAAATATCACAGTGGAAATCTGTGTTTTGCAACCAGCGACTCTAATAAAAGCCATGGAGTATACCGGGCGACCGGTAGCGCAGTATGTTGAGGCATCACTCTCATGTTCGACTACCGGCGTTTCGGGCTCGAATCCCGTCCACGACGACGTTCGTGCAGGAGGTGCACGCTGGCAACTGCATTCTCCGAAACCAGTTCATGCCAACAAAACCTTAACTGGGCCACATGGAACAGTTGACGCGCTATGCCCCACAAGGGGTTAGGGCAATTGAGTGAGGGGTATACCGTAGAAAGGGCTTGTCTTTGCGAACCTAACAACGGACGTCATCTTTCGTACCTAATGCAAACATGTCTTATTATTAACAAAGAGAAAAGTTGTGATTGTTTCAGACCCCGTCGTTACTTTTGGCCAACCCTGGATAAAGGTGATGGTGAAACGGAAATGCATAATGTTATTCTTTGTTAATGTATCGGAGAGTATGTTCGTTTGGATAAAATCCTTCTGTATTGTAGTATTTTGTTCAGAATTAGACGATTTCGGGAGGGTTTCTGACCCTTGGACACCTCTCTTCGGTATACCTCAATGAACCCTACCTTCAAATCACTCAACAGCTCTTAATTTGTCATTATCATGCACTTTATGCAAAAGTCCAACGTTTAAATTAGATAACCTTCACAATGTTTTAATGAAGTGTGCACGTGCACCACCTCGACTTCTGGCTCAAATAAAACGGCAACATCCCAAGAAAACAGAAAATAAACTTGAGCTGTAATGTTTGCTACTTTTCGCGAAATTATCTTTGCCACCTTTTGGAACTTTTGAGTGGCGAGTATCTGAAATATTAAAAATCTTCATGTCCTTGCCTGGTAGCAAAGAAAACCTCAAATTTTTCGTCTCAGGGCAACATGCTTTTCACTTTTAGGCAAGGAGCAAGGTACCGCGAATCATAATTGCCAGAGGTAGTCCGAATATTTTTTTACCGCGCACGTTCTGTTGGTGTTTGTGCAAGATAACTTAAGAAAAAGTTGTGCGGGAGAAAGAGGGAAACATGAAAGGAAAGACAGCGCTAGTCCTTTTGGAATAACCTAAATAAATATTTTCTTCAGATATATAGCTACGTGCTCGGGTCCCCTGTAATCAGTATTATACCCTAGACCTTACAGTCCTTGTAGCCAAGGAAAAATGTAATACCCTACCAAAAGCAGTATGGGTCACTATAGCGATGTCTGTCAAGATGTTTGCTTGTTTGCACGATAGCTCTCTCCAGAATGAACCTAGCCACTTTGACTTGAATTTTGGCCCCATATTAGATATAGGATAGGTTAGGTTAGATGGCTGCCGTAGCAACACAGCACACTTACACCAGGAAGCGTAGGTTCATTACGAAAGTAAGATAAAAAGCCTTCTTATGATATTTAAATCCATCCGAAGTTAGCCCTGAAACGGAGCAGTTAGCCAACCTTCATCTCTGGTAGTTCCCCCCGATGATCGAAGAAGTAGTCTCCGATAGTTGACCTTCTCATGCTTGCCATTAACTGGCATTTGCAGAGCAGGTGTAACATTTTTTATATGCCCCGTGACGCGTATTGGTGGATACTACGCAGATCTGTTGTTTCGGCGAGAACAGCAGTTTTGTGATGCGACTAATAATCAACCTGGACCAAATACGCTAAGCAATAAGAGACTTATCGCCAACTGTTCATCTTAAGTTGGCTTTGTTGACCGTAGCCGACTTTATTCCAGATTTGATGAAGGAAAAGGGTATAAGCAAATTACCGCTAATCTGCCGTGTTGCATTTCAGGAGCTTGGAGTAGAAAGGGCGAACTCAAAAAATCGATTTTTTTTTATTCTCTCCTTGGTATCAGATACATATAAACAATGCGTAGATACCTCGCTTTGCCCCGGCAAGCCCTCAGTATTCTCATAGTTTCAATCTAAAGTGAGTAATATCATTTTCTGTCAAAGTCTCACTATTCGAATCACTTAGTGGAGCAAGGGCGAACCCCGGATCTGAAACCCCATCCAAGCACTATGAAAAGCCATAAATCATTTGTATTCGCCCTTGCTCTTCTGTGAAAAGTGTTTGTTTCGCTAGGTATGTTAGTCATTCATACGCCCTTGACATTTTGAAGTACTTTGAAAGCTTTGAGCTTGATTTCCCAACACCTCAATTTTGGAATACGCCCTTTCTACTCCAAGCTCCTGATTTGTGGCAGCTGCTCTTGAAGCTCATCAGCCCAGCAATTTCCAGCCAAACCACTGTGTGCAATCCAACCCAGCATAGCACAATATTCAAGAAGTTTCCCATCCCCGGAAGGCGAGTTTGGTATTCAGTTATCGTTATCGCCTTTACTTGCTCAAACCTAATTCGAGGGACTTAATTGCAGACTGGCTGTCTGTGAAAATCATGATCGCCTTCAATGTTGTGATGTGAAATCCCAACCAAGCTACAGCCTCACCTGAAAAACGCTCTGGGAAGCTAAAGGAAAGATTGGTATCAAGCTCCGCGGAGTGGACTCCGGTCCGGTCCCCACACCAGTCTTGGTACTATCCGTATATATCTTCAAGGAGTTAGGTCTATAGTTCTTTCCGAACCAACAAGAGTTGGTAAGGTGTAATCCGTCGGAGATACGATATCATTATCGTTCAGGATCGGCGCGTAACCGGTAGTCAAGTTACTTAATCGACCTGTCTTCTGAATTCTAATTGCTGAGTTCTTTGTCATTTGTTCCAGAATGACCGTCGGAAGCAGGTCAAGTATCTTGTCCAGCGCCACGGATGGAGTAGTCCGCTAATTGCCACGCGGACCGCTCTCTGTACCATAGCCCGCAAATTGCAATTTGCTACAGTACAAAGGGCAAGTCACCACAGCAGTACCCTACGCAGCATTATGGAATGCAGTACCGACACGTAAAGCCAACACAGAACCATAGGTTGAAGACCCCATGTTCGGGCGATAGGCTTCCTACTGCAGTGGAGTGCTATAGTACAATAGCTTTGTTCGCCTGCTCCTGACTATTGGCTTTCCAGTTCAGCTTTCTATCTAATCTTAGACCAACGAAGTTTACCCTATCCGTAAATGTAAATTTTACCTCTTCCAAGGTAGGAGGCGTTACTGGTGGAATGTTATGTTTGCTTGTGAATAAGTCAATTTTTGTCTTACTGGGGTTGATAGAGAGGCCGCAATTATGGCCCAGTTCGTCAGTAGAGATAACGCGTGTTGTGTAACTTGGCTTGCCACGTCATCAGCGTTGGCTGTCATCTTGCAACCTTCATCCTGCAGGTTCATGATTAATCTGTTAACTGTGATGTTCCACAGTATTCTGTCTTGTACTCGTAAAGTGCACCGGCATACGCTTCTCTGTATCGATGTTTCGATGCAATGACTCTGGACGTTAACATCAGATTGATAAATGCGATCACAGAGTAATCCACGTTTAGTTCCACAAGAGTGTCGAAGATCGCCTCTGGCTTGAAATTGTTGAAGGCACCCTCACTGTACAGAAAGATAACCATGGTGTACTCCCTACAGCTTAAGGATTTTTCTGTGTGACCCACAATAGAGTGCAGATCTGTATTCACCGACCTACCTTAAGTGTAGGCCTGCTGCGATGATGAAAGTAAGTGCTCCGGGATCGTGCAGCGCAAGTGGATGTCGATTAGTTTCTCCAATACTTTTAGAAGTGTATAAGATACACTGGTGGGCTTGAGATCCTTTGGTCCTGCGCATGAATTCGTCCCCGCTTTAGGAATGAAGATAACTTTACAGCCACGTCCTAAGAATATGCACTAGGTCCAAACACGACTTAACAATACTTTCGATCCATGGGACAACTATGTCCGACTTATGTTCTAAATCGGTCGAAATGATGCCGTCGGACTTAAATAATCGAAGCTTGATATTGCCCACAGGACCTTTCACGGATGAAGCTAAGTTCGTTGGTCTTATTTTGACAGGAAGTTGACGTGGAAGCCCAGGATCCTCTACGATGTGAATAAGGTCACAACTGCGCTATATTCAACCAGGAAAGCGATTACAACCAAAAGTCGTATACTGGCTATATACAGCGGTTATGCGGCCAATTTTACCGCATGACATATATGTATGGTAGACGGCACTTAGAGTGGCGCTCTATTGTAACTTCTTAAGATAAGTGCAAGAATTAGCAGCGATTGCCACAACAGTTGCTTTTAGAAAAACCCCGTCAGATAGCTTAGATATGCTGCTTAACTTGCTTGCTTGACATATTTGGCGAACAAGTAACAGGGAAAGCCGCCCTGCGTCTCCGCGAAATAGGCCAATGGCGTGGGTTGAGTACTGGCCACTGGGGTATTCTGGGCAACCTGGATCTCCCTTTTGAGACTGATTACACTCTCCTAAACATGTTTTTGACAGGAACTACACCAGCCTAATACCTATTCTCACTACATCGAAAATTATTCAGAAGTGTCGCTCGGTCCTCATAGAGATGGCTTATTTCTTCAACATAATCCTCTGCTGGTACAGAGTTACAATGGCTTTGTAGGCAACTGCAGGGCGGACGAGCTTGCTCATGAGGAGATAACTGGTGTTGTCGACGGGGACCGCATAGATATTAAAATCCCAGTTACTCAATTGCCCTAACCCCTTGTGGGGCATAGCGCGTCAACTGTTCCATGTGGCCCAGTTAACGTTTCGTTGGCATAAATTGGTTTCAAAGAATGCAGTTGCCAGCATGCACCTCCTGCACATCAATGGCCACGAACGTCGTCGTGGACGGGACTCGAACCCGAAACGCTGGTAGTCAAACATGAGATTGATACCTCAACACACTGCGCTACCGGTCGCCCGAATTTGCGTAACGCAAATTGGCGGTTTGGTCCGCTGCGGTGGATAGAGCTAATTCTAGATAGGTCAACGGTAGCACTTGCCAAACGACGAAAATGATTTGGCAGAAATTCGATCCTAGTCGCTCTGCTTCTTTGCTGTCAATTAATAGGAGGTACATTGGCAGCGTGGTTGGGACTATCACAGGGCACTGCCCCATCGGTGTGCTCGGATGGAGGCGCCGTCTTCCTCATAATAACTCCTGTAGAAGTTGTGAGAATGCGGATAACAAGTAGAGCGTTTTACATGTTACCTTCCAGCATTGGTCATCAGGAGGAAGGAATTCCTGGGCTCCTGGTTTTACTGTGACTTGGAGGATCTCAAGGATATGAGTGTGACACATCTCAATCGATACATTGCCAGTACAGGCTGGTTCGGAGCCAAGGTTTTTTTTTAGTGAGGTGAAGCGTGGTTATTGGTGGTATTGGTGGTATCACTATGGACCCGCAAGTGATCTAGGTGTGTTGTGATGCATCATGGCAGCCCCTTAACCTAACCTTCTCTTTTGAAACGATGGAGAATCACATTGTATTAAGATATAGTTGATTGGTATTGAAAATGGGCACGATGCGAACAAAGGGTGTTAAATGTCGTTCCAAATGACTTCCGATCGGATGAAAGTAAAATGCTTATATTTGGCTTATGGCTCCTTATGACTGTTACACTCTCTTGTAAAAATGTAATCAATCAATCGATTGGAAAGCAGGTACTTCCCAAACAAATAACCCTTCGATACCCAACTTATCAAGTAATTACTAATAGTTCTTGAACAAGATCGCGTAGATGGCTGCTTTTTTGGTTGCACATTTCAGATGAGGCTTTCATTCGGATATAGCAAAAAGAGCTCACTTCATTTAAAACAACGCCTACCTCTCATGTAAAGGGTCTTTCCTGGAAGCCCAACTGCCACAGTAGTTATTGAGATAACTTACTAAATAACCAAGTTACAATGTTGGAACTGCAATGTGGTATGTAAAGTGTTACGATAACACAATTTTGTTAAGATTAGATTGGTATAATGAAGACCACGCCCACACCTCATACGAAGATTCGTTTCCCGTTGATTATTTCGCGATAAAGGCTAACACTGCGAGAATGTTGCACTTATCTCTCCCACGAAAAAGTGACAGTGGAAACTTCCACACAGCACATATCCGCGGCACTCCACACGACACTTGAATTTCCCCTTCTCACTCAAACGAGAGCGATCTAATGACCGGTTTTCGCACGAAATAAAATCCAAAGTAATTGTTTTCGCGTGGAAATTGCCCACAATGGTGTGTAGACTTTCGTCTGTTTATGAGATTTTCGTGCGTGAAAAGCGAAATTTTTCGTACGAACCGGATTTTTGACAGATTTTGTATGAGATTTCGCACGAAAAACGGAGGTTAGAACCTTTCTTAACTTGGGATAAATTTTTATTGTACCGTTACTTTATTGTAGTTGAAGAAAAATCAAACGTACATACGTCAAAATCAGCAAAATCTAAGGCCAGTCGAAAGCTGAACCGCAGATTGGTGAGATGATTCTGCGCGAGTTTCTGTGATGCAAAGAAATAAATGCATCTCCCAAAATTGCAATGTGACTTGAAGCAGTTTCTCCGTGGCTTGAGCTTGTGAAAATCTCTATTTGTGCCATAAAATCTGCGTCGCGCAGTATCACCTCACCAACATATGCCTTAACACACGCTTCGTCGAAGCACCTCTTCCCAGTGTGAATAACTTAACAACGGACGTATACAATTGAGAGCGCTCGGCGGTATTAGTATCATGATTAGGTCTACACTAGGTCTAGGGTATCCAGTCTCGTTTATTTACAAGGCTGTCATTTTGAATTTACACGTGACCCTGAAACGTCTCGCGCTCATCAGAGGATGGAAAAACTCGTCTGAATTATTCATTCACAGTAATAAATCACAGCTGCCTATTTTCTAATTAAGTTGAGTTTTTAAGGAAGAACAAATCTTGGGATTCCACAAGTAGTGTCACAGACAGTCGTCTGAGGAATTCACGTTTCAAACAAGACTCGTCACAAGGATCTGGCCCTGAGATGACACCATTACGACGACAATATGGTGCCAGAAAAGACGTTGGATGAATTGAAAATCTCCAAATATTCGATAAAGGTGACAGAGTTGAAAAAGGACGAAATTAAGAAGGGGGGTCATGACAGACAAAGTTATCCGAAACTTGGAAAATGTATTTTGCCATTAAGAAATGATTTGCAATTTTCGGGGTGACTGAAGAGTATGGGGAGTTGAGAAAGTTTTACAGATTTTAAGTATTCATAAGCAGGGAGCAATATTGAAGTTCACATTGTTAGGAAATCCGGTAGACCGTTAACAATTTTACAAAGGTTGTGAGGATACGACGAATTTTATTGTTACAGGTTGGCTAATTTGGATACTGATACTGCGCCCAGTTCAGCTAATAGGAAATCGCTCTTAACATTTTAGCATAATACTGGAAAATGCATACAGGATGTCCTGTCCCGCTTCTTCACGTTCCTGTTTATTTATGGAAAGCACGACGCAAATAGTCAACAGCCTTGCGACATAACTAGAAATTTTCCTCTCTTTGAGGCTATGTATTGTAAAATTACACTGACCCCACATTATAATTAAAATTACACTGACACCACATTGGGCGCAGATAATTTTCGGGCTTTTTCGACCATTTTTCATGAGCCTTAAATATCGTTAAACATATGATTGATGACGCTGAAACCTTGACGTCTCGACTCTTTCATTCGTTTCAGGAGATTTCAAAGACCTTACCGGTTTATTTTTCCTAATTCTTCCGTTTGAAGGCTGTAAGTAGCCTAAGGTCTAAAAGATATCTGTAGCTTAAGGCCATGCATCAGTCGTCTGGCTGGTGGCATAATAAATCGATGGCTGAAAAAAACGAACCACGCAAACTGAAATAAAGTGGTGACTGACAACGGATGATAAATATAGTCAATGAAATTGAAATGGAATCGAACACAACATTGAAAGGGTAGACAATTTCATATACCTTGCCTACGAAACTCTTTAGATTAAACGACCTATCCAGCTCGCAAACCGCATCATCTACGTAGTTTTCCCCTTCTCTGAGCCGGTAGCTCAGTGTGTTGAGGCGTCAGTCTGATATCTCATGCTTCCGGTCAATTACTGGTTGGAGTCCCGTCCACGTCGTTCCCATATATGTTTGTGTTTTCTCCACTTGTGGTGTGGGACGTGACAATAAGCCACAAACTTTTCCGATTTGACGCAGGTATGCGGCTAAATGGGCAGAAGGTACGTGCTAGCAACATGCATCGTCCGAAACCAGTTTGTGATAACGAAACGTGTACTAAGCCACATGGTAATAGTTGGTGCATTATGTCTCACCAAGGGTTAGGGTAAATAGTATTTTGCCATTGTTTTGAGACTTGGACCATTACTCAGACATCTGAAAAAATGATCAACACCTTCGAAAGAAGGGCCCTTCAACGAATCTTTGGAGTGACACGCAATGGAAACCAAAGCAAAGAAAGTACAACATCGAGTTGTACGAGTTATTTGACACAACATCGAGTTGCACGAGTTATTTGACAAACCAAGCCTCCATATTTGTGAAATTTTAAACTCCAGTGGGCAGGTCATTTGCACAAAATGGACGAACACCGAATCTCCAAAGAGGCATTTATTGGAACCAGCAAAGGTGTGAGAGAGCGTGGAAAACCTAAGAAGCGCTGGGAGGACTCAGTGCTCTGCGTGTGGAATTGGAAACGGCTATATGAAGACCGAGGCGAATGGAGGCGACGACTTTCGGAAGCTATATCCCTTCAGGAATGACATGACTTATAAGCAATCGAACCGACGCACGCCTGATATCGTTAATTAGCACGAAACCAAAGCATTTTTGAATCTAAGACTACCTTAAATTACCTTAATTTACCTTGAGTCATCTTTAGCTTTTCAGCGGGAATGGTCCTGAAAGTAATATCGAAATGGGCAATCAAATAGGCCTTCCTAAAGCAAGCTAAAGCTAAAGAGAAAAATGAACGAAAAAGGTCTTTAAACTCTCCAGTAACAAATGCGTGGGTTAAGGTCTCATGGTCCTAGCCGTCATCATTGATCAGATATTTAAAGCTCATAAAATCTACGACTGGAAAAAAATGAAAAGATACTTGAAGAGACAATGTTAGGTTTCAAGCTGAATCCACACTAAATGCAATCCTTCACAACGCCAGAAACAAAAACGGAAATCCTTGTTAGACCTTAAGAAGCCCTGCTACATCATTAAATTGAACTATCGCTTCGTTGAGTGAAAAATATATACCGCGCCCAATGTGGGGTTCTATAAGGCTAGCTTGAGTTCTACTTAATCCTACGTCAGGGCAAATTTACAGTAAAAAAGCCAAAAACGCGCCAAATTCTTTGGAAACGCAATGTGGGGTCAGTGTCACTTTATTCAATCAATGAAATAGAAACGGACGAATAAGTGTGCGGTAGAGTTAGCCAAAAATCACCGAAACCATTTTAAACTTCAGTTAGTAGTCATACTACAATATATACTACTTTATAATTTGCAAATTGAATTGTTCGATTAGGCAGGAGATTTCGCGCCCCTAGGTAATGACACCCTATTCAAATGCACTGGCTGGTTATATAGTGGAGCCTGCCCTGCCCACTCCACTGCTTCCTCAATCATACATCTCGAAATCACTGTCCTCGGCTCCCTGAAAAAATACCACGAAGTACGAGTACGTACATCAAAGGCTATTTCCGTAACAGCCACTATACACAGACACTATATCCTTGAAACAGACCAATGATTCTTGATGCCTAATACCTGTGCTCCGTCGCACGTTTTTCATAATACGCAGCCGACCGTAAATGGCTCGTCCGGAAATTTCCAATTTTCATATTTACCTTTGGTTAGTCGTTAGTTTTGCTATGATTCCAACAAAACCACCAACGTCCGGCCAATTAAAAGTTACATGTCCATAGATGTGCCGAGTGTTCATTGTCCATTACCAAATCGGGCCAGGATATCCCCACCCGAAAAATGATAGACCAACCGCACTTTATGTTTAATAACAAATTGTGTTTGCTTTTTGAAGAGGGTCCAGGTGGGGGGGAGGGGAGGAGTTTTCAGGATTTCAATTTTTAGGATCTGACCAGGTGGTAGAAGAAGGGGTTGAAAAAATGAATTTGAATTTTAGTGGTTTCCTGCAAACTTTTGAAGTAGTTTTAATTTACTGACACTTGAGCGTTTGACGGATTAACAATGACGAATCGAAAATATTATGTACAAATTGATAGTTTTTTAAAAATACAATTCAGCAGCGAACAGGTTGAAAATGAGTGATTTCATGTAATAGTGATGAGAACTTGCCCGATTTCCAGAGACGACTTATCCGGATTAGCGCCAGTTCGTGCAATATTTGACTTGAGTATGACTTGCTTAACGAGGTTTCTGCAAGTGGGACTTAAAAGCCAGTGAAGGACAATTACTTTGCACAGCGAGATACGAGTGCAAACAAACATACCTCGAAAAGGACTTCGAAGTGAAGCTCCCTACAAGGGGAGACTGGGAGACCAGCGAAAGCATCAATAATGGTGGTGCCCTGATTTATACGCATCGTTCAAAGAATGACACTGGGGTAGGCTCAAGCGTTTACTCGGTGGATCTGGGCTTGAAACAGTGGTATACACTGCCGAACCATACTACCGTATTCCAGTCAGAACTACACTTTATACCATGGTGGCAGAGTCCATTAAAAGCCATTAAAAGTACTTCAACGAGGAGGAATACGATTTGCGTCGACAGTAGGGCGGCCATCTGGGCACTGCAGGTGTTCTTTGAGAGCTGTAAACGTATGAAGAGAGGCTGTCAGCAGAAAGGCTAAACATACCCCTGTAAGGATTATGTGGGTGTCCTTTCATAGTTGTGTCGTAGGCAATGAGAAAGCTGATGAACTGGCAAGGAGAAGTTCGGGAGCCGAGAATATGGACTAAACTACAAACCGACTGGACAAATAGAGAGAATTTTAGGTTGCACAACCTTGTGGCTATCACTCGATGTGAGCCGGAGCAGGATACTGCTCAAAAATAAAAAATAACTGGCGCAACAGTCCAATTTGAACCACGGCCTCGAGATGAGTTAGCATCATCTCATTTTCTAGATCGTGACGGTTTTTGTGCAGAGGTATGTGATCAGCAACACGCTCAACCGAGTTATTTACCCCATAATGGGTACTCATTTAACAGCTGAGTGGGCTCATAGTCCGACACGTAAATCACCGGAATCGAACCGGGGCCCAGTGCGTTGAAGGCGAACGTGCTAACCGTTGCGCTATCCGGACTACCGGGATACTGCTCAAGCTCAAAAGAAATAGGATCACGGCGACGATAGGTCTACTCTCAGGACACTTACCGCATCTCTTGAGAGTAGATTGAGATTGACCTCCAGCAATTTATGTAAAAGATGTGAGATGGATGAGGATACCATCGAACATACTTTGTGTGAGTGTGCAGCCCTAAATTGAATACGCCTTGATATCCTATGCGCTTACAGATTTCAATAGCTAGCAGAGATGATCTGTGTCGTCTCGTTGAATCAGTTGAATGTTTAGCGGACTGGTCACCTGAAAGCTCTATTTAGCCAGTAGAAGGTGGAAAATGGCCCAAAATGGAACTATGATTGCAAGGTGTGTACGTATATTAACGGCTATGGCACAATAGACCTCATATGGTCGTAGTGCCTACCATGACAGTCTCAGTCAGTAGCCGCACCTCTTTTTCTATTCTATTCTAAGGTGCGTACGACATAAGAACAGTTGTGGTAGCTGAAGATCCCGCCATTATTAAAATATTTGCGAGTAAGGCGATACCAAACTGAGTCTGCAAACATTTTGTATTGTTGAACTGTTTAAAAAAAACGAAGCTGTTGTGATGAGCAATCCATTACGCTTTATACATTCTTTGGTCTTCAGCTACTGCTGGATATTCTGAACAATCTGGCGAATCGTCCAACTTAAACCTGTGAAAATATTGTCTATGGCCCCCATGTCCAGTCGGGAACTGTGTCAGGTGCTTTCGGTTTATCGACAACTCAATTTCCGAGCTGAGTGTGTACGACCATCAAACTGCTAAGGTCTCCTTCTACCGCTCCTGCTATTTACTTAAAGATTCGTTCCTTTCCCTGTTTATACTCTAGATGAAATCTGAGAGTATTATAAGTTTGCCACAAAGTTTGTAACGCTAAGAAATAAGGCTCGCAGAAAAAAATGAATGATACAGAAGTTCATATTATCACTCGAATATCTCAAAACCGGATGTCCGTCTGTCCGTCTGTCCGTCTGTCCGTCTGTCCGTCTGTCCGTCTGTCCGTCTGTCCGTCCGTCCGTCCGTGACCTCTCTAGCTCGAGAACGCCTTGAGCTATGAAATTCAAATTTTGCACACGTTATTTTTGACAAAAAATGAAGGCTAAGTTCGTGAACGGGCTAAATCGCTCCACCCCTTCTACCCCCTCCCATACAAAAAGACACATTTTTGAAAATTTACAATAATCAGATTTTCTCAGAAACTATAAAACATATTTCTTTGAAATTTTGAATATATCACTTTTATGATAATTTTAACCTATGTTATAAAACTTATTGTAATCCTCACCCTCCTTCTACCCCCTCCCATACAAACTGCACTATTTCATGAAATACGTTAAGCCAATTTACTCAGTACGTATACAATTTATCGGGCTGAAATTTTGTACTTAACACTTAATTAACAATATCAGTTAGATTCAAAAAAATTAATTGATTACCCTTACTCCGTCTACCCCCTCCCATACAAAATGACACATTTTTGATAATTTACAATAATCAGATTTTTGCAGAAACTATAAAACATCTTGCTTTGAAATTTTGAATATATCACTTTTATGATAATTGTAACCTACATTATAAAATTTATTGTAATGCTCACCCTCCTTCTACCCCCTCCCATACAAACTGCACTATTTCATGAAATACGTTAAGCCAATTTACTCATTACCTATACAATTTATCGGGCTGAAATTTTGTACTTAACACTTAATTAACAATATCAGTTAGATTCAAAAAAAATAATCGATTACCCTTACTCCGTCTACCCCCTCCCATACAAAATGACACATTTTTGATAATTTACAATAATCAGATTTTCTCAGAAACTATGAATCATATTGCTTTGAAATTTTGAATATATCACTTTTATGATAATTGTAACCTACATTCTAAAATTTATTGTAATCCTCACCCTCCTTCTACCCCCTCCCATACAAACTGCACTATTTCATGAAATACGTTAAGCCTATTTACTCAGTACGTATACAATTTATAGCGTTGCAAACTCTGTGAGAAACCTATAATGCTGTCAGATTTCATCTCTTGTGTTTATACTCTAGATGAAATCTGAGAGGTGATGGGATCAACAAAGTCTTAACGATGCATCCGAGATTGCAACCAAAATTATTTATTGGCTTTAACCAGGTTCAAATTCATCTAGAGTATTGCATGATTGGGGTTTACCCCAATCGTAGTTCTTTTATGTTTTTATTATAATATCTTTCAAAACTTTAGATAAATCCAAACGTCGGCTTTTGTAAAGTCGCTTCGTTTTGTCCACTAGGATGTCTACTGGGATTATTCCGCTGAAGACGTAGGCAGCTTCATGTAATGTTGTCGGGTTTGCACAGCACACCCTTAGTACACTCCTATGATATAACGAGCTGACCTGTTTGGTGTTGCATGCGCAATGATCGCGCCACACAGGTGACGCGTGCAGTAAGATTGAGGTGATAGGTAATAACCTCCATGTCAGTATATGTCCCCTTATGTTTGGCATTAGTTTCGGCAGCGCTACCGTGGTATTTGCCGCTTTCTCACATACGCACTTGAGTTGCTCTCTAAACGTTAGATTCGTGGCAATCATCACCTCCAAGTACCTTGTGACTGACTTGGAAATTATGATACTGCTGCCGACTCTGACCTCACTATTTGTGCGGTGCTGATAAAGATGGCTTCTGTTCAACACTAGGCCTACGTGTTCCAACATTACTTAAAGGTTGTAATTACCTCCCCGGCATACATTTCAGCGTATTCCAGCGGATTTTTAACAATCACCACTACTGCGATATCATCTGCGAAGGCGACAGCCATTATGTCTTTAGACACTGGAAGATCCAAGATGTCTTTATACATGATTTTGCACATTAAAAGAACGAGTAGCTTGCGGTACCCTAGAGGCTACGTTATATTCCCTGGATCCCTCGTCAGTATAGTACTGTAGCAGCCGATACGCTAGATTTTGATTACTTCAGCTTGATAGGTCAGGACACTAATTTTTTGCAGAGTCGCGTGAATATATGCCGATTCGCCGAATTAAAGGCATTTTTATCGTTCAAAGTCACCACTGCGCAGCATTTCTCCTTACGTACTGCCTGCTTTGCCAATATAGTCACAGTCCTGATAGCATCGATTGTGGATCGCGCTCTTCGAACGCCGCGCCGTACTGTCTTTCCGATAAACCTTCTGGAGGCTATTTGGAGGAATTCATTTTCCGGTGGTGTCGTATTCTAGTGGCCGTAGCTCGCGTTGAGGAAACAGTAGGTACTGAGACTAATATTTCAGTAGCGCTGTGCATGAGAAAGGCAGGGCGGAATATAAATATAGTATAAATATAGTAACCTTATCATGAAGGAATTTCCCCAGCTTGGGTACATTATCGCTTACCGAACCATGAGTACTGTCCCAGAAAAATCTAGACAATTACCGACTTTCCTCAACCTACAACGGTTCCGTAACTACGTCATTTTCTAGGTATGTGTCCATGGCGCCAGCATTTTGTCCATAACTACGCGGCAGCTACTGCCCCGGAGACAGACGTGTTCCGTGGTCGTGGTTTTATCTGGACAGAAGAAGGTTTGTCGCCATTGGATAAGTTAAAAGAATGCCTAACCACCACGAGTTAAACAAGTGTACCACCGATGTCATTGCAGAGGTGCCAATAGCTTATATGTTGAGCAAGCTAATCCTGTCTACCGAAACAAAACGGTTACGGGACCGGGATGTCTAGCGGCAGTTCTCGCTGTAAAAGAGTTTCGATCCTATGGGAAAGGCCAAGAATTCACGATAGTCACTGATTACCACTGAAGTGGCTAGTCAACCAGTCGGACCTCAACCGTCCTTCACCGTAAGGGCAACCAGAATGTGGTCGCTGCCACCTTGTCTCGAGTTCACTGTTCAGTGTCCCTAGCTGAAAATAATCCTTTTGATGGCTTCGTAGAAGTGAATGTGGTTTCTCCATACTTTCTACATTTTAAGTCTTCAAAGTTTGGACCTTATGAACCACATTACCTAAAACGTGAATAATGAATAAGCTACCGGGTCTGAAGCTCTCTGATGGATACGTGTACAAACGAACAGAGTACGTGATTGGAGATTAATTGTAGGAACAACAATCTTGGAACCTCTGGGAGGACTAAGCGTTGACTTGATGGAGAGATCGCATGCATGAGCATCCGTTGAGCGCTCATCGGGGTATTAATAAGATGCTCAAACGTCTCTGTGTGCTATTTTTTTTAACCTAATATGTCCAAACAGGTCAAAGAATACATCTCTTCGTGCTATATATGTAAATTCACTAAAGCTCCCCACCATTGTCTTTGACCACCAATGGTAGGGTAATTCACCGTCAATCCAGAGGTTGTGCATGAATCTGTTTTCCGAGATCTAAAGCGGGTAATGTGAGAGCTATAGTTCAATTGAAACATTTATACAAATTCACTTTCGTGTTGCGCATCTGAAAAATGTACCGCTGAGATATTTACCAGTTGGCTCGAGACTCGGATATAACACGTTTTCGGGGTGCCAGAGACTTTGTCGACGGATGGTTTTAATTGCCTTGACCCCTTCAGGGGCATGGGCGCATCAACATCTCTAGCATTTCTATGCCTTGTTGATGTTCGATAGCACATGTATCTGATTTTCGGACGTGCAGTTGTTAGGATGCACCTCCTATCCGTGTCGTCTTTATATTGACAACCTCGCGCAGTGGGAGTTCTATTAGTGCGTTAGAACACTCAGTTCGGTAACGGCTACCAAGCGAGTCAAATTCAAGTCTCACGCTTTCAACTCGCTGAATCGATTTTATCGATGTGAACCATCTATATAGCGAAGCTTTCCGCCATCAAGTGTTTTTTGGCAGTTTTTCATCGAATTCGCGAGCCTACACAACATAAACATCACTATGAAGACACACACACGTTTGAGACCGACGATACTGCCTCGAAACTATATTAAATATACCGCTGCACGCGGCGCCACGAAAATTCAAAGAAGAAAAACGCGACCCAATTTTCAAATACTTTCTTATAGTATGTGTAACACAGTAACGCGCATTGTGTACGGATATACTTCTGAATATACACACAACAACCCATGCTGAATGCGAGCAAATCAAAAATCATTTGCTTACGTCGGACCGCACATCCAAGTTTCCCCAAATAAATATATAAAACAAGCAAAACATTCTAAAACAAAAGTAATCGTCTTCTATCATCATCTCAAGGTTAACTTTAGATGAAAACTATACCAAACCAGGCAATTTCCTTCTGTATTCTGTGGCACAAAACGTGTTATTCGCAATGTGAGTTTTGAGTTTTTAACACAAACCGCACACTTCTATATTTAGCTCACTCTGTGCTGTGAGACATACTGGGCTGTGGTGGTAACACATAACACAAACATTGATTATTTGTATAATCCAGTATTGACTTAAATTCAGATGTTTCACTCACGAAGCGCATTCTCCAATTACTCAAATTCTCTGCCAAATGAGGAAATTCAGATTGGCAGCCCCGTTTTCATAAGAAATAGTGGTCCGATCTGGCTGTCTCGAAATAAAGGGCATTGGAGGTCGCTGACTCAGAATCCGGGGCAAAAAAGAGAAAAAAAAAATTTTGGGTCGCCCATCCCATATTGGCAACCCCGTTTTCATGGAAAATAGTGGTCTGATCTGGCTGGCTCGAACTAAATGGCATCAATTCGAATCGGAGGTAAAAAATAAAGGAAAAAACTGAATTTTTAAGAACTATGACTTTTATTGAATATGCTATTAACCAAGTTTCAGACTCTTTGCATCATTCTTTTTGTACGACTCTTTTTGAACGACTCTTTTTGAACGACTCATTGGAAATAGTCAGAGCTTATGTGCTGGAACAGTGAAACGAGTCATTATGCCCATCACTACTTTATTGCATTGACTTTCGTTGACAGATCACGGAGCATGGGCGCCGCCATATGCAAAATGAAAACGATCGACCGAATACCACACGGAAGCTCACAACCTACCAGTCTAGAGACAAAATATTGACCGGGACAATATTTTGTCTTTCGATTTAAGTGTCTTTCAACACTGTTGAAAGTGCTGTTCCCACGCAGCAATTCCTGAGCTTTTTGTGTCCCGACTAATCTCTTTCAACAAAAATCGCTCAATGGAAACAGGCCTTAATGCTGGAGCAACGAGCAGGAAAAACACCGCTCATATCTCCCGAAACTAAAATAAAATGCAACAAACATTTGCCGCTGCCTACCTCGTTGTGGAGCTCTCGCTTCTAACGCCGCACCGCAGGACCTTCACGGTCAATTTCGTATACTTCCGGCTCTTTCCCCGAAACACTATCTGGTGAAAGCTTTTGCATTTCACAGTGTATAACTGAATGTAACCCTATTGCAAATTGACCCTCTTGGATCCATTACTTCCTCCGTCCAATCTAAGAGTCTACTCTACATCAAGGAAAGTTATTCAAGGCCATAATCAGTCCCAATTATCATTGCCGTAACCGAGTCGTTTGCATTTTCCCGGAAATCTGCCTCACATCTCGAAGGAGTACTTAAAGGAGCCCGTGCATCTTTGCATGTTCCGACGTCCTATTCCATCCCTGTAGCAAATTGTTCGTTTTCATTGAGCGCGTTGTCATTCCTGGTAATTACACTCTAGGGTGGATGATGGACGCGCCAAGAATCGCACAAGGACGCATTTGGCTTCGGGTTAACAGGTGCCCATTTATGTATTTATGTGCATTTCTCTGCAATCGCATCATTAACAAAGGTAATGCGCATGAGGTCACCTTGCAAATGTCGTGCAGGCATCATTGAGATTTCTTGAGATCCTGCCGTCGTCGTTGCGTCATTGACTAACGAGCCCAGCACGGAAGTTAGTTTGTGGAAATGATACTGTAGAAAAGATTTGACTTGAGTTATTGTGCTGGTTTTTTTTGGTGGAAGCCAGTTGTGACTTAATACGCCATGAGCGCATGAAATGGATTGTACCGAATATTAAAAATAAGATTCAGTTTTAGAAATAATGGCCGAAGGAAGCATAGCATATAGTCATAATTGGGAATATATCCGTTTGTTGACAGGACTAAATATTGCGGCTAAATTCATTCCAGCATAAGTCGTCTCTACAGCACAACAATGAATCCGTCTTGCTTGCGTTCCAGCTTAATATTCCCATTTCTCATTGTACAAAATATTAATCAGGATAAAGGACGTCGACAAATTAGAAATCATACATGCACATGATGTTGCTTCCAAGAAGCTTACTCGAAATATTTTGAAAGTTCGCTGACACTGAAACGCATAAACAGGAACTCTTTATTCCCATGAGCCAGATAGTGGGTGAGATCCCTGTATCCCTGTATCTCTTCGTGTCTATAGTCGATAGTGCACCGAATGAAGCTATTTAGGGAATCGATTGCACCTGCACTCGACAGGGCTCCACGAAAGAACTCATTTCGAACTGGAATCCATTCATGACGTTGTTAAAGTGCAGCGAATATTTCTTTCTTTTTTTTACGCTAAAAGGATTTTAAATTTCAAATATTTATACATACTTCGTATACGGTAGACGTGCAGATGGCCAATCTTCTGGTTGTAAATTACCCTGAGCAAGCTGACGCGAGTAACTTATTAACGCTGGTTTGAATTCAGGACATCTGCAAACAACTATGGCACACGGACCAACTGCTTGACGACAACGACCGAGGATATGGTGTTTCATTCACTTTTGTACGGCATTGTTCTTTTCATTGCTCAGAGATGAAATCACTACTAAGCTTTCTACTTGACGAAGTTGAGAAAAGAATGCCATTCCACAAGGCATTGTGTCGTCGTTGCTGAAAAGCAGCAGCAGACCCACACAGCTCAGCTCTGAATGGATTTCATCTTAAATTCTAAACATTATCGGTGCAATGCATTTCGCATTCTAAACTAATTTCACTTCCATTATTCTTGGTCCTGTTCGGTGTTCCGCCGTCAGCGCCAGTTTCATTGTGTAATCCTTAGGGAGCGGCAAACGGAAGAGCTTGCATGGAAAAGGACGTCCGTAATTCAATCTGATGAGAATTGTAGAGTTTAGTGTAGGGTACGGGTACGTATGAATGCAATGTGTCACGGTGAATCACGAACAAGCCATTTTTCTGAACGAAATAGAAGTGTGGAAATCTCACATTAAGCTGATTATTCGATTTGGCGATTGACATGATTTTTTTTTGAGTGTCCTCTTGTGAAGCTGGAAGAAAGGTGTGTTCTAGTTGAAAAAATGGGGATCTATCAAGAATAGTGATGCAATTGATTTGAAATTTATCATAAAACACGGGCGGAGATCGGATTTTACAGATTTTCAGGAAGGATTGCACTGACAGGTCAGGTATGTCGAGTCGAACAATGAGTTTTCGTCATGGCAATAGCAGGATGCAATGCAAAGGACCTGAAACGTGGTGCGAAGTTGTACAGACAGTAGCATAGGCTAAAGCTTTTGGCTACTCATGACAGCTGGTCAGATACTGGCACAGATGCCTTGTAAAGTAGCCAGCTCTACTTTATGCTTTAGAAACTATAATAATAGGACCATTATTGGTTACCTACATATTATTACCTATTGTGCGGCATAGCGCGTCAATTATTCCCATGTGGCTTAATTGGCATTTCGTTGGCATAAACTGATTTCGGACGATGCATGCATGTTGCTAGCATGTAATTCCTGCCCATTTAGCTGCATAAAAATAATATAAAAATATAATAATATAAAATTCAATATAAATTATCATTCCAATAGATGCCAATAGAGTTATGGATTCTCGCCCCCGAACAAAAGTAAAATATAGTACCAAATATTTAGCATTTAGCATGCGTCTGAGGTACGGAAG
Organism: Chloromyia formosa; assembly: GCA_964017055.1. Taxonomy (NCBI): domain Eukaryota; kingdom Metazoa; phylum Arthropoda; class Insecta; order Diptera; family Stratiomyidae; genus Chloromyia; species Chloromyia formosa. The sequence continues at coordinate 121,214,669 of OZ024813.1, read as the reverse complement.
GATTCGCCTTAGATAAGGAATCATTTAGAAGATGGAGCGAACAGAGTTTTTTAATTGACGTTGTGAGCGTCGATCGAGTACATCACAATGTTGTTCGTCGTGTTTCTCGAGTTCGGTTTTATCACTGCAAAAGCCAAACCATACCAACCACAATGTGTGAAATGCCGTTGCGGTTTGCAACCGTACTGTTTCCAGCAATATCACAAACTAACCAAATTGCCTTTTTCAAATCAAAAGCATTTTTTTGTCAAATATATTATCATCATCATCGTGCCACAACAGCCCGACCGACGTCGGGCCTTGGCCGCCTGAATCGTTGTCCTCTAATCTTGGAAGCCCAGTAGTTGCTCGGCGTCGGCATATATTGAGCTTTCCCAACGAGCTCTCGGTCTTCCTAGCAGTCTCGCTCCGTCGATTCGTCGTCTGTTCATTACTTGTCTAGGTATGCGAGCATCGTTCATTCGTTGTACTTGTGCTGCCCATGACGACGTTGTAGTTTCATCGGAATTCATAGAGTAAGCAGAGGTTTTTTTTTTGTCTTAATATTTTAGTGGATTGATGCGCTCGAAAATGCGGGTCTTGACCACGATGACGAGCCAAAAGTTTTACTGCAGCTGACAGGACTATATGCCTGGCGATCAAACTTTCGTCCTGTTCGTCAATATCGTAGTCAAGATCCGCATTTCCGGGCACTGCACTCTACTAAAATATTAGCACAAAAAAGGCGTATGCTTACCGTCTGAATTTCGATGAAAAGGCCGGACATTATCTGGAATGTTGTCAACCACTTTACAGTCAGTTTTTGGGGCAAATCCGGGAGTTTCTGCTAAATTCACCGGTCCGAGGATTAGTCCCAGGGTTGTGCTGCACCATTCACATTAGTGAAATTGGCCGGCAAATGGATTAAAAATGCGAAATTTCCCGTTTAGCACTTCCATAACCACACTTATGCCTCGCACTTTTGAGCAATACATTTTGGTCGGTAGTTCACGAAACCTTGTTTTTTTTCACTTTCACATGTCACTGACAAGCACTACTATACTTTCAATTGCACTTAAAATCACAACGGTAAACTCACTTTTACGCACGAAATTTTATAAAGTCACCCGCTCACGTTCTTCATTTTGTTTATATGGTCCACTGCTTGTCAAAACGTCATTACTTTGGCACTATGGCCTGGTACTCTAAATGGCAGTGTCTAAATGTAATGGCTTTAGATCTCTCTTTATAAAGGGAGGCGAGCACGGTTGGGCCAGCAAGACCAAAGTTCTTAGCCCGTGTCGCGTCGTTATGAAAAAAAGATTCAACTCTTCCGATCAGTATCAATGGACAGCTTGTTGAGAAGGTGGAAGAATTCGTTTCGGGTCGAATCCCGTCCACGACGACGTTTGTGGCCATGGATGTGCAGGAGGTGCATGCTGGCAACTGCATTCTCCGAAGCCAGTTTATGCCGTCGAAACCTCAACTGGGCCACATGGAATAGTTGACGCGCTATGCCCCATAAGGAGTTGGGGCAATTGAGAGAGGACGAATTCGTCTACCATTTGGAAGTGTTGCCGAAAATGGTGGTACGGAGCAGGATATTGCTCGTCGTATCAACCAGGGTAAATGCACAGTCAGCGTGCTGTCAAAAATCATTTAATGCAGTTACCTCAACATTACAAACTAGTTGGGTATGTTTCGCGTCTTGGTACTGTCTGTGGTGTTGCATGGGAGCGGCATATGGGAAATTTTTGTAATGGTTATCTGAAAGCTGCAATTTTTCGTCAACTCATGTCTTCGTCAAATTTTAAGAAATTTTTGGCTTTTTGTGAAAAACAAAATCGATAAAACAAAGAGATGCAAAAAAAAAAACCCAAACCCCTTATAAAATCGGTCAAATTTCCGTCCGTGTGGCCGTCCGTTTGTCTTTCCACGAAATATCTTACGAACAGTTGACGCTACATGCATGGAATTTGGCGGGAAATTGTAGAAATGATGTAACTCGCTAGAGAAAGTCATGCATCCTAAAAGACCAAATTTTAGGGGGGGTTAATATGAAAGATAACGCCGAGTAGAATTTATTTTTGGCATGTATCAAATTTGTGGAAAGGGCACTAAGGGAGAGGGAAAAACGTGAATTTATTATTTGTCCCACCCCTTGCATTTCAAGCTCGTTAAGGGCTCTGTACACTTCACCGTGAACTTGAAAATGAAAAATATTAAAATATTATATTAGTATATAATAATATTATTACGTACCTATTATGTACAACTTTGCTTCCGCCGTTTTCCGACAGACGGCTGCATCGGTGAGGGCTGGTCAAAATACGTAGCTCAAAAATGTCACAAAGTGAGTTTGGACGTCTCATCGAAAGCTCTCAGATACTTACAGTGAGGTTGCTCTGAGTGACAGAACATGTCGTGATTGGTTTCAACGTTTTAAAAGTGGCGATTTCAATGTCGAAGACAAGTATGGTGTTGGGAGAGAAAAAATGCCAGAGACGACGAATTGGAAGCACTGCTCAAAGAAGATTCGTGCCAAACGCAAGAAGAATTAGCTGAATCACTGGGAGTGACTCGCAAGCCATCTCGAAATGCCTCAAGGCGATGGGCATGATTCAGAAACAAGGAAATTGGGTTCCGTACGAGTTAAAACCGAGAAATATTGAACGGCGATTATTTACATGCGAACAACTACTTCAAAGGCAGAATCGAAAGGGATTTCTACATCGCATCGTAACCGGCGACAAAAAATGGGTCCGTTACGATAATCCCAATCACAGAAAGTCATGGGGAATGCCCGGACACACGATGCTGTTCACATTCGAATTGCATTTGCATTCTGAAAATCAGTTCAATGTGAAAAGTGACGTTTCATTGCAAAATGATTGGAAATGTCGTTTGTTCACGGAAAACTATAGACGCGACTGTGAACGGGGAAGTATTTTCACCTTGCTTTGACAGAACAGCTTTTCACGTGGCTTTTCATCTCGGAAAATATTTATTTTCATTTTCACGTTCACGATGAAGTGTAAAGAGCTCTTTACACTTAGAAATATGAAAACATACATGATTTATTATAACTATTATATAAATATGTATAGGTTTTCTTTTTTTTTAATGCAAAGCTTACAATTTTATCTTAACGTAAATGGCTAGGACAGTTCGGCTCCTATTGGCATCGGACACTACAAAACCCTCGTAACGTGGGCGAAGCTCTCTACTATTCGGCTTCATTTTTTAATCTTCCGATGTTTTGTGTATATTCTCTTTTTAAGAATTTAAAAAAATACAAAAGGTCAAAACTGAAATTGTATCTTTTTTAATTTACAGGTAAGACGCTTTTGACTCAAAAACTTAAAACATCATTAATTCGGTAAGCTCAATTTGCATATCTGCTGAAAGTGTGATTCAACTTCAGTTCACTCGATTCTATGTTTCCGGTCATGCGACTTGTGCATTTTAAAGTTTAGCGCATTATATTGTATCCAGCAGTTAGTCGTTCCAAGCAACATTTTATCATACATTTCCATGAAGTTATTTCAGGAAAAGAAATTCATATACATTGAAAAAAGAGTTTCCGGAAGTCGCAGTTGTTCATCTTTCGGGCCACGGCATTTTAGCCTTAAGTGTCTACCCTCGAGATATCATCCCCATCATATTTTAAATCTTTAATAAAATCTTCTTTCAAAAAAAAAACCTTTCCAGCTTTACCCAACTTCATTATGTTCCTGTTTGTTCCCCAATCTCCCGGGAAAACGTCTTCACAGCTCACACGAAAAAGAAATTCTCCTAAATAAAAAAAAACCAGAAAAACACCAACAGTATTCCTGTTTCCACACGGAAACCTGCGACTCTGTCTTCAGAACATACATACATCTGTGAATAGAAGGCTTTTGCCTTTTTACGAATCCTTAAAAGAAGACATTAACGACGAATAAATTTATTTACGGGTGCGCTATTTAGCGCAACAAACAAACAAACGTTCAAGCAACCTGGAGCGTGATACGTGCTCCTCAGTGCTCCATTCGCGTTCCTGTTTTGCGCGACTGTTAGTTTTTTTTTCTTCTTAAATTATTGCAGAGCAATTTCATGCAGCCGCTCTTAGCATGGAATTATCCTTTTAATTCCTCTCTGTTATTTTGTTTTGTGTTCCTTGTTAGTACGAAGACAGGAAAATGCACGGAAGATATGATTCGTTTAGGAGCAAAAATAAAAGTCCTGCGAATGAGATAACCGGCAGCGGTGGCGGGTTTGATAAAAGGCTAAAAGGTGGAGTGGAAACGTAAACGAAATATATACGACACGAACAGCATGTGCACAAGTAGTGTGAAATTATTATAATTTTATTTTTGTTGTGTGATACATTTTTTAAATGTGTAGCGGCTGGATGCGACAGGACTAATTACTCGTTTTTTGGGAGATATACAATGGTTTTCTGAGGATAAGTAGGTCTTTTGTTGTTAATTGAAGTCGCTTTAGATTTTGAGCTGAATCTTCGCTTCTTTTGGGACTGACTTTTCTCATTGAAAAGTCTGTTCTAAAAGAAATGTTAAAAACATAGCTAAACTGGTGACATAAATATTCCATTGTGAACATAAAATATTTAAAATCGGTAACCTATTAAATTTAATATGTATAATAAAGTTTATATACAGGGTGTCCCGCATTGGGTGGGCAATACTGATGGGGTTTATTCCACAGTTTGTTTGGGGAAAAACGGTAGAATTGATATATCTTTAACCGTTACCGAGATACAACTATATTTGTGATTGTTGTCAAAAACCGTGACCCGCCAAACAAAATCAAAATTTGCCACTTCCCCAATCGTCAAATCTGGGATTTGACATCACTTTTTAAAACTAAATAAAATCTCATAAAATTTACCGTTATTTCGAAGATAAAACTATCCCAACTTTGAGGAAATTTCAAAATTGGGTTTTCATCGAAAATTCAAAAGATAATATTGTAACGGTATTTTGAACTGACAATTCTGAAAAATTGTCAAAAGTTTCCCCATTATGTTAGCTTTCAAACGGCATGAAAAAATAAGGGACGAATGCGAATGTCTCATATTTAAGGGGAAAAAACCTGGTCTTGTTGTCGAACAAATCGACTACTACTTCGTCGATCTCACATTACTATTTTAGAAACGCAATAACTGCAAAACCGCGCGAGCTGGAATAGTCAAAACACGAACGCAACGAATATTTTATTATAATATTTAAAACTTGTTGCGTAAAAATGAAGGAAATAAATAATTACCTGTAGCTCCGAGGAAGGAAAATTGTTGTTCTGATTTTTAAAATTTTCGCTTTTAATCATTTTACGTATCTAAGTTTTCCGCATGCTTGAGGTATTAGTTTTATTTGAAAAATTGAAACGTGGCCTTGATGTGGAATAAATCGACTACTGATTTGTTCTCCATCAAGACCACGTTTTTCCCCTTAAATATGAAGCATTCGCAAATTTTGAAATCTAAGACCTTAATCTTCGCATGCCGTTCGAAAGCTAACTAAAGCTAAATGGGGCAACTTTTGTCAACTTTGCAGAATTGTCAGTTCAAAGTACCGTTACAATATTATCTTTTGAATTTTCGATGAAAAACCGATTTTGAACTTTCTTCAAAGTTTGGATAGTTGTATCTTTGAAGTAACGGCGAATTTCGCAATCGGCGAAAAGCTGTTTTATATGAAATTTTATTTAGTTTTAAAAAGTGATGTCAAATCCCAGATTTGATGATTGGGGAAGTGGCAAATTTTGATTTTGTTTGGCAGATCAGGGTTTTTGATGTCAGTCATAAAAACAGTCATATCTCGGTAACGGTTAAAGATATTCCAATACAATTGGTACCATTTTTCCTTAAATACACTGTGGAATAACCCCTATCAGTAGGTATACCACTCAACGCGGGACACCCTGTATATTAAAATTAATACAAGAAAGCCTAATGTTTTAGACGGAGCATAGCCCAAGTAACGTTTTAAGTAACAAATACCAATGTTTTCGATTCTGCCACTATATGAAGTTGCTGCTATATTTTTGGTACTAGAGTTGCAACTTCATAATAAGAAATCCTGTAACGTAGCTCGCGGAACGTTCCACTAATCGGTCCATTCCCCATTTTAGTGACATATTAGTGCCAACATTATCTCTATTACGAACCGAGTTATCGTAATTGCTACTTTAAAAGGAAAAACTGGAGAAGAAGCTACGTGATGGGAACCAAAAATGCTAGCTGGGGAAGTTAATCGAGTTTAACATGAAAGCTTGTCAATGCGCTTTCCATGGTGATACACGTGCTCAAAGTCAAACGTTTTCTGCTGTCACCCAGCGGGAAAGGGAGACACCAAAGATTAATGATTGACTGCTGCCTTAAAAGATGTGGGGTGGATGCATGCTGTCTGTGTCGCCTTATTTCTTTTCATTTCAACATGACACGTAGGACGTACAATACATACTCAATTGCCCTAACCCCTTGTGGGGTATAGCGCGTCAACTGTTCCATGTGGCCCAGTTGACGTTTCGTTGGCATAAACTGGTTATGGAGAATTCAGTTACCAGCATGCACCTCCTGCACATCTATGGCCACGAACGTCGTCCTGGAGGAAATTTATTAATCCTTATTGTTTCGTATTTACTGGGTACGGAATGATAATATTTTTCTGTGTAACGCAGTGGGTTAAGCGATGGAACTCGATTTCGATAGCACTTTCACGTAATTAACTGAGGGAAAACCCTTCAGTCGTCCAATATCATATTTGAAATTGAAGAAACCAATCAGTTTGTTAGTCGGAAGTGTTTGCAATGAGGAACGTGTTACTATGAGTGTTGATGGCATAAATAGCGGTTTTTGGACCCATACCTCCGCGTTTATGCTAGATCAAGGAATTGGAACTCTGCGGCAATGTTATGTGCCTCAACAGCAACACAAATATGAATTGCTTCCAAATCCCCTTTGTAAAACAAGTGATATATACCAAAACGAAAGGCACCATGAAATAGTATTGTACATGCCCAAATTCTGCATTTGCTCAATTCACAGTGAGCCATCGGGTTGGAAAAGTGGGTTTAGATTTAGCGAAAACACTCGCGCAACTGGTTCGCGAGTAAAAATTGCGCGTAGTGTAAACGTGTTCTTCAACCGGAACTAGTCTAATCGCGAGGAGCTCACAGTGTGACGCACCCGGTGGCTCGCTGTGAGTTTCTCGTGCCCAACTGCATGGGAGTCAGTCTCTGATTTCGCCAAATGTGAATGTTGCGCGAATATGTTTCAGATGAGAATAAAGGAATTGTTTTATGATTTGTATGATTATGTTGCCTATCCCAGAATGGCAACCCTGTTTTCATGGGGAAATACTCGGATGAGTAGTTGGCTCGAACTGCAAGGTCACTTTGGGTCACTAATTCTGAATCTTAAGTCAAAAATGAAAAAAAATGGGGTTGCCCACCCCAGAATGGCATCCCTGGTTTCATAAGGAAATGCTCAATCCGGCTGGCTCGAACTACAAATAACTACGGCTGTTTATGAGACCGCGCACACAGCAAACTAAACTGTTGTGTGTTGTATTTAGTAATCGCTGTGTGCGCGGTCTCCTAAAACACCGTGTGTTTTATTTTTCTGATTAAACTATTTAGTTTTTCTGCGAACTAAAAAGTTTGCCGCCTGCGCGGGCTCTAAATGGACAGCATGTGTGTACTGATAACATGCTTCATCTTGATAGTTGCCTTGATCTCTCCAGGGCGATGGACGCGTCAATACCTCTGGTATTACTATGCCTTGTTGATGTTTCGCTAGTATATTTTCGGATGGTGCGGTTGCTAGCATGCACCTCCTATCCGAACCGTCGTTTTACTAGCAAGCTCGGAACGCTTTGGGAGTTTTATTAGTACCCAACCCATATGCAGTTTTTATCAACGCGCCGAGAATTGAACCCCTGTTTCTCAAGATGCAGCATGAATAAGTGATAATCGAGACCCCACTGTTACCGAGCGCGTATGCTCCATCCAGCAGTTATTATGCTAGAGAGAAACGTCAACTAGGCCTCTTAGGGGTGGTTGACGCGCTATATCCCAAATGGGAGTGTGCATTTTCTACGCCTATAGCCTACACGGCATTCCAATCCTCGTCCTCTGTGAACTTCTGAAATTTTTCGTTTTTGGCTCATTAGGTTCCGTTCTTGAGAACCAAAACCATTTAATAATAAAAACCACAGGTTCAAATCCTCCCACCATCCACTAATCTAGACCACATTCGACTCTTACCAAACTAAAATCCACCCCTCAACCATAGAAAATTCCCAATAAAAATCAAATTTAAATCACAAGGAAATAAGAATCAAAGATAATTTCCCTTGTGGCTTAAACCACCTAATCCTTCTCATCCCTAGACTTGTTACGACAAATGAAAAAAACTTTATCTGATGGTTCCATACACTTGAATCCTTATTGTACCTCCGTCTCTAATCGACATTATTTGTTTGAAGGCTGCCAGGCAAAGCCGGCAAGCCTTGCGGAATTAAAAGGTGAAATATATTGAACAAAAGTAAAAGACGGGCGCACATAGGAAGTTGTGGTTTGGAAAATCTGCTTCGTAGTCTTTCTACTGCCGGAAGTAATCAGTGCGGTATACTTGAGTCCAATCAACTGATTCCACCCTCACTGCTTGCAAATTTCACCGTGTGAGACTTTTGTGTTGCTTTCAACCCGATAGACCGACAACGATGAAAACTTTGTTGCCAGACTGCAGAATATAAAGTGGAGTTTTCCATTAAGTGCGTCACAAAAAAAAAAAGTTTGCTTTCATTCCCATCCCTAATTTTGTTTTTGTGCTACTTTATGGCTGCAAGTATTAATCGCGAAACAAATTGGAAACTCCCACACCCATTAACTGTAGCATCTAGAAAAAAATGTGTTTTCTCTACTTCATATCGGCACTCGACGATGGGAGCGCACTCCCAGTCCTCCCCACATCATATAATTTACATACATACCGATGTTGATTCGAGATCCTACCGAATAGTGGAGTCCGGAGGTCCTTTGGGCCGCAAAATAGCTGGACAATGTACGGAATTGTGGCGGGCGAAATATACGTACAAAGATATTTTGGGCAAGGATACGAAATATGCACAACGTGAAGGTTTCTTGTAAATTTACCCACGAGTAATACCGAAAAAAAATTTATTAACGATTGTGACCAAGACTCTGAGGTTTGAGGAAAGAATTAATGAATTTGGAAATTGCTTGATATGGTGGGAAATTTGCGGCTTTTTTGGGTATCCGCCAATGGTTCTTTGGGTCGGATTTGAATGTCATTCGATATATTTGAATTATGGTCAAAGAAATGCCATTTCCAGATGCATGGTTCTTAGCAGCGCTGCAAACCGCCATGGCTCCCGCCGCGGTTTGTTGGGTGGCGAGATTGTATTTAAACACAATGCAGATTTTGAAATGGCTCAAGACACACAAACCTACTTCACCCAAATCTGAAGAAAAATGACCATTTGTACCAGCGAAAGACTCATATCCATTAAATCAGTCAAAGCCAACAATAAACAGATTCAGTTGAACAACATACACGTTGCCAGGTCCCCGACCGATAGCGCAGTGTGTTGAGGCATCAGTCTCATGTTTGACTACCGGCGTTTTGGGTTCGAATCCCGTCCACGACGACGTTCGTGGCCATGGATGTGCAGGCGGTGCATGCTGGCAACTGCATTCTCCGAAACCAGTTTATACCGACGAAACGTCAACTCACATGGCACATTTGTCGCGCTATGCCCCTCAAGGGGCTAGGGCAATTGAGTAACAATAAACAGATTTATCTGAGCAACATCCACCGTCGCCAGGTCCCCGAAGGCGGTATATGGTAGAATTGCGCATTAGTATTGTCATCCTCAAATATGCCAAAGCCGGATACACACAGAGCAGATGAGTTGTACTCTCCTCCTCAATGTCATAGCTCCTTCAGAAGCCATTTAAAAGTAAGCCCAAGTCTCCCTGCATGCTCCCCGATTGGGCAGTATCCAGTTAGGACACCCACGACCGTACTTATATAACTCTCAGTGAAAGCAATCTCATGGATCGACATAAATCAAGCATAGGCCACATATTCTTCGTTATTCAATACATGCCGCTAATTAACCATCTAGTCTAGAGTGAGCCTTGCTAATCGCCGACAGCGATAGATAGCATGATTGTATTTTAAGAATCAACGAAGATACAAATTTTGAGAAAGCGTCTCCGTCGTCCCCGTCGAGCGTTCTGATATCACCAGAAAACCGCTATGCCAGATATCCAGCATAGCTTGATAATAAAGAAGTTGCTCATTTCTCATAGAGAGGCGCGGCAATCCGCCACCGTCCTTGAATAATCTCTAGGTCTTTTACCGCACCTTGACAGTCCGCGTGTAAATAATGACTTTCGTAACTGTAATAACGTTACGCCCCAGCGAAACCATCATCATCATCATCTTCGTGGCGCGACAACCCGACGTCGGGCCTTGGCCGCCAGCGAAACTATAGCTTCCTTAATCGCCGAAACCTCTGCCTGAAAAACGCTGCAGTGCAGATGGATGGATAAGTCTATATTCACTCGATTGGAGTAGATCCCAGCTCCAACGCCCACCTCATTCTTAGGTCGGTCCCTAACCCACTGACTCCGTAGTGGAATGCGACTAGTGAAATTCCTATCAAGGGCATAGGCCCGTTTTCTCAATGCATGGTTATACTGCCAGTCAGCTATTCGGGACACTAAATTAAACCCTAGCCTATGCAATGCTCAAAATATTTTAACGCAGTAGAAAAATCAGCTAATTCAGTAGAAAAATCAGCTGATTTCTTGGGCGGAACTCTGCCACCTGTTTTATTCTATTCTACGTACGTACCATCTTCCAGCATTAATTTGCGGCTGAGTTGATTTCAAATCCTCTTCCATCGAATGAATGTTCAGAACTCTGTCCTTTGTCACCTGTTTAATTGTCTCATTTGAATGTGCAAACGTAAACAGTTCTAGCTGTCAAAATCTGACTAGTCCGAATCAGCTGTTTGAAATTATCGTCCGATAAATTTTTAACTGAGGGTGAGTTCTGTTTAGCGTTTTTCTATAGGACAAACTTTAACCAGACATTGTGGAAACAGCCCATAGTATGGTGTAATGTAGTCTGTCGTAGAAGGGATGTCTCGGTTAATCAGAATTGCGGAATGCACAGCACTAGGCGTTGCCCAGTGACTCGTTTCGGGAAGACGGACGGCCGTGCACGCAGCCCGCTGTACGGCTAGTACATTAAGAGGAAGCAGCTGTAGGAATACACCACTAACCTAAGGTGTAATGCTAAATTGTATTCCATAATTTTATTATATCCGAATTGCCTCCTATACTAAAAGATATTCACGTGAACAAATCTGGACTACCCATTACATAGAATCGTCATGAATGGGTTGTCTCTCTATTCAATGGTATTGTGAAGTAATTGCAACTTCAAGGCCATAGTTTCAGAAATCCTTTGCGGAAGACAGAAATGAAGAAACTCCTTACGGATTTTGCTCTACGTTATGGCCACATTTGGCGACGCTATGTCCAGTCCCACAGTTAATTCCTCCAAATCCCAGAATTTCTCAAACCCAATTCGAAGTGTTCTGCTTTTTCGCTTAGTGGTAAGTTCAGTCGTTAAATCAGTAAAATCATAGCTCCATAAAAAGTCAAGGTAAGTGTGCACTAATCCCTACAGCTTCGTCCCCATAAATGCTGTCTAGGTATATCTAAGAAATACTTTCAACGTAAAAAACTAAATAACTTCAGCATTTTTAAATACGAGTACAACCTTCAGAAAGGTAAATACCTAAAAATCTCCAAGCGAATGAAAAACGAATCTTCTACAAAGTGAACGAATTTGCTCCGTACTAAAGTCCAGAGAAAAGCGTACTTTACGAGTATATTTTTCATAACCATTAAATTGACCTAATTTTCCGCTAGCTGCTTACGGATAAAGCTTTTGAGAGGATAGTAAATAGAACGAGTATGTGGAAAATGGCCAGTCGTGCAGCTTTTTCTGGGAGTACTCGTATCTTTTGTTAAAATATTGGGTCTAGAAATGATACGTTCTAATGACTCAATTGCATCAAATTGACCGTAAAATTTCGAATGAAATTGAAATGAAGAGAAACGGATCCTTTTAGGACTTCGATTGACTTTTAAATATTTTTTGTATTCCGGATGGCGCAACGGTTAGCACTGGGTCCCGGTTCGATTCCTACTGAATGCGGTAGTTTTCGATAAAAAAGGGGATTTACGTGTCGGACTATGAGCCCACTCAGCTGTTAAATGAGTACCCATTTATGGGGTAAATTGCTCGGTAAGGCGTGTTGCTGATCACACGCCTCTGCACAAGACATACCGTCACGATCTAGAAAATAAGATGATGCTAACTCATCTCGAGGCCACGGTACAAATTGAATTGTTGCGCCAGTTATTTATTTATTTAAATATTTTTAGAGCTCACAGCTCAAAACTAGGCACTCCCTGGCGTAATGTATTGCTAACGTTCGACTATATGCCTGGACCGTGTTTCCGATGATTTGATAGTCCTCCCGGTTTAGGGAATAAATCCAGCGTTACCGTCGCTAATTACATTCAAATCAAATTAAAAATAATTCCTTACGTCGACCACTTCAGAGGATTTTGCAATTTGGTTTGGAATTGATGTCTCGGTTTCATTCTCCATACCAACTTCAGATGCGTCTGTAACTTAGCTGGGCAACGAACTATGACTTTTTGTTGCTACTCGCAATGCTGTCGCCTGAGGTTCGAGTCCCTCACAGGACAAACATTTTTATTCCTAAATGCCCTCTTTTAATTTCTCCAAGTTTGCAACATTTAACAAAAATACATGGTTCGTTACCAAGCCAAGCTACAGACGCATATTAAGTTGGTATGCAGAATTAAACCAAGTCACCAATTCCAATTTTCACTTAAAAATAATTCGCACTTGCACATTGCAAAAACCTTGAATACATGTAGTAAATTTGGTTTGGTTGCAAGGTGGGTTTCATGCTTTTATCAGAGTTTGATTTTTGGTGAAATTAAAGGTCTCTAGCTGTACAAAATTAAGAAATTGGGATAAACTCATGTAGTACGTAGTGTTGCGCTGATCCCAGATCAATGATTCGATCCTGCGACTCGGATCGCGGACCATAATCCATGATCCGATTCGGATCATTGGTCCGGGATTGTAATCCGATCCAGTATCACGGAGGTCTGAGGGTCACAAAGTAGGGTCATTTTTGTGCGTGACACATAGAAACTTCTGAGAACATGCAATTTGATTGCTACAACAGAGATTTTCATTTTTGTAGACGAAACGCGCAAAGCTGAGCCGGAGGTTTTAACATTAGCGCACAACTGACATCGTGTGTTTGTGTGTAGAGGAGAACGCGGCGGTTCCCCTCGACACACCAACGTACGATGTCAGTCGTGCGCTAGTGTAAAAACCTGAATTAGGGTTAGGAATGTTTCTCGAATCATTTGGTGTTGAACTTTGTGAGCGCCAAGGTAAGTGTTGTCCGTACTACATAGCCAATTTCCCCTCTTCAAGTGTGACTCCATTCAAGAATTCGTCCGCTACTTTTTAGACAAAAAAATTATATAAAGTGTCCGACCCCTGCTTGCGATGAGAAGATTTCCTTTCAAGGATTTAGTTTTATTTAGTTTTCCTTTAAATTAGCATGTAATGGATATACCATTTTTTGTAACATTTTGGCAACATTTCGCACTTTACAGAGCAATTTCTTTAAAGCAGTTGTGAAGTTTCATATTTTAGGGTAAATTATTAGCTCCAATTCAATATCTGTGTAGTTTCCGAGTTACGAGGTTAAGGTGAAAAGTTCTCGGCCTGACACAGAAAAACCGTTACAATCAGCAAAAAATGATATTTCCTGCCTGGACGTACGTGTCATTAGTTCGCATGACAAGTTTCAACTTGTTCTCTAAGGTAGTTTGTTTACACGATTTCTTGCAGTAGACGTCTTACGTGTTTTTCGTTAAAATGGGGAAACTTGAATATCTTGCGGTCATAAAATTCTTCGTTTTGGATATGGATTAAGCCCTAAAGAAATTCATCCCAAGTTGACAAAAGTTTATGGGGACTCTGCTCCTTGGATGTCAACCGTTAAAAAGTGGGCAGCTGAGTTTAAACGTGGTCGCACGTCCCTCGAAGACTACCCACGTGAAGGACGTCAAAAAACCGCAACAGCAACCACACCGCAAACCATCGAAAAAGTGCATGATATCGAGTTGGACGATTGGCGAATGAAAGTGTGCGTAATTGCTGAGGCTGTGGGGATATCGAAAGAAAGGGTGCGAAATATCCTGCACAAAGAATTGAAGATGCGAGATATTTACATACCAAAATAAGCGTTTGTAACAAAACCCTCGAGTTGCGGGCGTAGCCCTCTATATTCCGGTTTCATTTTAATATTTTCCTCATAACTTCAAAACAGTACGTCGGATCGAGAAAATGTTTGGTACATAAATTAAAGACCGCCAAATTCTGCATTCATGCATGCACTACTGAAAGCCTAATTTCGGTTCAGTTGTATAGTTAAAATTTATAATAAAAAAAAACGTTAATTTTTGAGGCTTGGGAAAAAAAAATCAATTTTCAAGCTCATAGATCTTCGAAACAGATGCTCCAAATGAAAACATCCTCAAATAAAAGTTAGGGATAATTCGATTTCCAGTCGAACATGCCAAATACTTTTCAAATCGGCTCGTTTTCAGTGTAGTTGTGAGCGAAAATGCTGAAATGCTTGATTAGCGATTTCAGCCTAAACAGCTCTATCTCGGTAAGTCTAATAGCCAAATTTTTGTGTTAGTCTTCATTTATAGATAACTAAATTTTATTGAAAAAATCTTTGCTTGATAGCTTAGGGCCTGAGAGTATGGAACATGTATTGAAGAGAGGCAATCATCACACATAACCCTAAGTGTTTTTTACACATTTTTTTTCAGAGCCTGCCTTCTTCTTTCCCTCGTTTTTCAAATTAACTGACTAAAAGTTGCAATTTATCTCGGTTTTTAACAAAAAAATTTTTTTATTGCCTACTTTTTTCTATCAGTTGTTACTCCACCGGTTGCGGAATGATTGAAAATCACAGCAACGGGGGAACGTTTTTGTGGTGTGTGTAATATGTGACAGTGTGTAAACGAGTACCAAAAATTTAAGTTGATTTCCGTTCTATAGTCTTTATATTCTCAGTTTAGGGCTTAATGACGCTTTTTGATGTTTTGTAGGAAAAACAAAACATTTATGAAATCAGTCAATTGTCCGCCTGTTCAGAGAATATCTGGAAAACGGCTGAAACTACATGCATGGAATTTGGTAGAAATATGAAAGATTACTACAATTTGATTAATGACCAAATTTAAATTTTATTTTACTACTCAATTGCCCTAACCCCTAATGGGGCATAGCGCGTCAACTGTTCCATGTGGCCCAGTTGACGTTTCGTTGGCATAAATTGTTTTCAGAGAATGCAGTTGCCAGCATGCATTTCCTGCACATCCATGGCCACGAACGTCGTCGTGGACGGGACTCGAACCCGAAATGCCGGTAGTCAAACATGAGACTGACGCCTCAACACACTGCGCTACCGATCGCCCCAACTTATAAGTTAAAAAAAAGCTTATTTAATTAATAAATAAAATCTGAAAATATATTAATATCTGTTGAACTAATAGTCGTATGGCATTGCGGTTGGTTTCATTCGGCATAAAAAGCTTTGAATTTTGAACTCATTTAATAAAAAATCATATTTAACTAATTAAAAAAAAATGTGGTTGAAAAGTGAATATCTTTAGAACTAATAGTCGCCAAGAATTGCGGTTGAATTCATTCGATTCAAAATGACCAAATACATTAGGTACCAACCTAAAGATGTCAAATAAGTTGCTTGAATTTTGAAATTATAAAAGAAATTTAATCATTTAATTAATTAGTTATATAATTTATTAAATTGGTCTAAGAAAAGACTTAGCAAATTTTTTATAAACAAAGTTAAAATATTTACAAATTGAGACTTAAATAAAACTTTTAGCTGTTTTATTTACCGAGATAGAGCTATTTAGGCTGCAATTGCAGAACAAACATATCTGCATTGTCGCTCACAACTACATTAAAAACGGGCCGATTTGAAAAGTATTGGTAACGTTAAGCTGAAATCTGAAATATCTTCAACTTTTATTAAATGAAGTTTTTCATTTGGAAGATTCGTTTCAGAGATATGTATGTGAGCTTGAAAAGTGATGTAGTGTAATTATACCATAGAGTCTCAAAACGTGTCGTTTTTCGACTTTCGATTTTGACTAAACTACTAAACCGAATTTCGACTTTGAGCAAAGCATTGGATGCAGAACTTGACGCCATTCATACATTCTACAAAGTTTTTCGATACGAGGCACCTTTAGAAGTTATAAGTACATATTGAAAAAAGGGCTCAAATTTTTCGGTTTTTTGCATGCATTGCGGCTCTGCTGCGGGGTGCAAGGCGGCTCCATCTCTCAAAATGCATGCATGAGAAACACCAACAACTATACCAAACGGTGTTTCTCTCGTATTTCGCAAGGTGAAATCGCTTACCGCCCCAACTATCGTGCCTGCACACGATGAAAAGGAGAAAATGACCCTTTTTCCCCCTCTGTGGAGACCCTCCTTCAATATGATCGATTACAACGAAAAGCTGTGGGCCCCGAATTACAGAAGTCCTTCACATTCCTACCAATTTTTCATTTATATAGCTTCAGTCATTCATGAGATATTCTCTGTCCAGGTGGACGGACGGACAGACCAACATTCGAGTACATTTGACCTATTTCATAAGGGTTTTGTTTTTCCTACAAAACCAAGGCTGACCAAGAGGGGGCCCTAAAATCACATGGCGTTGATCTGTGGCAAAGGAGTGCAGAGCACTGGTAAGTCTTTTGAGGAGTTGCGCCCCATTGCCCAGAACATAGTACGATGGTGCGCAGGAGTAATTGACGCGCTATGCCCCGCTAAGGGTTAAGGCAAAGCAGTAAATAAATTTTGTTGTCTGGGAAAAGTTGCGTCTTCCAATCATTTTTGTTCTAATTATTGCGCAGTGAAAAAAAAAACCGCGCTCGATTTTTTACCTTAATGGAACCACGGACTCCAATGGACATACAAATTTATAAATCTACTGAATCGATCGGAAGTTGGCTTCTACATAAATACTGTATTTCCGAACAGAAAAAGTAGTAAAAAAAATAAAATACCTACCAAAGCGTTGAATTCATTTTAATTCCACTAATTGGAAGGATATATTATTTATTTTGTAAATAATTCACCTGGAACAAATATATTTTGAGGGTATTCAGAGATACAAACAGTAATGTACGAGTACCAATAAGTTAATACGAGTATCTGTTTAATTTATTTTATTAAACTCACCTCTGTATTGGATATGCTAAAATAAAATTGAATATTATTTCAGCTAATTATGAGGATAATTTATGAAACTGAAGTGAGCTGAATAATTAATACGAGGGGCAGGAGTATAATTGAATCGGTTATTTCGAAAAGGGGGTATCTCTTGAAAATAAAATTTTTCAGGAATCATAGAAATCGTTTAATTTGTTTGATATTGTGTGTATCGGCTTGAAATTTGGCTAATATGATGGTTATGATTGCATTGTTAATAGGGTATTACATTTTCTTGATAAATCATGCCCATTTTTTAATTATATTAACTTTTAACGTTCGGCGGTAACCCTTTTCGAACTACACTGAAATTTCGAGTTGTATTTGACAATAAAAATAGACTGTACTAGCTGTCGCCCGCGGACAATATCTAAGGTTCGCTACGCAATTTGAATGCTAGTATATTAACAGTATGTTAACAGAATGTTAACAGTGCATTTACATTTGGATTAGATTAATCGGTACTTACAGTTGATGAACGGCGTACAAATTATTATGGTTAATGATATACTCACGGTTTGAGAACGAGAAATTTCCCTGACCACAAAATAACTCAAAAAAAAAAAAAAAAAAAAAAACCGATTGTCAACGTATATTCGAAGTTTGACTATTGACTTAGTAAGCTTTGTGTCTGTTTCTTGTCGTGTGATTAAGTATTTTCCTTTTCATAACACAGTTACTAAGAATTTGCAACTCGGACCAAGCCTATAGCCTGGGCAGTGACATAATGAATCACTGTACAAATTTTCATGTCATTCTGTGCAGCGGTTTAGGCGGTATAAGCGATCATACATACACACATTCACTTTTATAGATATAGATGAATACAAAATGACACTTTATTGGTATGAAATAAATGTATCATAATGAAGTGCGAATATAAAAGCAGACTTATAAAGAAAAGTTGTAAAAATACATAAAATATTGGTGAAAATTATTAAATTGCAATAAAAGTCACAATTTTGTCATTCATGAGTACCACGCCTCAGCAGGCGGCTCAAGTTGTCGCCCTATTTTCGGAAGGGCTTACTCAGAGAACAGTCGCTCGCTTATACATACAAATACACGTGCTTTCGGTTTGATTCAGTATTTTTGCTCGCAAGAGTAGATGCACAGAATTGAAAAAGGATACTGTGACTTTAAAGATGCTGTAGGCATTGAAGCTTTTAAAAAATCGCCGACCTCACCTCACTCTGAATGCAACAACTCAAAAACTACGGCGCGTAGAATGTTGTAGTAACCGAATCGCAGTGAATACTTTATTCTGAAATCAAAAATTTACTATATTTATTATTCCATATTCCACTGGTTTCATCATGGTCTGATTAAATGAGAAACTATTTTCTAGTTGAAGGTTTTTAAGAAAAAAAAATGTGCCTTATTTTTAGCGAATTTTAGTCTACATTAAATGTATTACATTGAAAAATCGCGGTATAAAAATGAATTATGTATTATCGTCAATCTTATTCTTCTTGCAATATTCTACCTGTTGTTGGCTTTGAGTTAGTGCCACCCTCGTGTAGCGGCGCAGGTACAGGTGTACCTTTTGCGTTTTCAAATTGCTTTAACTTTTTTTCTGGAAGTCGTAAAGGTCTGAAAATTCGTGACCTCTCTACGTTTTTGGTGTACATTTTATATGTGAAATTTCAGCAAAAAGTATCCACCCATCTCCAAGATAGGGGGTCGAGTTGATTCTACACCCTTAGCAGCTAAGGTACAGGTGTACCTTCATACATTTTGTGTGATAAAATGAAGAAAAAAATAAAATAAAAAAGGATAAGTTCTGGTGAATGTTAATTTTTATTTATTGCAAAACAAGGTTAATATAATAAAAGAGAATAACAATCTTTTTATGGATCTTTTTCGAAATTATGTTGTGTAGGCTTTCGAGTGTTCTTCGCAAATAGGTCTCACGCAAACAATGCAAAACTTTCTGGTTTTACGCTGCTTTCGTTTTAGATCTCTAGAAAAATTACAATGTCCAACGACGCGATGGACCCCACTTCTTCCGCGGGGGGATCCTGCTGCTTCTTGTACAATTACTATTTGACGTCCAAGCGTCATTTCCATGGCACCTCGTAGAAAATGGCTTTACCAGCTGTCAACAGGAGCTTCGATTTTCGATTTTGGGCTTGCATAGCTCATTGAAAAGATCTCTCAAAAAATTTATTCGTTGTTCCTTCTTCTTGAATTATGGGTTGTGCTCTTTAAAGATTATATAGGATGCCAATACAGGGACGTCGAATGCTAGGGGCCAACGTAAAGTTCTTCGTTTCACGATGTATTCTTCCAAAATTTTTGTCCATTACTCCTCCTTTAGTTTTATTGTGTATAACATTTTATAATCTCCGAATTATGGAATATATTGTGTGAATTTCGTATGGCCTCTATACGAAAATAATAACTCATATGGCTTGTAGGTTTTTTACAAATTACTATGAAGCGTGGGCCAAATGTCTCGTGTCGGTGCGACTTTGTCGGTTTTCATTCGTACCGTACGTGTATTGTCGTTGTCGAACCGGAAGCGATCTCGAACATGGCTGTTCGAATAAGTGTCGATCTACCGGTCGCATTCATACACTAATTATTGTGTGATTAAGGGCAGTAAAATCCTACTTTTAAGTTATCCTTTATTAATCAACGGAATACCAATATATATGAACTCAAGCCAAAAAAAAAAACTAAACTAAACTATTTTTATTATTATTATTATTATTTTTATTTACAATAAAATAAATTATTATGCTTTAATCGTTAAAATTCATACACACAGTAAAGTTTTTCATACAAAATGCACCAAAAGGTACACCTGTACCTTAGCCGCTTGTTAGCGTTGTAAAATTCTGCCGCTGGAAGAGGGTTAAAGCTAAGGTGGGCGCTTTTTGTTAACCTAAAATGCATGTAGCAGCTAAAGGGTTAAGAAATAAAACAGAAATTCTTTATATTTTCTGCTAAGAACTGCTTGTGGGATCGCGTGGTGAAGAGATTATGCGCTAGAACTCGGACAGCCCGTACTGACCACGTAGCTACTCTACGTTTATATGGTATCAAGGTTGAAATACTTAAATACTTTTGTTTTCTATTATGCTAGAATTTTTATCAGCTTCTCCGTCCTCATACTATATCATTCAAATTCCTTAACTCACTCGTACGCTACATCCTAAGTAACTTTCCTAATTTTAATTTAAATTAGATACTTCTTCCACGAATAAGCTTTTTGTTGCTGAGCTCTTATTCTTAAATCCTCCTAGACATCGGCTCCGGAGAGTAAAAAGGAATACACTGACTCCCATTCTCATCATTCAAGCCTCCTGAATAAGTTGTATTAAAACTTTTTTCGTTCCCAGCTCAACTTTGCTTGCACTCAATTCTTCGCTACCTCCCATTGAAATTAAAATGTATGAGTTCTATGCTAAAATCCGCTAAAATCCTTCAACGAAGCAATATATAGGCTAAGCCTTCTCTTTTCGTGTACACTTGCACACTTCTTTTACAGGTGCAGAAAATTCCTTGCCTTGAGTCCTTATTTCTGAAGTTTCACGTACCGGGAAGTGAGATCTCATGTCCCCAAAACCCAGCGTAGACAATGGAGTGAAAAAGAGTTAGACTAGGTTGTCAAAGAATGCCCGCCCGCCATGTAGAGCTTGCTGGGATCCCATTCAACATGGAACAGTTGAAATTTAATAAGTTCCGTGAAAGGGCATTGTAGCTTCCATTGTTTGAGTCGTTGCCCTATTGAAAATTATCCATGAGACTGGAAAATCACTTCCACATTCGGGTAGGTATTGTGTGTGGGTTAGTCGGTAACATAAAGTTTCGCTACTCCTTTCTCAATATATTTAGTGAGGATGCTGCATTATGTGTATTTATTCCTCTGTGTTTATTCAGCCATAGCGCATAACCAAGATGTTGAGAATAAAGTGGAGTCGGTCATTGCGAGTGTAAGTCATAATGACTATGAGGCCCGATATCCACTGCCACACAAAATTCATCAGCTCGAAACCAATTCACTCTGTCGCGTCGCTTGGTTTCGTCCACCATAGATTTCATTCATCACTAATCGGAATACGTTCATGAGTGCAATGCTTACACTGTACGTATAGAATGCATTACCCGACACGAGTGCGAATTATCATTCAATGAAAGAGCGGATTAATTTTGTGTGACTGTGAATAGGGAGCCTCAATCATTGTGACTTAGACTCGCATTGACCCACTCCATTTTATTCTATGTGTATTTATTTGTTTCGGTTTTTTCTGCGTTACTGTCATTTTAGGGACATTATTTACTTGAATGGGCAAAATGACTCGAAATTACAGTCAAAAATTCAAAATTCAAACATTTGGTTGGTCCACAACTGGCTGAAGTCTGCATTTCCGAGTGGTATTTCACTTTAACAGCACGGAATTGTATTTAATTATGCATTATATCATAATTTCACAGATTGTACATTTACAACTCAATACTCAACTTCAATTGGCAGCCCAGTTCCGCTGAGTGGATAATTTTAAAGGACAAAAGCCAAGTCGTTCCCAGCGTCGCGTCGGTGCCTTTTCGTAGAATTTCACATTGTGGGATTTGTATGTGATACTGTCGAGATGTTTCGAGGATCCTTGGGATTGTATTATTTATCCATTCACATATACGAGTAGGCCTGTTCGGTACTGAGATTTGAGTACCGGTACTTGATATTTTCAAGTACCGGTACCACAAGCGGTATCCCGGTACTCACAGGTATTCGTTCAGTACCGGTACTAGTACCGGTTTTTTTCAGTACCGAGTCTTTTCAACCATGAGCCGGTTTTTTTCAGTACCGGTACTGAGTACCTGTTCTTTTCAGTATCGAGTCTTTTCAGTACCGGGATCCCGGGATCCCGGTACTCAATACCGGTACTAAAAAAACCGGGATACCGGTACTCTTAGTTTTTGGTACCGGTACTGAAAAAAAACCGGTACCAAACCGGGATCCCGGTATTAGGAACAGGCCTATATACGAGTATGTTACGATAGTCAAGAAAAAGTTTGAATTAAATCGCCAGCATCTTGACAACCTCTGCAAATAGAATTATTCGCCGAAGGTGGCGACAATGATATTAGAATTCGTTAAGGCTCTTCTCCTGAAAGTGCTACACTTTTTCACTTACACTTAAGATTTTTTTGTTTTGTTTTTACAGATTCTTTTTTTTCCCAGGCGAAAAGAAACCTTAACGTTCCAAATTGTTGTGAACGATGACATTGACAACAAGCGCCGAGGATTTCAAATTACCGACAAAAAGGTCTCGTATGTCCTTTTGCCTTTTTTGTTTGACGTATCCAAAAGTATCCCCAACTATGTGCCCGGAAAAAGGACATGCCTACGGGATTAAATGAGTGGACGGGCAATGGAAGAAGACCATTGGGGGATGACGACTATTTCGCCCGCTCTGTAACACTACGAAAAAAGGCAATTGGGATAAATCCCATTTTGAACAGGAAAGATGCCTCAAGCATTATTTACTTTGACCATCTGTTGGATGCTCGTTGCGACATTTCTAGTAAATTTTCCTTTGTTTCACAATAGCCAGCAGGACAAAAGAAAAGATATTGCCTGGCCTGTCTTGACCTGAAACGCTTGAAGAAATTTCGCAAGACAATATCCGGGATAAAAGGTTTTCAATGGATTGTCACTAGAGTTTGGGGACATTAGGGACAATTGAAAATATTTAGCAAATGCGTGTACATTGATATACGGGTGGGAAATATTGAGGAGGGTTACAATTAGTCATATATTCTTCGTCTAAGGGAGCAGATAAAAAAATATATTAAGCCGGTTGTGGGCTATGTGATCCTTTCACATAGCCCACAACTGGCTGCAGTAGGCTGGACTAATGCCTAACATGGACAGAATATGTCCGTCTCCTGGGCTGTATACGAAATCTCGAGTCAGAAAATACAGATAGTTTTCCTTAACCATTAGTGGGGCATAGAGCGTTAACTAATCTTGCGCGCCATGGTACTCTGTTCTGCGGCCCAACGACACATAATCTTTCGCCACAGATCGGCGCCTTGAAATTTCCGCAAACAAAAATCCCCAAAACAAAACCCTCAAACACAAAATCCTTAATTTCAAAATCCCCGAACACATAATTCCCCAAATTTGAAATCCCCAAATACATAATCCTCAAATCCCTATTTGAGGTATGATCTTGGAAGACGCGCTCAGATGACATCTTAAATGAGGATTTGGAGATAATTTTATTGTTTTATTTTTTTCACCGAACTCATTTGAAGCGGATAAGTGGTTTCGAAAGCTCTAATAACTGAAGGATTTTTGTTGCGCAGATAACTTAATAACTTAATAATTAATTGCGAGTGGTGTAAAAACTAGAAAAAAAGGGACCACTATTGTCGCGGTTGGTGGCCGTGGTCGTTCGGTCACCGCTCTACGATACTAATCTAAAGCTCGGAGTTCAAATCTTGCTCCGAGCTTGTCAGTATAAAGACGGCGCGGATAGGTGCATGCTAGCAACTGCACTTCCGAAAAGTATATGTGCTATCTAAACGGCACCAAGGCATAGAACTGCTAGATATGTTGACGCGCCCATGCCCCTGGAGGAGTCAATGCAAGTAATATTGATTTTTACTGTCTTAAGGAAGGTTAATGCGAAATCTCATACAAAAACTGTCAAAAATCCGCTTCGTGCGAAAATTTTCGCTTTTCTCGGTACTTAGTTCTTCGCAAAAAAAAATCAAATACATAGACAAAAGTCTCCACACCGTTGTGGAGAATTTCCACGCGAAAATAATTATTTTGCATTGTATTTCATGTGGAAGCCGGTCATTACAGTGATTACTTTCTAGTGAGTGTGAAGGGGAAATTCAAGTGTCGTGTAGAGCGCCGCGGATATGTGGTTTTTGGAAGTATCCACTGTCACTTTTTTAGGGGAGAGATAAGTGCAACATTTTCCCACGAAGAGGTTAATAATAATGATAACAAGGACTGGCAAAGATATCCTAGGGTGGGCTCTGCGACCTTGAGATTTTTTGTGCCTTAATTAATCCAAAAGACCCTCAACCAGTCTAATGAAGGCTAGTAGATCCTTACGGTCCTTACGACCGCTGAGTTTACGTTGTAGTCTCCAAGAAACAGAAACCTGGAACAGGCTACCGGCGGACATTCGCAGAGAAGATGTTTAGTGGACTCTGTGTCCTCTAGGCAAAACTGGCACTCCCTTTCAGTGAATAGACCCATTTTTTTGAGGTGATATCTCACCCAGTGGTGCCCCGTGAGGTAACCAATGGTTAATCTCAGGTCCGCTCTGCCCAGGCGGCTGGTAACTTTGAGACCGTATGGTTTTATAAGATCTTTGGACTGCCGCAGTCGTGGAAGACAATCCCAGTGACGCAGTTTTTCATTGGCAGACCACTCCCTCACTAGTGATCTTGTTCACTTGACCGATATATTAGGACAACGATTCAGACGGCCAAGGTCCTACCTGGGGTGGTGGCACCACAAATGATGATAAACAAATAAAAACCGTGAAAAATAAAGCGATCACTACATGACCCTCGTATTGCTGGAGCAGCCCCCTGTACTTCGGATTAGGATTTAGTTATTCAACTTTTGTTTGCTGGGCCAAATAGTTCTTTAAATATGAATATCTTTTATATATCAATTGAAATTATAGTATTCGCCGGATATTGGAATCGCATCGGGTTTCAATGATTTTTGATTCTAATAACCGAAATCCAATATCCTTACATATTTAATCAAGCCAAAGGCATTTAATTCTAATGCGTGGCTGATTCCAATTAGCAGTGATTGTAATAACCCGCGGCCACAAGATTATATTTAACCTCGTGGGTTTCCTTTCCAAGAACTCACTCTGATACCTCCATTTTTGGATTGATGTAGCTAGGCAGTACGTCAATGTTTGGCATTCGGTCTAGGAAGGTCTTCAATGTTACAGTCATGAAACCTGATAGATTGAAAGTGGTTTTTTTAATAGATGATGTAGGAATCTTCCATCGGTATCCGTATTAAAACACGATAGTAAACAACCTGACTCGTCAGTGCCTTGGCGATACAAGAGCAATGCCATCTAATAAATCATTAAACATCTTGTACAACATTACACGCTTTTTCTTTTAAAATTAAATTTAACTTAATTTAAATTCTTTAACAATATAACTTTGTGTCTAGTCCAAACCCTTATTAGCTATTACATTTTTCCCAGCCATATCTTTGTGGTGGTTTTACAAGACGACCACTTCGCACGTGTTTACATTTCTGGTTGGTTGGTTCAAGTGACTGTCATTACACTGCTGCGAGAAGACACAATTAGCGCTTTGTGCGCCGTTTTAATACCACACGCCGCATAGGAGGTGGCAACACCTTGGTTATAAAAGTCCTTCATGGTAGTTGTCGGAAAACATTGTCAGAACCATCCTGCCGAATTAAGAAAACGTAATATCTTCCCAATCGTCTTCGAGGAGATGGCGGATATGCTAGCGAAGAATGATTCGCCCAGTTATTGATGCCTAGCTTCAGCTAAAGCCGGACATGCACACAGGAAGTGGACCAGGGTCTTCTTTTCCGCTTCATCCTTGCAGCTCCGTCAGTGTGCATTGTATGGAATACTCAGTCTGGCCGCAAGCTCTCCCACCGGCCCTGTTGTAATGGCTGTGACCCGGGCTACGTCCGAGCATCTGTCCTTCATAAGTCGTATGATGGCCATGTCACTCTAGATGTGACGCAAGTCGACAGCGCGCTTCATCTGTCTCTAGTCCATTTCAGGTTGTGTCTATGGATCTCGCTCTTTACAACATTGAACGATGCGTGGATCACCATTGCACAGAGCTCGTGAAGAGCGCAGCCTTGTCTCGCAAGTTCACCCGCTTTCTCGTTCCCTGCTATACTACTCGTATATTACTGTTTCCCAGAACCCATAAAAAAGAGGTGTTGTAAGGCTTGGCTAGCCCGGCCAGCTCCATGCGGCATTGTTTCATTAATTCCGATGAGATTGAGATTGACGATAGAGCCTTGATCGCGGCTTGGCTGTCTGTGAAAATGGCGACGTTATCTGCGATGACAGCAGTGCGCTTTAGTGATCGATACGACTCCTTTGTCGCTAGTATTTCAGCTTGAAGCTTGTGTACATCTCTACACACTCAAACTTACGCATATCTTCCTCCCTCCTGAGTTCCTTATAAACTTCAAATATTGTGCGACTCAGTGCCTCTCAGTTGCATATTCTTTAGCATATGCTCGATGAAGTTTTCGGGGCTAACAGTACCGCCAATTTCCTTTTCCAAATCTTCAAGAATACCGCCTAGTTCCTTTTCCAAATCTTCAACAATCGGCCGATGGGGAATTCCATCGCCTGATCCTAAGGGACTTACGACGCAGACAGCCGCAACCCTAGTTTTTCATCATCCGACCTACCGCACGAGCAACACCGGCTTCAACAAGGGCCTGCCGGCCGGCATAGAAGTAATCAGGTGACACAATCCGTTTTCGGGAAACTGGTCAGGTCACCGTATCACTCATGAGTCACTCGTCTGTTCTTAGCAACTTGAATATTCTTGCAGGGAAGGATTACACTTAAGCTAAGTACCCGTTCGGTACAAATTTTGTAAGCTTAATTCCTTCACGTGCAGAGTGGGCAGTAAACTGTTTCCAGGAGTCAATTGCTTTAAGTATATACACCGAAGGCTATAAGACGGATCAAGGAGTGAGGGTGGGTGTGTACTCGGACGGATTGAACTTAAGCATATCGATGCGTCTTGCTGACTTATGGAGCGTTCTTCAGGCGGCTATTTAGGAGGCTCTTCCCCGGCTGGGGTTTAATGTCTTAACTGCTAGGGATATAACTATGAGCTACCTAGAGAAGGTGCGAATGGGGGCCAGGCTAAGTCAGCGCCTTTTTGGGTGGTTCTTAGCCGCCTGTAAAGCGCTGGTAAATGTTTTCGAGTTGGCTACTGCCAACACCAGGTGGAGTAATGGGAGTACTTGTAATGTTACTAGGCAACTTTGACCTACGTTCGGTCCTAAACGCTCGGCAGAGCTGCTGCCGTTTAATAGGAGTGACATGAGAACTCTTGTTGGTGTGATTACAGGTCATTGCCTAATCGGTAAACAGGCTAGGAGACTATGGCTTCCACACAATGATTTCTGTAGAAGCTGTGGGAATAAGGATGAGGAGGAGTGTACTCTTCATCTCTTATGTGAATGTCATGCCCTGGCTATAAGGAGAAGTGATACATTGGGGTCCTTCTATTTTAATGATCGAGATGACCTTCCGGATGCTAGCATCGGCCGGCTTCGGCGTTTTATTTACAGCTCTGGCTGGTTCAATGGATAGATATCGTGGTATCACAATGGACCCAGTGGTAGCCTACGTGTGCTGTGTGTGTCACGACAGACGATCCAGCCTAACCTAACCTAATCAAGCGACATAACCTGCTCCAGCGCAGAGCTGCAACATAAACCGATAAAATCATATAGTACATTCAAGTGCTCGAGCAAACAAAATTGTATCTTAATCTTAGTAAACAATAACAACGATAAACCCTCGCGTCCTTGTTGAGCTATGGAACAGGCCCAACCAGGCAAAATCTTCATAAATGTTTCATTGTTGAAGATTTTAAGGGATCATCCAATGATCGTCGCGTTGTAGTCTTTTTCGTTTGACCGTTTTCTGCAGTAGCTAAAAAGATAGCCTGGTGGTCGCTGTGCATGTAATCCTCGCTAATGCGCCACTCTATGATTGGAAACAAGAATCTGCTGACAAACGTGATATCAACGATGGAACTTGTATTTCCTTTCCGGAATATATTTCTACTCCCCGAGTTCATTAGAACGATATTCAGCTGAGAGAAGGCGTCACGCGTCAGGAGTGCTCGGTCTCTGGCATTCGTTTCTCGGCTTCCCCATTCTGTCGCCCACTCGCCGGGCAGTGCATAGTGGCATCGTGCACTAGTTGATCTAGTAATCCTTAAAATGTTGCTAACGTAACAGGTACGGATATACATGTGTATGCTGTTGATTTTGGCTCTGACGAAGCCGTTTATTGGGTCGGACTTGGCTTGTTGGAAAGCTTGATTTCCACATGCCCAAATGGCACCCGGTTTGTGTTTATCTGAAACTCATATCGAAGTATTGAGATCTTTTTACTGATCAGAGATACATTCTGTACTTGTTGATGGTCTGCGATAGCAGATCATTTGCCGCCAGGCAGTGGCTTAGATTATTAATTTTGCCTATGCAAGGTTAAAAGTGTGGGAGTAGTTCGAGTAGTAAAGGCTGAGGTACTGTCCGATGTACAATGCCAACTACGGTTAGTTTCTTTCTTATTTTGCTTAGTTTGTTGGGACGTAGCATTCAATGGTCTGATGCCAATTCTCACCGATTTTAGCAGATGCTGGTTAACAAAACACTTGTCGTTCAGCATTATACGAGTACAATTAAGATCCCGAAAAAATCATGACTACCTAACTGGAGTGTCTCTCTTATAAACCCAAATGTAACGCCAATTTTGCGATTCATATCCATCTAATTTGAATTTATTAGTACCGTTTTCTACTAATTTGCATTAATTCCAGCTAGATACCTTGTTTTATTGCTTTAATTTCAGTCGAATCGAACCGAACCAACATGTGTGCGAAGTACTCGTATTTGTGATTTTCGTTCAATAAATCAGGTGAAATTAAGATATACTCATACTATCTCGGTATCCGCCATTGATAGATGAGGCAGATCCTTTTCAGATCTGAAATGAAAAGCTTTTCACTTAGTTATAAAATTTCCCAAAGCAGTAAAAAAAAATTGAAAAGAATTGGGCAAATTCAACAGAAGTTCATCGGCTCCCGGCAAATCTGCGCCCTGCCCTAAGTTTCGTACCTTAGTACAAGGACGAAAAATATAGCGAGCGCCTCTAATAAATCTCCAAATTGGAATTCTATGAGCGGCAAATGAAGGCAGAAAGGAATTTATGCCGCAAGCAATATCCTGAAATTTGTTTGGTTGTATGTGGGGGTGTGTGTCGTTGCTTTCCTTTTTTCTGGAATATATGATACTTGTATTCAGATAACAGAGATACTCGTGTGCTGATATCGAAACAGATATTAGTTTGTGTGTGTTGTGAATAAGCGAAAAGGGAAAATCGCTGGGAAATGAAAATCAGAATAGGAATTGCCTCATTTGAGCGAGACAACATCATCAAAATCATGGTAACGCAAGAATGTTTACAATACCGCATACGTGCAGGGTTATCAGGGACGAAGTTCTTGGATAAGGTAGCAAAGAAAAAAGCTTGAACCTTCTGAATGAGATGCTTTAGAGATACCAAAATAAACTCTCAAAATCTATGAATCCAACTTTGCCAGTACAGTGGTATGTATTATCGGATTGCTTGCGCATATAATCCAGAAACTCAATGCTAATCAACTTAACCGAAAGCCATTTACGATTTCATGGGCTGCAGATGAATAAACACGAATTAAAATGTCGTCGTAGTTACCTTTGATTAAACATCACATTGCGTTGGAGTTCAGGTCACAGGGACTTCGAGGGAAAGTGTGCAGCAGATAGGCTGGCTCGTAGGGAAGCAACGGGTGTGATCCTTTAGGCTAACTACAACATTGGGTCGGGCGACTGGTGGCTCAAGGCGTAGAAGCGTAAGTCTCATATCTGACTACGGTCGTTACGGGTTCAAGTCCATTTCGCGACGTTCGTGGCCATCGATGTTGGTGTTGTCTTCCCCCTGTGGTGTGGGGCGTAATAATAAGCCACAACATCTCCCGACTTGTTGCAGGTAGGCGGCTAAATGGAAGCAGGAGGTGCATGGGGGCAACGTGCATCGTCCGAAACTGGTTTATGCCAACGAAACGAAACTGATACTAGAGCTCGAAGCGGGCAAGGGAACTAAGGCTAGATGGCAAGGTGGTGACATTTGTTGTACAGCGAGATTACTGTGGCTCAGACTGGATCCTG
Organism: Chloromyia formosa; assembly: GCA_964017055.1. Classification (NCBI taxonomy): domain Eukaryota; kingdom Metazoa; phylum Arthropoda; class Insecta; order Diptera; family Stratiomyidae; genus Chloromyia; species Chloromyia formosa. The sequence goes on along the minus strand of OZ024813.1, from coordinate 121,184,223 downwards.
CAATCACGATCAGTTTGTTGTCGTTGGGAAGATACAAATTTTTTAATTTAATGGGAGTGAACATAGTGGCCAGTGTTGCCTTATTGGGAATCATGCAAGAAAACTCAGACTCCCGTACAATGACTTCTGTCGAAGTGTAACGAGGAAGAGGACAGATTAGATTAGATTATGTCACGGGCGGTGGGCCGTCGATCCGTACGCATCGCGACCATAGCGTCTATTGTGCTGTATCCTAAAGGATCTAAGATTTACGGTCGGGCATGAGCAAGCCCACAAAAATGCTCAGCTGCATAGTTCTGTATGAGGCAATTACCTCTGCTTCAAGGAACGCCACACCGAAACTCTCCAAGCGACGGCGGTGCCTCACATTCGAAGAAGATGTGCTAAGAGGTCTCGTCATCGCTTTCGCGAAAACGACAATTGGGATCAGAGGTAATACCCATTCTGTGCAAATGACTCCTCCGCGACGCGGGTTTTGAGAGGAGCCCCTAGATGATTATCACCCTGTGGGCTTACAGAAGCTTTCGTTGCTAATTCGTTGGCAATTTCGTTACCCAAAATGCCGACATGTCCAGGGACCCAGTAGATGGTAACTTTATTCGCAGTGCTAATTCTCTGTCAAGCTTCATAGCAGTTCAGCACCATGAAAAGTAGAAGATTGAAGTACTTCTTCCAAGGTAACTTGCCTCCAGACAGAAGCCCGCACATACATATCTCAATTGCTTGGAATTCAGCCTGGGAAACCGTTTGGTACATTCCGATAGGAATATGTACCATTACTGCGGGTCCTACTATAAAATAAAAAAAAAATAATTGGCGCAACAGTCCAATTTGAACCATGGCCTCGAGGTGAGTTAGCATTATCTCATTTTCTAGGTCGTGACGGTCTTGTGTAGAGGTGTGTGATCAGTAACACGCTCAACCGAGTTTTTTACCCCGTAAATGGGTACTCATTTAACAGCTGATTGGGCTCATAGTCCGGCACATAAATCCTTTTTTTTATCGAAAACTATCGCATTCAGTAGGAATCGAACCGACCCAGTGCGTAGAAGGCGAACGTGCTAACCGTCGCGCCATCCGGACTACACATCCCTGTGCTTTCTTCGGTTAGGGAGCCATCAGTAAACCACTTGACAGTGTTAGATGGAAGGGTTGAGTGTCTCATATTCCATTCGTCTGTATTTCAAATAGATGTAGAGAAGAGTCGATTGAAGCAGAGCTCCTTAGTTGAATGATCTTAGCTCATTATCCTCATACAGCCAGCGTCCCTACTCCGAATTAAATTTGAGGTTAACCAGATTGACTTTAAGCCTAGCTACTATTGATTTCGAAACCGGCTTTCGATGAATGTGAGGCGGCGGAAGTTCGAGCAACGCCTCAAGGGCTGACGTAGGGCAGCTACGGATAGCCTCGGCAATTTTGAGACATGCCAGTCTCTGAATATTTCCTAATATATGTATAACCACTTTTTGCTATATTAGGAAAGATAACCTTTGCGGTTGCTTTTTTTCCACCAGATAATAGTCCCGTATTCAGTTAAGGGTCTCACAATCGCCATATAGATCCATCCGCGGCTACAAGTCTGAAAGGCAAATGTATTTGATGTTATTCCTAAACACATAATACAGGCTCTGGGCCGGGTGGCACTAGAGTCGTGTATTAAGGTGGAGTTACTTAGATTGAAATCTTTGATTATTCCATTGAACTGCCATAGTTCTTGAATGAGGGCCACCCCAGCTCTCCTATGATAAATCTAGACGTTAAAATATCTCAGGCATTTTTGGCGTGATGGAAGTTTATTTGGACTACGCCACCATTCGGATTAAAGGACTGTCTCATCATCTGAGCTCAGACTGGAGCTAATTTGAATAGGATCCGTCTCCATGAGGACCTCTATGGACGATTAGGTTAAAGTGCTAACCGCGGCATTATTTCGTCTACACTCTCTGCTGGTACCAGGCCGCAGTTCAGCAGGTTCAGTGAATGATGATTGGGTATTCTTGGTATTATGAGGAGCAGTAGCTCCTCCACACTCTTTGATATTGTTGGGATGTGAGATAGAGGAGGCAGCATCAGCTTCCTCACGTTCTGAAACCCTCTGGTTTTTTATCTGCACATTAATTTCCCAAAATAGATAGGATAGAAATTACGCTGAGTGATTATAACCATCGACCGTGCGTCCATTGGAACGACCACTGAAAGACCATCTCTTTTTTTTCACCCGTTTGATGGCCCTCCAGTTGTTTACTTGAAGACCGCCATTTTGTCAGTTCATAAAATGGAGGGCTCTAACCGTGGTTGACTGTGCGCTCTTCAGGAAGAAGACTCTCTCCCTGTGACGGGGATCATGTCCCCCTGGCCTCACGTAATGAGACTCTTTCATTAGAGCTTCAGTGAGCCATTCTATGGACATGCGATTGTCGCATTCTATAATAAGGTATACCTTATGGTTGGTTTGAACTGTATACAGGGTTATCCATTTTCTCTTTCGGAAAGTAAACTTAAATTAAACACAGTAAATATTTGAATTTCGATGGAATTTTTATTTCATAATAAAGTTTGGATTATGCCATTATACGTGGAATACAATATCTGTTAAATGTCCCCCACGAGACCGCTTGCAGGACTCGATCCTTTTGAGGTAATTTTCGATTACCTTTTCACACATTTCGGGCAATAACTCGGCCATAACTCGACGGATTTCGTCCTTCAATTGACTAATCGTCGTGGGATTGTTCGCATAAACACGGTCCTTCGCATAGCCCCACAAAAAGAAATCTAACGGCGTTAAATCGCAAGACCTTGCTGGCCAAGCCACATCGCCGAATCTCGAAATTACGCGTCCTGGGAATTTCTCGCGCAATAAAGCCAAATTTTGTCGCGTGGTGTGGCATGTGGCCCGTCTTGTTGAAACCACATATTGTCGAGATCCATATCTTCAATTTCCGACCAAAAAAAGTCATGAATCATGGCGCCATAGCGCTGGCCATTGACTGTAACGGCGGCTCCTTCATCGTTTTCGAAGAAAAACGGCCCAATGACGCCGCCGGCCCACAATGCACACCAAACAGTCACTTTTTGCGGGTACAACGGTTTCTCAGCGGTCACTTGCGGTTGCTCACTGCTCCAGATGCGACAATTTTGTTTGTTTAGATAGCCGCCGAGCGCAAAATGGGCCTCATCGCTAAAGAAGATTTTCTTCGAAAAATCGGCATCGGTGGCTTGCTGTTCTAGGACCCAATCTGAGTACTCACGACGCAATCTGTGATCAGTCGGCTTTAATTCTTGCGTGAGCTGGACTTTATAAGGATGGAGATGAAGATCCAAATGCAAAATGCGCCACAATGTGCCGTAAGATAGGCCTAAATGCTGGGATCGGCGCGGAATCGACAAATTCGGGTCTTCGGCCACACTTTCACTCACAGCGGCGATGTTTTAGGTCGAACGAGCAAAACATGTGTAGAAATGTCTGTCATCGATCCAGTTTCTTCAAATTTTTTCACTGTGTAGGCAATTGTGCGCTCATTGGGACGATTATGTCGACCATAATCTGTGCGTAATGCACGAAACGTGGCCACCGCAGATTCACCATTTTGGTAGAATAATTTAATAATTTTAACGCGTTGTTCAGTCGTAAAACGTTCCATCTTGTAAAATGGCAAACCTTCAACTAAACCAATACCAGTTTGGAATACACTGACATTTGACAGATGTCGAATGGCAGGGCTTTACTTTCCGAAACACGAAATAACCCTTTACATTTAGTGACCTGCTCGTTGAATATATCTTCCAGGATGACGTACTGAATAAGGGTCAGCTGGTCTGGTGTAAGAGCGGTAGAGGGATACTCGGAGGGTAAGATAGCCACCCTCTCGATAGATGCTACCCTATGAAAAGCATTAGAACCGCCTTCATGCGATTGCATATGTAAGGGGATCTTACCTCCTGACACGCATTCTGAATCATTTAACTTGGTTGCGGTAGTCCTACGGCCATGACTCTTAAGTAAGTATAAGAGTCTCGTGCAGAGTTGGCATTAGCATCCCGATATCAAGCCGGCTGAGGGGCTGATGGCCTATGAGGATGGGTGGCAAATTTGTCCATGGGGCCTGGCTTCAGCAGCTGCTGCGGTCTTGTGTTTCTTAGAAACTGTTCAGTTGTTGTCCTCTTTAGACTGTTGCCTTTTAGGAGGATTTCGCAGAATCATTGATTCTGGGAGAGGTTTGACAGTTTGGCGCTTAGCTTCTTCAGATGCATGCCCCAGCTGGATGTATCATCGCTCCGCAAAAGCCTCCCCTGTGAGGGTTACGCACGCCCACTAGAGAGTCGGAATGTGTCAGTTGAGCTTTGCGTTGCTTTCTTTAATTTCACATCTTATATGCGACTGTTCCGCACTGACAGGAAGATGATGGACACGCCTTAGGGAATTTGTTTTTGCACAGTTGGGAGAACTGGTGATTATAGGAACTGATTGGCTCCAGCGATTCACCAGAGTTCCGGCTGGTTTTGAGCAATAGGCACTATGGACTAGATAATCACTAAGTTAACATAATGGACCCAACTCCGAGTCTATGCTTGCCGTGGGTTCCCTCGGCAGCTCATGTATCTTAACCTACTTTTGAGTTGGTTGCCGTTTCTGTGAGGGTGATGACAAAACGTCAAATCACATCACAAAATTGACTAATGATGTTCAAGGAGACATGACTTAAGTCTCTTACATAATTTTTTGAGTGAACAATCCTTTTAGATATTCATTTTGTTGTCATTAGCAACTTCCAAAGCTAAAAGTTTGAAAATTCCATTCCCACATTTGAACTTCGGGATGGGAGGTTTTACCCAAAAAGTTCAAGGCTGAATATACCAGCATGTATCCTATGAATTTAGCGACAGGATTATGAATATGTAGTCAAGACAAGACTAATACTCGTATATTGTTATATTATCAACACAATCATCTACATTTACGAGTAGAATAATGTTTTTGAAATTCTGTTTTTGATTAATATTAATTACCTAATCGAAATTATAAAGTTGCAATGCGTTCCTTTTCTTAAAAGACATAGGCCATGACTTTTCATTTTATTCTGCAAGGTTCGTTTACACATTTCATCACAATAATTAATTAAATTGTTTCTTTTTTTAAGTGGCTTTTGTCAGAGATATTTTAGCATAGATACTCATATTTTGTAGTCAAATCAGTTCATCGAAGCCAATCTCGGCAGCAAGTTTCTACTGCAACTTGTCGCTGTGATTGCTTCGTTTACATAAGGTACAATTGAATTTCTTATATTAAAAATTAAATTAAAATAAAAAACGGCATTTTTTTAACGAAGATCATGATACTAACGTGGTCGGTGGTTATGTTCGTTCGGTCACGATCTAGAGAATGGAGATTTGATCCTAGGCGCGAACAAAAAAAAAATCTGCCTGTGGGCGCTAACAGAACTCCCACTGCTCTCCGAACTTGTCAGTATAAAAACGGCGTGGATAGAAGGTGCGTGCTAGAAACTGGACTTCCGAAAAGTAGATATGCTATCGACTCGTCAATAAGGCATAAAAATACAAGAGATGTTGATGCGCCCATGCCCCTGGAGGTGTCAAAGTAAGCAGAGACCTTGATCCTAATAGGATGGTGGGCCAGTGGTTTTAAATAATTGTATTGAATATCATACACTGCAGGATACAGGCTGAACACATCACTCTATCGAAGTAGCTCAATCTATAACCAATTTTTACTGAAAAAAATTTGCAATCTCCATTAACTACAGGTTAGGTTTGGTAAGAAAGTTGCCGCTAGCGCAGCTCGCATTCGGCTTCCGATCTGGGCCCATTTGCCATCCTCCGCTCCGCTGGTTAATTAGAGCTACCTGATGATCAGCTGATTCAACGACGGAACTGGACACCTCACCTCGAAGATGTTGAGGTGTTTCCAATTTAGGACCGGACATTCACACAAGATATGCTCGATGGTATCCTCCTCCTAAATTGAATTAAATCTTCTGCATAAGTTGCTGGAGGACAATTCGAATATGCTGGCATGGTATGCGGTAAGCGAAAAGCGACCTTATGTCTACCCACAGGACACAGTGTGGGTAGATAGTAGTGGTGATGGCCACAAGGTTCTGGCTACACTATAATCCCTTCTGTTTGTACAGTAACAGTAGGATTGAAGATTAGTCCATAAGACCCCAACTATTTCATTTAGGATGTTCCCAACCGACCGTGGCGTTGGTGCCCTCTCCTTGCCAATTCATCAGCTTTCTCCTTGGCTACGACACCACTGCGACCGGGTGGCGGATTTCGGAAACCATGTTGAGTACGTCCCCGAGCCAGTGATCAAATAGATATGATTTTTTAGTGCCTAAATGGCCAAAACCTGTATCGATCTCGCCCTCTCAAAGGGAACGAGATGGAGACCTTTTTTTAGTGCTTCTGTCGTCTAAAATGGTCATGAAACCGGCAGCCTCTCTGCATACGTTTACACTTTTCGAAGAGCACCTGTATGACGCTAGAGCCAGAATGGTCGCCCTACTGTCGACGCATCGTCGTCATCCTCGTTGGATTTCCTTAAATGGACTCTGCCACCATGCGTATAGCATGTAATTCTGATTGGAATACGGTCGCGTGGTTTGACAATCTACACTACTACTATCCGCCGAGTAGACGGCCGAGCCTACTCCAGTGTCTGTCTTTGAACCATCCGTCAGGGTGCCACTGCTATTGCTGGCTTTCCTGCTCTCCCAGTCTCTCCTTGTTGGGAACTTTACTTCAAGGTTCCTTCCGGAGTGTGTTTGTTTGGTCATGTGATTTTGTATCCTCAAGGCCAAGGCCGTAATGTCTCTCGTCTTATACGTGTTTTCAGAATACAAGAGTGGCCTTCTTGATTTGAATCGTTCCGTATACCTAAACTTGCGTATTGCGTATTGGTCCAAGGGCGTTAGCTCCGGCATCATTTCCAGCCCACCCGTAGGCGTGGTTCTCAGGGTACCCGTAATACTTCAGCCGACCAGTTTTTTGACACTGTCAGCAAGGTGTTTTGTTACTCCGTTGAGGGTCGGTGTGGCAATTTCTAGCACACTATGTTTCCTTGTGAAAAGTATTAGTTCGGTTTTTGTCGGGTTAGCCTTAGCCCGGCCCATATTAGGATCTAGTCCAGCGCCGATTACATAATGCCCAATGAGATTCGAGGGTATTTAACTCTCAGAAGCACCACAATGTCATCACCTTAAAGCCGCTGGCTCTTAACATCTCTATAGTATTTCGTTGGCCGTCAGAATCCACGAGAGAGGGGAAAATATACCTCCTTGCTGTGTTCTTGTGCTAACTGTCTTATTTTTTATTACCCTCTTAAAAGGTGGCCTTAATTTTCCTATTCCTGAGCAAATCCAATTTCCATGCCGCCTGGGTTGGCTCAACCCCGTATCGGCTCATAGCGTCAATAATGCTCGCTACAGTCACATTGTTGAAAGCCCGTTCGATATCTAGGAATGCTGCTAGCGTAAATACCTTTTGTTGTAAGGATTTTTCTATCGTCCCGATTACTTTACGTAGTGCGCTTTCAACTGATCTGCCCGAAAGATATGCATGCTGGTTAATAGAGAGTCCCCAGGGGTCTAACGAGTTTTGAATGTGAGGAACCACCAGGCTTTCTAACGTTTTTATCAGAAAAAATGTGTAGCTGATTTGTCAGAAGTTCTTCACGTTATGGTGATTCAACCTGCCTGGTTTTGAAATAAAGACCACTCGCACTTTAGTCCGTCGTTCGGGTTCTATTAACTTTAAGTCGCAACGATTTGACAAATTAACACAAAATCCCAACCGAGTCCTTGCACTTTTTCACAGAGTCACACCCCTCAACCAAAAGTCAAAAAACACATAATTCATCTATTTCATTATTATTAAAACCTTCGCCCAGTATAAATAACTATAGCCGCGTTCCATTGTAACCAGAATAGTACAAAACAGAACAGCAGCAAAGGAATTATTCAAAACAGAACAATAAAAGGTGCGATGATTTATCACCATGGATGAGACTTGGGTCTACCACTACACGCCAGAAACAAAACAACAGTCGAAGCAGGGGGTGGAAGGCGGTGGTTCAGCTCCAAAGAAATCGAAGTCGATCGCATCTGCCGGAAAGGTCATGGCCCTCGTGTTTTGGGATGCGTAATGGATTCTGTTACTTGATTAACTTGAAAAAGGTAGAACAATAACAGGCGAATATTACTCCAAACTTCTTGACCAGCTGGATGCCAAAAAAAATCATCTTTCACCAGGACAACGCACCTGTACACAAGTGTGCGTTGGCGATGGGAAAACTGCGGGATTTGGGGTACGATTTGCTAGACCATCCCCCCTATTCTCCTGATTTGGCACCCTCAGACTTCCATCTGTTCCCAAACTTGAAGAAATTTGTTTCTGAGAAGCGCTTCGCATCCAATGAAGAAGTTGAGAGGGCCGCAGATGAATATTTTCACATCCTTTCAGACTCTCACTTCCGGGAAGGAATACTGATGTTACAGAAACGCTGGACCACTGTATTGATGTCAAGGGAGATTATGTATTGTATATAGAAAAATAAAATAATTTTTTAACTGAAAATCGCAGTCTTTCATTGTCAGGCCGAGAACTTTTCACCTTACCCTCGTATCGTAAGATCATTGATAATATTCCCCACCATCATATGGTTAGCACTTAACAGAAAGGCCCGGCTCTGCCATATGTGCAGACTGTGCAGATGAAGAGAATGTCATTATGTAGTGGGGCGAAATCACCTACTTAATTTAATAATGCGTTAAATTTTAAGTAATTATCCCTAAGGTATGGTTTAAAAAGGTTTCGGTTTCTTGTCTTGTGATTAATTGTACCAAACACCTTTTCGATTGTCCATTTCGGCAAGAAATGGCAGAGGAAATTTACAGTAGAAAATAAAAGTAGTCGAAAAATCTTAAAAAGATTCGGCGCTCAATGTGGGGTGAGTATGATTATATCTAGTCAATGAACTAGTCGAAAAATTCTGAAAATATTCGGCACTTAATATGGAATCACTGTAATTTTATCTAGTCAGTGGACTAATACTACTCAGATAAAATCACACTGACCCCACATTGGGCGCCGAATATTTTCAGGCTTTTCTGGCTAATTTTATTTTCTACTGTAAGTTATCATGTATTATTATCATTGAAAAAAGGACTTGATAAAGTCTGCTGGGAATAGTACAACGTAAACGTATACCAAATCTTTGTCGACTTCAAGCAGGCATACGACAGTACCGATCGTGGAGTACTGTACAACATCATGCTGCAATTTGGTATACCGGCCAAATTAGTGCGACTGACTAAGATGACGATGACCAACTCCGTCTCACAAGTCAGGATGCATAATAGACTTACTGATCTATTTGAAACACGCACTGGTTTGAAACAGGGCGATGGACTGGCACCGACGCTCTTCAACCTAGCACTGGAATACGTTATTCGGGCCATGAATATGGACAACAGCAAGACGCTACTCATCAAGTCGACACAATTAGCAGCGTACGCCGACGACATCAACATCCCGAAAATTGGCCGACGCAGAAGAACTTCTGCATACGCTCGATACCGTTGCGAAGGAAGTTGGATTACGTATTAACGAGGGTAAAACTAAAATAATGATGCAATCGGCGACAAAGACACCTGCACAACCGAGCATCAATGTGGCGGACCTCAACATCGAGTTCGTGAACAACTTCATTTACCTGGGTGGCAACTTGTCAAGCGACGCCAACGAAACTGACGAAATCTAGCGACGGATACAGTTAGCTAATAAGACTTTTTTCTCGGTTCTCCCCATAATGAAATCGAAGCATGTGCACAAAAACACGAAGGTCCGCGTGTACAAAACCATCATACGACCATGCTATGGCTGCGAAGCATGGACCCTAACTCAAGCCTCCGAAAACATGCTAGACACTTTTGAACGTAAGGTTTTACGGCGAATTTTCGGGGCTGTTTGCGATCGAGATGGATGGCGCATCCGGTACAACCATGAGTTGTATGAAATGTACGATGAGCTGCAAGTCTCGAAAATCGTCAAACTACAACGACTTCAATGGGCAGGGCATGTACAAAGAGTGGACGATGATCGCATGCCTAAGAGAGTAATGAATGCAGAACGAGTCGACGGAGCGAGACTGCGAGGACGACCGAGATCTCGTTGGGAGAGCTCAGTAGGTGTGGACGCCGCGCAGCTGCTGGGGTTCCAAAATTGGAGGACGCGGTCACGTGACCGAGATAATTGGAGGACAATGATCCAGGCGGCCAAGGCCTGACGTCGGGCTGTCGCGCCACGATGATGATCAAAGTCTAAAAAACTGTCGGTTCTTAAGTCTTAAGGCTACCGCGTGGCGCGCGCACATTCAATTGCATATTTCCCTTTCATTGATACACGCCCGCATCGGCATTTGTACCATAAATTTGCACTGACGTATGATACAGAAAAAAAAGCTTAAGTAGCCGTGCACCAGTCATCTGGTTAACGTTTAACGTATACGGACCATAGGTAAAACCACTATTACTCAGGATGAGAACCACCACACTCCCGCTAAAATAGAAATATACCATGTTTTTTTTTTTGAGGTGTATAGTATGCTAGCAACTACAACATCCGAAAATTTCCTATCGAAACGTCATCAAGGCATAGTAATGCAAGAGACGTTGACGTTCCCATGCCCATCGAGGGGTCAAGGAAATTACAAAATTGATATTTTATTCAAAGCAAATGAACTATAGATGCGTTTTTCGCACTCATATCTGGAACATTTAGCTTCGTCATACTAACAAATTTTCCGCGATACATAGTTCTCAATGGAGTTCTGGAGTAGGAATTTTGTTTTGTTAGCATGGTTCATGGTTGAAAAGTTATATGCCGCAGACACGACATTGTGGGGATTTCAGCATCAATAATAAATTATTTAAGGTCGATTCAGACACATCAGTCACGTCGAGTCACAGTCCCGTCACAACCGTCCGGTATCAGTCACAAAAAATATCGTTTCTTGAAAGTCAAGTGGCGCTGTCTACATTGAGCCGACGCAGTCACGAATCGGAACCGTCAGTCGCGCTTCCGTCACCGAACAGTCAACTTCACTTTTCTTCCCAACGATATTTTTTTTGTGTTTGATGGACGTCAGTTTAGTAAGTGAACATGGGCGACGACGAAAAATTAATCGAGTCGGTTCGAAATTACCCCGTTCTGTACGATTTGTCGCATAATAAATATATGGATATAGCATATAAAAACAGGATATGGAAGCAAATTGGAAATGAAATAAAAATAGATGGTAAGCAGTCGTTCTCCGAAAACGCCATAAGATGAATCTAGGTACACTCGAGAGCACACACAAAAAATGACTGACTACGGTCTGAATACCCTGACGGCTATATGTGAATACAGCCGCTAATTTGACTGTGACTTGACGGCGACGGTTATGATTCGGAAGTTGACTGAACTGTGACGTGACTGATGTGTCTGAATCGACCTTTATGGAACATTCCTAGCTGACGGCGACGCATAGTGGTTCGCGCCTTTGATCAAGAATGGGTTTTAAACTGAGATTTCGCATTCCCCTCCAGCTCCGCAGCTTAAGGAGTTACAACAGTCAGTATAATGCCCTAGAAGGCTCGTTTCACTCGCTTTATACCGGGCTTAGAGTTTATTGTCGATTTTTGTATTGCTTTGTGACATATTGGAACAGCTGATGGCGGCGTAAATGGATTGCGAATACTTCAACCTGCAAAGTCGCTTGCAGAAAAAGTTTCTTGCAACCAGAAGAATCGAGGACTATTTTTTTAGTGTAATGCGTCTATGTTTTTCTGTTCCGATTACAAAGAAACGCAACTTATTCTATAATATGTACATATATTTGTATGAAAATCCTGAAAACACAAATCATTTCAATGTTTTCATTTCTCCATTTTCTTGCCTGAACCGTCGTCATTATCGTTAAATATTCCCCCGGTGGCTGAAGGCCAGTGAAAGTATCCGTCGCAAAGTGGAAAGAGAATTGAAAGGAGGCGTGCTGAAGATCCTGGGTCAATGTGACCGATGCACGTAGACAAGACCGTAGTCAAAGTAGTATAGGAGCTGTAGTGGTATTCGTACACGCATTCTGAAACATTCATAAATTCTGAACGAAATTCCTTCTGAATAAAGAACAAATTTATGTGCCAATGATTCCAAATGAAATGCCGCCCACATAATGGCCTGTTTACAAGCCTCCCGCCATGATCCTTGTCCTCACACTGCTGTCTTGCTCTATCACTGACGAAATCCTTCTTAGTCCCTAGTAAAATTCTCGGAATGGAATCCTGCGGTAACATGAGTACATGTAAGTTATGGCAAAGTAAGGACTCAACAATATTCCGGTTATTTTTTTTTTCGGGGGCACACAGTATACGAATTGTCCGCCATTAGTTCATTTTAATGGACAGCTTTATGGCCGAGGTTCGTGGTTATGCCTGAAATTGTTGTGATCACTTGCCGTGACGTCTAATGTACATAATTTATGAATGAGTTAGATCTGTAGGGGTGGAAAGTTTTGAAATTTTCAAAGTTACTCTTTTGAATAAAATTATACATGGTGCATCGTATGTTTGGATAGTTGCGAGCTTTTGATGTAAATTGCTTGTGGCTTGAGTCGAAAAGTTGACGAAATAAATAAAAATATTGGACTTAGAACTTAGGGTAAATTTATCCCAGATTATATCTTGTGCGAGTGGAGGCATTCGCATTTGAATACCCGTAGGATATTCTAAAACTTCCTCCCTTCTTTATTTGCGTCTCAATCTTGTCTTTAGAAGTATGATATATTTGCACACTATATGGGTGGCCCGAATTGCCTGGGCAATATTGATATGAGCGATAGTACAGTGTGTTTGTCGAAAAATAATACCGAAAGAATTAGTATATCTTGAATCATTATGGGTTGCCGCAGGTGCGCGTCAGGACAAAATGACTCTGATCAGGAAATGAAACCGAGACCAAACCTGGTAGATATGGGTATCTTCTGATTCGGAATGATGAACCCATCCATTGAAGGTATTTTAAGTCCTTTGGCCAGGACTGTTGCCATTTTCAGTCCTTTGGGGAGTATAAAAGGACAAATTTGGCAATGAAATGATATACAGGGTGTCACGTAACGACCGCACACGGGCACTAACACGTGATTATTTATACAATTTCCAGCAAAAAATACAAAGGAACTTTTTTTTTTCGAAATCTTAACCCTTTACCTGCTACAGACATTTATATTTACACACGATATCTAGAAAATCACGGTTTTAAACATTTTATTTCAGTATTCTAGCTGAAATAAAATGGTTGAAACCGCTAATACTCGCCTCTAATATTTAAAACTTATTCAATGAAAATCTGATAAACGGTTCAATTGTTATAGCTCTTTTAAAACAAATTATTTGTTTTACTCGATATCTTCAATTTTTGCATATACGAGTATATGTACTTGTCCTGTGTCAGAAATAAACTCCTTATTCTCCTATGATTAAATCCCGTTAATTTAATTTTATCCTATTCTCTAAATTACTAGCAGTCTTAGCCTTTTGAATGTAGAAAACTAGGGTTTTTCGTGCATTGGAACATTACTAATAGCGCAATAACTCGAAAATTACACAAGCTAAAAGAGTTAAATAAACACCCAATCCCAGCTATTATTTTTTAATTTTATTTAAAAATTTATTCCACAAAAATCAGAAGAAGAGCTTGTAAGTTGGAACTCGGCAAATTGTAATTTTTTTTAAATATTTTTTTTTTTCTGAAAATCTTGCCTTTTTATCTCTTTTTCTAAATTTTCGAATATAGAAAGTGTAGGTTTCGTTTTAAAAATTGAATCTCTATTTATCGTTCTTAAATTATTCCTACCTGATTGCTTAATTTTTGGCAGTTCTGACCCTATGAATGAGAATCGTTTAAATCGAAAATTCACATTTTTTCATTAAAGATTTCATTTAGCATCAAAGTACCCCTGAATATTGTTTAGCTGTAGGCCGACAACCCACCCTTGTAAAAACTACTCAATGTCAAGAAACCTTAAAGCCTCGGATTGGACGGACCTACAACGGCAATCACACAAACGTTTAACGGATTACTCTTTCTAATGCTGGAATGTACGCTACCTGAACAAACCGAAGGCGCTCCTACAACAGGTCAAGAAATACAAACTCAGCGTGACTGCAGTCCAGGAAACGAATTGGCTTAGCAGCGAGATCACTCGCACACAATTTCCAAAAGCGGTAAACCATTTGGGGCGACCGATTGCTCAGTTCGTAGAGGCATCAGTCTCATGTCTGACTACCGGCGTTTCGGGTTCGAATCCCGTCCACGACGACGTTCGTGGCAATGGATATTTATGTTGTTTTCCCACTGTGGTGCGGGGCGTAGTAATAAGCCACAGCATCTCCCAACTTTTCGCAGGTAGGCGGCTAAATTGGGGAGCATTAGGTGCATGCTAGCAACTGCAGTCTCCGAGCCTAGTTTATGCCAACGAAACGTCAACGAACAATTGACGCGCTATGCCCCACAAGGTGTTAGAGCAATTGAGTAAACCATATGGACACGAGGAGTTTGGAGTTGCGTTCATCGTGAATAACACTGGGGAACAATTTGTAATACAATTTCTGTTAAGTTCGATTTTTGACCTGTTTATACCCTTCACGGATGTGATAGGGTATATCAACTTTGTTATGAAGTTTGCAACGCACAGAAGGAAGCATTTCCGACCATATGAACTATTCATATTCTTGGTCAGTATGATGAGACGAGTCGATTAAGCTTTGTCCGTCTGTCCGTCTGTCCGTCTGTCTGTCTGTCCGTCTGTCCGTCTGGTTCTATGCAAACTAGTCCCTCAGTTTTAACGCTATCAAGCTGAAATTTTGTAGAGAGCCTTCTTTCTATTGCAGGCAGTATATATGTTGGAACCAATGGAATCGGACCACTACGTCATATAGCTCCCATAGGAACGACCGGTCCAAAAATTCGTCTTTGTGAGAAAAACTTTTATATTTCTTAAAATGTCTTTTTCAAATTTGACTCTAATCAGTAGTGTTTTTAGTCAAATCACATTTCCGAATATTGTCTACGTTGGACTACTTTATCAGATAGCTGTCATAGGAACGATCGTTCCAAAAGCAAGTTCTTGTTGGAAAGACTTTTTTATTTCTGAAGTTATCTCTACAATTGTTCAATGATATTGACTATCGAACCATGTCTCTAAATTTTGTTGAAATCGGTCCACTATTTCATATACCTCTCATAGGAACAATGAAATCGGAACAAGTTTTACTACTAATTTCAAAGTGGCAATTGCACCATAAGTCATAACGCTAGCTTGTTTAGAGTTAAATATGCATACTGATTTCAGAACTGTAGGAGACCATTATTGATTTTTGAATTTGAAATGACGGTTGTGTAAGATTTCATATGTTGTAATGACTGTTGGGTTGGATGTCATATGTTGTAATGACTGTTGGGTTGGATGTCATATGTTGTCATTGGAATGTGGTGAATAAAGCATTCGTGTATTGTTTGTCGAGAAGAGCAGTCGCGTTTTATTACGTACGTTTCTGATTTTCATATATTCGGTTTACTACAGAACTGTAGTTAGTTTTCTCCTACCACGTCAGGTTTTTTCTGCACCTTTCTTCTCCTTTCCGCTGAAGCAAGCGTGGATCATAGGATCATTGATCAGCACTAAGCCAACACTATCACTGTCTCTGGTCTCGTCAACACGATGGATTGTACGAGCTGTCGAGATGGCTCCCCGATAAGATTAAGGTCATCGTGTGGAAGAAACTAGGGACAGTGGTAGAGTTGACTTAATGATGATCATTTTTGTGGTAGTAGATAGCTAACCTAGGTCATTACGACTTAGATTTCACTTCACTTCGTTATGTATCAAATTGTATGAAAAAAACTATTCCTTGTGAACAGTATATTTTTTAAGGTTTTCATTTATTAACCTTTACATGCACATTTTATATAACTTTTGAGACAAAGGGAGGGTATCCTGTAGCTTAAAAAGTTGACGTGATAGACAAGAACTGCTGTTTTTAGATTCTGAGGCCAAAAGTTAGCCAAAAACCAGTCACAGATCTAAGACAACGAAATTACTGTTCCCTATCCTATGATCACCTCAAACCGTATGCTATTAACTTCAAACCCATCAAAGAAAAATTCTGTGCGATTCGCATTAAGACTTGATTTTTCAACCTGTGGCTCATCAACGTACACGCTCCCTCTGAAGTGAATGAAGAAGCAGGGAAAGACCGCCTGGAGACATTGTATGACTTACTTCCAACAAACGGCATCGGGGAACCACTGGAGGACACAGCCTTCACGAGAAATGCAATGACAACGGTCAACGATTAATCGACTTCGCATGCAGTACCAACCTTGTCGTAAGCTCAACATGCTTTCCGCACCGACGCATTCATAGAGAAACGCGGAAATCTCTGGATTCACACACCGTTAACTAGATCAACCCCGTCCTTATATGCAATAGATGGTCTTCAAGTGTGATGGATGCCCGATCATGCCACAAGCAAACTACGATTCCGACCATTACTTGGTAAAGACAACCTATCGGTGTAGGATCTCTTTAGTGCACCAATCAAAAATCAGCCCTCCCTAAATTTTTGCGGTTGACAAACTCTTGAACGATGCTATTGTGCAAGCATATACAGCCGTTCTTGACGAAAAACTGATGCCTATGCTACACAACATCGGCAACATTGGCGTGCACGGGTTTTGGGAAGAACTGAAAAGTTCTATCAAGGAGACCGCAAAGAAAGGTCGTGGGACGCAAAGCCCGACGAACGCGAAACGACTGGTTCGGCGAAAAATGTCAAAAATCACATGACGTAGAGAACGAAGTTTACAGGCGATGTATCTAATGTCCAAATAGAGCTAAAAAATATGACGAGCTACGGCGAATATCAAATATAATAATTAGACCTAAGAAACGAAAACCCTTTGACGAGAAGTTGCTGATCATTAGTGACAACCTAGCTAATAGGAACACCAGACGAGCCTACAGACTAGTAAACACAGTTAAGAATCGCTATCAGCCTTGGGCTAGCCTCTGTAGGGACAAGGATGGACACTTCATCAGCGACACCGACTGCATCAACAAACGATGGGCGTCCTATTCTGAAGAGCTTCTTAGCCCCCACCTATCGTTCCCATACGAGATGATGTTATGATCGATCATGACCCCAATACACAAGCTCCGACAGTAGGAGAAATTGATCTCGCCTGGCAGTCACTCAAACCCAATAAAGCGCCGGGTGCAGATGAGATTCTAGCTGAACTACTGAAATCTGATGGTATGGGTCTATTAAATACAATACATAAACTATTTCTGCGAATCTGGAAAGACGAGGTGATCCCAGATGATTGGCGCAGGAGCATCATGTGTCCCATCAACTAAAAGGGGGAGAAATTGTGGTGTGAGAATTACAGAGGCATTTCATTAGTCTATACGTCCTATGAAATAGTGACGAAAATTCTGGAGAATAGAATAAAACCGTATGCTGAACGAATCATTGGCGAGTATCAAGGCGGTTTCAGACCTGGTCGCTCCACAACCAATCAGCTTTTCAATGTCAATCAGTTCCTGGAAAAGTGTTGGGAATACAACTTTGACGTCTACCAAATCTTTGATTTTAGGTAAACATACGACAGTATCGATCGTAATGTACTGTATAACAACGTGCTGCAATTTGGTATACCAGTAAAACTAGAACGATTAACAAAGATGACAGGTGAGGATCCAAAACAGGCTGACTGATCTCTATGAGATACGTACTGGAATGAAGCAAGGCGATGGACTGGCTCCGACGCTCTTCAACCTTGCACTTGATCACGCCATTTCAAGCCGACATAGTTGATAGCGTACGCTGACGATATCTACATCATGTCCCGAAACCTGCCCGACGCAGAAGAACAACAGAAATTGGACTACGGATTAACCAGGACAAAACAAAAATAATGGTGCAATCAAGAACCAGGACGCCAGAACAACCGAACAAGGTCGGGTACCTCAGCATCGAATTCGTATACCTTACTGCCCAGGTACATATACGAATTCGATGCTGAGGTACTTGTCAAAGGACGCCAATGAAACTGACGAAAACAAGCAACGGATTCAGCTAGAAAATAGAACTTTCTTCTCGGTCCTCCCAAAAAAGAAATCGAAGCATGTGCACATAAATACTAATCTCCGCATATACGAAACTATCATACGACCTGTTCTATGCTATGGCTGCGAATCCTAGGCTCTTATTCAAGCCTCCGAAAACACTATAGACACATTTGAACGAAAGGACGCGGCGAATGTATGATGACTGCATGCTTATAAAAATATTCAGTGAACGACGCGTCAATGGAGCAGGTCTACGAGCAAGATCGAGAGCTTGTTGGAAAGACTCAGTAGATGAGGACGCCGAACAACTGCTGGGCGTTCAAAATTTTAGGACGCGGTCACTTGACTGAGATAATTGGAGGACGATGATCCAGGCGACTAGGACGCGACGTCGGGCAGTTGCGCTACGATGATGATGAAATTTCTGTGACACGGATGCTTTAGACGTCGATGCAACAATTCTTGGTTTACACATATAGTACAACGCATTTTTATGACTTCCATGCACTTAGCTGGTACATGTTATCTACTAACGGTACCGTTGCTACCAGATCGAGTTCTTGTTCATATATTCAGCAGCTTACATTATCGAACACAACAGTTTTCCGTTCTTTGCCATTTGGCTAACAGATAGTAGATTTGAACAAATTTCAGGTAGATATAGTACGTCTTTGACCATGACAGTTGTTCTGCTGCCGTTCGATGTAATCATATTATCGTCGCCAATACACTCAACTGACAAATTTGAACTCCAACCACTATTTCTCTGTGCGATGCTTTTGACGTTTTACTCAAACAATCTCGATCCATTGTGGTGTGTGCGAATGCGCCTGAATCTACCAATCATCACTTATTGCCGATTATGCCACTAGTGTTGATAGCACTGCTTGCTTCTCACGCTTTTTCCTTTCTGTTGTTTCTTATTTGAACAATTGCGTGCTAGATGACTGACATCATTGCATTCGAGGCATTTTCCCTGAAATTCAGCATTTTTCTTCTTGCTGTTCAATGCCATTGACTCAACACTACAATTGCTGTAATTGACCTCTTGTATTAGATGTGTTTTCGTGGTATCTGAAAACAATCCTTTCGTGCTCTCTAATATCATAACGAGAGGCTTACATACATCCGGCAAACCAGCGAGCATTAGATCACCGATAACTTAGTCGTCAGTTTTGTAGCCAGTCTCCTTTATCTTGTATGCTGGCGAACTCATTTTGTCAATATAATCGTCCATAGATTCACAATCTTCCAAGCGTAATTACACCAGCTGCTTCAGTAATCCTACACGACGACACAGCGCTATGCTATCATCGAATACCTTTTGAAGACTATTTCAAGCTGCTTGCGCCGATTCACACTCATTCACGTAGGAATAGTAAACAGGGTCCAACAGTAGGAAAATTTCCGAATACGCCTTCAAGTCTTTTTCTTCAGTTTCTCTTTCTTGCCTTCGACAATCCTTTAATAACGAGATATGCCTTCGCCGCCTATTCCCAACTATCGAAATTTTCCCGGCCTTTTAATCTCAGTATTTGCGCTCCGTTCTGCGCCATCGTTAAACATCGGCGTTAGATGCTTTTTGCAATATTGATTGTTTCCAAAATTCTGGTCCCAAAACCGGTTATGATTAAATGGGCGTAAATGGAATATTTTTCAGGTCCAAAAGTAAAAGCAAGACCACTCTCGTTGAGGTTGGCAAGTCGAACAGAACGAAACTTTATCTACAAGTAATTCATATAGCAATTCTAGAGTATGTTTTAAATTTCAATTCATTACAGTCCGTAATTAATGTTAACAATGTGGTTTTATTCACAAATTTCGAACCATGTCTTATTTCCAATGGTTGTCAGTTTACCTCTATTTGTTTTGATATCCCAAATAGATGGACTTTCTTAAATATGCCCAACAAATTTAATTTCGAGTTTCTAAATAGTTAGTAACATTCTACAAACTGAATCTTGGACTCAAACAACCTAAAACAATATTTTCCAAAACAAACTAACATGTGCGCATTAGAGTTTCGACGGCACAAACATTCTGTACTGATTATAAGTGCCAAAGTATCTGACGTTAACCGAACATTAAACCCACTAGTCCAGATACTCGAGAAACATAATTAAATTTATTTCTGGCATTCGAGAGGCAGATAAAAACTACATATTACGTTGCTCCTGTTTGTTCCTGTTCTCGACCCAGGGAAAGTCCTTTGTTGCTCCCCAAGATTAGTTGGTTCATAACGTTTTCATGTTCGCAAAAGGATATGAGACTTTGGGTCCGAACAAATATCCTTAGACAGATGCATGCCAAAAGGACTGTAGTTGCATTCCTTTGTCAGAGGAGATTACTTCAGATATGAAGTGGAAATTGGTGTTTTCATCTTTGTTTTTTTTTTTGTTCGTCTTGTGCATGAATAGCAAGAAGTTGGGAAATTTCATTATTTTTGGGAAATTGCATTTTTCGTCCGAGCGGAATTTTTAGTTTAAGAGATGAATATTCTCGAATAAAGTATGAACTATAGAGGATGGATTATTAAAGTATTTTGAAGAATAATTAAATTCTAATATAAATTGGTTACAAAATGTTTGCGATTATGCATTTTAAATTAGAGACACAGAGATAAATTGAGCTCTTGTTGTACCATAACCAATATTCTACTTAGGATTCTTTTTCCTTCATCTAGTTATGTGGCAGAAATATAACGTAATGGCATTACACTTTCATGGTACTGGCAACTATATGAAAATTAGCTTTATCTCCACACGAAAGCCATTAAAACCAGCAAAGAGGGACTCTTGGACTATTGTACATCGATTCAAAACAAAAGTGGCTCATCAAGATTGTACAAGACTCTTTTCAAAAGCCATAGTTGACTGTGGACGGACCCTGAAGTGGCATGATGACCGTGAAGGTCGGGCCGTGCCATCTCGCAAAGAAAAAGGCCCCTCAACGAGCTAAACAGCGGCCTATTCTTGCTGTAGCTCAGTTCGGGAAACGTGGGCGGGGTTTTCGCTGCTCGTTGCTCCTTTGCGTACTACTAAAATTCATAGGCCTGGGGAAGACAACACAAACATCGGAGGCAAAAATCGGAATATAGAGGGCTACGCCCGCAATTCGAGGGTTTTGTAGCACGCGCTTATTTTGGTATCTAAATATTGGCTCCCTGCTCTTCTTGGTACCACTCAGCTGAATAAAAACACCATAATTAAATGTCTTACCCATGATATAGTATCTTACATGACAATTCACAAAAAGACTGCATCTGTCACCTCTCAAAGTAATAGTTTTAATACGAGAAGCTGTAGATAGATATGTATGTATGTATACGAGATAAAATGTCCTACTCTTCGAGATGCTTAACCATTCATGTTAAGACGACATTACAAATTGCAAACTTGTGTAACGGCTTCGAAATTCAGGACGGCTGGGACACATTACGGTCTAATATTTTTTTTCTCCTCCACTGTTCCCTTTTCTACAAATCTCAATAAAATGCCAAAAATGGAATGTACTCAACATTACCTTTCTCACGACACCCCACTTGGCTATACCAGTGGATAAAAAAAAATTGACCTTAATTTCGCCTCTATGTGGACCCCCCTCCTCTTAAAGCTGGCCAAAGCGTTGCAACTTTCTCCAGCAAATTATGGCATTTCTACACATTCTCGCCGAATTATGTGTGCAGCTTCAGCTGTTCGTAAGATATTCTATGAACAGACGGACAGACAGGTATTTGACCGATTTTGTAAGATTTAAGACACAAAACCCTAAAAAAATTAATTGTGTGAATAGTTATTGTTAGGATCACCAATCACCAATCTTCACCCTTCCAAAGTTGGTTCATTAAATAACTGCAATTCGCACTACGAAAAACAACATGCAAGTGGTACACGCATATCTATGCGTGAGGCCGGTAGGTGTATTTTTTGTATGGATAGTGTCAAAATGCATAACTTTAAGTCAATGTACTATTATTAAATATCATGTCATTGTAATGAAACTTAGAGATATTAGTGCCTATGATGTTGGTTATCATTAGCCATCAATATTTTTGCCCTCAGGTGTGCTTGAGGGGTGCAGGGGTGTGCTAACTGCAACTATAGAAATGTACTATTATTAACCTTTTTGGATGAGATTTAAAAATTCTATTATTTTTAGTTTTCTATGCTAGTGAAATGTCGCTTTTCTGTAAATTTTCATATGTCTAGCTATAACGGTCTCGAAATGCAAGGGGGGGGGGGGGGGGACAAACTCGGACCACATATTTTCCCCTCTCCCTCTTTTCTCCTTTCTTCAAATTTGAAAAAAATTCCATAAATGGAATGTACTCGACGGTACTTTACTTACGATACTCCACTTGCCAATACCAAACGAAAAAAAAATTTCGACCTTCATTTCCCCTTTATGGGGACCCCCCCTTAAAGTTGACCTATTACGACGCATCGCTTTCTCCAGAGAATTATAGTATTTCTACATATTTCCACCAAATTTGATGCATGTAGCCTCAGCGGTTCGTGAGATATTTCATGGACAGACGGACAGACAGACGGACGCATGACCGGGTGTAATGGGCGCTTTCCAAAACAAATTCCCAATACCTTATAATCGAATCAAATTGTATGCAAGACAAATCCCAACACCTTATATTAGATTCAAATTTAATCCGAGACACAAATTCGGCTCAATTTCAAGATGCGTTGCATAGTTTTTGGCTTGGTAATTTAACATTCGTGTGGTTCTTGGCCAATTACCAAGGCCACAAACCATACGACATATGAGAAAATGTTTATCGGGCAGTTTTTCGCTTGCATAAAGTTCGCCACACATGAACGAGCACAACCACGACCGAACTTCCATCGAAGCATCAATTTCATAGAACGTGTGGAAAAAAAATTCCCCCTATTTCCACCGTTCTATGATATTTGATGGTTCGATGGAAGTTTGGTCGTGGGTTGTGCTTGTTCATGGGTGGCGACCTTAAGCTCATGTCTTTATTAGCTATCGGGCAATTTAACGAGACATTGAGAAAATGGGCATTAGACAAGTAACTCTCGTTTGATCAGGTTTGAATATACCGTTATTTCAGCCGATGATCACAACTGCCCTATTTGTGCTCATTATCATACAAGGAACCTACATACCAAATTTGGTTAAGTCGCTTTGTGGAACCTTAAAATAGCTTATATTGTAGTAACCTTCAGGTACAGCCTGAAGAAAACGCCGAAAATGTTGTCAGTTTTTGTGTCTTGTAACTAACGATACCACGCGTCAAGTCAATTACATATTTCATTTTAATTTATTAAATCAAATTAAATCACACTTATCGCAAATTGGGCGTTAAATATTTTCGTAGGATAAACAGAAAAGCTTGATTCTAAGCCTTACCCAATGACGTTTTGGTGCTGCTGCAGGTGCACGTCAGGACAGCGGGACCTTCTTGGGCAAGAAATGAAACTAGAGCTAGCAAATATTTAAACATTTTCTGAATTAGGATTTTGACACCAATACACTGGAGTACTTTTGAAGGCGTTTTGAGTCCTTTGGTCAGGACATAAGGACCTCCTTAGGCATGAAGTTAAATGGAGAATAAACTAGTCAATAATATTTTCCGGATCGGGGTGATGAGACCAATGCGGGGCAGAACGAATATTAATTACATAATGGACATGATGGACAAGAAGTTCATAAAATACAAATTTCCTACGTAGCTTCCTATATAGCATGAAAGTTTATACCACACGGTGGCTGAGTTTTTCATATAATGTGTTCTTGCATGGGACCGGCTAATAGTACCGATGACCATTGCTACTTCCTGAATCATCTTTTCTTTTTTTGTGGAGCAGTGTAACATATTTAGTCTAAAAACAACCTTGCATTACCATTCCGCCCCGACTATTTGTATCGAATATCACATTTTCCCATGAACATTCGCATCAAAAAGTAACGTCAAAGGATTATTTTGCAACATATCCTTTGAACATGGCGCGGCGTAGACTCCCCATTCATTGATACCTGCGGCAATAGACATTCAAAAGACTCGACGCCAGCACCTGTGCTATTTGAGCGTATTGAAATCATGTGCCCTTGCATCATCTCCATTATTCATGGCTCGCTCCGGAAAATCTAATTTATGACCACTTCCGTTCAGGTACAATACTTTAGTTAGCTCTGAGAGCAAGTTGAAAGCGTGGCCATTTATCCCACCCCCGCCCGAAATGAAGCACAGGACATACACTCACCTCCCTACCTTACTCACTCTTCTTGAGCTGCCCGGTGAATTACTGGCATTCAAACTACATAAACTTGGGGATTTTCTTCGATGTTTAAAAGAAAGTTGCAAAGTTCACGGGCTTTTTCGCAAGTACGGGAGACGAACTTTATAGCAGTGGGTCCAAGTTGATATAAATAGGAAAGATAAAAGATATTGTTCCCCCGGGAAGAATATGGAGCTCTTTATGCAGGAGAATAGTATCGTAATGAAAGATGGTAGTCCGATGACACGGCACAAATTATGGAGCAAATTAATTTGATTTAGAGCAGGTTAACAGTTGGAATTTTATTATTAAGGATTTCAATTGCAGGAAGTTTCAGTAGTGGCCGATCAGTGCCGATGGATTTAAGTGTGTGTAGGTTACGAGTATAAGGATTTGAGATTAGTGTCCGTGACAAAATAAACGGAACATTCCATTTCATTATCACAAGTTGGGCGCAACATTCCTAATGGATTACACTTGGTACTCAAGAAGCGTATCTGTGTGTCTGATACACATCTAGGAGGGACAATAGGAAATAGTTTCATGACTAGTGTAATATTTTTTTTTTGCTTCATCCCTTCAGCTGAAATTGAAAAGCACCAAAATAATTGAATACATTTTCCAAAAATATATTGAATTCATACATGGTTGCTCTCACATTTTTTTTGTGCATATACGAAAATTGGGTAACAACAATTCGGCGAATACGAATTCAAATATTTATGTGAAATATGTATGGTACTAGTAGGCGCCATGGTATCCAATTAAATTTATATATACTTTTTGTACGATTTTGTTTTTTCTTAATTGGGAATTGTTTTAAGCCTTCGCCCTGGCAAGCAATTAATGAATTGAAATTGATATGGTTTTTCATTGAATCCGAGCGGCTGAGTGACATGGACCAGCCAATATTATTGACGGTAACGATTTTAAATAAATCAGAAGGAGGGCAGTTCAGGGGTGAAAGAGCTGTCAGGACGCACAGATAAATAAAATAATAATGAATGTAATCACTGTTCCGTTTATTTTTCTGACAGTATCAATTTGTGTTAAATATGGTTCGTTTACTTTAATGGTTTTGTTGAACGACTAAAAAATTTTTGGAGCCCGCGGCAGAGCGGATTTGCAGGCGAAAACCCGAAAAGTATGAGCTTTTTTTTTTCAAGGTTTTCCTTATAACATCTAAACTGTGCACCGTGTCGAAAAATGTGACAGGATGTAAATTAAAGAGCGTTGAATTCTACATCCAATGCAATACTCAAAGTTGAAACTCGGTTTAGTGGTATAGTCAAAATCAATAGTCATAACACGTCATTTTTTAGCCTTTGGTGCAAAATCACACTTTACCTATTTTCAAGCTCACAGATCTTCGAAAAGGATACTCCAAATAAAAAAAGTTCCTAAAAAAAGTTGAAGATAATTTGATTTCAAGTCTAACTTGCCCAATCTTTTTCAAACCAGCCCATCTTAAGTGTAGTTGTGAGCAAAAATGCAATAATGTCTGTTTAGCGATTTCAGCCTTAATAGTTTTTTCTCGCCACAAGTTTCTTTCTAGTCTCAATTTAATTTATAGATACTTAAATCTTGTTTAAAAGGTTTTTGCTTGATAGCTTAAGGAGCATGGTTTTGTAGAAAAAAATGGGGGGGGGGGAGGAGACAGCCCCATTGAGGGAAAAAAGGGTCAGAGATGGTCTCCATTTAGATGCAGGTATTTTATTTAAATTAAAAAAAATCCTTAAAAAGGAGTATTTTTTAGACGTATGGAATTGCCATTGGTTTCATTTGATTTAAAATGACCATATTAGGAATCCGCCTAAAACTCTCGTATAATCTTCCAATTTAGAACTTATTTAACAAAATACAATATTTGAGGGGTGTACATAGATTCAAAACCGGCTATATCCACTTTAACTAATTTTTCAGTAGACGCATTTTTCTATAACTTTCAAAATATGCAATATTAGCTCGAGAATTCATTTTTAATTTAAAATGTAAAATATGTCTCCTTCATTGATTCATGATAAAGATTTTACCTAATAACGGAACTTATTTTAAATAGTGATAAATAACACGGGGGAACAGCATTTTGTTTATTTCGATTTGATATTCATTTCTAGTTAATTTTTGGTCGTAGAATCCGGAAATGCTAACCGTTTTTCTCCTATACGTTCAGTTTTTGAGATACAGGGGGCTCAAATTTTGGCCCCCATACAAACCTTCCCTTCATTGAAATCAAAACAAACGAAACTCGTCACTTTTTTTTTATTTATCAATTTTGATTTTACATCTTAACAATATTACCTAAGAACTAAAAAAAAATTATGGCAAAAATTTTCGTTTGTAGCTTTTTCTGGAGTGTTCAGTTTCAGGACAGTCTCGTTTTATGCTCCAACAATAGTCCGCCATCATATTCGCATCCCATCTGCCTTGATATCGAGTTTCCATGATTTTTAAATCTTGATGAAATCGCTCTCCCTGCTCATCACTCACAGCTCCAAGATTTTCCGGAAATTCATCTAGATGATTGTGTAAAAAGTGGACTTTGATGCTCATATTGCAGCCAAGCCGTATATTGCCTAGAAAGTTGTTCACTATATTCTTAAATGCCAGCCATGCTGTCTTTTCATTTTCTTCCATTGATTCAATAAAATTTGTATCTCTAAGAAGCTGTCGAATTTGTGGACCGTCAAATACACCAGCCTTTATTTTTTTGTATGATAGCGCAGGAAGTGCCGACAGAATATACTACTTAAAACAATTGCCTTCTGTTGGTAAGGCTTTCACAAATTGTTTCATCGACGAGGGATAGTAGAGGCTTCCATTACACAAGTTAAGAGCACAATAATAGAGTAATATACTGGAACAGAGGCTTTTAAATACATTTTTTTATTTAAAAGAGCCTTAAAAATGGCCGAATAATTTCACAACTTTTAACAAACAATCCAGGTAGCGAGAAATTACTTTTTTTTATTGCTTTTAATTTTATTGTATACAGGTACTAGAAGGTCCTGCACAAGGATGCGGCCCCGTAGCTTTTAAAAAAAGTTGTTTTTTAAGGGGGCCTTTTGTAATTTTCCGTAAAATTAAAAAACAAACGATATCTCGAAAACCTGACGTATAGGGGAAAAACGGACTGCATTTTTGGAATCAGCGAGGCCGTTTTACTATAAATTAGGTGCAAAATTAAAAAAAAAACAGAAAAAAGTGTCAAAATTGTTCTCCCGTGTAATAAATTGGAGATTGCCGATTTTGTTTTAAACATGTGGAGATTGCCGGTATTGCTTCCAACATACTAGGAGATTACCGCCTTTGGCACTGAAGGGTGACATTCATGAATTAGATAGCAATATCATTTTTAATAAACAAACAAATTTATTCAATTAAAAAAGTAGTACAAAATTTCAAAACGAAATCATAATGTGCAAATTGTTTTCAAATTCCTTTTTTAGGGTTTGTTTGTAAATTAAAAAAATTTAGGAATAATTATAATTTTCAAATCTTCAAAATGATGCTCTCTTCGAACTGCTGCTCCTCGATAATTTCGGTTTCTTCAGTCACATTCATGGATGAATTTTTCTCAAACACTTCGACGAAGTACTTTAGCCTCTCAACAAGTCTCCGATTGCCACCATAATGCTTGTTAACATCGTTGAGTTTCAAGGTGTTCACTTTAACCGATCCCTTGGTTATTGGTGTTGGTTGCATCATTTGAAATTTTTTTCCTTTTTTGCACATACTTTTGGGCATGCAAATGTCGGACCTGTAGTAGGGTTCTCCTCTTATTAGAACATTTGATCCAGATTTGGTTTTGGTCAGAATGAACCGCTTTGATTTATTAAACTTAAAATGCCAACTGGCTGTACTTTTGATAATATTATAGGCTTCAATTCTCCAATCATTCACTTCTAAATCTGAACCCATTTTTATTACAATTCCGTGGTTTTCGAAGATTTGTCTATATTCGTCTGGACTACTGATCACTTCTATTTTTTCAGTTCGTTATCTATTCTGCCAAACACTCGATTGCTAGGTAAAAATGAATGCCCTGTCACGGGGTAAATAATTTCAATAGACTTTAAAGAAGCAGGTGCATCTAAAAACTATTTACAGCATGCAGAAATCATAATGGAATTTTTGTTTTGCCCTCCACATCCGTCACATATTAAACGTAGTGTTTTGATTCCAGAAAAATTTGAATTTTTAAGACGGTGGATAACTGCAATTTCATTAGAGCCTTTGGCAAATTCGTCTTCGGTCCAAGAATTTTTATTTCCGGACGAACCTTGTACAATGCACAAGTTGTAAATGTACAACTGTCTGCTATAATATGCAGACTAGTCCGGTACTTTTGGTAGTACCTGATTTTTTTGGCAGTCAAAACTGAAAGTTAGGATGTCATCCTTCTTATCTTTCAGAAATAAATAAAAAGCCTTTGCTCTTAATTTATGGACTCGTTTTCGAATCATAAGATTATTCTTTACTCCGGAATTTATCGATTGCTTGATCTGTTTATCAAGCGACAAACAAGTCGAGCACACATCTGTGCGGGGAGTCCCGAACCCTAAATTGAAACAGGAATTGAATACTGTCCGAAAGAAACACTCCTTGACTACCAAATTTTCGGATTGTAAGTTCTGCATTTCTTTATTGTACATTATTGCTATTTTTCGAATGTTCAAGTAAGATGGTAAATATTTTCTAATGCTAGAGGCCCTTGTGTAGTGGGCCTCACAGCACATTTAAACTTTTTTATGAAGTGGATCACAGACTTTTTTTTTTCTTCGTAAATCTTAGTCTTTCGGTCAGCTCCTCTCCTTTCTTTTGGCGACTTGCCTGTCGCCCGATAATTTTTTGCAATATACTGCAGCCTGTGCTTAGTAATATGTAAAATGTTTAAAAAGGAGGCTTGGCAAACCGGAATTAAAGTATTTTGCCTAGTTCTTACTAGACATTTGGTGGTAATATTCCTTTTTTTATGGGACTGATCCTTCGGCCGTACCCTTTTGCACGTCGCAGTTTTAATATGCCTTACAAGATAGGCGTCCTATATCTGCTTATTTTAACTGGCATAAAATTCCTTGTGAAAAGCGGCAATATCTGCCATAGTTAGCTCGGTGCATCTATAGGCCTTACTTGCATGATTGCACTTAAGGTAGACTGGCGGCTCTTTAGGAGAATATCTGTAGATAGGATAAAATACATCTATCTTACCATACACCGGATATATTCACAAAAAGCACTAATTGTTGATAAAAGATAACACACACCTCTTCAATTTGGAAATATTTCTTTTCCACATCTCCGGTTGCCTTTTTCTTTTCGTACTTTTCGTTGGGGAAACTGTTTCTGCATAAGACTCCATAGATAATAATACAGTAGTATATGATTTTTACTCAAAAACAGAATAAACTTGAACGAAACGTTCAGCTCATTCAAATACAACACCCGAATTGTGTCATAGCAAAAATAACCGTTCCAATGTCCAGACTAAACAAAAAAGAACAATAACGAACCACCTGATCTCGAGTCGTGGTTGTCATTGGTCGATTTGGAGATAGCCGCTTTTGCAGCGGACATATCAATGGAGATAGACACTTTTGCTACTAAATACAATTTTTCACAGTCAATTTGAGAATGATTTAGCCGGATCTGCAATTTACAACATTTCTGGATTCATAAAATCCATAGTTTAACTCATTTTATGAAAAAAGTGGAGATTGCCGGTTTTGATTCTATACCACTCATTTTACCTCTTTGATTATTAGAAAAATCGGGAACAAAACTGAATATCTTTTGATCTAATGGTCGTGTGAAATTTCCGTTGGTTTCACTCAATTTGGAATTGGAACAACTAAATACATAAGGTATCAACCTAAAACTGTCATATAAGCTTTTTATTTTGAACTTATTTAACAAAGTAGCTTTTTTAATTATTAAAAAAAAATCGAGAAATAATTCCCGTTGGTTTCATTCGACTGAAAATTACCAAAGATATTAGGAACAAAATCCAAATATCTTCAACTTTCTTTGAATGAGGTTTTTCACTAGGAGCATCCGTTTCAGAGATATGTGAGCTTTAAAAGTGACATAGTGTGGAATTTCGACTTTGTGCAATGCGTTGGATGCAGAATTTGGCGCTCTTTAATTTAAATTGGATAAAGTTTTTTGATCCGAGGCGCAGTTAAAAAGTTATGAGGAGAATATTAAAAAAAGGGCTGAAATTTTTCGGTTTTTTGCCTGCACAGCCGCTTTGTCGCGGGGTCCGAGGTGGCTCCATATCTTAAAATGAATGTTTGGATACCACTAAGAATCGTATCAAACAGCATTCCTCCATCATATTTTCCAAGGTCAAATCGCTTACCGTCCCAACTAAAAGGCTCAGGCATAAGAATCTTTTAGGGAGGCAGAACTAAAATGCTCCACATGTAAACCACTTTTAAGCTCTTAAACAATAGAACCCGTAAGACTAACGTGCTCGGAAGCCGTCTTGGTCACCGCTCTACGATTTTACATCTAGAGAGACCGAGGTTCAATCCTCGGTTCGCTAATACTCAATTGCCCTAACCCCTTGTGGGGCATAGCGCGTCAACTGTTCCATGTGGCCCAGTTGACGTTTCGTTGGCATAAACTGGTTTCGGAGAACGCAGTTGCCAGCATGCTCCTCCTGCACATTCATGGCCACGAACGTCGTCGTGGACGGGATTCGAACCCGAAACGCCGGTAGTCAAACATGAGATTGATGCCACAAAACCTTGCGCTACCGGTCGCCCTCTGTACAGAGCGGAGTAGAGCAGGATAAGCGGCAAAAAAGCGATTGAGAGAAGATTAGAGTAGCGAATTCGAAAACGGGGCATGTCTTTGCTGGAAGTGTGTTTTGGTTTAGTTAGCATTCAAACGTCAATTCAAATTTCAAGAGGAAATTTAAATCCTTAGTACATATAAAATAGTGCAAGGCGCTGGGTAAGTCATTTGGACAGTTGCGCCCCATTGTCTAGAATAGGTCACGATGGTGCGCAGGAGTAACTGACGCACTACGCCCCACTAGGGGTTAAGACAAAGTAGTATATTGGCACTTGATGATCGATAAGTCACTTCCGTTGAGTAAGTAACGTGATGCAGAGAAACCCATTCCCGGAATAAGAACTTCTGTGATGAACAAGTAAAAAAAAGAAAGAAGCACCAGCTCTATCCAGAATAATTTTGTTAGTACTATATATCGCGTGCAATTGTTGTTCTGTTCTGATCTGGGCTCTTGAAAAAAAAATTCAGCCTAAGACTAAGCTGATGAGTTGTCTAGGCGTGGAGGAAACCAGGCCCCAAGGGTCTTAACATCACGTCGCTTGACCAAAACAGGAGATTGGCTCATCCAAAAAATTGCGTGGATTTCAGCGTCACCTTAATTCGATTGTAGAAGACTCACTCTCGAACTTCAAGAATCATTTATACATAAATTTCCCATCTAAATGATGTATGTCATTTCGTCATTAAAAAAAAAATCATTGCTTTGCTGAACATCTATCTAGCGTAGGTACTATATATGTTGAAAATCAAACCATCATCACAGCTTCATTAAAATTCCATCCATCGATAAAACTTCACATTCACAAAACTCTTCACATTCTCAAAATTATGCGCATATTGTACACACTCTACTTTCAATTCATTCAAGCAAATTTCGCATTCATCCTCCCGAAAGGACATAAATTCCCGAAGATGTGCCCTCCCCTTGAGAAAGAAGTTAAAACGTTTGTACATACGACTATATTCCCACCCCAAACTCTTCCATGTCTCTTCCAAGTTGTCTGGATGTCAGTAGACCTTCGTTTTGAGGTTTTGCCAAATCTGCACAATCAAATGCTTAAAATTCGTAAGCTGGCCTAAAAACAATTCGTTATTTTTTCCTCGACGATACGTACAGGGAAAACATACTACACAATTCCTTTGTTTGTCCATTCAGTTTGTTTTTCTCTTTCGACATGTCGGATGAAAAATCCACCCCAACAAGGACACATTTTCAGACCAAGTGTAAATTTCAACGCTTCCTGGACATGTCCGGAGTGTAACTCTAAGCAAATGGATGGGTTTCGGGTGGCTTGTGTTCTTGCTTTGTTTTTAAATCGACTTGTCTCTCTCGCTACCCCCGACAGAAATCCTCAACTGTTTTAGAAATGTTTGAAGAAAAAATCCTTGAAGCCGAAGCTAGAACCATTCAACTCCGTGCGGAATCTGAAATTATCACAAAAACGCCATCGATACATGTCAACGTCAGCGTGAATGAAATAAAAAAAACGACCAGTTCCAGTGAGTTCATATTGTATAAATTTCGGACCGGAGACAAAAGTTTCGTCTTCACTACGTGTCCTTGTTACGATTGTTGACGTGTCTCGAAAGTATCTTGCTGTGAATCAATAGAGTGCCAGCGACAGTAAAAATCGTGGAATAATAATCATGTTGTGACATGTCTTGGCGATCCAGGCGGCCAGCGGCGTGGAGTCGAAAGGACGCGTAATGCTGAAATTATCCCAAACAACTCACACCCGCATTTATTTATAGCCCTTAGCAATAAATGTCCAATCTGAACGCTGTACTTATTCATCACATTCCTCGAATAAAGATCCTCTTTCCGCAAACAGTACGAAAGAATTAAAGTGACCCTTATCAATACGCGCTGTTCCTTTCCTCCGGATAAGCATGATTTGAACTCAGTTGAACCATGTACACATTCATAAGACAAAATTGCTGACGTTATAATCGACAGGGCCGGAAATCGACACTCGGAATGGTGGTATTAACCCTAGCGTCCTTCGATTAGAAAAGGGTTAGCCATATCTGGACCTCTCTTACATCGAAATAAATAAAAAAAAAATCGTAATCAATTCCCCGGAATAAATCATTTCCATAAGCACGTTGCCAGGCAATTCGCTGACGACCTACAGTCCCTTGTCGAAGTCGGGGGTCAAGGAACATCAACTTATCTTTTCTGTCAATGCGACGGCCTGGCTCCTCTACTCCTTAATCCGTTACCGAACGTTGGAAGCAAATATCGTCCTTTCAGGCTTTGTTTGTGTGTGTGTCTGTGGCAAAGTGAATGAAAGACGCCGGAATCCGTTCCAAAATTTGGTGCCGGTTTCTCATTCATTCGTTTGGCTTTTTGGAATCTTGGTCGAAAAAAAAAGTACGGATAAAAGGCGAAAAGGATTTTCATCGCTGATGTTCATTATTTGGCCATAAAGTGTTGAAAATTATTGCAGGGGGTATGCACGGTTTCTGTATTGCGGAATAAAATTCTTGACGTGGGAGTGCGTATCCTTTTTTTTTGATTATTGTTTGCCTCAATATGACCTTGCCGCCAGCGATGGAAGTGTATCCTTTTTGGAGATTACTGAAAGATTACTTTTGGAAAAGGGAACTAAGATGCTGATGTGATCAAGGATTATGACAAGAACATTCGGGATTTGATGACATTGTTGATAGATGAGATGGGATGCGTAAAGTATTGTTTGGATTGATAAATGCAATTGTCTCTAACGGACTGCTGCCATAGATAAGTCCACTGTGCCGGATCCCTAATTACGTCAGAAGACCTTCCGACAACCTAAATACATATGTAGAAATAAAAGATACTGAACTTGTGTAGTTTGAAGTACGGACCTTGGCGGCATACCCGAAGCCGGCTCCTAGGTTAGGTTAGATTGGGTGGCAGACTAAGTGTCACCACATACTGTCAAACTCGATCTCGAACATGGTACAAGTGGACCGGTTTTCTTTATGTTTATGTGAAGTGTGTGTGTGTCTTGAGCTATTCAGAGGACCTTTGTGCCAGGTTCGAGATCGAGTTCGACAGTGTATGGTGACACTAACGGCTCCGCATAGACCACTTGGGTCCTTACCGATACCACATACTTTCGATACTCATTACGTTCCGGTGTTAGTTCTTACTAAGAGATCATTGTTGAGCTCGAAGGATCCTGACTCATAAGCGAAGCCCCAAATCCTTGTCAAGCTGAGACCTGCAACTCCTTCCATGTCGTTGAAGAAGTGGGCTCCCAGGCATTTTAATCTTTCCGTTGCCAGCGCTGGGCAGTCACACAGAAGGTGCTTTAGAGTTTCTTCTTTATTTGGTAGCTTGCAATTCCTGTAGTCACTGTTGATCATTAAAATTGATCACTAGCAGTGGAACGCGTGTTCCGCTATCAAGTAGAGCCCCGTTAGTATGCCCACTAGTAGTGCACTTCTGCCTTCTGCGTAATTCCTGGAGGCTTTTGGTTTCTCTTCTGTCGTAGGAGTTCCAGATTATTTTCTTTATTCTGGAGTTGTTGGTATTATGCCGGTTTATGTTGGCTAGCCCATGCATCCTATTGTCCAGTTTCTTCTTGAATATCTGTATTGTTGTGGGCAGCTGTTCAGTTGTCTCTCAATCGAGGCTTGCCCCAGTGTAGCTGTAGTTCATTCGCAATTTCGTTACCTAGAACTCTGTTGTGGACCAATATCCTCAGGATTTTCACCGTCCTAGTGGTCTCCAGCGGGTGAAGAGCTATTTGGCAATTATGTACTGTCTTCGAATTGATCGTAACGGACTGTCAAGCGCTGCTTGACTGTATAACGACTCTACCATTTTCCCGAGACGATGTAACCGTTTCGGGTGCCTTCTGAATTGCAAAGACCTCCGCTAGGAATATGCTCCACTCATCTGACAGCCTTCAAGATAGATGGAAGTTCTAACGAATAGACTGCCGCACCAACTCCATCGTGCATTTTGGAGCCGTCCGTAAAGAGGTTCAGAGTCTTTCTACGTCCACGCTCATCATTCAGAATTTTTTCTCTGTCAGTTATATTAACTTCGAAGTACCGATATTGGTTTTCTTTTTGTCATAAGAGCTCCAATTTTTTTTATTATTCTTGAGTCGTTTGTGTTAAGCGAGTTAGCGTTGGCTTTTTCGTACATGCTATCGTCCAGCATCTTCTTGCATGTTTGTATTGGCGTAGGCAGCTCTTAGGCTGTCCCTGTTTGGCTAGTCCGTCCGCTACTTCGTTACCTAGAACTCCGCTATAGACCGGAACTCACAGGAGTTTCACGGTCCTAGCCGGTATCCCAGTGCTTGTAGAGCTGTTAGGCAGTCATGCACTGTCTTCGACTTGATAGTAACGGACTGTAGTGCCTTTAGTCCTGCTTAACTATCCGAGTGTATATTGATTCTACCCTTTTTCCGGAATGATATCATCACCTCGGCTACCTTTTGCATTGCAAGCACGTTTGCCTGGAAAATGCTACACTAATTGGGCAGTCTGTAGGATAGGTTGCGTGAAAGTTCCGACGAGTAGACTGTTGCACCACCTCCGGGTTCCATCTTGGAGCCATCTATGTAGAAGTTCAGCGCCTTCCTGCGTCCATGATTAACTACCGGGATCTGTTCCCTATTGGGTGTATGACTCCGAAGTTTGTCGCGCTCGGTCGCCGTGGTCGTTCGGTCACCGCTCTACGATACTAATCTAGAGCTCGGAGTTTAAATCTCGGCGCAATCAAAAACCGCCTGTGGGTACTAATAGAACTTTCACAGTGTTTCGAACTTGTCAGTATACAGACGGCGCGGATAGGAGGTGCATGCCAGCAACTGCACTTCCGAAAAGTAGATATCCTTTCGAAACGTCAACAAGGCATAGAAATGCTAGAGATTTTGACGCGTCCATGCCCTGGAGTGGTCAAGGCATTTAACATATGGCCATTCTTTGAAGGTCCTGCCTCTCTGAGCCTTAGGGCATATTTCTCTCTCTCTCTCTCTCTCAATCGCCCTAATCATTTGTGGGGCATAGCGCGCCAACTGTTCCATGTGGTCCAGTTGACGTTTCGACGGCACAAACTGGTTTCGGAGAATGCAGTTGCCAGCATGCACCTCCTACACATCCATGGCCACGAACGTCGTCGTGGACGGGATTTGCACCCGAAACGCTGGTAGTCAAACATGAGACTGATGCCTCAACCCACTGCGCTACCGATCACCCCAGGGCATTTTTAGTAGCATCTTTTCTCAGATGTAGGTCAATCGGAGGTAGGTTTAGAAGGGTATTCGGAGAGAACGATGATAATATGCTTAAAGAACCAGTGATCCCTAAGAAACATAGTCCCTGTACCCTCTCCATTTTCTGTATATTTTGCATTTGGTGTTGAGTGCTGTCCATCAGACTACAGCTCCATACGTTAGTATCGGTCTTACGGCAGCCATATATATCCAGTGAGTTATTCTCGGTTTGAGGCTCCACTTTTTACCAAGCAAGCCTTTGTAGGTGTAAAAGGCGATGTTGGCCTTCCTGTTTCGATCCTCAGCGTTACGACCCCAGTTAAGTCTACGATCCAGGATCATCTCTAACTATTTTGCATGGATTGACAAAGCTAATTCGGTGTCCCATCTTTGGCAGGAGAAATTCAAGAATTCTGATTCTCCTTGTGTAGAGGACTAGTGCAGTCTGCTGAGAATTTATACTTAGACCTCTTCTATCCTACCACCTTAGTAGTTTACTGAGAGCCATTGTTGTAAGTTCTGACAGTGTGCCCGTGTGCTTACCTGATACGAGTATTACAACATCATCTGCATTTGCTATCGCACGTATTCCGGAAAATTCGAGGGATGTTAATAATTTATTCAGTACGAGTATCCATAGCAGGGGCGATATTACTCCTCCTTGCAGAGTGCCTCGTATCGTATTCTTGGTGGCTTTAACACCTCCCATTCAGACGTTATTAGCCTGTTCGGGGGTAGTTCTTCGATCCGTTTTCATAGAGTTTCGTTCACCTCAGCAAGTTCCATGGCCCCCATAATGGCTGGTGGCATTGTTGAAAGCCCCTGCTATGTCTAGAAATGTACCAAAGGTGAATTCTTTGGATTGAAGGGATGTTTTAATCGTGGAGACCACTTCGTATAAAGCAGTTCCTACCGATTTCCCTTTCATGTATGCGTGCTGAGTTCTAGAGAGGTATGAAGAGTGGATGGTCTCCCTAATGTACCCAACTATACATTTTTCTATTGTTTTTTAAGGACGTTAGACTGATAAGTCTTAAGTCCTTAGGATTGACATGGCTACTCTTGCCTGTTTTGCGGATAAAGACCACTTTGGACTTCTTTCGCGCCTGAGGTACGTAGCCTAGTCGGAGACATCCCTTTAGTGTCGCAACAACCCAAGGAGTTATTGTGTCCATGGGTTTTTGCAGTATTGACGGTATGATTTCATCATCAAGTCGTATCCGATAAAAACAGCATGAAGAACCAATCTTTTTGATGATTTTACTTTGTAGAAACTTGCGATCTAGCTTTGCTCTGTAGTGGTTCGCAATTTCAATCAAACGAAAATTCCGCCAGTAAACCACGTCCCCAGGTATGAAGTCAAGTGAACGAGACCTCAAATTGTATGAGCCCGAATTGACTTCTCGCATCCGCTTAAGGGTTTTCTCCAATTCTTTTCTTACGAGATACAATAGATTTCATCACTGTGAGTTACGTCAGCTTGTGGGTCTTGTAGCATACTGAGTTGACGTAAAAGACTATAACTTTGTCCATGGATTACCATATTTTGTCCAAACATGGCGAAATAGGGTGAACACCTAACCTTACTGGTCTACTTCTCCAGAATACAATGGGCCTCCTGCATTAAATCACTTAGAGCACAGGGGAACTTACCCGATATGGCAATTTCAATAAATAAATAAAATAAATAACTGGCGCAACAGTCCAATTTGAACCACGGCCTCGAGATGAGTTAGCATCATCTCATTTTCTAGATCTTGACGGTTTTTTTTTGTGCAGAGGTATATGATCAGCAACACGCTCAACCGAGTTATTTACCCCATAATGGGTACTCATTTAACAGCTGAGTGGGCTCATAGTCCGACACGTAAATCCCCGGAATCGAACCGGGGCCCAGTGCGTTGAAGGCGAACGTTCTAACCGTTGCGCCATCCGGACTATGGCAATTTCAATGCCAGCCGCTTATGCAGTGTGTTTGCATCCCAACCCTTCCTGCTCTTAAGCAGCCTATTGACAGCCATATTCTAATGAAGGGGGAGAGAATACCATTTGGAGGGATTCCAATGCACACTGGCCTATATGGAGATGATGTTGCCAGATATGTGCAGCTCACCCTCTATGTCAGCAACATGTTGATAAGCTTACAGATTGAGTCACGTACACCCAGATTTGAGAGGGCATCGGTGATCAGTCTCGGATCTAGAAATCGAGTTCGGAGGGGCCTGACTTTGTTTGTTACCTGCAAAGCTAAGGGTGTGTCGACACTTATTAGACTTTCGTTAAGCGCGAACGCATTATTTATTGGAAAGCAGCATGAAATTATGAACGTACAAAACCAAGAACTTAAATTAGGTTTAGTATAAGGACAAGCTCGGTGGCCGTGGTCGTTCGGTTACCGCTCTACGATACTAATCTAGAGCTCGAAGTCCAAATCTCGGCGCGATCAAAAATTTTCTGTGGGTACTAATATAATTCTCACAGTGCTCGGAGATTGTCAGTATAAAGACGGCGCAGATAAGAGGTGCATGCTAGCAACTGCACTTTCGAAGAGTGGATATGCTATCGAAACGTCAACAAGGCATAGAAATGCTAGAGATGTTGACGCGCCCAGGCCCCTGGAGGGGTCAAGGCAATTAAGATAAAATAAGGACTGTTCGTTATTACTACCTTCAGTGACTTATAACCTGATAATCCAAATCATTCAGCAATTTAGAACTTCCAATTAAACGTCATACGAGGGTAAGGTCAGAAGTTCTCGGCCTGACAATGAAAGTTAAAAAATGATTTTATTTATCTACATAACCCCCTTGACTTCAACACACTTGGTCCAGCGTTTCTGCAACATCAGTATTCCTTCCCGGAAGTGAGAGTCTGGAAGGCTGTAAAAATATGCATCTACAGCTCTCTCAACTTCTTCATTGGATGCGAAGCGCTTCCCAGAAACAAATTTCTTCAAGTTTAGGAACAGATGGAAATCTTAGGGTGCGAAATTAGGAGAATAGGCGGGGGGATGGTCGAGAAAATTGTACCCCAAATCCCGCAGTTTTCCCATCGCCATCGCGTATAGGTGCGTTGTCCTGGTGAAAGGTGATTTTTTTCTTCTTCAAGCCAGGCCTCTTCTCGCGCAGTTTGACATCCAGCTGGTCTAGAAGTTTGGAGTAATATTCGACTGTTATTGTTCTGCCTTTTACAAGGTAATCAATTAACAGGATCCCTTTCGCATCCCAAAACACGCTGGCCTGACCTTTCCGGCAGATGCGATCGACTTCGCTTTCTCTGGCGCTGAACCATCGGCATCCACCAACTGCTTCGGCTGCTGTTTCGTTTCTGGCGTGTAGTGGTGGACCCAAGTCTCATCCATGGTGACAAATCGCCGAACAAAATTGGTTGGATCCCGATTGAATTGGTGCAAAGATTGCTGTGAAAATCGTTTGCGCGAATGCTTTTGATCGGCATTCAGCAAATGCGGCACGCATTTTGCGCAGAGCTTTCGCTCTTTTTTTGTGCAAGATGTTTTGCACCCGTTCTTTCGATATCCCCACAGCCCCAACAAATATCACTCACTTTCGTCTATCGTCCAACTCGATATCATGTACTTTTTCGATGGTTTCCGGAGTTTGTTGCGGTTTTTGGCCATCCTTCACGTGGGTCGTCTTCGCGGGACGTGCGACCACGTTTAAATTCAGAGTCTCTTTAAATTTTTGTTAGCTTCGGATGAATTTTCTTAGAGGTTAATCCATCCAAAACGAAGAATTTTATGACTGCACGATATTCAAGTTTCTCCACTTTAACGAAAAACAACAAGTAACACGTGCACCCATGGAGGAAAAAATAAATTTTCAATAATTGTAATGTTATTTGTGTGTCAGGCCGAGAACTTTTCAGCTTACTCTCGTATTCATATTAGCAAAAAATAAGTTCGATTGGAATCATATCCTATACTTCTGAAGAGAACGGGCTCTGTTTTGCCTGGATTAGCATTTAGCTCACCAAAATAGATTGCATTATAGAGTACCTAACTAAGAATACCAGGAAATTTACCAGATACGGCAGTGGGCATGTCATCCACATAAGCACACCATATAGACAGACACTTTAGATCTTGAAGCAGTCCATCGACAATTCACATTGACATTGCATTTTCGAGAAAGAGAGGGAGAGCGGTCCTCTTTGCTGGGTATCCCTACTTTTCGTTTAGACAATGCCCCCAAACAAGTGTGCCAAAACCAGCACCATGAGCTTCATTAGTAAAACCGAAGTGGAATGCGTAGCGCAAAGAAACCATCCATGGTATCTTTTGTATTCGCTGTAATTTTTGTAAATCATTTTTGAGTAGTTCCTCGAATATTGACAAAATCAAGCTCTACCAATACCAACAATTTCGAAGGGGCCCAGGCCCCCATGGCTCCCTCTAGATCCGCCAGCGTCGGTGATG
Source organism: Chloromyia formosa (assembly GCA_964017055.1). Classification (NCBI taxonomy): domain Eukaryota; kingdom Metazoa; phylum Arthropoda; class Insecta; order Diptera; family Stratiomyidae; genus Chloromyia; species Chloromyia formosa. The sequence goes on along the minus strand of OZ024813.1, from coordinate 121,143,318 downwards.
GTCGGCGGTTTTATGTTGTTAAAAGCCTTCGATATGGACGGAAGGCGACCAAAGTATACTCCTTGTATCCAAGTAATTTTTCAATGTTAGCTACTAGTACCGCGTCCGTAGATCTTCCCTAGTAGGCATACTGGAAGGTAATCAACAATTGTATAGGAATGGACTCATTGTCCAGTGGCTTGTGATAGGGGCTTGGCCCTTAAATGGTAGGCGACTCACCGGCTGATTCACTCAAGGTGAACTCGAAACAGTAGATACGCAGAAGGCGAAGTTATATTGTGGTTACTTTGTATTAAAAAAAAAAGACTTTTCACGAAGGAGTGGGTTTTGGAGGGATATTTTCAAATTCGCCTTAGGCATCAAAAGAGCTTTCTACGGCACTGTTTCTCGGAATGCCCCATGGACCCATTCAAACCAATTGGCCGTAATTCGCGTATCCTATAGCATACTATACTAGGAGAGATAGGGATTACCATTATCAGATTTCATACCTTTTAAACATTTTTATTAAAAATATTAATGAGAAAACTTTTTAAAGCAACGAAGATTGCTTTTTGACCAGAGTCCCAATTTAAGGAAAATTCTGAAAACCGCCTGGAAAACCTCTTCTGGATCTGTAATTCCATTTTCTCCGACTAATTTTTAAATAACTCTCTACCAGAGACACTAAATGACTTTATAATCACTGCCATATCAATCGCATAATTTAGCTGATCCCTAATTATCCTGAATCCGACCACACATTCAATACCTAATTACATTTTTTACTCACTCTCTTGATTTCTCTCTTTCAGCTATCTATGGCGAAAATATCGACCAGGACCAAGTGTAGGTGGACTTATGGGCGACACAAGTACGGATCCGTTGGCAACCAAATCCATGACGATGTCCCAGGATGAGGTGAGTTCATTTTGCAACATAATTTTGCTTTTGTGCACTACTCTTTGCTGTGTGTGCCGTGTTGTTGATTGATGTTCTCTGCACACAATGTTATAATTGATGTTAGAACTATCCGTACACACATCCTATGGTCATACTTATGACCGATACTAATTGCAATATTCTGTATCCTGACAATGTCCTTTTAGATGGTAGAGACATGAGGTCAACTGATTGTTACATTCCTAGCACGCATTTAAAACGGATCTGCGTGTGTAACGAGTGGTTTTTGTGGTAAACATGCGTTTTGTGTGTGTGGCAGAAAATATTCGAATTCCAGTCGTTTCCTCCCTGTATCCTTAGAGCTTTTGCCTTGATTTTTAATCTATGATTTTGTTTTATATTATATTAAACTCTAGCACTCTGACCAGATCTTACTCTACGCTATGTGCTAAAATCGAAAATGTTTGTTGCTATGGTAAACATGGCTGTCGCAGCCGTGAACATTAAGTGCTAGTACGAGTATGATATGTATAGATCGGGACGAGTTAATCCTTTCTTCCTCAACACACTATCCCTCTCCCGATGTGTAATTACAACATGTCATCATTATGGAAATTAGGCTAAGAGCTTCATTTTCCGAATGCTTTGCATAAGATGAAACGGAAGTTATTATGTGGTTTTCTGGGCTGCATTGACATGTCGAGGGAGCGCCCAAAGGGGTTGAAGGTGAAATATTTTAATTAACATCGTCGAAACATGTGTACCGCATGGATTGCGTTTAGTAATGTGGTTTTGTGGGGCGTTTATATGGAATACCCAATATTAAACGAAACATACATCAGTTGTCAGGATAGATACAAATAATGGGTCACTTTGTGGATTTGTAGATATGGCTAGAATTGGAAGAAGAGCGGAGAAGAGTGTTCTATATAAATAACAAATAATATTCAAAATTGTTAAATAAGAAGGAAAAATAACTATTCTGAATTACACATACGGCATATACAATCGGACAATGTATCGGAAGTGCCAGCAAGAAGTACCGAGTTTTAATTGCAAAAATCGATGTTGTGAATAAATTATTTTATGTTAACATGTTATTTTTGGCGTAAAGTCAATCGCTTGAAATAAAAACTAAATTCTCTTTAACGCTTAGGCACTACTCACACGGGGATACTCAAATTCCCGAGCGACTGGGCTAACCGGCGACTAAAAGATCTATCATGTTTAATCAGACGGCGGCCCTCATACGGAGATATTTCAGTCACGGATACTCGACAATTGCGCGACCGGAGGCTAGGAGGTTCGACATGCTAGTCTCCAAGCAACGTAGTCGCCCAGTCACCTGGTTATGCATGTCGTTTGAGTGAAGTGGTCATTGTGCACGGCTGTTGCTCGGTGATCCTCGTGGGCGGCTTGCTTGCGGGGATCTTGTGTGTATATGTCGAGATATTGATACGGATAAAGGTTGACGTTGTGGACGACAAGAGGAATATGGTTTTCGGATTGCTTATAGATGTGCGGGGTCGACTTGCTTGGGGTACTATTGCTGTACATGTCGCTGTCGTATATTAGTCCAGGCTATTAACGAAACCAGGTGTGGGTTCATCTTTTTCATCCAATGCCGGGTGCGAACACATTTTTTGGGTCCCCGTTGGGGAATTTATCCGCTCAAGAGGTTGATCGCATACGATCAGTAAGGGCGACGACATGCGAAGATCCATATAAGTTGTATGGAATCGATGGCTGTCGCCCGAATAAAGTTGTTTATGTGTAAATACTTTTGTTTTAACAACGGGTTAGGGTAAGTTAACTCGTGGAGCAAAAAAACGATCCACGGCAGCCATCCAGGTTAACCTCTTAAATGTTATGTCATGCCAATCAGAGCTGTCTGATTGGCCTTCGAAACTGACAGTAGCGACAAGCAATTATGACCGCCGAAATATTAGATAGTAGTCACGAGATATAGAGAAATATTATAAATGTGGAAACTGAATGAACTGTCGTCGGAACTTCGCACCCATTGTCATATTAACGGCAAGCAAATTTATAGGCACATTTTGCTGGTACAATTGTACAACAGAGAAGAACGAGATAGAAGGGAGGATAATCACAATCTATGTACACAGAATCCCCTGAAGCAGTTCCACCTCATTCCGTCTGCTGAGAAGTGTTCTCTTCCCCGGAACACTGGCCCCGTCCATATAGTCCCGAACCAACCTGTCAAATTCACATTCCCCAATTCCATCTCATTTCCCCAGAACACCCGCCGGGTCCATATAGTAAAACAACCAAACAAAAACCAATGCTGCAGAACAATTGCTTCGTTTCTCTCCGGTAGTTTCATTTCCTTCTTTCTCTCTCTTCTCTGCTGTACAACCTATCGAGTGCAGGTTAGCCACCCCAGTAGCCCATGCAGGGTCAAGTTGGTGTTGTAGTGCATGGAGATACCTTAACCTGCACCGGATTGATAATCAAAAAAACACACCTATATACTGTTGATCTAGGCCCACCCATATGTACAACCCCCGGGAGTAGAGGAAGTTGAGCTCGTGTTGCGGTCACTAAAACGAAATGAAGCACCGGGCGCTGGCGAGATTTCAGGTGAACTGCTAGGATTCGGTGGAACGGGTCTAGTTAATGTCATGCATCAATTACTCCTGCGAATATGAGAGGACGAGGTGATCCCAGACGATTGGCGCAGAAGCACCATCTGTCCAATTCACAGGAAGCGAGACAAACTGCAGTGTGAGAATTACAGGGGCATATCACTAGTCTGTACGTCCTATAAAATGTTGACGAAAATTCTGGAAAATAGAATAAAACCGTACACAGAACGAATCAAGGCAGTTTCAGACCTGGTCGCTCCACAACCGATCAGCTTTTTACGGCAAAACTGATACTCCAGAAGTGGTGGGAATACAACGTAGACGTATACCAAATCTTTGTCGACTTCAAGCAGGCATACGACAGTATCGATCGTGGAGTACTGTTCAACATCATGGTGCAATTTGGTATACCAGTAAAACTAGTGTGACTGACAAAGATGACGATGACGAACTTCAACAACAAGACGCTACTTATCAAGTCGATACAATTAGCAGCGTACGCCGACGACATCAGCATCATGTCCCGAAGATTGGCCGACTCAGAAGAACTTCTGCTTACGCATGACGCCGCTGCAAAAGAAGTTGGGTAGGGTAGAACTAAAATAATGATGCAATCGAGGATTAGGAAGCCAGCACAATCGAGCATCAATATGGGTAACCTCAACATCGAATTCGTGAACGACTTCATATACTTGGGTTGCAACTTGTGAAGGGACGCCAACGAAACTGAGGAAATCAAGCGACGGATACAGTTAGCTAATAAAACTTTCTTATCGGTTCTTCCCATAATGAAATCGAAGCATGTGCACAGAAACACGAAGCTCCGCGTGTACAAAACCATCATACGACCAGTGCTATGCTATGGCTGCGAAGCATGGACCCTAACTCAAGCCTCCGGAAACATACTAGACACATTTGCACGTAAGCCTCTGCGGCGAGTTTTTGGGGCTGTTTGTGATCGAGATGGATGGCGCATCCGGTACAACCATGAGTTATATGAACTGTACGATTATCTGGAAGTTTTAAAAATCGTCAAACTACAACGACTTCAATGGGCAAGGTATGTACAACGAATGGACGATGATCGTATGCCAAAGAGAGTTATGAACGGACGATAAGTTGACGAAGTGAAACTGCGAGGACGGCCGAGAGCTCGTTGGGAAAACTCAGTATATGCGTACGCCGCGCAACTACTGGGCTTCCAAGATTGGAGGACGCGGTCACGTGACCGATATAATTGGAGGACAACGATCCAGGCGGCCAAGGGCAGACTTCGGGCTGTCGCGACTCGATGATGATGATGATTCGTTCTCACTTCGCACTTTCCACGTTATTTCTATCATTTTTCGCTTTGGATGCACATCTTTCAATACCGGACCGAGGTGGATTTCCTGAAAACGTTGGGTAATTCCCACTTCTGAAATCTGTAGGAAAATGAATACGCGTTCCTTAAAGTCACTGGTCAGAACAAGACTCTTTATTTCACAATCGACTTATATTCTAAATGACAATGGCAGTTCATAGTAGTTAGTCAAATCATAATGTACAGGATTTCTGTAACGTCTTATTCAAATTTAAAAATCAATCATAAAATCACTGCAGTCAAAAGCAAGATCTTAAAACATTATTGACCTTTCTCTCTCTCTGGATCCGGTTAACCCCTTGTGAGGCATAGGGCATTAACCACGCCGACTTTCCACCTCGTCCTGTTCGCCGCCATCGCCTTCAACTATCTTCACGATTTGCCTAATGACTTACCTTCGACCTCGACTGATCTTCTCCAGGTGTTTCTAGGTCGTCCAACTCGCCGACTTGGATCGGTTCCCTATGAGTTCCAATCGAGGGCCTGTTTAGCAATGTTCTCCTGCCCCTTTCGGAGTGTGTGACATATCCATTTCCACTTTCGCCTTTTTATGGAGGTGTCTATCCTGTCCTGGCCAGTAATGAACAGGAGGTCGTCGTTAGAAATGTAGGATGCGCCGTAGACACTGGTTCACGAAAGATTGCAATCTAGTTGTTATCGCCCTGTTCACCTTCCAAGTTGAACAGCCATAAAGAAGTACAGATTTTACATTGGTTTCGAAAATCCTGAGTTTGGTACATCTGGAGATGTTGTTGTTTTGCCAAAAATGAGTTAAACTGAAAAAGCTGCCCGAGCCTTATTGATGTGAGACAGTACAGCAGCATCCGCTCCACCATCTGCTGTAACTACGCAAATTGTCCACTTTTTCCACCGTCTGCCTCGAAACACAAATTTCGCTCTGTCTTTCTGGATCCAAGCTCAAGTACTTATTTTAGTTTTGCAGCATTGATTTTAAGCCCCGCATTGCGACTTTCGCGGTGTATTGACCTTTGGATTACCATTACTCTTTTTACAAAAGTTAGAAATAGCTTTTAAGAAAGAAAGGTTTTGATTAGTAATAAATAATTGTAATTCAATAATTTCAATACTCTGCCGGCCACGCTTCAAAATTTGGTTTATCAGAAGTTCGAAAATAGCCGCTAACCTGACACAATGAATGCTATGCCATATGGAAACTTAGTAGCGTCATTAACCCCCAATATATAGCAAGAATGCCAGAATCGGCGGGTAACTGGGACGCATTGAACAGGGCTGTGCGCTAGATACTGTACACCGAAAACTCTAAAAACCGGCAGTAACGTCACTGATGAGTTTCTTGTTTTTTTGGTAATGTGGAATTTGATACTCATTTATATGGTACTGAAAGGACCTGCTTTGTCAGATAAAGATTCGGTTTTCAGTCCGGCCTCATCCTCTACAGTAAACCTTTGGATAGTAGAAAAATGCAATCATGACTGGCTTTCAACTATAGTTGCTATAGCATATTCATTTCTATATTATAAAAAAAAAACAAAAAAAAAAAACAAAAAATATACACAGCTTGATTCATGAAAATGACTTCTTCGCATATTTAACATCCTTTTAAGTCAATTACGTATGATAAAATCTCACTTCATATTTTTAAAACGACTCCATTCAAACGACTTTTATAAAACGTGCCTTTTTCTGTACACACGAGAGAAAGCCAAAGGCAGAAATAAAACAAGAAAAAAAGTAAGTCCATTTCCTGGTAAGTCCTTGAGTTTGCAACCATTTACATTCACATATTTGCAACGGATGACGTTTTCATATACACATGTCTGGGGCGATATTGCGGATGGCGCCTGCACTGAAAAATGCAGACTGATAAGAGCGAAAAGTAATTTCATTACACTCAAAGAAAAATTCTCGAATCTAGGACGAAAACGACAATGTTGTACCCGTGTCTGTTGCTTAGAGGAAATGGATTTTTTTTTCTTTTCTTTAACATGAATATGTTTTATTACTACGAGTATTTGCCGTGGACCCTAGTGGGACATAGCGCGTGAACTACTCAGAAGAAACTTCGTTGACGTTGCGTCAGCATATACTCGTAAATGGTTTCGACGATGCATGTTGCTAGCATATACCTGTAGCCCATTTAGTCGCATTCTGTGACAAGCCGGGAATGGGAAACCCACGGAATCAGTATGAACATATTAACCTACCAGAGATTTTTCCGTTGATGTCCTTTCAACATCTAACACGAGTAAAACTCTGCAACTCTCTCCCGTTTTAAATTCAGACGCCCTAGAAACAAGGAGTCCAAATAAAATTTATACATGAATGTCAAGCTCTAAATAAAGCCTCCGTTGGTCACTAAAAAGCATGCGATTTGATTTCGGAAGGCTGCGATTCGCCCTTCTTAGTGTCGCCATACACTGTCGAACTCGAACACGAACCTAGTACAAGTGTCCCGGTTTTCTTCACACCTATGTGAAGTGTGTGTGTGTGTCAGAGGAAATTTGTACCAGGTTCGAGTTCGAGCTCGAGATCGACAGTGTATTATGACACTTACAACTGAATCCCATTCTGGTTTCCGATTTCAGCGTGTTGACGAGAAGTTTCCGGACTATCTTTAACAAACTCCCTTCTGGCAGATCTAGGTGAGCCCCACAAGCGCCGCGTCTATGGGAAGTCGATTGAGCTACTGCCTAAGCGCGATCCTCCACTGGAAGCGTATTTGAGCGACAATGGGCTCCTGCGATACAAGCATCAATATGTGGCGCGCGAAATAAGCGCTTACAAGCGGGGATCGTCCATTGCAGCCGTCTTCGCGCCTCAGTATGCTTAACTATCCCTTCTATTGCACACAAAACTAATCGGGAAAATGTTTCTTCCAAATAGATTCCTCGACGCAGCACGCGGCTAGGAGCGGCAACGAGCGACAAACCCAATTTTTTTGGATCTGACTTTAGAGTCGCATGGGGCACGTACACGCTCGTAGCCCGCTCCATTCAAACACGCTTGTAGTGGATGCATGTTTGTGAAAATCCTAAATGTTGAATCTGGCGCGCATTGCCGCTTGTGTCACGGAAGCGCGTTGCCGCTTAAACACGCTCCCAGTGGACGGCCGCACTAACAGTTTGCGTTGATGATGGAGATTTCTCATGCCAACAAATCGCCTCCGCATCAGGGAAAGCATCACCTAGACATTCTAAGCGGCGCGATGACGTGGCGCCCTAGCAGGAGCAAAATCCCCGGATCTGAGATAATTTCCATTTTGTACGGGTGGTTTCATAGAGATGAGTGTCCTGAAAGGAGCCCGCAGAAAATTCTTAGTATTTGTAGTAAAACTTACTAGTTTCTTTAGATATCATTTATGCCATTTTGTTTGTGTGAGGCCAAGGAAACTGTCACAGTGCATTAAATTTTCTGAACGTTCCTATTCCCTGATATGTTGTTTTTCCCTGCACAGAGGGATACCACAGAGGGTCAGGGGACTGAATGTGTTCAGTGTTCAGTGATAAGTCCCCCGCCCCCACATTTTTCAAATGTTATCTGCTCAGCATCAGTATCCCCTGGGAGCGGTTAGGATTCAGCTTGGGTCCATGTTTTCCTAGTTGCATGACATGTAGTTTCACTACTCCATCTAGAGCTCGCCCTATCATATGTCACAGCTTGGGTAGTAATCAATTTACAGCTGCTAGAGCCATCCCTCGTAGACACTCCTTGATGTTATTGGTCGCACCCGCCCGAGCCAGTTCATTAGCATTACAGTTACCAAGAAAAACACTGTGGCCTGGTATCCAGCACTGGGTTATTTTGAGACAGTACAGTAATGTCTTTTATATAACCACGATAAAACTAAGCAATTTAATTTCCGGTTGAGATAGAGACCGCGGTTCACAGACCAGTTTCACGGAGGCGAACAGCCGCGTTCGCCGCCAACTGCTCTGCGATAATGTCCATGGGAAGCAAATTTAACAATGCGCCTAAGTGTCACCATACATTGTCGAACTCGAACCTAGTACAAGTGGACCGGTTCTCTTCACACCTATGTATGTGAAGTGTGTGTGTATGTCAGAGGAAATTTGTACCAGGTTCGAGTTCGAGATCGACAGTGTATGGTGACACTAAGGCAGCTGAGAATGACACTAATTTTCTGTGAATGGACTGCAAAGCGCTTTTTAAGATGGTCGTTGGGATGTCACCAGCTGATATTAACAAGTATAGCCGCTTCCTGAACTGCAGGCTAACGTAAAAAAATATTATTTCTAGGAGATACTAGGCCATTCACTACGTCACGAACAATCCAGGGTTCCTTTAATAAAGAAATAAATGCTTTCGATTCACCGAATCTCAAATCATTTTCATACAAAACGACAGCCCGGTTTTAATGCAGGTCTCGTAAGGGATCTCATCAGATCAAAGTTGAAAGTTGAAGATTGGTTGAATGTCAACTTATTTCGCCTCTATTTAAATGTATCCTGAGTCCGCAATTCTCCCCAACGCCGGCGAAGTATCCGTATGTGGCTGTTTCGCTTGGCTCAGATCCTTATCGTTCTTTTCATCCGTGTTCGGTATATGAGTCCGAAATCCAAGCGAAACGGGCAAGATGGAGAAGAAATGCAGCTCAAGCTGCTTTACAGTGATGAAGATTAACCTGCGTAGGCGGTGATCTTACCCACATCTTCACAGTAACATTGGTCTCCCTCTCAACTTGGATCGTTACAAGATCCAAAAACTACTGCATAGTGAACCGTCGAACAACAGCAATCGCTTAGCCATTGATTTTGGAACCAATAGGAACTTTTCATACTTGAAATAACCAGATATCCGTAAGAATCTTAGTGTCAAGTTTACTGATAGATACGTAAAAAATATGCATTCAATTTCGATCCATCCATCACTAAAATCTGAATATTCGAGCTCTAGATGAATCGAATTCAACCGCTTAAATTGAATTTCAACTGATATTCAATAGAGCTCACCGGCACGAGTCTCTCTAAATCCGAATCATTACAATATTTATGAAATCAATCAATCGCGAACATATTTCACTGCCTTTTACGACACCATTCAAGCACGTTTCAATCAATCTTTCGACTAGCTCGTTAGATTATTTGTGTGTACGAGTCCTCTACTTCTAGGATAGGATTCAATCCTGTTTGTGCACTCAGTGAAGTAAAATGTTGCGCTTTGCTGGAAAATGCAATTGAATGCGAATCTGCATTTTGAATAAAAACGACGGACCAGTATTGTGTCTCTATCGTTCTATTCCAACCAACCCCCATCTGGAGTGCAGGTGAATCCGCTCTTCGTTTGATGGTCATTTGTTAGGGCTGATGAGAACGAGACGAGTGGGGTTGCAATTAGGTAATTGGGTTCATGTTGTGGCTACAACAAGGAATTTCCCTCCTATTCACCAAATTTCCAGAACCGAGATTCAAGGATTGGTATTTTGCGTGCCCAGTGGATATTACTCCACGCTGGCCGCGCCATCGTTATCCTCATCAACATGGTCGACGTTGTCTAATTGTAGTATGGCATTTCGCCGCGAAATTTTTACCTTGGCTACCCGAAATAATTAACGCACAGACGAAATTTTGGCAGCAGTCGTCCGAAGAGATGATCACGAAATAAGCATGGGCGGGCAGAGTATCGTAGGCACTAAAGTGGAACTAACTCCGCTTTTTGTTCGGCGCGGACCCCGTGGACTCTTGAGAGTCGTGATGCGGTCGTCAGTCCTTTCTCTTTTATTTGTGTGTACCGTAGATGGATGAATGGATGTCGGTTGCATGCACAAAGATGGTAGAAAAGAAGCGAATTACTCTAAAATTATCCATGATGACTTCCTCTTGCACTTGGTCAACGGCCTTATTTTTTTTTTTGGTTGCATTGCACGGTCCCATGGCTCCAATTTGTTACTTTCTTGATTGGCGGTGTAGAGAATTAGATTTTAAGTTTGCGATTATTGGATGTAGTGGTGCGTCAAACCTTCGTAGTTGTTAAAAGGAATCGAAAAAAAAGGGTTCCAGTAAACGATGCCAATTTGAAAGGGTACATTCGGCTGCTCTACGCTTAGTATACGCTTGAAGGCCTAAGGTTAGATTAGGTTAAGAAGCTGCCGTGATTCATCACAGCACACATAGACCAATTGCGGGTTGATTGTGGTACCTCTGATAACATTTCACTTCACTAAAAAGAGACCTAGGTTCCGAACCAACCTGTATTGGGGGCGACCGGTAGCGCAGTGTGTTGAGGCATCAGTCTCATGTTTGACTACCGGCGTTTCGGGTTCGAGTCCCGTCCACGACGACGTTCGTGGCCATGGATGTGCAGGAGGTGCATGCTGGCAACTGCATTCTCCGAAACCAATTTATGCCAACGAAACGTCAACTGGGCCACATGAAACAGTTGACGCGCTATGCCCCACAAGGGATTAGGGCAATTGAGTAATGTATCGATTAAGCTGTATCACGCACATATACTTGAGGTTTTCCAAGCTACAGTAAAACCAGGGGTCCATGAATTTCTTCCTCCTAATAGCCAATGCTGGTCAATGACAGAGAAGGTGTAAACCGCTCTTCTCCTCATCCGTATTTTCACAACTCCCGCAGTAGTCATTATGAAGAACCTCTCTTTAATTGCCTTGACCCCTCTAGGGGTATGGGCGCGTCAACATCCCTAGCATTTCTATGCCTTTTTGACGTTTCAATAGCATATCTACTTTTCGGAAGTGTTTACTTCAAGAGTTAAGGCTCTGGTACACACGTGTATACGCGATCGCGTGATTTTTACCCGAATCGCGTAAACGCGACTAGTATTTACTTAAATACAGGTTAGGTTCACGCGAACGAAACGTCACAAACGGGTATCGAAGCGAATTTTACTGAGGCGGAAATAAATCACACTTCGTTGTGTTTACACGAGGTGCGTTTACGATTTGGTGTTCATCGATAACTCGAGGTCTATGTGTAAATATCCCACTGCGTTATGAAATGATGCCAGATTGTTAATACTGTGTTAATAGGCGTGTTTTTTTTGCATAACCGTGTAGGGTCCCTGCCCTGGTTGCGCAAAAAAACGCTTTGGGGTAGCATACAGGTTAAATTCCGTTAAGAGTCAGAAAAAGCATTTTCTATGGGCTCAGAAGCATGTTACTTGGACTTAGAAGATGTGGAACACTGCCATCTTTTCGGAAAAGTCAAAATTTAATCTAAACGTTATAGCAACCTCGAGAAACGGTCAACGACGAATGCCTTCGAAGACTCCCTCCGAAATCTTAGGAAGTTATGTTGTGAGAATGTTTTCCCGTCAGGAAAGTGATCGACTCTTCCCAATAGCTGACAGAGATTATCATCTTCCGAACTCAAATTTCATACTTTGAGGCTATTGCATACGTTTTTGCCTGACGCTTAACGGAAAGTCTTTCTTATGGACTGGTTTCAATGCAAGTGAGCAAGCTTTCACAAACCTTTGATTGTTTGATTGTCGTCCGAACTTGATCGTACCTAATGTCGCGAAGTTTTGAAGTTGTTCCGGCGACTTTGTGAAAAGGCGATCTACCACTGCTGCTGATGTTGATGTAGCCACGAATTTTAGTTGCATTTTAGCAGGGGGAGTCTTTCGCAGGCAGGAGCGTGTGCCATGCATACGTTGATCCTTGATCAGTCCCGTCTTTTGGCACCGGTTTCTCTGTTGCTGGTAAAAGGAGCACTAAATGTGTCGGGTCGGATGAAAGGACTGCTAATTATTGGAGGATGCTGGCGATATTCGAATAACGCTTGTTGTGTGCGCAACAGGAGTCGGCTGAACGGGAGCTGGTGTTGCGGGTGGTGGCCTGCTGCTCTTTGTGAAGACCGCCCCTCTGTCGGAGTGTGAGTCTTCTCTTTTTGGCTTTCCCTGCCGGCAGACACGCCGTCCGCCTTGGAGGCTAAGTATATCGTTTCTTCGCTCCCGTCGTAGCAGATGGCGTTCCTTCCGGCCGGAATTTTGTTGGTGATCTGTAATAAATCCATTGTTAGGACCGGTCATATGAAAAAGACGATTAAACAATCCCAAAAATTTTGTTTTTCTGTTGCGGGCAGTGCAGCCTAATCGTTGGAATTTCTTGATGACAGCTCCGATGACAATGCAACCTTGCAAGTTTCAGGCTGGAACTTCCAAGATTGCATTCCAGCTTATTTCTGTCTTCGAAATTCAAACGTAGAGGCGACTACTTCTCCTCAGATGGTACGGTAGCGTTGCCAGCTGGTCGCTACACCGGAGTTATAGTTGAACGGGTCGCTGCTACAATCAGTAGCAAATATACCGGGCGAATATTTTAGCCCGATTCACTTGCAACTGTGTGCACCCCCGACGCGGCCGACAATAACTCCCGTGGCGCTCGTTACAGTTGTCCCTAGAAAATTTCCAGTTGGAACGTTTCAATTTTAGAATAATTTTTTTTGAAATTCTTGATTAATAAATATTGAAGCCCATCTTTTAGTGATGCCCTATGTACGTGCTTATATTGCCTAATGGTAAATGCAGGGTTACAGAAGCCAATTGTACTCGTGTAAGCATACCTTGCACAACTACAGTTGGCCTCTTAGCGAACCTACTCCAAAGAAAGCAATCGTTTCGACGACCTCCTTATCGCCAACCGTCCCAACTGGCAGTAATTTAAAACGGCAGTCAGTGTAATTCCATAAAACAAATCGTCCAAGTTCAAGCTGGACAAGACTAAACGAGCATGTTAATATTTAGTTATCGCATAGTTGGAGGGCGCTTTGTTGCCAATGTGTCCCCGAACAATGAACAAAGTGGCCACAGAACCGCTCTCTGTATCCACCGAACTTCTAGCTAGTATCTACTTTGAAAGCAGCAAAATAAAGTCCTGCAATCCGCCACCTTCACCATATTCACCGAACAGTACATCACATGCATACGAACAACTCATCTAAGCGGATAAACTGAAACGATACGAGTTAGTTGATCCCAAAAGGGTAGACAAATTGTTGACCATCTTTAGGATTATCCTGCTTGACTGTCGGCCTGGAGCGCTAGTGGACTGCTGGACGAGTGCCAGCCTCAAATACCAAAACAAGTCCCAAAACAAAAAAAAAAATCTCATTCTCTGGACGAAAAAAATGGATAGCTCCTAAACTTTTCCAGCATTTTTATGCATTGCTTCCATTTTTTCAGGAGTTTGATGTTTTTTTTACCGTATGGTATATGAGACTTTACATTGCGATAACCGGAGGATGTGTTCGGTAAACTAAGAGCACTTCACCCTACCCATGGACTTGTACGTGTGACTATAGCTACGTAAGTTTCTTTTTTTGTAAACTCTCTATCTGATTGGCGATAAGCAAATTAGTTTGTTTGTGTATCCGTCGAGTTGGCAGACAGTTTCGTGTTTCTATTAGACTTGAGCATTTTTTTCGGAAAAGGACTAAACTTTGATGCAATTATCGCTAATAGGATTTTTTGGATATCAAAAAGGTTTTTGAACTACACAAGGAATCCGTTTGAATACATGTTACTAGTCATGGTTGCTCAAAATTTAACCTACTCTTTTGGACCTAGGTCACTCACTCAGACCTAAATTCGGTAGGCACGATTTTAAAAACATCTAGGTTGTAAAGGTGCTCAAACAGGTTGCATCTGATACCTTTGCTCTGGTGTTCATGAAGCGCGCTGCAGAGTACTCGCACGTTGTTAATGGCAATCAAAAACAATATACGCGACAAAATGCAGCCTTGTCTCACTCCGCTATGTATCTCGAAGGGATCTGAAAGCTTACCCTTGTGTAAGACGTGACATTGGGCTCCGCTATAGGACTCCTTGATGATGGATATGATTTAATCTGGTATACCCCTCTTACGTAAAGCCTTCTAGATTTATTCTCGCTCACTGCTGACAAACGCCTTCTCGACATCGATGAACATGAGACGTAATGGGGATCTCCATTCTGCGGATTGTTCAATAATATTTCGGAGGGTGTTGATGTGGTCGCTACATGACAAACCCTCGCAAAAACCAGCCTGTTCATTGTTCAGTGTGCGGTCAACTGTATGCTTGATCCATATTTTTGCCATCAGTTTAGAGACTGCGGGGAGGAGGCAAATTCCACGCCAATTATTACAATCCTTCAGGTCGCCTTTCTTCGGGATCTTACTAATGTCGCCCTTGTTCCATTCTTTAGGGAGAGTTTCGGATTCCCAACACTCTTCGATAAGGGGAAGAAGAATATCCGCAGTAGCGTTGATATCCGCCTTAAAATGTTCCAACGGAATTCCATATATCTCCGGGACTTTACCCGCTACCATGGATTTAATAGCCACAGTTAATTCCTATTTAGATGGTGGGGTGGTATCAACTCTGGCTATTTGCAGAATACTTTTTACTTCTAGTGAAGATGAGTTCAAATGTCCAAAGGTGTTGTTGAAGACCTCAATGAAGTGCTCTCTCCACCGTCGCAGTTGGTCTTCATCAGTGACCAGTAGGGATCCGCCTTTATCTTTCACGGGATGTTCAGCTGCAAAAGATTTGCCAGTTAATGGCTTGATAAGTTTGTAAAGGGTTCCACTGTCACCACGGTAAGCCGCTTTTTCTGCCGTCTCTGCTAATGCATTGATGTTGTTGCGTTTGTCCCGTCTTACGCTTCTTTGCACGCCTTTTTGAAGAGAACGGTATTCAGCTCTAAGTTGACCTTTGACTGCGTAGTCAGTACCTGAGTTGATTCGTTCTTTAATTCTCTTGCGTGCCGAGATTAGAGACCATGTAGAGTCAGGGCCGTCGAGAGAAAATCCGGGCCCGGTACTCAACTTTTGTTGGGGCCCCTGTATGGCGACCGGTAGCTCAATGAACAAAAAAAAAAGGTCAAAGCGTACGTTTTTCTATTTTTTGGTAGGGGTCTATATATGGCAACCGGTAGCTCAGTGCGTCAGAGTGGGATGAAAGGGGAAGGAGCAAAAAAAAAAAAGCTCAGTGCGTAGATAGGTTTTTTTTTTCATTTTTTAAATTTTCGAGCGTAGATACATTTTTTCCATTTTTCAAATTTTCGGGCCCCCGAGAAAAACACGGGCCCGAGGCGTTTCGCTCCTTCCGCCCCCCCCCCCCCCTCTCGACGGCCCTGTGTAGAGTTACTAATGAACCGCGCTCCAATCTGCCCGCAAATGTTTCACCGTACGAAATAAATGAGTCCTTAGCGATGTTCCATTTATCATAAATTATAGGAGTCTCGTAAGGTGGTGGTGCAAAGCGGTAGAATAAGCACGTCTTATAGATGGATCTTTGAGCTTTTGCATATTAAAATGTGGCAAGGTGCTTGCATTTTGATTGCGATGGATCGCTGCCGTTCATTAGCGCACTTTTGCGACAACAAGTTGGTGATCGCTGTCTATATCAGCACCCCGTTTCGACCTGACGTCTACGAGACAGTTCCACCATGTCTTGGCTATATGGTCAATCTGGTTCTCTGTTCTGTCATCCGGAGAAACCCAGGTTGTTAAATGGCATCGTCTGTGCTTGAACAAAGTACCGCCGATGACGAGCTGACAAGAGTTGCAAAACTCCACGAACATCTTGCCATTTTGGTTCCTGTTGCCTAGACCATGATTGCCCATTAGGTGTTCCAAACCAAGGTTGTCAGACCCGACTTTGGCATTGAGATCACCCATAATAATTTTTATGTCATCTTTGGCAGCTTTGTCGTAGGTGTCGCCGAGTCGGTGATAGAAGGCGTCTTTAGCTGATTGATCCGCTGGTTCAGTCGGGGCGTAGCACTGAATTATTGTTTTCTCACCCTGGATTTAAATCTGGCTGTAATGATACGGTCGGAGATGGGCTTCCAGTCAATTAGAGATAGGCGTACCTCTTTAGTCAACAGGATTCCGACGCCCGCCATTCGAGGTGAGGTATCGTCTTCACTTCCAGAGTAGAGCAGCCTTGTTTGGGAGCTTGGTGATAAAATCGTTCCCGATCCAGGCCATCTTGTTTCGCTCAGTCCTAGTATATCAATATTATATGCGGTCATTTCCCGTTCGAGTGTAAATTGATTTCAGGTACGCAGGTTACAAGCCTACATACCCAATCTTAGGGGAAGGGTTGCTTCCTTAGGTGTCGCAAGAGTCGCCGGGAGCTATTTTTTATATAGCGCAGAGGTAGCTCTCCAATGGTGTTTTTAATTGCGCGTTCTTTTGATGATCTTTCAGCTGGGTGTGACGTTGTGTTCTCACAACTATGTTGCAACTCCACCGTTCGCCTATTTCCTGAGACGCACTGGTGTTATTGGCCATTCAGGATGATCATCGTTATGTGCCTCTACCAAACATTTTGCAGTTCAAAACTTGGTTGGCTTGGTTATTCGTTCCAGAGGGCGCCTACGAGGAGGACTGTGGAAGAGGTCTTTTGCCCTCTACAAGGTCAGGCGTTTAACAGAGCGAAATCGATGATTATAGTATTATATAATTATAGTATTATATATAATGGGGTTGCAAACTCAGGACCACCGACAGGCCACAAGGCATACGCCACAATAGTCGAATGTAGCACCACGGGCTGAGTATATGATACATAGTCGATACGAATCATCAACCACAACCATGCACATCCTCTCTACTGATTTTTTTTTTCAATATTTTGTTTAAAATTTTGTCTTCAATTTTTTTGTACAAAATATTGCACCGTCTAAGGGCCCTAAAATACTACTGTAAGATAGATTCTAGTCAACACTTTCGATATCCCGTATTTATTGCTGAAATAGTGTTTGAGTATTTTTGTTAACAAAATGTTTTTAAAAATTTAAATAAGGGACTGTAATCAGTATGTTGTGTTTGACCAGGGCCGTGCGAAGGGAGGGGCGAATTGGTCGACTGCCCCGGGCGCCATTAGCAAGGGGCCACCGAAAACAAGTTTGATATTTGGGAATTTCCATAGCGCATTTCAAAAAGGATATTTGTACAAATTTATACAATGGCCGCGAGAGTGACACCCGACACCTCGCCATAAAACCCTTTTTTGAATCTACATCTAATCTCATACCTCTTCTTCCTGTGTTTAATTATCATAACTGAACACATGGATATTATGTACAAAATAACAGAAAATTTCCCATTTTTTTTTTAGAAAAAGACGCATATTTTATGAGTGTACATGCGAGTGCATGTGTGTTCCACCGAATATACGTATTCTCAAAAATTTTGTACAGATTTCAGAATGCAAATTTTGGTTTAAAAATTTTTACAAAAAAGTGTAAATTATTTTATGGGTTCTTAAAAAAAAAAATAACTGACACAACCGTCCAATTTTGAACCATGGCCTCGAAATGAGGTAGAATCATCTCATTAACTAGATCGAGACATTGTGTTTTGTCTTTGTGTAGAGGTGTGTGATCAGCACCACGCTCAATCGAGTTATTTACTCGTACCTCAAACGGATACTCATTCAACAGCTGAATGGGTTCATAATCGGACATGTAAATTCCCTTTCATCAAAAAAACTGCCTGGGCCCTATCATGTGATTCGATCCAAATCAAATTGCTTTCGAACGGACGAAAATGACAACCAATTTCCCAATCTCAAAAATCATCGAGAATTTGCTTGGAATGAACAATTTGGTATCGAATACTCGTTGGTCATTAAAATGAAGAAACTAGTTTTCGAGTTAGATAGATAGATAAAGGAGGTGAGCTGTGGGTCGTATGGGTACCACAAGCAATGCGACCATGAGGCTCAGACGACACTTCTCGATAAATTGACTAATCTGGCAAGGTTTTATAGAAGAGACATTCTCGACCAAGGGAAATGTTACGCCGAAACATTCAGTACGTCTTTGAGCAAGACCTTCACACTCGCAAAGAATGAGATCTCATCAGCGGCCTCAAAAATGCGATAGCTAGCGTCCGATACAATACACATTGCTTTAAGTTGACCTTTCAGACGCGAGTGTCCCGTTAAAATTCCACAAATTATTCTGACCCTGTTCTTGCACAACCGCATCAATTCCAAGGTACGAACGCGTTAGTGGCCCGAACTAAACAGCTTGGGCTGGGAGAGCCTCCCATTGGGATGAAGCCCGTGTGCTTTGCTAATATCTTATGGGGTTTCCGCAGTAGCAATATAGTATCCCGAAAAACGGTTCTGCGCCCTAGATGGGGATAGCGGGGACTCGGTTGGCCAGCCCATTGCCCTCGATGCCCAAATGACCAACGACCCAGTAAAATGTGAGTTTCTTCGTTGAACCCACATTATGGTGGACTTCTTGACAAGCCAGTACCAGTTTAGAATTAATAGTGAAATTAGTACTTTAACTGTCGGTGAATGTTGCTATGTCCCTTTTTAAATAGCCGGCGGTTTAGCACAGTCTAACACAAACTTCGATGACGTATATTTCCACTTGGCGTACGGACGGCGTGTTACTCATTGGAATGGAGGCTCTGTGCTTAGGACCGACAATGTCTGCGCCGTAACCCTCTTCCATTTTGGAGTCGCCTGTGAACAATTTGATTGTGCTTGGTGGGAGAGAGTTGTAGCCATCCGTCCACGTTTCTCTGTTCGAAATGACTGATTTAAAGGGATGGTTGAAGTGAAGAGTTTTCACAAGGTTATCAGTTGGCATGCTAAGTACCTTGTCACTTTTCAACCAGCTTAGTTGGTTTGGAGTCAACTTGATCCCTAAGTCGCAGGCCTTGGTCTGACGGTCGCATTCTATTGTAGCTTCTGCTTCAATGTGTATATCCATCGGCGGGAGGTTGAGTAAAAATTGTAAAGCAGCTGTTGGACAAGGATGCATGGCCCCAGTGATGGCATTGCAGGCAAGTCTCTGAATTTTACTCAGAACCGTTCTGCCACTAGACAACCGCATCGTATTGTACTATAAGTCTGAAGATCGCTTTGTAGATCCACAAAACTATGTGGGGCTTAGTCCCCCATGGTTTTGCCGACATATTGTCTACAGATCCACAGAGTTTTATTGCCTTATCTGAAGTCACTTGAAGCTGTTCTGCCCAAGATAACTTAGTGTCAAGGATAACACCCAAATATTTGAAGTTTGACATCAGTTTTATAGGAGAGTTGTACGAGTATATGAGGGGACACCTGAGTGTCCTGAGTTTCATTTTACTAGTGAATGGCACTATGGTAGCTTTCGAAGGACTTACACGTAAGCCGAGGTTGTCGCACCATTCTTGTAGTACTCGTAGCGCACCTTGAATGATATCGGGCAGAACTTCCTCAAATTTGCCCTGACCATGATCACAAAGTCGTCCGCGTAACCTTGTGTGGAAGACTTCATTGCACCATTGCATTCGATGCACCATATTATGGGAGATAATACTCCGCCCTGCGGGCATCCACGCACGGGTGACGAGGACGGTTCTTTTCATTGTCAAATACATCCAGTTACCCGAGAGTGGTGTTGCAGGGATGCTGTATATTATATTCTTCGATTTTTTGTATATATGGGCGCCATATTAAATTTTCGCCTCGGGCGGCAAATTTTCTTCGCACGGCTCTGTGTTTAACTTTCATCGTGTGTTGGATTGAGGTCTCAATAGATCCAACATACTTTTCGGCGGCTATGCTTTTAACTGCTATCGTAAACATTACAAAATTATTTTTCTAAAATAAAGATTGGCCGCACTGCGAAAGTGCGAATGCATATTGTGAACCGGATTAACCCATTTCATTTGATTTCACAAATGTGGTATAGATCTGCCAACCTAGGTTTTCGGACTTAAGTTATGTGCTGTACCGGATCAGGTCCGATCCGATTCGAAAAATTAGCATATCATACCATGACTACATGTTACTGTCTTACAAGGAAAATCTCGAGTTAAAGGCTTCGCGTTGTCATCATGACCATGGCTATTTTATAGTACAGCTTTCCAACATGCATCTGATATATGTACATATGTACATTCACAACGCCAAAGATGCAATGACAAAGATAAAGTGTCTTCACGTCGTCTTTTTTATTTGCAATTGAAAAAACATCATAAGTTGACCGCGATACAAGCAAAATTCTACACCTTTTGCCTATACACATTTGATAGCATCTTTGCGGCCAGGTTGGCGAACGAACATCCCACGGCCCAAAAGAAAGATATACGGAAAACACCAAACTCATCAGCCGTGGGTTCAACGGACCTCTGACTCTTTCTCCCTATATCCCCCCCGAAAATGTAAGCATACTCGTAGTCGTAACTTGCACATGCAATGAACGTATCTATAAAATTGCACTCAGCGTAGCTATAATACAAGAACCAACATCATCTTAGGACCCACGAAATATGTTCTTAAGATCACGATCCATTCCCTACAAAACAACATTCCCAAATTCTTCTTGGATCATAGCCGGGCCAGAAACCCAAAGTAACTAAGCCAATGCAATAACACCATCAGAGTGCAAGTATCTTTTGAAATTTGACGGAGGGCAACGAACCATAGAGATGCCTCCTCCTTGATCACAAAAAGAATGGCTTGATCAATGGCCAACTGCAGCATTAGTTGCAATTCTTATTGCATACTGTGTACCGACAGCCTGTACACGCTAACCAAAAAAAAGATACACATAGGAGTCGTAAAAAACTAAGCGCGCGGAGAAAAGATGTTGATCAGGTGGACAACAACAGGTTTTTTGGGGATTAAAGATGCTTTTGTTGTTGTGCTACTCTCTGACTATGTCCTATGCAGAGGCAAGTCAAAAATGGCTTCGTAGTGAAAGGAGTCTGGGGAGAGTAGAGGTGCTTTGAGGTGGAGTCTAAGGCAATTGCATCGTTGAAAGTTCAATGGTAAATAAGAAGAGGTTCAAGAGCTGTAATGGAATAGCAGCAGCCAAGATTGCATTGCTATTCGTACGAGTATAGACAGTGCGACTTAATTAGAAGAATGACTGCGATTAATGATGTTTATGGATGGAGATCAATCAATTTCGAACATACGGTTATAACGAACGAATTCATAAGTCCAGTTTCAAATCCTGAAATGTACATACATATGTCTTCGATTGTAATGAACCCGGCTTCAAAGAATACTCGGCTATAACGTACCACTTCCATGATCTTAAGGCTGCTTCTAGCTCGGCAATACCGAAAACTATCGACACAGTTTTAGCCGAACTTAGTGGAATTTGTACCGCCATCTCTAGGAAAGTTCCGGGGCACTCATTGTAGTAAGAAGTAACGCAGCATGCACTATGTCTGCTGACAAACTGGACTAATAGATGGCCTAAGTATCAACCTTAGCAAAACCAATATTGTCCTATTTACAAGGAAACGCAGCATTCCTCCAGTAGTGACTCCTATCTGGGAGGGGGTGAGATTTGCGTTCACTAACTAACTTCTTTGGCTTTATACTGAACAGGAAGCTAAATTGGAAATCGAACATTAGGAAGCGCACGAACAAGACCATCATAGCGTTCTATTGCTGTAGGAAGGCTATAAGTAAAACTTGGGGCCTTAAACCCAAGATATTATATTGTCTCTATGTGGCGGTGGCGACCGGTAGCGCAGTGTGTTGAGGCATTAGTCTCATGTTTGACTACCGGCGTTTCGGATTCGAATCCCGTCCACGACGACGTTCGTGGCCATGGATGTGCAGGAGGTGCATGCTGGCAACTGTATTCTCCGAAACCAGTTTATGCCGTCGAAACGTCAACTGGGCCACATGGAGCAGTTGACGCGCTATGCCCCACAAGGGGTTAGAGCAATTGAGAGAGAGAGAGATGTGGCGGTTCTGCGTCTCATAATGTTACATCGAATGGTGGCATGGTGGAACGCCCAATAAAAGGAAGCTGATCGTACAGAGAACGACGTGCTTGCCAATTAGCTGAGTTCTACGTACAACAGCATGTGTGGCCATGGACATAATACTTAACCAGTTGCCGTTTGATGTTCCTGGGAAGCAAATAGCGGTGAATTCAGCCATTCTCATTCGAAAGACCTACCGGTGGACAACCAAGGGTACTTGTCACTCAACCATCTTGAACGCTGGGGATATGCCTTCGTGGATATATTAGATCTCACCAAAGTACGCAAAGAACCACACAAACTTGATTCCACCAGAGAGTCCGTGAGAAATGCAGGGTCCGCCTTTACCAAACTCGCTGAAAATATATACAGACGGTTCTAAGACTGCTGAAGTTGTGAGTGCAGAAGTACACTCTGAGGAGTTCAACCTCCATCTATCATTTCGGCTACCTGAATATGGCAGTGTTTTTCCGGGGGAAATCTTCGCGACTATAACGACGGTGATTTGGCCGGGACTTCACGTAATATCTATGATAGAAATCACTATCTATATGGATAGCGAAGCTGCACATCTAAAGCCATATTGGAGTGCCGATAATAGATGTACTGGATACCAGGTCAAAGTAGTTTTGCTGGTAGTGGCTGGGCTGATGAGATCACCGGAAGGGAGCTATACCGACGCGACGCGACGCAAAATCGGCATGCCGCTTTCTTTAGTAAAATCCAAAACGAAGTCCGTCAGGCAATCCAACTTTAGTGCCGGTGCACAAGAGCTGCAAAAGTAATCGGGACGCCGCGCTGCTTCCTCTTCAATCCCCTTTCTTTAATACCTATCGGCGTTTCAGTGCACATGAGGTGATAGGACGAAGCGCCTGTCTGGGAAACTTTCCATATGGAGACTGTTTTGAAAGAAGAAAAAAGGGCTGACGCAGCGGTACATGACGTAGTCTCCACTGCATTCTAGTGAAATGCTGGAAATAGAAAATGGCGCAGATAGAGGCAAGCCGCAGCCCGATACTTACCGAGGTAGGCCGAGGTTATCCGATAGCTATCAGCGTCCCTTGCGCAGCTCCCACCACAACAGACCTTACCACAACAATATCCCCTTGCGTCCTTATACTCTGACCACGGACCGGTCCGTAGGTCCCCATATTGCGACCCGACCAAACCTTCGGCGCAGTCCCATGCCAATCAATTTCCACAGTGATTCGATGAATCTTTGCAAAATGCGCTAAGCGAATGTCTTAAATCTTCCTTAATAACGATCCCGATGCGCCGATTCTCCGAGCTGAGTCGGCAGATGGAAGAAATCAAGCGGAGGTTCCTCGACAAAATATGCCTCTAAATTATGTGCTGAGGGTAATAACCAAATGGGGGTTAGTCTTCAAGGGTACGGCGCGGCGGTCGGCGAATTCATCCGTCAGGCCGAGTTGTCCGCCGACCGTACCCAGCAGCTTCGATGCAGTTTGCTTTTTCACTCACCTGCTTTTTGAAAGTTAGGCTGCCGTTTGGTTCCAGTTCACAGAATCGGTATACCTGGTCGTCATTACGGTGTGAGAGAACAGTTCGGTGACCGCTACGCCGACGAGCAACTCATAGAAGAGATTCGTAGGCGTAAGCAAAGACCAGGGTAGCTGTTCAAAGTTGTCTTAAAAGAAGTCCATGAGGTCAATGACCGGATGAAAGACAAGTTATCTAACCGGAAGCCGAAGAGCATGTTGCGCTGGAATCCCTGCGAAAACATCGCAGATAAACTGATTTTCGAGGGTTTTGTCAAGTTAATTGATCTGCGCTCGTAGAATAGAAAACCATACAGAGAGAAAATATGTGGCCATACGTCTGCAGAAGCATCCCCATCAACTTTCGCGTCACCACGCCTGATACCACTTTTCAGCCCCAAATAGCAGAGTTGAATTTCTACTCACTCTGTTGGAACTGTGGAAAGTTGGGGCATTCATACGCAGATTACCATACACACTCCGGCTGTTTTGTTATAGATGCGGAACTCCTGGTCACTGCGTGAATTGTTGAATATATCGTTATTTTAGTCAAAGAAAGGGTTTCCAATTGATCAATGTTGTTGGTCAACCTCAGACCCGTATTCGTCTTTAAACAAGAAAAAAAAAAACAAGCATTCGGCTAGTTTGCCGAAGGTATAAAACCCTTCATACCTTTGTTTTGATTTGTAATGCATTTGTTACTTTGAAATTAATAGTTAAACTTGTTCCGATTTCACTGTTCCTATGAGAGGTATATGAAATAGTGGGCTTATTTCAACCAAATTTAGGAGTGTGATTTAGCACTAAATATGATTGAATAATATGAAATTCGGTAAAGATATCTTCAGAAATAAAAAAGTTTTTCTAATAAAAACTTGACTTTGGAACGGTCATTCCTATGGTAGCCATACGGAAGAGTAGTCAAATTTCAACCAGATTTGGCAAGGTGATTTGGCAAAAGATATTATTGAACAGTTTGAGATTTTAGAAACATTCATTTAGAAATAAAAAAGTTCTTCTCACAAAGACCAACTTTTGGACCAGTTGTTCCTATGACAGTTACATGACGTAGTAGTCCGATTCCAATGTTTCCGACATATTTACAGCGTACAATAGAAAGAAGGCTTTGTGCAAAATTTAAGGAAGATATCTTTAGAAATAAAAAAAAAAATCTCACAAAGACCGACTTTTGGGCCAGTCGTTCCTATGATGTAGTGGCCCGATTCCATTGGTTCCAACAACAATTTATAGCGTGCAATTGAAAGAAGGCTTTGCGCAAAATTTCAGCTCGATAGCTTTAAAACTGAGGGACTAGTTTACATAGAACCAGACAGACATACGGACAGACGGATAGACGGACAAAGCTTAATCGACTCGTCTCATCGGAGATGCTTCCTTCTGTGCGTTGCAAATTTCATGACAAAGTTAATATACCCTATCACATCCGTGAGGGAATAAAAAAAACGTTAAATGTATAAAAAATTGTCTCCTTCAGAACTTGCCACCCAGGCCTTCCTTTCGGTCGAGGGTAATGTACTGCTCCGTTGAGAAGATTCCAAGTTGACCGGAATGACCAAGTGACCAATGTGTTGTTAATTGCCTTGACCCCTTCTGGGGCATAGGCACGTCAACATCTCTTACATTACTATGCCTTGTTGACGTTTCGATAGTAGGTAAATTTTGGATGGTGCAGTTGCTGGCATGCACCTCCTATCCGAGCCGTCTTTTACTGATTGAAGCGCTGTGGAAGTTCTAATAGTACCCACTGGCAGGTTTTATTAACGGCGCGTGGATCGAACCCATGTTCTCTAGATGCAGCATCGTAGAGTGGTGACCGAAACTTCACGTGTTGAGTGGCCAATAGTGGCTTTGGTATATTCCTATTTCACCGGGCGACGCATCGTGGTTCGCGCCTGGGCTAATAGTGGGTTTACCGTTTTGGGAAATAGAGCGAGCGCAACGAGCGTTTTAGGGTGCTATACCGAGGGTTGTAATCTCTTAAGCCCACGCAAGGGGAGTGAGAAACCCACTATTGGTCTAAGACGCGAACCACTATGCTTCGCCCGGTTAAGTAGGAATTTACCGTGGCATTTAAATTGGGATGATTTCGCAATTTGATGTGGGCTTCACGGCTTAAGAAATTGCGGCCCTCGGAATACTGCCATGGAATACTTGATTCGGTCGCTCTAAACGCTACTGCCTTAAAGCTATTATTAGCCAAGGCGCAGACCACGATGTGTCGCCTGGTGCATGCAATAGGATAGGGTATGTTTCTATTGCATGCACCAGGCATGGTATTAAGGTTACAGGAAGTGTCGTATAAACTCGGTATGTACTTAATTTTTTGTAATATATGGAGCCGTCTTTTCTAACATTTCTGGTATCAAATGTGTGGACGCTTTTGAAAGAAAATACTAGCTACGTCACTGGTCCGGACCCCCAAATCCCTTCCCTTCAATTTAGTTCTTCTCTATCTTTCGCTAGTCATTCCCTGGCATCTTCAATAAATATTCATTTGAATGCTGGTCGATGATTTTAATTCGATTTGAAGGGGTCTTTGGAAACTTTAAGCCGCAATCTCCCGCTCAGCCTACATGAATGTTGAACCGTCTCGTCTATACAACACGAAAACATACGGTCTGTCTGGTTGATAATTTTCATTTGAATTCACCGGACAGACGAATCCATTCTAGAATGTGAATTCATAAAAGGATGCATGATGCTAGGAGACACCGTTTCTATGAAATTTTAAATTTCAATTTTCCGCATGTCCAAAATTTACGTGGATGCAGAATTGCCTGTTTTCCAGGAGACTGACATTTACGAGAAGCAACAGAAGGGCGTTTCAGTGAAAGGCAAAATTAAGTCTCTTTGTCCGTGCGGGAGGTATATGCCCACCTTTTTGCGGTAGAGCGTTGCGTTAATTTATTCAAATGGAATTTGTGTTGCATTTGAAAGTGATGTCCCTTTTGGATTAAATTCTAAATTGGATGGTTCCTGTATCCTGTCTCAAACTACTATGATTCAAACGTATACCTATAATGTCTAAAACATCCGGAAAGACAATGGGGACCGCATATATCGATTGGATAGCTTTGAGTCCCAACTAGAAATTATAAATTATGATTTTTGCTCTATTGTAGTAACAATTAGCAAGTGGGATCTTCTTGTACCTCCGCAGTTTGATTAAACATTACATTAACATACCTCCAAGGATTTCAAATCTGACTACAATTCGTGTGTATACAAATAAATTCCGTAGGCTTATCGTTACTACGGTCCGTATGTTAATTATCATACAACAATTTTCCTCCTAGCTTCAAATTAATCCGTAGATTCGAATAAGCGAACAACGGACAGCTCGAGGTATTTAGGATATGATGCCTGCACCAATTACGGTCTAATGCATTATTTACGAGAGACAAGAGCCTTGTAAGCACCACCAAATTCATGTATACCGACCTCCCTGCCCGTAGTGCCGGGTACTTCGAATTGATATTGATACTGAGCTGAACGTAATCATGTAAAAAGCTGGGCTCGACTCAACCAAGTAACCTGTTACGTTGTATTATTGTACATCTCTCGAAATTGAGTTCTAAGTTCTTCATGTACAAATCGGGAAGACAGTTTGAGCAGTAAAGATCCTTCTTAGAACTTCACAAATCTTCCAGCATACCGTACGCTTATACAACATGCATTCGAGTGTAGAGAAATCCATGCATCCTTGCACATGTCTTTCCCGTCGACATGTACATATCGCCTTTGTAGGCTGCTGTCCTTATCATTGCTGCATTTATACGTATCAGCCTGAATATGCAAATTTGAAATTAATGGAATCGTTAACACAGGATGCTCTATTAAAGTCCGATTTATGTGGATAACAATCGACCCGGACCGAAGTAGAGATGGGGCGGTGAGGCCCACAACCAAAACTTGTACGAGTATGTTACCTGGGATTTCCACTGAATTGGCAAATATAGTTTTGTCCTATAATTTATTGAAATATGACTTAATAGATACAAAGCCATTGCCTGGTGTATGTCCTTATATACATATTGGCCCGGTTTTGCAAATTGGTATCGCATAATAGAAAGATTGGATGTGCGGAAGTTCTAGAATTTTATCCGATAATATGAATGTATGGTTTCGCTCTGATTGATTCAATGCATAATTAAAATTCTATGCTTTGTGAATTGTGGAAATGGGGTTTTAGAAATCCATGAGGCAGCAAAAAACGTGTATTTCTGTTTTTTGATTCTTCAGTGGTGCCGAATATTGATTCCAGCGTTGTTCACTGGTATGTTTTCATCAATAGTCTTCGCTTCTTGTATTGGTAATAGCTTCTGTCTTGTGTCAACTGAAGTGCGAATATTTCAAAAGACTCAATTTCTATATTATTGTCATAGACATCTCCCATAAAGTGGTAAGTGAACCTGGCGCTCCATTCATCTCAATTTTTATGCTGCTGTTTCAATGATCTCTCTCTGGTTCCTGTTAACCCCTTGTTGGGCATAGGGCATTAACCACGCCTACTTTCCACCTCGTCTTGTCCATCGCTATCGCTTTTAGCTCACTCCACGACTTACCTACTGAGGCACCCCCTCTCATAACCGATCGCCAGGTGTTACTAGGCCGTCCAACACAGCGACTTGCGTTGGTTCCGTGCGGGTTCCAATCGAGGGCCTGTTGAGCAATGTTGTTCGGCCCTTTTTGAAGAGTGTGACCTATCCATTGCCACGTTCGCCTTTTAATGGAAGTGTCTATCCTGTCCTGACCAGTAATAGTAAGGATGTCGTCGTTGGAAATGACCTCCGGCCACTGTATAGAATGCGCCGTAGACACTGGTTCACAAAAGTTTGCAATCTAGTTGTTATCTCATTGGTCACCTTCCAAATTGAACAGCCATATGAAAGCACTGATTTTACGTTGGTTTCGAAGGTCCCGAGTTTGGTGCGTCTAGAAATGTTGTTGTTTTGCCAGAAAGGAGTCAAGCTGAAAAAAGCTGCTCGAGCCTTCTTGATGCGAGACTGTACTAGCATCCGCTCCACCACCTGCTGTAACTACGCTTCCGAGGTAGCAGAAATAGTCCACTTTCTCGACGGCCCGAAACACAAATTCCGCTTTGCCTTCCTGGATCCAAGCTCAAGTACTTAGTTTTGGCAGCGTTGATTTTAAGCCCCGCATTACGGCTTTCGCAATGCAGAGCATCAGACATTTGAGCTACTTGATTCGATTTATTTGTTAGAAGACGAATATCGTCAGCATAGTCTAAATGTTGAAAATATTTGAACAACTTCCGTCTTATACCTTTGTTCTGGTGTTCTTGAAACGCGCCGCTTAGTACATCATTAATGGCAATTAAAAACAGTATAGGTAACAAAATGCAGCCTTGCCTCGCTCCGCTATGCACCTCGAAGAGATCTGATAGCTTACCCTTGCGTAAGATTTGACATTATGCTCCCTGATAGGACTCCTTGATGATGGAAACTATTTTATACGGTATGCCTAATGCCTCTTCTACGTAAAGCCCTCTAGATGTATTGCCGGTCAACGCTGTCAAACGCCTTCTCGAAATCGATGAACATGAGATGTAATGGGGATCTTCACTATTCGGATTGTTCAATAATAATTCGGAGGGTTTTGATGTGGTCGCTACATGAGAAGCCCTCACGAAAGCCGGCTTGTTCCTCATTCAATGTGCGATCAACTGTTTGTTTTGTCCGGTTCTAGATTATTTTTGCCATCAGTTTGGAGACTGCTGGGGGAAGACAGATCCCACGCCAATTATTGCAATCCCTAAGGTCGTTGTTGAGATGCTGACGCGCCCATGCCCCTGGAGGGGTCAAGGCAATTAACAACACTAACTACACTCGATAACCCCTCAATAACTTCCACGTGCATGACACATAGATGGCATACGCAGGCGAAAATGGCAGTGGATAGGTCACACATTGCGGAAGAGTGATAACTGCATTGCTATGCATGCCATGAAATGGAACCCCATTTCCAACCAAGGCCGACCAAGAGGGGGTCCTCGAATCACATGGCGTCGATCTGTGGCAAAGGAGTGTCAGGTACTGGGTAAGTCTTTTGGGGAGTTGCGCACCATTGCCCAGAACAGAGTACGATGGCGCGCAGGAGTAGTTGACGCGCTATGCCCCGCTAGGGGTTAAGGCAAAGTAGTAATTAGCCGAGTTCATTGGTAAACTAATCTTACGTCGTGCTCTGATAGGCCCATGTCTATTACTAAATAATGTATCAGGGGTCGGCATTAATTCTTAGCGTTTTACAAAAGGTGGCGTTACTCAAGTATCCGTAGTCACATATACAAAAGCAAATATTCTCCATAAAGCTACTGTCATGGCGCATCTAGTCCACTGAAATACATTTCTTTATCGAGTTTATAACATTTTGTTGTGCGTCATCAAACATGTCAACGTTCGTGCCCAAAACTCTGTTTTTGCGGGGAGTGTTGCTTCATTACTTCCACATGAAGAAAAGTGCCGCGGAAAGTAATCGCATTTTAGTAGATGTTTGCGTGTCTCTCGGCTCCGATCTGGCTGTGTTGGATGACACCTCCCAGCCATCTCCCGTGCACGACTCCCTGGAATCCGACACGGAGGGGGAGGCAGACGTTACGATAGTTGAAAGGCATTCGTAATGGTAAGGTTTCTACAAATAAACCTTCACCATTCGAAAGCAGCCTCAGCTGCCATTCTTCTTCGGCTGGCACGCAGTGAAGAAGATATCGCAATAATTCAGGAACCTTGGGTTGTGGACGATCTCGTCAGAGGTCTGGGGTCTCCTGATTATACCATCTTCTATACCAAAGGCCAGGGTAGACATCAGGCTTTGAATTCTCGTTAGGAAAACCGTCAAGGCCTTCCTTCTCTCAACTTACAGCGATAAAGACTCTGTGTTAGTCTGCCTGGAGCTCAAAGGTAAGGTGTACTGGGTCGCATCGGCTTACATGCCGTATGACAGTGTGGGCACGTTCCCTTCACCCAATCTTAGAGCTGCCATTGCAGCAGCAAGGACATCGAAAATTAGTATGATTCTTGGCTGTGACTCTAATGCGCATCACGATGTCTGGGGCAGCTCGGACACCAATGAGCGCGGAGAATCTCTCCTCGAGTACATTATGAGTACTAATCTCTTAATTTGTAATGTGGGTCGCGAGCCTACTTTTATAACAAAAGCCAGACAGGAGGTCCTTGACATCTCTCTGGCGTCGGATGACATCATCCACCTTATCAGAGACTGGAGAGTGTCGCCGGAGCACTCCTTCTCTGATCATCGATACCTTCAGTTCAGCCTCACCGTGCGTCCTGAAGCAGTTCAACCCATTATAAATCGCAGAAAGACCAACTGGCCTAAGTATCGCGATGCTTTCTGTGGAGGGCTACCTCCTCTACCAAGACAGCCCTGCAACGAACTGGAGCTGGACAACATGGTGAACACTCTCACGGATGTTATGAAGGCAGCGGTGTCTTCATCATGTCCGGCTATCTCACGTGCAGGAAAGAAAAAACCAGCCTGGTGGAGTACTAGGATCTCCGAACTTAGGGCTGAGTGTAGGAGAAGTTTCAATAAGGCTAAGGCTTCAAGGCTGGAGTCGGATTGGCACTTATATAAAAAACATCTGAACTCCTTCAAGAAAGAATTAAGAGGAGCGAAGCGCAATGCTTGGAGGAGCTTTTGCGAACGTATCGAAGGATCTTGTGATACCTCTAGATTTCGGAAAGTCCTGGCGTCAAGTCCATCTATGCCAAGTTTCCTACAAAAGGAAGACGGGTCCTGGACGTCCTCGAGCAGGGAAACCATTATGTGTCTACTTGACACACACTTCCCTGGTAGTTCGGCGGCAGTCCCGCTGAGGGACCCCTCCATGCGTCGCATAGCGCCATGTGATAGTGCATCCATCTTATCTCGTGAGAAGATTCTGTGGGCAATTTCCAGCTTTGAACCTTATAAATCGGCTGGACTCGATGGCATCATTCCTGCGGACTTGCAGCATTGTGTAGATATTATATATCCTTGGATAGAGTGTATCCTAATGGCCTGCCTGGAGCTGGTGTACGTTCCTCGCAGTTGGAGGGAAGTGCGGGTGATTTTTATCCCGAAAACGGGTAGAAGTTCACATGCGCGCCCAAACGATCTCCGACCAATAAGCCTCTCTTCTACTTTACTGAAACTATTAGAGAGACTGGTTGACATCCATTTGCGGGACACTATCCCGTCACGGCTTTTATCCACGTCGCAACATGCCTACTGGAAAGGTAAGTCGGTGGACACGGCTCTGCACTCTTTGGTCAGTCAGATTGAGAAATCCCTTGATCAAAAGGAATACACGATGGTTGTATTCCTGGACATCGAGGGTGCTTTCAATAATATTAGACCTAGTGCGATAATTGAGGCACTCCTGGGCCTCCAGGTCGACGAGTCGCTTTGTAAACTCGTTAACATACTACTAACATCTCGGCGCATACACACTACCCTTGGTACATCGTCGGTATGTAGGGATGTCTGTAGAGGAACCCCGCAAGGGGGAGTGCTGTCTCCCCTTCTTTGGAATGTAGCGATCAACAGACTGCTTCTAAAACTGGAAGAGGTCGGGTGCAAAGTTATTGCGTATGCGGATGACGTTGCCATCGCAGTCACAGGTAAGTTTCCTGGTGTCCTCTGCGGGCTATTGCAAAACGCCCTTTCTTTTCTAACTGAGTGGGCAAACCTCTGCGGCGTCGGAATTAACCCGCTTAAGACGGAGCTTGTGCTCTTTACCAGAAGACGCGTGATTCCCCCTATTGAACCTCCCTCACTGGAGGGCATTCAACTGGTTTTCACCGACAAAGCTAAGTTCCTCGGTCTCATCTTTGACAGGAAACTTGGGTGGAAACCCAACATTGAAGAACGGGTCAAGAAAGCTACTGTTGCCCTCTACTCGTGCAGGAAGGCCATAGGTAAGAACTGGGGCCTGCAGCCTAAAGCTGTATATTGGTTATACACAGCTGTAGTACGTCCTATACTACTGTACGGAATAAGTGTATGGTGGACGGCACTTCGAGTAACGGCCTATTGCAACCTACTAAGTAAGGTACAAAGGCTAGCGGCGCTGGCTATAACAGGGGCTTTCAGAACAACTCCGTCAGCCGGGCTAGACATGGTGCTCGGCTTGGTCCCCCTGGACATTTGTGGCGAACAGTTGGCGGCTAACGCGGCTCTACGCCTTCGCGAAACTGGCCAGTGGCGCACGTTGAGTGGCGGGCACTCGACTGTACTGGGCAACTTTG
This sequence comes from Chloromyia formosa, assembly GCA_964017055.1. NCBI lineage: Eukaryota > Metazoa > Arthropoda > Insecta > Diptera > Stratiomyidae > Chloromyia > Chloromyia formosa. Next base: position 121,109,976 of record OZ024813.1, on the reverse strand, counting down.
ATCTCCCTGTGGAAACGGACTATACCTGCGCGAAATACATTTTCGGTCGGAACCACACCAGCTTGATTCCGTCAAGGGATCTATGGTGTGCTAGCTAACACGCTTATGACCACCGACTCCATTGTCATCTACACGGATGGCTCTAGGACCGACGGCGGAGTCGGGGCTGGCATCTATTCGGAAGGATTGGGAATTTACTTGTCCTTCCGTCTTCCTGACTTCTGCAGCGTCCTACAGGCGGAGGTTTCTGCAATCCTGGAAGCTCTGAACTGGCTGGGAAATCATGTTGTGACCACGAGGGACGTCACTATTTACACGGACAGTCAGGCTGCAATTCGATCACTTGAATCCGTCCTGACTACATCGAAGACCATCGCGAACTGTCGTTTAACCCTCAGAGTGATGGGTGGTTATTTCAACATAACGCTCTGTTGGATACCGAGCCATTGTGGCCTCGCAGGTAACTGCGTGGCGGATGAGCTGGCTCGGGTGGGGACAACCGGAGTTATTGACGGGGACCGCGCTAACATCAAAATGCCAGCCTTATCGTGCAAACTTGCTATCAAAGCCACTGCGGTTGACAGGGCGAACATGAGATGGTTAAACGGCGTTACGTGCCAAACAACGAGGTCGATTTGGCCGAAACTTGACCCTAGCCGCTCCGCCACACTGCTTTCATTGAACAGGAAACACATCGGCAGAGTTGTGGGGGTTATTACGGGGCACTGTCCTATTGGAGAGCTCGCCTGGAGGCTTCGCATTCCTCACAATGACTACTGCAGGAGCTGTGATGACGTGGATGAGGAGGAGAGCGTTCTCCATTTCCTATGTCACTGTCCGGCCCTGGCTGAGAGGCGGAGGAGGTTTCTGGGTTCCCGATTTTTCTGGGAACTGGAGGACCTTAAGGAAGCTAGTGTAATACAGCTCAATCGCTATATTGCCAGCACAGGCTGGTTTTAATGCCTAGGTTTTATTAAGGTGGATTTAGTGGTATCACAACGGACCCAGCGGTGGTCTATGTGTGCTGTGCGTTAGCATGGCAGCCCCTTTACCTAACCTAACCTATGGTGAATATGCTCTAGCTGAGCGAACGTGCAGAAACTGGTTCGCTCGGTTCAAAAATGGAAATTTTGACTTGGAAGACAAGAAGCGTACCGGACAGCCGAAAAAGTTTGAAGATGAAGAATTGGTGACAATGCTCGATGAAGACCCGTGTCAAACGCTTGCACAGTTGTCAGTTGGAATGATACAAAAGCAAGGAACGTGGGTCGCACATGAGTTGAAGCCGAGGGACGTCGAACGGCGTTTAGTCATCTGTGAGCAACTGCTTCAACGGTAGGCAAGATAGGGATTTTTGCATCGAATCGTAACTGGCGACAAAAAGTGGGTGAGTTACGACAATCCTAAGCACAAAAAATCGTGGGGTTTGCCCGGTCATGCATCATCATCATCGCCAAAACAGAATATTCATGGAAAGAAGATCATGCTGTGCATATGGTGGAATCAGCTGGGCGTATTCTATTATGAGCTGCTTCAACTGAGTGAAACCATCACCGGGGACCTCTACAGACGTTAACTGATGCGTTTGAGCAAAGCATTAAAAGAAAAGCGCCCCCAATTTAAGGATCGACATGACAAGGTAATTTGGCGCCACGACAATGCCAGACCCCATGCTGTAAAAGTGGTGAAAACTTATTTAGAAACACGGAAATGGGAAGTTTTATCCCATCCGCCATATTCACCAGACATCGCTCCATCAGATTTCCACTTGCTCTGGTCCATGGCGAATGGCTTGTCAGAGCAGCACTTCGACAACTGCGAAAGTACCAAGAATTGGATCGATTCATTCATCGAACCTAAAGACGAAAAATTCTTTCGACGTGGTATTCATGCTTTGCCAGAAAGATGGAAAAAGGTTGTAGAAAACGATGGACAATACTTTGAATAATACCACTGTAATAATACTTTCAGAATAAACCATAAAACTTTAACAAAAACACCACATAAGAGCCGCACCATCAGGGTAGACAACTAGACGATTCGGAATTTAACATGGATGTTACCCTAAAGCATTTTTTTTGTGCAACCAGGGCAGGGACTCTACACGATTTGGCAAAAAACACGTCTATTGTCTCCTTTGTGAAACAAACATAAATACAGGATCCAATGTTTTTCCCGATAAGAGATTTTTCCTTTTTTTTTTAATTTTTTTGAGAAAGCCTATAGAATCAATATTGATCACCATAGCGGCGAATCTGCAATTACGTACTGGCTCCTGTAAAATATGTAACACTGAACTATATTTCCAAAATTAATTATATTTCCTTAAAAGAACTGACATTTGATATGCCTCGACATTTCCCTTTAATCCCCAAACCGCAACATCATTTCCTCCATTCTGAAATATGGCGCTAATGGTCCGTCAACAGAAATTAAGCTCAACTCGCGTCCTTTGAATCCTGAACACTATGTGGCATTCTGACTGCAGGGTAACAAATTTAACACCGATACAGAAAAAGAAGTCCGCAACACTTATTCAGGATAAAAATAAAAACAGGAACCAAACATAAATCATACCACATCCTTTCCGAAAAGAATCGTGGGAAATTTTGTATTATTTAAAAGTGGAATGTCATGTAACAAAACATGTATGTTCATTGTGACATATACGATAAAATGTCGGGTGATGATTGCGGGGGTTGTTTTGAACCGCGGCTTGGTTTTTCGAGAGGATTGCCTAACCTATTTGGTATTGCGCAGTAATTATACCCTAGACTTTTAGTGTAGGGTATATTGTTTTTGTCACGACGGAAAAATGTAACACTTTAAAGGAGGCTCCGGAGGTATAGGAATGTATATATATAAATGATCAGCGTCACCCCTGATTCGATTTAGCCATGTCTGTCTGTCCGTCTGTCCGTCTGTCCGTCTGTCCGTCTGTCCGTCTGTCCGTCTGTCCGTCTGTCCGTCTGTCCGTCTGTCTGTCTGTCTGTCTGTCCGTTCGCACGATAACTTTCGATGAATAAAGCTAGAGCCTTGAAATTTTAATAAGATGTTGGAAGTATGATCTAGTTGGTTGGTATTGAAAATGGGCATGATCAGGCCAAGAGAACGCCTACCTCCCCTACATATGTACAATAGTAAAATGTATTTATAACTCCCGATTAAACAAACATGAAAAGCTCTAGCTTTGGCAGATTGCTCGCGAGGATAATCTCTTACTTTCCTGAAAAAAATAAAATCGATCAGTTGAAAACTAACGGTAATTTTCTTACAAAGAGCCCCGTACTACCCTACTTTTCGGGTTTTTTGTCTATAACTCTTGAACTAATTGACGTAGACACCTGATTTTTGGCATGTAACCCTGGGGTAGGAAGTTGCTTGAGTTCTAGTAAGTCGGGCGTAATCAGATCAAAGAAACGCCTACCTCCTCCCCTACAAAATTTCTAAAAATTAAATATTCTTTTAAATACGATAACTTTCGATAGAATGGCAGTAGCAAATTGAAAATTTGGTGGAATGTTGTTAGTAAGATCTACTTGGTTGGTATTGAAAATGGGTAAGATCCGACCCAAGCAACCTCTACCTCCCCTACAAATGCAACTTCAAATAAGCGATAACTTTTTACAGAATCAAGCCAGCGACTTGAAGTTTTGGTCAAATGTTTAAAGTGAGATTAAGTTAGTTGGTATTGAAGATGGGTTAGATCCGACCTAAGGAACCCCTACCTCCCCTAGAAATGAAACTTATAATAAGGGATAACTTATGACAAAATAATGCTAGCGGCTTAACATTTTGGTCAAAAGTTTGTAATAGAATCCAGTTGGCTAATATTGAAAATATGTAAAATCCGATCTGCGAAACCCCTACTTCCCCTACAAATGAAACTTCAAATAAGCGATAACTTTCGACAAAGTGAAGCTAGAGACTTGAAATTTTGTTTAAATGTTTGTAGCATGATCTTATTTGTTGGTGGCAATAATGAGCAAGATCCGACCCAAGGAACCCCTACCTCCCCTACAAGTGAATCTTCAAATAAGCAAAACTTTCGATAGAATGAAGCTAGCGACTTGAAAAATTCGACAAATATTTGTAGAATGGGTTAGTTAATTGATTTTGATAATGGTCAAGATCCTCCTGAATGATTGCCAACCTCCACTATAAACTGGCCATATAGGAAACTCACTTTTAATGCATATAGTCGTTACCAATTGGTACTTTTGGTATCACCACTAGGTCTGTACAAGTCTAGGGTATATACGCTTCGGACTCCGGGCCTGGTTTTTCATCCACTTTAGATATGACACTACGGGTCCTGGGTAATTTCCAAATGTTTCGTCCTTGTGTCAGACAAAATAGTACCAGAAAGTGGATGAAATATGTAGACTCAGTCAGTCGTCCTTGTATTGTTTTATCAGATTGCAGTATCAGGACTCGAGTCAGTCATCCTGCTTGCTGTTGTTTCATTGTTAGTGCTGTTGACATTGCTTTGTGTCTCCACCTGTTTGGGGGGTGAAATACGTTTTGCTAGAATTTGCATTGTGGTGGTGTTTTGAGTGTTATTGTTTTTGCTTTTTTTAGTGTTCTTCCTATCGTGGCAGGATCGTATCAATTCAGTGTACGTTACTGAATGCTAGCTTTATTTTTCATTATTTATTTTTATGTGCTCGTATTTATGTAAGTACCTGATTCTGGTCGTACTACACTCGCTCTGTATCTCACACAATATGTTTGTTGTTGTATTGAATTTTATTTTAGTCAACATTTTGCTGGTTGGTTATTTATTTTTTTATTTTCCCGTTTTCCATTTTTTCTCTCCCATTTCAGTTGAAATCAACCGAATCCGGATATGCTATCAATCGTAGTAATGACACGCTCGATTCAAACGACACTGAAAACGAAACGAAAACAGACGATCGCACACGATTGGCCTATTGTAATGCAATCGTTAGTGAAACGACCGGGCATGATTTAACGCCAAACGGCATGATTACTTCGTCGAGTAATGCAAGTAATCATACCGGTGCCAATGGTTCTGTCATTACTATGACACTAAAGAATAATCATCTGATTGTCGAGACTGAAGAGCGAAATGTAAGTTTTCTTGAACGTAGTTGTTGTGAAAATGAGATTTAACACAGATTTATCAGTTCTACTTAATTTTGCAAAGTTATTTATTCCTCAACATAGTTGCCTTCGAGGGCGATACACTTGGTATAACGATTTTCCAACATTTCGATGCCTTTTCTGTAGTACGAAACGTCCAAGCGTTTGAAATACGCCTCCCTACTTCCTCATTCGATCTGAATCTCTTTCCCTGGAGCCATCGCTTGAGGTTTGGGAACAGATCGTAGTCGCTGGGGGCCAAATCTTGAGAATACGGTGGGTGAATAACCAATTCGGATCGTATTTGGTCTAATTTGGCCATCGCTTTCAAGATCGTGTGTTAAGGTGCGTTATCGTGATTATACAGAACTTTTTTCTTCGTCATATGGGGCCGTTTTTTCTTTATTTCGTCGTTCAGTTTGTTCAATAACGCTGCATAATACTCTCCTGTGACTGTTCTTCCCTTCTGCAGGTAATCGATGAAGATTCTGCCATGCGCATCCCTAAAAACGGAGGCCATAACCTTCCCGGCCGTGCGTTGGTCTTTTGGCCGCTTTGGTCGGTTTTCGTGGTTTTTCACCCACTCTACAGACTGCCTATTGGACTCAGTCGTATGGTAATGGACCCATGTTCCATCCGTCGTCACAAAACGTTGAGAAAAGTCCGCTTAATTACGCTGCATCAACGCCAAACTGACCGTTGAATCATCAACGCTCTGCTGTTTTTTGGTCAACGGTCAGCAAACGCGGCACACGCCGATATCTTTTCCATCTCCAAAAAAATCGTGCAAAATGTATCCCGCCCGTTCTTTTTAGATGCCCACGGCCTCAGCTAACTCGCGCAACTTCACTTTACGATCATTCAAAACCATTCGATGCACTTGCTTTACGATTTCTGCATTCGTAGCCTCTTTTGGCCTTCCTGAGCGAGGTGTGTCTTTGGTGCTTGTACGACCCATTTTAAATTCACTAAACCACTGATAAACTGTTGTTTTCGAAGGAGCTGATGTGGGATAATATTTCTGCAACCATTGCAATGGTTGTTCAGAAGTTTTTCCGATCAAAACACGTTTGATTAAGATGCGATATTCTTGTTTTTTCATTTTTTTTAAGAAGGCGAAAGTAGCGTCACTCAGACAACTGTAGCTTGTAAACGAATGGACGAAATGTCATGAAACTTCATACATGAACAAGTGATAGATGAGGCTCTCCTAGTTATTTCCATTTTCTAGTGGTGCCACCTATTGATAAATCCCGGGACTTTCCAGCCTATGTAGTAGTATCTGATTGCCGGTGTTACGAGTAGTATTTATTTTACATGCTACTGAGGTAGTAAAATTGTATCATCCCAAAAATGGGCAATTGAAATAAAGATGATCCCAAATTATATAGCCCAATAAGTTTGACCTCCTTTTATGCTCAAGCCAAGTGAAAAAATCCTCGATGCGCACATCATGAGCACTCTCCTTGTCAAATTTCCGCTGCTTCATAATCACTTCGCTTACCAGTCGGGCAAATCGATTGACACTACTCATTTGCCCTAACCCCTAGTGGGGTTTAGCGCGTCAACTATTTCATGTTGCTTAGCTGACATTTCGTTGACATAAACCCAGTTTCAGACGATCCATGTTAGGTTAGGCTAGGTAGGGTGGCAGCCTTACGGCTCCGCATAGACCGCTGGGGTCCATAGCGATACCACATATTTCAGGTACTCATCCCGTGTCGTTGCTAGCCCTTACCAGAAAATCGTTGTTCAGCTGGAAGGAAGCTGATTCATTGGCGAAGCTCAAGAGGCTTCTCCAACTGAGTCCTGCGACTCCTTCAAGGCCGTTGAAGAAGTAAGCTCCTAGGTTAAAGTACCTTCTTCTAGTGAGTGCAGGACATTCCCATAAAGGTGCTTTAGAGTCTCTTTCGTGTTTGGTGTCTGGGAATATCTGCACTCATAGCTAGTTATTAGCTTTAGTCTGTACGCGCGTTCCCATATCAGGCAGTGGCCCGTTAGTATGGCCACTAATAGTTCGTAGTGACTTTTGGGTAGTCCTAAGAGGCTTTTGGTTTTTCTTTTCTCATAAGAGCACCAGGATATTTTCGTTACTCTGGAGTCGTTTGTGTTAAGATAGTTAGGATTGGCTTTTTAGTGCATGCTGTCGTCCAGCATCTTCTTCCATGTTTGTATTGGCATCGGCAGCTCTTGGCCTGTCCCTCATTCGAGGCTAGCCAATGTTTGGCTAGACCGCCCGCTATTTTGTTGCTTAGAACTCCGCTGTGGGCCTGAACCCGCCAGAATTCCAACGCTGATCCCAGTGATTGTAGAGCTGTTAGGTAGTTATACAGTGTCTTCGACTTGATAGTAACGGACTGTAGCGCATGGAAGCTCCGACGAATGGACTGCTGCACTAACTCCGGCTTCCAAATTGGAGCCATTCGTGTAGAGGTTCAGCGCCTTTCTGCGTCCATGCTCAACTACCGCGCTCTAATCCCTATCGGCTATATTGACCTCCAAGTTTGTGTTGAATCCTACTTGAGGTTCCATAGCTCGTCAACTGTTCCATGTGGCCCTGTTGACATTTCGCTGCGATTAATTGGTTTCAGAGAATGCAGTTGCCAGCAGGCACCTCCTGCACATCCATGGCCACGAACGTCGTCGTGGACGGGTTTTGAACCCGAAACGCCAGTAGTCAAACATGAGACTGATGCCTCAACACATTGCGCTACCGGTTCCAATAGTCACTATTAATAGATGGCAGCCCAATACTGCGGTGGCCGTATGGCCTTTCTTTGAAGTGCTCTACCTCTATAAGCTTTAAGGCACAATTAGCTGCCTCATTCCTCAGATACAGTTCAATTGGAGGCAGGTTAAGATGGGTGTTCAGAGAGAGCGAAGATGCTGTTCTTAAGGCACTTGTGATCCCAAGCAACATAGTCTCGGTACCCTCCGCAATTCTGTATGATTCTTTTCATGTTGAGTGCTGTCCACCAAACCACAGCTCCGTACGTTAGTATCGGTCTTATGACAGCCGTGTATATTCAGTGATTTATTCTCGGTTTGAGTCCCCACTTTTTACAAAGTAAGCTTCTGCAGGTGTTAAAGGCGACGTTGGCCTTCCTACTATCCAGGATCATCCCTAAGTACTTTGCATGGGTTGTTACTATAAAGTTAATTTGGTGTCATCCATCTTTGGCAGGATAAATTTCTAAATTCTGGTTTTCCTTGTGAAGAAGACTAGTTCAATCTTATGGGGATTTACACTCAGACCTCTTCTATCCGCCCACTTTCGTAGCTTCCTGAGAACCATAGCTGTAAGTTCTGACAGTGTGCCTATGTTCTTGCCTGATATGAGTACCATGACATTGTCTACATAGCCTACCGCACGTATTCCGGATAGTTCGAGTGATCCATAGGAGCGGCGATAGTGCTCTTTCTTGCGGAGTGCCTCTCATTGTACTCTTGGTAGCTTTAGCACCTCCCGATTCAGGCGTTAAGGCAGGGTACGTAGTTCGTAGTTCAGAAGAATTGTTCTTCATCCATTCTTGAGAAACGTTTGATTCGTCTTTTTTTTTTCAAAACTTATATTAGATTTTTTCCTTTCGCGATTCGATTTCCTGTCTAAATTTTTTTTGTTACAATTTTCATTGTTTTAGAATTTTATATTCAGATTTTGTACATTTTTCTATCTATTAAATTTTTAGTACTGCTTTTGTAAATCAGTCGTTAAGGATCCCCGCTCATTGTTAGAACATTGTTTAATTAGCGCTTCGAAATTAGGTTGACGAGTCGATAGTTTCTAACATCGGCTTTCACATGGTCAGCAAATCACCGTCACCACTCAGCACTCAATCACCTCGAGCTGGAGACAATGTTAGGTTAGGCTATGTTAGGTGGCGGCCTCACGGCCCCGCATGGACCACTTGGGTCCATAGCGATGCCACAAAGAAACAACAGAGATCTTTAGGTCTTGGTATCAGTCGTAATCAACAAGTCCTTGTTGAGCTCGAAGGTTTTCGTCGCGCTTGCGAATCTTAGAAGATTCATTATATTAAGTTTTGCAATCGCTTCAAGGTTGTGGAGGAAGTAGGCTCCAATACATATATGTCTTGTCCTTGCGAGTGCAGGACATTCGCACAAGAGGTGCTTCAAAGTTTCCTTGGCATTTGACAGCTTACAATTTCTGCAGCCGCCGTCTTTGATCAGTCCCAATCAGTGTGCGTGCTCGTCTATTAGGCATTGACCCGTTAATAAGCCCAGTAGCATTGCACATTTATCCTTCGAGAGCCCAATGTTGGGCTGATAATATTTAGTCACGACTGACGAATTCATAAATTTTAATATAGACGTGCGGATTAGGACACACCAACCGAACATACTTCTTTGTCGAGCTGGGAGACTTTGTTGATATTTGCCCTCTTCAACGTTTTATCCTGTGCTCTGGTTGCTTCTAGGCATAGGATGACTTCGATAGCTTTTGTGTGTGTGTGTGTGTATTACAAAAGACCTAGTCGTGGCTTAGGCTTGCCGTGGTTGTTATGGCGGCCCTTGAACCTAACCTAACCTGGCCTGTTAATATAACGATATGGATTGCATTCGGTTACTTTTATGGGACAAGGTGAAATGAATGCCGGACGATAAGTTTTTGAAAAATGCTGTGACGGAAAAAAACACTGGAGGGGTCACTAAAACGTTACGCTGGTAGACTACATCAGTCTACGGGAGTCCCTAGTAATGGCAGTCTCCTCTGTTAATGCATACAACAATCTCAAACGTTAAACTAAAAACTAAATTAAATGATGGAGCAGGACTAGTTTACCCTCCCTTCTGTTTAAATTCAATTAACAACTAGTAAAATTTTAATTATAACTCCGTATGTCGTTACAATCTCCCATTATATCCTTCAAATAAACACGTGCCTGTGATCATTTCCTTTCCAACTTTGTTTACGTATTACTTCCTCTTAACAAGTTTACCTTCAAAACTTCTCGTCTCTTCGCTAAGTACTTTATAGCAATTTGAAAATCTCTTTAGCGGATATGAATAAAGCACCCATCCCACTTCTTCCACATCCCTCCACCTAGCTCCTTGTTTACTTTTTTTCCAGCAAAGGAAATATGTCTCAAGATGACTTGGAAACATTTACAAAGCGAAATCAACATGAAAATATGTTTCGGCAGGTCCTTGCTTTCAATTTGTGGTAGGTGCTCGGAAAACTTTTTCACTATGCCCTTCCTACGTTTGGCATCTAAGACTGTCTTAGTTGCCGCCGGGTATGAATGTCTTGTCTTTTCGAACTAATAATATCATTTGCCAGACTTGAAGTGGTCCTTTTAGCTATGCCAGGAAGACCAGGAAAATGAAAAAAAAAAGGAATCGTCACTTGTCTACCGTTTTATGTTCAATTTTCGAGAAAATAAGACAGGACAGAAGAAATAAGGAATCGTTTGTGGCTTTCCTTGGTATGGGAGGTTACGGGAAAGTGGGGTTGAATATTGTGAATGAAAAAAATCCTGGCTTATATTAGTGTTGACTTTTACGTTTTGCATATAGGGCTGAATTAAAACAGTACATAATTTTTAAAGACTTTATTCTTTTTGGAAGTATTTTCCACGAAGATTAATGCACTTTTGCATGCGCTCAAGCCAACTCTGAAAGCAGATATTCCACTCGTTCGTTGGTACAGTCAAAATTGCGTTTTTGAAGGCGTCAGCTGCTTCTTCTGGCGACTGGAAACTTTGACCACGCAGTCTGTTCTTAAATTTCGGAAAAGTAAAGAAATCGTTGGGGCTTAGGTCGGGACTGTACGAAAGATGGTCTAAATATTCGACGTGCTTTAAAACTGCAATTGTTTTGCGAGCTGAGTGCGAACCTGCATTGTCTTGGTGGAGGACGATTCGTCGTTCGGGGCTAGTTTTTCGAAGCTCAGTGTTGACTTCTGGCAAACAAATGGTTGTACATATACCAATCAGCAGTAACTGTTCTTTAATCTTGCAGAGGAATTGTTGCTACATGACCTGCTTTTGAGACAAATGCCGCAACCATCTGTTTGGAGACACTTCGAGATCGGATGACTTTTGTCGGCTTTTCTTCATTTTGAAACACTCAAATAGACAACTGGCATTTATTTTTGGGTTTATAAGAGTAAATCTACGATTCATCACCACTGATGGTGCTGTACACGTTGTTAAAGATTCCTATGTTGAAGCGGTCTAGACTTTTTTTAACACCAATTGACGCGAGCTGCTTTCTGTTCTTCGGTCAATAAATGCAGTATCCAACGGGAAAATATTTTTTTTACACACAATTCTTCATGCAAAATTTGTTGAATTGGGGTCTTTGGAATCCCCGATGATGCCTCAATCTCGCGATATGTCGCATGTCAATCTTCCGTAATGAGCTTGCACACAGTATCGACGTTTTCTTGGGCGACGGCCGTTTTTGGTGCACCTGCCCTTTGATGGTCGCTTAGACTCACCCGTCCACGTTTGAGTTCTGCATACCAACGAGAAATAGTCGACTGGTGTTGTGCGTGCTTCATTGAAAACAGAAACCAACTCGGCGACGAATTCTTTTTGCGATAATTATTGTCCTCTAAAGTTGTGAAAAATTACTGCGCGAAAATTTTCTCGGTTCAATTCCATTATTCGGATAACTCGACGACTTTAACACTTCGCTGTAGCTGTAACACTCTACGTATCGCACTAACACTTTCAATTTAGATTAACTAAGGATGCAGGTTAATGTTTAGTAGAGACAAGTTGATTCGTGGCAACCTCGCTGTACCTGTATGCAAAACTTAAAAGATGGCGCAAAATTAATCACCCTATCGGAAGATGTTATAATTTTTACAAATGGCGTCGTACGTGAATCATATTTGATATTTGTGAACTAGACAGCTGCAGTATACAAACAAACAATGGAGCAATGGAGCGCTATACTCCGCAAGAGCGTGGAATAATTGTGTCGATTTTTTTGACCAATAATCGATCGGTGGTGTTGGCGCAGCGTAAATTTCGACGTCGCGCTTAGCTGCTCGACTCGAACAAACTGGAACCACACGAGACCTTGCAGGGCGTGGCCGCCACCGGACTGGTCGTTCGACCGAGAATATCGCAGCTGTGGCTGCCGATGTCGCTGAGAACGATGAAACATCAACCAGACAACGGGCCACGCAATTGGGCATCACCAGACGGATCCCACAGCGAATTTTAGCGAAAGACTTACACATGTTTCCGTTCAAAGTGCAAACAGTGAATCAGTTAATGCCTGCTGACCGTCAGTCGCGTGTGAATTACTGTCAAGCCATCCTCAATCTCAACAACGAAGAGGACGACTCTGTGTCGAAATCATCATGAGCGACGAGGCGTATTTCCACTTAAGCGGTTACGTCAATAAGCAAAATCTTCGTTTCTGGGGCATTGAAAATCCGCGCGTGATGCCATTGAACAGCCATTACTTCCACTTAAAGCCACTGTGTGGTGCAGCGTTCACGAGGGAGGAGTGATTGGGCCGTATTTTTTGAGGACGCCATCGGCAATACGGTCACTGTTACAGGCGAACGCTGTAGGGCCATGATAAACGACTTCTTACTGCCGGAATTGCATGAGCGGGGCTTGATAAACATGTGGTTTCAACAAGACGGTGCAAACGTACACACAGCAAGAGCCATGGATATTGTGAAGGAAGCGTTTTCTGGTAGCGTAATCTCCCGTTTTGGCGAGTTGGCATGGCCAGCAAGATCGCCCGATTTAACCATCACAGACTTCTTTCTTTGGTGCTACTTGCAGTCGCGGGCTTATGCCAACAAGCCTCAGACAATCGCAGATCTTCAGGAGAATATTCGACAGGAATGCGAACAGGTATCACCGGAAATCTTGCGGAAAGTCATGGGAAATGCGATAAATCGGGCACAAATGTATCAACACTGGCGGCAGCCTCTTGATGGATATCATATTTTCCATTTAACAGAAAAAAATGTAAAGGTCGAAATAAAGATTTCCATAACTCAAAATCATTTTTTTTTTATTTAGTTAAAAAGTTATTCAAAAACAAAATTGGATGATTAATTTTGCGCCACCCTGTATTTCGGGAGCAACTTACTCCCTTCCTCAGTATACAAGCTACTAACCTAATGGCAATAGACGTGTTTTTTTGCGTAACCGTGTGGGGTCCCTGCCCTGTTTGCACAAAAAAAACACTCTAGGGTAGCATCCAGGTTAAATTCCGAAGCGTCAAGTTGTCTATCATGATATCAAGTGGTGCGCCTCATATGTGGTGAAAATAAATTACAAATTCGGATAAAATATCTGTTTGATTATCGTATCGTTTATTTAATGTGACGGACGTTTATAAACTTGGCGTACCGCTCCAACTTAACAAACATCATTCAACCGAGTTATTTATCACTGACAACTCAAGTGCAACTCTATCCAAATGGGTCACGGGTTCGATCACCAGCAAATTCTTATCTTTTCTTTCCTTTTTATTTTGTTCTTTTGACTTTTTTAGTAATCCTTTTGAAAATGTATTATTTAATAATAGGCATGGGCCCATCAGAGCAAGACGTAATATTAGTTTACCAATGAACTTGGCTAATTGACAAAAACACAAGCATACACACACACATATTAGATTCCACACGACAATAAGGCCATCTATGTGTCATGCATATGGAAGTTATTGAGGGGCTATCGAGTGTAGGGTAGCCACCCTACTAAGCTATCCAGGTTAATTTTGGTGGTGTAACGCGAGTGTTATTTTACCCGACACCCGATATACATTGTGACAAAAAAGTATCCGGAATAAATTTTTAAAAAAGCCTGCCCGACAGGATTGTCAATATTCTTTTTGTCGCTAAGTTGACACAACTGTCCTCAATACTGTCGCGGAGTTTGACAGTCACCTGTCATTTAGTGTGTTTACAGTACTCGATATTGTCAGTTCATCTCAAGTGCTTTCTGCGAATTCTGTTTTATGTTTTCTATCGACTGAAAGCGGGTGCCTCGAAGTTATAATTTCAGTTTCGGGAAGAGAAAAAAGTCGGACGGAGCCTTGTCAGGTGAATACGGTGGTTGTTCAATGGTATTTGATGAGTTTTTGGTCAGAAATTCCTTCACAATGATAGCCTTATGTGATGGTGCGTTGTCCTGATGCAAAATTCAAGAGTTTTCTTTCCACAAATCTGGCCTTTCTCGACGAATTTGCTCTCTCAATCGCCAAATAATATTCTTTATTAACCGTCTGACCTTCGGGCAAGAATTCTGAGTGCACGACACTACGGTAATCAAAGGAAACTGTCAGCATTAGACTTTTGATCGACTTTGACGTGTTTTTTTCGGTTTCGGCTCAGTTGGAAGGCGCCATTCCGTTTGGTTTGCATGTCAAACTCGTAAACACATGTCTCATCACCAGTCACAATGCGTTTTATGAATGTGAGGTCGGGATTGCAACGCAAAATTTAAGACAAATTTTTTGTTCGATGATGCCATCCATTGCAAAAATCGCAAAACACACTTGAGATGAACTCACAATATCGAGTACTGTAAACAAACTAAATGACAGATAACTGTCAAACTCCGTGACAGTATAGAGGACAGTTGTGCCAACTTAGCGACAAAAAGAATATTGACAATTCTGTCGGACAGGTCTTTTTTAAATTTATTCCGGATACTTTTTTGTCACAATGTATTCCCCAAAAAACACGCCTCATATTGCAAGACAATTTAAGAAAATTAGCATGTAGCAGGTAGTCGAAGACCATAAACTTTTTAAATTATACCTGGGTCCTAAAAATTATAGGCAATATGTTGCCAGTTTAGAGTACTTCACTACCTGCTTTCCTTCATCTATTCGCGGCGAGTTTAATTAATTTTGAAGTGCATTTTCCTTGGTCTATGTTAAGCAATTTCTTCAGATTTTCGCGTATGATTTCGAGTCTTTCCCACTGATCCAAGGTGCTTGTTGATGCATCGAACTATCTTCAAATTTTCGCGAGTCACGGTTTATGCTTCTTCGATGATGTGCGCGGCGACTGACGATTGAATTGTTCGGTTCGGATTTCGTTTGGGGGTTTCAGCCTCTCGAATGCGTTCGTTGAATCTGGTCGTGATTATTCGCTTCGTTTGCCCGATGTAACATTTGCTGCAATCTTCACAATTGATCCAGTATATCCCGCTTTTTTCGTCGAATTTCAACGGGTTTTTCACGCTGCTTAGTATTGTCCTGAGGGATGCATTTCTGCTCGACCCCACAACCTGTAAATTGAAAGAAGACAAAAAATTTGTAATTTTAGCAAAGAGGTGAGATGTGGAGATGCTTATACGTCACGGCAATCTGTGACTTGGGTGAATAACGTTGTTTGCATGGATCGATTCCCACGCATGGTTTTCCTCCTGATCAACTTCTCGATGTCGTGAGCATTATATCCGTTCTTTAAAGCGGTATCCACTATGAACTCGCGTTATTTCACGTATCCCGCTTCAGTTAAAGGGTATTTGACCAGTTGGTGAACCATGCTGTTGTATGCTGCCATTTTTTGTGAGAATGTGTGGCAAGAGGTAGATGGTATCGTTCGCTGAATAGCGGCAGGTTTTCGGTAAATTTCGAACTCCAGTTTTCCGTTGTTGTTAAGAACCATCAAGTCCAGGAATGAGATTGCTCCATCTTTTTCCACCTCAGTAGTAAATATGATTCTGGGGTGAATCTCATTTATGCTCGTGAGGACCTGGTCTAGTTGATCCCTTCTAACAACGGCAAACACTTCATCAACATACCTATACCTTACTCTAGGCATTATTCCTCTCGCCTCAATACCTTCCTCAATCGATGTCATGAACATTTCCGTTAGTAGCGGTGAAAGCGGGTTGCCCATCGCTACACCGGAAGTCGTTTTGTAGTATTTATCGCGGGACGTGAAGTAGTTCTTATTCAACAAAGCCGTGCAAGCATTGTATAAATTTTAACCTTCTTCTATTCTGGGGTAGTACCAAAAACTGTTCAACCATCGTTCGGATTGGTATTGTAGATAGATTGATTTGCCGGCGTGTTGGGGAACAATGCCTTTACGTCGAACGACACCATCACCTCACCCCAGTGAGGATAAAGCCAGCGTGGGGCCCGTAGCAAATCTGAACAAGGGGCCCTTGATTTGCAGTAGGTATTAAAGTTTAGAATACACTGGAACCTCGATTAACCGGACTAATTGTTGTCGTAAGCCATTCCCATTCGGATAATCTAAAATCCGGATAATTGAATGATAACCTACGTCGCACGCATATGGTCATCTTTTAGGTACGTTGTCATATGGTTATTTTCCTGGGGTTAATAGGAGTTTATTCGAAACAACAAAAAGAAATAAACTTATTAAAATCAACAAAATATAATTGTTAAGAATGGATGAAGTGTATCACTACCATTTCAATACAACAAGACTGAGTTGGCAATGCACTCCACCAAAAATAATCAGCATAAAAAGCCAATCGCACTTGAGCCGACCGGTTTCGTCTACGGATGGACCATACTCTTCAGGAGCTACCTTTAGTTTATTGGGGAGGTAGTGCGACGAGCCCAACTTTTGTGCTGTACTCCGACTTTCGTCAGAATCCATCATCAGTTGGTCAAACGCTCACTTTATATAAATAGTGCGCATTTTAAGACACGAGTGCGAATTATATTGAATGAAATTAATATTATATAATCTATATTCTGACGGAAGTCGGAATACATTAGAAAAGTTGGGTAAGTCGAACCACCTCCCCGATAGACTAAAGGTGGTTTCTGAAGAATATGGTCTATCGTTGGAGTAGACCAGTCGGCCCAAGTGCGATTGGCTTTTTATGCTGATTATTTTTGCTAAGACAATATTAGGGGACTCCCCTGTAAGTATTGTTGTCAAGCATATGGTGTGGCTACCGCTCGCTTTTAGAATTTGGATGGTATCTTATTTGGCAGTTATTTTTTTTTGCGGACAAGCGCCTGCGGGGGACCGTAGCATCTGCTGACTTTTGCTATATTGCTAAACCGGCAATGCCTCACCCTCATTAATCCCATCAATTGTTTGAAGTTTCGTGATAAGCTCCAGTGAGTTCTTCGCTGCGTAATTGCTGTGAGTCTATCCCAGCTATTTGTACTCACAGTCACTAGCCACTTCGCGATGTTATAGGTCGGTGAGTTTGAGTCGGCATGCCCAGTCGTGTGATACCATCAAAGACAGTTTCTTTGAAGGCGCTGTCCACTCTCGGAATCGAGCGTGGCAATGGGTCAATCCTTAACTCAAAGTACAATAGTTACCATTTGATTGCCACCGCGATAGCGTCCTTATCCAACACTACAACGTTATTCGCCTTGTCCACTTTGAGGTAGTACACAGGTTTTTCCCGTAGCTCGCGTATGATGCTAACGTCGAGGTAGTTTTTTTTTTGGGCGGTACGTTATTTATTACGTATTATTTTACCAATTCCCGAGCGAATATCGTCTTTCGCATCGTTATTTAATCGTTTTATCCCGGCCTCGATATTTATTACGGTTTCTTCAATTACTTTTTTCGGGGGCAACGCGAGTGCCAAACCGTTGTTCAGCATCGTAAGTTCTATTTCTATGAACTGTACCGACGATTCGTTTACGACGAAATTAGGTATTATCGCGACGTTGTTACTATTTGTTACCGCGGTATTATTTTTCGGCTTCAGCGCGGCCAATTTTTTATGAAATTTTCCGATTGTCTACAGTCTAATGCAAATGCCCGATGTATGTAGTTTCGCGGTCGGTTGCTCGATTGGAATACCGAGAGCGGTGGCTTCTTTTGCCATTGTTAGGTGGGTACTGTACGCCCTTAGCGTTATATCAGCTTGCCTTGCGTATATTGCGTTTAACGTTTCCGTTATTGAGTGCATTCAAGACGCTCGTTTTATCCGGATCGCTACGGAGCGCTCCGTAGCGCTACAACCCCTCCCGGTCGTGATTGCAACCGCTCCTTCCATCCGCTCTGGAGCGGTTACTTCCCCTTGGTAGCAGAAATTTTTTACGCTCTCTGGGCATGTAGCGCTACATTTGACAATTCGCAGCTGGTATGTGCGTTGTGACGTTTGTGTACATCAAAAGCGCAAATAGAATCCCCGTCTATGTAAATTCACTGCCTTCTCGTCTTTGATTTGATATTTCCTTGTTTCGTGATGTGCCAAAGAAATGTTTTACGATGGAAAATTGGCAATTGTCAAATATTTGCGGTGTCACCTGTTTGTCAGACATTTCATATGTAGCGGTTCAATCACGAAAGAAATGTTGACAGGTAGCGTCTCCTCAAATGTGTAGTGGAGGGGATGTAGCGTTCCGTAGCGAAATTTTTTCACATGAATGCAGCCATTAGTTCCGATTCGATTTTATATCTGAGTTTTTCGGTTACGCGACGCCCGGTTTTCTTGTTAACGCGATATGATTTCCGGGTTTCGCGGTTTCTTAGACACTTCTGCAGAATATTTTTTGCCATTAGCTTTTTAAGCCTCAACAGTGTGTTGAATTCGGTCTGAGTCTCATTTCGTACCATTCTGCAAAGCACGAACTCATCAGGCGCTTCCACGCTTCGTGCTTTGCTCCATGAGAGAAGCGCAATCAAATCATTGACGATTGGCTATCGTTTGATCTGGTCACGCCTCTCCCATTTTGCGAGGCACAAGGTGTGGAGGCGCCTGATGAGTTCATGTCTTACACCATGGTATGAAACCAGACTCGGACCAATTTTTGAGGATTTTTGTTCTTAAAGAATATTATTTTAAGGGGAGTCGGATGTTAAGACCCATATAAGTGGTATGGGCTCAATGCCAGCTCTCCGGCAACACTTTTGTTTATATTATAGAATTTCTTTGCGTTCCTTTACTAAACACCTAGTTGCCGATCATCATTAGCTCCATTTGATTCCAAATATCCTGCCCTATTAAATTTCCATTTCGGTCTCTCTCTCCCTCATCCATATTGCACATAAACATGATGAAAGGACACAAAATTTAAGACGAATGTTGTCATGGCAGAATATATCTGGTTTTGTAACTTTTCCGTTTATCTTACTCCTTCCTCTAAATCCTTCAGATTCAGCTAAATTGAATTTACGCCGAAGGTAGGCTTCTTCTGTTTGTTCCGATTTCTATGGCTTCTATGGGTAAAAAGTCACCGTCCTGGCCGGGTGTCCTTTTCTCTTGAACTTGGAAATGATAAATGAAAGTGACTTGCTTGGCTCGTTATCTAATAACAAGATTCCGACGGGTCAGAGCCCAGATACGCCTGAAATCAAATTCAACTGAAGCCACAGTCCAATTCGAAAAGTTCCTGTCCGGGACAAAGTCTAAGGATGTTAACGATTTTATAGGACTATGTTGGTTTTGCTGGATGGTATATAGTAACTGATTAAACTTTACGAGAATTTCAAAATGAAATTCGATTTTATGGTTTTATCGGCCCGATAAGGGCACGAAAACTTTCCTAGACCGGATAAGAGTCATAATACGAGACTAGGATATTTAGTCATTTGAAAAGTTGTGCACTTTGAGATCAGCGGATATTGTCCCGGAAAGTTTCATTCATTTCGCTGTTTGTTTCCCTTTATTTATTTATTTTTCTGGATTTTATTCCCAAGTCGATTGGAAAAAATGAATATGTATGTGTGCGTGTAGTATGAGTGTTTGCGGTTGTGAAGAGCGACGGCTCTTTAAAATATTGAAAAATTCTTTTTCTGTTTGAAGAATATTATTTGCACTGTATGTGTATTCCAGACGAGTAACTTGCAAACTTTTTCAATGTTCTGGAATTACAAAGCGGAAAAAAGGAAATTTTTTCCATTTGAAGTAAATGGAATTCATGAAAATTGAAAGGGGTGGAATTGAATTGCAGCATAGACAGATGTCTATGAGGGATGGGATAAATGTGAGTTGGAAATTTCGAGGGTGGAGTTTGATGATCCATTTGGTTAAATAATAAAAACTTATATACCTTTGATGTAAGGAACAGTGGTCATATACTACTTTGCCTTAACCTCTAACCAACCGGCGAGGTATGCCTCACACGGGAGGCATAAGGACTGTAAAGGGGAGGTGCGGACACAATTTATTCTTATGAATTATTTTTTTTTAATGAAAAATCTAATTCTTATTCAAAGGTAATGCTAATCTCCTGGGCTTGGCGTATTCATTTGCCCTAACCGCTAGTGCGGTATAGCGTGTTAATTATTCCATGTGGCTTGGCTGACGTTTCGTTGATATAAGCCCGTTTCGGACGATGCACGTGGGCAGCATGCACCTCCTTTTCCCCATTTCGCCGCCTACTTGCGACAAGTCGGGAGATGTTGTGGTTTATTATTAGGCTCCGCACCACAGGCAGAAGACAACAAAAACACAAACACGAACGCCGTGGACGGGACTTGAACCCGTAACGACCCTAGTCAGACATGGGACTGATGTCTCTACGCACTTAGCTACCGGTCGCCCCGGCATACCTATCTATTAATATATTTGAGCATCATACTACTTTGCCTTAACCCCTAATGGTGCATAGTATGCCCGCACGCCATCGTACTTTTTTCTGGGCACTCGGACGCAACTCCCTCTTCGTCTTACCGACTCACGCTTTTTGTCATAGAACAGCGCCGTCAAATTTTAGGACACCCACCTGGTCCGCTTTGATTGGAAATAGGGTCCCATTTCATGGCATGTACAGCAATGCAGTTATCACCCTTCCGCAATGTGTGACCTATCCACTGCCATTTTTCGTCAATTGGCATCTGATCCGTTGCCGACTCAGCCGGTCATTTAATATTGTTTCAGGTCGAATATTTTCTAAAAATTTGACGAAGACATGAGTTGACGAAAACTTAAACTGCGCCCTTAAAAAAGGATTGACAGTACCAGCGAGTGAAACGATCCCAGCTTGATCTTAGTACTGAGATAACTGCTGTGCCAGATTTTGGACAGCATACCTAATGTGCATTTAGCCTGGTTGATACGACGAGCGTTGTCCTGCTATTTTCGGTAAACAATGATATCCAGGTAGACGAAATTGTTCACCTTCTTTACAGACCGCCCATTAATATTGATGGCAATAGGTAGAGAATTTCTTTTTCGCAATGGCCGACGGCCCGAAAACCTTGGTCTTGTTGGTAATTTTTAGCCCAATCTTTCTCGCCTCCCTCTCGAGATCTGACGCCATTCCGCACAGATCTATGATTTAGTGGGACAGTAGGCATATGTCGTTAGCGTAGTCAAGATATAGATGAGATGTACATAAGATATACTCGTATATCGGTCCATCGAATGCCCCTGATCAGTCTGAATAGGGCTGCATGCAACACACCGCCAGCCACTATGAGGAATAGCATCCGTGAGAGGACGCACCCCTGCCGAACTCCAATTTGAACCCCAAAGTCCGCCGACACCTTACCTTGTCTTAATATCGTCAGTAACAGTAACGAAGCTGCGGATGAACTTGATAGAAAGGGCTTGTCCTTGCAATTCAGCAGACCGGATGCCTACTGTAGCCTAGGCTAAGGGTCTGCCAGGACTTTCGTTAGGCAATGGTCAGATACCAAAACCCTTCAACACCGGAATGGATCTTTCACGACTACGCTAGTGTAAAGAATTAATAAATCCATTCAATCTTAACGAGGCCACCCGTTTGAGTAAAGCGGACTTGAGACTGATTGTTGGTTACTTTTCGGGGCACGAGAGGGTGAGATTTCCTCTTAAAAGTATGGATCTGTGGATCGAGACGGACTGTTGGCTATGCCTAAAGGACATCGAGTCCACTATGCACCTTCCCTGTAAATGCCCAGCAATTGCTTGGTATAGGAGATTGATTCTTGGAGAGGCAAACGCAGATGTCATCAAGAGAACCTCCACAAAGGACTTACTGGCTTTATTACGTTTATTGGGGTGTATTTTGTCCTAACTAAAAGGCTATGGCACAATAGATCATTGGGGATCATTGAAAGAGAAAGTCATTAGATGATATCTGGAGGTATGTTTTACTAGGGTATCACAAGGGACCTATATCTAGTCTAAGTGTGCTGTACATTACTATACGGCAGCCCTCCGTACCATACCATACCATTCATATCACACTCGAATAGTCGAAATCGATGACATTCGATTCACTTATGGTCGAGGTTCAAGTGAATCGAACGCACGTATTTATGCGACATGGCTAGAGGAAGTTACACACTCGTTGAATATGAGTTTCTTTTTCGATGGGTGGTAGTCGCAACTAGCCTTAATTTGCATATTAGATTCCTCAATTCAATTTTAAATGGTGGACTAATAAATATAATTTTTCATTTTAGGACATCTCTCGCGATGCACGTGAAACCAAAATGCACTACACTCCATCCGAAAAGGATGGCGTTTTTGTCGTAGAAGTCGCCCGCGGGGCTGACAGTGCCGGCGTTCCAGCCAGTCCACGCAACAATGCCGAAACCCGACCACTCAATCACACCATCGACATTGAAAACTCTGAAAAAGTTTGCCGTAACGATGCCAATACTACAAATCATGAAGAGGTCCAGATTCATCAGCCACCCCGCGATGGCGCCACGACTAATGATGTGAATACGATTGTCGAAGTGGATAGCAAGGATAATGACAATTTGACTTCATTAAAAGTCGACCTGGAACCACTCAACACGAACCTGTCCAACTCGAATACAGGACTCTCACAGTCGGATCTAAGCACGTCGTCGGGCGACTCGAACAAAGGTTACACATACGGCAATCAGCAATTGTATACCATTGAAACGAAAGGTTATCGTCCTCCGTCACCTAAGTTGGAAAATGTCGGTCCGAAACTCTCACCCATGAAATCGGACAATGAAGAACCGGACGCGACGAACGAGAGAAGAGCACATCCTGAAACGAAACCAATTATAACGGCCGCCCTCCTCAAGCAGGACACAGTGAATGAAATCACGGACAATGGTTCGGTCCAAGGATACAAGTCAAATGGTAACAATGAGAGCTCACAGAAAAATGGCATAGAAACAGTTGACATGAGTAATGGTCACATTACGAACACATTTGCCGTCCGACCATCATCGCCAGCATCGGCATCGCCCGATAGAAAGGATGCCCCCGGCAAGGACCTGTCATATAACAATAGTAACGACGATGTCTCGCACGATGACCAACATCATCAGATTGAAAATGGCAAAATAACACCTGTCACCGATAATAACAATGGACACAATAATGCGACCGAACCACCCGTCGCATTCTCAATGACAACAACAACAGCCCCGGCTCCGATGGTCGCCCCTCCAACAGGAAAAAATATCCTCGAGAACGGCACCCAGAATGGCGGTCAAGAAAATGGCACTGTCGATATTTGTGACAGCAACAACGGCGACATGGATGATCCTAACGACATGGAAAATGGTTTCGACAGTATCATTAGTTTGCCCCCACCTCCGCCCACATCGGACGAAATCAAACAATTGAATGACGCGATATTGATGGAGAACAGTCAGTTGGATTCGTTACCGCCACCGCCGCCACCTGTTGATAGTCAAAGTCAAATTTTGAGCCTTGACACGGTCACGGCGAATGGTCACGCGACAATTGAGGGTCAAAACGGTGTGGCCGTGCCCGTAGCAATTACGGGGACAAGTTAATGTTGCTAGAAAGTCCTTGATGTTGAAATTGATTTTAAGCGTGGAGGGGGAATGAATGATGATGTGAAGTGGAAGAAGCAGTGACTATATTGAGAGTTCGTATTTGGATTAAGCACTTTTTTTTAAATATATGTGTAAGGATGAAAACGACTCAAGTGACACAATTGTTGACGAAAGAGAGATTTCGTTTTCTGCAAACAATTGACTCCCCTCCGATATCGATGAAGCCCACAGCAAGACTTTTCGACGTACGGGACAAATTTCAAGGTATTGTTTCGTTTTATTATATTTTTTTTTTTTACTTTAAAGCGATTTAAAATTGTATTTCCTTTCTTTGTTACAGTTATCTGTTTTTATTGGGGGATATGCTCCAATGTAAGTGGCAGTTAACCTACTTCCGAACTCTGTGTACACTAATTAACGCCCTTATGACCTTGTGTGTAAAATATATAAGTTGAGCGGTGTCATAGCTGTATCTAGTTTATAATATTGCTAAGATTCGGATAGGTTTCTCTCCCGACATTGGAGAGTTTCAAAACATTTAAACGACGAATCGGTCTTTAATATTGAAAAAAGTGTGCTGCTATCCACGTTTAGAAAATATTATTTTATCGGCTTTTCCCATTACCAAGGGATACCACTAAAACTTGCCCTAATATCAGTCTCTAATTGTTTGGTAATCTTGGTATAATTACCTTAGGTTTACAGTCTGTCACGGCACAGATAGACCACGATTGTGATACCACACAGGAGTGAAAAACTCCAGTCCAGCCGCTAAATCAAACTAGCCAGAGCCAAAAATAAACCGATTTCTGGAGCCGCCAGGTCCCCAAAGGCAGTAAAGGAGTGTGCTCCAATCATGTTAATTGCCTTGATCCCTCCAGGGGCATGGGTGCATCAATATCTCTAGCATTTCTATGCCTTGTTGAAGTTTCGATAGAATATCTACTTTTCGGAAGTACAGTTGCTAGCATGCACCTCCTATCCGCGCCGTCTTTATACTGACAAACTCGGAGCACTGTGAGAGTTCTATTAGTACCCGCAGGCAGTTTTTGATCGCGCCTAGAATTGAACTCCGAGCTCTAGATTAGTATCGTAGAGCTGTGACTGAACGACCACGGCCACCGAATGCGATCCTCCGCAATGAGGCAATCAAATGCTTCTCGGGCAAATTGGTAAGCAGGGAGAGAACATTCTGTAAAACCTCACTTAGTGTACTGGGTAACTTCGCCGAGATGGCAGTGGCGACGTCATCTGCATAGGCAATCACTTTACAGGCCAACTGCTTCAGGTCTAGAAGCAGACGATTCATGGTAAAGATCCATAGAAATGAGGAAAGGACGCCCCCTTGCCGAGTACCCCTGCTCACGCGTTTTCGCACGGACGAGGTGCCTAGTTCGGTACAAATAACCCTGCATGCTAATACGGATATCATATAAATTAGTTTACAGACCGGGTTATCCACCCTTAGAAATGATAATGCCTTGATAATTGCGTGTGGTTAAATGTCATTAAAGGCGCCCTCAATGTTCAGAAAAACGACCATGGTGTAGTCCTTATATACAAATAAAAGAACTTCCTCAGTTTTACACGTAATGGAACGAAAAGCAGTATCTATGGATTTGCTCTTCCAATAGGTGTGATACGCCGCAAGGAAAATCGGTCAGTCTTTCGAGTGTTTTAAGTTTTATTGTGGATAGGCTTATAGGTTTAAATCTTTTGGACGCGCGTGAGGGATTTTACCAGCCTATGGAATGAAAACCACCTTACAAAACTCGTGAGATATAAATCAAAACCAAATAGGTTTCAAGGATAGGTGCAATCCAGAGGTAGAGAATATCAGACGAATAGCTGGGATAATACCAGGTCCAGCCGATTTCTACGGCTCGAAACCAGAAATGGCCTTAAGAATTTTTTTCCTTTGAAATAACAGATGAAGAGTTGCGCGGAGCAGTGCCACCGCCATACTGATACTAAGCTCAGTCTCCCCAGAACTCTCTTGAATATGAGTGTCCAAAAGGATTGTAATTGACGGTTTGGTGGGCATCCAAAGATGCCTGTGGGGACGGATCCTAAGGCAGCATAATGACCGTGAAGGTTGGGCAGTCCCATCTGGCGAAGAAAAATGCCCCTCAGCGGCGGCCTATGCTTGCTGTTGCTGTTCAGTTCGGGAGACGTGGGTGGGATTTTCGCCTCTGGTTGCCCCTGTCCTTTACGTATTACTAAAAATTCATAGGCCTGCGGAAGATAACACAAACAGGGGAGGCGGAAATGGGGAATACTAAAAAAGGGGGCCATAAGGATGGAACGGATGGCAAATGCCCTCGCGCTCGCATCGGGATGGGACCTTCGGACTCTGGTTTCGTACCATCGATAGTTCACTACTCGTCAGGTGCTTTGCATCTGTCGGTGGAGGCAGCACGACCAGACCAGAATATGGTTCATTACAGGATATCTGGAGCTTCTATCCTGGAGGTAGTCTAGAACCCATCTGGTTTCATCAGATAGGTGGGTATTTAAGGGTTTGTAGCTCGAATTTGGCGAAGCCTAGAGGTTTTACTTGAATTTTTGATGCGTTCACAGAGGAGCCTCCACCGGACCACATCAGCCTATAGTTCCATGACACGTGCTGTCAATAAGCCATCTTGACTTTGTCTTCATAGTGAATTTCAGTCTAATGGCATGTTTACATAATATAGGCATACCGACATTGCATCGAGTTTTGGGGAATCGTTCTCGCTGTCTACCATTGAGCCAGTTCTTCAGCTCTACATTTGCTGACTAAATCATAGCATAGCGGCCTGGCGCAAGATACTGTTGATAATATTAGCTATTTCCATGGAGATGCACTAAAGCATAGTGCTAGAAAAATTATGATGTTCCTTGCTGATCTTTGTACCGAGTTTGGCGACAAGACGGGCTTATCGGACGGATTCACTCTGAGAGCCCTAACGATTGCCACGTCAGCTGGGCTTTGCACTTCTCCAATGAACTCCGGTTAGTCGGTGTGCTTACCAACGACCAGATCTAAATTTGTGCCGATTTTTTCTTAACTTAATTTACTTTTGAATTCGGGAATTTGCATTGTCACTTCTCCTTGCTGCAGGCCCTACATTGTTAATTGCCTTGACCCCTCCAGGGGCATGGGCGCGTCAACATATCTAGCATTTCTATGCCTTGTTGACGTTTCGATAGCATATCTACTTTTCAGAAGTGCAGTTGCTAGCATGCACCTCCTATCCGCGTCGTCTTTATACTGACAAGCTCGGAGCACTGTGAGAGTTCTATAAGTACTCACAGGCAGCTTTTGTTCACGCCTAGATTTGAACCTCCGAGCTCTAGATTAGTATCGTAGAGCGGTGACCGAACGACCACGGCCACCCAGTGCGACTTTTCTTTGTAAAAATGAAAGGTTCTTTATCCTATCATCATATTTTGTTTGAATGGTGCAGTATCGTACCCTGTGACGACAGGCTAACCCCGCACATTTACGTTTCACATCACCCTCTCAAAAACGACAACTACTGCTCTCCATTGTGCCCATTGTATTGAAATGAAACCACAAATACTGCGACCATGGTTCTATTGTGATAATGATTTCCACCGAGAGGCTAGACTAGATCATATGATTCAATCGACTCTTTTCGATAAATTGACTGATCTGGTCATGTTTATTAGAGGAAATGTATTCGGCCAAAAAGAATGTTATGCCGAAGCAGTTCGTGCGTCGTTTCGTAAGACCTTCGCATGAAGGATGTTCTGTGAAGTATCATTATCAGTTTCGCAAAAGCCGCAGCGAGCATCTGATACAATACGCATGGTTTTAAGGTGCCCTCTCAGAAGCGAGTGTCCGTCAAATTTACACAAATCATTCTGACTCTGTTTTTCCTCAGCCGCAACAATTCCAAGGTACTAGTACGCGAGTAGCCCGAGATGAACAGCTTGGTCTCTCTCAGGCCTGTAAGGGCCTCCCATTGGTTATTTATCTTATTTGGTTTCTGCAGTAGCACACAAAAAGGTTCTGGACCGTGGAAGTGGGCTGTGAAGGATCAGTTTTCTAGCCTATCTGCTAGCTCATTGTGGAATAAGTTTTTCCTGGCGTTTCTATAGGAGTAGGGATGGAAAAATTTCATCTGTTCCGGTAGATTTATAGGCGCCAATATTCTCCATTGCCACTTAGTCGGAATGCTTGGCCCTGTGAGGTATGCCTTGGGACCTCACCCAGGGAAGTGAGTGTTCAGAAGAAGCTTTCCCGTACTGCCGGAGTTTTGCGTGGAATTGCCGTTCGGTTTTCTGAGTGTAGTAACTAAGTTATGCAGCATCATAGATTGACGACCGAGACCTCACGGCTACCGAGCGTGATGGATGGTATCATGTAAACTATTTAAAACTGCAAAAAAAAAAGAAAAATTCGTCGGAGCTATCCCATAAAGTTCTATTTTTTTTTTTTAATTAATCATTTTATTTTTGATCGTTTTTTAACAATACCTTATCGAAATAGTATCGTTATTATTACTAGTAGTAATTATAAAGCATTTAATACGAATTTTACTCAAGAATAAGAAAAAAAAACGATATTGTTCCCGTCCTCATTGCGAACTTCTACAAACAAAACAAATAATGAAAAAAAAACTACTTAAGATATTTTAGAGTTTCACAGCGCATTTATCTCTTAGATCATTTGATTCCATTCAATTAGTATGGTAGCTTCATCTCTGTTGTAATATATTTAACTTGATACAAAAATTTAGGTTTTAGCGTTTAGAAAATCTGCAAAATAGAAACATTTATTAAATAGTAAATCTAATTATCAAGGGAACGAGTCAAACAATATTTCAAATGTTGTGTATGGAATAAAGTTATTAAACAGAGAGGGAAAGTTGAAAAGGAACGAATGAAAAGCTAAATGGCCCGAAACTGAACACATTTCCACCCAAAACTATACTAATTCCAAAATATCCACTTTTCCGATTTTATAGTTAAAATATTTTAGAAACTAAAACACTATTACTAGAAAATGAAAATACACTTCAGCCAAATATAAAAGCCAAACGAGAAAAAAAAAACCCAAAAATACAATTTAAATAAAATCTAAACCAAATGGAACAAATTTTTAATAATTTTTTAGGTGATATGTAATGATAATAAATATTTAAAATAATTAAAATTATTAAAAGTATTTCCAAAAAGTATGTTTAATCATAAAAAAAGAGAAGCGAAAGGCCAAACACAAACAGAAAGGAATAAGATACAGTACCGTAAACAAAAAATACACTAATATATAAATAAAGTATTAAATTAGAATAGGTGAATTAGCATTTAATGCAAACATATACATATAATAATTGACACTTTTTGGTTAAATTTACTAAATAGAAATTTAAAGTCATCAGCAATTAGAATGAACATTAAACTACACTGCAAACGTTTATGCCAAAGAATAGAAATTTGAGTTTTAAGGATATGCCGGTTATACGGTTCTTGAAAAAGCGTGTCAAAAAACTAAAGAACCTATAGCGGAGGAATGAAAAATTCTTGAAAAATCCAAAAATGAAGTCATAACTGTAATTTACGTCAAACGCTCCGCTATCATCGTGTAGGTCGTTAGGAACCTAAACGTCGAAACTAAAGAATAATAAAGTCATACTATCATACTAGCGATTGACACGAAAAACAGGAACATCTTAATATCTACTAACACTAGCAGATAGGTATAACTCTCCGTTTTTATCCAGAATGGAACATTGTGCCGCCATATTCCGACGTCGGGCCTCGACCGTCCATCACCGAGGCAGCCGCTGAACAGGGTTGAGCAATGGGCGCACCACTCCCATGTCAAGAAATCTGGGAAAAAAGTCTCGGATTAGAGTGATCAACAACGACGACAACGCAAATGGAATGGAACATTCATACACTCCCGGCCACTTGAATAGGGACAGCCGCTTCAAGAATTGTTTTATTCAAAATCTTCAGTACCTAAGTTCGGAGAGCATAACTTAGTATCTTTATGTTGCTCATAAGTGGCGACCGGTAGCGCAGTGTGTTGAGGCATCAGTCTCATGTTTGACTACCGGCGTTTCGGGTTCGAATCCCGTCCACGACGACGTTCGTGGCCATGGATGTGCAGGAGGTGCATGCTGGCAACTGCATTCTCTGAAACCAATTTATGCCAACGAAACGTCAACTGGGCCACATGGAACAGTTGACGCGCTATGCCCCACAAGGGGTTAGGGCAATTGAGCAATATTACTCGCATAAGCACACACCATACAGCCCAGCCCTCCCATGCCTAAAAGCAGTCTATTGACAGCTAAGTTCCATAGAAGGGTAGTGAGTACTCCCCCTTGGGGAGTACCCCTGCTTTCTAGTCTGCGCTCGAACAACTCTCCCAAACAAGTATGATGTAAATGTCAACATCAGGCTAATGAGCTTGCAGAGGGAATCATGGACGTGTAGACTAGAGAGTGCATTCGTGATAGCTCCAGGTTTGACATTGTTGAAGGCCTCCGATATCAAGGAAAATAACCATGGTGTATTCCTTATTTCCTAAAGATTTTTCAATATAGCTCACAATAGAGTGTAGGGCTGTATCGATCGACTTAACCTTAAGGTAAGCATGTTGGGAAATAGATAGAAGGTTCGATGAAAAACTACCGCGTAAGTAAATGTCTATAAGCCTCTCCATCGACTTTAGAAGTACCGATGATAGGCTGATTGGTCTGAGATAATTTGGACTTACGTGTGATGTTCTACCCGCTTTCGCGATGAAAATCACTTTCACTTCCGTCCATAATTTAGAAATATACGCCAGTTCCTAGCAGGCCCCGAAAATAGTCTCAATCCATGGAGACCGAATATCCGATGAATGCTGGAGATTAGCCTTGATCATCCCGTTCGGACCAGCAGATTTATAAAGTTCAAAGCTAGAAATAGCCCAGATGATCTTTTTCCCAGATATGATATCCAACCAGCGTTGCATGAAGTATTGCCAACAGCAGACGAATATATATTCGCCCCAAAAGGTTACCTATCGGGGAAGTACGTATCAAGCAACACCCCAATAATTTCCTTCCTAGAGGAGGTCCACGACCCGTCCTGCTTCAGTAGATAGCTGGGTGTGGCCGAAATGGTAGAGAGGATTTTACGAAGTCTGGCTGCCTCGCCCGACTCCTTAATACGTTCACAGAAAAATTTCCATGAGTTTTGCTTCGCCTTTCTCAGTTCCTTGTTACATATATGAACTCAGAGTCTACAGAAACACGCTTCGATGATTCTATCTTGTTGAAAGATTTTTTGCATGAGATACTGAGTTCGACGATCGAAGCATTCCTCGAAGCGGGTTTTCCTTTCCTTTTTGTCTACTGACAGGCCTCGATCTAGTCGACGCTTTGTTAAGTGCGTCCGTCAGTGCTCTAAAACACCCAATTCTTGCTTCTTCTGCTTGCTACAAGAAAGGTTTGCCGGTGTTTAATCCAATTTGTCTTTTCACGATTTAAGATATTAGGTTTTCTTTGTGGAATTTCATCGAGGGTGAATTATATATAACTGCGGCCAGAAAAAGAGTGATAGCTTGACATCATCCAGTCCCTCACCAAATGATGAATGCCCTCAGAAACGAGAGAGATATCAAGAACGCCTTGTATGTTTTTTATTGCAAAAAAAAAAAAAAAAATTAAAATAAAAAATTCGAAAAGCAGCTCCCCTCGTGCATTCGTATCGGAACTGCCTCATACCGCTTGATGTGCATTTACGTCGCATCCAGCAGCAGCAACATTTCTTAAATGATCAGGAGGAAATTCTCCTACCTAATTATAAGCTAGCTACGCAGAAATCACTCTATACCGCGTTACCCCAAATTCTAGACTGATTACCCACAAAGTTCGTGTTACTGTGCTCCGATATTAAAAACGCGTTAAGAGTATTCTTAACACGGATACACAAACGGGGTCTGCCCTAGTCTCTAGCATAAAAAATTGCATAGTTATGAGAACGCAAGCCTCTTACTATGGTTCGTTTTCACAATGTCTAGTTAAGTTTATACTACAGATAAACGCTAAACGCCACCCATCTCCAGTTAAAAATTATCGGACGATAATTCCAAAGTCGATACAATTAGTAGCGTACGTCGACGACATCAACATCATGTCCCGAAGATTAGTCGACGCAGAAGAACTTCTGCATACGTTCGATACCGCTGCAAAAGAAGTTGGACTATGTATCAACGAGGGTAAAACTAAAATAATGTTGCAATCGACGATAGGGGCACCTGCACAATCGAGCATGCATGTGGGGGACCTCAACATCGAGTTCGTGAACGACTTCATATACCTGGGTTTCAACTTGTCAAGGGATGCCAACGAAACTGACGAAATCAAACGACGGATACAGTTAGCTAATAAGACTTTTTTCTCGGTTCTCCCCATAATGAAATCGAAGCATGTGCACAGACACGAAGCTCCGCATGTACAAAACCATCATACGCCCAGTGCTATGCTATGACTGCGAAGCATGGACCCTAACTCAAGCCTCCGAAAACATGCTAGACACATTTGAACGTAAGGTTCTGCGGGGAATTTTCGGGGCCGTTTGCGTTCGAGATGGATGGCGCATCCAGTACAACCATGAGTTGTATGAATTGTACGATGAGCTGGAAGTTTCGAAAATCACCGAATTACAACGACTTCAATGGGCAGGGCATGTACAACGAATAGACGATGATCGCATCCTAAAGAGAAAAATGAACGCGCGACGAGTCGACGGAGCGAGACTGCGAGGATGACCGAGATCTCGTTGGGAGAACTCAGTTTATGTAGACGCCGCGCAACTACTGGGCTTCCAAGCTTAGTTTTGGCAGATCGGGCGGTGAACCATTGCCCTGGTTTATACTGTCGATGGCGAATTTTCATTGTCGTCAGTATGACTAGGAGTCTGAAATTTCAGCTGGCTATTGATAATTAGTTCTAATTAGTTTTCGTCATGCTGCGGTGCAGCGGAAGAAGGTGCTGAATCCCCCAAAAAGACTATGACTGCCCAGCTGAGATCTCGGCGAAGGATCTACCTTTTTCCCGATAAAGTGCTAAAATAGATGCGCCCGCTAGGCTCGTGAAGTCAGTCTTGCTCGCGGGTCCTTTGAGACTCCTTCTGTTGCACTCCTGCCCAAACTTGGGCGGTGGCGATGGTGGGCCTTTAAAAAAAGAAATAACAAGACGACACCAAAATTGTAGTTTTCGCAGCTCAAGATAAAAAAATCCCGCCGATTGCGTTGCAGGTCACGAGGGAACTCCCAGTTGACGTCTGTCAATCCTTGACAGTCGCCAACAATAATCACATGACTCAACCTGAAGAAGGCACCGAATGACGCTCGTAAAACTTGAAAATTCGATCGTAACAAGTAGTGAAAGGGAAACCCAAAAAATTGAAGAGGAAACGAAGAACTCGACTAGATACAAGTGTTATGCGTTTCTCAAAAATACGTTACAGCACACACTTAGAAATTATATATTATTGTAGTAGAAGTAAGAAAACAGTCATTATTATATTACAATGTTAAGGAAATTTTTAAATATTATATATATAAACGAAAAATAAAAATATATATAAAAAGTAAAAATAAAATTTTTGTAATATAAATTGGATGTGGAAAGCATAACAAGAAATGAATATGGGAAATTGAATCGAATGCAAATCTAATTACGAAATAGTAATCGTTTAGAAGAAAAAACGTGAAATTAAATACCGAGAAGACAAAACGACAGCTAAAATAATACTGAAACTCACAATTATTTTAGACAAAAATGGCAAAAAACAAAACAGATACAATTTTTCTTATAAATAAAAAAAAATTAAGAAATATTGCAAACAAAAAATTAATAAATAAACTAGTTAAATATTACGCGCACATTGCATTTTTATGGAAACGAAAAAAAAACCGAAACGAAAACAAAAACAAAAATCAACGTAAATACATATATAAAAAGAAATCAAAATACTAAAAATTATGGGGTAGTCGTTCTGTTTAGTTTTATTATTGGTGTGGAAGAATTCAACTTCCTCCGATTTGAAGCGCTACTTTTGGCTGATAATGCAAAAATAGGACTATCTGTCTTCTGTGCCAGTTGTGGTTTGCAGAGTATTCTGGTAAAAATGTGGCCAAAATTTGACTAATATTTTAATTAAAATCATCATTGTGGCTTCCGCTAATAAATGGTTTTTTTGTGTTCTCATTTACCCTAATTAAACGATCGACTAGTTGTATTATTTGCGTACATTGCATGCCCAACAATAAATTAAATAAATAATATATATGTATAAATACATATGTTAATGTATATGTATATGCACTGAATAAATATATATACATAGTTTTAACTCTGTACTAAGTCAACCAGGAAAAAAAAAACAGATATTATGGATAATGCAAAGATGATAAGATTTTTTTTGAGTATAAATTGGACAAAAAAGGATTAAATAAATGTGATTGTTATACAATTATCGTGGCCTTTTACATATTTTATCACGAGCAGTAGACCTTTTAATCCGAAAGGGGAATCCACTTTACTTCGCTATATTCGATATTCTTGCAATGGGCAAGTGCGCAATTATATTTTTCAACGGAATTGAAATATTTGTGACATACGCCTGAAGCTTAGCTCGGCAAAGCGCCGAGAATTTTTCGCTACTCGAATCACGGTCGTTTGAAGTTCAAGTCCCTCAGCGGGACAAATATTTAATTTCTCCAAACTTACGGTTTTGTACGGATAGTAGCACTCATCAGGTCTTACACCTTTGCAGCTATCGGTGTGCAAGACGACCACGAAAGTCTAAGAATTCTGTTAGGCTCAATTTACATTGCCGCATGAACCGGATGAACCGCATGCTCTCGCGACATAACCATCTTTACTGTGTACAAACATAATCCGGAATTTTTAATTTAAACTGCGTGGGCATTTCGTTGGGCACAAATCTTTTTATTTTTAAGTTGGTAGGACTGTTACTGCCATCTGTGTCAAATTTTAGGTTAATACCTTGATAAGTTGAAGAGTGACGTTCGTTTTCGTAAACAACCAAAATTAACTTTTTCGATTTTTACCATGTCAGAAAATATTCAACAAAGAAGTTCGATGAAATTTTGTATTAGAAATGATATTTCTGCTGAGGAAACGCTCAGAATGTTACAAAAAGCCTTCGGTGAACAGGCTATGTCTAAAACACAAGTATACGAATGGCATAAAAATGTTCAAAGAGGGTCGTGAAGGCGTTGAAGACGAACCACATCAAAGACGACCAAGAACATCAACTGACGAGCAGCACGTCGCGAAAATTAAGGAATTGGTGCTCCAAAATCGTCGATTGACAACTAGAGAGCTTGCTGATATCGTTGGCATTTCAAATGGATCAGTCAACACCATTTTGAAGGAAGTTTTGTGCCTCAAAAAAAGTCAAATCTCGTTTGGTTCCAAAAACCCTCAATTTTTTTTTGGAAAAACAGCCTCGCTCGTTATTCGTCGCCATATTCGCCTGATTTAGCTCCACGTAACTTCTGGGTATTCAGCAAAATGAAAATACCGCTCCGGGGACACCGTTTTGACACGATAGAAGAGATTCAAGCCAAATCGAAGAAGGTGCTGAAAGCCATTCCGAAACAGGACTTTTAAAAGTGTTTTGATGAGTGCAAAATTCGCTGGCATAAGTGCATTGCAGCCGAAGGGGATTACATCGAAGGCGATGAAATAAATTTTTAAGAATGAATAAGGATTTCAAAAATTATAACAAAATTCCGGGTTATATTTGTACACAGTACTTTTAAGATGGTTGCCAATGGGGTTTGCTCATGCGACTCATCCGGTTCATCCGGTTCATACGGCAATTTGAAAATTCAACCGTGGAGGTCTAGATGGTGTGAATCACCTTATTAATTCACTAGAGGCGGGTTCTCACCCTCTGTCTACCCCCTCTAGTGAGTACATCAAACCCTGCGACGACAAGCATTCCGTGCAACACCGGGAAATAGATGTTACTAACAACGATATCACCATAGAAGTGCAAGCCATTGCCATAAAATCAGGCAATGTTGATATTGAAATTTACAACATATACATTCGACCGGTATCCAGTTGTCCCCCAGGCTACCATGTAAATATCAACACTTTCCTCAATGGTCAACACCGTCTCCTGCTTGGTGATTTTAACGCTCACCATGAACTCTGTCACTCACATCTTAACAACGATGCCAGAGGTATCGCCATTGCAGAACAACTTGATGCTTCAGACTTCTGTATACGACACGCCCACCTATATTGCCGGTACCTATTCCAGCTCTCCAGACACCACGATTGCCCTACTTTCCTACCTCAGCCGCTAGACTGGCAGACGAGAGAGACAACATCAGAAGTACTAACCCAGACGATCCCAGAATTCACGAAATCAAGTGTGAAATTCAAAGACAAGTGGCCGAGCATAATAGGTTAAAATGGAGTACGCATCTGAATGAATGCAACGTGACCACAGGTATAAGCAAACTATGGTCGGCAGTTCGTGCCATCTCTAATCCACTGAAACAGAAAAGATATGTCGCCATACAGTTCGGAGAAAATTCAATCACCAACCCTGCCCACTGTGCAAGTCGCTTCAATAGGCAGTTTAATGAACATCCTCCAACAGACAGACAAAAGCGCATAATCCGCAGGAGAATCCATAACCGTAATGCAGAAAACATACCTGTCTTCACCACGGACGAAGTGGCTGCAGCAATCAGGAAAGCGAACAACTCGAAAGCCTTGGGACCTGATGGAATCTCAATGGCAATTCTTAAACACCTAGACGCACCAGCTATCGAATACCTTACAGCCTCACAGCCACATTCAACCTATCCACCACATTACTGATCGTTCCAGAACTCTGGAAGGAAGGGATAATAATCCCAATCCTAAAACTTGGGAAAAAAGCGCCACTTGGCGAGTCCTATTGTCCTATCACACTTCTAGCACCAGTTGCCGCTCGAAGCACTAATCCACCCTATTCTTGCGGCCCACATCTAGCTTACAAACCACCAGCACGGCTTCAGAAGGATGCATAGTACGACTCGCATCCACAATGGCCTTAACTAACCTCGTCCATGTCACAGAACAATTCTGGTGGCACTTGACCTGTCGAAAGCCTTCGACACAGTCAGCCACTCAGCACTTCTGTCCGACTTATACAATGCATCTCTTCCAACGAAAACTTCAAAATGGATTGCCAACTATCTCGCGAGCAGGCAGTTCTACACCGAACTCTGGAGTAAGAAATCGAAGCTAAGGAAGATCAAACAAGGTGTGCCACAAAAAGGAGTTCTGTCTCCCTCCTTGTACAACCTTTACCTATCTGCAATTCCATCTCCACCTGAAGGAATCGAAATTATCTTCTATGCCGACGACTGCTCAATTCTGGCAACAGGGAACAACATCACGGAAATGTGCGAACTAATAAACGATTACCTGGAAGAACTTAACGCTTTCTTTACGGGCAAGCATTTAATTGTATCAGCGCCTAAATCCTCGGCAACCTTATTTACCACCTGGACGAAGGAAGTCAAGATGCAACTTGGGATCTCAATTGGCAATCAAGTTATTCTGACCGTGAACCATCCTAAAATTCTAGGAGTAACCCTGGCCACGTCATCCCCTCATGGTTCAACCGTATGCAACAGGATGCGCGGAAGGAATAAAATCCTTAAAGCCTTGGCCGGTGGCACCTGGGGTAAGGATAAAAAAAACCTACTGGTCACATACAAAGCAGTTCGAAGGTCAATAGCCAACTATGCGGCTCCAGTGTGGTCACAGAATCTCTGTGACACACAATGGAATAACATTCAGGCTTGCCAAAACGCCGCTCTCCGTACTGTGATTGGATGTCTCCTGATGTCATCCCAGGACCATCTGCATCAGGAAACAAGGATGATACCTCTAAGGGACCACAACAAGCTTCTTGCGAAACAGTACCTGGTCAGTTGTTACTGGAGGGAGCACCCAAAACCGACCTCATGGACAAGACACCGCCACCAAGACATGTCAGGCGTGATTTGAAGAACCTCGAAAGAGACGTCCAGAGATACAAAAGGGTTCCCTTTGACAACAACGCATGCAGATCAGCCATTGCAGCAATACAGCATGACGAGGTACAAACATCAATCGCAGGACTAGGTCCAAATAGAGTTCTCTCGGCACAACCCCCAGCCATTTCTCCCGATGAGAGAATACTTCCGAGAACAGCGAGAACAACACTTGCTCAACTTCGGTCGGGCTGGTGTTCGCGTCTTAACTCCTACCTATCTCGTATTGACCGGGATGTTACGAACACATGTCCCGCCTGCAATTGTACATCTCACCATGTGGACTACATTTTTAACTGCCCAGCTGTACCCACACACCTGACCCCCAGGTCGCTGTGGGAGAACCCCGTAGAGGCAGCTATCTTTCTGTCACTTCACACCGAGGAAGACGAAGAACAACACAACATGTAACACACTCACACGACGTACTTCTGACCATTGTTACAACAACAACAACGACAAGCTAACGCCTCACATCACTCACTGTATTGAACATATCTTTTTAGTTGTGAATCCTAGCGAAAAACTTTTTACCAGAAAGTTATAGAGTTTATAGTTCCTATAAATTTAATGCACTAAGTTTTTCCGTCAAGCTGTTATCTTAAGAATTATGAGCTGTCAAAGTTGCACATTTTTTGTGAAAACTATACGTTTTCGATGGTTTTGTTGGTTTTTTTTTGTTCTATTATCCCGAAAATGGTACGTTATCACAGAGAAAGTTATCTTGAATAGTATTTAATAATATCTGTATTATTATGGTATAGTTTCAATTAAGCAATAGTTAGGGAAACTTATATTTT
Organism: Chloromyia formosa; assembly: GCA_964017055.1. Lineage (NCBI taxonomy): Eukaryota > Metazoa > Arthropoda > Insecta > Diptera > Stratiomyidae > Chloromyia > Chloromyia formosa. The sequence continues at coordinate 121,071,353 of OZ024813.1, read as the reverse complement.
CATACGCTTATTTTTGTGGGGTTTTGAAGTCTCAGCTTGTTCCTGGTTGACTTCTTCAACAAGTAGTTCAGTCGGATCACCTTCATAATCTTTAATTATTATGTCCGTTTTGTTGCTACAGCTTTGTCCACAACAGTTTTTGCAAATTACGGAACACTTTAGACCGCTCTTTCTGCAACTACAGGCCTTAGTGCAGCCTTTTTTGCATTTACATGAAATGCATTTCAGGATAGATTGAGGAGCTGGATCTCTGGTGGTTTTGATAGGAGCAAGTCCTTGGCTGTCCCTTCTCCATCCCCAGTCCAGAGGGTTCAATCGCTTGCTTCACATTTATATTGTTTTGATTGAGTGTCTCCTTCAGGAGTGAAATAAAGCGAAGTTTGTTTGTTTGATTGATCAATTGATGCGTTCACACTACACCTTCTGAACCTTTCAGCACTCTTTGTACCTCTCATCTCAGGATCCAGGGGATAACCATCAAAAATTACCATAACGTTTGCTCCGTAATGATCACGAATGAATTTCACATACCTTTTACAAATTTCATTGAAACCGTGAATCCTATTCCATATGACCTTGTGGAGAAGGAATCCACCGTCTCAAGTAGTACTGCCTCATAGTGGCTTGAAGAAAGACCAAGTGCATTTAAGATATCGATCAGCTGCCTCGAACCAAACTTTTTGTATAAATACACACTCACCCCTGTGAGCAGAGAAGAGAAAAATGAACGAGGTCTAGCAGCTAAAATAAATATAAGTTTCCTTAACTATTGCTTAATTGAAACTATACCATAATGATGTTGATATTATTAAATACTATTCAATACAACTCAACGAAAAGATACCGTTTTCGGGACAATAGAAACAAAAACCCGACAAAACAATCAAAAACGTATAGTTTTCGTAAAAAATGTGCAATTTTGACAGCTCGTATCTCTTAAGATAGTAGCTTGACGGAAAAACTTAGTCCATCAAAGTTATTGGATGCTCTATAACTTTCTGGTAGGAAGTTTTTCGCTAGGACTCACAATTAAAAAGATATGTGCAATAAAGTTAAAAATGACCGGAAATTTGTCGGTTTTAGGGGTGCCACAGGGAATGCACAGGGGGTGGGAGGTCAGAAACTTGGATTCTTGACTACGGGACTGGTCTATATAACATATCAAAAAATTAGAGCTACTGAACCTTTTGCAAGGTAAGGTCACCTTTTCAGACTCTATTCCCCGGAGTAATTGTATCGAAATGGCTTTTTAGATACGAGAGTCTGTAAGGAAGACTACATATGACTCTAACTAACCTTATTCCGATCAAGGTGCAACAAACCAGACAATCTGTAACTAGAATAGTCCGAATTAAACAGCATGTTCTGATCTATACCTAGACTCTTTCAGTGTGTGAAGCGTTTTCTTAGGGTACATAATGTTAATTATATCCCATAGAACGGTTCTGGGTCGTGGAAGTTGATCGAGGCTGTTCTGGTTAATTATTCAGCCAGTTCACTTTCGGCAATGGCGAGGTGACCAGAAACACAGTGACAGTACAAGGAAAACTTGATTGAAGAACATCTCGATCTCTTTGATTTTACATTAATGGAATGTAAAAACCTACAAAATCGAACTTGTACGGTACTTTTGAACCGAATCAACAACAATGAACAACACAAAATATGTCATTTATGGAGGGTTCTTGTTGCACCGGTTGAAGTGGCATCAAAGGCAGACATATGCGGAAATCCGTGAAAGTTAGGTGAGGCATGCGAGGTCCAACTATAGATCAACCGCAATTATAGTTTTTGACTGCTACCCTGACGAAGTTGCTGACACCAGTACGAAACACATGGAACATCTGAGAAGATCAACTAAGAAGCATTCTGTAGACGTAACCTTCACTGAACTGATGGTGTCCACAGTTACCCAACACACTTTCCTGACCAACTTTTCTAACCAATGGCGCCTGATCTCAATGCTTATGGAGAAGTTCACAGAGTTCTAAATGGAGTTCGAGTGAGCCAGGAGAGAGGCAGATACCCTCATAATCACGACAGTTCACTCCTTGGCCGCATCAAATTAATTCGTCACAATCCTGTGAAAAGATGTCGATCTTTTGGCCATTCTGAATCGGTCCTGGTGCACAAAGCCTGCAAAACGTTTTATTCATCAAATCAGCACAAGGGAATGTGACACAAACCCTGCAATTGAGAAAATAATATCTCAAAACCCAATATTTTTACATGCGATGATTGGTGCTACACCACTAGTACGCTAGTACCAGGGGAAGATCCAATTCCTCAATGTCTTCGGGAGAAATCCACATTTGGCAGCCGTCATTAAAGTTTTTCAAGATCCCCAGACAGCTCGTTCAAGTTTAGCCACGACAGGAGAGGTCTTCTTAAAGGCGCTGTACGGACAAAAAGATGCCATCTCATTGAATTTGCTGCGATACAAAAGCTATGTGACGTCCTCCTTCAAGGCGCGATTCAACATTGCCAAACTTCCGTCAACTGAGGACGTAGCTCAGCAGCATTCAATGAGGGTATACCACCAAGTCCGAAAGTCGTTTGGCTTTGACAAAAGGCCTGAAGAATGGTGGTGGAAAATCACCAAAAGTGAACTCCTGCCTGTAACAACCACGAGCATCATTTCTTGTAAATGTAAGAAGGCATGTGTAGGGCATTGTGGTTCCAAAAAGGCAGGTCTTCATTGCCCCTCGCATTTGCCACTTTGAAATTACATAGTAGTAAAACTTGTTCCGATTTCATTGTTCCTATGAGAGGAATATTAAATAGTGGGCCGATTTCAACGAAATTTAAGAACATGGTTTGCAAGTCAATATGATTGAATAATATGAAATTTGGTAAAGATATCTTGAAAAATAAAAAAGTTTTTCAAACAAAAACTTGCTTTTAGAACGATCGTTCCTATGACAGCTATATGATAAAGTAGCCCAATTTCAACCAAATTCTGAAATGTGATTTGACTAAAGATACTATTGATAAATGTTAAATTTCAAAAGGATATCTTTAGAATTAAAAAAGTTTTTCTCACAAAGACGAATTTTTGAACCGGTCGTTCCTATGGCAGCTATATGACGTAGTGGTCCGATTCCGTTGATTCCGACATATATACAGCGTACAATAGAAAGAAAGCTTTTTACAAAATTTCAGCTCGATAGCTTCAAAACTGAGGGACTAGTTTGCATAGAAACAGACAGACAGACGGACAAAGCTTAATCGACTCGTCTCATCATACTGACCAAGAATATATATATAGTTTATATGGTCGGAGATGCTTCCTTCTGTGCGTTGCAAACTTCATGACAAAGTTAATATACCCTGTCACATCCGTGAAGAGTATAAATATCTGCATCCATACGTATATTTACTACTGTACATGTTTCTCTCATAAAGCTTGGTAAACAGCTGAACTTGGGAAATATAAGACAATCACCAGCTATGTCGAAATGTCCTTCAAGGAAATGTTCCTGAGCTTTGGGTTAAATCTTGACTTGAAAGAGGACAATTTTTGTCATATGTAGAAAGCTTTAAAATGATTACGAGAAGCTCTAGCCAATAAAGGATTAAATATCAGCTAATCGTTTCAAAGCTTTCTATACATACCGGAAATTGTCTTTCTTAAGATTTAATCCAAAGCTCAAGGACATTTCGAAATGGTTGACGAATCGACTAACTGCAGGAACTTTTCGAAAAGGATAATGCAAATGGTGTTTGAGTTTGCTACTATACAATAATTTGGTAAAAGGATACTGACTAACACCGAGAATACATCTACTCCATTCAGTTCCATTCGCCCTTTCACATCCGCCCAAGTTCACCCCTCGTGTACGGGATGCAATTTCACTTTCACTTCATTCTATATACGCGTGCAGACCCCGAACGACGATTGTTGAAGAGGCTTTTGTATGTACGCCGCTATTATTGTACCTGGGGGTTGATTGAGGTTGAAGCGTGCATCATATGAAATTCGCGACCGGGTGGTTTGTGTTAGATGCAAGGCTACTGTATTTATATCGCGATAAGGAGGAAACAGACGTTCCCCATGCAGGAGTCATCCGAAGCGGACACGTAACCATCTGGTTGCCATCCAAGGCCAAGATGGTGCACGACGACCGACGTACACTCCCGGTATTCAGCGCGTACTTAACACTTAACTAGCACGTATGAAAGCGAAAGAGAGAGGGTTCCCTTTTTCTTTTGTGTGCATTTCTCTACGGTTTTTCTAGTCTCGGTTCAGTCTTGTGAAGGGCATCCTTTCAAGTTCCTTAGATACTAGGGTATTTATTTTTTCTTTCCTTTCTCTCTATTCATTGTATTTTTGACATTGTTGTTGGCTACGCGACATTTATGCTAACATTCAGGGCGAAATGCGACTATTGTTGATGCACAAGTAGTATGTACGTATGTATGTATGCTTAGATGATTTAAAAGGACTTTTTGGGTATTTTTGTTTTGTATTTTCGATGAATTGTTTCCTTTTCGTCGTGTTTTGGGTTGGAATATGACAAGGAGTTTTTTCGTCAGGTAGACATGAGGAAGTAGGCAACGTCATTAGGTAGTTACGCTTAAAGGGATTGTTTTGAGGAGGTGGCATATGCATAGTCCCCCTCGTGGGCGCTCCTTGGAATGGCAGTGGCCGTTGACCATAGTCAGCTAAGTCATGCCGTTGTGATTTGATAATTTGGTTGAAGGTAAACATTTCCCCCTGTGGTGTGGGACAGAAGAATAATGCCACTGCCTTTCCCTTTGCCGGAATATCGTGGAAACTGACTAAAAAAGGTCAGGATGTGTATGCCAGCAACTTGTTGCATTATTCGAAATCTTTTATATGCTAACGAAACGTCAAGTATACCTCGGACAAGGATTGACTCGACGCTTACGACTTTTGGCTATTGTACAATGACACAGCTTGGATTCTGGAACGTGCGTACTCTCCTGGACAATGGATTAGAAGGTCCCAAAAACGCACGATTTTTTTAATTACAGGGTAAAAAATCAGCGTGTATAAATTAAAAATCTTAGGAGCTAGTAAGATAAGATGGTGGAACTGTTGGAATATATGTAATCAACAATTCTAGTACAACATTGAGTCAAGCATTTGCACAGTACGTTGTTCTACTCAACTAACTTCACTCTTGAATAAAGTTTCACTTCCTGTGTAGTCATCATCTGAAGAACCCGCGTTTCATTCTGCTCAACAGGTTATGGGCCCAGTAGGTCCTGTCCTAAAATCGAAAAACTAATCGCGAATCAGTTAGCGTTGATATTTCTAATGCTGCTGTGTTTTTAAAAATTCAATACGCTTCGCGAAATCGTTTTTATTTTTCGGCGACGGAATTTGTTTCCCGGAATTTTTTAGTCGGAGAGTTGGTGATTGCTCGATGCAAAGATGTCACACAATTTGCTCTCGTCTATCGAAAAATTACAAGGTCGCGAAAACTACAACACGTGGGCATTTTTGATGAAGGTTTTCTTGGAGCACGAAGGACTGCTTAAGTGCCTAGATGGATCTGAAACGGACGAATCAAAGTGCTCTAGAGCTAGGACGTCACTGATCCTTTCGATCGATAAAACGAATTACGTTCATATCCAAGAGGCTAGGACTGCAAAAGCTATTTGGGATACCCTGCAGACAACTTTTGATGATTCTGGACTTACGAGGAAAGTCGGCCTTCTGCGTACTTTGATAAACACAAAGCTGGAAGATTGTCAATCGATGGAGGACTTCGTAAATCAAATTATCACGACTGCGTACAAGCTGAACAGTATTGGAATGGATATCACCGAGGAATGGGTAGGAGCATTTCTACTGGCAGGTTTGTCCGACGAGTATAGGCCCATGATAATGGCCATCGAAAATTCTGGACTAGACATCACCGGTGACTCGATCAAAACAAAACTTCTCCAGGAAGTTCGTCCAAAAAATTCTGAAAATGCATTTATTGGCAAAGGTTCGTCGAAGTATAAGCCACAACGTAGTGGAAATAATCAGCAAATACGGTGTTATGGTTGCAAACAAAAGGGACATAAATTGAACAAGTGTCCTAACAAATCTAAAAAAGATGTCGAAAATTCATCGAAGTCTGCACCAGCCTTTAGCGCTACATTCTTGTCTGGAAAACTCAAAAGCAGTGATTGGTACATTGATTCCGGTGCTACTTGCCATATGACAGTGCGCTACGATTGGTTTGCTGAGAAAGTTTCAACGAATATACGCGAAGTCACAGTCGACAATAATACGAAAATGGCGGTTTCTTCGACTGGACATATCGATCTGCACATCAACTCCGAAAACAATGAATCTAAAATTGTGCGGATTAAAAATGTTCTGTGCGTACCTAACCTCACTACTAATTTGCTGTCAGTGAGTGAAATGGTAAACAAAGGAAATTCTGTTCAATTCACTTCAGGCGGGTGTAACATCTACGACAGTAAAAAAACATTGTGTGCGACGGCGAAACTAGTTGACGGGCTTTACAAACTAGATTACGTGCATTGCCAAAGTATGCTATCTGTAGCCAAAACCAATAGCATGGAAATATGGCATCAACGTCTGGCGGATATAAATTCTCGGGATTTGTTGAAAATGAGGGACGGTGCACTAGATGGAGTTGAATTTGCAAACGAAGCGTTCAAAGATGAAGTGTGTGTCACCTGTGTGAAAGCGAAACAGTGCAGAAAATCGTTTTCTAATACTGGCACCAGGGCGAAATCTTTGTTAGACGTAGTACACGCAGATCTTTGTGGGCCTATGGAAACAATATCGATCGGAGGCTCAAGATACGCCTTATTGTTTACTGATGATTTCAGCCGCAAAACATTCATTTACTTTTTGGCCTCAAAAGAAGAAGTTTTCAATTCATTTGTAAAGTTTTCGAATATGACACAAAATCAAATCGGCAAGAAAATAAAAATTATGCGATCTGATAACGGAAGTGAGTTTTGCAACCATAAGTTTACAAAGTATTTTGACGCACATGGGATTGCACATCAAACGTCGAATCCGTACACTCCCGAGCAAAATGGGTTAGCTGAGCGAACCAATCGTACGATTGTGGAAAAGGCGAAATGTTTGCTTTTCCAAGCGAATCTGGAGAAAAGTTATTGGGCTGAGGCGATGAACGCAGCTGTTTATATAAAAAACAGGTCAATAACAGATGTTCTGAATAGCCGTTCTCCAGAGGAAATTTGGTCAGGTAAGAAGCCAAACTTAAGTCATTTAAAAGTATTTGGTTGTGAGGCTATGGTGCTTGTACCAAAATAAAAACGCAAGAAATTCGATGCGTAGTCCAAGAAGTATCTATTTGTCGGATATTGCGAGAACACAAAAGGCTATAGATTGTTAGATCCGATCACCAAGAATGTAGTTAAAAGCCGAGATGTGGTTTTCTTGGAAAGCAGTCCAATAGATAATAAACTTATTTCCTTAGATGGTTTAAGTGCGGATTCAGTGCGGACTGACATGGATGATACAAAATCTGAGACAAATATTGAACCCTCATTTTCTGATGAACAAGACATTACAGTAGTTAATACTGATATTAACGACTCCGACTATGTACCAGACGAAAACGTTCAACCGTTTGATGAAATTAGAAGATCGTCAAGAATTGCAAATTTGCCCGCTGTTTCGTATCCCACTTCGCACTTTACCGTGTCCACGCCTGAAACAACCGTATTCTCTTGCGAAGGCCTTGACCCCGATACAGTTAAATATGCTTTATCTGGACCTAACAGGAATGAGTGGAAAAGTGCCATGGAAAGTGAGTATAACTCATTGATTGCGAATGGTACTTGGGACCTTGTCGAAAAGCCACATGATCGGAAGTCAATTAAATGCAAATGGCTGTTTAAAGTTAAACACGACGATGGCAGTGAGAACACCCGCTTTAAGGCAAGATTAGTCGCGAAGGGCTGCAGTCAAAAGCCTGGCATTGATTACGAAGAAACTTTTTCACCGGTCGTCCGATACGCATCGCTACGGTATCTCATCGCATTAGCAACAAAGTTTGATTTGGAAATCGAGCAAATGGATGCTGTCACCGCGTTTCTTCATGGGGATGTTGCTGACGAAATTTTTATGGATCAACCGGAACATTTCGACGACGGATCTGGACGGGTATGTTTGCTTAAAAAGGCTATATACGGACTCAAACAAGCGAGCAGGCAGTGGAATATGAAGCTAAATAACGTCTTGTTACGATCGGGCTTCAAGAAATCGAAATTAGATCCCTGCATATACTCGAAACTGAATGGTAAAGACATGTTGTTCCTGGCAGTGTACGTGGACGACATTTTAATATTTTTCAATAGACATGATTGGAAAGAAAACCTAAAAAGGGATTTATGTCAAAATTTTCAAATGAAATGTTTGGGAAAAGCGAGAAGCTGCATTGGGCTTCGTATAATTCGAGACACAGAAAAGGGTACAATAACGCTCGACCAAAGCAAATATATCAGTAAAATTTTGTCGAGATTCAATATGAGTGAGTGCAATTCTGTGAAGACCCCTATTGATATGAACCAAAAATTGGCAAAAAATATGTCACCAACGACACCAGAGGAAGTCGAGCAAATGAAAGACGCTCCTTATCAGGAGGCTGTAGGATGTCTTCTCTATTTATCTCAAGGCACAAGACCAGATATAGCGTTCGCTGTTAACAGTACTAGTAAATTCAATAAGAATCCGGGCCAAACACACTGGAATGCGGTCAAGCGGATTTTTCGGTATTTGAAAGGAACTCTAAATTATAAATTGTCTTCCTCAAAGGATGGAAACTCTAACATACTTGGATTTTCAGATGCCGACTGGGCATCCAACTCTGATGATCGTCGATCCTGCACGGGCTACATCTTTAAGCTGCAAAATGGCGCTATTTCCTGGGCGAGTAAAAGGCAACCAACCGTAGCTCTCTCAAGTACAGAAGCCGAATATATGGCAATTTCAGCGACATGTCAGGAGGCTTCATGGATCAAACAATTTGAAGAGGACTTATGGTCATCAAAGATGGAGGCTATTTCCATATATTGCGACAATAGAAGTGCCCTCAATTTAAGTGATTCTGAAGGGTACCATGTCAGGACCAAGCATATCGACATCAAACATCATTTCATTCGGGAGATGATCAACAATCGCAATGTTAAGCTGCTACCTATTTCAACTGACGAAATGATTGCTGATAACCTTACAAAAGCCGTATCAGCCGATAAACACACCTTTTGTTCTACTGGAATGGGACTTCTGAATTAAAATATAGCCAACAATTTTAAAAGATTAAATTTTGAAATAATTTTTGAATTAACTAGAACTAGAAGTCCATGATCAGAATAATGTTTGTAATTTCTATTTTTGAAGAATTACTTTATTGAATTATTGATTTTGATGAATTTTTGATTAAGTGCGGATGTTGGAATATATGTTATCAACAATTCTATTTATAGTACAACATTGAGTCAAGCATTTGCACAGTACGTTGTTCTACTCAACTAACTTCACTCTTGAATAAAGTTTCACTTCCTGTGTAGTCATCATCTGAAGAACCCGCGTTTCATTCTGCTCAACAGGAACAGCGTAGAATTAATCTCTCCAACGGGTAGCACTGTAATGTTGTACTTCGGCAAAGCTACCGGTAGTGGTAAGTCAGGTGTCGGGCTCCTCTTAATCAAAACCACACGAAATTGTTTCTAAGCTGGGATCCTGTCTCCTACAGAATCGTGACCACATACAATGGTATGCTCCAACTGAACCCGACAATGTCGTGGCGAAAGACTCCTTCTGTGAACCACTAAACGCCGTCCAGAACAGAATACCTGAATGTTGACCCATTGCGTCCCAAGGTTAAATTTTCCCCGGTCGATGTATGGACTTGACATGGAAATTTTGGATTCAACTGGGGAAAATTTGAATTTTGGACTCAAGTGTGGTGTGGGAACTGGACTGGGGCGGGCGGTAGCTCAGTGCGTTGATGCGCCAGTCTGATTTCTCGTGCTACCGGTTAGTTATGGCTTCGAATCCCGTCCACGTCATGGCCATGGATGTGTGTGTTTTTTTCTCCCCTGTGAAGAGTTCGGACACAACGGCTCAAATTGAACAGGTTATATGCTTTCTTCTAGAAGGGTCATCACCAACATTGAAGGTGTCACTATACTTACTAATGTGACCTGAGGCTGCCCACAAGGAAGAGTCCTATCTGCTCTACTGTAGTGAATGGTAGTTGGTAGGAGGAAGCTTTCAACGCAGGGCTACTCAGTTTAGGGCTACGCCGAAAACCTGGTGATTTTGATTAAAGGAAACTTCGAGGACGATCTAGCAGACATCCTCGAATCCGGTTTTTTCATTGTAAAAAGGAAGTGTAATGGCAATAGGCTTCGAACCAATCCATCCAAGGCTGTTGTCATTCCATTCTCCTGAAAAGAAATCTTAGACTTGTCAGACGTCACATAATGTACGACTCTCTTCTACCCATGGGAAATCGCGCCAAATACTGTTAAAATATTAAAATGTCAATCGCCAGACTTGCACCATGCGACGCTAATGTCAAGCTAAATCCAGTACATCTTAGTTGGATCAATGACAGTATTGTCAGAAGAATGCCATGTGATCATCTTGTGAAGGAACAATGCCATGCAAGCAACGGGTCATCGCCGTAATAATGAATAGAGACCACTAGCAGCATAAATATGCCAATCTTCCCCACATACCATTAAATGGTTTACAGATCACTCGAAAACCGATGGAAGATGTTGGAAGTGAAATGTCCCAATCACCAGAAGAAGAGGCATGTGAAGCTTTTTACCTAGCTAATACCACACGTGGAGCATATGGTCGTTATACTACGCGGTGCCATTCAAGGACGGAATGCATAAGAATATGTTGGGAGCATCTCGAAGTCGAGCAGTTGGCAATCTATTTTCAATAGAACGACGATTCGCAAAGGACTCTTACTTACAATCAGAGTACACAAAATGCTTGAATAGTTACCTTCATCTCGGGTACATGCAACCAACCAATCGGAAAATAGACGTTGAGACTGATGCTGGCGGAGAATCGTGCTGTAGGGGAAATTATCTTCCGCACCATGCAGTGTATAAGGACAGCACCACCACCAAGGTACGTGTCGTATTCAACGCATCGCACAAAACTAGCTCTGGATATTCATTGAACGACTTGCTGATGGCTGGACCGATAATTCAAGATGAAATGGTAGCGATATTTCTGCGATGGAGATGTTATAGAACAGTAGTGGTGGCAGACATCGAAAAAATGTTTCTTCAAATTTTTCTACATCCAGATGACACACAACTGCAAAGAATAGTTTGGAGAAGCAATCCATTTGCGCCAGTACAAGACTACTGTCTAAACACAGTAACATTTGGGACCACCTGTGCTCCATATCTTGCAATACGAACGCTGAGAAAATTGGCGGAGGACGAAAAGTCAACATTTCCACTCGCCTACCGCGCAATTATGGAGGAAACGTACGTTGACGACTTGCTTACAGGTGGCGATACGTTAGAAGAAGCGTGTACGAAACGAATGCAAGTCGATAATCTATTAAAATCAGGAAGATTCAAACTAAGGAAGTGGTTGTCCAACTGCCCAACAGTACTAGATGGTATCCCCAAGGAGGATTGCGAAATGGATTCGAAAATCGATATGAACTTAGAACTGGGACACAAAACATTAGGAATAATTTGGTATCCACAAGCGGATGAACTTAGCTACCACATCAAATTGAACTTGGATGAATTGACCACAACCAAACGCAAGGTCCTTTCTGATATAGCCCACTTATACGATCCGATGGGATAGCACCTATTATTGTCGTCGCGAAAGGGTTAATGCAAACATTATGGTCGTCTGGAGTGAATTGGGACGAACCTCTAACAGAGAAAATCGAACCAAAATGGCGCCAATTTAAAACTGATTTACAAGTGCTCGAATCTATTCGGATTAAGCGATGGTTTCACACAACAGGTGACCTTCAGAATCTCGAACTCCATGGATTTTTAGACGCGTCCAAAGAAGCCTATGCAGCGGCCATATATATAGTCACTCGAACCGACAGCTCCTTTAAATCTTCACTGGTAATGTCAAAAACCAAAGTAACCAAACAACTCCCAATCTCCTTCGCGAACAATTGGCGAAAATCATATCGAATTTCAAGGATTTGTTGCCGGGGCAGGCGTTGTAGGCCCCAGTCTTCAAACCCATGGGCAAGTTTGCCACTGTCTTCTTGGCGGAAGAGGATGCCATTGAGGCATATGCTGAATTTAGCCCGAAAACCGGCTACCACAACAAAAATTTGGTAATATTCACTCTCACTGACAGCCAGGCGTCTGTTAAAGCGCTGTCAAAAAGGACAGTAAATTCTTAGATCGTAGGTAGTTGTGAAAAAGTACTACAAAAAGTAAGTAACACTATTCTGCGTCCCTAAGCGTGTTGGGTCAATGGCAATGACGAGTTGACGAATTGGCCAGAACAGTCTCGGCTACTTCCTTTTTTGGTCAAGAGCACTTTTGCCGGACTCTAATCTGCACAATCAAGAATCTTATCAGAGACTGAGAGCGCATTGAAGCTAGTACTTACTGGGATAATCACCCAGGGTTCATACAGGGTAAATTTTTTCGTTTCAGGTTACTTGCGTAGCAGCTCGACTAACCTGCTAAAGTTGAACCGGATCAAAGTGAGAGTCATCTCTGGTCTTCTGACTGGACAGTCATGCCTGAAAGACCATATAAGAATCAAGGGTAATGTGTCGGGCTTGAGCTGTCGTTTCTGTTGAAATTCTAACGAGACGTCAACCCATTTTTTATGCGATTACAACGCCTTGGCCCGGCGCAATAGAGACTGCTTCGGAGTTGCTTACCCTGGGGCTGATGATATCGCTTCAGCTTCACCGAATCTTCTGAGCAAATTTATCAGCTCGATTAAACTTGATCGACAGGCTCTGGCCTGCTAATAGACTACAATGCTATACCACAATGGCTCATCCGGCCTCTGTGGTTACGGGGATCAACAGCCTTCTTCAATCTAATTTAATGAGTTCTGATACAGAGTCTTTACTCGTCTCTATGCTTGATGTCTTTGCTATTGTTAAAATATAGAAAGCTCTTTTCGTGATAAAATCTGATTCTCGACGCGTAGTTGTCCGTTAGACTTGCGCCTTTACTTTGCTCAGCAAAAACACTGCCTTGTCAATTTTTTATTATGAAATTACACCATGGCTTCACCATGACACGTGCAACGACTGGGCGAACATGGACTCTATAGGAATGTTAGACTGAAGCCGCTTCTAAACGATGCTACGAACACCTTCCAACGTTGGACGCTTGATGGTTCGTAGCATCGTGTGGCCGAATGTCAAGCTACGAGCTTCCAGTGTCAAGCGTCGAACATTCGCGTTGGAAGACGTTCGCTCTGTTGGCGAATTTCGTACCCGAATCAAATGAATTCGAACGTTCCAACGAAACAATTGCCGAACCGTTGAGCAGAAACATTTGAAGCAAGCTCGGTTGCAAGGCACGACGAATTTGGTAAACCGGATTCTTTTTTTTAATTAAAAAGTAGCAACACGACAATACCACCATGGCGGCAGCAACAGATGCTATCTCTTATTCCTTCCGCCATCACCGTGATAAGCAATTTCAATTTAATTTATTAATTGACAACTCGGCCAAACCGTCAAACGTTTGAATCGAACGATCGAATTGCCGTTGCCGCTGAGAAGGTACATTTGTCGCTTCAATTGCCAAATCGTTTGATTCAAACGTTGGATCCAATGTTGGATCGAACGTTGGACGCATCGTTTAGAAGCGGCTTAATTTTAATTGGTATGTTGTCCTTGGATTACATGCATATGTCGTGACTGCTTTTGCCAGCTTTAGGAATAAGCAAAACCACTGCCATCTGGAGATACCGACCAGCTCTCAGCTGACCACAATTGTCCTTGACGCTATTATAGAGGTCCAAATGCGTGCTGTCAGTGGTTGGTAACTATGATGGCCTTGGTCCGGGTTTCGTGCGTTTCGTGTTTTTTTTCCATTTTCCGCGTTTAGTCTCAATTCATTGTTGATCATATGTGCGCGAAGAAAATGTATTGTGCAGTGTTCAAAGTCGCACTCGGTGGCCTTGATCGTTCGGTCACCGCTCTACGATACTAATTTAGAGCTCGGAGATCAAATTTCGGCGCAATCAAAAACTGCTTGTGAGTACTAATAGAACTCTCACAGTGCTCCGAGCTTGTCAGTATAAAGACGGCGCGGATAGGAGGTGCATGCTAGCAACTGCACTTCCAAAAAGCAGATATGTTAGCGAAACGTCAACAAGGCATAGAAATGCTACAGATGTTGATGCGCCCATGCCCCTGAAGGGGTCAAGGCAATAAGAGAGAGAGTTAGAGTGTTCAAAGGTCATTAAATAAAGTATTTTTCAGAAGTGCGGAGAAAAACGAAGTACCTCTGTCTTCTTAATACAAACATTCTCAATGACATCATTGTAGTGGTCTGAATTACAGCTGATTGTCTTCTACAGTTTAGTTTGTATCTACAGATTGCAGTGGTACAATGCTAGCTTCTCGTCATACGTGAGGCACTTGTTCTAGTCTAAGGGACCCCATGAAAATGGCAAAAATCCATTTACTTTTTGAAATGTTATTTTGGTTCACGTAATTATTTTCCGCGTCTGTCAGTAGATGGAGAGGTCGGTTTTTACAGTCTGGGAAGTGAGTAGCAAAGATTACTTCCAGAGTTTCTGTGATACCTTCAAAGTGATGCCTAAAAATTTTTCGGTTTTTTTGTGTTCCGTGAGTAATGGTACCATGTCCCAACTCGATCGTCCATTACAGTTTCTCTGTATCACACTGACCCCACGTTGAGCGCCGAATACTTCCAAGCTTTGCGATTATTTTTTCCTGTAAACTCTAACTTACATTGGAGATAAAAGAGCCATGAAGTAACCTTATGGTAGATTAAGGTAACTGGGAAGTATGGTCTAAAAAGTTTTCTTTTTTTTTTTTCTGGTGGCTAACGGTACCCAGCACCCAGTCTATTGGACATTTCGTTTTTATTGATAAGATAAAATACGTAGATCACGCATTGGGTGGGCAGTAGCTCAGAATATGTCTGATATCTCATCACACCGATTTCGTCCGCGCATTCGGATCTCACTGTGGCCGTGGTTCTTTTCGTTGTCTTTCCCCTGTGGAGGATTTCTGCTGAATGCAGCTAACGGGCAGGATGTGTATTCTAGCGATATGCTTATGAAACGTCAACTAAGCCTTTTAGGAATAGTTGATACGCTATGTCCTACTAGGGGTTAGGGTAAATGTAGTATACACGTTGGGCGCCAAGTGAGTATTCAGGCTTCGTTGACCACTTTCCGACTACGTATTTTCTTCAGTGAATTTTCTTTGATATACATATAAGGTAGTCTATAGTATGGTTTAAAAATATTTCGGTATTTGTGTTTTGTAGCTGGCAGTACCCCGCACACCGTGTCGATTGCACATTTCATTTTCATTTCATTAAATCATAACAAATGTGTGTCTTTTGTAATCGTTACGAGTTCATTTCATTTCGCCAGGACTTAGACATTTTTTTTTTCTCAAACTCGAGATGAGGACAGCATAGAGACGATTATACAAGGCTTCCCTTAATTCCTCCTTATCTAGGCCACTGCTGTGTTCATCCTCCTATTTCTTTATTGAGTGTAGAGGGTGGTTTTGGATTTTTGGAGATGGCTTTCCTTAGCCGTGATGCTTCTGATGGGCTTTCAATTTCGCTGTTCTTAGCTGTTTTTTAAAGGCGTTTAGTAAGTTTATGTAAATTCTGCAAAATAATTCCTTCCCTGTACGTTAAGCGTTGCTGAAAAGTGTTTGTACTGGTGAAACTTGCCAATGTCCTTATTCTACCGCTGCGGTTCAACTTTCTTGGGAGGTTTACTACAGGGGTATGATTTTTGAATACATTAACGGTAGCGTTTGTTAGGAACTTAGTTATGCCGTCCGTTGAGTGCATTTTCCGAATGCTTGTTGGTGAGTTTATTATATACAATCTTCGCGTAGCTCCCAATCGGCTTTCCTGGGATTTCTGAATGCTTTAACTTGGTTTTGGGTCGCAAATCCTTTATTTAAACTTGTGTACCTATGGTCCGAGAAAAAATGTTTCGAACTCTCCAATCTAGGATTTCGTAGGCATTAGTGTTTGTATGGATTGTTATATCTAAGACATTTCTCTTGTAGGCCCTTTGTATGTAGGTTCACTCCCGCAATTTGCTATTTTTAGGTTAGTATGAGTATAAAGTTTAATATAATGACTCACCTCTCGCATTATTATTCGTGCTACCCCATAAGCGAACCATGAATCTTGATAATATTTTATAATCGCACCGCGGCCGAGAGACATGTGAGCTCCCGACATTCCAAAACAACTCCTTGATTTCTGGATAAACGAAAAACCATGTATTATCCTAAATTACCTACATCCTCACTCATAAACATTTGAAATTTATTACGTTATCAATAAAATTTCGAAATTACCCAAGGATAAATTGCAGAGCTAGCACCCCGTCCCCCAACCCTCCTCGTCAACTCCCGCTTTTTTAAGTTTCATATTAATGCCATCCCCGCACAATATATGGGGCACGTCTCGCGCAATCATTTCATCGTACCTTCGTCGATAGATTGCTTCTCCAGGATACCTAGACACATGTATCGTTCCAGGATCCCGTGCTGCTGCCGCCGCGTTAGTGTCACATTACCCATCCAACGAAAAAAGAAAGATTGTCATCTTGCGTGAATCCATCGAGTATACGAGTACACGGCAATGAATTGGTTGGCAGGTTTTTGGTGCGATGGTAATGGCGGCACGAAGCACAAACATACGCACATATGTGTGATGCGTGCAGTATTGGTAAAAGTTTCACCCTTCGCTATGAGGATCCTCGCATAGGGTGGTTGGTATAAGCACATAGCCTAGTCGTTGAGGTCCCATGTGTTTGCACAACAAAACTACCATAAAATTCACATTTAAAATTTATACGCAAAAATTTTTCATCATTTTAAACTCGTTACTGAGGGGGATGAGGCGAGGCGCGGGCTTTGAGTTTGGACTGTGATGGGCTGCAAGAGATCCGGGTCCAGGTCCAGGATGCGTGCTTTTCGACGACGCGTATTTGTGGGTGTATCTCTGACCTGAGACATGTCGCATTTTTATCTGCTTTTATTTCAGTTTTTTTTTACATTTATTACTACTCCACCGCGTATACGGTTAATGGTCAAAAGAACTCAATACGAAGTGACGGTAGGACAATAAAAACAAACACACCCAGGACCTACATATGCGTACACATGCTTATGAGTTTCGCTCTTTTTTTTATGCGGTTGACATCTGAGCTATGAAAAAGCAAATAGCATTAGACATAATGCGAAGTGGAACAACAAAAAAATGAAGAATGTAAAACAACAGGAGAAAATGGTTTCGGAACTTTTATGAAATTTGTATCAGCCCGTAAGGGTGTCGTTTGCAAACTCGACAGTGGCCTCTTATGATAGGGGTTGGGTCGTTAAATCGACATTATTTGATTAGCATCCCTTTTCGATAGAATCTAGGACAGAATATCCTTACCATAAAGCTTTTTGAAAAATTTGCTCGAACCACTCGATGTAGGCATTGAACTCCACTAGACTTCATTAGGACCAGTTACTATTAACATATTTGCATCGATTACTAGCCTGCAAGCCAAAACTCTCTAAGTTCCTTAGATCTCACCCTGCTAGCCATCGCTGAATTATAGCGATGGAAAGCTACTTATCTTGGAAGAAGGTCAAATGAGGCGGTGGAAAGAACACTTCGCCGCGGTCTTGAACCGTGTAACCTCTGGTGAAGTTCCCCCTCATATCGATAATTTATTAGCTGACCATCAAAATGTGCGTATACGATCCACTGCCCCGACTAAAGAGGAAATAGTCACTGCAATTATTGCACTAAAACGAGGAAAGGCTGCCGCACTGGTCGGTATCCCTGCCGAACTTTATCAAGCAGCGCCAAGCGTAACTGCCGATTTACTGCACCCACTTGTTGATAAAGCGTGGAATACTGAGACATTTCCCACTGAGTGGAAGGAGCGTTTGATCAAACTTCCGAAGAAGGGTAGCTTCACAGACTGTAATAATTGAAGAGGCATTTGTGTGCTTCCTGCCGTTGCTAAGATAATAGCTAAAACCGTCCTGGAAAGACTAAAGGCCCACTTAGAAAGCACAATTGATGAAGAGTAGGCTGCCTTTCGATCCGAATTCTCCTGTGTCGATCACATTAACACCTTGCGAATCATCATCGAACAATGCGCTGAATACCATTCTCCGCTTCACTGGCTTTTCATCGATTTAGAGAAGGCTTTTGATAGTGTGAACCGGGACTCTATATGGGCGGAGTTGCGCAGGAGAGGCATCCCTGAGAAGCTTGTGGCTATTATTAAAGTAACCTATGACGGCGCGAAATGTCGCGTTCTGTATAAAGGCAAGGTGTCGGGAGACTTTGCGATTCGCAGTGGAGTTTGGCAGGGGTGAATCCTCTCACCGATCCTACTCCTCATAGTGATCGGCGATGTGTTGCAGAGGAATCCAATGGACTTTCACATCTTATCTACAACATCTTCACTACGCTGACGACATATGCCTACTGTCGCATAAAATCATGGATATGTCCGCAGTGGCGTCAGATCTCGAGAGGGAGGCAAGCAAGGTTGGGCTGAAGATTAATACCAACAAGACTAAGGCTCTTAGCCCTCTATTGCGAAAAAGAAATCCGACACCTATTGCCATCAATATTAATGGGTAGCCTGTGGAGAAGGTGGACAACTTCGTCTACCTGGGTAGTATTGTTGCCGAAAATGGTGGTACGGAGCAGGATATCGCTCGTCGTACCAACCAAGCTAAATGCGCCTACGGCATGCTGTCCAAAATCTGGCAAAGCAATTATCTCAGCATCAAGACCAAGCTGGGCCTGTTTCGCTCTCTGGTACTGTCCAGGGACTCTTATATGGGAGCAGTACATGTAAAGTTTCCTAAGTGTTACCAGAAAGCTGCATGTTTTCGTCAACTCATGTCGGGGAATTTTAAGAATTTCCTGGCCCGAAACAATATCAAATGAAGAGCTAAGTCGGCATACGGGTCAGATGCGTGCCAATAAACGAATTGATACGCAGGCGAAAATGGCAGATAGGGTACACATTGCGGAAGAGTGATAAATTCATTGCTTTGCATGCCATGAAATGAAACCCCATTTCCAACCAAGGCCGACCAAAGCTCTGTTAAGTTGGCACCGTCACATTCGATTTTTCAAATTTAAATTGTGCAGTTCGTTTGCCCATCGTAGGCTAACGTTTGCCCAGGAAAATTTTTCGCTTGCCCACCCTTACAAAAAAAGTTATTAACAAAATACTTTTTTTTTTTCAAATTGTAAAAAACCACGAAATTTTTTTCCCAAAATTGGGACTTTTTTTGTATTTCGTTTGCTCAACGTTAGCCCAGGATTGCCCACCCAAAATTTTCGTTTGCCCACCCCTCATATTTTTTTTACTCAAAAAATAAAAATTTGCATCCCACATTGGGCGCCACATTATACACCCTCACATCGATAAAATTTAATTTAAATTGCCCGGCCCATTAGCCCATTATAAGCCCTCGCTTGCCCAGTAACAATTTTCGGATGTCCATACCCTTGCAGAAAAAGTTATCAGCGGACAATTTTTTTTTCGGTTGCGAATACTTATACTGTTAATTTGGCTCCTTAAAGGATAAGTTTGTAGTGCAAGCTGGGCAGTTCGCTTACTCAATTGCCCCAACCCCTTGTGGGGCATAGCGCGTCAACTGTTCCATGTGGCCCAGTTGACGTTTCGTTGGCATAAATTGGTTTCAGAGAATGCAGTTGCCAGCATACACCTCCTGCACATCCATGGCCACGAACGTTGTCGTGGACGGGATTCGAACCCGAAACGCCGGTAGTCAAACATGAGACTGATGCCTCAACACACTGCGCTACCGGTCGCCTCCGCGATGGGTAAACGAACTGTTCAGCTTGCACTACAAAATGATCCTTTAAGGAGCCAAATTAACAGTATAAGTACTCCCAACCTAAAAAAATGTCTATTGCAAGGGTGGACATCCGAAAATTTTTACTGGGCAAACAAGGGCAAGGGCTGCAATTTAAATTAAATTTTAGCGGTATGAGGGTGTATAATGTGGCGCCCAATGTGGGATAAAAAATTTTATTTTTTGAATAAAAAAATTTTCAGGGGCGTGCAAACGAAAATTTTGGGTGGGCAATTCTGGGCTAACGTTGGGCAAACGAAATACCAAAAAAAAATCCTAATTTTGGAATAAAAAATTTCGTGGTTTTTTACAATTTGAAAAAAAGTATTATGCCCGGTTCACGATATGATCCAGTCCAGCACTGGACTGGATTGCTGGACTGGATTACTGGACTGGAATAATGTGAACCGGGCATTATGTTTATAGAACCCTGAAGATGGGCATATGCCCGAAATATATCGGTAAACAAAAAAATCGTTCAACTTTCGTTTTCGTGAGTCGCCCTGGATGTAAAACAAAATCGCAACAAGTAAATTGCAACGATTCCGGCAATAACAATAGAAAAAATCATCTAAAAAGTACTTTGTTAATTACTTTTTTTTGTCAGGGTGGGCAAACGAAAATTTTTCCTGGGCAAACGTGGGCCTACGATGGGCAAACGAACTGCACAATTTAAATTTGAAAAATCGAATGTGACGGTGCCAACTTCACAGAGCTGTCATGCAGAGGACTCGATGTTGTTTTGCCGTAAAAAAAGCTCGAAGTGTGTCGATCTGCCTATGGTGTTGACCTGCAATGTCGACTAAACCTCTACCTTCGATGTCTCGAGGTAAACACATTCGCTCCACTGCCGATTTTGGGTGTAAAATTCGGAATTTAGTCATTGTTACAAAAACCCGCCGCAGACCATGACACATTCCCGAATGAATAGGTCAGTGAAGGAATGACATAGAGGTTAATCGCGCTTATTTTGTTTCTCCCGACAAGTTCGTTTTGTAGAACAAGTTTCGACCTGTGCATAAACTCCACCAGCAGTCCTTCTCTTAAGTCAACCACGCTGGCATGCGCGCCCTGCAGAATTCCTAGGTACTTATAAAAGTCTGCCTCCGACATTGCACCTATGGGGATATCGTCCAATCTGAAGCCGGGATGCGGTTCGTGAACGCCTTTACGAATTGCACGGATTTGGCATTTGTCCATTCCTAAAAACCATTCGAATGTCACGACTGAATTTTTCTGTGATCCGCAGCAGACTTTTAAGATTTTTTGATGTCATGCAGATACATCAAGTATCAAGCTGGAATTTCGACAATAAACCGTGCTTGATGGAAAAGCCGCACCGCTTAGCCGAATTCAAAAGTGATGAAAGAGGATTCGGCGCCATGCAGATCCCGAGAGGACTCGATGAGTCCTCTTGAAATTTGCCTCTGTGAATATGTATTGGCTGCGAGAGGATATTGCCTTTGGCTGAAGGCACCGAAAGTGTTGTTTGCCATCCTTCTATCACTTTTGACAGACATATTATTACTATGTATCTAATAATTGCTTTAATTCTGTTGACTTGTTAATGTTTGCTATCACGGTTAAGTTTTCCCTAACTATTGACTGCCAGTCAAGATTCAATTACCGAAGTTATTCTAGACTAAGCAAAGGTCCTCTATCCGATTTGATTATGTAAAATTTATGATATTTCTTACCCAAAATAATTTGAATTAACTTCCACGTAAATAAACCCATAACATTTGATGCTGGTACCATAATAGCTTTCCAAGTGGGTATCGTTTTTCATTACTTGTATTTTCCCGAAACTGAGACTGGCGCTCCTGTATCAATTTAAAAAGAGAGTTATTATTAACTTTCTATGTACAAAATACTTTTGCTTGTAATAGATTAGACTTCCTTTTTTTCCGATATTTGAAGAAGTTGTTCCACTCGTTGTTATTGTCATCACTACTATTATTTCATTTTTTCTTCCAACATGTTCAATGAATTCTGGTTCCGTAATTTCAAACAAACTCGTTTGCAAAAACGCACTTTCACTTCTTGTGACGGCATTCTTTTACTTCGTGGGTAGTATCCCCGCATCGATAACAATAATTTGATCACATTGTATGATTCTGCACTGTATGGGTTTCTAAAGTCTAAAATTAAATCCTTTTTTTGAGAATCACTTATACATAAAATCTAAAATGCGGCTTCTAAGCGATCTACCCAACGCGACTGAATCGTATAGTTCCATATTAAATGATGGGACTGTTGGAGACACAACGTTTTGTATCATGATTGTATAATGTGTGATGAAATACTTGATGAAAGTCATTGAATAGTTCATCCGGCCGTAACTGATGAAATTCTTGATGAAGGTCGTCGACAAATTCACCAGGTCGTCAGCAAAGCAATAAATATTGAAAAATATTCGTTCGGGCTTGAATTTGAACTTGCGACCGCACGAATATTAAATAACTCTACACATTGATCTAGCACAGTTGTCTTCTTCAGGAGATAATTGAGCAAATAACAAACACCACGATGAGTGCTTGAATTAAAATGTACAATAAAAAACAGCTAAGTAGCTGATGACGGCCTGATGAGTTTACCAACAATTCTCATCAAGTAGTTCAACACTTATAGTCTGATAAATTCGTCACTGATACTCATGTAGCAGGTTGTATCTTATTATCGATGGCGAGTAATTTGACCATGGTACATAAGCGAAAAAAGTGGGCATGTGTATCTCCACAAATATCTTCGCATAGCTTTCCTTCCTTCGATACTACTTCGTGAAAAAAGTGATCGACTGATGAGCGCTGGTTAGCAGAGCTTCTACTTATCTATTAGAAATGCTCAAGGGCCAATGCATCGTAATCAAAAGCTTATATACGTCGTAGATAGAAGAATACTGTCACGATAGAAAGTACATTTTAATAGTGTTCCTCGTATTTTCCTCAGGGAATTCCAGAATCTCTAGAGTAAGAATGATAGACTCTGGGCGCCAAATAGACTCGTTGGATTTCAAACTTCTTGTCCAAAAAACTTAATATCCAAGATTTTTGCGTTACTTTGGAATATTTATGAATTTCTTATGTTGCAAATCTTTATACTGAAGATCTTTAAACAGTGTTTTTTTTTTACACTTTTCGATTTTAAGGACATTTTGAAAATCTTTTAAGTACGAGTATTTCCAAATAGATGGTCGTCTTCAACTGTTGAAAATGCAACATTCAATTTGACAATCCGCCAGCAGATTCTATAATTTCTTAACCAGCCGTCCCCTCCCCCCACCCACCCATCATCTTAAAAGACAAAAGGGCATAAATGTAGTCATTCAAGTATTTTTCATCATCATCTTAAGTGGTATCTAAGTTGAAATCGTACACCAGTGAAAGTGCACCTTGGCGAGTGAGTGAGTATTCAATACCAGGGCTCCATTTCATAATAATTTGAATCTCAACATGTCTGCAGCCAAGTTTTTCAAGGGTAGAGTGTCAAAGACGTGATGAAATAATACAAGTTAGAAAATACGGAACAAAAAAGTTGCAACCATCGTTAGGCATATACCTATAATACGACAAATTGGGGGTGTAGCGTGCGGACCCAACATAAAGTACGCTTACCAGTGTAATATTGTACATAATATGGGGAGCGCACGTTGCTGAAGTATGTGCCTATGTCTAAGCATTGCTTTTTAGCACTCTCTATTTAGTAGCACATCCACTTTTTCCCATTTCACCCTTCGTCAAGTTTGAAGTTTTTAATGATACGCCGCGCCGCCATCATGTGATGTTGTGATGGGCGAAGCTGAGCTCTCCTATAGTAAGCGTATAGTAGGACAAAACAACATACACGATAAGAGACCGACGGGATCTCGTCCTTTCTCTAAATCAGGTGAAGCCATCGCATAGTTATAATAAAAGGGTCCTGCTTTTTTAGTCTCCCCTTTTTTAGAGCACACTCGCAAAGGCAAAAAAAAAATCGCCTTACGGGTGTGCACTTTCATGCCCTCCCCTGTTCTATAACTCATTTATTTCACAGTTTTAGAGCAATGTTGGAGCAGCCACTAGAGACGGATTGGAGATAGATAGCAGGCGGCTGAGTATGGATCCTACATAAATTCTGAATTCTAGTACTAGCTTCCAGGCTAGCGAGGAAACCCCGAACACCCAACGATCCGTATGTCTTGGTCCTAACACAACTCCAATGTGGGTGGTGTCATGACACGCAAGTTAGAAGGTTGGGGTGGTTGCTGATGAGGAGGACATCGTTCGTTCGTTTTGAAATGAATAATCAGAGGAAAATAAATAAATGCTGTTTGAGCCCCATACCTTGATCACTGCTATCTCTTTGCGTATTTTGTTCACCCTTGGGGCGGACGTGGATAATACAAAGGAGGGATGATGCTAGTGGATGGATAGTCACGTCATTTCGGATTTTGAAGGTTAATGTGTGAAACTCGGAGCTGATGGGACATTGAAAAAAAAGCAATTTATATACGTATGTATATTGTCGCGAATATGAGTTGGCAAATTCAAGATTGCGTTTGTTAGATGAATATGTTTGGGCATGGGAAATATGATGTATTTTTTTTGTATTCAGGGAAATGAAATAAACGGGGATACACACACAACACAGATTGATTGAAAACAGTACAAAAAATTACAAACAAGTATTTCTCTTACTGGTTATTGGATCACGATATATTTTTTACGATTTTGTTTAGTATGACCGCCATCTGACAATCAGTGAATCAGTGAGGTACTAGCCGAGTCATTACGTGCTTATTAACTGACCTAAAGCAAATTGGAGTGAAGTTCTGATTTGTTTATTTATGTTTTTTGTGGTGCTGATTACGGGCTACAAGGAGTTTGGAGTAGTATTTACAGTAAACGGAACATTCCTGTTTCGCGAAAATTACGAGAATTCTCTCTATTAAATTAGGGAGAATTTTCACAAAACTCGGGAAATTTCCGCTTTAGGACCTACTAATCCCCTCGGGTGGGTTCTAGGCTCTTACCACCTAAAGCGGAAATGGACTACCTAAAGCAAAAAAGCCGGAAATTAAGGAATTACAAAAATTCTCATTCAATAGAGAGAATTCTCGTAATATTCGCGAAACAGGAATGTTCCCAGCAAACTATCACCTTAAACCGCACATTACAGACTTCAAACCCATAAATGATATTAATAGTCGAGCCAGACCGACGCCATTTTACGAGTTTATAAGCTCTTTCCATACAAAAGCAGCTGGTTATGAGGAGGTTAACTGCCCATTGAAGGTTTCGTAACCCGCTCTCTCGAAGGAGATCACGATTCATAACCATCTTCAACTCACTTCCAACAAACGACGTAAAATTGCTGCTGGGAAACTTTAACGCGAAAGTCTGAAATTAAAGTTGGCACCGGGGGACCACTGGAGGCCACAGTCTCCATGAAAAATGTAACGACAACTGCCAGCGACTTATCGAATTCGCCTGCAGCAGGAATCTAGTCGTAAGCTCTACGTGTTTCCCGCATCGACGCATTCACCAGCAGACCTGGAAATCTCCAGTCGCACATATCGTCAACCAAATTGGTCACGTTCTTATTTGCAAGAGATGGGCATCTAGCGTGATAGATGTCCGCTCCTATCGATGAGCAAACTGCAACTCAGATCATCACATGGTGAAGACGACCTGCAGATGTAGAATTTTCTCAGTGCACCAATCGAGAATCAGCCCTCCCAAAATCTTTGCGGTTGATAAGCTTTTGAGCGATACTACGGCGGTGGCGTATACTATCGCCCTTGACGAAAGACTATCACCTACTCGTATGCTACACAATATCAGCAACTCAAGCATCCATGGGCTCTGGAAAGTACTCAAGGGTGCCATCAAAAAGGTCACAGAGAAGGTCGTGGGCAAGCGAGAAATGACTGGTTCGACGAAGAATGCAAAAATTCATTCGACGCGAGAAACGAGGCCTGAAGATAATGACTTCAACGAGGAACCAGAGCCAAAAGTGAAAAATATGACGAGCTACGGTGAATATCGAATAGAATATTTAGACGTAAGAAACGCAAATACTTTCAGGAGCAATTGCTGAATATTAACGAAAACTTAGCTAATAGGAACACCAGACAAGCGTACAAACTAGTAGATACAATTAAGAACGGCTATCAACCCAGGACTAGCCTCTGTAAGGACAAAGATGGAAACATCGTCAGCGGCACCGATGGCATCAACAAGCAATTTGCCTTTTATTTTGAAGAGCTTCTGAACATATAATCTAACATCCACACACAAGAAGCTCCCGACGATATTGTTGATCTAAGCCCACGCATACACCCTCGAGAGTAGAGGAAGTTGATCTTGCGTTGCGGTCACTAAAACGAAAAAAGCGCCTGGTGCTGACGGGATTCCAGCTGAACTGCTAAAATTCGGTGGAACGGGTCTAGTTAATGCCATACATCAATTACTCCTACGAGTATGGGAGGACGAGGTGATCCCAGGACGATAGGCGCAGAAGCATTATCTGTCCAATTCACAGAAAGGGAGATAAACTGCGGTGTGAGAATTACAGGCGCATATCACTAGTCTGTACGTCCTATAACATTTTGACGAAAATTCTGGAAAATACAATAGAATAAAACCGTACGCAGAACGAATCATTGAAGAAAATCAAGGCTCCGCAACCGATCAGCTCTTTCCGATCAAACTGATACTCCAGAAGTGCTGGGAACACAACGTAAACGTCTACCAAATCTTTGACTTCAAGCAGGTATACGACAGTATCGATCGTGGTGTACTGTACAACATCATGCTGCAATTTGGTATACTGGAAAAATTAGTGCGACTGACAAAGATGACGATGACCAACTCCGTCCCACTGGTCAGGATCCATAATAGACTACTGATCTATTTGAAATACGCACTGGTACGCCAACGGCATCAACATCATGTCCCGAAGATTGACCGACGCAAAAGAATTTCTGCATACGCTTGATACCGCTGGAAAAGAAGTTGGACTACGTATCAACGAGGGTAAAGCTGAAATAATGACACAAACGAGGACAAGGACGCCAGCACAATCGAGCATGAATGTGGGGGACCTCAACTTCGAGTTCGTGAACGACTTCATATACCTGAAACTTATCAAAGGACGCCAATGAAACTGACGAAATCAAGCGACGGATACAGCTAGCTAATAAGACGTTTTTCCCGGTTCTCCCCATAATTAAATCGAAACATGTGCACAGAAACACGAAGCTCCGCGTATACAAAACCATCATACGACCAGTCCTTTGCTATGGCTGCGAAACATGGACCCTAACTCAAGCCTCCGGAAACGTGCTAGACACATTTTGGCACAAGGTTCTGCGGCGAATTTTTGGGGTTGCTTACGATCGAGATGGATGGCGCATCCGGTACAACCATGAATTGTTGGACTGTACGATGAGCTGGAAGTTTCGAAAATTGTCAAACTACAACCACTTCAATGGGCAGGGCATGTAC
The DNA here is from genome assembly GCA_964017055.1 of Chloromyia formosa. Lineage (NCBI taxonomy): Eukaryota > Metazoa > Arthropoda > Insecta > Diptera > Stratiomyidae > Chloromyia > Chloromyia formosa. The sequence goes on along the minus strand of OZ024813.1, from coordinate 121,043,764 downwards.
AACGAATGGACAATTATCGCATGCCATAAAAAGTAATGAACGGGCGACGAGTCGACCGAGCGAGACTGCAAGATCTCGTTGGGAGAGCTCAGTATGTGCGGACCCCTTGCAACTACTGGGCTTCTAAGACTGGACGACGCAGTCAAGTGACCGAGATAATTGGAGGACAACGATCCAGGCGGCCATGGCCCGAGTTCGAGCTGTCGCGCCACAACGATGATGAACGCTTAAATTACAAATTCTGCGTCACTCTCGAACACCTCATCAATATGTGTCTCAATACGCTTCGTCTAATAAACTTCTTCAGTTCCAAAGTGTGTGTGTGTGTGTGGTTGCCATTGTAACAATGGGTGACGCTTTTTTTTTTGTTTAACTTGGAAATGTTTCAAGGATAATCGAGTCGAATGTTGTCCATAGTTCAAGCTTTATCCTTCTTTTTGTGATATTTCCCAGGATTTGTTGTCGACATCGGATAGGTCGTCCAAGGCTTCGAAGAAGAAAACCAACTATATTTAATTATCTATCAATCTAGACAATTGCGGGAAAGATAATCAAAAATAAAAAAAAAACTTTGCACAAAATAAAAATCAAATGTCTGGAAAAAGTTTCTTTTTAATGTATCCCTCCCTACAGAGAACATGAATCGCCTAGTCGGTTTTCAATGTCACCCTTATGATTTAGCCTTTCTACTACGTGGATTAAAATGTGTAGTGTTTTTATGTATGCACACTCATTTTCATTTCCACCCCGGCTCCCACCCACCTATTCATTCGTTCCCGTAGTGAGACCGAGCACGGGTTCTGGCTGCTAGGCTTAGTCAAGTAGTGTGTCTCTTCAGCTCCCTTGTTCTGCGTAAAAGAAGGAAAAAACAGGATTTTTTCATCTAAACTCATCTAACTAACTTGTATATCGTACCATACTCCCTAGTCCAGTCTGGTTAGTGTACCAGCGATATAGAAAAATAAGTGCTCTATACTTGTATGTAGCTCAGCATATCACATGTAGATGAAGCTAAAAAGGACCTCTTTTCGAAGGAGACATTTGTATATTGGGGGTTACGTCGACCACTTCATAGACTATGTACGGAGAAAGTGAGCTGACTGTGGTTCTGTACTGTTTTTTTTAGTCCTAACAAATGCGACTCGTGTGTTTGAGCTCCCCGGGATCACTCTGGTGGAAGTTGAAGATTGCCCGTTCCTCAAGTCACCCTGATTATCATTCACTATACCGTTGAGCCCTGGACCCGAGTGCTTTGATGCGAAAGAGCTTAGGGGAGGTCGTACTAGGAGTACGATGGAATGAGTACTCTAACGAATAATGTACGCCCGGTTACGTTACACGGCCAACTGTGCACAATGTCTATAATTGCGTGTTAACATTTTAGTCAGGACACTTTTCATTTCGTTAGTAATTGCAGGCGCACATTGTTTGCACACCTATTTGCAGGAGAGGATGACTTCGTTGTAGTTAGAGTGCATCCTCCCTTCTTCTATTTGGTAACTTGGTCCTTGGTGCGTATCATAAGCCTAACCGAATTGATAAATTGTTTGATCTAGCATGTCATATTCGAGTTGTTGTTTATTTGATGCGTGTTAGTGTACAGTTGGTTTTGATTAGTATACCTAACATTGGGAATTCAAAGGAAAGGGAGTATGATATAGAAGATGCGACTGTTTGTAAAATGTAATGAACAATTAATTAGTTTATTGAAGATATACATTATTTTGTCTTCACCACTAGCAACAAATGTAATTCTTTACCACTTTGGTCGATCATGCAAACTGAATGACGGTATTCTGGAAGCACTGCCTTTAAACGTCATTTTAGACAAAAAGACACCTTGAGTCCTTGAGTAAGCATCACTAATGTGAGACTAAACAAATTGTGACTGCTAAAGAAAGGTACTTACCTCCGTTTATCGTGCGAAATCTCAAACAAAAACTGTCAAAAGTCCAGTTCGCACCAAAATTTTCGCTTTTCTCGATACTCAGTTTTTCGCACGAAAACCCCATGCACTGACAAAAGTCTCCACAACACTGTTGGCAATTTCCACGCGAAAACAATTACTTCGCATTTTGTTCCGTATGGAAACCGGTCATTACAGTGGTGCTCGCTCTATTTTGAGTGAGAAGGGGAATTTCAAGTGTCGTGTAGAGCGCCGCGGATATGTGCCGTGTGGAAATTTGCACTGTCACTTTTTCGTGGGAGAGATAAGTGCAACATTTTCGCACGAAAATATCAGTTCCAGCCCTAAAGGAGGAGTTCGTATGAAGCATACGACTCTAAACGTACGGCTTTAAATTATTAGGTTGGTGCAGATGAAATGTCGGATTCAGTAGTAAATTTTCGAACAGCTGTAACTGTTTATAAAGATAATTTTGCAATATTAATCGAAATAGGTACCAGCCGATGCGAAACACTTTTCCCAACGAGATACAAGCGCATTTATTCCTGTTTCATAGAAGTCCGAGTTTCTGGTTCGAAGAAACTCCTCGAAGGCATTTTTGACAGCTGCTTCATTGTTAAACTGTTTTCCTGTCAAAAAGTGATCCAAGTGTTTAACGAAATGGTAATTTGTTGGCGAAAGGTCTGGTGAATATGGCGGGTGAGGAAGAGTCTCATAGCGCAAGTTGTTCAATTTTTGTATCGTTGTTCTCCATACATGATTTCGTGCGTTGTCATGAAACAATATAACTCCATCCCTGTTGACTAGCCTAAGTCGTTGAATTGTCAATTTATGATGCATTTCGTCAAGTTGAGCGCAGTATTTCTCGGCATTGATGGTTTCGCCAGGCTGCAGGAACGAATAGTGGATAAATCCAGCTACAGACCACCAAACAGTCACCATTAAATGAAAAATGTAATGTGCTCACCGGTTTCGAAACTTTCGATTTGCATTCAAAATATTCCCTAGTAGTTTCTTTTCCAGCAAGATTGGCCGTGTTTTTGGAAAAAAAAAGTGTGTCGCCGTTCAGGCTATTTTTTTGTTTTTAATTTTTGCCAATTTTGACTTCAGATTCGCAATTAGCGACCTGAATGAACCCTTACCTGTTTTTTCCAGCAAGATTGGCAGTGATTATAAAAAAGTATTACCATTTTGGCTCCCCTATTTTATTTTCTTGCTATTGAGACTTCTGATACGCAATCAGCGACCTAGACAACCCTCTACCAGCTTTTACAAGCAAAACTTAACGTAGATTTTCTAAAGAAAAATATTAACTAATAATTTCTTGGCATCAAAAAGAATAGTACTGAGGGAACGTGCAAAAATACAACCCACCTTGGATTTCATGGTCAAGTGGTGACGAAATTTGGTACACACATCCTTTATACCCTACTTTTCGATTTAAGAAATGTTGTCAAGGCCGAGGCCCCTGTGGGAAATGCGCCTACTGCGCGCTCAACCTGGCCATGCCATGCAAGCCGTTGGAAGACATACGCAAGAATGGATACCAGTTCGCCGCCAACGGCTTCCCTATCAGGCGCTGGCTGTTGAGTATTCCCTAAGTGTTCCTCGGTATATTTTCTTTGGTACAACGAATGCTTGACTACAGTATAACGGAGCTACAGAGGCGTTCAGCGCTCTTCAAACAGGAGACGTTATGAAAGCAATGCAGTTCCTGGAAAAGTAATTTTGGATCAGTTTTCCACCTTCTTTTTCTCTCTCTTCCTTCCTGCAAAAAAAGATATAAAGACACATTAAGACCAAATCACACATCACAGTATTTTTATTTAAATTTCTAATAACACGTTCTATTATTCTCTCGCAATGTAAACGACTTGAGCACCTAACACCTGCCCTATTTACCTTTAACCCCAAACCCGGTCTACTAATAATTAATCAAACATTTCCAGCACTTTCTGGAGATAGTTTTCGTGTGATAATATATTCAAAATTATATTTTCATGTGTTCTTTGTATCTATGGAAAAACAACGTCATATCTTTTAGTTAAATTTCAAAAGCTGTTTTTGGATAAGATGGATGAAGAGAACACGTAATGGATTTTCTGACAAGTTCCTTCTTAACCTTTCATCTATGCCAATGAGGGTAAAAGCAATTAGTCGAAAGATTACACTCGATTAACTGGGTATTAAGTGGAGTTCTTGGCTCCTTTTTCGGGTTAAGTAGTGACGGGGGGGGGGGGGAGTATCAAACACATAGCGAAAAGGTGACGATGTATCCATTAATTTTATAAGATAATAGTCGGGCGAGGAGGAGAAAGAGTTTGTGTCTGATGTTAATATGAGTTGCTTATCACGAGTTGATACGTGTCAAGTGAATTTGAATAGTTTCCGAGATACAAGCTTCTTAGAGGTCTAGTTGACGTTTCGTTAGCATTCTCGTATAACAGGGCTCGGGTGATGCATACACATCCTGTGCCGCAAGTCGCCTTCTACGTTGAATTGTCAAATGCTGTTGCTTATTCCTACGCCCCACACCACATTGGGGAAATATTAGGAGTACAACTTTGCTTCCGCCCTTTTCCGGCAGACGGCTGCATCGGTAAGGGCTCGTCATAATACGTAGTTCAAAAGTGTCACAAAGTGATTTTGGACGTCTGTGAACGTATCGACATCCCCGCATTAATAAAAGTTTCGCATTTTTAATAAGATTCGCTATTCAAAATGTCTGTTTTCGAGCCAAGTTCTCGTCATTTGCGGGAAGTTTTGAACTTCAGCTTCCATTTGTAAAAATCTGCCGCTGAGGCAGATACGGTGAGGTTGCTCTGAGTGACAGAACATGTCGTGAGTGGTTTCAACGTTTTAAAAGTGGCGATTTCAATGTCAAGGGCAAGCATGGTGGTGGGAGAAATTTTTTTTTCAAAGACGACGAATTGGAAGCTCTGCTCGATGAAGATTAAGGAAAAGATTAAAGAAGAAACGACCACAGTACTAAGAGAGATATGATAAAGTCATCCTGCAGCATGACAATGCTCGGCCACAAAGCTGTACACCCAATATTTTTCGAGATATCGTCATTGACATTTGATTGAAAACACAAAACTGCAAAAGCCTTTACCGACCGATATTCACGACAACCATTTGGTAGCATTCCTGGTCCACAGAACATCGACTGACAGAAGAACACTGACAGATCTTTGACAGGGAGAGAGACAGGAATTGGTCCTGCTTCTAAAACCAGACAAGACACTGGGTGAACCAAATTCCTACCGCTCAATCTGCCTGCTGGACTAACCCTAAATATGAAGGAAAACGGAAGTCTCTCAGAAAATATAGCTTCCGAAAGGCACGCTCTACCGCTGATGTAATCATATCATTTACAAATTTGCCAAAACATGCACTATGCGAGGGCATACGTTGTGCAGTGCAGTAATCTCACTGCATGTCAAGCGCATTTAATTCCGCGAATTGGAGATATATTCACGCGTCTTTAAATATGATTGCAGTCCCGGATTATCTGGCGGGAATAATCAAAACCTACTTCACAAATCGAGTTTTTAAATACGAGACTCCCGAAGGACCTAAATAATATAACGTATCAGCAGAGGTTTCCCAATGATCCGCACTCGGCCTCCTCCTGTGGAATATAATGTACAATGATATCCTGAAACTTTGCATTCCTAAAGAGATGACAATTGTTGGATTCACGGTAAATTTCGACTTACTCTGGATCCTAAGCGACAACAACCACTCCCTTGTTGTCGCTTAGGATCCAGAATAAGTCGAAATTTATGCCAACTATTCAGTTGTGATTGGAAAAGGTAGGACTGGAGCTGACGGAGCAGAAAACGGAGGCCGTTTTCATCAGTAATCGCAGAAAAAGGAACTCTCTGAAGATCAAATTCGGAGGCAGCATCATCACCTTTAAGCCAAGTGAGTACCTAGGTGTAATGATTGACGAAGCGAAGCTGACCTTTATAGAGCACTACACGTATGTATGTAAGAAAGCGTCAAGCGCCACTGTAGCTTTGTCGATAATGATCCCGAATAGCGGAGGCCCTAGAACAAGCAGGAGTCTCCTGCTGTTCAGAGTAATCAGCCCTATTCTGATTTACGCGTCACCAGTATGGGGCGAAGCGCTTCGCTAGGCTTGCAACTCCCGAAATATGAATTCGGTATATGGAAGAAGCGCATTGAGAGTGTCCTGTACATACCGAACAACATCACAAGAAGCGGCCTACGTTGCGTCGTAGCTGGATTGCTCCCAATAGGTATTTTAGGGGCCGAAACGTGTTGGCTTTACGGTCGTCGACGTTTGAAGTCGCTGGATGCGTTAGAGGAACGGAGAAACATAGACAGGATCAAGTCTGTGGAAAAGTCGCAACAACAGGTCGTTGGGCGTTCACTCATATCCCGCACATCGAGAGGTGGTTGAATAGAAAGCATGAAGAATTAAACCACTACCTAACTCGGTTTGTCACGAGGCATACGGTGAATACTGAGAATATTTATATAGGTTTGAGTTTTACGACTCAGCAGATTGCCACAGATGCAAGGGAGTCGCAGAAAACGCGAAGCATGTGCTGTTCCACTGATCAAGGTTTGCCCAAAATCGTGACGATTTGGAAAAGGAGCCAGGTCGTATTGTTAGCCCCAGCATATACTACATTATGTGCAACTGAGAGGCATTGAGTCGCACAATATGTGAAATTCAGAAGAAACTCAGGAAGGAGGAAGAAAGACTTAAGTCAGCACAACGCAGCGGAGTGACGGCTAATTAGTTAGTGCCATCGCTTCGAAGTAATAACGAATGGTGGTTCCGCAGGGGGAAATGGTAAGGCGTGAGGTGTTGTTGTTGTGAAATTCAGGCAGGTAATCTCCACCAAGTTAAGTATAGAGACAGTACAGGACTTGAAGTCCAAGATTATGATCTTTAAGAAGCCCATGAACTCAGGGTATAAGATCTCGCGCCCTCCTAAATATTGCGAGAAAACCCTGTCATCATGGTGGAATGAAGACCTGTCGTGTCTAAGGAAATTGACAAATGATGTCTTACCTGTTTTAACATTTACAAAAAAGCCATTAAAGCTGCCATAATAGACTTTTAGATAAACTACTGCAAATCGATAGATGACACGAGTGCCTCATTAAGATTGAACAAGGTTTTATCCAACATTCACAATTGTCCATCTTTCATTAAGAGACCGGATAGTAATTGAACTGAAGCCACCACTGAAACACTCGAACTTCTTATGACAACGCTCTTCCCAAGCATTGAGGACCACTGCTATGATACTGGCATGCCAAGTGGGCAGGCAGTAGCAGGGGATGAAATTGCATCTGTTATTACGGCCCAGAGGACATGGGCCATTAATAGCTTCCCACCATAGAAATCCCCTGGTCTACCATAGATGGCATCCTCCCGACTATCCTCTAACAAGCTGAGGATATAGTGACACCTTGGCTAGTGGCTATTTTCAGGTGCTGCATGGCTTTGAGCTTCATCCCCAAGTCATGAAGACGAGTTCGTGAGACGTTTATCCCAAAGGCGGGTAAGCGAGAACATGATCCTGCGAAGAATTACAGGCCTATCAGCCTCACTTCCTACATTGAGAAGTCGCTGAAGTGGATTCTGAAGGCCATATTCGACAACTTATGCAGAACTACCCGATATCAGCATGCCAAAATGCCTACCTCAAAGGCAAATCGACGGAAACGGCTCCCTACAAGGTAGTTCGCACAATTGCGCATGACTACAAAACAATAAACCTTGGCGGCTTGTACAGATATAAAAGGCGCCTTCAATAGTATCAGCACTGAGACCATACTGGAAGCGCTAATCGAGTTGGGTGTGGAGGTTTATTTCAGTTTAGATGGGTTATAGCTATTCTGAAAACAAGAATAATTCAGTCCGACCTCGGCGAGCTGGATAACCAAGCATGTTCGCAGACGGACGCCGCAGAGGGGGTTATCACCCCTCTGTTAGGAATTATGGCAATGGATAACCTTCTCAGATGACTGAAAAGTCAGGAGCTAAAATAGTCGCGTACGCGGATGGCATTATAATACTAGTTTGAGGGAAGTTTCTACCCATGATTAGTGAAATCATGAGTGACGCCCTGAAGATGATGAGCATTTGGCAAGCAGGGTGCAGTCTAAGTATGGACCTGGAGAAGACCGAACTGGTTCTTTTCACTACAAAAACAAAAGCTGAGAAGTTTAGGCCGTCGCAACTTAATGGACACTCACTGACTCAATCAACCAACGTGAAGTCCCTGGGAGTCATTCTTGACTCGAAGCTCTCGGGACGATTCAACGCCGAACATCGATTCAAAAAAGCCGATATAGCCGCCTATGCATGCAGGAGAACCTGTCGCAGATATTGGGGGTTGCAACCGAAAATGTTCTTGTGGCTATTCACAGCAGTGGTGGGATCCATCCTTACTTACAGAGCACTGGTCTGGTGGTTACCCTTGCGTAGAAAATATAATATTGATTTGCTGAGTAAGGTGCAAAGGACTGTATCCATCGGAGTGACGGGTGTTATGTGATCATGTCCGGCGGACGCACTGAACGTTATTTTTGACTTACTCCCCCTGGCATTGAAAATTGATTTCAACGCAGCCTTTAGTGCAGTTGGGCTCGGCGAGTCTGAAAACTAGACAGCGAGACTACATGGACACAGTAACATTCGGTCATCGCTAACGAGAGAGGTGCAGGATAAACTACCAATAGAATACAGCGTCGTCGAACCCGACTTTCGGAAACACTTCGCTACTGACTGTCTAACCAGAGCAGAAAAGTGTGACGAAGATGTGACGTCGAGGTATGACCTGAAGTTTTTCACTGATGGCTCGAAAATGGCTTGTGGGGTTGGCGTAGGGACCTGAAGACCTCGGAGTTCATTTCGCCCTTAGATTACTCAAATGTATTTCAGGCGGCCAAGGCCCCACGTCGGGCTGTCGCACCACGATGATGATGATTTCAGGCTGAAATACTGCCAATAAGTGAGACTTGTCGGATGTAATAGTCACAAAGGACATTGCCATTTTCACCGACAGCCAAGCCGCTATACCTAAAGGCCATTGAATCGACGAAAACTTCCGTCTAAAATAGCGAAGCAGTGCCGTCGAGAACTGAATGGCCTGGCCAGTATCCATAGAATCACCCTCCTTTGGGTTCCGGGTCACAAAAATTTAGCAGGGAACGAGTGGGCAGACCAACTTGGAGGCTAGGTTAAGCCCTTGATGTATCCCATGCGTTGGTAGTCCACGCGCCACTTGGGGCTGTTAAGAGGAAAATACACAACTACCACATAAAATTGGCAACCGACAGAAGGAGCGCGCTGACGCCATACATAGGAACACATGGCCATCCTACAGTACCCAAAAGACTAAGACCATAGTTGTTGCGGTCATGACGGGGCACTGCCCAGTGGGAGAGCACCCGGCCAGACGAGGCATACTGCTGGGGTATACTGCTCCCAAACCACGCCCAACCCACGTACAAGACATATGACACGGTTGTTGTAAAATGTGATTTGCCTACTTGTTTCAACAACAATATGGCTTGTGCGTGGGTTGGGAACGGTTGGCAGCTTTATCCCCCGGGCCTAAGGATAGGATGAAGAAGAAGACCCTGACACACTTCCTTTGCAAATGCCCAGCTATAGCTTTGAGTGCGGCACCGAGCTTTAGGCAGTGGGTTTTTTCATAGATATACTTATCTTAAATCACCTGCCATGGAATAGGGGAGATACTTCGGTTTCTAAAATCCACGGAATTGATTTAAGGAAACAATCAGGTTTACCCCTTGAACACACGTCAATTTCAGTGGTATTTCTCTTGCGAGAATTCGGGGATTCAAAACGGCGCACACCAGGCCATAATTGAGTTTTCCTTTTTTTTTTGTTGGAAACAGAAAAGCTTAACCAATAAATCAAGTTGTTTTTAGATTATGTCAAGAAAAATCTAACACAACCGATGCTAATGCCGTAGTCCATGCATCGGTTTCTTTAAAAGATTCCTACATCACCTATAAAAAAAAAATCTTTTAAAGAACACAGATCAGTTTCACTATGTTCGTCGCGAATGGACTTTAATTTGGTCTTTTTTAGATACGAGACAAATGGTCGAAATTCCGCAAAATCCCGGAAAAGTTAACATTTTTTTCATCAGTATGTTCAACATTTCATAATTGCTCTTGAAAATCGCTCCGAATATTCGTAGTGTTTTAAAACATTAAAACAACATGAAAGAGCTTTGAAATTTACATACTTTTCAAACGGGCATAAATATTCTGAATGCTTCATACTGCCACGCTACACCTCATAACGTATGTAACTGGCAACAATTTATAGGACGACATAGAAGATATTGCCACTAGGACATTTTTGCTTTGTGCACGCCATTCTTGAGCCTACGTCAGTTTTCTGTGTTATCTTTTAATCTGACGGAATTTTCTAAGAAGACATACCGCAAGCCAGGATTTCGAGTTATGAGGCTCTTTAGTGAAAAGTAAAAAAAAAGGAAATACGAATACATCAACTGAAAAATCGAGTCAGGACGCTAGGGAATTTAAATTAAAAATTAAAAAAAAAATCACATTCAAATGTGGAACGCGTTTGTTCTTCTGATATGACGATGATATTGCTTAAGGCTTTGTTTGCAATTAAAAGCTCCTCTTTTTGCTGTGGGCTTTATGCTCGAACGTTTTGGGGAATCTGAAGTAAATTCTTTTCTCTGCGAGAAGGTTTATGAGGAAAAAAGGAAGTGGTATTCGCAGAAAGATGGCGTTGCATCGGTAGTCGGCTTATACGTTTAGTTTTTTTTTATAGTCAGACACCAAATTTCTGGATGAGTTTTTAGTCATTGAAAGTAGAAAGGAGAGTGTGTTAAAATACATTTGGAACTATTGGAACTTCGCCGATGACATTGTCTTGGGTAGCAAAGACATCGTTGCTTTGCAGGCTGCACTGAATAAGTGGTGTAAGATACTGGAGGATCATGGACTGAGGATAAGCATATCAAAGACTGAGTATCTCTGCTGTCCTTTCTCAGATCCAGAGAGACCGATACCAGATATCTTTATCAAAGGAGAGCAGCTGAAGTCCTGTACAAGGTTCAACTACCTGAGGAAGCTGCCTGCGATGACGACATCACACATCGCATCATGATGCGGTTGGATGAAGTGGCGAGAAAACTGAAGTTTTCTGCGACAAGAAGATGCCACGAAAGCTTAAGGGCAAGTTCTACAAAACGGTCGTACGTCCCCCACTCATGTATGCGTCTGAATGCTGGACTATGTACAAGACATATGAAAACAAAATGACTGCGACCGAGATGAAAATGCTACGGATGTCAGCCGGTGTGACCAAAAAGGATCATATCAAAAGTACCTACATCCGAGGCAGCTTGTTCGTTGAGCAACCGATCACTGAAAAGCTCGAAGATCGTCGTATGGATTGGTATTGCCACGTTCTAAGACGTCCGCCTGAGAACCCAGTCATGAAGGCACTATCAACGAATGTTCCATTTGCTGGACTCAAACGCCGAGGCAGACGGAAACACACATGGATCGATCAGATGAAAAAGCAACAACAATGCGTTAATCTTGACGATGATACGATTCAAGACCGTGCTGCCTGCAGAAGGAAGCTGAGATTATACCGCCAGAATGGGCGAAGTGCCAACACCACAGGCAGAGCAACGCGAAGCCGCAGAGTGGTATGAAAGGGCAAGGAAGAAGAAGATGGAAAATGTTCAAATTTGTTCCCCGAAGAGGATCGTTTACGTAAATTTATATTACGACACCTTCCAATCCACGTCGGCTACGCACGGTTGGGCAAAATACCCGATAAATGGAAAATGAAACTCCCAGTTTCATTTAGAATCATCAATTGCTTTTTTCTGGTATTAATCCTAATGTATTTTGACTTCCTAAATCAAATAGAACCATTTTCACGTCGATACAATCAATTGGTTTCATACTATCGCCATTTTTTTAAGGGGGGTTTCCCACAAAAGAAAATATATGAATATTTCCTTTTTAATCGCACTATTTTTGTGTAACTTTTCATCATCGTGGCGCGACAGCCCGACGTCGGGCCTTGGCCGCCTGGATCGTTGTCCTCCAATTATCTCGGTCACGTGACCGCGTCCTCCAATCTTGGAAGCCAAGTTGTTGCGCGATGTCCACATAAACTGAGCTCTCCCAACGAGATCTCGGTCGTCCTCGCAGTCTCGCTCCGTCGACTCGTCGCGCGTTCATTACTCTCTTTGGCATGCGATCATCGTCCATTCGTTGTACATGCCCGGCCAATTGAAGTCTTGGCAGTTTGACGATTTTCGAAACTTCCAGCTCATCGTACAGTTCATACAACTCATGGTTGTACCGGATGCGCCATTCATCTCGCAAACGGCCCCGAAGATTCGCCGCAGAACCTTACGTTCAAATGTGGCTAGCATGTTTCCGAAGGCTTGATTTAGGGTCCATGCTTCGCAGCCATAGCATCGCACTGGTCGTATAATGGTTTTGTACACGCGGAGCTTCGTGTTTCTGTGCACATACTTCGATTTCGTTATAGGGAGAACCAAGAAAAAAGTCTTATTAGCTAACTGTATCCATCGCTTGATTTCGTCAGTTTCGTTGGCGTCCCTTGACAAGTTGCAACCCAGGTACATAAATGAAGCTGTTCACGAACTCGATGTTGAGGTCCCCCACTTTGATGCTCGGTTGTGCAGGTGTCCTTGTCGTTGATTGCATCATTATTTTACTTTTACCCTCGTTAATACGTAGTCCAACTTCTTTTGCAGCGGTATCGAGCGTATGCAGAAGTTCTTCTGCGTCGATCAGTCTTCAGGACATGATGTCGTCGGCGTACGCTGTTAATTGTGTCGACTTGATGAGTAACGTCTTGCTGTTGTCCATATTCTTAGCCCGAATAATGTATTCCAGTGCTAGGTTGAAGAACGTCGGTGCCAGTGCATCGCCCTGTTTCAGACCAGTGCGTGTTTCAAATAGAAAAGTAAGTCTATTGTGGATCCTGACTTGTGAGACGGAGTTGGTCATCGTCATGTTTGTCAGTCGCACTAATTTGGCCCGTATACCAAATTGCAGCATGGTACAGTACTCCACGATCGATACTGTCGTATGCCTGCTTGAAGTCGACAAAGATTTGGTATACGTTTACGTTGTATTCCCAGCACCTTTAAACTATCAGTTTGACTGTAAAGAGCTGGTCGGTTGTGGAGCGGCTAGGTCTGAAATCGCCTTGATATTCGCCAATGATTCGTTCTGCGTACGGTTTTATTCTATTTTCCAGAATTTTGGTCAGCATTTTATAGGACGTACAAATTAGTGATGTGCCCCTGTAATTCTCACACCGCAGTTTGTCTCTCTTTTTGTGAATTGGACAGATCGTTTGGGATCATCTCGTCCTCCCATACTCGTAGGAGTAATTGATGTATGGCGTAAACTAGACCCGTTCCACCGAATTTTAGCAGTTCAGCGTGAATCTCGTCAGCACCAGGCGCTTTATTTCGTTTTAGTGACCGCAACGCGAGATCAACTTCCTCTACTGTCGAGGGTTGTATGGGTAGATCAACAATATCGTCAAGACCTTCTTGTGTGGGGGCGTTGATAGCCGTCCTTAATTGTATTTACTAGTTTATACGCTTTTCTGGTGTTCCTATTAGCTAAGTTTTCGTTGATATTCAGCAACTGCTCGTCAAAGTATTTACGTTTCTTACGTCTAATTATTCTATTCGATATTCACCGTAGCTCGTCATATTTTTTTTTTATTTCTGGATGCTCGTTGAACCCATTGTCTATGGGCCACTTTCTCGCGTCAAGTAAATTTTGGCATTCTTCGTCGAACCATTCATTTCGCGCTCGCCGGGCTTTATATCCCACGAACTTCTCTGCAACCTCTTTTATGGCACCCTTGAGTTCTTCCCAGAACCCATGGACACCTGTGTAGCAAAAGTGATAGTCTTTCCTCAAGGGTGGCAGTATACGCCACCGCCGTGGCATCGCTCAGAAGTTTATCAACCGCAAAGATTTTGGGAGAGCTGATTCTCGATTGGTGCACTGAGAAAATTCTACATTTGTAGGTTGTCTTCACCAAGTAATGATCTGAATCGCAGTTTGCTCCCCGATAGGAGCGGGCATCCATCACACTAGATACCCATTTCTTGCAAATGAGGACTTGATCAATTTGGTTGACGATATGTGCGACTGGAGATTTTCAGGTCTGCTTGTGAATGCGTCGATGCGGGAAACACGTAGAGCTTACGACCAGATTCCTACTGCAGTCGATAAGTCGCTGGCCGTTGTCGTTACATTCATCATGTAGGCTGTGGCCTCCAATGGTCCCCCGGTTCCCACTTTCATTTCCGACTTTCGCGTTAAAGTCTCCCAGCAGTAATTTGACGTCGTTTGTTGGAAGTGAGTCGAAGAGAGTCTCAAGGCGGGCGTAGAACTCACCTTTTACTGCGTCTTCCTTCTTTAGTGGGAGCGTGCACATTGATGAGCCACAGATTGAAGAATCGAGTCTCTATGCGAATCGCACATAGCCGTTCATTTATGGGTTTGAAGTCAGTAATGTTCGGCTTGAGGGGATAGTTCACTATAAAGGCCGGTACTCAGATCGCGTGGAATGAAAAGTGCCGTGAAATCCCATACAAAATGGCAAAATTTTTCCCCGATGAAAACAAACGTGAAATTGTGTGGAAGTTCAATTTCATTTCACGCGATCTGTGTACTACCCTGAGTGAAATGTCAAGTTTGTGGATTTCACGAGGATGAAATTTTTTCTCGTGCCAAATGTACGAGAAAAATTTTCACTGACAGCTCAGCTGTCTCTGTTGGTGTCATTTAGGTTGTGTTGCGTTTTCCCGGTGTTATTTATAATTGAGCGGTAGATTAGTGAACAAAGTAATCGGTGTTAATGTTTTTTGCGGTGCTTATATTTCATTTCACCGGTACACAGATCGGGTGAAAAGTGAAGAAATGATATGTTCCACGCACTTTTTTTCACGAGCCATTTCGCCGATGAAAAGTGCTGCTGTCACACTTTTTCCATTTCACGCGATCTGAATACCAGCTTTAAATGCTACTCCAAACTCCTTGTGGCCCGATGGTTTGCTACTTCTAAAAATTATATGCGATTTCTTGTCATTGATCTCGCTGCCAAGCCAATTTTTTTTCCTGGACTACGGTAATGCTCAGTTTGTACTTTTCGACCTGTTGAAGGAAGGCCTTCTCGACTCCGGTTTATTCCGGGAGCGTGCATTCCATGATCCGAAAGAATAATCCTTTAGTCGTTTGCGTGGTCGTCTTCGTTGATCCGTCAATCCGAGGCTTTTGTTTAACGTGGAGTGGTTTTTGCAAGGACGAGTTGTCAGCACATCGCTTAACCCGGGTCGGTGATAGCTGCTCCAGATGGTTTAATAAACCAACCGGAGTTCACACAACTATGTTGCAAGTCCAACTACACAAGTCATTCCATCCTACTAAACCCGAGACGCTTAGGTGTTGTTCAGTCATTCAGGTTACAGCTATCTGCCTTTTACCAAACTGTCTGATCGCTAAGACTTAGCCGTCAGCGGTTTGATACACTGCCGTTACCAGGGGTGCCCACAAGGAGGACTATGGAATAGGTCTTTTGGAATAGTACACATACAAAATGTTTTTGCTGCCTAAAGGAAATATGTCTGATTGTATCTCTACTAAGGATTTAGGTTTCCTCTTGACACACTAGGCGGGTTTTTTTTTCAAGATATAGAGCAGAGCAGGTTAAGACCACACAATTAGACTAACAATTTGATCTGAGTTGCTCTCGATAGAACGTTAGTACAGGATTTCTACTATGTTAAATAGTTCCACATTTGAAATGTAGGCGGGGTGGAGGTTTTTGGACAGTTCACAGTTTGAGAAACGCATAAAGTTAATTTCCTCTCAATAAAATGTCCGTTTTGTGTAATTATTTGGAATAGTAAACATACAAAATAATTTTGCTACCTAAAGGAAATTTGTCCGATTGTATATGTACTAAGGATTCAAATTTTCTCTTGAAATTCTAGTTGACATTTGAATTCTAACTAAACCAAGACACACTCCCAGCAAAGACAAAAACTTACTCCGTTAACTTGCTCTGGATCGTTTTTATCGTCGCTTAACCTGCTCTGTTCTGTACGAAAAAAACGCGCCTAATACCACCAAAGACATGGCCCGATTTCGTCTTCGCTACTCTTATCCGCTCTATAGCTTTTTTGCCGCTTATCCTGCTCTACTCTGCTCTGTACAAAAGAAAACGCAGCAAATATGTATCCACTCGACTACAACCCAAAATTGCACAGATAGGTCATATTTGACTTTCCTTTCCTTGACTTTATCGTACTAGCTCGCGACGAATGCTCCCAATACGCGCGCTGCGAATCAATTGCCGCGGCGAATAGAGAGCGAACCTTTTCTGCTATACCTATAATTATCTCGCTATTCCAACTCGCCGCTCGGGCACATGCGTAATATCACCAAGCCGACGAGACTTTCGGACACACACAAAAACAAGTTCTGTTTGCAACATCACTAACAGAACGCCCTACCGAAGATTTGACGTGTTGGAATAGTGTAGCCAACGAGAAATACCGAATGCACACATGTATATGAAGCTAAATCCAACTGTCGACCGCAAACACCCAACAGCGGAAAGATCTAACAATTTGTAAGACAATAAAGATGTATGTATCTTTTCTGTGTAACACAAGAAAAACTGAACAGAAGTTATTCAGGCGGAATCTGCATTGACCAAACATTTCAAAGAAAGTGTACAACCCACCTGAAATGATTTTTTTTCTATTAACATAAATGTATTCTTGCTTTGCTATTCGTTTACGAAATTCGCTTATCGCCAGATAAAGAACTCAAAAAGCAACGCTATCATTTTTACACGTGCTGTAGCCAGTTCGCGCGTCATTCAACTCGTCGCTCGTGGCACTCGCTCCGAGAGCGCTCGCCGTTTGCGCCCGCAACGATTCATGATGCGAGTGGACGCGGCGAGTGACAAAGTCAGTCTTTGGAAAGTCGCACTTGAGTTCACGACGAACGTTGAATCAACGCGCGAATGTATTAGTTTTTTGATTGTGGTGACGAAATCACATAAGTGTACAATCGTGACAAAAATGGAGTGGAGTAACGAAAAAGTCTTTAAATTCATAGAGCTATATCACAATGAACCGGCAATTTGGAACCCGAAGCATCCGCAGCATAAAAACAAAAAGAAAGTCTACGACTCCTGGGCTCGCATATCGTCAATTATGAATGTGGATATTAGTGAGTTGAAGGGCAAGAAAAATTCGTTGATGGCTACATTTCGCAGTCACCGCCGGCGGAAGGTAGCGTCTACTACATCCAGTGCTGGACAAGACGACATCTACGAACCAATATGGTTTGCGTACCGGAAAATGGAGGCGTTTTTGGCGCCAGTGTATGACTGTGCACGAGCCACAAGTACCATGGACGATGATGACGATGTAAGTAGTTAATTGTTCTTTTATTAATTTGTAACGAAATTATTGCGCGGTACGGGGTAAGACTGTGGAATCTATAGAATACGTAAACAACATTAGTGTGTGTACATGTACAAGTAAATTCTCAACTTGATGTTTAGGGTGTCCCTTATATGAATGAAAAAAAATTTTTTTTGAAATTTATAACGCATACCCATTTATTTTTTTAGTAATACTAGTACAAACTCAAATATAAAATTATAGCATCATGTGATGATGGGAACCCGTGCCGACTTGAGCTCAAAGTTTAGCATTTAAGTTTCCATACGAATAATTTCTAAATTCTGCTATAAATGAGCGAGTAGTGATTCTTGTAAGTTATAAATAAATAATTAACATTAGCGTTTGATATAGAAACTTTACACAATTATCAAAATCAACAAAACAATCAAATTATTCTGGATAATTCCTTTTTAAAGTTAATTTTTTGCAGTCAGGAAACATTTTTTTGTGGTCTTGCACGCACCGCAATAGAAATTGCTTCTGCTCTTCATCTGCAGTGATTAAGCCATGGAAATCCTGCATTAGTTTTCCGGCTCTTTCTGCTGTATCATTCACAGCCCTCAAAAAATAGACTTTTCTCTTAGTTTCTAAGTAGGCTTTATTGTTTTTCCAGGTCGAAACTGCCTTCTTTAAAAAACTGTCATTTATTTTCAATCGCGAAAACAGGCTCGTACTCTTTTTTGACACGAAGTCATCCAATGATTTTTCTGCAACAAAAAAAAATAATAGTTTTAAATCATATTTTAAATTTACAATTGAACCGCTCATTTTGTCATCTCTATCTCCTTTTTAAAATGAGCGATGCTATTGGGATCCTAACACTTACCATACAAAGCGTCAGACATTTCTTCTTTCGTTGGAATAAATCTCTTTCCATGATCAAATGATTTTTCACATTGTAACTTGGAAACTATTTTGATTTTTGTTTGGTCGTCAACATCATCGTCAAAAAGCGCGAGGACAGCAATCTCATCAGACAAATACCACAAGTGTTGACAGAACTTATTCAAAGCTGAGCTTGAAATTAACGTATCGATTTGCTCGTATTTTTTTAGTTCTTTCAAAAAACACAAATCTTGATTCGGCGCTTTTACTGCTAAACTGCATTCAAGCCAGGGTTTAACATAGCATGTCGCAATGAAAAAGGAAACATCTTGCAATGCTCGCTTATCCTTAGCGCTTAATTTAAGCTGTGATTGTAGCAAGCATATTTTTAAAGAGTAAATTGCCCTCGCCATCGCTTGGTGCATTGCACCTGGAGGTCTAATTTTTAATTCCTTTTTTCGATCACCGCCCAAAAATATCAACGATAGTTCGATGAGTTCCCGGTAGTCATCTCTAACGATGGACTTATTTAGTTGGGACCAATAGTAGCCGATTAGTTCTTTTATTCCAGTGATAGTTGAATGTTTTCTCAAAAAATCAGTACACGGCTCTATGTTCTCTGGATTGATATTTATCCAATTATCCTTAAATTTTTTAAAAAGTGGAATATCCGGGCTGCTAGTTATTTGAGGAATTTTTGCATCAAATACGCTCTTCAAAACGAGTTCATAACAATGATGTCGACAGGCAAACAGTAATAGGTCTCTCTCTAGCCGTTGCTCCAAAAGGGCACAGGCTCCACTAAACCGACCTGTATTGGAAGCAGTTGTATCACAGCACATAATTTGTACCTTATCAATGAGGTCCCAATCTTGAAGGGCTTTTGAAACGGCTAAAGCCTGCTCTTTCCCAGATGAACTGTCTAATTTTGCCACAGCGAGAAGTTGTTCCTTGTCTTCGTACGTTACAACTATTGGAAGTCGTTCTTCTTTGGAGCTTTTGACGTTTAAGGCTGGTAACAATTTGCCTTGTATGGTCGCAATTTCGGGAATATTATTTTTGAAGTCTTTTTTTATAGCTACTGCTCTCTTCTTACGGTTTTCAATACGAACTCTTTGAATTGACGATTTATTGACTGGAAATTCGTCAATATTGAGACCTACTGCTTCCAATGTAGCTTCCAGTACAAAAACAGAGTCTCTCACACTCAACTGACATCTATCTAAGGCAGCAACTAACTTAGGTGTAATAAAATTTTTCCGACCTCTTTTCACGAGTTGAGGCGGTGCCGTTATTGGTTCAGGCAAAATCTGAAGGCTTTCGGACGTACTGGTCGACGCAAAACTATCCGAATCAACTTGGAATGGAAAATTAGAGGTTGATTGACCAACTGATGACATATATTTTAGTCTCTTTTCCTCTTCTTCAGTCTTTCTTTGGTGTGATCGCTTTTCTCTTTCCGCTAACTTTTTATCTACTCCTGCTAAGTAACCCGGACGTCCTGGTTCTCTCTGCCGCTGTAAAAATATTTTGTCCTCTTCGATTTTAATTCTCTTCAAAGCATCGGTATGTGCGACATCAAATAAATTATCTAAGTTATTTTTAAAATCCTTTTCACGGCGCTTGTAAACATTTTGTGTTCTCTTACAATTCTTTTGAAGGTCCCGCCAGACTTGATAAAGATCAACAAGCTTTTTCACACAGTTTGGTAGTGTTCTTGTGGGTATTCTTGCCTTTTCCCAAAAAATTAAACATTCACGAATAGCAAGATTTGCACTTTCCTTCAGAGTCAGCTTAACTTCACGCATATTAAAAAACAAAACTGCCAAAACTTGTCGATTTGAAGGCAATTTCGCACCTGATATCTGATGATTTACGTCTCCCACCAAGAATATAACTGTTTTTCCACTTCGTAACTGTACACTGGCTTCGGCCATTTTCAATAAGGCAATTAATACTTGTTAATTTCACAACAATTGTCTTGGATATTCAACAACTAATCTCACTCACTGCGTGGTACTTTCTCGTCCACTCTAAAAAACGATTTCCCCGAAATAGTCACTTGTTTCACTAATCAAAACAAACAACTGATTGTTAAACCACTATGCAGTATTTGCCCTAAATCAGTTAACAGCGACATGACTGAGAGGAAAATATGCATATTTTAGCCCTAAGCGCCACAAGTTTAAGTGCAAGTCGGCACGGGTTCCCGTTAACCGATCGAGCTGAAATTTTTTGTGAGTACAAGCTATGCAATAATAAAACTTTTGGGAGGGTATGCGTTTCAAAAAAAAAAATTCGAAAAATAAGGGACACCCTGTATGTATTCCGTGCTTCGCTATACATACAGTGTGCACAAGGAAGTTCCATAGCTGCATCGGGAGCGTATCTGGGCGTTTCGTTGGCATAAATTGGTTTCGGAGAATGCAGTTGCCAGCACGCACCTCCTGCACATCCATGGCCACGAACGTTGTCGTGGACGGGATTCGAACTCGAAACGTCGGTAGTCAAACATGAGACTGATGCCTCACGACACTGCGCTACCGGACGCCCATACGATCCGGGGATCTAATTCGCGTCACGCCGAACTCATTTCTTTCTTTTTTAGACCCTTCACTAATGTGATAGGGTGTATTAACTTTGTCATGAAGCTTGCAACGCACAGAAGGAAGCATCATCGACCATATAAACCATTTATATTCTTGGTCGGTATAACAAGATGAGTCGATTAAGCTTTGTCCGTCTGTCTATCCGTCTGTTCCTATGCAAACTAGTTTCTCAGTTTTAAAGCTATTGAGCTGAAATTTTGTACAAATCCTTCGTTCTATTGCACGCTCTATACATGTCCGAACCAACGGAATCGGATCATTGCATCATATAGCTGCGATAAGAACGACCGGTTTAAGAGTTTGTTTGTGGGAGAAACTTTTTAGTTTCTAAAGGCGAACATACACCATCCGGAATTCCTGTCCGGAAAAACTGATGAGGCCCGGCCTTCCGGTTTGCCTGAATATAGAATACACCATCCGGAATTCCTTCCGGAAAAACTGATCAGACCCCGCCTTGAGGAATTCCGGATCGTGTATGGTTGCTTCA